>OX371260.1:111422564-113848828 GCA_947311025.1 Lypha dubia
AAAAACACATTAGGTATGTCTCTTTACTTTCTGGGTAAATTTCGGTAAAATGAGAGTAAACTATATTGTATCTCAATAAGAGCTAAAAATACACAAAAGTACGGGTATATGCTCGAATAAATTTACAACAAAATTTTATTATACATCCGATATATATGTATGTGCATTAGGGCGATAACCAAATTTCACGCATAGAACCACGAGGTGGGCGATGATGTTTTTTTAATGAAAAACATTCACCCTTATTCTATTTGGCAGCGTCAACATCGTCATCAATTTTGTGTCAATAACACTTTTAATCAACATCAACATCACGTCAACACTAACTTGATATTCCCTTACAGTCTTCAGATGATGTTGACTATTTATAAATAATTTTGAGGCACATATCTAATACTTGAAACAGCTGATTTATTCTGTTTGCAATTTTTGTTAAAAGTTTTGGTGGAAAAATAAATAAATATATTGAAGTAAAATGTTTTTCTTCCCGTGCCTAATTCTAATTGCAATAATGAAGAAGAAAAAAATTAATAGTGCAAAGAAGACTTCTCAGGCAGAAATCAAACATTTTTAAATTGTCCGATGAAAAGTAAGATAAATTCAAACTCCTCTAATTGGAAGTAATATATTTTTGGTTTGGTTTAGTTAAAAGGTTTGAAAGTTATTTTCGTCTGAAGAAAGCAGCATTTGAGCGTCCGCTAGAGACTATAGCTCATTTGAAATCCGGGGTTAGATCGACATATATAAGTTCCGAGCACCATCAAATTGACAGCAACTTTACGATTTTTATCCCAAGGATCGTACCAGCTGAGTGTGGGAAATGATTTCAATTTAGGATTATCACAACCTGTCGTGTCGAAGATTCTGTCTGAAACTCTAGATGGCATTTAACACTGTTGAAATATTTTCCCACAGTTCCTTAAAATTATTTGGAAACAGTGCCCCTGCGAAATCCTCTTGCTAAAGTTCGGGATTTTTTTCCATTTCCTCAACAAATTTTTCAATTTGATTTTTTCCTTTACCATTTTCTTTATTATATTTTGTAAAAAAGTAAAAAATAAAACGAAACAAATCTTCGTCAACACGAAAAACACTGACCACAAAATCAGAGTCAATATAATGTCACGTCGCCGTCAAATTTTTTTAGAAAATACAAAAAATATGTTGACAGTAATCGATTACTTTCAATGTTGACATTGAAAATACCGATTTAGCACAAGGGATATAAAACGATGTTGTGTTAGATTGACGCTGCCAAATAGAATAAGGGCGATTATTTTTGATTATTTTGCAAAAAAAAACTTCACGCACCAAATTCATTTCCTAAAGCAATACAAAATTTTTTTAACAAGTTATATTAAGTAACATCATAAAAATCTCTTTACTTAAATAAATTCCAACACCATCTCATTGCGACAAATACAAATTTGAAACTTCATCGCTGACATTGGTGCGTCAACTTTTTTGACGCCAACGAAAAAGTAAAAGCGTATTTTTTTATAGTTTTCAATGGCCTATTCGACTAAAGTATGCCAATTTTTATATCTTCAAAAAATGTTAAAAAGTTATATGCCTAATGTGCATACATAAATCAAACGATAACTTCACTCATTACCTTTTCTTTAAGTTTTTGCAAAATATGTATTTGTTCGTTATTGCATACATACATACATATTTAACAAACAGATGATTGCTTAACCATTCGCCCAAACTAGTCGGAAGAAAAAGTTTGGGCCGTTTCGTGCAAGAAGAGGAAGCATACTATTCTCCCAAAATCGCTTCCATTTGCCCAGTGATGCCAACTTTTGCAACATCAAAAGCACTGTGAGCCCATGGAAATAGGGTACAAAAGGGTAAAAATGAAAAAAATTTCGGGTACAAAAGCACTAACCTAATTTTGGTTTGGGTCTGGTGGAGAAAAAGACAGCCATGGCTGCACTGAAAAACTTGCATTTGGATCTATTGCGTTTGCATGTTTTTTGTGCGACTTTGTCGGAGTAAATCACTTTTATCATGAATTTATTTCACAATTACAACAAATGCAATATGCTTTTAGTTCATCTTTTGCTGGTCTAAGCCACCTTTTAAAAACTGGATCATTCTCCCAATCTTTTCTATATATTTGTTTTTCCATCTAAAGGAAAGCTTTTGTTTAACACACAGAAAATTAATGAAGAACTTGCTTTTAATAACTCTTCAGCTTCATAATAATCAACGTACTTTCTTGCTTAAATTTCCATAACATACAAATTAACGGATATGCACATTAAAAGTAAGAATTAACAAACAACAAATTGAGTATCAAGTTCTTGACTAATATAAAATCTTCAATATAATATCCTATAAATAGGTCATATCTATGAATGTGGGCTAGAGGAAGCGCAACTAAGCTTAACTTAAAAATAAATAGTAATAATAAAGAACAGAGGTCAAAGTAAATAACAAGATTATTTGGGACTGTTATTACACATGGGCGTGACATCCCCGTTGCCACTTTGTTTCGGTCAGAAATAAATCCGTTTGTTTTATTATTTAGATAAATTTGGTAGTTCGGTTGGTTTATTGCATTTCTTTTAATTTTTGTAGAATAAGAAGTGGCAACGGTAAACAATTCCCTATTTGTATGTTATCGGGGATACTTAAGTATGTACTTGCAGACATCCAATATATTTCTATAAATATTTATAGGAGTATATATAAAAACTATCATCAATATATTTAAAAGTAAACTCAAGCAATCCGTATTAAAATTAAAATAAACCTGTGTTAAAACTGGCCCTTTTAATACCCTAGAGGCACCGGGGCACTTACATTTATTGTTAATGTTGCATATAAATACATATGTATATTTTGGAAAGCCGCCCTTATCGATGATCCCTTGCAAAATTTTGATGACCTTCAAATCACAGCAAATCTTCCATTTATTTTCGTAGTATTTAAAGAAAAAACAAATGAAATTAAAAAATTTTCGGGAAATTTTTCACTTTTGCGGCTACCTAAGCGCTACATAAATGGTGTTAACAATCAATCCTAGGAAGTTCATATGTTCTAGAAAGTTGTTTATTGAGATCTTAAGCTTAGATCCCACTATCGGCACAATGTACCGATTTTCGTCGGCTCAGTGCAATAAAGTCATAATTACTAAACCAAAATTGCTTAATTTCTCAATTAATTCTAGAATTAGTCTATATGGCTTTATTAACAATGCAGTGTTGCGCAATTATGTCCTTATATTTCAATTAATTGACAAATAAGGAAAATTTAGCTTATTACTTATAACTTTATTTCAGTGAGCCGACGAAAATAGGTACATTGTGCCGATAGTGAGATCTAAGCTTTAGGTACATTTTTGTTGTGGAATGTTTCCTTGAATTTTAAACGGTTTGCTACCTATGATGAATTTTATTTAAAAATCGAGATAAAACTGAAATTTTGAACCCGACCCCCTCAGATATCGATGAAATTTTGTTCATAGCTAAATTTGATCAATACAAACAAACTCTCATTTTTAGAAATGACTGTTTTGCGATTTTTTGGGCGTGGCACAGTGGGAAAGTTTTCGAAAAAACGCGAAAATAATCGAAAAGAGCTCCATTTAAACTACAATAACTCAGAATCGGCTGAACCGATTAACATGATCTTGGTATCATTAAAAAGATATTTTAACAGGCTTTATGACAAAAAGAAAATTTTAACTAACGAAAAATCCAAAAAGATCAAGGGTTTTTTTACAGTGTATTATTTTTTTAGAAAGGTTTATCCTTCACCTATACCATATCAAAAAATAAAAATGGGTTCTTTTTTAGTTTTATTTTTATATAATTTATTAAGTAGTGCCACTTCTAGTAATTGCCCTTATATTTTATATTTACAGGTAAAATAAATAAACATTGTCCCAGGAAAATTGTGAATATTAAAACATGTGCCAAATTTGAGCAGCGCAAAATTTCTTACAAATAATTAACTTGAAAAAAATGTAATCATTATTCGAATTATTTCGAAAACTTTCGGTACGTATTACTAGAAGTGACATTACTTAAAAAATTTGGGTTAAAACATATTCACAATTTTCCTGGGACAATGTTTATTTATTTTACCTGTAAATATAAAATATAAGGGCAATTACTAGAAGTGGCACTACTTAATAAATTATATAAAAATAAAACTAAAAAAGAACCCATTTTTATTTTTTGATATGGTATAGGTGAAGGATAAACCTTTCTAAAAAAATAATACACTTTAAAAAAACCCTTGATCTTTTTGGATTTTTCGTTAGTTAAAATTTTCTTTTTGTCATAAAGCCTGTTAAACGGGTCTGTTCTAGAATCCGAATTCACTTTCGAGTGAATTACTTTAGCATTTTTGGTGTTCTGCAATTCACATCCACATGTTTTTATTAATAAAAATATGTGGATCTGAATTGCCGAACACCAAAAATGCTAAAGTAATCCACTTTCGAGTGAATTCGGATTCTAGAACAGACCCGAAAATATCTTTTTAATGATACCAAGATCATGTTAATCGGTTCAGCCGATTCTGAGTTATTGTAGTTTAAATGGAGCTCTTTTCGACTATTTTCGGGTTTTTTCGAAAACTTTCCCACTGTGCCACGCCCAAAAAATCGCAAAACACCCATTTCTAAAAATGAGAGTTTGTTTGTATTGATCAAATTTAGCTATGAACAAAATTTCATCGATATCTGAGGGGGTCGGGTTCAATGCATCTCGATTTTTACATGAAATTCAGCCTATGGACCTGAACAGGGATAAAAAGTTAAAAAAATAAAATCAAATTTTTTAAAGTTTTTTGCGATTTTGATCTTGTCGATGAAGTTTTTTTAATTTTATATGTTCACAATTTTTGTTCTTTATAACAAGAGGTACAACTTTGCCTCAGAGAGTAAATCTAAATTCCGAACGAGATACGAGCCTGAGAAAATTATCAGTTTTTTGCAAAAATGACACCGAGCCCCCAAATCTTTGGGGCCCATAAAAAAAGTGAATGACATGGGTCAAAACTGGGAGACACGGGTCTTTTTTTCTTTGGTCTTTTATAAGATAGTGGTATCCGTATATGGTTATATTTTTTCGTGTTGCACTGTGTTAGGCGAATTGGTTTTAAAGCTACCAGACTTATTTATACTTACCCAGTATTTATTTTTAGTAACTCCGTATTTGAAATAAATGGGTTCAAGGACTTGGAAACAAGCAAAATAGTAACTATATTTCGATTTAATCATCGGCTACACAATTTTAAAACTCGGAAATTGGCAAAAATAAAAAAAATTTAATAGCCATTTAAGAACAATATAGTAATCAAACAAAATACTTTCTAAAGAAAACTACACACCCTCTGCATTACTTAACATTAGTCTTGTCTATTACTTATAGTAAATAAAAAAGTCATACAATTTTACCCTCTTATCGCCACAAAATTATTTTGGGAGGAGTAATTTTTGAATTAAAACAAAATAACTAAACTAAAAATGTGAGACTGTGACATTTGTTTCTGCGACAAATATTACAGAGAATTTATTTTTATTTTGGTTGCAATAAAAATATTACTATTGGGATATTTCTGTTTTATATGGCATGGAAAATATGAAGAAATCAATTATAAAATATTTAATTTCAAATATTTTTGTGTAAAATGTAAAAATAATTTGACTACTTTCAAAAACCAATCATATATTTTTCGTAGTTGACAGACAGTAAAGTGATCGGAATAAAAAACGAACATAAATATTTTTTATAGAGATCAGGCAATATATGAGCCGTTTATTTTGAAAGTGGCATAAGTCGCTTTTTTTTGTTGATTGCAAATTGCTTACAAATTAAAAAATACTGTTCAATTTTATTTAGTGTTGCCATTAACTCGATTTTTTTGAAAAAGTGACTTATGCCACTTTCAAAATAAACGGCTCATATATAGACTTAGGGGCTGTGCACATATTACGTAACGCTGTTTTCAGAGATTTTATACCCCCCCTCCCCCCTGGAGCGTTACGTAATATGTGTACAACCCCTTAATAATAATAATTGTGTTTTAATATTGTACTACCGATAATCTGTTGTTACTGATTTTGCAATTATTTATATCAAGTCAAGTTTCGTTCATATACATACTTATGTATGTATTTCTATGGTGTAGTATATCTATATATATATATGTATGTATTTATGCAGTACATAAAATATCTTTATTATATTAATATTTTCATGAAGTTTTTTTCTTCTTAAATTAAAACAAAACGCAATGACACAGCTGAGCTATTCGCTACTAATATATAGTACATTTGTTGATATAATAAAGTTTTTTTAACCTGATATACAAATGTTTTTTGTTTAGAACTTAAATTTCTATATTTAATTATATATTTATGTAAATATATTTCATTTAGTTGATTATAACAATTTAATAAAGTACTTCAAACATTTTGATGCCTTTAAAAAAATTTGACGCATATTTAACAAATAAACAAATGTTCAAAGTACAAAAAGCACAATTTTAAACGAAAATATCATGCGATATTTTGAACCAAAATTGGCAAATACATATGTCAAGGCTCAAAATATTTTCCATTTCTTTTTTGATCCACGAATGACCACTAAATGCCATCAAATTATTTAGTTTATAAAAAAATATTTTATACAAATACTTTTGTATTTTATTTTCAGCATTTGATATACATAAATATTGTGTAAATGACATGCAGCATTAATATTCAAATTGAATCTGTTTTTTTTTTATTTAATATTTTCACATATTTATTACTGGCTTAATATTAAAAATTATTTTAGTTGTTTTTTTGATACATTTGTGTACTTTTGGCTATAATTATTTATATGTTTTTATTTATGTAATTCAATACTAAAAAAACAAAATTTTATTTATAATTTAATTTTTGCAAAAGGAATGATCCAGTCTACAATTTAATTGACAGAAGTTACAATTATAATATAAAAAAATATTATTTTTTTTTCATATGATTTATTTTTACATAAATTTTAATTTATATTTATGCAAACTACATACATGCATACATGCATACATACAAATGTATGTACATATATACTCTCATAGTTAGCTAGTTTTTTTTTTAAATACAACATAAACAATTCCTACTCGTATTAAGGCCATATCAGATAAAACTTTTGCTTCGCGTTGATGAAATGTAAATATACGAAACATGTCACACAAAGTACTTTTTTCGTCAGCTAAAACGCAATCGGCCCTAACTAACAAAAAATCCAAAATAGGTTTCTTTGGTTGATTCTGATGCATTGAATCAAAATACACAACCACAAAAAATTTAGACTTGTCTGACCAAAATTAGAGGTTTTATCAACGAAAAACAAACGGCCCTATCTACGTTTATTTGATAAACGCAAAAAGACTTAAGTGATCGTTTGTATGGGCAACATTGAAAAATGACAAAAAAAACTGACCGTTGAAGAAATTATTTGTTAAAGGAATATGAAATTAGCTACAGCTTAAGGCATTTTATTAAAAAAATTAATTATTTTAATTTATTAAAGTAAATTAATATATAATAAAAATGTTTATAATTAAAATAAATAATAAAACTATTTTGCATTAAAGTGTATATGCCTTTGGTATCAGAAAATTAAGGTTCAAAATAACTAACATAGCCATTCAAATATCACAAAATTTGATTTTATTCTGCCAGAAATCAATTTGTCACATCTTTTTTAATAATACTGGTGAAAATCATGCTGATTGAAACTATACTTTTTATTTAAAACAGTATTTTTCTTCTCCTGTAAAAGTTCAAAAATATTAGATAGGGCCGTTTGCGTTTTAGCTGACGATATGTACAAATTACCAACCAATTTTATAGGCAAACCAACAATGCGTTAGTGTTGTCAAAATTTTTATTGTGTCATACACTTTTTACTTGACGCTTTTTCATCAAAGTTAGCAACGTCTCGCAAATCGACGAAATTGTATCAGACACGGCATTTGTTGTGAATATACAAGTGAACTTGTGACCCAAATTGTCGTATATGCCGTTAGGTTTATTTATAAAGAAAATTGTAACAAGGGGCTGTGCACATATTACGTAACGCTGTTTTCAGAGATTTTATACCCCCCAACCCTCTTCCAAAATGCTTTTTACTAATTTTTCAGTACAAAATTTTTAATCCGTAACAAATCTTTAACCCTGGAGCGTTACATAATATGTGCACAGCCCCAAGTGCTTATTTTCTGTAACTCCCGCTGCGAGAAACTTTTCGATTGAAACGGGTAAAATTAACCAAAAATCTTATAAACTGAAATAAACAGCTGTCTTAATCGCTGAACTGCAGCTGTAACTGTTTTGAAGAGTATAGGTGTCACGTAAGAAAATTACTCGCGAATTTACAGAAAACTTGTATCTGTGAACTGTCAAAAACACATTTTGCTAAATTGCATTGTTGAACTTAAATGGCGGACTAAGTAATTTTTAATTTGTTATAACTTAATAAATTAGTTATTGTGTGTTTTGATACAAAGAGCGATCAAAAGTGGACACATGACATACATATATACATACTTATGTTTTATGTATGAGTCCACAGCCGCATTCCTTAAAGCCATTTTTATGCAAAGCATTTCTCTGCAATACCGTGTTGATGCAATATAATGCATATGCAGTTTTTCAAATTTTCAAAATTTTATTTATATATAAGAAAAAAATTAAATAGTTCTTGTCTTTGAAAATAGTTCGCAATCTTACTCCAAAAATATCTTCCTTTCAAGGAAATGTTTACTTAATTTGAAAGCCCATTTTCTAAAAATAAGAATCTTTTTTATTATTAAAGGTTCAATTAGACGTGACTTAACCATAACAGTTGTTCGAACCAAACATATAGAAAACAATGTATTTTATTAGAGGTGACTCACCATAACGCCATAACCATAACCATAAAAATCAATTGAATTAACCATAAACAATTGTATGTTGATTTGACATAGTTGATTGTTTTCTTTTTTTCATTTTCTTGTAAGTTTTGATACATATTTTTGTTTTTAGCCTATTTTATTTATTTAAATTTTTTAGTTAATAAATTGTTGAAGGAAAGCGTTTTTTGCACTTTGAAATTGAATAAAAAGCTGATTATGGTTATGGCACCCCTAATAGGCAAAATATACTTATTTAGTTATGGTTTTTGTTATGGTTATGGCATTATGGTAAGTCACGTCTAATTGAACCTTAAGTTTAATGTCATTTTGTCATACGAATGAAATTATTTTATGTTCGCTTAAAAAAATTACTTGGAAAATGACTTACTGCCTGTTTTTAGAAAATGAAAACAAAATTGTGAGTGAGAATATATGTATATTGAAAACAACAATAAAATACGAAAATTTGTTTTTTTTTTCAATATAAATTCTCACTCACTATTTTGTTTTCATTTTCTAAAAACAGGCAGTTAATCATGAATAGTTACAAAACTTTGCTTGTACTCAATTTAAGTTCACAATTTTTTTTCTTAAATTGGAAAATTTTCCAATAATTAAAGCAAAAAAATATGTATAAACTAGTTACTACTTTAAAAAAATTAACTTTTTTAATGTACGAAATTGGGAAATTTACAGATACATATGTGAACTTGCAGGAAAGAAGGAGATGGCAACACACAGTAGTTTGGTGCCTAGAGTGCCTATCTATTAAACCGAAGTAACTCGGTTCAAATCCCCATAGACTTTGAGTTTTATTACAAGGTCTGACTTGACCATCTCATGTTATACAATACATCTATATTATAAAGTGTAGCCACGGAACTTCCAGTGGTCTCTTGAAATCGAAGACGTTAAAAGCAATAATATGGTCGTTCAGAAAGCGCCGTGTAAGTGAAAACACTGCAATGAAGAAGTGTTCAGCAAAATCACAAACCCCACACAGCAAGGAACAGCACCTACTACAGAATTATGTGAAGGAACATTGCTTTTAGGCACAGTCACGAAATTGTTACTAATTATTTGACTAAACACCAAACTAGTTTTTATAAAAAATTTCTTGTTATTATCAAAAATATGCAATAAAAGAGAATTTTTTTACTTCCTAACATCAATAAAATTTCTACTAAAAATGGCACTGGCGCCATACGACAACCATTTTGAACTCAAAGTAAGTGTACTAGAGACATTATGGGTCACTACATGATAGCACGAGTAGCATATTTATTTACGCAGTAGAGGTTCAACTTGTACAGTCAATCTGCCGCAAAACTCGAATAAAACTTATGTGTGCATCGCACATAAGTATGTATGTATGTATGAACGAGTATGTGTCTTTTTGAAAACAAATTTTTATTGGGTTCTTAAGCTTTTGTTTTAATACTACAATATATTATCTTTATTTATTATATTATATTTTCTTCAATAGAATTCAATCAACATAAAAATCAGTTTTTAGTTTTGTTGTTTTTTTTTTTTTTTAACTTTTTCACAATTAAGATTGTGTTTTTTATACATATGCATGTTATTTGGTCTCAAGATGTTTAATTTGGGAAAGTGTAAAATATAAAATATTTAAAAGTCAAATAATACCACAACGGAAGTTTTCTTATGAAAAATTTAACGTGTTCGTATTAGTGGCACACCCTGTATAAATATGTTTTAAGTTTTTGAAATTGTAGGTAGTATGAATGAAGAGGGCTTGAAATGGCCTTGTGCTTTAACAGTTAAAGAGTTATTTGCATAATCCTGACAACGATCGCCTCATCTAGAAAATATTAGTTAGTAAGTCGCCTGTAACAAGGCGAATTCATACAAAGTGGTTTCGAGAGCACAGACGATTATATTCTATCTCTTTTCGATTTTTCTCAGATGTCAAAATACATTTTTAGTACATTTTCGAGACCACTTTTTATGATCTGGATTATTTAGAAACTCTGTTTAATAATATTTCTATTTCAGATACGTTTAAATATTAAATTTTCACTATAAATTAATTAATTTGTTTAATTTTTAAATTGTTTTTGGGCGTGTTTATTACATATGTATTTAATATAAAACGTAAAGCAACATACATATAATTTTCATTAATTTACATGGTTACTCATGGTTCAAGTCTTTTTATTTTATTTCCTTTTTTGTGTTTGATTTATTTAAAGCTCAATTGTATTAATGGTTCAAAATTTTTCATCTAAAAATTTTCTACAAAAGATTATACAATTATATGCATTTATATGGAATTAAAAATATGTAAATATGTATGTATATATATTTCGCTGATAGTCTGCTACACATTTACAGAAACGAAGGGAAAATCGTAATACATAGTTTCGAATTTACATCTAAAACATTCAAATTTTCTACATTGTAAATAATATTGTTTTAATAATTTATAAGATATCTTAATTATTATATGAATGTATACTATATATATATGTATATAAATTTACAACAACAATGGTGTGTAAGTGTAAGTTTTTTTTGGGTTTCGATTTTATTTTCGTAATTAATGCATAAAAATTTCAAGTGCAAATAACATTAAATCTACTTCAATTACGACTTGTTTATAAAATTTTATAATAATTTCTCTCATACATTTATTTTTGTTCTTAAATATTTTAGTGAAAAATCATACGACAAAATTATAATTTTGGTAACGGTTTTCACTCCACTTTTATTTGATTTTGTTTCGAAATATGTAATTTATATTCGTTTTACATAAATGGAAAGTGATTTGTTTAATTTGGAGTTTAAATAAAAAATATTATTAAAAAACAAAGAAATAAACAAACAAATATTTATTGTAAATTGCAAAATTTAACGGATCTTCAATTATCCAAAACTGAAATACGTTACAGTTAACAGCATTGTTTGATTTAATAAAAGTGTCCGCTTCTTCGATCTTTACTCGGATTTCTTGTGTTTTTTTTTTAACTAATAAATTATTGATTTAAAAACTCCGGTACTTCACGTCTGATCGCTTTATTAAGTTTTTGTTGATACACTCGTCTTGGCGTTGCATATAAAATAATGGTTCACCATATTTCATTGTCACCATATTATTTTTAAAATATTTATCTATAGGAAATTCCTTTCAATTGACTGATATGCATATCGTGGGGTTGTATTAAAAAAAAAATGTTCATACATAGACACCGAAGAAGGGTGGTTTTGGCTGAAGTGGTTAGCGCGTTGACTACTAAGCAAACAATGACTTGGGGCCTGAGTTCAAACCCTGTCCAAAACAAGTCAATCAACATCATTAATTTCTCTAACGTGCATTAGTGAGACATTGTATTAATTGTTGTCGGACTATTTAAGTGATGAAGGCATAGCACTGGTCACTAAAAAACTGTTCCGACAGCGCTTGATGCTGTTCCAAGCTAATGTACGCAACATCGCCCTCCTTCGTCGATTAGCAGAAACATCGGTGAAGAAAAACAATTAATAAAATGCCTACACCGAAGGCGCCTAAATACTGCCTTAAAAATTAACATAACGCGCAAAGCAGAGTTGTGAAAGAGTTAAGTTTTCTAAATTTTCAAAATCTATCTTCTCTACCCTATCCCTCTCCGGCACAGTGCACTGCATACGTAGGGGTCATCCCCTGAGTGCTGGTCCTAATTAAAAAAAAAAAAAAAAAAAAAAAAAAAGAAGACCACACGGTAGAATAGAACCCTCAAGGAAACAGAAGATGTGAAAGTCCCGCATATATATACATACATTGAGAAGAGCGATATAACGTCAATAGAGCACCAACGATCGATCATTTTGGAAAATTTTTATTATATCCCTTCCTTTTAAACAGGAACCATAGGAATCATATATGGTGCCTGATTACACATGAAACAACTCTCTTCTATGTCTGGTGAGGATAAAATACATACTTACGAAGTGTCTATCTGTTTATACATATGTATGTACATATGACTATACATCACATCATTTCTGTAGTCAGTCTTCATTTATTTTCATTGCAAAATGAAAAATACTATGTACATATGTATGTATGTATGTATATAAAAACAATTAATCAGTATTAATATGTATGTTTGTTTGTTAGTTCCTTATAGGAAGGAATAACGGAAGGACAATTGGTATTGAATTTTTGGAACCGTATTATTGATGAACGTGGAATTTAAATTGGCTGTTTGTTTATATTGAAGGTGGAGTTTTAACTCGCCGTAAAGAAAATTAAATTATCAATATTTATTTATATGTGGAACTAAAACAGTGAATGTCTTGAAATATTATGTGGGTTAGTCCTGGAATAAAATACATCTTTAAGCGATTTCTTGAAGCGATAGGAGGGGGAAAAGGGCAACCCCATTCAATAAAATATTGATAAACTTCTATAACTTCCCCATAACTGAACCGAATTTGAAAATAATTTTTTTATTTGAAAGGATTTGCCAGCAACTTTCTTCTTATTCTGCTTAATTCCAGATTACAATACTGTAGCTATCTAATATCATATAACTTTCTTTTACAATATCATAAACTTAGTTTTAAAACATCACTTAAAAAGGGGGCTTATTAAGTTTTTTTTTATTTCCTTATACTTTCACTTCTATGGTAGATAGCACTTTTTACAAATTAAAATTGTATCGTTTCAAAAGCAAGGAGATGGCATTATTTGAACAAAAAATAAAACTCAGATACACAGGCATGTTCTGAAAATCACTTTTTCGTAAAGTGATTTCAAATCACTAAAAAGGTGTTCTGGGCGCACAAATGTTGGAACTTTCGTGATTTAAAACCGGTCAGCGAACAGCATGACGATTTCAAATCACTTTTAAGTTTTTTTAATAATTTTTTTTTTTAAATCTGCAATAAAATTATCACGCACACTTAAAATGATTTGTTCTTTATCTGTTTTTACAATAAAGTTAATTTTTTTACTTGGAAGAACCTACAAAATTTACAAATTTAGGGACGCTGTATTTTTTGCGGTTTCTTTTTAAATTTTGCTTTTAGATCAATTATTGCTCACGAACTTGCTCCAGGAATTTTACGATATATTTACAAAAACTTTAACTTTAATTCGTAAATTTATTGTATTTTTGTGATAAATTTCTTAATGAGACAAAAAAAAAATGTTTGTAAACAGAAACAATCAGCTGTTTGCTCATGATTTAGAATAATAATAATCCGCACTAAAAATGAAAAATCTCGTGCTTTTCTGAACACCTAAATATCACTTACGTGATTTGATATCACCGTGATTTCAGAACATGCCTGATAATGAAAACTAATTGAGGCTTTTATTAAAATATCATTAATTTTTATTAAAATAATAAGCTTTTTGACCAAAACAAAATTTATTATAATTGTATTAAAATTCAAGCTATTAGATGAACTACATAAAAAAACCAAAAAACAATTACTTTTTCTACACATGTTTTAAATTATTATAAAAAGCATGATATTCTTGGGGAATAACAGTCTTTAGCGCCTGCAATATACATACATACATACATACATACATATGTTCATTTTCAGAACCTAGAGTAGAGTTTTGATTACAACAATAACTGTTACAAATTTTGCACAACAAACCTGTTATAAGATCGTCCTCATCTTCGTTAGATGAAATATAATCGATTGCAATACGGTGTAGGGAATTGTGGTCCATATTTTTGGTTTATCACAAATTACAATGTATAATTTATAAAAATTTTTATTATTTACAAAAATATTTTTAATGTATTTTTTTTTTATTAACAAGACAACGTGTGCAGATAGCACAAGGAAAATTTATAAAATAAACGTTTTAGAAATATGTATATGAGCCGCTCAGTGCACACATCGATTAACTCCACTTTTTGATAAACCTTAAATTTAAGTGTCAAAACTCTTGGGGTATAGTCATAACTTTTTATATTTATAATAACTTTCCTGAATAATAAAGATTAGAACCGTTAAATGGCAAATTTTTTTGGCCATTGAATAATAAGTAATTTATTTCAGAAGCCATTTCGATTAACCCCATCCTGTAATGTAAATCGTTTCAGTAACGCTGTATCTGTTCTGGCCGTGCATCGACGCTTATTTGTTTTTAAACAACCGAAGATGCTGTCTCCCTCTCAATAATATTCGTAACAAAATCGCATCGGTAAACAGATAAAAAGAAGCACAATGCAGACGGTAGTTAGTATAGCAGTGATCTCGCACGCTGAATGTTACTGTGTACTTCTTAGTCTTTTCAACATTACTCCCAGATTGTTTTTAAAGAAATAAATATTATACCGTTATAATCAAGATGAGTGAGACTAATAATGAGAGTGAGGAAAGCAGTGATGATTCTTCAATACGATTTATCAACAGAAAGTCTGGTCCGAGAAGACGTTTATCGTTTTACTCGGATTCATCGCATTGCAACAGTACAAACCCAACAAACACATTGATTGGGAGGAAAAGAAGTCGTAATCCTGTTAAATGGATACGAAATTTACAAAAGTATAACAGGATTAAAGGTTTGATATATAGGAATAGGGGAGGAAAATTAATACCTGCAAAAACATTTGTCGATATACAATGCAGATGCCGTCAAAATTGCAATCAAAAAATTATTTCGGATGAGAGAGAGGCTGCCATGAAAGAATTTTATAATTTACATAGTCAACTTGAGCAAAATATTTTCAAAGTGAACGAAATAAAAAGAAGGCGCCCTACGAATGAAACTAAAGAACGAAGATCACATTCGTTTACATATTACTTTCGAAAAGAGAGACTTGATATTCCATACATATACATATATATTATATATGTATGTATGTATATGTATATATTTTTTTTAAATTAATATGACATGTGACAGTTAAGTCAGGGAACACGTTTCTATTAAAAACCATTTTGGTCAAAAGTGCAGATAGTACTTTTTGAATATTAACTCTCGATATATAAGACTCAATAATTTATACATAAGTATGTATGTACGTACAAATTTTAGTTTAATTTTATGAGAATAGGGGAGTGAAGCGCACTGGGTAGATTTCATTTACAAAATTTTAAAAGTTTATTTCAAAAAAATTTCTTAGCGGGAAATTTAATTTGGAAAAAAGGAATCGGAGCTGTACAAACTTCTGTACATATGTGGTGGGTTTTGATAGGTAAAATATCATCTCAAATTGCGGCAATATTTTTATTTAATACGTTTTTTATTTTCCTTTAATGTATTAAAAAATTTTAATGCATTCACAAAGAGAAAGTGTGGGATCTTTTGTGAAACATTTAGATGAACAGTAAGCTTTTGGTTCGCAGGTAGAGACAGGCGTTTGAATTTTAATATTGTGAATGATGGAAAGCATCAAACCATAAAAAGTAGTGTTAATAAGGCGAAATGAGACTAAAATACGACTGGTCACCGAACGGTCCACAGATTGTAGGAATCAATTCAAGCGTGCCACCCTCTGAGTAATATATCATATCAGAGCAGTGAAATCATATAGCAACTATGTATTTCATATGGAATACAATTTCTCTTTTTGTTTTTAGCTATACATACATTAATTTAAAATCTCGATCTGAAATCAATTTCAGCACTTTTGCGAAAAAAGGACCGCTGTGGGGAAACTCACACATTTAAATTGTTTTCAAAACCTAAATACATACATTTTTTCAAATTGAGCTAAACATAAAATAAAAAAAGGAAGTTTTATTGCAAAGTTATCTCGGGAATTTAAGTTTTGTCTAAATATTAATAATTTTCTTAGCTATAAGAAAAATTGATGCCAAGATGAGTTAGCAGCATTTTGAAGGTGTAAATTATGAGTTTAGAGTGACCTAAAAGTAAGTTTTTAACTTAATTAGACATTTCGCTCCTATATTCGAAAGTCGAGAACTCTACTTTTGAGACCATGACTATTATTTTACAATGATATCCGTTAGAATGTGTGTAAATTAAGAATGGCTCAACCGATCGATAAAAAATTCGCGATATTCTAAATTAATTGATATCAGCTCGTTTCCCTTGAACCGATCGTTTCGATATATGTATATGTATGTAAAAAATATTTATTTTAAACAACTGCACCGATCAAATCTAATTTCTAATTAGCTCTTCAACTCAAGAAACAAAATGGGAAAATTCCGAAAAAAGCTTTAAATTCAGAAAGATGTTTGCTTCGAAAAATCAGGCATTTTGAAAGTAATTATGCTTGATATAAAACGACAAATATTTACATTGCAGGAATTAAAAAAAGTTGTATTTTTTTATGAACACAATTTGTTAATGGATTTTAAATTAATTGCTGAGCCTTCGAATTCCAATCTAATTAAAATACAAATTCAAACAGCTTTCTTCTCGAATCAAACTACAATTTAACTCCCCAGGTATGTTCTGGGTATCAAAAAATCCAAAATACATGTGATTTGAAAATAAAGCTGGAGGTCCATACCACGCGTTTGACATGTTTCACGCTTCTTACGCTTATTTAAATTCAAGTTACATGCAACGCTTTTTACGCGCCAATTGTTTCGTTTCACTTTCCGAAAAAGTGATTTTCAGATCATACCTGATAAAGTGACGGGGCCTCTCATAAAAGTTTCATATTACTTTATTAACCGTTAAACCAAGGACGTGTTGTAACGTTAATTCAAAAATCATATTTTTGTATAAATTAAAGAAATCAAAATTAGGCACTGAAAAGATTAATAGAAAATAAACCCCACAACAACAATTAACAATTGAAACAAAATAAAAAAAAAAAACAAAATGTGTTTAAAATAATTAGTTTTTGCATTTATTATATTGTTTTAACAATAAAAATCAATGTGTTTTTTTAAATTGTTTATTTTAAATTTAAATGGCTTAACTGAAAACATTAAAAAATAATAAATAGAAAAATCACTTGCTTTCTTTAAATCAAAAGTTATGTTTGCATATTTTTTATCATTCTTATTTTAACTCAAACTTTTTATTAAAACAGTTAAGTGCTGTGTTTCTGTGTAAAAATGTTTGCTATAATTGCATGCCTAAATGATTAAGGATAATTTGTGTTTTTCTAATTTATAAACATATTGTAATTTTTTATTTTTTTTCTTAAATTTTGCAAATAAAATTTTCGATTTTAGTTTAGTTTGAGTTCAATTAGTTTTTTCGTTTTCTTTAAATTAATAAATGTGGTTTCATTTTATGTATAAATTCATGACATACGATTTCTAAATAAACTTATCATTGAACTTAAAAAATACGATACATAAATGTTAAAATATATTTAAATTTTTTTTTTTATCAAATGGATGGATGTATGTATCAAGGAAAAAATGGCAAATTATCGTCATATATTCATATATGATATGTAGATGAATGCATGTATGTGTGTTTGTATGTAAATATATAATATTTGCATATAATTAACATTCAAGAAAAATGCGAAAAAGTCGATGAAAATAGTGTTGTGTTGGACGTGAAGCATTTTAAACGCCAACGCTAATGTCCTCCGCACTGATGAAGGCCAACGTTTTTTATGAGGGCGGGACTGTATAATAATATTAATGTTTTTCTTGATTTAACGATTGAACTTGCTGTTAGTTTTAACTTTAATTATTTTTTTTCTCCTTATCAACAATTACAAAAAAATTTTATTTTATAAACAATTTTTTTTTGTAGAAGCGCTTTTTAAAACGACGCTTAAATTTGTTTGTTTTATAAATACATTAATTATTTTGTTTAATTTATACATATGTGTGTATATAAAAATATTATAAATTAAAGCTGATTCTTCTTGTCTACGTTTAGTTTTGTATCAATAAAAATCTATGTATGTTTGTTGGTATTTATTATTTAGTAAACAAACAAAATATGGTGGTTTTTTTAGGGAATTTCGAGTTCGTGGAGATGACGACAAAATTTACTTCAAAAACCAAATAATAAAATATTACATTGATTTTGGGTTTTCTTTGTAGTAGAAGTTTTTGCTTTAATGTTTAAACAAATGCCCAGCATTCGAGTGTTTTTATAACAAAATCTTCTTGTGGCGCCAACGGCTCATTCCCATATGTACTGCAGGATTGTGAACGACCTTGATTTAAATCACCATCAAGCCATAAACCAAATCGGCCACTGTAAATACAAAAGATTGATTAATTGAATAATTAAATGTCACAAAAATGAGGTTTCAACGAAATAATTAGTAAAAATTTTCTTAAGTATATTTTCGACTCTCGCGGTTACATGACCATTGCACAACTGAACCCAAAACGAAAAATTTAAATCTAAGGCTGAACCCAAACCAATGAAGGACAAAACGTTCCTTTCTTTTAAGTCAAAGACATTAACCCAGACAAAAATAACGTTTTGTTCTTAAAAGACAATTGGTAATCAATCAGCCAGCAATGAATGCGACAAAGTTTTCATTGGTGAAATCACACAATTATGTGCAACGGGGTTCGCTTCAGTCTGTTTTGTGTAACTCTATGACGGCATTTACACCACACAACTTTGTTGCATGTAACTCTCTTTTTCTGTGAGGAGATACAAGAAATATAAAATGTGCACATTGCTATTTCAACACTTTTACTTAAAACAAAAATTGCATGCAATAAAATTTGGTATTTCAAATGACGTCTTTGTGAGTATGTTGTATCGTATCAAACCACATGCATTTTCTACAAGCAATGTTTTGTCGCAGTAAGGCAAAAAGACAGTTTTAAGGTTGTTTTCTTTATTGTGGATTGCCTCATGAGGACCAATGTTATGTTGTCGTATTAGTGAGAAAAACTGGGCCCGCCCAAATCGTTACATACGGAAACGTACAACACGTCACGTACTAGTTCAAGAATTGAATGGGCTATGACTATTAATAATTAATAATATTATAATTATTAATAATATTAATAATTTTTAATTTAATTTCTCTATCATTAATCTAATAAAAAAAAATTCTGCCGCAAGAAATAAACTGCTGTTTTATACAATAATATTTTCAGAAATTAGCAAAAATTACTATACGCATAAATAGAAATTTCTTGACCAACCTTGTCAAAGTCATTTTAAAATTCAATTATAAAATACAATACGAGTACTCTTCCAATAAATTTATATTTTTTTTAGTAAAAATTAAATTTATCTGTCAATTATCAATTTTAATAGAAGGAAATAAATATATTTATAGCTTTTTAAAATGTTGCATGTAATTTATATTATTATCAATATTTATTTTTTTTTTGCAACCATGTCACTATTTACATACATACATACGTACTTGAGGTTTACTATCTTTCAACTTAATTCGAATACTTACTCTCCAGCACCAATTGACAAACTTTCAACGTTGCCTTTAATGAAGTATAAATTTTCTCCAGTCCAATGGAAAACTTTAAAGCTGGGATTAAATTTGTATAACAGGGATTCGCCGGTGCCATAGAAATGATCTGATACATGCAGGGAACATGAGGTTAATGCACCAAAAACCTATAGAAATGTTGTAAGATAAGATAACATATAGTCAAATTAGTAAATATTGAAACATATTTTTATTAATAACAGACAAAAGCCCTATTCACAATCCTGTTTTATAAGTTTTTTCTATCAGTTGTAAACGGACTTTCAGAATGAAATTGTAATACTAGTTGCAAAGCAAAACAATTGCACCTGATTGGCGAAAAAGCTTAATTTTCTACAAAATGTTGGCTTCTATAATATACAGTGAAACTTCGATATAACGAACTTCGTTATAACGAAAAACTCAATATAACGTATGTTTTATTGAGTCCCTTGAAAAAACCTCTTTATTGCAAAGTTTTATAACGAAATCAGAATAAATTCTAAATGGTAAAGTCCTGTTATAAAAACAGCGAAGTCTAAATGTATTTATACAACGAAGTAAGAATAAAATTTAAAGCAAAATGGTAAAGTGCCGTTATCAAAAGAACGAATTCTTAATTTTTTTTTTTTTTTTTTTTTTGTGATAATTTTATTATTTATTGAATCTTTAATTATTTAAATTGAATTATCAATAAGTTTTTCAAATCTTAAATCTAAAAAAATATTAAATATAAGTTTAGCCAATGCTAAACAAAATTTTTAATTTCAACGGTTAATTTTTGTTGTTTTACATTTCTCGTGAACGGCTGAGAAAAAGAGTATCCCTTCTTTTCAGCCGGGTGTGGCCTCTATAATGAAGAATATTGCGCGCAAGTGGATTTGGGTGCAACTCAAGTTTTTTTATATATTTTTTCGCGTGTTTTGAAAATACTGTCTTCACCAACGGAACGTCTAGGTCTTTATGAATTCGATGGTTTCTGACATACCAGGGGGCTGCTGTAATTGTACGTAGAATTTTATTTTGTCGCCTTTGAATTTTTTCGACATTTGATGCTGAGGCAGTGCCCCATAACTGGATTCCATAGAACCATATTGGTTTCAGGATCGCGTTGTATAATAGTAGTTTACAGTCTAGGCTTAGTATAGAATTTCTTCCAATAAGCCAATTCATTTGAGCTGCTTTTAATTTCATTTGAGTCAGCTTTGCGTCTATATGCGATTTCCATGTTAAACGACGATCAAGATGAACGCCTAGATATTTGACTACAGTGTGTTGTGGTATAGTCTCGGTGTTAATTTTTATAGGCGGGCATGTTTGCCTGCGCAACGTAAAAGTGACGTGTGCACATTTCTGCTCGTTAACTTTTATACGCCATTGTTTGAGCCATTTTTCCAGTTTGGATATATATTCTTGTAAGTTGCGGGAAGCTTCTACAGGATTTTCGTGAACGCTTAGAAAGGCTGTATCATCCGCAAATGTTGATGTATGAATGTTACTGCTTAACGGTAAGTCAGAGGCATATATTAAATATAGTAAGGGTCCGAAGATACTGCCTTGAGGGACTCCGGCTTCAATCGACTGCGGAGGGCTTAAAAAATTGCCTTCCCTAACTACAAATTTACGTTCCATCAAATAGCTTTTTAAAAGCTTTACGATGTTTGCTGGTAGATTTTGTGTTAATTTATTGAAAAGACCTTCGTGCCATACTTTATCGAAAGCTTGTGAGACATCAATAAAGAGCGCAGAGCAGTATTACTTTTTTTCAAAAGTGTCTCTAACGACATTCACTAGTCTGTGAGTTTGTTCAATTGTGCTATGTTGACTGCGAAAACCGAATTGATGATCTGGAATACATCCACTTCTAGTCACTATAGGCATCAGCTTGCTCATACACAGCTTTTCAAATAGTTTTGAAATGTTAGACAGTAAACTAATAGGCCGATAGGATTCAACCTTTGTATGATCCTTGCCGGGCTTTGGTATCATAGTAATTAACGAAACCTTCCATTCTTTAGGATAGTGTTCTAGGCGTAGAATACTGTTAAAAATGAATAGTATTATTCTTTTTGCAGTGTAAGGCAATTCTTGAAGCATTTTGTTGCTTATTTTGTCGACACCTGGGGCTTTTCTGGTGTTAAGATTAGTAATAGTATTTTCAATCTCCGTCATGTTAAAACTCATCGGTATTTCTGGTAAAGGGACGACTGGTGGCAGTTCAACAATATCAGCAGAAATATTCGGAGTGAAAACTTTTTCTAAGTGTTTAACAAAAAGTGCACCTTTTTCATCATCAGTTTTTGCCCAGTCACCATTTGGGGCTCGTAATGGGGGTTTGCATATCACCGGCCTTTTTAGTCCTCTGGCTGCACGCCACAGTGAATAATCTGTTTGTGGTGTTGCATCTAGCTCTTGAAGGAATTTTTGAAGGGAAGCTGTTTTTTGAGTTTGCAAAACTTTCCTAAGCTGCTTGGTACACTCCTTAAGCCTTAATTTTAGCTGGGGCGATCTGTAGCGCTGCCAATCTCGTCGAGCTCTCCGTTTTTCAGTCAATAGCCTTTCTATATCTACAGAAAAAATATTGTTAAATCTCACTGGTTGGTTTATTTCATTTGAAGTAGCATTAAAAGCAGCTTGTTTAACATGCGCTTCAAACAACCTGAGAGAATCGTCTATGTCTGAAGGTGTTCTCAGCGGCATTTTTTCCGAGCAATGAGCACTCAGATATTTTCTGTATTTCAGCCAGTTAATGCGTGCAGATGTCGTCGCTAAATCACATGTTGTGTGTGAGTAAATAGTGACAATAGTAGGCGAGTGGTCTGAAGATAAGTCCAAAGATGCTTCAACTTCAACCATCTCGCTGGGCACGCCTTTCACAATTCCAAAGTCGATAACATCAGGAATTTTTTGTCGATCTGTTGGCCAATATGTTGGCTGTCCACTTGAAACTACATTCAAACCCATTTTAGATATTGTGTCGAATAAAATTCGTCCCTTAGGTGTAATTAAACGTGAACCCCAAAATGTGTGTTTAGCATTGTAGTCGCCAGCTGCTAGAAAACGGAGGCCCAGTGATTTATAAAAAGCCGTATATTGACTCTCGGTAATTGAGAATCTGGGGGGCGAATAGACAGATGATATTACAAGTTTTTGATAGTAAGTTTCGATGCAGATGTTCGTTGCTTGAAGATAATCTTCACAAAAATCATTCAACAGGTGGTGTTTTATTCGCGTTTTTATTAGGATTCCCGAACCACCACAAGCTCTGCCACGGGGATCCTTGGTGTCGTAAAAATTATATCCACTAATTCTGAAACAGCTTCGAGATGTCAAATGAGTTTCTGAGATAAGCATAACATCGATTTGTTTATCCTGAAGAAAATATTCTATTTCGTTTTTATGTTGGCAGATGCCGTTTGCGTTCCAAAAACAGATTTTTAAGTTCATGGTTTGCTTAGTACAGCCTGCAACAAGGTAGACTGCATTTTCAACATTTCCTGCATCATACAGGACATGTTGAGAGTAAATGTGTTTACAGTTTGTATTAAGCTCTCAATTGAGGCTTCAATACGACTAAAATTATACCCCGAATCTTCATTTACATTTACGGTTTTTTGCGCCGTACTCTGATTGCTTTTTAAAATACTAGCGTATGAAAATTTGTTGTTAGATTGTTGTTGAGCACTAGTCGCGTTAGACTTGAAAATGTTTGAAATTTGATTTTGGCTGGTGGACGGTTGAGGTAACTGTGGATAGTTAATAGGGGTTTTAGGCTGAGCGGGAGTAGCATTGGTTTTTTTGGTTAATGAATTCTTAAAAAACGAGTAAAGGGGGCAGCCTCTATAGTTGGCAGTGTGATTTCCGCCGCAATTGCCACATTTTTTCGCCTTGGTATCACCTTTTATTTTATCACAGTTAGCAGTACTGTGTAACTCACCACATACAACGCAGACTGTAGGCAACTTGCAATAAGTCTTCGTGTGCCCAAATTCTTGGCAGTTCAGGCATTGAACAGGCCCAGCTCTTTTATGTGGAAGCTCAACAGTAACTCTTCGATGCAACAAGTACTTTAAGTCATATATTGGATGCGCTTCATTCTTTTTTATTTTTATGCCATCTGGCTGTAACTCGACTCTAAATATTGGTTGGGGGATTTTTTCTCTATTTTTAATGTTTGAGACATTTTTCACCTTGTAGCCACTATTTTCAAGGCCAGACTTGACCTCTTCCGGATCCACGCTAGAGTCTATACCTTTTATTACGACTGTTAGACCTTTAGCACTCTTTAATTGGTACGTGTAGAAGTTTTTATTTTTAGATTCTAAATCTGAAACAATTTTTCGGTAATTATTTTCATGAGCTACCTGAATTTTTGTCTCATTGATGTTTCCGCGCTTAATTGGAGTTACATAAAACTCATTTTCTCCAATTAATGAGATAAGACTTTTAACCAGCAAACTGGAATTCTGCTCTCTTAAATATATGGGTGGGGGCTTACTCGAACTTGTTGTAGTTGTGCCTTCATCGCCTTGTTCAGATAACATCGCGAAACGATTTTCGGAATTTATTATATTGTTTTTTCCATCTCTGGGAACTTTCGATGTTGAAGCAATTTGAGCTGATTTTGGACTTCTTCCCCTTTTTAACACGGTTATGTATCTGTCCATTCCTGTTTGAATTTTATTATCATTTATTGTACTCACCGCATCTACCATTTTGTGCACGTTGGTCACCTTGTTACTTATTGTTTGTTTGTTTGTTTGTACAGCTAAGCTGACAAGTTTGCTGATGGGTGCAATTGTTGTTGCTTCTTGATCACTATTTAACATGTTCAGAGATAATGATCGCGCACGAGTATTTGTGTTTACTGTTAAATTCAGGTTTTTGTTAAATTCATTTTTTTTACTGTCGTCATCAGCAACTAAAGTTATATATTGCACATTCCTACTGCTTGTAGGATTATTGTTGTTTTTTTCAGAAGATGAACTCATCAGAGTTCTCTTTTTTATTTTCACTTATATTAGTTTGTGTATGCAAATATTTATGTGTATTGCACACAAGCAAAAAATAAAATAAAACCAGTAAAATAACTGTTCAATAAATGTTTTGTTTTTTTATATTTTTTGTGACTTGAAAATTTTTTTTTTCTTTTATATTTTTTTTTTATATTCAGTTGCGACGATTATAAAAACGCGTCTGTTCACTATGAGAGTTGAAACACCAATTCTTAATGTGTGTGGAAATGTAATGCATTAGAAACGTATGTAATCAGTATTGACTTGATTCTTGTCAAAAAGAGTAAAGTAGAGCGTAAATCAATATCTATTCGAGAACAAAATTCTATAATTGAGGCCGTTATTAGCAATCTCATGATAAATAGATTTGAATAAAGAAAACTATATATATATATATATGTTCCTCTAACTCCCATTGGAGCATGGGCGCCAAGGGATTGCTGGTTATATTTATAACGAAGAAATAGCTATAACGAAGTATTTTCGGATCCCCTTGGAATTCGTTATATCGAAGTTTCACTGTATTACACATATATTTTTATTATGATTTCCTACGACCATTTCTTAAATAAACCCTTTTTCAGTTTTATCCTCAATATCTATCGGTATCTATCGGCAACTCTGTTTATTTTGTCAAACAGCTACGATAATTTGCATTTGCATTGTCGCAAGACCATTTGTACTTAAGTCTGAATACCACTAACTCTGAATGCAAAAATATTATCAAGTGCATTGAAGTGTATTTTGTTAGTTTAGAGTAAGCATGCGTTCACAAACACTACAAAATAGTAAAAAAAATACACACGAATTGATAGTCTCGTCCTATTTTAAAGTACACTAGAGCCCCGATTTGCGTCGTTAATGGGAACCGAGAAATGCGACGCAAAACAAAACGACTCAAATCAGATCACTTTTTTCTAAGTGCAAAAATTATATTTTTGATAAAAAAGTGATTTCGTATAAAAATGCAAGTAGAGAATTACCGGGGAACTGCCATTTTTACATGCTACTTGATAAATTCTTCACTTGTAATTATGACTTCAGCTAAAAAGTTCAATCGTAAGTAGGTACGTTGCGACGCAAATCGGTATTAAAACGATGCGAAGCGTGTTCAACTAAATTTTAAAAAGCGATGCAAATCGAAAAGACGCAAAAAGAATCGACGCAAATTGGGGCTGTAGTGTACGTTTAAAATAGGTAATTATTTTTAATTCTCATATATTGTAAATCAACGTTCATATAAAAAATATAAAAGCTCTTTGTATTTATTTAGAGATTGCTCACGAAAAAAAGGACACTGCTTTATATTACAAAATATTAATATTAAATTGTTGATTATTTAATTTTTAGGAAGAACTAAAAACAATTTCCAATTTTTAGTAAATTTTTCGAAGTCACTAGTTTCGAAGATCTACAAGTAAAACACAAAAATTTTGAAAACGTTGATTTTTTGTTTTTTTGGTTGATATTTTATTTGTTGATTTGTTACTTGCAGGTTTTGAAAAATTGGTTCCAAAACAGATCGTTGGAGTCTTGTTTAACTGTTCTGTTATGCACAGTCGAATTGAAGTATAAAAATTTTCATTAATTACTTACATTCTGTTCTGTATCTTGTATTACTATGAGTATGGGGCTCTCAAGTCTCTGCATTTTGCGATATAGTGAATTCAAGGAAAATCCATGTTGAGATGTGCTAAAGGCCAAAGACCAGGAATAACCTTCAGCGCGGGCAGGCAAATGACCACAAAGTTTTTCCCTAAAAAAACAGGAATAAAATTGATTAAGTTTTCTTACTGGCATCAAAATACGTAAATGTGATTGAATATGTTCTTCAATAGCTTACCGATGTTCTTCTGTTAAAATTTCTGTTGTTCCAATTAAATCTGGTAAGGGAAAATCTAAATCAAATGATCCTGTTTGGAATATGGAAGATTTTCGATAATCCTCACTGTTCATAGACAGCACCTATTTCAAGAACAAACAAAAAATATAAAATCAAAATTAATTAAATAATTTGATGATGTTAAAGAAATTAACAATTATAGAAAAACAGTTGGTGTGTTTAAATTGAAACATCCTAGCGCACAATTTGGTGAGAGTACAATAAAATCAGACTAATTAAGAAATATAATACAACTAAAAATGTATTTAGGGTGTTTTTCGAAATTGGTTTAATTGGTTTTAACAGCACATACCAAATCAAACAAAAAAAAAAGTCAAAAGCTTACACACACTAATTTTTGTGAGTGTAATCAAAGTACACTACAACTGAAAAAGGAACAGACAGTAGGTAGTTTTAGTAACTACTTGTACAATTCAAAACATGATAAAACAAAGAATATGCTTATGTAGATAAGGTTCATTAAATGAATAAATTTACATATACATATATACATAAATGGTGAATAAAATGAAGATATGTGGTGTGTGTCTATGATGAGGAAAATGATCAAGAGAACCATAATTATTTACAATGATATCAAATGTTATCGATAAAAATATATTCGATTTCGAATCAATTTTGTGTTTCTCAAAGACTAAAGATATTAAAGAAAATAATAAATTAACTGTAAATCGTCTAAAATATCCATTATCAATTAAAATTTTCAAATTGTTTTTTATCTTCTCGTATACGAACTTGATGAAATAAATGTAAACAAAAGCAGCTGTTGCCGGTAACATGACCTGAAGTATCTTTTTTAACGGCGGGAAGTGGATAAACTTTCACAAGCTGCCAGGCAGACAAGTTATAAAACTTACACAAACACATATTTTTATTCTTGTGGTATTTATAAATAGCGGCGGCTTGTAAATGTTATCGTCGGCTCGACTAAAGAGTTTCATCTGCTCGACTAAGGTTTCTACTGTTATTTTATGACAAACCATAAACAAACCTCTTATTATTATATACCTCTTTTGCTTGAAGCACAACAATAAATTTTTTTAAACCATTGTAAAATAAAAAGACATTATGACAATATGACTGATATGAGTACAGTATGAACACCCCATATATATGCTACTAAATTTTTGGAAGCAAAATACAATTCTACATAAAAATAGCGATATACAGTGTTTAAAATTTTATTTTATCGATCGCAAATTTTTACACAAATATTTAAAATTGTTATTCATCGTGATTTTCAACGCATATTTTAATGTTATGCGTAATATTTTTGATTAGTATACCTACATATGTATGTATGCACAGTAAAAGCTTGATAATACGGACCATCGCTAATTATTTGGTAATCGGGACATATTTTTTATTAAATTATTTACTCTATAATCCGGATTTATTGCCAGTTTATAATCCGGATTGTAGTGTTAATCGCTTTTAACTGTTACTCCAAAAACATAGTTTTTCTCTTATTTTGCTGCAAAAACAAACTTTTTTGCTCCGCAATTCCATGTTTTTTTTTTTCAAAACATAGAAAGGAACCATGTGCAAAAGTTTATTCTTTTGTTTTTATTAATTCTGAAATATATGCTATGAACACATGTTTTTGTAAATGTAATTATTTATTTAAATGATTAATATATAGTATAAATATCATTCGATGTGTGTTTAAAAGCATTTTTAATGAAAAAGCAATGGTTTAAAATTTATATTCGGTAATACGGACAACTTGATAATGCGGATTAGGCTCTGCAAGCAATTATATGGATTATCAAGTTTTTACTGTATGTACAATATACATACATACATACATATATGGGCGTTCTACAGCGCATTTTGTTTTTGGCAATAAATTATTTATACTTATGTACATACGTACATACATATGTATGTGCATACATATCAATGTATAAATAAAAGCTTGTTTTTTTATAGCTGTTTATTTAATTTTTATGTATGCATGTAATAATTTATGTAAGTTCGTTAAAAACGGCAACACCTTTAGCCACGGTTTTAGATAAATAACTCTTTTAATAAAATAACCATATTTTTATTACAATCCTTTTTAAAAATTAAACCTTGAGCAAGTTTCTTATAAATGATCTTTAAATACAACAACAGTGTTTAAGAAAACGATAAAACTACTTAGTAAATTGTGGATAAGTACATCTTGTGTAACTTGGAAAACTTAAGATTAGAATGGCATTTTTATAAGTAACTAGGAGTTTATAATGCATATGGCAGCACTTTCAATTTACGATCGTTTAAATGTGTCTTATTGTCAATAAAAATAAATTAAGACATGTAAAAAATCACGTTTACAATTTTATACATACATATGTATGTATGTATGTATGTATCTACATGTTATTAATAACGATCCTCGAAAGTTATTTGTGTTTTAAAAATTTACAAATAATATTATTTTTTTTTTTTTATAAATTTTATTATTTATTGAATCTTCAATTATAGATTAAATTATCAATAAGTTTTTCAAATCTTTAATCTAAAAAAATATTAAATATAAGTTTAGCCAATGCTAAACAAAATTTTTAATTTCAATAAATTAATAATACAGTGAAACTTCGATATATCGAATTCCAAGGGGATCCGAAAATACTTCGTTATAGCTATTGCTTCGTTATAAATATAACCAGCAATGCCTTGATATAACGAAATTTGAAGAAATACGAAAAAAATTCGTTATAACTATAGTTTTCTTTATTCAAATCTATTTATCATGAGATTGCTAATAACGGCCTCAATTATAGAATTTTTTTTCTAAAATAGATATTGATTTACGCTTTACTTTACTCATTTGAACAAGAATCAAGTCAATACTGATTACATACGTTTTTAATGCATGATAACGGCACTTTACAATTTTGCTTTAAATTTTATTCTTACTTCGTTGTACTCGTATAGAGGCTTTTGCACGAGTACTTCGTTGTATAGAGGCCTTACAAATGCGCTAATAAATACATTTAGACTTCGCTGTTTTTATAACGGGACTTTACCATTTAGGATTTATTCTGATTTCGTTATATTGAGGCATTTGAATAATATTTCGCTGTATAGAGGCTTTTTTGCTCAGAATTTATTCGTTATAGCTATAGTGCAATTTTGTATGACAAACTTTGCAATAAAGAGGTTTTCTCAAGGGACTCAATAAAACATACGTTGTATTGAGTTTTTCGTTATAACGAAGTTCGTTATATCGAAGTTTCACTGTATTAATATTAATAAAATGTTTATAACGAGATTTTTACAATGAAATGTGGGTATGTTTGTATTAAACCCCATGGTGATATACGATTGGTAAAATAAAACAACACTTTTAAGCCGGGTTTATTCGTACATACATACAGCCAACGGTAACTTTAATGTTCATAAAATTAATATGGGGCTAAATAAGTATATGTACATATGTATGTACCTACTTATAAAACTTTTCTATTAAGGCCAAAGTCAAGCCGAATTTTTATATGACATAAAATAAAATGAACACCACCTGAAAAGTGAATTCGCCTTGGGTATTGTTATGTATCAATTATCCTGCTATGATTGGTGAAAAAGGAGCATGAAATGTGAAAAGAGAGCATGCCACTTAACTATTTTCTTTTCCAGAGTATAATAATTATTTCCAACAGTTGCGGGGTATTTCCAAACTACCAGTAACCGATCACTTCACTTAAATTATTTCAAACATTATTAACGCTTGCAAGTTTTTAAGCGAAATTTCATAGAAAAAAATTGGGTATTTCTTATGCAAATTTAATTTTCTCTAACACTAAAAGTTTCATATTTTTAAATAAAAATTATGACAGAAAATTTCAAGTAAAATCTTACGTCTGTATATTATTCTCAAAATTTTATATCAATTAATGAACACTTGCAAATTAAAAAACAAATAAATAAAATAAATTTTGGGATATTACCACATAACATTTGAGTGAAGAAAATATTGTAATTGTTGTATGTTTGATTTTTCTATACAAAATATTGAAAGGGAAAAAGAAATTTGATCAAGTTTTACTAGATATACATAATTGTATATTGATATCTAAAGAAATATGTAGAATGAAATCGATGTTTTTCGAAGTTAGGTATCAAAAATAGTTCAATTCATTTACAAATTTTTGTTTCACACTGTCTCAATTTCACTTAATACATACATACATACATATGTATTTTCTAATATCCAATAAGGGTACAAATATTAATAATAAATAGTACAAAACTAATTGTTGTACTAAATAATTGGTCTATTGTTTGAAATTCATGATGCACATAAATAAAATATTTCTTAATAAGTTGAGTTGACAAATGGAAAGATATTACTAGACTGTATTTAAATAGACCGTTATGGCGACAAAAGGTGCTATTTTGTTTTTAGTAAAACAATGCACGTGTCACATCGTTTAAACTAAGTTTTAATATGAAAAACGACCAATAAGAGAAAGTTTTTGTGTACAATTTTCCAGTAATATGAAAAGGCCAATAACTGCAGCAGTTAGAAATGTATGAATATATTATTGAAGTAATTAAAATTCTTTTCATTATTATTTTTTTTTTTCTTAATACCCTTTTATACTTCCAACCAATTGTCGACACAAATAAGCTATGGGATTACTTTGAATTGGCCAACTGTTCTAAGTCATAAAATCCTGTTAATAAATTTATTAAAATCATTAAAATCGAATACTGGGATCTTTTCAGCATACGTAAAATTAACAAATTTTAATTAACTATTCTGCTTGATCAACATTATAGTCATTATATGATTCACCAATGAAAATATGATTGATTCAAATCGCTACAAAGATAACAAATGGATATGGTACAAAAACTAACAATAATATAATTTACGGTCAAATAATTCTTTGATACGTAACATTTTCGCAATGGCATTAGGTAAAGTAATTACGTTTCTGTTATGACCACCTTTCGATTGTGGTTGAATTAAATTATCGAACGACATTTCATTTGGTATTATGGCACACATTCGATCAAAATAGGGATATTGTGAATTTCATTCAATTGGATTGTTCACAATAGTTCATACATACCAGCTGTTACTTTTTTTTTTTTTTTTTTTTTTTTTTTGATAATTTTATTATTTATTGAATTTTTAATTATTTAAATTGAATTATCAATAAGTTTTTCAAATCTTAAATCTAAAAAATATTAAATGTAACTGCCGATTTCACGATGTCGAAAGAATTTTGAATTTTATTTTCATTCGTACAAATACATTTGATACAAAAACAAAATTTTAGAATTTGTTTTTGCTTCAAATGTAATTATACGAATGAAAACATATGGAAATTTTCTTTCGACATAGTGAAATAGGCCGTAAGTTTAGCCAATGCTAAACAAAAATTTTTAATTTCAACGGTTAATTTTGGTTGTTTTACATCTCTCGTGAACGGCTGAGAAAAAGAGTATCCCTTCTTTTCAGCCGGGTGTGGCCTCTATAATGAAGAATATTGCGCGCAAGTGGATTTGGGTGCAACTCAAGTTTTTTTATATATTTTTTCGCGTGTTTTGAAAATACTGTCTTCACTAACGGAACGTCTAGGTCTTTATGAATTCGATGGTTTCTGACATACCAGGGGGCTGCTGTTATTGTACGTAGAATTTTATTCTGTCGCCTTTGAATTCTTTCGACATTCGATGCTGAGGCAGTGCCCCATAACTGGATTCCATAGGACCATATTGGTTTCAGGATCGCGTTGTATAGTAGAAGTTTACAGTCTAGGCTCAGTATAGAATTTCTTCCCATAAGCCAATTAATTTGGGCAGTTTTTAATTTCATTTGCATCAACTTTGCGTCTATGTGCGATTTCCATGTTAAACGGCGATCAAGGTGAACGCCTAGATATTTGACTACAGTGTGTTGCGGTATAGTCTCGGTGTTAATTTTTATAGGCGGGCATGTTTGCCTGCGCAACGTAAAAGTGACGTGTACACATTTCTGTTCGTTAACTTTTATACGCCATTGTTTGAGCCATTTTTCCAGTTTGGATATATACCCTTGTAAGTTGATGGAAGCTTCTACTGGATTTTCATGGACGCTTAAAAAAGCTGTATCATCAGCAAATGTTGATGTATGAATGTTATTGCTTAACGGTAAGTCAGAGGCATAAATTAAATAAAGTAAGGGACCGAAGATGCTGCCTTGGGGAACTCCGGCTTCGATCGACTGCGGAGGGCTTAAAAAATTACCTTCCCTAACTACAAATTTTCGTTCCTCTAAATAGCTTTTTAAAAGCTTGACGATGTTTGCGGGGAGATTGCATGTTAATTTGTGGATAAGACCTTCGTGCCATACTTTATCGAAAGCTTGAGAAACATCTATAAAGAGCGCAGAGCAAAATTTCTTTTTTTCAAAGGTGTCTCTAACTACGTTCACAAGTCTGTGAGTTTGTTCAATAGTGCTATGTTGTCTGCGAAAACCGAATTGATGATCTGGAATGCAACCACTTCTAGTCACTATAGGCATCAGCTTGCTCATATACAGCTTTTCAAATAGTTTTGAAATGTTGGGCAATAAACTAATAGGCCGATAGGATTCAACCTTCGTATGATCCTTGCCGGGCTTTGGTATCATAATAATCATCGAAACCTTCCATTCTGCAGGATAGTATTGCAGCCGTAGAATACTATTAAAAATGAAGAGTATAACTCTTTTTGCAATATAAGGCAGTTGTTGAAGCATTTTGTTGCTTATTTTGTCGACACCTGGGGCTTTTCTGGTGTTAAGACTAGTAATAGTATTTTCAATCTCCGTCATGTTAAATCTCATCGGTATTTCTGGTAAAGAGACGACTGGTGGCAGTTCAACAATATCAGCAGAAATATTCGGGGTAAATACTTTTTCTAGGTGCTTAACAAATAGATCACCTTTTTCAGCATCAGTTCTTGCCCAGTCACCATTAGAGGCTCGTAATGGTGGTTTGCAAATCACTGGCCTTTTAAGTCCTCTGGCTGCACGCCACAGCGAATAATCTGTTGATGGTGTTGCATCGAGTTCTTGCAGAAATTTTTGAAGCGAAGCTGTTTTTTGTGATTGTAAAACTTTTCTTAGCTGCTTGGTACACTCCTTAAGCCTTAATTTTAGCTGAGGCGATCTGTAACGTTGCCATTCTCGTCGAGCTCTCCGTTTTTCAGTCAATAGCCTTTCTACATCTGCACAAAAAATATTGTTAAATCTCGCTTGTTGATTTGGTTGAATTGAAGAAGCATTAAGAGCAGCTTGTTTAGCATGTGCTTCAAACAACCTAATAGAATTTTCTATGTCAGCAGGTGTTCTCAATGGCATATTTTCCGTGCAATGAGCACTCAAATATTTTTTGTATTTCAGCCAGTTAATACGTGCAGGTGTCAGCGGTAAATCACATGTTGGTGTTGTAGTTGTGTGTGAGTAAATAGTGATAATAGTAGGCGAGTGATCTGAAGACAAATCCAGACATGCTTCTACTTCAATCATTTCGCTGGGCACGCCTTTCATAATCCCAAAGTCGATAACATCAGGAATTTTTTGACGATCCGTTGGCCAATATGTTGGCTGACCACTTGAAACTACATTCAAACCCATTTTTGAAATTGTGTCAAACAAAACACGACCCTTGGGACTGATTAAACGTGAGCCCCAAAAAGTGTGTTTAGCATTGTAGTCGCCAGCTGCTAGAAAACGGGACCCCAGTGTTGTATAAAATGCGGTATATTGACTCTCTGAAATTGAAAACCTGGGAGGAGAGTAAACAGATGATATCACAAGCTTTTGATAAAAATTTTCAATGCAGATGTTCGTTGCTTGAAGATATTCTTCACGAAGGTCGTTTAGTAGGTAGTGTTTTATTCGAGTTTTTATTAGGATTCCAGAGCCACCACAAGCTCTACCTTGAGGATCCTTGGTGTCGTAGAAATTATATCCACTAATTCGAAAATAACTTCGGGACGTCAAGTGAGTTTCTGAGATAAGCATAACATCGATTTGTTTATCCAGAAGAAAATATTCAATTTCATTTTTGTGTTGGCAGATGCCGTTTGCGTTCCAAAAACAGATTCTTAAGTTCATGGTTTGTTCAATACAGCCTGCAACAAGGTAGACTGCATTTTCAACATTTCCTGCATCATACAGGACATGTTGAGAGTGAATGTATTTACTGTTTGTATAAGGATCTCTATTGAGGCTTCAATACGACTAAAATTATGCCCTGATTCTTCATTTACTGGTACAGTTTTTTGCGCCGGAATCTGGTTACTCTTTAAAATATTAGCGTATGAAGATTGACTATTAGGCTGTTACTTTAATGAATTATCACCTAATTTTCTAGATGAGAAAATTATCAAATCAATTCATTCACTCCTGAAAAGCTTTTTACTAGTGGACGTCTGCACAAATTTTTTAAAAATAATTTCAAATTACTGTTTAGTCACTAAAAGCTGAAAACAAATGCAAAATGTTTACATTTTCAAAATTCTGTTCGATTGGTAATTCGTTCTATCTACACCATAATTTTCGACAGTGATGTGACCATCGAATGACACTTATAATAAGGACCTAAATGAAAATATATAATTAATAAAATTTACATAAATATGACAGTTTTATAAAAAGTGTGCTGAATGCTTAAGGACATTCTTTAAATTAAAACTAAATTTAAATATTGATTTATTTAATTAGAAGAATACGTAAGATTGGTTCATGTTGCCAACTAAATTAAAAAGAGAGTCGTTTCAAAAAAGTAGCAACTGCAAGAACTCCCCTCTTTCTGCATGTGAAGTTAGCAACGACCTTGTACTAAATAAATACTGTTGTTGGAAAAATTATTAATAATTTTGTGTTGTAGGAATTATTTGGCCAATGACGCAATTTTTGTTGATAATGATGTTTTTATTCTTTAAGCCAATAAGGCCTAACGTAGTTAATGTTAATAAAACAGATTTATTACATTTTTTACCCAACGTTTCGTCAATTGTTTGTTGACTTCTTCAGGGGTTTCGGCTATTTAAAATTTTTAAAAAAACATTATACGTACATACATATGTATATTTTGAAAACTATACCTGTATTGTAAGTAAATAATGTACGGTGAAAAAACTTTTCAAAATGTACATACATATAATGTTTTTTTAAAAATTATTATTATTATTGGCTTAAAGAATAAAAACATCATTATTAATAATTTTATTAACTATTTATTGCAGTTTTAAGATTGTCAAATAATTTCAAAATAATTTAAACTGACAATAACGTTATAGTATTTTCTGTATTTTATCACAAAATTATATACATATGTTTGTTTTTAATATGGGTGGGGTATACTCATTGGCGTAGATAGGGGAGGGCTGGGGTGGGCAAAACCCACCCAGACCCGCTTGTGCCCACCGCAGACTATCTCCTTTTTTTAAATTGCTATTTTCGTTTAAAATTTTTTGTAAGTGTATTGATATTTTCAATAGCATAACATAATTAACAAAAATTTTTTCTAGTGTAGACAACATAATAAGTCATCCTACTATGGTGATTGCCATTTATAAGAAGAAGAAGATAAAAACAAACACCCCTATCGTGAATAAGAAGTGAAATTTTTGTTCACGTGAAGTTTTAATTCCACCCGAAGGGAAAAATGGTAAAATGAATGTAAAAAAGGGAAGAAGATTAAAAAAAACAAAAAATCATAGAACTTTTTGTTCAAAAATATACACGGACATATTATTTATTTAAAAAAAAATTCAAAAATCAAAGTTAAATATTCAGTGTTGGAGCTTTAGTTTGGTTGCTCCGTTTGTTTATTTAATTTTAACTTTTATGTGGTAAACCCTACAAAGATTCCCGGTTGCGTTTTTTGAGCGACTTTGTCATATTGATATTTTCATCTATGATTCCTCCTTACAAACTAGGTCTCAAGGCGAAATTTGTTTGAAAATATCGAAATGTCGATGAATGTACGTGACAACGACACAGCTACAGACAGTTTTGTAGACATTTTTATAGTAGATTCACCTTATAAAAGAAAGTTGGAAGTAATCAACATTGTCGATACTAAGCTGAAATCTGCTGGAATTTGTCTGCTACATGTATTCGTTAATGGTTGAAGGAAAAAAAACAATAACGGATTGATGGTGACGAATTACATAAAAATTCATATATGAATAACGTTGATATTGTCTGTTAGGACTCACTAATACGCGGACGCCTACTAAACAAAATCAATTTGGATCATCTATGATATTTTGGACAATTGCTTAAAAAATTCATGTATGACGCCAAAGAAAATTCAGCGTCTGTCATTGATGATTTAACATTGTCAGTACTTTTCACGATGAATCATCATGACATTCGCCACCGGGTTGCTGATGGAAACTAACACACACAAAACTTATTTACTAACACTCTTGCATCTATGACTATGTTTACATCAGATCTGATTAGTAAAATACTGTGGAGTGAGCAGAGTTCAGATATATGTTTTACTATAGTTCACGAAATCCACAAGTATGAAAGAGAAACAAAATCACACGTACACGAATGTTTACATCAGTTTTTTCATATTGCCCTTAATAAAATGATAGAGAATGCTGATGGGTATACCCATCAGCAATGCCCATCAGATGATGCATCAAATGACCGTCATTGTTCTTGTAGGGAAAATAATTCGGCTACTTTTTGGAAAACCAACAAAACGAAAAAATGGCAACAAATGAAAGCTTCACAAATCTGCAGGCAATCGGCCTGTTTTTTGCATTTTGTTGAGGAATACATCAGTTTGTGCCTTATTATTAGATCTTTTCATTAAAATAAACTTTTTAAGATTTAATATTCGAATTATAAGAAGAAATACATACATGTTCTGTTCTGTTCCCCATGAAAAATAAAGTGAATAAATTAAAGGGAAAAGTGAAAAAATTCCGAGGGAAAAAAGTATTCACGATAAGGGGAATTTCTTGAAGTGAACATTTTTTCACGTTATTATTCTTGACTGAATAAAATTTTTTCATGCGAGTTGTTCACGATTGCAAATACGTGAAAAGTGAAAAAATTTCATGTTGAAAATTATTCACGATAGGGGTGAAAGTAAACAAAAATCAAAATAAATTCAACCAGCTTTATTAAAAATTTCCATTTTTGTTTAGGAAAGTAACCTTCTTCAGTAAGTTTTTATTAAAATTTCATATCCAGTTTATCTTTAATAACCGCTTATTTTTTAAAGAAAAAACAAATATGTAATGTCAATGAAAGTGCTGAAGAAGAAAATTCTAACGAGAAAGCCGGAAAATAATGTGAAATTTTAACAATAAATAACATGGCTGAAGAGGAAAGTTTTACCTTTAACTTTTTAAATACTTTATTTTTGTTACATTTATTGCAAACTGTTTTTGTGATATATTTTTTTAATTTTGTTTTAATAAAAATAGGATTTATTTTTTCTTTTTGCGAAAGCGGTGCACTTGCCCACCCCAGAATAACAGTCTAGCTACGCTTATGGGCATACTATTAAAATAACTGTGCATCTGATTAGAAATGAAACCGCAAATAACGAATAAAATAATTATAAATACGTTTCGGAACATTTAAAGATTTTTGATTTGAATTTGCTAGAGTGAGTTTTTAACAAATAGCTTAAACTTAGTGGCAATTATAATCAGTTAATCTAAATACAAATTTAATTACAGAATTACTAAGTGTGTTTGCGGTTTTTATGTGACATCTTAAACCTCCCAAAAATGACATATGGAAGAACAAAAAATGGCAGCACTATATTAAAAATGCAAAATATTTTCCAAACAGTTCTCACCATATTACATGAACACCCCAAAATAAGAACACTTTTTGTTCCATTGGCTACTCTAAAATATGAACTTAGTGTGAAAGCTTTAAAATGTGAACAACTTATTTTTGCATTTTTTAACGGATTTTTATCGAAACGGTGATGAAATCTTCGTAAACAGGGTTGTAGATAAATTCTGTTTCAACTGCATAATAATTTTGGAATTTACCTACATATTTGTTTTTGAATTGCTTTCAGCTGTCAATAAAAATTTCATACATACACTTTTTGTTAGTGCTCATATTTAGCTTTTTAATATAAATAAATTTAACATTAAAAAAAGTATTTAAATATGCATAAAAAACATAAGTTTTTAACTTTGAAAGAAAATTCGGAAGTTTTAGAGCATTTACAAAAAGGAGAAAGTGTTACTAATTTAGCGAATAAATTTGGGGTGAACAAGTCTACAATATGTGCAATAAAAAAATAAATAAAAACTACGGGTAGCACTCCGGGAGTGCCGACAGAAGTGAAAACGTTTTGTGATTACAACAATACACGTGCTATTGCCAAAAAAAATTATGCGTAGATATAAACAATCATATAAATACATGCAACAAATTTAACCACTTATCAAGGAGTATGCAACAGGTGAGCTTACTAGCACAGCTGACTGGGCTCACTTTATAGCAAATTTTAATACAAACTGATTTAGTTTGAAGAGAGTACATAAAAAATGGTTACAGTTTGGTACTCATACGCAAGAAAATGTTTTAAATTTGTTTGTGTATTTTGATATGAAGCGAGTGCTTTATACCAACCCAACAAAATATATGTTTTTTGGGTTGTTGTACTTGTTGTCGAACTGCGCATACCTGTTAGTGTTACCATGTATGGTATGTAGTTGTCTCTTAAATGTCAAATATCCGGGCGTTACTACACCTGTAATTTGTTTGGTAGGCATTCGCACAAACAGAGATGCTACAAGTGTCAAAAAGCGTGACGGTGTCGCGAGTTCTGAGGTTTTGTCTCATCCAAAACCTTCGTACCGCGCCAATAGAAGTTTTCACTTCAATAAAAATGCTATAATTAAATGTGTCAACAATACTTTTATTGGACCTGGAAAAAGAAAAACTGTGCGGCCTTCCGGGTACCCAAAAATTTAACATAACAAACTTTTGTTTTTATGGGAAAATTGTTTCTAGGGGGAAATTTGATGCCATTCGCAAATATGAACAATCTTGCAAAAGTAAAATGGCTGGGTTTTAATTAGTTCATATTATCGCGAGCGCACTGTATTATAAAACCTTCCTTACTCAACAACGCGTTCTATTAAAACAAAACTGAGTCAAGGTTTGCTTTGTGTTTAAGCTTTTACATTTCCATCTAACAGAAACACCCCAGCAGACTGCGAGTATAAATCGTATTTTCCCACATGTTCTCGATTGACCCTCTTTTGAAATCGAAAACTAAATAACAACAACCCACTGAATTATAAGTGTTTCAATTAAAACGTAATTATATATAGCAATTTAACGTTAAATAAATAAAAAACGACAATAAAAACAGCTAAATATAAAATTATTTAGCTACATACATATATACATATGTACATACATATTAGAAGTACGTATCTGATATCATATAGAAATACGTCATAGACAGACGCGGATGTTATAACTAGTTGAACTAGAAAACAATTTCGATTGTGGAATTGCATGTTTGTATGCCATAGTAAATGTGTTTCGTTATTTTATTACTAGGAATTCCAGGCGCCAGTTAGTTGTTGCGCGCCCTCTCTTCTAAATGCAAGCATGTTTTTGTTGTTTTTTTTTTAAATTTATTTTTTGCTTTGTTGCTAAAGTTTGATATCCAAAATAACATGTGCATAGTTTAAATTTTGAACAACAGCGTGTGCGTAAAACTTTAGTTTGTTTTCATAGACCAGGGCATTGTGTAAATAGTAATTAAATTTAAAAGGAATTGTATTAAAAACAAAACTATCTACATTAATCGGGTGTTTTTTATTGTAGTTAACAATTTTAAATTGGCACCACTGTTTTATGACAGTTCTATGAAGAATTGATGTTTGCATGACACATTCTAGTTACGATTAATTCAGGAGATTGTTAATTAAGTCAGCAGCTGTAACAAAACGAATTCAATAATAGGTGGCCTCATTAGCTCACGTCATCATCAGCTGTCGATAATAAAAATCTATTTATACCTGAACTGTCAAAAATTGTAAACAAAAAACCCTATTTTCATACAAATGGTGTTGCATTTTTTTTATTGTTGCATTATTGTAGGAATATAGCCCAGAAGTATTGAATTAGCCTTGTAGCTCTAAAAAAAACCTTCCTCTAAAAGCAATGAGTTATTGCTGAAACGCTGTGAAGAGTGTTTGAAAATTTAAACTCCAGATTACACAACAGCAACAACAGGCTCGAACTTATAGGCCAACAATTAACAATAATCAGATTCAATTTCATGGTCATCAAACCTATTTATATTGTATGCTGTTGGAAGGCGGCCCAGTAAATAAAACACAGATTTCAGCTTAACTTCAATTTTGATGTGATGCTTTAATCTATAATTCAATGACAATTAAATTCAAATACAATAGCCTATCTATATTTTATAATAAGTATCACTTAAACTTGTGCTTTTCTTAGTCTGAGATACAAATTTACTAGCGCCCGATCTTACAACCGAGTTTGCCAGTCACAAACGGAAAATTCAATAGTTAATAAAATTTTACGGAAATTTACAAAATTAATAAAACTCTAAGCTCGACTTTATACGTACAAAGGTCAAATCAATTAATTTTTCCGAATATATGTATGTATATTAAATTTGAGTCGATAAATAGATCTGCCAGATGTTTTTACCGCCTGACGTTTTTAGTGTTGCCAGCTGGTTTTAACACAATACAATAGAGTGATGAAGTAACTTTACCACGTAACAGTATGCCTCTCAAAAAAAAAAACACCCGATATAACAGTATTAATTGTTTAAAGTAAATGCCATACTTTGTTTCTGGGGAGTATATTTTTATTAAGCCATATTTAATGTCAATATATATTTTTATAAAACAAGTATTGATTTGAATAGTATCCATGATTATATACAAGTATACAAATTAGCAATCATTTACATATTTGTAAATCAAAAGTGAAAGTACTCCATTGCAAATTTAAATAAGCAGTTTGATCTTAAAAACTAATTTTTTAAAAAATATTTGTATTTGTATTTTTATTAAATATATGCTTCTCTAATACAACAAGACATAATATCTTATAAATTATAGTATTAGAGTCAGACAAGTTACATTAGGCGTGTGACAAAAGGTGAACATTAACTAAAAAAAATATAACAAAAAAATAACTAAAAAATAAATAAATAATATCAACAAGTTAAATGTGTGTTAAGATATTAAAAAATTTAGTTTAACGAAACGATTGACACAGTAAATTTTTAAATATCGTACACATAAAAAATTTATATTTTTATTAGGACGAGCACCTACTTCGGCTTTGCATTGTACGAGAACTACTAGCGAAAGGGATAGTATACAGAAGTAGATGGTGAAAATGTAGAAGAAGGCTTAATTATTTTAACAACTTTGCTATTGCGCGTTTTTTAGTTTTAGAGTAGTGTTACAGCGCTCTGTAGCCAACGCCAGCGCTCTGTAGCCAATACCACTCAAGCCCATTCGTAATAATAATATAAAAAATGACGTGATCCACCCTACTATGAAAATTAAAAATAATGGACTATGAGTGTTTTTTAGAATATTAGTAGTGACCAATCAGATGGTGGGGGAATTGCAGACCAACCAAAAATTGAATAAAAGAAATAACAAAAAAAATCGTATCTAGTGCTGTTGAAAAATTGGTTAAATAGATTTTATTCTTCCCCAATTAGTATCCACCTTATGGTAAAGAAGAAAAAACGAACGCTGATAAGAGGTGTACCAACTTTGAAATCGATATACCGATATGTTGCGCTAATCTGATTGGATATTATAATGTTCCTGCAACTCTTAGTAATTTTATTTTATTCATTCAATAAAAAACTGAATAAAGCCTACATAATGGACGTTATCTGATCCATTTGAGGTATTGAGTAGAGTGAGGCAAGGTTGCATATTATATATCCGCCATAGAATATGCAATGTCATCTGTTTCTTTTCATCGTACAGGTAGACGATATATGCCTTCTATCGCATAATTTAGCTGATCTGGAGGTTGTCTCTCGGTGCCATCCAGTCAAATTAAAATGGCACAAGGCTTAAAACAAATGCAATAAAAACCAATAAATAACTATAAAAGGAAATACCCCTCCATCTATCTCAGAAGGTGATCAAACCTACGCCATACTAGACCGATTTTGTTATATCGGCAGCATGATGTCAGCCAACGGTGGCACTGAGATCGATATAGAAAATAAGATCAGAAAGGCTAGAGTAGCTTTTAGAATGCTATCACCAGACAAGTCTTCGCAAATCGTTGCCTAAGACAAATCCTCGAAATTTTTGGGAAACTGAAAATAATTAATATTTAAGGAAAGAGATTGGCTAGAAAACTTGCTCATGATTTACGATTATGATAACAAAATCTGAAAATTTCCTACATACCACATATTTATATCTTTTTTTATGGATAGTAATATTAATGTAATACATTATAGTATTTTTAAAGTTGTAAATCTCTATTAAAATTCAAAATTATTCAAAAATAAAAATTTTATCAAAACCGCAATTAGGAATTCGCATGTCAAAACCTTTAAATAAATTGTAAACATCATTGTTTTTAGTTAATTTAAAATTTTTGGTGAGAGATAAAAAGTGAACAATAAATAGCGTGGAATAAACAATTAATAAAAACTATGAGTATTTATGTTTTATTTATTGTTTGTTAAAAAATATTTAAGAAAAAATGTTCCATACAAAATTTATTGTTGTTATATATTAACTTCATTTTGTAAGGAAATAAAGTTGTGTGCTAGTGTTGTTTAATTTTCTTTAAAGAGTTCAATAAACTTTTTAAAGTGTAAATGTTTTGTAAAAATTGTTATTCATTTGTGGTATGTTAAGCGTGTCGATATGTAATTCATTGGGGCTTATGCCAAGTCATCAATCAGGCCCATAATACGAGTACATACAACAAATGAATAACTTAAAAATACATGTAAATATTTTGTTTTAAATAAAATTCAATATATGGGATTTTGGCCCTAGTAGTTGTGGTTAAGTATTTAACAGTGGTTACAAAGTATTTGGAGATTGGTTCTTCAAAGCTGCAAAGATGGCTCAAAACAGATAAGAAAAGGGTTTTTAGATATATCGTGAGGAAAATTAAAAAAACAAAGTGAAACTGTAGCTTCTGTACTGCAAACATTTGCCGAAATAAACATAACATCGGCTTTTGCTTACGGTTAGTGTCACTGAACTTGTTGTCTATATTATAAAATAAAATTACTTAATACTGATTGGATATAAATAATAATATTTTTCAACATAAAAAAACTCTTACGGCCTATTTCACTGTATCGAAAGAAAATTTCCATATGTTTTCATTCGTATAATTACATTTGAAGCAAAAACAAATTCTAAAAATTTTGTTTTTGTATCAAATGTATTTGTACGAATGAAAATAAAATTCAAAATTCTTTCGACATCGTGAAATCGACAGTTAGTAATTTTGAATTTTCCTTTATTCAATAAAACTGAACTTGAGCCTGATAATATTAATTTACATTTAAAATTACTTACTTTTAAATAAAGAAACAGGAGTTTTTTTGACAGTTGGTCATATTTTCCATAGCTTTAACTAGTGGTGGTAAATGTTAAGTTATCGATATTTAGACACTTACTTACTTTATTTATATTTGAAATAATTGGAAAAGTTTGCTATATTTTTTTTTCATAATTTGCACATATTTAACTTTAATTTATATATAAGCAACTGGAGATAGCATTCGGAAATAGTCTTAGGGAATCCCGGGGATTGGGATTTAGAAATAATTTGGAGACACCGTTATAGAATAACGGGATGTTTTAGTTCCGAAAAATTTAATTAAGATATTAAAATTTTTCAGTTGAATACTGCGATTTGTCAATTAATGTATGTATAAATGAAATTAAATGATGAAACAAAACTGGGGCTTGACGCTGTTTTTCATACAATTTTTCTTATAAAAGACGCGGCCAAAAGCACTCATGAAATATATTTTTAACAGCGACTTTTCTTGTGCTCCCACTTTGAAGTAATAAAACTGCGTTAAATACTCATTAACATTGATGAGCGATTTTTGCAGACTCCAATATTAATTATATGATGATATTAATTAACGTCAAATTTCCTTGGTTCCCTAAATTATTAAATGTTGCCATATTTAGCCATATCAATTGTTCATCTTACAAAATGCAATTTTTGCCAATGTAGCAAATGTATCAATTCTTAGGTCCGAAACAATTTCTTATTTCGAAATAACTACATTAAACAGAACAAACAGTTTTTTTTTTTTTTTTTTTTGTGAACATCTTCAAGAATTATTCTCTTATTGAAAATATAGTTTTATAAGAGATGGCTCGTATTCAAGTGATTGGATTGAATAACGCGTGCAATGATCATGAAAAAAACATGAGCAGCTAAAAATTTAAGAAAAAATATTAATTAATTTAGTACCACATAAAAATATTGTTTACATACTCTTGAGTAATTAAATATTAGCTCGATATGCAATAGTGAATTCGTAAAAATATCTGTTGGCAACACCGCATTTCTCAAATGTTTTAATATGCATCATTGAAGCAGATAATGCTTATAAATGCCAAATACGATACACATACGAGGGCGGATCAATAAGTCCGTGACTTTACGAACTTCCCTTGTAGTGAACTAATTGCTCAAAATTTGACAGTAGTCTATTAACAGGTGGTACTTGATGGGAACAATCTTGCATTTCATATACATAACTACAAGGGAAGTTCGAAAAGTCACGGAATATTGATCCGCCCTCGTATTTATGTACATAAAAATGAGTCATGCCATGAAAATACACCAGATTTTCTTACTTGCATTAATAAATTTCTTATAGTTTCAAAAAATATTGTACGTACATTCTATGCATGTTGGGTATGTAGTATGTATGTATGAAATGTATCGTATCCATTCCCTTACAACAATTAGCTGGTTTTATTAAATATAATTTCCAACTGACATGCATTTTAATTAAATTGTATTCATTTTTTAATTGTTTCATGAGTTTAAATTTAGTTATTTAGCACAATATAAACTTTCTGATTATGGCCGTCATAAGAAAGAAACTTTCACCCTACCTACATATGTATGTATGTATGTAGATACATATGTATATACATACATACGAGTATGTACAAAATTAATTTGATTTATGCATTTTAGTTTCTATCGAAATTCGTTTTGAATGGTAATCATGTCCGATGTCACAAAGCCAGCAGGAAGAGGTGCCATAAAAAAAATCTAAAATTTAATGCTTTGTCAAACTGGTGGACCATTCAGGAAATTAATTTTATATTAAAAAAAAAATCATTATTGGAAAAGACAGCATAACATAAGCAAGTTACTTTAACACGCAATTTTATGAATAAAAATATTTGAAAATTTGAAAAGGAGTGACTGAAAAATATTTCAACTTTTTGTTGTTAATATTTTGACAATTTTGTTGTAAAAGTTGAGAAAAGTTAATTTAAATACCTTTGCTGTATATCACAAAGTTTATTTTATAAAAATAAGATTGGAATGTCTTATTACCGCGTTTAATTAAATACACCATAACAATTGTAAAATCATATACAATTTATAATATACTTATGTGTATTTAATTTAATAAGAGTTTTTCTAGTAATTAAAAAAAAATATTGATCAAATTAACTATTTACACTATTGTTAAAAAAACAACTGATTGCGGAAATAAATAATAAAACTACAAAGAGTTTAATTTTATGTTTTTGTTGACAAACACATTTAAACGGGTCACGCTTTTTAGCGAAAACAAATCAATTTAACAAACAGAAAATAGCAATTCAGCAAATTTTCAAGAGAAAAGTTTATTTAATGTAATATTTATTTAAAGGAAAATAAAGTGCTCCTAGAAATAATTGAAAAAAAAAAACAAAGATAATCTCGTAACCGATTAAGTTATTTTCATTTGATTTTCCTTTTAAAAATTTTTACCTCACAATCCATGACGGGATTTAATATTAATTCACACATGTTACTTCAAGGTTCACTGCTTAAATTTAAAGTTTTTTTACCCTTCAAATGTTATGTTTTATACTTATGAATTTATGCGTAAATAGTTACTAAAATGTATTTTTTTGATTTTGCACAATTTACACGTACAATTAATTGTTTGTTTTTAATTTAAAGAATAAAAATCAAGCATCTGTTTACATTTTTCACTGGCTCCTACTGTCATTTCAATGTTTATTTTCTTTGGTATTTATCACTGGTCTAACATTTGTAGGGCTTCTAATTTTTTTCTTGTTCTTTATGGACGAGTGTCAAAATGTTGTTAACAGCACACGTTCTACAAAATATACGTCTGTAAAGCTTTATGTTTGCTGCTGCACTGACTAAGTGTCTGACTGACAATATCATCATTTGTGCTGCCTGTAACAGGCATGGAAAACATACATTTTATAATGGACTTATTATGTACTTGTTTCACTTTACATGTGTCAAATTTCTACAATACAGTTTTTTACAATAAATAGTGGCAATGGTTCACACACGATGCCACGGCCCAAGAGCAGCATGATTTTCCCTGCCACTTTGCTACTTTTCTGACCTTATTGCCACCCTTCTAAAATGTCCTAAATTTGCTACTTTTTGCAACGCATTGCCCCCTTTTGTCCTTTTTGGAATTATCATATTTTAAAAAAAAAAAAGAAACAATTAACAACATCAAAATTTTAAAAATCGAATAACAATTCTTTACATGTACGTTAAGGATATAATTAACGCTAATATTCGCCACGAAGGACGAACAAATGCTGATGAAAGGTGTAGCGGCCTTGAAATCAGTATACTGATACGTTCTGCTAGTCTGATTGGATAAATTTTCATATATATTGAAGGTAATCACTCGTGAAAATATGGTTTCAGCATTAAATTTGTTTTAAGTTGATTTGGAAGATTGGAGTATGGCAGAAGAAAGAAATATTTGAAAAATGTAAACTTTAGGAATTTTAAACAAGAGTTTTTCAAAAATTACTCATTAAAAAACTTTTCAAAAATTACTATTATAAATGTGAAAGATTGTATGTTTGGATGTATAGATGTTTGTTTCACTCGAAACTCGCTGAATTGATTTGAATGAAATTTGGTAGACTCACTTCATTTGACTTAGATTATAATATAGGGTACTTTTTAAGAAGTAAAAACTGGAAAAATTTGTAAAATTTGTTTTTATTTACATTGACTTACAGTAATTTTTGTTGGGGGTAAAATAAGGAAAAGCTGGTACTTTTGGTATTTTATTTTTATTTGTCTAGTTTTTTACTTGTTTGTAAACCAACATTGGTTAGTTTGAGTTAACTCAGAACTACCACGATAAAAACATTTTCATAACAAAAAAAATTTGTTACAGAGCGAACATTTTGTACTGAAGGTTTGGTAAAAAGCGTTACGTAATATATGAACAGCTTCTCTAGTTTTCTAGATGCGATTTAATTCAAAATTTGTATTCTCTTTTCGCAGCTGTGTAGCCAATTCCGTTTGACTTTGCACCCTCAATACAAAGTAATTCACACTGAAATGGGAGACTCCCATTACTATATACTAGTGATGTTACGAATTTCGTATTCGACTATTCGTCTGTTTTAAGATATTCGTATTCGTATTCGCCAAATTCAAGCGAATATTTTTCGAATAATTTTCCCATACATTTTCCAAAAAAAAAATCATACAAAAGTTTAAAAAAAGTACATAAAATGTAAAAAAAATATATTAATTTTTATTAAAAAAATCCCATTGTATTTCACGCAAAGTAATAACCTTCTTAAAAAACAAACAAAAATATATATGTATGTATTTTGCAACTAGTATTCAAAAATTAAAGTTTTATATCATGTTAAATTAGTAATCAAACCTCAGTAGAGGAATGTTGAATTTCAAAAATAGAAGTTTTGAAGCCTTTTCTCCATCAAGCCTATTACGATGCGGTGTATAAATAAGCCCCGCACCACTAAACATTCGCTCGCTTGGAACACTCGTTGGTGGTGTCACTAAATATTGCCTGACTATATTTCGTATTTTTTTCCTTATTTACTTTCCACCATATCAGTGGTGTTCGCTAAACATTAAAAACCCAAACAGAGTAAGAAAAACGAAATCTGAAAGTATGTAAGTAAAATAATTAAAAAATGTTCTGTAGAAGTTTTCAAATTCGGCATCTTAATGCAATAATAATGTTAAATAACTAAATTTTTTTTTTTTTCATTTATAGTTACTAACGCAAAGGCAGGGATTTTTTCCAATTAAATTTGAAATATAAACCTCAAAAGAAATATTCGTATTCGTATTCGGCGAATACTGTTTTAAATATTCGTATTCGCGAATACTAAAAATTGATATTCGTAACATCACTACTATATACATACTTTGTATGGGAAGTAACGATTTCAACATTCTCCTATGTCGGTAATTAAACATTTAGTTTGATGGAGGAATATCTAAGAATTCTAGCAAGTAATATACTGCCTGTTTTTAGAAAATGAAAACAAAATAGTGAGTGAGAATTTATATTGAAAACAAAAACAAATTTTCGTTTTTTATTGTTGTTTTCAATATAAATTCTCACTCACTATTTTGTTTTCATTTTCTAAAAACAGGCAGTTAGTACAGATCTTTCCAGCTCTGGTCTGGCTTTATATACCCGGTGATTTCAGCCAATAATGATATTTTTCTGTATAGTTTGTAAATACATACATACTTCATACCGGTTTCTAAATTTATTTTATTTCCATGCTTTTTTATTATTTGTTTTTATTTAAAAACAAATTTTGTTTGGTTTTGTTCTACAAGTAAAAATAAGACGACAATTCCAAAACAAAAAGTTGTGTTTCAAGTCAATGTATTCTTTCTGTGTTATATTAAAATTTCAAAACGTACCTATTATACACCTTAAAATGACGTGTTAATAATATATTTCTATTTTATAAACGTTTATGTGATTTTAGTTTTGATTGATAATTAACACCATTTAACCACGTAATCAACTTAATAAGGCACTAGGTCAAAAGCGGCATAGAGATCTAGTTAATTTTTTAATGATTATCTAATGGGCAATTTTTCAGATAGTACTGAAATGTTAAATTAGTTAATTTTCATATAAATTTAACTTATATTTAAATGCAACTTCTGCTTTTCAAATATGGTAGCACTACGTAATACTAAAAAATTCCCACAAATTTAATAAAAGAACAGCTGATTAGGGAAAATAAAAAACAAGCTTACAAATGAGAATAATGAAAAATTGCTGAAATGTTTTAAAAAAACAAAAGCTACTTTGAAAATTTTAAAAAGGGTTATGCGAAAAATTCAATTTTTTATTAGCTTTGTTTTAAAGAAGAATAACAAGAAGACAAAAATATATGGAAATTGAAATAAATGCCCAATATTGGTTGTTTAAGTTATGTATATTCAAGCGTTCAGTAGGAAACCAAATTTCGCATTTAAAAAACAATTATATTTAAATAAGAAGTCGTTTGTTGGCCCTAATTGTCTATAAAAAGGCTTGCAGATAAGATTACTAAGAAATTTTTACCAACTACGTTATGAATTTGTAGTAAAACAATTTTAATTAAATTTAATTTTTAAATTAAATTAAAGGAAACTCCAGACAAAGAACATTTAGACTGCACGGTGAGTTTAACTGACATCATTATGTTTCGATACCACCGACGTTCTCATCATCAGAGTTGTTTGCCGCACTGCCAATCACAACGGCTGCAATAAATTTTTTCAATAGCTTTATCATTAATTAATTTTGCTGAGTCACGTGAAAGTTTCGGGATCAAGATTTCATTCAGGTTGCTGGAGGAATGTAGCATACTACAAGCAGAAATATCCATCATTAAAAAGGCAACGAACTGCCTGCGGTTTTACCGGATATCGAATCGAGATATCCAAATAATAACTGACAGCAAACCGGCAATAAATGCCCTCACGGGTGTGTATACTACATACAGTCTGGTACTAGAATACCGGAAGTCACTAAACACATGAAGACACTACGGGCAATATCATCGTTGACGATTTGGCTAAGAGAGGAAGAGAACTCGAGTATGTCAACATTGACAATTTCTGCGGTCTTGCACTCTCATCCTGCTGGCTGTGTATTGATGTTGCTCTTTTGCAGATAGCTCAAAGTAGATGGTACAATGAGCCAGCCTGCTCCACAGCGAGAACATTATGATTCGCCTAGATGTTAACAGCAGCTATATTCTGTAATTCTCGTAGCTAAAGCTAAATCTCGATCGCTAAAATTTTTAGGGCGAAAATTTTAGCGATTTTGCTAAAAAGGTATTCTGTAACTCTAATCGCTTAGCTAAAATTTACTCTTTTCGCCGTAGCTAATTTGCTATCATTAGATCATTCCTTTCTTTCTTATTTGATAATATAATATTGAAAAGAGACAAATATATATGCGTGTATATTTGGCATTTTATATTAGTGTTACCTTACATTATAATTTATACTCCGTAACAATGATTGTGTTTTTGTCAAAAAAAAATTTTAAATATGTTTTAAAACGTCTATTTTTTAAAGCTATTTCACAAAGTTCTAGTCAAAACTTATTGTTTTTTTGCAGCACATGCATTTTGAAAATTGTAAAGCGCATGATTTTTGCGTAGTAATTTCTCAAGAAAGCATTACGTTCGAAAGTTATAGGAACATTTACAAGAGATGGCATCACTGTTAAGAAATAATTTCAGTAAACGATTGAAATTTTTTCTATGTGGTATTAGCTGGCGGTACTGTGGCATATTTATTTGAAAGTATTTATTTGTACAAAAATATTTTTGATCATAATAAATTTAAAATTTGTGTATAGAGTTTTGATTAATTTTGTAATATTGTAAAAATCTTTTTTTTTTATTAAATACATTTTTATATAAAATTTAGTATTTGAGTTTTATTTAAATTAAACTACTCATAACAGCTAAAACACTTCAACCTATCATTAGCAAACTCTTTATGATATTCCAAATACTAAATGAGCATATATTTTTGCCCTTTTTATCCTTTTTGTAGTTTCCTACATTATTTTTCTAAAAAAAAGGCTAAACAACAATGATATAAAACATATTTTGCTTAAATTACTTTTTAGCGCCTTCAAAATATCGTTGCTTAAATTTTAGCGTTTCTAGCTAGAAAAGTTGCTTAAATGTGCTTAGAGAATACAAATTTATAACATTTTAGCGATGAGAGAGAGCATTGTTTGCTCTCAGAGCAAACTCCAAAATTGCGGCGAATTTAATTTTTATGACATTGCCTAATTTCGCAATACGAATTACAGAATTCAATATGTAGCTAAAATTCTCTAAAACGATTTTAGACATTTTTAGCGATGGAGATTTAGCTTTAGCGAGTTACAGAATATAGCTGCAGAACTAAGATACTGCCTAATTTCTCTAAGATGCACTTGCACAACCTTGTGGTCGCAGTCGCAGGACACTGCACCTTCGGCACCCATGCGTCTTGCGAATGACGAAGATGAAGAAAAAATCACGCACCTTTTATGTGTCTGTCCAGCTCTGGAGGATCACCCCCTTCACTTTCTACGTAGTAGATCCTTCAGTACCCTCTCCGAGCTTTCACTAACGGAACTTAGGATTTTATATTCCTGCAGCTATATTCTGTAACTCGCTAAAGCTAAATCTCCATCGCTAAAAATGTCTAAAATCGTTTTAGAGAATTTTAGCTACATATTGAATTCTGTAATTCGTATTGCTAAACTCAGGCAATGTCATAAAAATTAAATTCGCCGCAATTTTGGCGTTTGCTCTGAGAGCAAACAATGCTCTCTCATCGCTAAAATGTTATAAATTTGTATTCTCTAAGCACATTTAAGCAACTTTTCTAGCCAGAAACGCTAAAATTTAAGCAACGATATTTTGAAGGCGCTAAAAAGTAATTTAAGCAAAATATTTTTATATCATTGTTATTTAGCCTTTTTTTAGAAAAATAATGTAGGAAACTACAAAAAGGAAAAAAAGGGCAAAAATACATACTCATTTGGTATTTGGAATAGCATTTGTCCATGATAGGTTGAAGTGTTTTAGCTGTTATGAGTAGTTTAATTTAAATAAAACTCAAATACTAAATTTTATATATAAACGTATTTAATAAAAAAAAAAAGATTTTTACAGTATTAGAAAATTAATCCAAACTCTATACACAAATTTTAAATTTATCATGATCAAAAATATTTTTGTACAAATAAATACTTTCAAATAAATACGCCACAGTACCGCCAGCTAATACCACATAGAAAAAAATTTCAATTGTTTACTGAAATTATTTCTTAACAGTGATGCCATCTCTTATAAATGTTCCCATAACTTTCGGACATAATGCTTTCTTGAGAAATTACTACGCAAAAAACATGCGCTTTACAATTTTCAAAATGCATGTGGTGCAAAAAAACAATAATTTTGGACTAGAACTTTGTGAAATAGCTTTAAAAAATAGACGTTTTAAAACATATTTTAAAAATTTTTTTAACAAAAATACAATCATTGTTACGGAGTATAAATTATAATGTAAGGTAACACTAATATAAAATGCCAAATATACACGCATATACATTTGTCTCTTTTCAATATTATATTATCAAATAAGAAAGAAAGGAATGATCTAATGATAGCAAATTAGCTACGGCGAAAAGAGTAAATTTTAGCTAAGCGATTAGAGTTACAGAATACGTTTTTAGCAAAATCGCTAAAATTTTCGCCCTAAAAATTTTAGCGATCGAGATTTAGCTTTAGCTACGAGAATTACAGAATATAGCTGCTGGTTTTCTCGCTGACAACCCAATAGCGGGCTTAGTATACCCGTATCTCTTTTATGTCTGTTGCATATTACCCATTCTTGACTTTTCTTCGTCTAATCTCCTCTTTCTTCGCTACTTCTCTATTTCCTACAGGTAGCATCATGGGACCACATCAGGACCCAAGTGGACTGGAGTCTAATTTCCTTTCACAGCAACCTGCTGAGCTAACCTAACATAACCTTGGAAATCACTATTTCATTGTCTTTTTATTCAATTGAACTTTTCATTGATCCTTTTTCATACCCAGGTGGCGCCCATCGGGTGTAAATGTCTTGTTTTTATCCTGTTTTTATTTACTGAGGAAAAACAGTGGTGTACGTTCTTAGCTACGAGACTTTAATAGTGTTTTCACAATTAAATTAATTATTATTCAAGGCTTAAGTTTGTATAATCTAATTTTTAAATAAACTAGGTATAGGATTAAAATTTTTATATAGACCACTGCTTCATAAACTTAACGACATGTCCCGATAATTCTAATGCTTAAATATTCACATAAAAACTTGATTTCCCATACAAAATTCATACAATAACTTTATGAATCGTTTATGAATTACACCTTAAAAATAAATATTTTAAACAACTGCAAATATAAATATTTATTGACCATAAAAGAATTATCATCCCTTTTAATATATATTTACGTACATATATATGTACATATATATTATGTATATACATACATACAAGCATAAGCAATAAAATTATAAATTTTCAAAATCAGTTCTGGAATCAGAACTTGCACAATAATTTATAATTATGTATCATACATTTCCAAAAAAAAAAAAATTTTTTAATATGGAAATTAAAATAAAATGGCACTTGAAATATAATAATCGTAAAAATAATTATAAATAGTACTTAAAAAGTCAAATAATGGTAGATAATTTTTTTTATCAATTGCTGACCAAATTCAAAATATATTTCCTAATTATGGCAAAGTATTTTTTGCAAACAATGCAGATTTACATATAAAACCGAATTAATATTTATTATGCAAATTAAGTATGTGTGTTTTTATGTATGAATGTGTATTTTTTTAAATTTAGTACGATGATTTAATTAAAAAGATTATACTTTATTTTGCCAATCTTTTCGATTTGTATGTACATATGTAGGTATGTATGTATGTATGTATGTATGTATGTATGTATGTATGTATAAGAGTATATCAAGCAGAAATATAAACATTATCAAATATTTGTTTTGTTTGAGAAATTTTTCAATGACCACCATTTATTTGCATATGTATGTAAGTATGTGTGTACTAAAATTGCATTTTTTTAATTTAATATTTTGTACACTTTAAATTTTAAAATTTTTGCCACGATACCTTTTGAAAGGTTTGTATTGCTGTTGTAAACATTTTAATTGTTTTTTTTTTATTTTCAATTAATTATTAGTCTTTGTTTTTAACTTCTTAACGTTTACACGTCAACTGTTTTTATGTTTGTTTAACTTTTCACAAATATCGCTAAAAGTTTTGTGGTATTTTTCATCTTTATTGTAGTCGCTGCTAACTAGTCTAGTTGTTATTTCTACTGTTGGTAATAAAAACTATTACACAAAATTGTGTTAATTTGAATTGACTCTTTGGCGTGGCAATATTTTACATATGCAGTGTTGCCAGAATAACGTGAACTAATTTATGGACTCTTAATTTAATTAACACATGTTAAAAAGGGAAATGAACCACATTTCAACTACCAAACCCTTATGGTTTTATTCAGTCTTGGTACTAATCAAATTGATTTTTTAACCGAAATACTTCAGTATTTAAAAAAAATATCTTAATATATTTTATTAAATGTCTTTCATTTTGCTGACAAATAATCAGCATGTATCGTTAAGGATTGGAAACGAAAACGTCAAAGGGAAATCTGTATGTTTTTAATTCGATTTAATAATACTTCATAAAGAAAATGTGATTTATTGGCATGTCCTACAAAAATTTGCGGCGAGCGCGTTAGGCGTAAATTTAAACTTAAATAATATTAAACAAATTATTATTCATGAAATTTTTAACGTCTTTCCGATCAGTAAACATCAAAATACATAAAAGAGGTTGTGTGCAGACCTGAGGAAATAACACGTTTTTTGACAAAATATGTACGAAAGATGTTCAAAAGACCGAGTGTTTTCCTCACAAAATGGTCATAAAGAAGTTTAAAGTAGTGTTTGGGAAGCGTACATAGGGATAGTGCAAAGATGTATGTATGTATTTTTAACTTCAAAGTCCGTTTTAACAAGTCTAAAACCTGCTGTTTTTGCTGATGTGAGCGATTCGCAATAATCGTTTTAAGTGGTCTTGTATCATTGCATTTGCACTACTTTACATTAATAAAACAGACAGAATTGCACTTGTTATATTTTTTTGCAAATAATTAAAATTTACAGCGCGTATGCAACATTGAATTGCAAACTCACATATGACAGTGAAAAACTGTAAAATATTTGAAGATATAGGTCTGTTCGTTTACTGAAAATTGTTAACAATTATCAACAATTGTTGATAGAAAAGTGTTCATTAAAAATTGAGAGACAAACAATTGTTGACAATTTTTGAAAAATTATCCGAACAGCTGTTTTGTGTTCCTATTTACAGATCAAGCTTTCTAAAATAACTTGAAAACAAAATTATTTTGTATTTTTATATTATTATTATTACGAATAAACGTAATTATTATTTGAACTTATATTGATTTACATATGAAAAATAATATTATCGGGCTCAAGTTCAGTTTATTGAATTAATGAAAATTCAAAATTACTAAGAGTTTTTTTATGTTGGAAAATATTATTATTTATATCCAATCAGTTTTTAGCAGAACGTATCAGTACTGATTTCAAGGCCGCTACACCTCTCATCAGCGTTCAATTGTCCATCTTTACAAATTTCGTAAAGTGGATACTAATTGAGAAGAATATCAACTATTTAACCAGTTTTCAACAGAAATAGAATATGAGAATTAATTTTTAATTCAATTTTTATTCTACAATGAAACAGTGCTGGTTAGTACGAAATTCCCTCATTACTGTTTGGAACTAATAATCAACACAAACTCATAGTCCGTTATCATCAAAGTATTCTACTTTGTATTTTAACGTTTTTTTTTTGTTGTTTTTACTCTATATTAGGGAAATTCACATATTACTTTGAATTGCGAATTGCAAGGCAAAAGAGAATTGCCGAGCACATGAAACTCTGTACCCCTCCCAAGCTTCTTACCTCTCTCACCTAAAAAACCAAGAATTGCAACTAATAAAATTGCAAGTCTGGACAGGGACTTATATTACTCTTTTGTTGTAGGTGGAAAGGGCAACAAAACAGAATAAATTCATGGTAGTTAAAGATTTTTGGCAACTTGCTAACAAAAATTAAAAATTCGTCAGTTGAAAACAAACTATACTGTAAAATAGGTAACGTCAGCCTTAAAGGGACTGTCGGTAAATCCGACTTGACAAAACACCGGCATGATAAAAATTATAAATATGATTGAAGATTTTTTTTCTAAAATTAAGTTTATTTTTTGACGAATGAAGATATGTAAGTATGTATGTATTTGTACAAAACTGATCATGATTTATGAATATCCAATAAAGAAATATTTTGCTGTTCATTTTCGAATGCTATAGCTAAATAAAGGTTGATGTTCGTATTCATGTGTGAATAAATACAAAATCCTTATATTCTTCACATGAACGAATAAAACAAAATTTTTTTGTCTCTTCAAACACGAATAGAATGAAACGCAACTAAAATTGAAAATTCTTACTCATGAACATGCGTGATAAGTTAGTGAATATTTGATACTCTGTTCATGAATGTCCAATAGAGAAATATTTTGCTGTTCATTTTTGAATGCTACAGCAAAATAAAGTTTGATGTTCGTATTCATGTGTGAACGAATAAAGCAAAATATTTTTTGTCTCTTCAAACACGAATAGAATGAAACACAACAAAAATTTAAAATTCTTATTCATGTATATGAGTGATAAGTGAGTGAATATTTGGTACTCTGTCAATTAGTATCCACTTTACGAAAATTGTAAAGATGGACAATTGAATGCTGATGAGAGGTGTAGCGGCCTTGAAATCAGTACTGATACGTTCTGCTAAAAACTGATTGGATATAAATAATAATATTTTCCAACATAAAAAAACTCTTAGTAATTTTGAATTTTCATTAATTCAATAAAACTGAACTTGAGCCCGATAATATTACTTTTCATAGTTAAAATTTTTTGGCAAATTTTGTGTTGCGTTTGTACATATATTAAAAAATAGAAAGAGGTTTCAAGAGAAATGTAAAACATTTTTTTAAAAGAATAAATAAATTTTTTATTACAATTTGGATTAACTTTTCTAAAGCAGCAAATATATCCAAAATAAAGGGTCAGAGGATGGCGTAACGGCGTAATGGCGTATTTTCAGTTCAAAAATTATTCATTTTTAATGATTACATTACAAAACTATTTTAGCTTGACAATTTTGGATGGTAGTGTTCATTTACTTTTTATTATTTTTTAGAACAATTTTACAAAATTTCGGTTCTACTCTCTCGTGGATGGATAGTGATGGAAAGAAATGAACAGAGCTATTTTGTTGTTAAACGTGGCCGTCAAATAAAAAATATTCTCCCAATTTAGAGACTTAAGAAAAACACCGGCAACACTGTCTTTCCCAAACCCATTCGTTGCACAATTTTGTAATACAATATTCTTAGTACTGAACATAATTTATTCTAATTTTTTAATCGGCTTACTCACATTTCACATTATTTGATTTATGTATGTATGTATGTGTGTTTTCTAAAAATTTTTACACAATAAAAAGAACGACGATTCATAGAATTATGTATATTAGCTGCTGTTTGTACACAACGGACGAATGATTTGGATGTAAAATTTGTATGTGGAAATCGCTCAAAAGATTCAGTACTCTCAAATCAATCGTCCGCCTTGTGGAAACAGCAACTAATTCTGCATAAATGTAAATGTGACAAGCAAAATGTATATAAGAACATATGTATGTACATACTTATGTATGTATGTATGTCGGTATATATAGGAATGTTGCTTAGTTTAATGAGCTTATAAACAAAATGCAAAAGCCAATAACTTTTTAACGTTTATATACATACGTACATGTCAAAAAACAATAACGTGTTTTATTTATGAAATATTACGCTGCGTTTACACATGAAAGTTCCCTATATGTATTATCAACGAAAGAGACATAAAAAACAAACGAATTTCATGAAAATTTCTTGAAAAAAACGGATATTTTAGTTTTAAAATGTCGTCAAAAGGAAAGCTTCATATTTTTCTTCCCAGGACAGCTACCCAAGCAGAGTTTTAGAAAAGGCATAAAAACTAATATTTAACTATTTGTTTTTTTTGTAATATATATATATTACCAGCTGAGCGTCCCGGCTTCGCACGGGAGATATTTACTTATATAAATTTCGATTTAAACTTCAAATGATTACTCACTGACAGCTGTCAATGTGTATGCGTGTATGCGCTACAACGTGTATTTACCGTATGTATGAAGTCAGCGCACAGTATACATACCCCAGACGCTCATAGGCGCCTACGTATTTGTTGTTTTTTTATATGGACAAAATCACATGTTGTCATGAAAAGTCATAACTCACGAATGCGTCGACCGATTTCGATAAACCATCTACACGACGATACGAACAAACCCTAAATATTTAATCGAATTCGGTTTGACCGTTCGCGAGTTATAAACATACTTGCAACAATTTTTTATATATCTACATGTATAGATAATTAGAAAATTGCTTTTGTAACTGCTTTTTAAAACAATCCTGAAACTTTGCTTCTTTATTTTTACCTGGCAAAACACCTTTGGTTAATATCATTTGTTTTCAGAAAGTATATTGGAAGTGTCAAAAAATTACTTTCATGAAATTTTCGTTGAAAGCAGAGCTGAAAAAGTTGACTGAAAGTGACAAATATATGAATGTGCTAGTGAAGAATTGTGAGTGTATTGCAACATTCATGAAATCACTTTCATGTGAAAACGCTATGTAAAAGATGGGTTAATTTCAATTGATTTCTAAATTTCAATTATTTGAAACAAAAAATTATTGTAATTTGAAACTAAAATTTTGCCTTTTGTGTTTAATTTGAATTTGAAAGAAAATATCGCCCGGTTACTAATACAAAGTAAAAACTCAAACTTTGTGCTGTCTTTCTATCCAAATTAATATTATAAAGCAAAAAACTAATTAAACGTCCACATACTTCCATAATTCTCATTCAAAATATTATTAATTAATTAGTTTAAGTTTGTTTTCATTGATCGTTTGTAATATCTGCAAAATATCAGAATTTATGAAGTATGTATGTATATGTGTACATATATAAATTTAATATACAGAGTATATAAGGGGCTGTGCACATATTACGTAACGCTCCAGTTTGGGGGTTAAAGATTTGTTACGGATTGGAAATTTTGCACTGAAAAAATTAGTAAAAAGCGTTACGAATGGGGGGGGGGGGGGGGGGGGGTATAAAATCTCTGAAAACAGCGTTACGTAATATGTGCACAGCCCCTAAGCACAAACAAAATTATTTTATAACTTTATTTTGGAATTATATGCCCTAAATACTTAATATTATTACATTTTATTAAATTTAAGCGTTCGTTAAATTCCTGCTGAGACAGCTTAAGATAGTTAATGCGTCTACTAAACACCAGATCAACACTGATCTAAAACTGACAAACAAAAAAAAACGCGCATAGCAGAGTTGAAAAAGAATTGAGCCTTCTAAATTTTTAACATATGAATATCTTCTCTATCCTTTACATAGGTTCTGGCACAATGCATGCATAAGTAGGGGACATCCCCTGAGTGCTGGTCCTACAAAGAAAATTTTTTTTTCTTTTTCGCAAATCATTACTTTGCTTTAATAATTATTATGTTCATTAGAGCAGAGATATGTATATATTAACTTACAAATCCAGGTTTTTGTTTTTCAAAATCATTGTTTCATTTTCCCAACGGTTTCATTTAATATACAATTAGACTAAATTTATTTGTAATTTAACAAAAAAAAAAATAATACCTACATACATATGAATATTTTTTTGAACTTAGTCATGGTATTTGAAAAAATTAAATTCGTGTTCAAATATTTCAAACATTTAATTAAAAACAATTAAACTATAAAATCATTAATTAATTATTGTTTCAAAGCAATTGTGTAGCTGTTTAGCTCAATTTTAGAAATAAATGCAACATTGCATGATGTCGCTTAATAATTCTACAGAAAAAGATCAGCAAACATAAAGCAAATTTAAATATTATGTGTGTATGCATGTATGTACTCGTATATGTAAAAATAATATAAATAAAATACGTACATATTTATACAAACTATATATATACATACATATAACACCAAGAACAAAATATCATAAAAATCAAAATTTTACTCAAATTTAATCAAGGAGAATTAAACTTATAAACGGGATCATCAGCACTCCGAAATCAAAATAGCCCGAGCTGTCAAAAATCTTTTCACTTTTATTACCATATCTTTTAATTTAGATTTATAAACCTAAATAAATATATAGTCCTTGCCATGATCTAGAACAGACAAAAGTTGTGTTTTCAGAATTGTTTACAAAAAAATTGTCACTCAAAGCCGAAAAAAATCTAAATAGAGTGAACTCGCGGTAATGTGAACTTTCACAATAGTGAACTATCCGGCTCCATGAAAAATGGCCCCAATGAAAAATGGCCCCAAACTAAAAAATGAAAAATGGCCCCAATGAAAAATGGCCCCAAACTGAAAAATGAAAAATGTCCCCAAACTTTTTACATTGAAAACAACAATAATTATTTTTGGGGCCATTTTTCATTTTTATTTTTTGAATTTGGGGTGATTTTTCCTAATTTGGGCCCATTTTTCATTTTTGGTTTGGGGCCATTTATCATTTAACGAAAAATGAAAAATGGCCCCAAACAAAAATGAAAAATGGCCCCAGAATAGTGTAAATGATATAAATACCACAAAAAACTCATTACTTCAAATAATGCATTTTCAAAAAATGTATTATTATTAAACGGCGACATTGCGCGAAATTCTATGGAGTAGAGTTACCTTGAGCCCCGTCGAGGGGCCTAGAATGCAAAAACCCGTTAGTAAGCTACTGCCGCTGTGAGCCAACATGAAGAAAAAAGTGGCTGCGCCCAACAATTGCCCAAATAATTTAAGTCCCCAGATTTGCTGCAGTGCATTGGGGTGATACGTCAAAATAAAATTAGGTACGTATGTAATGCAATGCAGAAAATCTGTACTAAATATCGCCGTGTCGGGAAATACCATGGTGGAGAAAATCCCTAAGCCCGGCCGTAGGCCGCCTATGCAAGGTATCTTTAGTAAGCAACTAAATTTTTTGAAAATAATCCAATATTTTAAAATATTTCAATTTTATTACTTAAGATTTTCCGCGTAGCCGGCCTCCGGCCGGGCTTAGGGATTTTCTCCACCATGGTATTTCCCGACACGGCGATATTTAGTAAAAATTTTCTGCATTACCTTGGGGTGCTAGGTCACAATAAAATTAGGTAAGTATGTAATGCAATGCAGAAAATCTTTACTAAATATCGCCGTGTCGGGAAATACCATAGTGGAGAAAATCCCTAAGGCCGGCTATGCAAGGGATATTTAGTAAGTAACTCAATTTTTTGAAAATAATCCAATATATTAAAATATTTGAATTTTATTACTAAAGTTTTTCCGCGTAGCCGGCCTCCGGCCGGTCTTAGGAATTTTCTCCACCATGGTATATCCCGACACGGCGATATTTAGTAAAGATTTTCTGCATTGCATTACATACGTACCTAATTTTATTTTGACGTAGCACCCCAATGCACTGCGGCAAATCTGGGGACTTAAATTATTTGGGCAATTGTTGGGCGCAGCCACTTTTTTCTCCATGTTGGCTCACAGCGCCCATAGCTTACTAACGGCTTTTTGCATTCTAGGCTCCTCGGCGGGGCTCAAGGTAACTCTACTCCATATAATTTCGAGCAACGTCGCCGTTTAATAACAATACTAATTTTGAAAACGCATTATTTGATGTTAAGAGTTTTTTGTGGTATTTATATCATTCACACTATTTTGGGGCCATTTTTCATTTTTGGTTTGGGGCCATTTTTCATTTTTCGTTAAAGTTTTTAAATCACAAAATTATGTGCAAAGAACACCTTTCTTGTGATTTCAAATCAAAATGATGAAATGTGACTTACAGATCACGCCTGTATATACTTACATACATACATATAACTCTAAACTGCGTAAATTATTTTACATATGTATGTATGTATGTATCAGCTGGCCAGAGCAGCCAGTTCTTTACATATCTTTATAAATAGCGAATACCTTCTAGGTATGTATGTATTCTTCAATTTGGATAAAAACAAAATTGCAAGCTATATTTTTACAAAATGTGTCTATTTTTATACTATGTATGGTATTTTTTTTATTTGGTGGTATGTTTTATTTAAATAATAAATCACCCCCACTAATAGCGAAAAGCATTTCACTTTACCCTCGCATAAATCAAAAGCTACATATGATAGTGGCCTGTGATACCGAGATCTTCAGAAACTTTTCTAATACTAATTCGACGATTCATTGTGATAATTTTCTTCACTTTCTCAACAAATTCTTCATCGGTTGTTGATGTGCTGAGACGTGCAAGTCGGGCGTTGCCGTTCTTAGGTTCTCGAACTTATGTATGTAAAAAGTTTGTACAACTATAAAAGTTTGTTTTTAACATAAATAGACGATTGGAAATGTTTAATTATCTCCAATCGTTTTCTGCAAACCGACAGTTAATTACAAGACTTTACCTAATAGCAGTTGATGATAACACGATCAATCATCAATCATAAGAATCTTAAATAAAATAAACAATGTAGGTAATACCTCAACTTCAAATAATTTTAAGCAAACAAATGTGTTAAGTCACCAGATCGGAATAATTTGATAAACAAAATTAATAACACATTATTAATATAACAAATTGTATATGCATGTATGTATGTAGTATGTATCTAATTCGATTATGAAGAATAAAACAATTTCATTACTATTAAACTTACCGTTTCATGCATTTCGCCACTCTCATCCAATAAACCCTCTATGGTTTCATCGTTTTTAACTACTGATGGTGAAAGTGGCGGTGTAGGAGCACGACTTTTGTTACCCAACATGGAACGGGGCAATATAAACCGACCATAACGCAAATACAGCCAACGACCCCATTTTCGACCAGCCAAGCCAAAACCAATGGCACAACAACAAAATGATATAAGGAACCACATTATAAAGAAATTATTTTAAAAATGCTACAGAATTTTGCGGGACTTCCACTTTAAATAATAAATATGTGTGTATATTAAAGTTCAACAAGTTGTTGGCATGATTGATACATATGTATGTAGTAAAAAAAATCGTTATTGCACCCACTAGTTTTTATTTATTAAAAAAGCCGGTTATTTCTTTGTTTGAATTTAGAAAAGCTTTTGGGTTTTGTTTACGTTTTTTTACAAGCAATAAATGACAGCACTAAGAGATTGCAAAAGCTTTAAATTATTATAACACACAGTCATGCACTCTCTATTTTACGAAAATGTTCCTGGTCTCTCGTGCTCTAGAAAAGTTGTTTTGGTAAATAACACAGCGTTGCCACACATTAAACAAAGAAACTACAGAATTTTTAAATTTGTTTTCCACCATATCAACATTTTTGAATCTGTTATAAGATATTTCATTTAGATTAAAAATAAATATCTTGATATGTTGCACGTTACATATGTCTTTTGTGACGGTGTCACGTACTTTTTTTTGATCAGAAATATTCGAAACATATCAATAATTTTCTGTAGGTACAATTTAATTTGGGTTTCTAAAATAACTTTTAAGTCACGCTTATTTAATAAAAATGTCAAATAAAACACAAATATGTGAAACACCAATTACAGCTAAATATTAAATTTCGTTTCCAATAGTTGGTAATTACACATGAACTTGGTATGAGCATTAGTCGGACATCGCATATGGCTTATGTAGAACACACATGTCCATGTTTCGCCCATACTCTGTCATCAATGGCCAAACATATGGCTGAGGAACAATGTTCGCCATTGAATGAAATTTTTTGTTCGACAGTTTATTTTTTAAGTTTCGGAAGTTTATTTTTCAATCAAATGTGTTTTGCACCAAATACTGCCAAAAAACAGCAAAAAACCACAAAAAACACTTTTAAATACAATTATCACTTGAAAAATACACAAAAAATAAAAACCTCAAATCATGAACTATGTGAACGCTTTGACAAACTAATAGTTATGGTTAGTTAGCACATGAACATCTATAAGTGTTCCCCATATACCAGAAGTTGGACATATTATTACCGTTGCTCTGCCGAACTTATGTTCATGTCATGTTCAAGTCGATGGGTCGTTTGCTGTAATACAAAAGCCGTTAGCATATTATAATTTTTAGTACTTTGGTTTTATTTTAAACGGTTATGACAATTTTGGATCTATTATATCTACCTATAAGATACATAGATATTAATAAAAATTGATTTTTTTTATTTGGCTAATAATACGCATGTGTTTTCGCAATCGGTGTAACATTTTGTTGTTGTATTATATATTCTTTTGGTAAAATTAAGATATTTTTTTTTTCATTTCCAAAATTTCATAATTAAAATATTATAGCAACAAAGTTTCTACGATAGTGGCAACGCTGCAATAACAAGTACTTTTCTCGTTTCCTTTTCAGCTTAAATATTTTGTTTTTCTGTTTCTATTTATCACATTTCATAGGCTTGTGATTCGATATTCGTTTTTCTTCTGTTTTATGACTATTCTTTTGCATTGGTATAGATTTCATTACAAAAAGTATCTGTGAAAAATATTAGCTATGTATTTCAAAGTTACAATTATTTTTTATGAAATTTTAAAATTATTTTTTAATTTAAACACTTTATAATTGATTGATTTATTTTATTGTTATTCAGTTAAATTTATTTTAATGTCTTTTATTAAGAGGAAAATAAAAAACTATTATTGATTAAAACATTTTAGTGTTCCTCGTCGGAGTGCGAGTTGACAGCTGAAATTTACTATACACCCAGTGTAGCCAGGTGTGGAGATTTCTCCCCAAATTGGAGATTTTAGCTGGTTTTTGTGGACTGATTATCGTGGGGAGCGATTTGGGGATTTTTCATTTTCGGTATACCTATTATCAATTTTGCTTTATTGTACCATTTTCTTTCATACATATATTTAGATACATATATGTTTATGTATCTTGGCGTTTTTCTTCTCCATATTTCGATTATTTCAACGCGATGGTATTGAGGATGTTGGTTTTTATAACAATTTGTTCAAAATTTCTAAAAACCAGAATTTATTGAATTCGATATTGCCAAAATGGAAGTACTAATTAACGATGAGGAAAGTAATTTGCTTGTTGCTAAAATTGATGTTAGCATAGAATGTTTAAAGGAATTAGAAGCAAAAAGAGTTCAAAAATTTTTTTTTGATTATTTAACTGTACTAGCAAAATAAATGCTTAATATAATAACTGATAGTATGGAAAATTTTGAGTTATTTATAAATTTACAACTCGAAAGCATAGAAAAAAAATAAATTTGATTCCGTGTATGGAATTTTAAAATATTCTATGGATTCAAAAGTTCCATTGAGCACATACGAATGCATTAACTTATGGTGTTTTCTTTTCTAAACAAAAATGTTGCCCTTTCAATGTGAAACACTATTTACAGTTTGCACCTACCTTTAAAAAGTGGTACATTTTTAATTGCCACAATGGTACAAAATATTTGAGGCTTAACATTACTTAACATTAATTAATTAATTATCGTTTTAATTATAAGTTTTTTCGCTTAAGTAAGTAGAATGACAAAAATACAAGTTCTTACTTGTATAAAAATATACTAAACAAAGTTGTAAAAATGGGCAGTATCTCACCCCGACCTGATAGTTGAGGGCAAAATATGTTGCATATTTTGGCATTTATTGGTGCAACATAATTAGAAAGGAACGAAATCGCTTTTAAATATGTTACATATTTTTTAGAATGGATCACGAAAATTAAAGAATGTAGCATAAATGCAACACTTTTTTCAGAAAAGAAAACGCCATTAAATAAATGTATGTAATAAAATTAATAAAAAAAAATAGTTTTTTATGATGCTTAATTGGGGATTTCCAGTTTTAAAATGGGGATTTTTGGGGACAACACTCTTTAATTTGGGGACATTAGACAATATTTACCTGGCTACACCCAGCAGTCAGTTTGCTTTCATAGTGTAGTAAGTGTGTGTGTGTAAATATTAATGAAGCTAATAGGAAATTACCCAGTAAGCAATTTCAACTAACTGGCTCATGTATACACGTGGCATAATATGTCATACAAACTTTATATTATGTACAAAACTATGTGTATAATATGCAACTCTGTTAATTTGAGTTATATGTATTAAATCAACAATTTTTGCAAATTGACTAGTAAGTCTTTAAATTCGAATGTGCTGTGTGTATTCGAATTTTTGATCAGCTGTTAAAATTTATGTTTCTAGTTTTTTTTTTGCAAAGAAAAAGTCAAGTATTGTTAAAATCATCTTTAGTTTCATTGAATTTTATATAAAATATAAAAAATTGACATTGGCGGCAAACATATAATACATAATTTTCAAATTTGCAATTCTAAAAATATATAATTTTGATGGTTGAAAGAAAATCTTTCAATTCCGTTTATGAAGTGTGCCCAAGAATCAATTCAACTTAAAGATTCAATCGAAAATTGAATTGAAGCGTATATTGGTTGCCATTAAAAAAAATCATTCACACAACACAAAACAAGTCCATTAAAACAAAAGTTTTCTCTATTTCTGATATTAATTATCCCGTTTATATGCACTTCTTATTTGCAAATAAGAGTGGAAAACGTTGCCGTATTACTTTTTTATTGTAACTTAAAATGTTGTGCAAACTACTTGCAAATAACAACCTATTTGCAATTAAAATGTGTGATGCTACCAGATGACTATATATTTACTGCGTGTCATTACAAAAAATATAACAATATTTCTGAATGATATTTGCGTATAAACAGTGAGTTAAGTTTATGCAAATAGTTTTATTTGGAAATTAGAAGTGCGTAAAACGGGATATATGAAACGCATCTTAGAGGACTTGTTAAATTCTTTGTTTATGAAATCTAACTTACTGTTAAGGGTTTTCAAATGCAGAAATATATATGTATGTTTATGCTCATAATCATTCATGATTCCCAAAAATCTCATGAATCATGAGCATTTCTATTTCAACACTTTCCCTTAAAATAAAAATTGCATGCAACAAAGTTGCATATTGCAAATCCCGTTAAAATGTGGCTTCTATAAATTTTAAATAAAATTAATAACATAATTGTATGTGTTCTTAATCATGTTTCCGATAGAGGAACGAAAATGTTTTCTGGGTAGAAGTATTATCTACACAATAAAAGCTTTTACAAGTTTCTATTAGAATAAATAACATGTTCAGGGCTGCCAACCTGTTTTTAAATTAGTCATATTAAAATAAAGTCGTCAAGATTTTCAAATATATGTAACAATTATTACACAAAAATCTAAGTTTTTTAAAACACAATACTATTTCACTTCAATTATGATAAATTTTTTGTGCCAATTAACAATCATATTAAGAAATACAAACTTTAAAAGCAAAATAATGAGACAGTTAACAATATGTTAAACATTTTTGGAAAATTGAAAGCAAGTTGTGTCCGAATAGTTAAAACTTTTTAATACTTCCTAACATTAATTTTCAATTGTAGACTTTTACTTTAAGTACAGGGTTTTTAAACACTTGGCTAATTACAAAATAAAACTACTTTATTTACATATTAATGCAATGCGTTTTGAATAGGATTTTTTGTAATGTTGACATTGTAACTTTCTGAGGAATTATTTTTTAAATAATTCCTTGAAAACAGAATCCCTTCAAGGGTTTATGAATTCTTAATCTTGGTTATAGTAAGGATAGTTGTGCTATATATTCTCTCTTTTGGCAAAGTCTTTAGATAGTTTATTGTTTGGTAAAGTTTATTTAACTTTTTCCTTCAACAAAATACTAGTAATGTCAACAAATCGTCAACGTGGAAAGGACACTGAATATAAAAACGTCATATGGGATAATTCGCTCTCAAAAAACGTCAAAATTACGTAAAATGGGCATGCTGGCCAGTGTAGCCAGGTGTGGGGATTTCTCCCCAAATTGGGGATTTTAGCTGATTGTTGGGGCCTTAATATCGTGGGGAGGGATTTGGGGATTTTTCATTTTCAGAATACCTATTATCAATTTTGCTTTATTTCACCATTATCTTTCATACATATGTTTACATATATGTTTATGTATCTTGGCGTTTTTCTTCTCCATATTCCGATTATTTCAAGGCGATGGTATTAAGGATGCTGGTTTTTATAACAATTTGTTCAAAATTTTTAAAACCAGAATTTATTGAATTCGATATTGCCAAAATGGATGTACTAATTAGCGATAAGGAAAGTAATTTGGTTGTTGCTAAAATTTATATTGGCATAGAATGTTCAAAGGAATTAGAAGCAAAAGGAGTTCAAAAAAACTTTTTTTAGATTATTCAACTGTACTAGCAAAAGAAATGCTTAACATATTCATTGAGTGTATGGAGAACTTTGAGTTATTTATAAATTTACAACTCGAAAGCATAGAAAAAAAACTACGGGTAGCACTCCGGGAGTGCCGACAGAAGTGAAAACGTTTTGTGATTACAACAATACACGTGCTATTGCCAAAAAAATTATGCATAGATATAAACAATTATATAAATACATGCAACAAATTTAACCACTTATTATTAAGGCGTATGCAACAGGTGAGCTTACTAGCACAGCTGACTGAGCTCGCTTTATAGCAAATTTTCATACAAACTGATATAGTTTGAAGAGAGTACATACAAAATGGTTACAGTTTGATACTCATACGTATTAAAATGCTTTTAATTTGTTTGTGTGTTTTGATATGAAGCGAGTGGTTTATACAAACAAAATACATGTTTTTTTTGGATTGTTGTACTTGTTGTTGTATACCTGCTAGTTTTACCATGCCACTTATTGTAAACGCAAATGCAACTGCGCCCGAGAAGTTAACAATCTAAATTTTTTTCGGTCAAAATGAAGAGAGCGCCATCTTTGTGTACTCTTCTTAATCAGTTTCATCCAAATTGACGAGTGCGCCCTCTTTGGTGCACCAAGAAATGAGTGTTTTTCTCATATATGGCAACATCACGCTCGCTTCATTTTGAGCGAAAAAATTTAGGTGTTGGGGGTTACTACGGTTCTCGAATCGACTTCGACTGTTGTACTAGATTAAAGTAACACACAACATTTTTCTTTAATCTATTACAACAGTCGAAGTCGAATCGAGAACCGTAATAAACTCCAATGTCAAAAACTGTGACGGTGTCGCGAAATCAGAGATTTTAGCCCACCCAAAACCTCCGTACTGCGCCAATAGAAGTTTTCTTTTTTTGGAATTTTAAAATATTCTATGGATTCAAAAGTTCCATTAAGCACATACGAAAGCATTAACTTAAATAAATGAATGTATGTAACAAAATTAATAAAAAAAATAGTTTTTTATTATGCTTAATATACATATATTTATTGGGGACAAAATTGGGGATTTCCAGTTTTAAAATGGGGATTTTTGGGTACAACACTCTTTAATTTGGGGATATTAGACAATATTTACCTGGGTCCAGCATTGCTGGACAAAAATCGTCATTATCGTCAATATAGCTTATTGAAATCGTCATAAAAACGTCAAATGAAAAAACCGATTTTTTACCAACTAAGCATATTTTATTAGAGGTGAAACATAACAAAATTCTTAAATCAACAATTGTGATTAATAAAACAGCATTCTTTTGAATACAGAGATCTGATACTACAATTAGAATTCACGATAAAATCACATGTAAATAGATTGCATGTTTTTCAATACTTTGAAAACATGCATGGAAAAAATATTGTATTGAAAAAAATAAAAAATCCAAATCCTTTAGTTATTTTTACTCCAATTTAGTAAAATATGAATTTTAAATTTCATTTTTGGAAACACTTTTCCTAAAAATGTATAAAAACTAAAATAAAATTTATACAATAAAAATATAATTGTTAAAGAAAATAGACTTGTATACATATACATAAATATGTATATGTATAATATATTTTACAAATATAAATTGAAATTAAACATATTGATTAATGCAGGTATAACTGCTAGATCATAGCAGGTACATTTGTTTAGCTTTAAATAATCTTTTGTATATAACATTGCTTCCAAATACGACTTTTTCAATGAATTTCTTACTTTAATCTTATTTATGTTTACCTGACTAAATAGTTTTTCTACATTTGGTGAAGAATGTGATATATAATTAGTCAAAACCAGAAACAAATGACTAGAATCCCTCATTTTCATCTCTGATATTTTTCTTCCAAAAATCCAATAGTTATATGTTTTTATCAGGACAATAATTTTAATTTTCTGAACTCAGTTTCTAGCTCTTGGATTCCACTTTCTTCAACAAAATAGGAAAATTCTTTTATAATTTCAGAAAACTAACTTTTTTCTTTATTAATAATATTATATGGAATAATTTGGACAAGAGCTTTATATTTATTTTTAAAATCAAATCTTAATAATATCTGATCACAAAGCTCTATATAAAAATTAACACAATTATTATTTTTGTTTTGCACTAATTTGTGCTTCTTCAAATACATCTCTGGCAAATATTCCTAAATAAATGTCTTCAAAATTTAAAAAATTGTTTTTGTTTTTATAATCATCTAGCTGAGCGCCCAGGCCTCGCACGGAAGCTATTTACTTTTATAAATTTCGATTTACCTAATCAAAGCACATCACGACTTTCACGAAAATTCATGACTTACGAACGCGTCGATAAACCATCTACACGAACATACGAACAAACACTAAAAATTTAATCGAATTCGGTTTGACCGTTCGTGAGTTATAAAGTCACAACACACTTGCAACAATTTTTTATATACATACATATATAGTTTAAATAAAAGTTTACAGTTTTAAGCAAACTAGTTTTTAAAAAATTGCTCATTAAAATTTTCAGCAGTTCAGTTGCTTTAATAGTACAAATAAATGTCAAAATTAGTGTATAAATTGTCCCATCGTCACTATGTCATTTTTAGGACCTTAAATCGTCAAAATGACGATAAATCGTCACATCTGGCAGCTATGGCTGGCAGCCATGAATAGGTTACCAAAAAAGAGCACTTTTAAATTGGTATTCTCTTTACATTCTCTGAAATATGTTATAGGCTCTTTCGTATCTATATCATTTTATGTATGTAATTATTTAGTATGTAATGCATTCGTCGGTATTTCTTTTTTTTATGTAAAAACAAGATTGCAATTTGCAAACTTAAATTTATTAACCAGTCTTTTGCAACAGAGTTGCCAATGTAGCATTTTCGCGATGGAAATCAGCCACATTATTATATTTACCTTAAGATTTTTAAACAAAGTTTTAAATATATAAACACAGTGAAGCAGTGTGGTTAATGATTAGTAAAAATATTAAATACAGATTTTCAAATATACCTACTCGTATTACACATTTTGCATAAGCATTTAGTCCGTGTAAACTTTTTAAAAAAAATGCATAAATAAATGTGTTTATGTACATGTATCTCAATCTACATTTCAAAGATCTAAAAATAGGCAATACTGGCAACGTTGATACCAACATTAAGTTAGTACCTATGTAAGTGTATTACCATTGAATCGTTGGAATTTACCGCATTTTTTAAAAATCTTTTGAAACTTGTTAGAAGCTTCAAAAATTTTTGAACGAAAAATAAACACGTTTAATAGGTACCTACTATGTGTTTTCAGTTTTTTTAAAAAACTGGTTTTATTTCATTAGGGTTTTTGATTGAAATGATATTGTTAAAAAAGAACAACTAATTTTTGTTCCTTTTAATTAAGTAAAATAAAGTGAGTAGCAGTGACAAGTACAGCGTACCAATCAATATTCGTCGGCTCACTGCAATAAAGTCATACGTTATAAAACAAAATTTCACTGTTACTTTATAGGTACCTACATATTTTTATATTAAATATGAACAGAAATAATTATTTTAAAAGCAAAATAACGTATAAATATTAATTAACATCATTTTAATAGTTTTTGGAAACCTTAATATGTATGCATGTATGTATTTATATGTGTTGATTTTAATAGGTTAAAGTTCGTAACATAATGATCATCGAGAATTAGACATTAAGCATTAATATTTCAAGCAAGAAAGGAAATTTTTAATATCCAACGTCATTTTAGATTTCAACATACACGGCTGAATAAAACAAACGTTGTTTTCGGTAGAAGTCCTAAACATCGTCAGTATTCATGATTACACACATGCTTTCACTAATTCTTAGTTAGGTATCTCTGTTGAACATGATTGCATTTCCCATATACATACATACATACATACATATGAGGTTTGTTCAAAAAAAAAAGTGAATTTTGAATTTTCGCGGGCTGTGTAAATTCGTTTGTGTGTGTTCTTCGCATTAGTAAACGTGGTTATGGTTATGACGTCGAAACTAAGGCCCAATCATCCCAATTGAAGCGGCCAGATGAGCCAAGACCGAAAAAAGCACGCCAAGTTTGATAAAATATGAAGGTTTTGCTCACTGTTTTCTTCGATTACAATGGCGTGGTGCATCATGAGTTCTTGCCCGGTCGTACGGTTAATAAGGAATACTACAAGGAAGTTCTACAACGTTTGCATTAATCAATACGGCTCAAACGATCGGAATTGTGGAGAAAAAAAATCATGAATTCTGCATCACGATAATGCACCAGCTTACTTACACATCAAAGCTTCATAATTTTTTGGCCAAAATCAACACCCTTATCAAGCGGCGAATTTTTCCTATTCCCAAAACTGAAGAAACCAATGAAAGGAAAGCGTTTTGCCACATTTGATGAGATAAAGTCAAAATTGAAAAACGAGTTGATGGCCATACCGAAAAACGCATTTCAGAAGTACTTCGAGGATTGGAAGAGGCGCTGGCATAAGTGCATTTCTGAGAGGGACAAAATAGATATTGATGAATAAATAAATATTTAAAAAACTTCAAACATCACCTTCTCTTTTGAACAAACCTCGTATACAGCTTCCGAATGAAAATGGAATAATCGAATACCCTCTAAATTGATGTTAGGCCGCTGTTAGACTATAATAATGTTTAGGACTTACATATGTATGTATGTATATGACCAAAAAGCCAAATGCCTGATGTGAGTAATACATACATATGTATGTATATCCTGTCTTCCAAACATTAAAACACATTAACAACGTGTACTGAAAACACTTTCTGCATAGAACGATATTATATAACTTCCAAAATATTTAAGTATGTATGTTAATTTAAATTTTTGCGTTCAATGAAAAAATGTAACTACTTTCATGAGTGCTTTATAAACAACTGTAACGGACAGGGTGGTTAAATAAATTTCTAGAGCACGTTTTCTAATTTATTATACATACATATGTATTTAATTATAGTAATTTGTTTTATTAACTCATATGAAAATATTAAATAACCGGTCGCAGTAATAAAGAAACGAATGCCGATAATTTAAAAATATAAAAATTTGTATAATTTCCTAAAAAATATGATAATATTTTTTTTTAATGACAAAAACAAATTCTTCAATGTATTGTATATAGTATATACTTATGTATGTACATAGTAGATATAGATACATATGTACATATATATTTTTCAATAGCATAACATACAAAAATAATATTTGTTTATCATTAATTATATGGATTTGCTTATAATTAATTAGAAACTCGTTTGAACATGTTTTTCTCATGAAATTCTTGCTTTATTAAACAAATGTCACCGATTACTTCGATAACATCTACATATTTGGAAATATTTTTAGAAAAAAGAAAACGTATTTATCCAAAGTTTGTACACAATTGTTCTGCGGTATTTACAACCTAAACATATCCAAAGTTCCCTTGAAACCGATGCCTTAATTGTTATTTTGCGACGTTTCTAACAGCCATACCTAAACAAGAGCGGAAAGCGGAACGTTTTCTACCGCCTAGCGTTAACGCTGAAATACCATACCTAAACAAGAGCGTCAACGCTTTGTCATAAAAACAGGGTTATTACAAAATATAAAACAACCCTGATTATAATAGTATACTCATAACCTAATAATACATGCATCTCTACAACAAACAGAACAAAAAAATCCTCAGAAGTTAAAAGTATAAATGTGTATGTGTGTATGTTTCAAACTGTGACAAAAATATAAATAAAAATTATTCATTCAAATACGAAAAAATAAATACAAATCAAAATATAACACTTGAAATAAAAAACAAGTAATCTACAAGAATTGTCAGCTGGGCTTGTAAGACTACCTTATACCGGTATGTTCTACATTTCGAGTGAAATTTTCACTTCTAAATTGTTTAAAGCATTGTTGGTAAAAATAAAAATTTACAGCAACAATGCTTTGGCAATTCAGAAGTGAAAATTTCACTCGGAATGTAGAACATACCGGATAGTCATTGCATCATGAGTGCTTGTCTTTTGCAGCTAACTTCACTATTAAACGCGCTGTCAAAATCGGATTTTCCAATTGCAAAATTTTGCCGCCGCGTTATTTCGGGATGCTCCATACAAATTGTATGGGCATGAGAACTTTTGACAGCTAAAAAACGCTTGCCGCTCTTGTTTAGGTATGGCTGTAACACTCTTCGACGACGTTTTGAAGAGGAGTTCATTGCCAATAATTTGTAATGCGGCGTTATGAAACACTATATCTATATCCATATGTACTTTGTTAGAATACAAAGCAACTGATATTTTGGAAGTCAGCCTGACTGTTCCTAAAGTATTTGACTGTTCCCATGTGTCAAAAACAAAGAAACAAGCCGATCGATTCAAAGTCGGCCATCACCGCCGTTTTCAAACATATCGCTGTGTTACTGCATGTCAAGGTACTTCGGCTCAAAGTATATTTATACAAGAGCCCAGCTCGTCGTATTTTTTTTATACATATTTTTATTGACTATTGTCAAAATTTTTTATTTTCTTCTTTAAGTTCTGCTGAGCAGAGCTGTAAAAGAATGATTAAAATTTGGTTTTTAATTCAAAATGATTTACAAAAGTTTAATTGATTAATTTTACACAAAATGTGAATTGAATTAAAACACGAATGCATTCCTCATGAATTAAAAATTCTTGCATGCATTCATATCACTAAAATATTAATTGAATTAAATTTTGAGTGAATTCATGGGTGATTTAAAGAAAAGCAAATTTTTAATTCACTGTTTTCACTAGAATTAGGATTATTATTAAAACACTCTTGAATGTTTAAAAAAAATTCAAAACCGTTTATGGTTCGTACCAGAGAACGGCGCGATCACACCGCAACCATAAATACACCGCATATGTACTCTATACTTTACACATCCGAGCACTTTAAACAACGCATAAAAAAATTTGCGGTGTTGATTTGACTCGCCGTTTATTTACAGAGATTTGATGCGATCATAATATGCTCGCTACTTTGCGGTGTTTGCGTACATAAAACCAATGAGCGCAAAAACCAGTAGCAACAAACATCGCAATCTGCATGAGCAAAACTTTTAGTATTTCGTCTTTTCATACTCTATTATTTTTTTATATTTGCTTTTGGAAGTTTTCTCTACAAACAATCAGTGATGCCAGATTTAAGATTAATCCTTACACAATAACAGATTCAAAATTACCCAAAAATTATATTTACGAATCAGTCTTTCACAAAACATTTCTTAAGGCGCTATCTGCTTATATTTGTATACAAGAATTCATTCCAAAAAATTTAATTTGTTCTTCAGCGTAGTTATTTTTCCTACTGAGATTGAAAAATGCAAGTGCGCAGCATTATTAAAAACCAAATTTCGATTCCGAAAAATAATCTGAAAGTGTTATGAGAGTTTAATAAAATAAACATTAAAAATAAGACGGGGTTTTATGTAGCATTTCGTTACCTGAAACGATAAATGCCCTAACTATCAACTTTATTATTTTACAAGAGAAGCGAAAAACATGATAGAGGTATACGGCATTTACACATAGATACATACATCTTATGAGTATATGCGTCGCTAATATTTTACATTTACTGCAATTTTTGCAGAACACAAAAGCTATATACAACTACATAGATGTTTTTTTCATATTATTACAGCTTTTGTATAATTACAAAGTGGCAACGCTGTATTTACTTCAGATAAAGCACACATCAATGAGTGTGCTCGCATGTTCGTATACAAATATTGTTTTTGTTGTGTACGTTAAGTATGAGTACGACTGCCGAATGTGTAAAAAACGTAAGGCAGAGCAATCACCGCGAACGCATATGATTGTGTATGCTAGAAGCTCAAACGTAGCAATACTCAACTGTGTACGGATATGGCGAATACTTGAGCAAAAGCAATGCGGTGGCGATCACACCGCAACCGCATTTAAGACGAGTATACCTAAATCACGAAAACCTGTGATCGTGCAGTTCTCTGGTTCGTACGTTCTTTCAAAAAGGAATCATTTCTTTACCGCTCTGCTACTGAGCTATTTTTGACAATTGTAAATTTATTTGGCTTAAATGCAGTTTAGTGAAGCTTCACCAAATAAAATAAAAATTAGCCTATGTGATAGAAAATCAAAAAATAAGAAGAAAATATTAAATAAAAAAGTTGGCGGCAACGCATAGTTTTCGAGTTATTGGCCTCTGAAGTTTTCATATAAAGCTATGAAGAAAATCTAGTCTATATACCGCCGTGTCGGGATATACCATGGTGGAGCAAATCATTAAGCCCGGCCGAAGGCCGGCTATGCAAAAATTCTATTCTATATACCGCCGTGTCGGGATATACCATGGTGGAGAAAATCATTGAGCCCGGCCGAAGGCCGGCTATGTGGGCAAACTTTACAATTAAAAATAAACTTCTTCTTAATTATTAATACGTTTTATTAAATAAATATATTTACGTAATGCATAATTTAATTTTGAATTCAAATATTATTCGCTTTCTATCACATAGGCTAATTTTTATTTTATTTGGTGTAACTTCACTAAAGTACGTTGAGAAATGCAAAGGGAAATCGCACATATATATGAAAACTTCAGAGGCCAATAACTCGAAAACTATGCGTTGCCGCCAACTTTTTTATTTTATATTTTCTTCTTATTTTTTGATTTTCTGTCACATAGGCTAATTTTTATTTTATTTGGTGTAACTTCACTAAAGTACGTTGAGAAATGCAAAGGGAAATCGCACATATATATGAAAACTTCAGAGGCCAATAACTCGAAAACTATGCGTTGCCGCCAACTTTTTTATTTTATATTTTCTTCTTATTTTTTGATTTTCTATCACATAGGCTAATTTTTATTTAATTTAGTGAAGCTTCACTAAAGTGCATTTGTTCCATTTATTTTACACAAACAAAAAGCCTGTTGTTTTTTATTTTTTAAGTTGTTGCCGAGTTGCATATACTTGATATTCACATAGTTTGCTTGGGCTGTTAAAAATGTATTCTTTGTTTTAACTCAGTGTTTACACCTGATAATATTGTCTTCACAATAACGTATGTATTTCACTACTTCATACACATTCTTCCCACTGTCTTAATGACTGTTTTCAATTTTATGAAGAAAGTAAACCGGTCAATAATTTACGTATGTCGATTATAATTTAAAGGTTTGTGGATAAATAAAGAAAAATTTAATTCGAAAATACTTATTGTAACGAAGAATACACTGATAGTGAGTTTTGATTTATTGGTGTTATTTTTAGCATATATATTCACCCCTGTGGTGAATAGCAAGTGAAATTTTTGTTCCCGTGACATTTTCATTTCCCTCGAAGGGAAAAATCGTATCGTGAATCTCCCGTGAAAAATTATTCCCGCTATTAGTTCTCAGTGAATGTAAAAAAGGAAAGAAGATTAAAAAATAAGAAATCATAGAACTTTTTGTACAAAAATATACACGGACATATTTATTTTAAAGAAAACTTAAAAAATCAAAGCTAAATATTCAGTGTTGGAGCTTTAGTTTGGTTGCTCCGTTTGTTTATTGCATTCTAACTTTTATGTGGTAAAATACTTCGGCTACTTTTTGAAAACCCACAAAACGAAAAAATGCCAACAAATTAAAGCTTCGCAAATCTGCATGCAATCGGCTTTTTTTTTTTGCAATTTTGTTTGTGTCTTATCAGATCTTTTCATTAAAATAAGCTTTAATATTCGAATTATAAGAAGAAATATATACATGTTGTGTGCTCTTCCCCATCAAAAATAAAGTGAATAAATTGAAAGGAAAAGTGAAAAAAATCGCGGGAAAAAAATCATTCACGATTAGGGGAATTTTATTTTGGCGTGAAATTATTCACGGGGAATTGTTTCACGATTGCAAATTTAGGGAAAGAGGAAAAGTTTCGAGGGAAAAATTATTCATGATAAAAGGTGAATAGCTCCGCGCCATGCTCCTATTAACGAATTGTCCTAACTATTGTCGGGACACCTACATATGTCGCGAGGATAATTGTCCGATTTTGGACACTAATAAGTATGTATTCTTTTTTGTCAGTTGTAATGTGATATACAATTGTTCTTTGCAGCAGATATTCCACTTAAGCATTTTCAATTTAATATTTTATAGTTGCATAAGCTGCGATATATATTTTTATTAAATATTTCTCTAAAACATAAAACTTTTGTTATAATTTTTTACCACAGTGTTACGGAGGTAAGAATCGTTGATTCTGCACTCAACAAATGCACTCTTTTTATTTTATTATTTTCAGTTGGAAAAATACGCTTCCAAAACTAACAGCGTACAACTTCTGCAACATTATTTATTAATAATTTTGCACAAATTTGTACTAAAAAACAATACATAAAAAAGATTCTTCAAAATAGTTATATGTACATAATTTCATTTATATGTATGTACATATGTATTTAGAGATTTTCTTTTACACCAAATAAAATTTTCTTAATAAATATAACGAAAAATCAAATATTTCATGTCTTTGAAAATAGTTTGCAATCTTACTCCAAAAATATCTTAATTTCAAGGAAATGTTTGTTTTGTAAAAGTAAGATATACATATAAATATAAATACTAATTAAATTATTTTATTTCAGCTTTAAAAATAGATTTAGAAAACGACTTACTCCTGAATAGTTCATAAAAATTTGCATACTTAAAAACGGATAAATTTAAAGAAAAATGATATTAAGTACTCGTATATGAAACATTACAAAAACATGGTCTATGGCAGTGATGGAAAATGTGGCACAATTGTGCCATTTGTGGCACTTTTGAGTGTTTGATGGCCCTGTGGTACTTTCTAATCTATTTTGGCCCTTTCAGCTCAAAATTCAACGAACTGATTCAAATCGTTCGAACGGTTTGAAATGTACTGAAAGCGTTCAGTACATTTTCAATGTAATTTTCTCCCTCTTTCGAACCATACTTTTATATACAACATTCTTTTGTTTGTCAAGAAAAAAACTCCTTACTTTTATTTGCAAACCTGTCTTGTGCTAGTACCCAAGGCGAATCCTTTCAGGTGAACTTGTAAGCACAGCTGTTAACTTGTTTTTAGCTTTTTCATCATTGTCGGATGTTAAAATACACTATTTGTTTCTTGAAATTCTACACTCCTCAGCATGTGTAAAAAGAATTTTTTCTACCCAAAATATGATTAAAACCAATATAAGGAATCGTCTTCATGTAAATACCGTGCCATCTTTAATGCAATCGAAAGATTTAATTAAATATAATTCTGGTAATTGTTATGATAAAGGTATTTTAAAACTTATAACAAAGAAAAATGTTGCAAACAGTAATATCACCATTGAGGAACTTTGAACTAAAATCTTGGGGATTATATACAATAAAATTAGAATTACATAGAAAATATGTTTTTTAACTACAATATTTTTTTAACTACATATTAAAATATGTATTTGCTTTAAATATAACCTTAAAAAAAACACTTTTAAACAATGTGAATTTTCGTCGTTAATTTTTGTTCTAAATAAAATAAAACACACATACTGTATTAGTTTTATACTGTGTGTACTGTACTATCGTTTTTATTTAAATAAAAAGCTTGTTATCAAATATATTGGCCCTCTCGAAGCTATTTTGGCCCTTTCAAATTGTCAATTTGGCCCAAAACAAAAAAACTCAAATTCCATCACTGGTCTATGGTACTGTTTTGTTCGTCGTTAGTCGGCGTAAGAAATAGAAATTAATCTAATGCAGAGTTCGCCGCTTGTGGAGAACTTCACCGGCGCCATTATTGTGTGCATACACAAATATTTTTAATTTTGGGCGATGATTATTATTTAAAAAAATAAATTTGAGAAATTTTAGTATATTTGAAATTTTGTTTTATATGTATATACATATGTATGTATTAGTGATGTTACGAATATCAATTTTTAGTATTCGCGAATACGAATATTTAAAACAGTCTTCGCCGAATACGAATACGAATATTTCTTTTGAGGATTATATTTCAAATTTATTTGGAAAAAATCCCTGCCTTTGCGTTAGTAACTATAAATGAAAAAAAAAATTAGTGATTTAACATTATTATTGCATTAAGATGCCGAATTCGAAAACCTCTACAGAAAATTTTTTAATTATTTTACTTACATACTTTCAGATTTCGTTTTTCTTACTCTGTTTGGGTTTTTAATTAATAATTCAGTGCTGTTTAGCGAACATATTTTTGCAGAAGGCGCATTCACCTGTCAGTGGAATTTCATATATAAAAAGTTTTAGTTTGATTCCTGTAGCTTCCCACCCTTATACATTTACATACATATAAACAGAATCAAAACATCTCACCGAGTTTCTTTAAATATCATGCATTTAAGTTATACAAGTATATTCCAATTTATTGCCGATAGATGATGTACTTTGTTCAATTCACTGCTGCGACAGCATTTTTAATTTTATTAATACATTTGAGACAACTTAATTTATAATTTATATATATTTTTGTTTGTTTTTTAAGAAGGTTATTACTTTGCGTGAAATACAATGGGTTTTTTTAATAAAAATTAATATATTTTTTTACATTTTATGTAATTTTTTTTAACCTTTTGTATGATTTTTTTTTTGGAAAATGTATGGGAAAATTATTCGAAAAATATTCGCTTGAATTTGGCGAATACGAATACGAATATCTTAAAACAGGCGAATAGTCGAATACGAATACGAGTATTCGTAACATCACTAGTATGTATGTATATAATTTGTACAACAGAAAAATTCATTCGACATCGTGGGCCAGGCAGTATGCTTTATACAACGAATTTACAAAGCAAATTTTGAACGATGAATTTGTCGTGTTTTGCAAAATTCGCGTTCCTACCAACTGTGTTCAGAGAAAAAGGCATAACAATTTTACAATACAAGTTTATTATTGCGTAGACCAATAAATAAAATTTAACTTCATCAGTACATGATAATCCCCCGTGACAAATGCTTATTTACATAATTTATTAATTTAAGACAATTTTAAATTTACAAAAATTCAGAATATCAAATACATATTTATTCAAAAATTATCAAGTTCAAAATGCGGTATATATAAAACAGATTTCAACTGTTTGCAATTATAAGAGAAGTTATGTACATAAATATTTACATTTATAATAAGGAATACGAAAAAATTCTACTCACAAATAAGAAAGTTTTGATTACATATTTACTGGTAGGTCGTTTATTGTAATAAATAATTTAAAAAATTACAACACACACACATTCTGTTGCCAACACAAGATTTTAACGTGTAGACCATACGAACACATTGCTGAGCAATAATGTTTTACCACAATCTCTTAAATTAATTTGTCTTTTATATGAAATTAATATATTTGGGCAAATAGAAAAAAAAATAGAAACACAAAATAATAAGTAAATGGAAACATTTAAAACAAGTGATAAATGTTTAAAATATTAAAAAAGGATTGTTTTAAAAAGCATTTACAAAAGCTTCCTATTTTAAGCGATTAAAATATATATGCGTACATACATATGTATGTATATATTTAATATATTTGAAGCATACATACATGTATTCCAAACACAATTATTCTAATTTCCCAAGGTGCAATTGCGCAACCTTGTGGCCGCAGTCACATTCGTCATACATGCTAGACGCATGGGTCTACCATATAATGACTATTGCTCCAGGTGTAATGAAGGGGAAAATGAAGAAAATATCATGCACCTTATATACCTCTGCCCAGCTCAGTACCCTTTCCGAGCTTTCAGCACTGGAACTCTGAAACCTAAACTCCTTTCTCAGGAGCAGTGGACTTGGCAACTTGCCCGTAACCATTGCATCGAATTACCCTTTGCATCGATTTCCCACTTACTATCATCCTCACTCTTTCTTTCAATCTTCTCTACCTTTCTTGATTCTCCTATGGCTAATCTGCCCTTCTTTTCTACTTCTTTTCCTACAGGTAACACAATGGGACCACATTGGGACCCAAGTGGGCTGGAATCAAATTTTCCTTCCCCAGCAACCTGCGAACTTAATCTAACCTTCACCGCAATTGGAAAATGTACATAAGCACAAGTATGCATATATAAGTTCGTCATTCAGTTTGTAATTTACCAGAAAGTTATTTTAACGTAATTTTCACATCAAGTATGCATTTAACCGTTAATAGTATTGAAAATTGAATGCGATTTGTTTCACAAAGTGTTTGTTCGTGCTCGTACATTCAAAACAATAAATAGTTTCCATAGTATTTGTTTTAAGACAACTACTTTTAAAATAAGAAAATTATTTTGTATTGCAATTAAAACAAAGTATTCGCACTCGTAAAAAACAAAATAAATCAATTTGTTTACGGGAAATTCTTTAGTTTTGCCTTAATTTAAATAAACAAAGATACATTAAGATGTAAAACGTTTATTTCGCCAGTGTAAATATTATTTTGTATATTTCAGAAATATTTGTTGGGAGCGTGCATGCATAGTGCATACAAATATGGATAAGTTGATCGATCGACAAACAACATCTTTTCGATTCATAAGATTTTATTTAATAGGCGTGTAGTAGTTGGTGCCTCTTTTTTAAATGTAATTATCTGTCACAAGTCACGTTCGCAACATGACTTAAATAAATAATTAACAGCGCAAGCAAATTAAATATTATTTTTCTAACAATTGTACAATATTTATTGTCATCAGACGTCCGAGTCTAATAATGTTGGAATTTGAAATGTGATGTTAAGTTTTAAATAATTTATTTTTAGGGAAGGTTAGACAGAAAGATTATAATACGACAACGATTAAATACATACGTAAGTAATAAAAATTTAAATTCAAACTCTATGCAATTTTGTTTTAGTTTCGTATTCTATTGAATAAAATATTTTCCTTAAATTTAAGTGCTTAACTCAATCTGAAATAATAATTTTCAACGAAAATCTCCTATACAGTTCAAAGAAATTATTCATAAATAAGAGCACCCATCAACGGCCTCAAGGAAATTTGCCCAGACTCTCTCTGTAAAATTCCATACATGGAGAATTAAATAGCAAAAGTGACATCAATATCATTTTGTTTTACAAATTCTTATTTTTGAAATGTTTAAATTTTGTTATGTAGGTACTTTTTAAAGTAATTAAACTTTGAAACTGATAAAACATTTTTGGCTATTGCCCATATTAAGGTACATGGCGTTTTTCGATCTATACTTCTCATTAAAGCGCCAGCTAGAGTTAAAAGATGATTAACAGTAAATTTATATGCTGTCCTTTGTGTCCTAATGTGTTGTCCTTTTTTTCATGATATAATTTTTAGTTTTGTCGGATTCCGGTTCATTATTTCAACAGGCATTTTGTTAGTGTAAAAACTTGGCTGTTGTCAAAATGTGATGTGTAAACAAAACAAATTTAAATTAAAAAAATTAACCGTTGAAATTAAAAATTTTGTTTAGCATTGGCTAAACTTATATTTAATATTTTTTAGATTTAAGATTTGAAAAACTTATTGATAATTTAATTTATAATTGAAGATTCAATAAATAATAAAATTTATCAAAAAAAAAAATATTAAAAAAAAAACAATTGCAAGTTAAATTTTTTTTACAATACAGAAAACAAAAAGGTGTGTCTTTTATTTGGGTACTTGGAACAACTTTTTTTTCCCCTTTGCAATTTTTTTTTTGCAGACACTACACACACGCATTTTAAACGATATTTTTAATTTCAATTAAATTTTAAAAATTTTTCACGCTTTTTTTTCAGTTTCTTAATATTTAATTAAATAAAAAAAATGTCACAATATTTTTATAAAAACACAAAAAGTTTTGACAACAAAAAATCAATCAGCTGATGTCAATTTTAGCTAATGCGACTACCAAGGTATATTAATTATAAGGTAGTCGCATTAGCTAAAATTGACATCAGCTGATTGATTTTTTATGTCAAAACTTTGTTATGTTTTTATAAAAATATTGTGACATTTTTTTTATATAATTAAAATTTAAAAAAGTGAAAAAACAAGGGTGAAAAATTTTTAATATTTAATTAAAATTAAAAATATCGGTTAAAATGCGTGTATGTAGTGTCTGCAAAAAAAAATTGCAAAGGGGGAAGGAAAGTTGTTGCAAGTACCCAAATAAAAGACACATCCTGATTTTATACATACATCTATCAACACCTTTTTGTTTTCTGTATTGTAAATAATTTTAACTTATATTTTTATTTTATGCAATTGATTTTTTTTTAAATTTAATTTTTGTTTTGTTTACACATCACATTTTGACAACAGCCAAGTTTTTACACTAACAAAATGCCTGTTGTTTTTGTGACGTTGTATTTGTTTTAGGGACAAGACTACCTTATTTATTATACCATGGCGAGTACCTTATAATTAATATACCTTGCCACTTGTTTTTTATATCAGGTGTCAAATTTTGATTTGTATTTATATATTTATTAAATTTAAATTAAAACATTTTCTTTAATGAAGAAAATTGTAAAATTTTTGAAAATGAAAATCGAAATATATATGAGTTTGCATTTGTGCAAAAGGGGTGTGATATTTAAAAAATATTAGAGTTATTAGTCCGGTCAATCTGGACATTCGGTGATACAGAAATTTACACCAAGCTGAAATCAGTAAAATAACGAGTCGATTTTCAGCAAAAGGGTAAGTTTTATCATAAAAATACCCTAGACAAAAATTGTAGATCATAAAATTATCTACAAAAAACGTATTTTTTTGTATGAGCCGAACATAAAACGCTAGCTGATCAATTATCGGCCGCCGCCGCGGATAAAAACGCTCGGCGCAGGTCACTAATGGGTAGGCAAAAGTAGCACAAAAAAAAAAACAAGTCTCATAAATATATGCCATTCAAATCAGGATAGAAAATAATGCCAATAAAATAATGATTTCCATTAGAAAAGGAGAGTACATATGAATATCAAACGAAGTGATTATTATTCTTCGAACATTTTATTTAAAATCTATACCCAGTGAATATATAAACACTTGAGCTTAAAAATTAACTCTAACTTTTAGTTTTTTTTTTAACATAATATCTACATATGTATGTACAATGTACATATGTATGTATGTGTATGTTTATGCATGTGTTCAAGCAACTTTGACATAAATTGTTGTTAAAGCGCTAATGTCAAGGTTCATGTTTATTTTTTATAAATTAATAACAACACTAGATAATTAAGGTTTAATGTGCTATTAACTTTGTTATTATGACTAAACCGAAATGATGCCTGTTTATGAATATATAAAACTGTTAAAATTATTAAAGTAAAAACTTAAAAAATTAACATTTATCATTATATTATTCATATGTATGTATGTATGTATGTATGTATGTATGTATTCGTATGTATGTTTAAAAAAATAAACAACAATAAAAACAGAAGTGACTTTGATTCATCTCCCAACCGGGTCATTTTAATAAAAAAAAAAAGACGCTAGCAACTGTCAAAATAAACAAATTGATAAATTGTACAATTATAAGAAATATTACTTAAGTAACTTGTTAATGTTAAATATTAATTATTATATAAAATATTTACTTTATGAAATTGCAAAACCCGTTATTGATCATATATCTGGTGAGATTGCATTAGCCAATCATTAAAAGTTTTTTTTTTTAACTTTTAATTTAATAGCCAAAAAATAAGAATCGCGACAAATCATCTAGTATCTACATACATTTATCAAAGGAGTATTTAAGTAAAATTTTTATCAAATTTAATTTGTTGTTTACTAATTTAAATTTTATATTAAGAGTTTAATTACATGAAGATTTATTTTAAGCAATAGGTCTTTGTTTTAATATATATATTTATATTTGTTTTCAATATTTTGCTAACAATTTGTTATCATCCTCAGGAAAATTTTATAAATAAATATGTATATTAACACAAAAGACCTACAGTGTTATTCAGAAAAAGTTAAAGTAGGTTTAATATCCACTATTAAGTAAAATTCCTTAAAGTATTATTCACAAACGATTATTAGCTTAATTTACAGAATTTAACGCCATATTAAATGTTGAAATTTTAAAGTACGTGGACCCCTACTTTAAACCTACATTAAAGTAAAATGAGATTTCTGTGCTGCTGACATTCATTTGTTTAAATGTGCGCCTTTTTATAAAAACTTGTTAAAAAATAATAAATTTTTGTGGTTATTTGTGTAAAATATGGAAACATTAAATTTTATTAGAAGAATTTTTTTAATTCTGTTGCACTTAAACAAAATACATCACAGAAATTTCCAACTCCAGTCAACCGAGAATATACAAGGAGAGGGTTGACCTATTCTTTCTTCCTAACACGGAATTTAAAAAAAAATACCGATTCAACAAATAAACTGTAAAAAAATAATCAAATTTAATAAAAAAAAGATATATTGTTGGACAGTAGAGGATGCGGCACATCAGCGGAATTGCAAGTTTTAGTAGCTTTGCGCACTTGGGGAAGAAGAGAGGTAGGTCTCATATTCTATGATGCATACATATATATGTACATATGTATGTATGTATGTATGTACTTGATACATAAAAGACAAAATTGTTCTTTAAGATGCAGGATGATGGATGATGCAGGAGATATTCATGGCCTCTCCCATGCCACGGTAAGCAGAATTTGTGCTAAAGTCTCCTGCGCCATTGCGAAACTTGCAAAAGACAAAATCAAAATGCTTGCATCTATAGAAGAAGAAGTAAGTATATCTAAAGAATTTAAAGAAATACGCTACTGTCCTACTGTTATCGATGACATTGACGGAACCCATATAAAAATTAAAAAAACCGATGCTGAAGTAGACCACGGGGTCTATATCATCTAAAAAATTCGCAAGTATTTTCAACAAACCTTTTACTCAATTATAACAATAGCTTTACTTACTTTGTCCTCCTCGTTTAAATTTTTGGATCTTTTTCTTTTAATATCCTCTGCTTTATCCATTTCTTTATTAAATTTTCAAAATATTTACCAAAAATTAGTTAGCAAAGTAATGGAAATCTACAGAACATTTTAGTGATGTACATACAGCCAACTCAAGTAAACAAAGCGTACTTCAAATAATCGGATTAAAATTTGTATCCGATTATTTGAAGTAATTTAAATCCTTAACAAAATATAACCGTATTTATTTATTTTACAATACTATAAATGTATTTAGTTTACGTTGTTATGTACTATAAATATTAATTTACATCTTTAATAAGAAAATATTTAATTTTATACTAAAACTATGCAAATATGTATTAATATATCCGAATATCCGGATAAATTAAGAATCGTTTTTTTGCATCGTTAACTATAAAGAGACAAGAGAGAATGATGGTATTGCCAGTATCAACATGTTAAATTTATTAAAGCATACATTAGTTAATATGGTGTTTTTGCATACTATTTTTTAACATACTTAGGTTTGTTAGCGTTAAAGTCGATGGTAACTAACACGAACTTCAAACCTCAATTAAGATTTTTTTTGCATAAGGCTGCTATTGCATAAAATAAAAATTTAAATAAATATAAAGAAAAGGTCAAATAAAATAGTGTACAAAATTAAAGTTTTTTTTATTTTTCATAATTGTAATTAGAAATTGCCTTAACGCCGCTAAGGGTGTTTTAAATTTCTTTTAAAAGTTTTTGCTTGTAAATGTATACTTTTTTTAAATTGAATTGTTAATGAATTTAAAAACTTGCAACAACAACATGATAATATTATACAATAAAAAAAGTACTGTTCCACTTTTTTAGGTAAAATTAAATTGTAAGATAAAAGAAACAATTAAAAGAGATGTATTTAAAATATCATTTTTTCAAAATACATATGCATATGTATGTATGTATGTTTGTGAAGGTTATAACTACACCATTTCCAGTAACTATTTTCATTGTCTCGACCCAGACAACTATTTATGCCATTTACTTAAGAGTATGTAATAAACAGTGCAAGTTTTTTAAGCTTTTTGCTGGAAAAGCTTGATTTCGCTTATTTTGTACCTTTTTTGGCAAAATCGCTTTATTTGATATGTATACTCTGCTTGAATTTGCTTATAATGGACTTTGGCAGCACTTGAAAAAAATTTGTGAATATTTCTGTTGCAAATTAAAAGCAAAATTTTGTCCTTTTTTCACACATGCAATTTTCTATTCTTTAACTCTTGACATTTTAAACTAGATTGGCTTAAAGGTGTTATTTAATATTGTGACAACTATACAGAAATTTGCAATGTGTTAAATGCACTTTCCGATGATGATGTGGAATCAATATATAAAGCTATAGCTCTATTTAAAAATGCATCTTTAAAATCTGATCTCCCGTACATAAAAGATAATTTCGAGTGTATTTGCCGAAGTATAATCAAACTAGAAAGAAGAAGACTTTATTTAAAAGAAAATTTGTCTATTATAGAAATTAAAAATGAAAAAATCGTTTAATTTTTATTAAAAATATGACCTGTAGCCGAACAATCCATACATAGAGTATAAATAATAAAAAAGAGGTCAACTATTCAACGTACATATATGTATGTACATATATACATATATATATATTATAGAAAAAGTGGAAGAAAAGATGAAAAATTTTGAAAACAAAATATTTTTTGAAAAGTTCAACAAAGTTATGAATCGAAACGTTGAAATTCAAACATTAGTTAAAATTAAAAATAATATTTTTTTAAACAAAAGCGAAGCTGATGAATACATTGATTCGCTATCTCCAAGCGAATTATTATTGTTTAAGTTCGCTCCTACTACATCCAATGATGTTGAGTGAATTTTTTCATTTTATTCTATAGTTTTATGCGATAATCGATCTTTTCTTTTTGAAAATCTAAAAAAAAATATATGATTGTGCTTTGAAATAAAAAATTATTTAATGAAATAAATGAAAAGTGGTTACATTGCTTAATTTTTGGAAGCATATTTGAGCTTTTTTTGCTTATTCTTGGGCTTATTTTGCGTTTATTTTGTGCTTTTTTGCTTGCTTTTTTTTTCTTTAATTTTGTGCTTATTTAAAATTGCCCTGGTAATAAACTATAATTTGTTATGCATATTGCTTGCAAGTGCTAGTCATGGTATATTTACTCGAATTCGCCTATGCACACATCTTATTCGGCCTTATTACGAGTGTCGTTGTCGTTGTGTGACAACATCTGTAATATGTGGCAACATTCGTTATATGTTTTACATTGGAGTCGTTAAAGTTCGACTACGACTACGACACCCCTGATAAGGGCTTTTAATATTCCTGAAATTAATAAAATTTTGTTAGAAAAGTGTTGGCAAAGCTAAACATGCGATGAAGTGTGATGTTAAACCTCTTATACTCTCTGCTCCATGGTAGAATAAAAACAGGTAAAATCGTCCTGCCTGCTGCAGAAGAATATTTTTGTTTTACAAATGTTAAATTGTATGTAGCAGAGCAACAAGCTGATCAAAAATTTGTAGCGGCGTCTAAGAAAAAAAATAATATTTCAACCCGCCAATGCAGTATAAAATTTTATTTGGAAATTTTATATATTAAATAAAAAAAAAACTGCTGTAAAGAAAAGTCTAATATCACATTAAGAAGCTTAACCCTAACAATGCATTTTTAACAGCCGAAATAGCTGTTAAAGCAGTAAAAAACCGATGTGTTTGGCAGCGGCTCGAATTCACAAAGGCGGCGATAATGTCCGGCTTTGAAACGATCGGCTTGTTTCTCTGATTTTAACACATAGAAAACATTTTACCCTAACAAATTGCCTGTTGTTTTCGTGACGTTGTATTTGTTTTAGGGACTAGACTACCTTCTTGTTGTAAAATTTTGAACGAAGCAACCAAGGCAAATTCATAACAGGTAAAATTAATACTACAACAAAGTACAAGCAATAAACACATATGACATATCGGCCTATGCTTGCATGTACAAATTTTGACATGTCGGCCTCCATTATGCAAGAAAGAAGTAGATCAGCTGTGTTTTCAACTTGGCCTTATTAATGGGCTTTGGAAGCAACATTATTTCTAAATTTTTTAAAAATTAATATATTCAGCCTTATCGTGTTTGGCGTAGTCGAAAAACGCCAGGACCAAACACTATAAAGCAAAAAAAAATGGACTATTTGCATAATTGAAATACTCACTTAACTCATTAAGTACATGTGGCATTATTGATATTAGAAAATAATAATATAAATAATTTGTGGTTAACCGATTAAAATAGTATCGTTAAATAGATTACACTAGTGTTTAGCAAATGAACACAATAATGCGTTTTATTTGAATGGTTAGCGAATTGAATAATTATAAAAAATAAGAAAAAACAAATAATGTGTAATACTTCAGGAATTTGAATTCTATTGCTTAATTAGATTATACGTATTAAGGGTGTTCACTAATCAAAGTCTCTTATTTCAAAAATTGTAATTTTCTCATTTGCAAGATCTGACGTTTTTGTTCTATTTGTTAAATTTTTAGAAACAAAGAAGTTCAATCTTCGTAGTGATACTGGCCAGGCCTGTTTAAGGTGGGAACTAAATTTATTTCAGCTAAAAAAAAATCAGTAAATTACTTGTATTTATTTAAATGAATTTTTTAATATAGCAAACATACTTGTTTTTTTGAGTTGGTAAAATTTTTCTTTTAGATAGTTTTGAGATTAAACTAGTAACATTAGCTGATTCGTGTTACTAATATACATATGTACATATGTATATTAAAAACTTGTACTTTGAAGCACAATAAGTCTGTCTGCGTACACATATTTTGCATCATTTTGTGCAAAATGTTGCAAAATCTTACAAAATGTTGTCTGTGTACTCCAAATCTCTTCAAACGAGAGAGGCAAAAAGAGAATTTTTTGACAGTTGGAAGTTAGAGAACTTGCAAAATGTTGATGGAGAAATTTCTGCTTGCAAGATTTTGCAACTACTTTGAACAGCTGTTTTTATATTGAAATTTAACAATGGCAGAGGTAAGTCGTTAGAATTGTGTTGATTTTTAACGTTTATAATAAACAAAACATTTTACTTCGTGCTAGAAACGTCCAAATTAGTGGTCTGAAACTATCTTTATAAAACTATCGATAACTATCGATAGCTATCGATAGTTTTCTTCACTTACATTTTAGCTATACAATTTGTTTGAATATCTCAGAGAGCTGGTAGATACAAGTAAAATAAAGAAATTACAACAAACATAAATTCAGAGATTTCACAAAATTTATCTTTAATTATTAAATTATGTAAAGAAATTATTTAAAGAAAAATAACTTATTTAAATACGTACATAAATTTTATGTACATATTTAAATAAGTTATTTTTCTTTAAATATTTTTTACAATCCAATCATTTTTGTGCAAACAAATTTGCATATTTACGTTCATCGGCTACAAAAAATTGTTGTAAGTGTACGTTGAAAATTTTCTTTTAATAAATAGTGCTGCCAATTTGTTTTACTGTCAATAGCGCATGCAAATAATCGATATAACACTAAAAAAAAGAAAAATAAAAACTATCGAAAACTATCGATAGTATTAAAAACTATCGATTTGAAAACGATAGTCAGAAACTATCGATAGTATCGACAGTGCTAATAATATTTTAATTTACCGCGAGAATTCACTTTTGCGTACACATATGCTAAAATGCTTTTGCTTTCTTATTTCAATGGTTTATACACCGATCAGCTGTTTTCTTGCAAGATTTCACTGGATGCTGTCTGCGTACTTTTTGAGATATTTTCAGCCGACAGAGTAAAATTGGTCTTACTCTCCCAAAAAAAGTTACTGAGTATTTGCTACTGGAAAAGTACCCAGACAGACCTAATATAGCGGCAGATGTGTCAAAAACAGCTGGTGCATTTTATTTACAAGTGATATATGTAAATTTATTGCAAATGTAAATATTGTCTATTAATTGAGAATGACCTCTTTGGGTTAGATTCTAAGTATTATTACAAACACTAAATTCACAGCTGATTTTAATATTTTAACTACAGTGAACTCGCGGTAATGTGAACTAATAAAAACCAAGGTTGTTCACTTTATTGAATTTGTTCACATTTTCGATTGGAATAATTTGTACCACAATTACTAGCTTATTTAGTATAATACAAAAGGCCACAAAGAAAAGAAATGCCAGGTTGGTAAAATAACATAAAATATATTTTAAACTTAAAAATTTTCATATATTCGCTTTTAGTTTAATTCGAAATATCAAAACCATATTGGGAGATCATAAAAAAACTAGAAAAGAATAACGTGAAGAGTTTATAAAACATTTGAGAGTAACACAGCAACAAAAATTTTCGGTTTTAAACGCCTATCATTTGTTTACAAGAGCTTTTTCAACTGTTGCGAGTGGGTTTTCTGCCAAAAATTGTCGTTCACTATTTAGAGCCATCACACTTTGTTCACAATTCTGAGAGTTCATATAAGAAAATGAGTGTTCACAATAGTGGATAGTTTTCACTATTGTGGAAGTTCACATTACCGCGAGTTCACTGTATGTCCTCTTCGGTCCAATTTTTATTGGATTTCCATATCGATGGCTTAATATAGAAAGGTCGTATCTCGTTTTTTTTCGAAAATCGGTTTTTTTATATTCTGGTAGACAAAACTCAAATACACACACCTCCCTTAAAAAAATTTAGTTTCTTATGTTGACGAATAACAGATTTACAGTAATAAAAAAAAAAAGCTCCAACTCATTTTTTACATGTTATTTTTTCAGATTTTATTGAGTTTTTTCCTTCTCCTGTAAAGTAGCTAAAAGTTGAGATACGACCTTTCTATATTAAGCCATCGATATTAATAATTATTCACTTTTAGTTTTTCTATTTAATTTTTGTTTTGTTATTGTCAGCAGAGTGATCCAAGCCGATACTCTTTCATCGACGGTGGCGGTGAGATGTAAGCGATCGCGTCCAATTTTTAATCGGCTTGGTTCACTGAGTGTCAGCTGTCGGTTTACAATTAAAGGTAGAATTAGTCTTGACTTTCTGTTCTGTTCCGGATCAGCTGTTAATTTTTTGTGTATGCGAAACATGTATTTTCAATTAGTTGTTCTGTTCTGTTACGGACCATTCTGTTAAAAACTGAATTTTACTTACAGTTCTAAGTGACAGCAAGAGACAGCTGCTTGTTTCAGTAAACCAAGCCGATCGGAACAAAATTGCCGGGTAATCGATGATAAATTTTTATTATTACCGCCGCCATCGACTTTAAGCACATTAAAAACAAAACGATTTTTAATAAAAAATATTATATTCATGAAAAATTTATAGTGAGTAGAGTTTTTTTTAATTAAATAACGTTTTTAACTTATTTTCTTTCAAATTATTCAACCTGATAATTAAGACGAAGCGCCGTTTTAACCTTGTGAACACTGCCGCCGCCGCCGATAATATATGTATGTATATTCGGCTATGTATATTCTGCAAGAAACAGCTGATAGGTTTTTACAGAACTTCTAACTACAAAAATTCAACAACAGAACGGCACAGAACAGAACAGAAAGTAAAAGTCAAGACTAATGAGGCCTTTAGTGTTCCTTAGGTTTTTGTTTCGTTGTTGTTGCATTCTTTTGCAAATGCTTTCATGCAAGATCATTTGCACAATATTGGGAATGGGGCTATTGTTGTTCTCTCAACAACAACGTTAAAATATTTGCACACTTTCTATCACTTGCACATTTTATAAAAACCATTGTGAGTACCTCTATGGTTTTGATACTATGTGCAAGATATACATACATAATTTATTAAAACTAATTACTTTTTTGCTTAAAGACATGATGCAGTTATAAAGACTGTATTGTATGTATGTCTGTCCGACTATATGCCAGCACCAAACTAATAGATTGCAAAACTCTAACAATTTTATTAATTTTATTCAGAAAAATGTCTTGATTTATTAAAGGAAACTTTCACTTTGTTTTGTAAATATTTTAAAAATTGTGTATTATTTTTCTTTAATACACAATAGATAATGTTGTTTTATTTCTAGAACTCAAATGTTGCAGATAAAATTATTTCGAAACTATTAAGCAATTCATGATGTTCCTAGGAATTATTTTAGGCCAAACGAAATTTAAAACGGATGTGGGTATTTTTATTTTTCATTTGAATAAAAATAGAATTATTCATTATAATAAAATAGAAAAAAAAATATTTGTTTGTGTTTTTGTTGTTGTCTATTTACGTTTCTTTACCTTTTTCTTAATGTATCTGGCAATTTTTGACAGTTTCTTTGACTTGGCACTCATTATGGTTGCAACTTAAAAAAAAAAAAAACAAAACAAAGAAGAGGTGGCAAGAAGATGGTGTAGTTATTGTAGACGTTACACTTATTTTTTTTTTTTATTAATTTAATATTACAAAATATTTTAAAAGTTTTCTAAATTATTCGATATCACAGTACAGGTATAAATATTCATCTTCTCTTTCGTTAATTTAATTGAAAAATAGATGTTTATTTCTTTCTTCGGTTTATTTGACTTTTTTATACACCCATTCAAATTTCTAATCATTAAGTCACATTTTGTCACAAGATTTTGCTATTCCGTGTAAATATTATTTTTAAAAAAACAACTCTTTTTGTAAAACTTTTTCTTCACGTAAAATTTATTTATTATTTCTTTTTCGAACACCAACAAAGATCTACATGAAACGCGTAAGAAGCACAAGTTGTGACTGCGCATGAAATAAATAATTGTTGGTCGATTGTGTCGTGTGTCCGTCTAAAAGAAACTTGGCTCAGTTGTCAGTTTCGTATGTGTGTTCAAATCGAATCGATTCAGTTCACCACAACTTTGTTTAGTTTATTTTAAAAATTTTTAGTAGGTATAAATAAAAATAAAAACAACATAAAAATTTCTTTGTAGTTGATGTTGGTATTGTTATTGTTGTTGTTGGCGGGCATACAATAGGTTGTGGGTATCTGTTTAAAATTTCAACCGATCTTAAGTAAGGAAAAGCTGAAATTGGCCAACAAATTAATCCACACGACCGGCGCTAAAATTTATTCAATGCAAATTTAATGTGGATGCGTTTAAATTACATACATACATACATACATACATACGAGTATGTATTTTATTTGACTCATTCAGTAGCAGCACTATATAATAAAAAATTAGCATCGGTAATTGATCGTCCGAAAGCAAAAAAGTTTTTTTTTTTTTTGCTAAGCAACTACACATTTTATGGATCTATGCTGCCACCCCCTTTTGTGGTCAATTTATTCATTCGTTCATTCATTTTGTTAATACCAATTTATTTTAAATTATTTAAACTAAATAAGCGTATAAACATTGACTTAAACACATTTCAAGCTGCTGGCGACACAGTGGTTACATTTGCAAGATAAATCGATCGCATACAGAAAATTTGTTTTCAAAAATAATTTCCAATCAAAAATTTACTTTTAAATAAAATACGTAGTTTTTCTGATTCATTAAATGTTTAATTTTCTACTCTTATTTATAAAAAACAAAACAACAAACCATAATTCTATTTTCAGCAAAAAAATCATTTGAATTTATGAATTACTTTTGGATTCTATAAATTATTCTATAGATTTTTACGAATTGCAACACACACGCTAAGAAAAATGTTTTCCAGGGCTTGTCCCAGGATGTCGCAAGAAAATTTTCTTTCGTGCAAGTACATAGTATGTATGTATGTATATAAAAACAAACCGAAATTTTAAGATTTATTTTTATTTTATATGTAAATAATTTTCTCCACATCATAGTTCGGGCACTAAATTTCATTAAAATTAAAGCAAAGTGATTAAGTATATCAATTGTAATTTTTAAATTACTACGAACTGCTTTATTATTATTATTGTTTGTTAATATTTATATAGATTAAAGTTCTTAAATGTTAATAACACTGCTCAGCAGCAAAATCGTCCTTTAAATAAAACTATGTGGACTATATGGATTTTTCTCGTAGGGTTTTTTATGGGCGTAGCAATTTTTTCCGCTAAATTAATCAGGTACGAAGACATAAATCAGCCTAACTCGAGAACGACTCATCCGATTTTCATAAACAAAACACCAAAAGATGCGTCACAAAATTTAATTTATATATATTAATATATTTTTTTTCCATATTTTATCGTTTTGGAATTATTAAAAAATTTAAGAGGGGAAACATTTTTTTCTTAAAAAATTCGGTTTTTTTTTTCACCTTAAAAATGCAATAAAAAAATAAAAGGCAAATATTTTATATTTTTCACATTCATTTTTCTGAGAGCTAAATACCTCAAGAATAAAATAAGGTATAAATCATGCAAATCGATTAGCAAAAGCGGATTTTATTCTCAATTAACGACAGGTACCCAATATTGAACGAATATGTGTGCAGTCAACCGTACATATGGCGATAAGATTGCGTTAGCTTAGCAGGCAGGTAATGGAAATAAAGGACAAGGGGGTTTTGTATGGTTCTTGGAATTAAAAATTTCTCTGTAATTGATCAAATTTTTTCAGCTGCTTTGGATTTATACATCAATTAAATATTTTTTTAAATTAGTAAATTAAATTTTTATTTCAGAAACATTGTTAAAATAAAAAGTAGCTTAGTTTTATTTAATTAACATTTCTTTTTTTATTTTTTTATGTTTTCAGTTGGAGTTTCTCGCCAAATCGGCCAACAAAAATCTGCAAGCATTCCTTCTGATGGGTAGCCATTATAACTAATAATTTTTGCTACTATTGAGGAACTATTTTATCGATTGTTGACTTTTAATTGCACTTAGAGTTTTCGACATACATATTAACCTAATTATGAATAATAATTCTTAACGTTAATTCCGATCCTTCACATTTAAAATATTTACTTTTTTCTTTCTAGAAATCGCTCTTAATAATAAGAAGAGGGGAAAACTCCGGAAAATTATTATTCAGAATTGGGCTGATTATGTACATATATACATATGTATGTGTGTGTATATTTGCCATAAAACTTTTTTAAATTTTATGAAATCTTTTCCGAAATTTTGGCAACACATATTCGTTTTTGAAAACTTGTTAAATGATTCAAAATATTTAAAATAAATAAAAATATTTTATTAAAATTCCACAAAACTTTAGTTTTATGGGCTCTTGAGCTCGCAATTACCAGAAAGCTCCAGCGATGGGCAATATTACAGCACCGACACAAATACATGTCATCAGAAAACATTTTAAAAAGATGGCAACATTAATGTTAGTGTTACCATCTTTAGTCATTTATTTCTTTTTTAATTAAGTGGGTGCGTTCTCGGTTCAGTAACAAACAAAAACTTTAATTGAAATATAAAAACTTTGCCAACAATAGTCATTATTTATTTTTTCTAATTAAATAAAATTAGCATTTTATGAAGCGTTAAGTAAAAATTTTTAGAAAAGACAAATTTGCAAAACAGTTCATACATACATTTTAATAATAAACTAGATTACATGGAGGATAATATAATTAAATTAATATAATGGAAAATCGATATTGATCAAAAATAATAGGTCGGCGAAATTTGCAAACATTCATCCCTATCGTGAATAACAATAACAGAAGGAATTTAAGACAAACTTAGAGTTCTATTTGAATGTAAACTACGTCTAACGTTAACCCAATTTGCATTGCGACTTACAAATTTTTTTTGTTCACCTTAAGCTTTTTTTAAAGAATATTTTTTTTTATCTTATGTTATCTGCATGAAATATTTTTAAGATCGCAAATTTAATAATCAAGAGAAATATTAGACATTGTTATCATATTTAAAGCAACAAAGGAAAAATTTAATATCTAAACATGACTTTTTAAGATTTCAACTAAACGGCTGAATAGAATAAACGTTGTTTTCGGTAGAAGTCACTAACCCCGTCAGTATTCATCTATAAATGCTTTCACTACTTGTTAGGTAGCTCTGTAATTAAATATCCCATTTATATAAATTTTTTTAATGCAAATAGAACACGAGAATTCTCACTACTAAATTGATGTTAGCTGGTGACTTTTTTATTTTTCACCATATAGTAAACATTACAGTGTTGTACATGAATTATATCCTACAATGCTCAATCTCCTAATTTTTTGTTCTACTTAAGACAAAATTTTTACGTTTGGTTTTCTCTTTGTTGCTAAAAATATGTTAACATTTTTTAACTTATATCTTCATTTATTTGTATATACATATAATCCAATATCAGAACCGATATTTTATTTTTGCTGACTATCAATACGAATCATCTTAAGAAAAATCCTTACATTTCAGTCCAAGACCCAAGTCTCTAGCTCTTCTAGTGTCTTCGGAAAATCGATTTCACGTACAGACGGATTGACGGACATGGCTGATTCAACTTCCAGAGTATATATACTATATGCACCACATATAAATATTGTGAAAATTACACACTTAATGACAAACCTATAAATACCCTTACCATTTTTTATGAAGGGTATAAAAATCTGTTTATTTGGGGGAACACCTTGCCGCCATTTAAAAAAATTATGGTATTCAACTCCTAGCAAACCCCTTTCACACAAAAAGTATGCATGTTTTTTATTTAAATTTAAAAGTGTTTTTATTACAAACAAAATGTTCGTGTTTCATTTTCTAAAGACTCAACTTTCAGAATTGAATATTGTGAAATAACTGATTATTTAGATATTTTGACAATTCCCTTACAGCCTAACCTAAATCAGCACGACAAGCGTTTTCTATCGGTCAAAAATTTTCATACTCATATAAAATGAAAAGTAATATTATCAGGCTCAAGTTCAGTTTTATTGAATTAATGAAAATTCAAAATTACTAAGAGTTTTTTTGTGTTGGAAAATATTATTATTTATATCCAATCAGTTTTTAGCAGAACGTATCAGTACTGATTTCAAGGCCGCTACACCTCTCATCAGCGTTCAATTGTCCATCTTTACAATTTTCGTAAAGTGGATACTAATTGAGAAGAATATCAACTATTTAACCAGTTTTCAACAGAAATAGAATATGAGAATTAATTTTTTATTCAATTTTTATTCTACAATGAAACAGTGCTGGTTAGTACGAAATTCCCTCATTACTGTTTGGAACTAATAATCAACACAAATTCATAGTCCGTTATCATCAAAGTATTCTACTTTGTATTTTAACGTTTTTGTTGTTTTTACTCTATATTAGGGAAATTCACATATTACTGTGACCCCTGTTATTAGGGTATTTATAGCTCGTGCCCAAGCGAAATTAATATTTTTATATTATTATTATTACGAATAAACGTAATTATTATTTGAACTTATATTGATTTACATATGAAAAGTAATATTATCAGGCTCAAGTTCAGTTAGTAATTTTGAATTTTCATTAATTCAATAAAACTGAACTTGAGCCTGATAATATTACTTTTCACATGTAAATCAATATAAAAGTTCAAATAATAATTACGTTTATTCGTAATAATAATAATATAAAAATACTCATATAAAATGTATGAATCAAACCTAAATAGCGTGACGTTAACACTTTGCTATTGGAAATATCCGATTTTGACAGCGCGTTAAGTAGTGAAGTTGACTATTTTTTTTTTTTTTTTTTTTTTTTTTTTTTTGTTTACAGCTAAAAAGTTATGACAATTAAGTATTCTTAGATCAATCTAACGGTTTTATCTAAATTTTTTAGTTACATTTTGTGGATTTTATAAATAAAGTACGTTATCATTACTGTTCATGACACAGCGTTGACGCTCTTAATTAAATATGCCACTTCGACGTTGAAGCTAGGCGCTAGAAACCGCTACGCTTGACGCGCTGATTTAGTTTGGTCTGTTAGAATTTTATTTAAAAAAAAAGTTCTTCAGATTTATTTTTGAATTCTTTCAAATATTTTTTCAAAAGGTTTTGGAGTTTCCTTGGACAAAGAGATCCGATATCATGTGATGTACTCAAATGATTTTACGGTACTTTTCCTAAACGACTTCCGAAAGGTCTTCGGCATTTTTTGCAGACCGAATTCGGAAAAAGATTCATGTATGAATGTTACGTACATATTTGTTCACTTATCCATTATATTAACTAATAATAATACGCATCACTAAATTCTATCTACATAAAAATTTCAATTATTTAATGTTTAGAGAAGGGAAAAGAGGGTAAATACCCAGAAAAAGGGCTAAAAATGTGTAAATAACCAGGTATTTGATTGAAAGTTGGGTATAAACTAGGTTGTGGAAAATTTGGTAAGCAAACACATAAATAAAAATAAAACTGCTTACAGATCAGTTGAAAACTAACAACTTAAGACATAAAACTTTATCATATAAATAGAAATAATTATTACATTAATCAAGTTGTGAATTTTTTATTCGAACTGAGTGATATTTAATCAAAGAAATTTTAAATTTTTCAGGTTTAAGTTCGTTTTCTCTAAATATAATTTTGTTATAAATTAAATTATTATTTAAATTAGAAAGATAAATCTAGTGGCGCTTAATATTTGAACAGACAAAGAAAAATTAGACTGCGCGGAGGGTTGAACTGACATCGATGTTTCGAGACTAACCACAGTCTCATCATCAGAGTTGTCTACCGCTTTAATCGAAATTAACAAGAAACGATGCATAATAATTAACTTAAAAAACCTTCTATAACAGGTAAAAAGATCTTGAAAAAAATTATAGATGAGAATATTAACAAATATTATAGGCATATGACCTTGAACGTTGGCATTCAAATTCTAGTGTAATGTGGATTTTAAAAGTGATTACTGACTGATGTTAATAAATTTAAAGTGACAAAATAATTGATAGTTATTATCATTTCAGTGTTCATCATTATCAACTCAAACAAGAGCGAGATTTAAAACAAGAATGATGTTTTTTTTTATTTATTTTGGATTAGATTAAAAAAATGTGGTTGACAAAAAAACCGGAATATAAACAAATAAATTTTTGTTGCTTGTTTGTTTCGTTTTTGTTGATTTCAAATTATTTCAATCGACTTTTTTTAATTGCGATAACACCTTTTCACTTTTTTTTGTAAGAAATTTGCTTATTTTGCGATTTGTTGAAAATAAATTTTAACTGATCGCATTAAAATAAGAATTTTAATTATTTGCTAGATGATTTTGAAAGTTATTTCAATAACTGACAATTCGTTTAATGGTTTTAAATGAAAATATTTTTTTTTTTTCAAATTTTTTTTTTCAATTATTGTTTTTATTGCTAATTTAATGTTACTGATAAGAAAAATGTTCAGTTAAAATTTAGAGGTACGTTATTTTGAAAAGCCACCATGACAGCATAATTATAGCAGGTAGACTTCTAATGTTAATAAATGTACCGAACAATGTTTCAACAAAGCAAGACGAAAATTATTACCTGAGCTGTTAAGACTACCTGTTACGATTTGTTTTGTGCCACCTTATAACGTTGTGGCACTATGTGACACTTATGACTATTAAAATACGATGATGAAATGATATATGTACAGGCAAAAACTCATGACATTAAATCAAAAGTCGTTAATCTATCCAAATAGAAGACTCAATTCTCCAATAGAAGACTCAAAGAAAAGTTGTGCAGAAGTTAATGGGCACTCAAGTGGAAGCACATCATTAATGGCGTTGCTTCAACAATTTCTTAATTGCTGCCAACATTGTGCGCATCTTGCTGCAGTTTCAGCATTTAACAAAAAAACATGTTTAGAATTTTCTTCTTGAATACTTCATATCAGACCAGTTATTTAATAATTATAAATCTTAAAGTACGAATTTAAATATTTTTATAAACGAGAATGTACATTATCATCTTTGGAATGTTTCTATTCGTAGCAAATTTGCCAATAATACGATCACAAAAATATTTAAATAATGAACTTATATAGCAACTTAATAAAAATTAATTGCTAAGCAATTTATTTTAGAACAGTGAAAGTAAATTGATATTCTAAAAGTATTAAAAATTTGTTATATTAAACAAAATATTAATTGAGTTTTGTGTTATTTAAGAGGCAACAGTAAATCGGTTTTAAAAACTCGTATTGGCGCTGGTATTTTAATTTCAATAGACTTTTAATAATAATAATGCATTCATTCTATTCTCTAATTGACTGTTGCAGAGCAGTTCCGCCTTGACGAACGTATGATCTGCTATTATTATTTTGATTGCATTGCTGTAGCTTAGTATTAGTGATCACATAAAAATTATTCTATTCAGAAATAGTTGAGGATTTGTAAGATTCAATTGTAATCAGTTGATTTAATAAATATACACACTGTGTGGCCGAATTACCGTGCGCCTAGATCTATTGGCCATGCCAAGTTCGGCCATACGAAACCATTCGAGCTGTTTTTACCCCCTCATAACTTTGCTCCTATTGATCGTAATATAATGAAACTAAAGGTCTCCCCACAGAGGTGACCTCACAGGTCAAATTTGAAAGTTCTACCGTAAAAGCTTCCCGAGATATTAAGGTGTAAAAAGTCCATATTTTAGTACACATTCACCGACTCACTGCCTCATCAATATTATTGGACACTTCCAGTATAGCTAGAGAGCTGAAACGCGGTACACAGGTAGGTCTTGCTGAGAAATCATCCAGAAAAATCTTAAAACGGGCACTTTCCACCCGGGGGACGAGGGTGCCCCTTTTTTGTATGGGGCACTTCCAGTATAGCTAGAAAGCTGAAATTTGGTACACAGGTAGGCCCAGATAAGCAATACATATAAATATTTATACAAAAACAACTTAGAAAAATTAAGTGATATCCGCACAAAAACACAAATGTGAAAATAAGGCCAAGTTCCTTTTCAAAAATATTTCGGTCGTAAAAAGTACTGAGATCAAAATAAGGACCAAGTTCTTGATAGGTACAATTCCATCTCATTTCTAGGCAACCTGTAAGCTTGGCAAAAATTTTTTGCCTTTCTAATAGGGGGAAAGAATTCTTGGAAAAATATTGCCAAGTTTATAGGTTGCCTAGAAATGAGATGGAATTGTACCTATCAAAAACTTGGTCCTTATTTTGATCTCAGTACTTTTTACGACCGAAATATTTTTGAAAAGGAACTTGGCCTTATTTTCACATTTGTGTTTTTGTGCGGATACATTAATTCAGCAATACAAATATGATTTACTTGTATGCAGAAAGTCATCCACAGAATATACATACATACATATGTACGTTGCGATTTGTTTGTTTGTCTGTCTGTCCATCAATATGTTTGGTGTTTTCCTGCTTAGTTTAAACTGCTTTGACATTATCAATAATTTTCAATAACATCATCGCTACAACAACAAAAACAATTATAACAAGATGACCAATTGATGGAGAAATACAATTTAAACGCGTTTAAATAAGTACAACAAGTAACAGTTTTATGAAATTTTATTTTCATTTTATCTGTAAAATTGTTCTTAAGTTCTTTAGATGTTCTTGAAAAATATTTATGTATGTGGAAATATTAGTTTCAGACACATGAATTTTTTATTCGATTTGTTCTCGGTGTTGCGAAAATTGATGCGGTAAATTAATTGACAGCATTCATTTAAAGTGCGCTGTTTACGCACGCGAAAGTTATTAATAATAATGTATCTGTTTCATTAGATTTGCATACTAAAGCTACGTTCACATTTATCAAATATTTGTCGAAAAATAACGTAAACAAGACAGAAACTTCAAAATTAATTCTTTTAATTCCAATATTTTTTTAATTATAGGTCCGCATTTTTTATAAACTGTATAAAAATAATTTTTTGTTGTAGATTAATTAATTTTATTTTGCAATATAAAAACGAAATTAAATGAGGCTATCTGATTTATTGTATTTACACATGCTCAGTTCCATACTGTAATATAAGACTTAAGTCTTGTGTATGGGACATCGAAAATAAATAAATAAAATAAATAAATAAAATATCTCTAAGCACAACTAGTGGTTACGTTATTTTGGACAAATATTTAATAAATTTGAACGTAGCTTTATAATAAAAACTGATAATAAGAAGAATGCACTAAATGAGAAACTGCATAAATGTACGCTCTCGAACTCGTACAAAGAAATCAAACTTGAGGATGTGCGATTAATTTTAATTATTCGATGCAACTGGCCCAAAAAATAATGTGCCGATTCGGTTCGATAGATTTTACGAATCTTCGAACATAAACATTTCGAAAAAAATTCATTTTTTTAAATAAATTTGATTTTAAAAATATGTCGAAAAAACTCTTTACATTCGTAACTTCAAAAGTGATTCTAAAATTAATTTTCAAAATTCATTTATGTTTTCGGACGTTAGATGCTGTATAATTGATCAAAATGGGTAAAACGATTTAACTCACATTGGTTTCGAAAAAGAAAACTGTTTTCATTTTTTTTTGCTTTTTAAAAATTTTTCTTTTTGTAAAACTTCGTGAAAAGTTGATTTCTTTTAATTTAACAGACGCCATCAGATGCCGTAAATTTTATGTAAGATCAACTTTAATTTATTCAGGAATAGTTTTTAAAGCCAAAGGAACGTTGTTTAAATGTACTTTTTAATCGGCTTAAAAAATAGAAAAAGGTTATAAATTTCTGTGTGTTTTAGTTTAATTCTTTTTGATGTTGGTATCCGAATAACTCGTATCATTTGTGAACCGATTTCTAAAATCCTTTTTTGTTTCAAAGGATTTCAGTGGTTTTTGGTCCTGTATATTTTTTTAATCGGCGGGCAAGTGGTTAACACCGAAATATTAATAACCGCATAACTCCTGCATTTATAAACCGATTTTCAAAATTATTTTCTTATTTGAATGGGTTTGATTGCAGTTTTTCCCATTATTTTTGGAGAAAATTGGTGGAACTTTCCCCCTCTCGCCGAAATATTGTTTAACGCATTACGTCGCTATTTGTCGAACGATTTTCAAAATTTCCGGTTTGTAAATGGCTGTCTGAATTATTATTGATTTGTACACAAATCCGTGATTTATGAACCGATTTTTCTTTAATTGGCTGTCGGTATTTTTTGGTTTGGCAAGTATTCTTTGAAAATTAACTTTTTAGAGAGTTACATATTTTAAAAATATTCTTTTTATAAGTTGACTATTTTATAGTCAAATAAAAAACATCTTTTTTAGCTAGTTTTTTTTTAAAGGTAGTTTTTTTTTTGATAATTCTCATGTTATTAAGGAAAGTTTACTATACGTTTTTTTCTTAAGGAAGTTTTACAAAAGTAAAATTTTACGAGGTGTTGTATTTAAAGACAACTTTATTTAGCCCTCAAAAATTATTTGTTTTGGGAAGCGTTTTCTCAAGAAATTTTTCTAAGAGGAAAATTTTTCGAGACGCTGTTTTATTAAACATGTATTTTAAAATAATATAGTTTAAGGCTACTTTTTTTAACGCTCTTTTAAAAGGGTACTTTTTTGAAATGGAATTTTTGAATGGGTTTTTAAATTAATGTTTTAGCACTTCTAAATATCCTATTATTATATTTATATGCAATTATTAATTTTAGTTTTACAAAGTGTGGTTTTTCCAAATTAAAATTTTTGTGTTTTAGGTAGTTCCTATGCGAGTTTCACACGAGCTGTTGAATATCATTAGGAAGCATTGTCGAAAGTCACTGTTTTCAGTTAGATAATACCGATGGTATAATCACTGATATTTCAAGGAAATATAATTGGCGAAAATACTGTTGTTCGTTAACTTAAATTTAAACTAAAAGTGTCGTTGTAAGAAGCCCACGATGTATATTTGCGGCAATATGCATATTCGCAGCTATTGAAAGTTTACAGTTACATAATTATAGTTTTGCAAGCGGTTTATACAAAATTATATTTTATAGGAAAAAAAATTGCAACATTTTATTCTTCTCAATCTATGTCGCTGACTTTTAATGCAAAAGTCTTAAAGTTTGAAGATACATAGGAATCGATACACAACATAACATACAATAATTAATAACAACCAAAGTTTTGTAGACTTTGTCACTTGCATAATTTTTCATTTCATTTAACGATATTTACACCTGAATATAAATAATACAGTAGATTCAGCAACATGTTGTAATAAATTGTTTGTTAAAAGCGAACAATACAATACTTATTTAGGTTAAAAAAATAACTTTAAAAATGACTTTAAAAATCCAGTTAAGAATTGTTTATATTAAAAACAAAAGCTTCAAAAGATGTGAAAGTAAACACATATTTTTTAAATAAATAATTCTTAAGACATGAAAAAAACAAATGTATATGAACAACGAAAACATGTAAAATGCAATGGAAATGAATGTTATGTAGAACGATGTAGCGCTGTATTGAATGACTGGCCGAAGAATATATAAATAAATAATATTTTAGATGCGTAATTTCTTTATGATCAAAATGTGAAAATATTCATACTTATGTTTGAATGTAGTACATATTAGCTAAAAATAAATAAAGGTGCCTTTGTAACATTTACATAAGTTTAACATAAACTCGCTCTACTAGTCAAAACACATTAAGAAAAACGACTTTGGCTTTTTGTCATACAACACTACAACTTAATAAACAAAAAGGAAATTTTACAAAACTTAAAAGATAACCATCTAATTTGTGGAAGGAAATTTTGAGATAGTAGATTTCAGAACATAAAGTTTTGGGTGTAGTTTTTTTTTTTTTTTTTTTTTTTGTTAAAATTTGTTTTGCATTTTTTGTTTAATTAATTAAATCCTAACCTCGCCGCTTAATAAATCCAAATCAGCAGATGCGGCATGTGAAGCCGTTTTAATAATGTTGTAGGTCTTAGCAAACGGAGCCTTAATAAGCTGATTATATTTTGATTTTTTTTTTTTCATTAATAATATAAAATAAATTTCAGAAAATAAATAAATTTTAATAATTGAATAATTTTTTGTTTTAAATTTCATCTTGAAATAAAAATAAAAAAAATCAATACTATAAGAAATAATTACCTATACTTTTAATTAATTTAAGGTTCTTCTGAAGTATTAAAGAAATATAAAAGAAACTTTAAAACTTACCTCCCAAGATTCTCTGGTTAAATCAGCGATTTCTTCAGAATCTTCACTGTCCAAACGTGTTTTCTTGGTACCACTTTGTGTCCATTCAGTATCGTCTTGTATTAATTCAAATCCACGAGACTTGATTTGTTCCTCATCCAATTCGCCGTACAGATGAGGCACCCAGGTATTTACAAAACGATACAATTCATCAATGCTTTAAATAAAAATATTAAATATGTAATTTAAATTATTTTAAAAGATTTTTTTCATTTATTTTGCATAAAATTACCGATTTTTAGGTACACTAAACCAATATTCAGGTCTCAATTTATTTTTACCATACGACATTACCGACGTTGGCAATGGTATGGCTTTGCCCATAGGTTTGCCCATGCGCAAGCGTAAATACAAAGGTGGATCTGGACAAGCACGTGCAGGTCGTGGTATAAGTTCTATAATAAGAAGAAAGCAGACATTTTATATTAGTTAGATTTATACTTTTAAAGGCAACAAAATACACTAAAGCAACTCATGCTAAATTTATTTGATTTTTTATGCAAAAGTAGAGGTTAATTTTAAACCTGAAGATGCAATAGGGATCACATTTTATATACAATTTAATTAAATCTTATTAGGTTATAAATATGTATGTACATTTTGTATTAAAATTAAAACTTTTCGATATTTTAATTTATATTTACATGTTTTTATATGTTTGTTTATATTTTCATAAAATATGTACAAGTATTAAATATAACATCATACTTATAAATATGCACAAATTTCTTGGAAATATTTATGTACATATGTCTTATATGGATAAATATTTACAACATTTATTTTACCATACATATGCAGCGATGATATTTTTTTCAGTTCAAGCTTTAAATTAAATTATTCGCGCTACATTTATTCGAGTCCAGGCTGTTTTGCCTGTTTGTCATATTAAACTGTTATAAAGTTTTATTAATCGCTTAAGCGTAAGAAATGGAAATTGAATATTTCTTATCACAAAGTTTCCTAAGAATTGTTTAAGTAGAACTACATACATAGTTGAAAAATTATTTTCTTTATATGGGCGTGGCATTGTTAATTTTTCTATCGATGGCGGTGAACATTATTTGAAAGAGTTTTTCAGCGCTACATTAAGCTTTATCGGTCATATCATCCGCAACACAATATTCTATAAAACTACAAGTTTTTTAAATTTTTTAGCGGAAGTAAGACACATTTTTTTATAATAAATCATCCTCAAGTCATATTTAAGTTTTTTGTTGCGTTTCACGAAATGGCACCTGTGGTGCGATTCAGTAACTTTTATTACGATAATCGTATTGTTAAAATTAATATAACGAAAATTTATCAAATATTCGCTAAAGGTAATTTGTATGTTGTTATAAGGTCCGTTTGTTTACTTTTAAGGCCTCATTAGTCTTGACTTTTACTTTCTGTTCTGTTCTGTGCCGTTCGGTTGTTGAATTTTTGTAGTTAGAAGTTCTGTAAAAACGTATCAGCTGTTTCTTGCAGAATACAGTACTTAACGGTTATAAGCACATCTCGTATAAGAAAAAAACGCTTATAAGAAAGTATTACAGAAGCACCATGACATTTTCTATATATTTTAATGTAAAAAGTATTCTGTATAAGAAAACCGCATATAAGAAAAAAAACTGATATAAGACATATATTGCCATGCACCGATAATGAAAATACATATAAAAAACATTTATTATATGAAATTTTTTTTTTACACGGCAATAATTTGTTTTCAAACAGAAATATCCAACTAAGACCGTATGTATTTCCTTACACAAAATATCCAACTAAGCGAGTATGTACATGTGAACGTTCAAACATACTTATGTAGTAGGTTTTTAGTTTTTCATTTCATTTAAAAGAAACAAATTTCATATGTCAGTATAAACGCTTACAAGAAATGAGTTTCTTATAAAAAATAATTGCATAAAAGAAAAACACGCTTATAAGAAAAATTTTCGTTAAATTTTTTGAGTTTCTTATATCCGTTATGTACTGTATACATAGCCGAATACACATATATTATCGGCGGCGGCGGCAGTGTTCACAAATTTAAAACGAGCTTCGTCTTAATTATCAGGTTGAATAATTTTAAAGAAAATAAGTTAAAAACGTTATTTAATTAAAAAAAACTCTACTCACTATAAATTTTTCGTGAATATAATATTTTTTTTATTAAAAATCGTTTTGTTTTTAATGTGCTTTAAGTTGATGGCGGCGGTCATAATAAAAATTTATCAGCGATTACGCGGCAATTTTGTTCCGATCGGCTTGGTTTACTGAAACAAGCAGCTGTCTCTTGCTCTCACTTAGAACTCCCCCGGGGGGACTTTAACAGCAAGGTGCAATGATCCCCGGCGTATGGGGTAATTGACTTTTATAGACATAACCTTTTTTCAGTTACCCATAAAAACTTATATGCACCGAACAATCTCTGAATTAACAGAGCAACGGGATGTGTATATATTTTATAACGAAGGAAGTGCTTGTCACGTAAGTCTATATAGAAGGTGTAAGGGTACCTAAGGTCTAGCCCATGACCAAAACCAATAGAAAGCTAATCCCTCGGGATTTACTTTCGAAACTCTACCAGTAGTTTGAACTGGTACTACGGGAGCCGGCAGCCCACATGGGGGATTGACTAAAACCGGGAAGTGGAGTTCTCCCTCTACTTACCGGTGGCATGATCCCGTGGCCGGTTGTTGGTTGAGGTCTCTTTGAGAGTTCACGTAGTGGTTGTGGTTCTTACCAAAAGCTGTGAATCAACAGATTCCAGAGTTTAGGTAGCTCGCTCACTTTAGCAAGGTGTTTGGACATGGCGGGCCTTGGTCATGATAAGTTGCTACCTGTTGTCGTACCCTCGGGGATGCCTTCGGGTTTTCCCGAGTGGGGTGGCTCGGGGGCGATGGTGAACGCTTAATCTACACTAAGTGTTTAAGTACACCGCCAGATGATGCCGAAAGGCCGGTACTGGCGTTAACTCGAACACATCTGTCACTTAGAACTGTAGTGTAAAATTCAGTTTTCAACAGAATGGTCCGTAACAGAACAGAACAACTAATTGAAAATACATGTTTTGCATACACAAAAAATGAACAGGTGATCCGGAACAGAACACAAAATCAAGACTAATTCTACCTTTACAGTGAAATGCAGTAAATGAGTAATTACTGAGTAAATTTAGAATTTACTCTCCAAAAAAGTGCGCGAACGGAAAAATTGTAAAAATTCGTAAGATTTAAGCAACAGCTGATGGAAAATAAATGTAGTGTTGAAAATATTTTACATTTTTGGGTATTTGAACAATGTATACATCGGTACTCGATTAAATACTTTTTATAACACAAATATTTTGCTTATTTGTGTGTGGTTAAATTTATTCAAAAGTATGTACATGAATATATGTTTTTGCTACTGACTATCGTAAAAAGAAGTGCAGGACTAAGTACCCAAGTACTTTAGAATTTCACAACTCCAAAGAATTAAAATAGCAACTCCACAAAACTAAAATAGTTTTTATTTTTCATACAAAGGCATGTTAGGTAATTGTTTCACAAACAAGTTCAATTTAATGACATTGGCGTAGGTGGGTTTTGCCCACCCCAGCCCCCCCTTTCTGCCCACCGCAGACTTTCTCCTTTTTTTAAATTGCTATTTTCGTTTAAAATTTTTTGTAAGTGTATTGATATTTTCAATAGCATAACATAAGTGTTTTCTTTGCATTTACAAAATTTTTGGATCTGCCTGAAGATATTCCTTTAGTTGATTATTGGAAGTTAAATATAAGTATATTATCCAGTAGTCGATACCATAATTCCTAATATGGAATACCGATACCAAAACGTTCCATTAGCTAAAGCTGTTAACGATTTCTTTAAATTAGATTTGGAAGGCGCTAGCGAATTCATTATTAATTAAAAAAATGTTTTGCAAATTGCTTGTGATTCAATGAAAACTGAAACACTAGTATTTAAGAATATGTTTAAAAATATATCCAGCGAAAAGAAATGTAACTTGGATATGCTAAAATCCAAAATTGACAAGAATATTTATCCAAACATTTACAAACTTTTACAAGTGGCAATAAGTCTTCGTATTAGTTCTGCTAGTTGTGAAAGAAGTTTCTCAGCTATGCGTAGAATAACAACATGGTTACGTAGTGCAATGCTTCAGGAACGATTTTCAAATTTAGCAGTTTTAATTATTGAAAATGAAATAGTTAAATACAAAATAACTTCAGAAGAGATATTAAACATATTTTGAAAAAAAATAGAAAACTAACGTTAGAATAATAAATTGATTTTAATATAATTATTATTAATATATGTATATTAAACTTGAAAATACTACATAGTTACCTTTAACTTTTTATATACTTTGTTTTTATTACAATTATGGCAAACTGAATTTTGGTGATATATTTTTTCTTTTTGCGAAAGCGGTGCACTTGCCCACCCCGGAATAACAGTCTAGCTACGGTTATGATTTAAAGTTAACTTACTTTTAGTTTTGTTTTATTTTTACTTAAATTTTTAGTTTGATAAATATTTTAGTCACAAATTGCTCACTTTTTGTTTGTTTACCTTTTGAATCATATGTTTTCTTGTTTTACTAAACTTTACTGCGAAAAATTTCTGCAGTAAAAATTTGCAAGTTCTCAGGTTAAGAACTGTCACTATACGCTCTCAATTTGCGTTCTCATTTACTGTATTTTGTGTAAACGAACGCAATTTAGTAAAATGCATTAAAGTTCAGTAAAAAAAATAGTAAAAACTATTGTGTACTCGAACACACTTATTAAATAGATAAAAGTCAGCTGTTCAATCGTAGCACGTTTAATTATACTAAATAATAAAAATGGTTATATACAAACAAACAGAATCTTTTATGCATAAATAATAATATTACCATTATTTAAACATTCAATTTAACATTCATATCTCTAAATTCCATAAAATTTAACATTAATTTCTCTAAATTCCAAAAAAAATTATGAGAAAATTTTTTAATAAATTATAAATAAAAAATTCATTTGTATTTTCTTTGTTTTTCTTTGTGGTTTTCTTATATTTTGCCACGTAAAAGGAAAATATATAGAGTTTGTTATGAAGCAATTAGTGAATAACAAAATCGTTACTGCAAATCGCAATAATTGTCGGTAAATTTAACAATTACCGAATTTTTAAAAGTTACTGAATCGCTCTACTGGTCCGTATCTAGAAAAAAAAAAAAATTTTCGAGTTCGCCGTATTCTCGTTAAACTTTGGGATATCCATAGTACGAAAATATACAAAAAACATACGAAAATAAATTTTTTTATATATTGTTCACCTCAAGAAAAATCATTATAAAAGTGAAATAAACTGGTTAATTAATTCTAAATTTAATTTCACCACAGACCGCATTTTCAAATTTTTATTTAAAATATTTGGCTGAATTAATTTGTAACGACAACATTTAATTTTATTTTGGAGAATTAATTGTAAATATTTTATTTAATTAATTTCGAATAAGTTCTTATACACAAACTCTCAAAATATGTTTTTTGTTTCTAATGAAAATGTTAGTTGGAACGTTTTGCATTTCATGTAACAAAAAAAAAGTAACTTGTGTTTATAATCAACTTCAAATATCTTTCAATACATAATATACGATACAACTGATCTTGTTATTTGCTCGAATATAACCTTCGTAATAGTACATTTGTATGTTTGTATAAAACACATAATATATAAATTGTGCATTGTAATTGTGCAGATGGTGATTGTGCAAATTTCTATTTTGCAAATTTGCTGTACATATAAGAGTACTTCGTGAGCGTACTTTTGAATTTATTGCATTTTTGGGAAGAGCATGTAATTTTCTTAACAAAAATGGGGCAGCTCATCAAAAATTCTGGCCGCACTGACCTCAGATGTCAAGTAAGAAATGCATAAAATAATATTTACTAATAAATTAAAAAAAAGATGACTAAAACTTTGCAAATTAAATAAATTAAATTAAAATTAGTTACAAAATTAAATTTTCTATTTCTACAAATAAAAATATGACGGTTTGCATGTCACAAGTTGTTGTTTATTTTCGTTTGCAATTGATAAAATATGCACTACTATCTTTGCTCATGGTTTTTTTTAGTGCAAACGAAGCAAATTGCAAATACATACATACATTTTGTTGTTGTGTTGTGCAAATGTGTGTATATTTGCAAACATTTGCATCGTTTGCACACTTTGCACTACCCATCGTGATTACCCTTTGTAATTAAAATGAATATTGAAATATATTTACATATCGCTCCTTTATTGCAACGTAGTCATATCTCAAAAAAACTCAAACGTGGCAAAATGCATTTAAAGTTTTCAAAGCGTAAGCATTTATATGGACGGCTTGAGCATGTAAGCGGTTATAACTTGGGTTTAGATAGAGATATGTTTATGCAAATTTTTTTACAAATAAAGAAGGTATTGAGAAACTCTTTTTCGTCAGTAAGTGAAAAATTTTGTTTTTTGAGATATGACTATGTTGCAATAAAGGAGCGATATGTATGAAGGTATACTATATTAGTAGTTTTTAAACATAGCAACTATGTAAGTATATCAAAATTTGGAAAATTTGGCACCCGTACTACAAGAGATTTATTTTGAATTTGTTTTATATTTTGCAATTGATTTGATTTTAGTTTTGTTTTACGATGTTGGTGGATAATAGAGAATTTATGAATGTAAATGTGAAAATTTTAATTAAATAATAAGCAAATTATGTATGTTAAAGTAAATGTATAATTAAAACAAAATGCGCATTTTAAATAATTGTTCTATAAATTTGAGTGCATTATAGCAAACTATTTAAAACCTTTCTTTTAATGTTAATGTATGAGCAACTTTTTTAAGATTTGCAAGAATTTAAGATTTGTTGTAAAATAAATCTTATGGCTCGATTATGAATAGCAACCGAACTTCAGTTGCGTTGCCAGCCGGCAACTAAAAATTTGTGGTTGCCAGAAGCGCACGAAATAGCAACTGAAACTGGAAAATATCAGTTGCCAGTTGCCATCCGTAATACACTTGTAAGCAACTGACAACGCAACTGGAGTTCGGTTTGCATCCATAATCGACCCATTATATATTCTAATAATCGCTATGGAAACCATATTTATGCACTCACTGAACAGCGATATTTTATTTACCGAAAGTGAAACAAACGTTTTTAGCACAAAATCATAAGTAATTTAATCCATAACAAATTCTATTTGAAAGCAGAATATGTTTTTGGGATCATATTTCAGAAAATTGAAAATATAATTCAATACTTACTATCGACACTGACAAATAGTCCAGGTTTATCATCCATTGAAACCATAGAACGATAATCCAATTTTGGTTGTTGAGATTGCTGCCTGTTGTCCTTTAGTTTAGTAGTTGATGAAGTGCCCTCCGAAGACAAAGGACGTATAAATGTACCTATAGAAGAACGTCTACGCGAAGAAAACAATTAAAAAAAAAATCAGAAACCAAAATATTAGCATTTTAAGGAAATTTGAACATAAAACAAACTAAATTTAACTACCAAACATCAATAGTAAATATGTATTATATGTATATGTATATTTTTTTATTCAAATTTCATTTATAACCGAGAGCTTACGAAAGCAAAGAAGATTCGTGACACATTAAAGTTATATTATTGCCATCTATTTATGATTAAAAACAAAAATAGCTGATGATGATTATGATCAAAATGATCGATTGATTAAGTGATTGATTAAAATGAGTCCTAGCGATATATATTTTTATTTTTGGTTTTATAAATGAAACAAATTTATTAAGTGAGCAATTTAATAAATCAGTGCTATTTCAAACAACAAAACGAATTATTTGGTGAATAAAAATTAATTTATAAGAAAAGGCAGGAAAAAAACAGTTGATTTGTTTAAGATACATATTTACATTATAAACATGGTACTCAAAGGAAACATGAAATTAAATAATATTTAAAGAAATTATTTAACGTAGTCGCAAAGGAAACAAAGTGTAGTAAAACATTTAGGACCGTGTTTATAACAAATTATCAAATAATAAAGTTTATACAATGGAATTCCATACAAGATTCCAAAGATTCCATGAACCTTTGACAAGTATTATGAATAAGGCAGTTAATATATTTTACATAACAAAATACTAAAAGGTAAAGAGAAATAGTAGTTTATAAATAGAACAAACAGTAAATAGCCCGTACAACAGTTGAACAATTTGAGTGGTGATTTCATTGATTTCTTACCCTGACGAAATATGACCCTCGGAATGAGTGGAATGTGGTGTCAAAGGTGGCACCGGAGAGCCACTCGAATCTTCGGACGGTGTTTTAGAAAATAAATTGCCACCCAACTCTGATACCAAAGTAATGGGCGAACTGATTTATCGTTTAAATGTATTTTTGTTTTGTTTTTAATAAAATAAACCAAAAACATAATGTTTAAGTTTTATTGAAATCAGAAAAATATAAAATTTAAAGAGGGACAAGGCAAATGTTTTTTGTTTAAAATATTGAGTCAAATGAAATAATATTTAAATGTGATTAAATGTTGTTTGTGGTGAGAGGGAATTTGATAAATTTAAATTAACAGGTGTTTCAGTTTCATTAGGCCGAATCCAAAATATGAATGCATTTTTTCAAGTTGTTAGTTTTAGAATAAAAGCAAAAGAAAATTTTTTTTTTTAATGATTTTTTTTTTTCATATTAAGAAAACTGCTTTAAATTAATTGGTTATTCTAACAGAGAGTTACCTTGAAAACACTTTTGAAAATACGCTTTGATTCGAATCACCAGTATTAGGGGCTGACTCTTGGTCCTGAGACTTGTTAATACTGCCGCCAGAAGCGGGAACACCTTCACCAGTTAAACCTTCTACCCAAGTCAAGGGATAGGAGAGACGTTTCAACATCTAAAATAAATAAAGAGAAACATGCAAACATTAAAAATAAAAAAAGAGTATACCACTCGGCCACTCTCACCTTATTCTTTTTATCAGCATTTTTATCTTGCTGAATTGATTGATTTGGTAGATGCTCATTATCATCTACACTAAAACTGACACTTGATGTCTTCTTTCGTGTGCCAGAGGAGCCAGCGTCTAAGCTGGATCTTGGTGGTGATTCACTAAGAGGTGTTATCGTTATAGGCTTTGGTGGCACCCAGTCAGAGCTTAATACAATATCAGCATCACTGTAAACACTTTTCTTTGGTATGGGTTGTACATTTGGTATAGGATCGCGTATGTCGATACCCGAGTCATAACACGATTGTTTTGACAATTCTTCCAATTGTTCTAAATCTATGGCATTGACATTACCGCTGGCTAAATTAGCCATAATGCCGCTAATCGACGAAGTGGCCGAATGAGGACCTTGTCCACGAGCCCCACTATCGGCTGTTGTGTTCGATTCACTATCACCCTCATCATCCGATGATCTTCGAGAATTAGATAAATATAGTCTAAGTTGTGTTTTTGTTTTCAAGCGTTTATATTGATTAAATTATTTGTTGTAATGAACATGATAAACAATACGTTGATTTGTTGTTGATGGAGTGTATCATGGCGTAGTTACAAAAGTTAAAGTGCATTAAATAAAATATGTATAACAAAGTGCAGATAAAACGGATTTTGTATTTTTATTTGAAATAGATGAAAGAAAAGAAAAATAAATAAATAATTGTATTTTAAAATATAATTGTGTTAAAAGTAAAATAGTTTTGAATAAATTTCAAGTTGCATTTTCTTTAAAATTACCGTTAATATTTAACCAAGTAAAACATTACAAAAACAATATTGTATTTCTTTACTTTGTTTTTTTACTCATTCTCACAGAAACAATTTGGTACAATATTGATAGCAGCAGGTAAAAATTAGTAAAATCACATGTGCTATCAACACTACCTGTAAGTAAAAGTACCGTGATACAATACATATCGTCAGCTTATTGTTGGTTTGACTCACCAACCATTTAAAAAAAAAAATTGAGTTAGGTATGAGGAATATATATTTTGAATCCACAATCAGTTTTGCGAAATTTTTTATGGTTTCTGAGATATGAAGCATTCATTTTGCTCCAAATCAGCTATTTTAAAATTTATTAAGTATTGTTTTGCTACAAATGCCACTGTATGGCGATTGCACCAAATTCTTCATACAAAAACGTACAAAATAAATTTCAGTCTTGCTTTGCTTCATTTGCGTAAGAAAAAAAAGTAGAAAACCCGATCGACTAATATTTCACAGCAAGAAAGTAAATTTGTTGAAGTTAGTTTCATAAACTAATAAAAGCGTGTTAATAAATAGTAAAAATAAATAAAAAAAAATATATAAAAATGGAGTCTATTTCACCTATTTTCTTCGACCTTCTTTTTTAATTATTTATATCTATTTTATTCGAGCTTGAGGTCTTGTATTTTTTTATATAAAATGTATTATATATTTATCCGATATTTCGCCACTACCTTGTGTGGCTTCTTCAGGGATATGTTTTTTTAATAAATTATTCATTAATAATAAAAACAATGAAAAAACTCAAATTACATTAAAAGCTTTTTTTTTAAATATAAATATTGCCAAAAAGAAAAATTGAACAATTTTTAAATACACAACAACAAAAACAAAAAAACAAAATAGATACTATTTTATAACTCAATTTTTGTTTTTGTTCTTATACATATATATATAGATATTTTATCTTTCGTTCTGCTATATAATTTGTTAATAGTATTATACAACTTATGTGCCATTCTATATTTATTGCTATCAAAAATATTAGATTTTTCTATTCTTTCAGACATTCCAGGTACATATGTTAATGACTTAATAATAATAATTTTTTGGTTCTGAAACAGTAACTCATATGATATTTCTATTGTCTTAATAATTTGCAAGACAAGTGAAAAGGGAAATTATTATCATTTAATATATCAATAATTATACTTTTATTTTTCTTATGAAACTCACTATCACTTATTGATAATATTCTATCTATAAGATTTTTAGAATTATTAATTATTATTCCCTTTGGATGTTTTGAAAAATAGTTAATAATTCTACCTGAAGAAGTTGGTTTTTGGTATCAATCTACCAATAAATTATTACCTCTCCGTATTACTAATGTATCTCAATACTGAAGTTTTGAGTCATACTCTTTTTCTATTATAAATTTAATATCTGGATGATATGTATGAATTAAAAGTAGATAAAATGATATCTATTTCATTTTCAGAAATAATACAAAATAAGTCGTCAAGGTACTTAGTCAAAAATTTTGTTTTAATGGTCAATTTCTCGATACAATCATCAAGTAATTTTTCCATTATAATATCCGTTGGAAGACCTTAGAGTTGCGTGTAAATTTTATTATTGTATTGAAAATATCTGTTATCATCTATACAAAATTTAATATGTCGATAATACTAGGAAATAATGAAACGACATCAAGTGATATCAATTTTTCATTATTATCAATTCTTAAATGTTTAATTCTGTCTCTAAATTGTAGGGATTAACTACATTATACTTGGAATCTACTGTTAACTTTTTTAGTAATTGCACGACATATTTACATACTTCATAAGAAGGAGAGCTAATACTCGAACAGATTGGTCTCAAAGGAAAATTATCTTTATGGATTTTCGGTAATCCATATAATCTAGGGGCTATAGCTTCATTTGTTTTAAGTCGATATTTCTCTTTATCAGTAATTATCTTCTTTCTCAAAAGTTCCTCAACAATATCATTATTAAGTTTTTGTAATCTAGTTGTGGGGTCTTTACTCTTTATTTTATAAGTTTCAACATAATCATTCCTATTCATAGCTGCAGTTGTATTTCCCTTATCAGCATTTAAAATAATTATGTATGTTTCTATTATTTCTTAAAAATTTTCACAATCTTTTACTTTGTCTATTATAAATCTATCCCTATTTGTTAATTTAATCCTGTTTATATGATTATCAATAATCGTATTAAGTCTAGATCTAGCTACATATATCTTGTTCCTCTTTATCTTGAAGAGTCGGAACAAAATCCCCTCCGTCAAACATTATATTCATATTTTTTTTTTCCACTGCCTTTTACTATGTATATTTATTTATTAAGTTTAAAATATTTGTAATTAATAACTAATAAACACATAAATTTAAATAAAAGGTATATTTAGGAAGTAATTCTTAAAAAAATATTTATATACATACACACATACATATATTTAATTTCAGGAGTTTTATATTTCGTAAGATATTCACTAACCAATTTAAGACAAAATTTGATTTTTAAGAAAATTAATTAAATCATTTAATAAAGATTTATGAAAATAAAAAAAAAAAATATATAGAAAAAATGTTATTAAAAATAATGCTTATTTGACATTTTACGATATCGTCTCTTCTTGCGTTGCTTTTTTGGTGTGGTTTTTTGGATTCATTACTCGCGGAGGTTATTTTCTTCGATTACATTGTCGAGAGAAATTTCATTTTGGCCATCATCATTATTGTAGAGATTGGCGAATCGTTTTTCATAAATTTTTTGACGATGTTCACTTTTTAATATGGGATTTAACATTAAGTAGATTCTTTGTACTCTCAATTTAAACCGTTCACGATCGCGAGCACACATTTCCCATTCACCTTTGCGTGCAGCGCGGTAAGCGTAGTTCCAAGTGTGCATAGTATATAATGTGGGGGTGGTATTAAAACGTACCTTTTTCTTTCTATCATCATTATCATCATCATATTCATCATCATCATCTATGAAATCATCATCATCGCTGTCATCGTCATCATCGCCATTATCTCCGTAGGAAAACTCTATAAAACTGTCGTCATCATCGCCATTATCTCCGTAGGAAAACTCTATAAAACTGTCGTCATCATCGCTATTATCTCTGTAGGCAAGCTCTATAAAACTGTCGTCATCATGTTCGTTACTTGCGACACCATAAAATCCAGCCATGGCTAAAATATTGTCACACAATTCAGGTATTTGATAATTAATACAACCATTCAATGCTGTGCACATCCTATAAAATTTCCCATCATCGCCGCTGCCTGCTGAGGATGTTTCCGCTAAACCCGCTAAGCAGGTAGCCGCATCAAAGTTGGAAGATGAATGTTTTAAATCCATTGTTGAGAAGCAAATTGTCTCTGTGAAGCAGGCAATATTATTTGAACAAGACCCATTTGTCAACTTTGAAGTTACTGTGGTCTTCTTACCAACCGGCATTTCTCCCAAGTCTACATAAATGTTGCAAAAGAAGGGCTTTGAATATATGATGCTATTGACTACCACCGTTGTACTCTCTAAGGACGACTGTCTGTTTATTTTTGAACCTAAAATTGATAATGAGCTATTATCTAAGCTATTAGGGAGGCAGGTATTGAGCTGACTTTGTTTGGTTTGTTGTGTTTTCCTGGAATTGGAAATCATATGTCCAATATTATATGATGCAAATTTAATCGTGAATAGTTTCTACAAGGTTCTTGGCGTTGTCTTTTCAAATCGTTTTTAAATGAGGATCGTCGTAATCTCAAGTGATGTTGTGGACTTTTGTATTTATGTAAGCAGGCTACGTTGTTGGGATAAATTACAAATTCTCCGTTGACGCTAGCTTGATTTAACAAAAATTTATCAATAACTTGCCAGGTTTCATACTGTGTTGCCTTTAACACTTTTGTATTAATTTTTCCAAAGTTGTCTTCAATAATATCATTAGCAGTCGTAGTTTGTTTGTTTATTGTTTTTGGTTCAATAGTCCCACATTCACGTAGCGGACGGTAATGGGAGCGGTATTGCTCCATTTTGTTCATTCCTTTTGCATTGAATTGTACATCGTATTTATTGGCAAATAACATTGATTTTGGAGAGAAAATTTTAAAATTGAAAAGCACTGCATGATGGTATTATTCTTAACGTTATTATTTGACAAAACAGAGAAAACTATTCGATAATAGAAAATTTGATGATGAAATCAACAGTGTTAAGATTGAAATATTGTTTGGTGTTGTATTTCTTTTTTTTTTTTTTTTTTTTTGTTATCAAAGCAAGTAAATAATTCTTGTTCTTTACGAAATAACCAATTCTCTTTGCCTCTCTTTAACTGTTCTGTGAAACAACTGCAACAAACAAGGAAAAACCCGAAGAAATACAACACCAAACAATATTTCAATCTTAACACTGTTGATTTCATCATCAAATTTTCTATTTTTCTTACGAAATATAAAACTCCTGAAATTAAATATATGTATGTGTGTATGTATATAAATATTTTTTTAAGAATTACTTCCTAAATATACCTTTTATTTAAATTTATGTGTTTATTAGTTATTAATTACAAATATTTTAAACTTAATAAATAAATATACATAGTAAAAGGCAGTGGAAAAAAAAAATATGAATATAATGTTTGACGGAGGGGATTTTGTTCCGACTCTTCAAGATAAAGAGGAACAAGATATATGTAGCTAGATCTAGACTTAATACGATTATTGATAATCATATAAACAGGATTAAATTAACAAATAGGGATAGATTTATAATAGACAAAGTAAAAGATTGTGAAAATTTTTAAGAAATAATAGAAACATACATAATTATTTTAAATGCTGATAAGGGAAATACAACTGCAGCTATGAATAGGAATGATTATCATTTAAGGATTGATGATTATTGTAAGTAATGTTGAAACTTATAAAATAATGAGTAAAGACCCCACAACTAGATTACAAAAACTTAATAATGATATTGTTGAGGAACTTTTGAGAAAGAAGATAATTACTGATAAAGAGAAATATCGACTTAAAACAAATGAAGCTATAGCCCCTAGATTATATGGATTACCGAAAATCCATAAAGATAATTTTCCTTTGAGACCAATCTGTTCGAGTATTAGCTCTCCTTCTTATGAAGTATGTAAATATGTCGTGCAATTACTAAAAAAGTTAACAGTAGATTCCAAGTATAATGTAGTTAATCCCTACAATTTAGAGACAGAATTAAACATTTAAGAATTGATAATAATGAAAAATTGATATCACTTGATGTCGTTTCATTATTTCCTAGTATTATCGACATATTAAATTTTGTATAGATGATAACAGATATTTTCAATACAATAATAAAATTTACACGCAACTCTAAGGTCTTCCAACGGATATTATAATGGAAAAATTACTTGATGATTGTATCGAGAAATTGACCATTAAAACAAAATTTTTGACTAAGTACCTTGACGACTTATTTTGTATTATTTCTGAAAATGAAATAGATATCATTTTATCTACTTTTAATTCATACATATCATCCAGATATTAAATTTATAATAGAAAAAGAGTATGACTCAAAACTTCAGTATTGAGATACATTAGTAATACGGAGAGGTAATAATTTATTGGTAGATTGGTACCAAAAACCAACTTCTTCAGGTAGAATTATTAACTATTTTTCAAAACATCCAAAGGGAATAATAATTAATAATTCTAAAAATCTTATAGATAGAATATTATCAATAAGTGATAGTGAGTTTCATAAGAAAAATAAAAGTATAATTATTGATATATTAAATGATAATAATTTCCCTTTTCACTTGTCTTGCAAATTATTAAGACAATAGAAATATCATATGAGTTACTGTTTCAGAACCAAAAAATTATTATTATTAAGTCATTAACATATGTACCTGGAATGTCTGAAAGAATAGAAAAATCTAATATTTTTGATAGCAATAAATATAGAATGGCACATAAGTTGTATAATACTATTAACAAATTATATAGCAGAACGAAAGATAAAATATCTATATATATATGTATAAGAACAAAAACAAAAATTGAGTTATAAAATACTATCTATTTTGTTTTTTGTTTTTGTTGTTGTGTATTTAAAAATTGTTCAATTTTTCTTTTTGGCAATATTTATATTTAAAAAAAAAGCTTTTAATGTAATTTGAGTTTTTTCATTGTTTTTATTATTAATGAATAATTTATTAAAAAAACATATCCCTGAAGAAGCCACACAAGGTAGTGGCGAAATATCGGATAAATATATAATACATTTTATATAAAAAAATACAAGACCTCAAGCTCGAATAAAATAGATATACATAAATAAAAATGGAATCTTCTTCACCGCCTCCTGCACTTTCAGATGAAATTAAGAAAGTGTTATATAATTATTTCCCATATTAAGATATTTTTTTAAAACATTTGTTCGGGTTTTAGAATGATTTACGAATATATTACGGCTGATGAAAATTGGAAATTTTCTACCTAGATGACAAATCTTTAATACAAAAACCACCGTTGTATGTGCGTCAAACCTTCAACAAGTGAAAAACAATAATAGGTACATACATACATACACACATATTATTTTGTTTTATTTGAAAATAAATTTTCATTACAATGTATAATACAGAATGTTTCCTTCGTCATCAAAGAAAAGGCAAAGATACCCTGAATTGTGGGAAAGTAACGTAAGAAAACGGCTTCGAGAATCTGGGGCAGCTTTCGTTTCTATGAATAAGAAGGAGTTTCCAGCAAGAACTATGAAACCACCATGTAATAATTGCTTTCTCAAATGAGAAAGCATTTTCTCTTTTAATTACCGCATGCAGATGAATCAATCATTTTGGAACATTCTTTTTACACGATTTAAATAAAATAACAAATTTCATATGTATATGTTTACATTTTATTCTATTCTATATTATAGAAACTGTCATCTCACAAACAAGTTACTCAATGCACGGCAGTAAGTATATGTATGCAGCACAAAAAGCTACTTTTAAAAAATAAATTAAGAAAAGTGGCATATGCGGCACAAAACAATATTTTTTTCTTTCAATAAAATAATATTCATTCGTGAAAGTTCACAAAAATTTACATTTTTCTCCAAAACATATGTATGCCGGTAGCAGTGGCGAAAATAAAAAAAAATTCTATCGGGTATATTTTGAGAAAACCTCATGTAAACCTTCTTTATCCGATTTTTTGGCATATGCGCCATACCAATAACGAGCTGACGATAGGTATTCTCTGATCGCTAGAATCTCTTAAGGTCGTTGCACCTATGTATTTTATGTTCAAAACATAATAAATTAAATATTTAATCTCTATATATGTATATAAAAGTAAATGTTTGTTGTCTGTTTAAAAGCTATGAACTCCTAATCGTAAGCCAGTAAGTAAATCTTGCTGAAAATTTCACAGTATATTTGGGATAGTATGGAACGAACCATGGGATATTTTTTGTATTTAAAATGGGCAGGATACTTCCCATGTGATGGAATATTTTATTTTGTGACATTTACTTATTTATTATTCGTAGTAATATAAAAAGCCACATTTTGGTCAATTTTAAATATATTACAAGTAGCTAACCTGAATGAATATAACTATGTACATATATTCTTATGTTTACTTACAATAAATGTTCAGTCTATATCATCTATAAAAATAATAACATCTTAAAAATGTAAAGACACGTTTTTCCACTCTGATGTCGGGATAACTCAGCGGGGTCCAGTGTCGTACATAAAAAATAGTAGGTTGATTAAATGTAGTCGATGTCACAGTCTGGTAAAAAGTCGTCCGTGATTATGATGCGGTATTCCGCCTATTTGGTGAATGTTCCTGATTGGTATCTGCCCGGAGCCCCAGGAGGTGCCTTTAGAGGATTGGAATTTATGAAACTAATGCAGCTAAAAACATTTATTCGTGTGACCCATTGTATTATTGCTTTCAAAGAAAACATATGAAAAATTTCACAAGTAGGCGTGGCACCTTTCTATAGATAGTCGTTTTAATATAATATCTTGGGAACTAATAAAGTAAATTACCAGAGGAATCTTAGGAGTTGGTCCGGTGATTTTGAGCATTCTGTGGCAAGAAGGAAAAAGTGCTCTAGTCGAGATAAGCTAATTTTGTCACTATTATCAAGAGAATCTCTGAGGCAAATTAAATTATACTGAACGATTTTTAACGAATTTGTCTCTTAATCCCTTGCTGTTTGGTGCTTTTCTCTTTCTAGCTAATTATCTAATATGAAATAACGGCTTAATTTGATTTATTACATTTCAAATTAAATACCTTTATCATGGTGAGCAGAATTATGTGTTAGTAAATGAAAATAATCGAAAAACTAATGATCAACTTTAAGTACAATGTGAATAAATTTTTAAACAATTAAAACTGCTTTTCTACAAAACTATAAAATAAGCACTTTTTCCTTATTGCGACCGATATAATGAAAGATAATATCGAAATATTTTTGGACATATTGAAGTAAGAAGCGCATATGGATTAAACATATGGGTGTGGTAACTCCTAAATAGAGGAAATATTTACTTTTTGTTCATTTATACTCCTGTTCTCCTGGAAGTCAAGGAATATGGCTCATCCTAAGGAATTACCATGATTTCATTATTATCAAAATAATTGAAACTAATTAAATTTAAATAGAACAAAAATTGTATGTTCCACTATAACTCAAAAAACACTTAATTGATTTGGATGAAATTTGCTAAACGGATACCATGTGACTCAGATTAACATATAGGGTGCTTTTACAGAGTTAAAAGTTGAGAATATATCTGAGGAACCAGCTGAAATGAATGATGGGTGTAAAACTAAATCATAATAAAAGCAAACATATACATATCGTCAGCTTAAATGAAAGCGCATGTGATTACAAATTACACTGTGATAGTCGAAAAATGAACTTCGATGAATCCTTTTCGAACTATTAGGGGGGAGTCCCCTGAGTGCGAAAGTACATTTGGAAGTGTCAGATTGGCTCCAGTTTTTGAGAAATCGGTATATATCCATTTTTCATGGGTATATACCGATTTCTCAAAAACTGGAGCTAATCTGACACTTCAAAATGTACTTTCGCACTCAGGGGACTCCCCCCTAATAGTTCGAAAAGGATTCATCGAAGTTCATTTTTTTCGGGTCAAAAACTATCACAGTGTTATTAGGTTTACGTTCAAGTGGAAATAGTTGTTTATTTACTTTCGCCTATAATATGACTGTTTTCCAAGTTAAAAGATTAAGATATTATGAAAAACTACAAAATAGTAACCAAGAAAATCTAAATTTGAATTATTTGTCAGCGAGACAAGGCTTTTCATTTAAGCTTTTGTTTGTATCTGTTAAAACAGCATAAAAACAGTTCATATACCATTAAAATAAATAAAATAAATCTGTTTGTACAATAAAACACTGTTCAAAAATAATAGATGTAATAAAAATTTTTGAGAGAATATTTCATTACCTATCTTTACTAGGAACAGCCCAATGATGATCCAAAAGACTTTTACGTCTTTCTTCTAAGGTGGCACGAGAATCTGTAAGATTAAGATTTTTCTTATCATCATCGCCTTCAACATCTCCGGCATTATTGGCTTCATCAGTCTTCGAACTGTCTTTGGCTTCCGTAGATTTCTCCTCAGTTTTCTGTAGCAAATAAATAAATAAAAAAATAAATAAAACTATTTACAGCTTTCTATGTAATAATTACCGCAGTTTCGCGACCAAGGCCTGAGCAAATAGACTCTTGATCATCAGTTTTGTCTTTGGATTCGGTAATGTTATCATTCTCTTCTTTTTCTTTCTTGCCATCAACACTATCATCCCCTTTATTTTCTTTGGCCTTTTGGGCATCTAATACTGTTTTTGGATAATAAATTTCAGGTTTTTCAGTTTCGTATGCACCATCGGCAGCAGTTCCACCCGATACACGCATATGGGCGATATCATGAAAGATGGCAGCATTAACACACAATTCCATAGGAGCTATAACACCATAACTTTCTGGTCCATGTTCGATAACTAAAGGATCAGAAACATTTGGATCGAACATCACCGCATTGGGGGTTACGAGAAGAACGCCACCCACCACACCCTGGCCATCGGTTATGTGACGGACATTGATTTTAAGGAAACGTTGTGTTATAATCGGATCATCGGTTTTATTGGCACCAGCACCGGTACCGGTGGGATCAACACGTTCAATATGACCTGGTTTGGGAGAGCCTGGACGCAAGCTTTCTAAGATATCTGCAAGTAAGCGAAAATAGACAATAAATTTGTGATTAAATACATTGAAAAGCATAATATTATCTGTTCATAAATACAAAATTGGCATACTTTTTTATATGTATGTTCAACAAATGTGGATTTAGTTATACTTTAGGGGTGTTTGGGGTCTTTTCTTGCATAAACTCCCACTTAAGGTGCGTTTTCTGCTCCGCAAACGGTATTATTAGCTTAAGTAAAATATTTAGATAATCAGATAAGCAGATATGGCATTCTATTGATTAAATAATATGAACCCACACAATTTGATGAAAAACAACCATAAGATGATGGATCCATCATCAGAGCACAGCCGTAGATAAATGTTTCCATAGGAACCAAATACAATACTTGTATTTTAGATTCGTCTGACTACAATTAGTGTTTTCAATGCGGAGGGAACAAATTTGTTTCTATCGATTTTTTTCCACCAGAGTTATTATTATATAGTATATTTATATTTGTAATTATAACAAATTATTTAAGGGAATTAAGACAATATTGATAGTGCAAAAATATATTCTATTTTTGTTCCTAATTTTAGATAAGATAAACGTCCAAATGTTCTTTATTGATTACATAACGCGGTTTTTTACTTTTTATTATTCAGTGGTAATAAAAAATTAAAATAAATCGAAACTTTTTATATATGTATTGTGTAAGCTGAATAAATTAGTAATTAGACTAAATTTAAGCTACGAATTATTGGTTGTGGAAATGATATACAAAATCATTAACCAAAACTTTGAGATCATATGATAGTTTGAACTCAAATATAGTACTGAGATGCTTCGCGCTTTTCTATATCTTAAATTTACTCCGTTAAGAGTCGCTGTTTTGTATTTTTTCGAAAAGAGAACACGATTCGTTGTTTTATGATTAGTATTGAAGCCACTTTTCACGCTCTATCTATTATGATTTCGTATGCCGATTACAGAAACTGATTTAGAGTATATAAAAATTTACCAAACATTGAGTAAAGTGATGACAAACGGGTTCACTTTAGGTGAAGCATACATGATTATAACATTGGTGCATAATTGGAGATGTGTTTCTGCAGGAATTTAAATTCAATGCTCTTCATTAAAATTAATGATTTGAACCCCTAGATTTACCATGATTCGAACATTATTTTGTTCCACTATTAAACCACTGCATAGTCCCTGATTTTAAAACTTCTTTACTGTTGATTTTCATCACTTCAATAATGACGAATTTAATCAAATTTGGGAAAATTAATTTAATTTTTTTAATGGTTTAGAAGGTGTCGAAATTGCAACTCACCCACCATGTCGAACGATATCCCGCGCTAGATTTCTAGACGTAAAAAAGTCAATTTGCGTTTCACTAATGACCCATTTTGTTTAACTTATCATTTGTTTAATGGCACAAAAGCTAAACAAATAAATAAAATAGATGATAAGAAGAACGCAAATAAGATGTTTTTCGTTTACAATTCCACTATTATCGCGAGCCTTAACCGCGGAAATAGCTTAAGCAACATGGGTTTCAATTTAAATTTTTGTAATATAAATTAAATACATAATTGGTAATATTTGCATCATATCTGTCAATTTCATGGTTAATTTTAGATTAAGAGTGCATTGATGGTTTGATTGTATTTTTTCGTGACAGCGACTCGATCGATCTGTCGACAACGTGGTTCAGGCCGTAAAACATAACACACATCATCTTTCGTTTAATTGCGAATAATAACAGACAATATTTAATTTTTTTTCTTTATAAAAATTGTTAAATTTTTTTTGACGACACAGAAAAAATTTCAATAATTCCTTTTCATTAAATAGTTAATTAGATTTGTACATTTCATGGTAAATTTTATTACACAAAATTGCTGCATTTGCAGTTATTTTTTTTAAGAAAAATGTTTATGGTTTCATTTTTATTCATATTAACAAAGTTCTTTCAGCACTATTTTAAAATTTTTATATTAGGAAAAACTTCTGCTCCCGTCTTCACGTTTTGTTTCAAATATGACTTCCCAAAACTTTTTCAAATTTTTTTCGTCTCATAATTTTTTAAAACTAATGTGTAGTAATTCTATTTCACCCCACTCATCATCTATTTTTTGAATTTAGCTGTTTTCTACTACGTTTGGCAAAATTTACATAATTTAAGAACACTTTTGTTGATATTCTTCCAAATATTTGTTAAGAAGTAATAGTAAGTGTTACATTAAGAAAACGGAGTAAAGTTATGGGTCAGAAATTAGCATGAAACCAAAGTTTAGTTTAAAAAAGCTATAAATAAACTAATTTTTTAAATAAAAAACTCCAAAAATACAGATAAATTTCAAGCGACACTATTTATTTAAAACATATTAAATCTAATTTCATAAGAACTAAGAAGTTTCAAAAGACAGGTGATCTACTTGGGAATCCCATCGTAACAGATTTTTTAATAATGGTGCTCATTGTATAGGAAATGACCCTGTTAGTCAGATACCTTATTTGATACTAAAATTTTATTGATGCTAAATTACATGAGGCTTATGGAACATACTTACATGAAGAATACCATACAATAAATGACAGTGGTCATTAGGCTTGAATCGATAACTTTTTTGAAACTGAAAACCCATATTTTTTATTTATTTATTTAAACATAACCGAAAGGAATTTAATAGCATGTTAGAACCTTTGCTATTACTACGAGTAGACTAGACTTTTCCTACCCAACAGAATATTTTGCAACGCCATAAAGTTGAACATCTTACGAAACTGTCACAGCAGGAAGAAGATATTAAAAAACATTGTAAATTAATAAAATTAAATGACTTGTGCTGCTACTATTATACAAAATAGATAGACAAAGTTTTAAAATTATAAGGAATGACTTTAATAAGATAACAACAAAAACTTATCTTGATAATAAAAAAATAGTAATAAATAAAGATTATATACATATAACTATGATACTTTTTAAGAAACCTAAAAAACAAAATATTGAGAACATAGAGGGGAGCTTAAATATTATTTAAAGTAAATCGCAAATAATTTAAACTGGTTATTCAAGGTTTTTCTCTCTCTTAACAATACCATCACCTTAATGCCGGCCTCAAATGTGTTACTGACGTAGAAAACTTTTCAAGTTTCGCAATCTTTCTGTATTTACAAATAATTTTTAAGATCAGATATACAACTAAATATACATATCTACAAACACACATAACATGTACATAAGTATTACAAAATTAATTATAAAAGTTACCAATAATGTTATAAAAAAAGTAAACTTATCACCTCCGTTCCGCCAAAATACAGCCGTATGCATTTTAATTTTATTGAGATTCTCTGTGTGTCGTTTGTTTTTCAATTTTTAATTTAACTTTACAACAAATTTAAATGTTGCATTGAAAAATTCTAATAATGTTTATTGATTTTCTGAACTTTTTTGAACAAATGCACAACTTTTTTATTAATGAAAGTTGATTATTTCAACACACACAAAAAACACCAGTAGGAGAAAAATAAACAGAACAATAATAGTAAACACACATGAATATAATAATGAATTGTCATTTTAATGTCAGAATCAAAAGAAACGAAAAATGTATAAAAGCCGTTGCTACACATTATTTAAACAGCACAGCTGGCAAGAGTATGTTTCGTGTTTTAACTGTTATACAGTGCTAAATGTATATAATATGTGTCAGGGCTGCCACTTCATTTTGAACAAAATTAACTAGATATTTTTACGAATTTCAGCTAAATTTCTGATTTACAGTGTAACCTCGGTGAACGCAACCAATAGAAATTTTGGGCTGTTGCGATAACTGAGATGTTGCGCAAACCAAGTCACAAATTTCTAGTCATATTTTTTTATTTAAAAGCTTATTTTAAACCAATCAAGAATTTTATAAAAAACACGAAGGTTAGCTTTTAATAATCGTATTTATTTGATTGAAATATAGAATAAAAACAGAAAAACAATATATACATCTAATAAAAAATTAATAAAATACACATTCAAATGTATGTTAATTTGTACTGATGGTTGTTATCGAATCAAACATTCATATTTTTAAGGGAAAAAGTTTAAAATTTTTTTTTATTCTACCTACTGTTGATTTGTGAACCTTGTATTCATTACATATCGTTTTGACAGGTATGCCACTTTCAAGTTTCTTAAGAATTTCGCTCTTTTCTTTTATTGTTAGTTTAACAAATTTTGTCACGAAACGCATTTTTGTTATTTTGACGAAAGAACCATTTATAAACTAAGAAGTTTCTAGACGAAATTGATTTCAAAAACAGAAGTAATACCCACAAAATATTTGTCATTCATAGAATAATGATAAATCAAAAAGACTATTGCACTTAAGCATAAGATTTTACATACATACATACGTTTTGAATTTATTTATCAAAAAACAAACTAAAAAGAAAAAAAAAAAGCCTTACTTGTTTTGCAAAGTTGAGTTAATTGAGGCTTTGTTTTTTGAAAAAAAAAGAGTCAACAATGTTAAGAAATTGGGTGTTGCGTTAAGCGAGGGGTTGAGCATATCGAGGGTTGCGGTCAACGAGGCTACACTGTACTTGATTTATTATTTTTTTAACCCTTCGTTAATCACAATATTTTTCAATTGAGATTATACTAAGTTCACACTTGTGTTTTTAAACGTGTTTAAGGCAAATGTTTTAGAATCTAAACACAACCGTTCACATTACATTTGAGATGTTTAAGATTAACTTTTCGTCAGCTGATTATTGTGTTTTTGTAATATTGCGAGTTTATAACATTAACATAGCGCCAGCAGAATAACAGTACTAAATTTACTCATTTTTTTCTATGTGGGCAATATTAGTAAATGTTCATGTGCTGTTTTACCACAATTTTAAGGTGGAGTGGCAGAGACAGCAAATAGCTTTTGTTTGTTGTCTCGTTTTTTCATATTGGAAAATGACATTTGATGTCTGACATCGTTGTTCTGATAACGATGTTATAAGAGTAACAAACTGCGGTCTATACTAGCAAAAGTTTTCTTCTGATAAATGTTATAACAAATAATAAGCTAATGTAGACTGCGAGTAAATAAAGTTTACAAGAAACCATGGTAAAACTAACAGGCAGGGCTCCCAGATTTCTTTTGAGTCGCATCCCCAATTTGAAAATTTTCATCCCCGAAATTCCCCAAAAAGCAATTTATACTATCCCCAAAAATCCCCACTAAAAATAATACTACTTCAATTTCAATTCACTTCAGTAATAACTTATGAATACTTTATTTGCACTGTAGTTCATTTCTAAGTATATATATCTCTTGGAACATTTTCATTTGACGCTGGTTGTAGTATTTTTATGATTAAACTAAATTTGGGTTGTCCTAATGGATTTGTTTATAGCATTTGTTTCAATAAAGTTTTTACCAATGCATATAAATTATCCTCAATGAATTCCCCAATCCCCGATTTGGGATTAAATCCCCTAATCTGACAACACTGCTAACAGGTATGCGCAGTTCGACAGCAACTACAATAATCCAAAAAACAACATGTATTTTGTTAGTGTAAAGTACTCCCTTTAGATCAAAATACAGCGTTGTCAACTTGATGCGTTTCGCACCTTTTTTGGTGCTTTTCTATATGTTTTGTGCGAAAAATATCTAAGTTGGTGCGTGGTGCGCTTTTTTTTAAATTTGGTGCGTTTTTTAATTTTGGGTTTAAAGAATATGTAGTAGGAAAATGCATTAATGCCAAAAATGTTGATTATTTAAAAAGCACTTAAAAGCACTGTGAGAAATTGTTGAAAGCACTATAAACATCCGCTTTTCAAAAATGGGTATTTAATAAAATTTCGGGTATTGCTTGAGTAAAAAAGCACCAAAAAAAACCCGAAAAGCACCAAAATGGCAACGCTGTATATCAGTTTCATGCAGCGTTGCCATTTTGGTGCTTTTCGGGTATTTTTTGGTGCTTTTTAACTTAATCAATACCCGAAATTTTTTTAAATACCCGTTTTTGAAAAGCGGTTATTTAAAGTGCTTTTAAGAATTTCTCACAGTGCTTTTAGGTGCGTTTTAAATAATCAACATATTTGACACTGAACCATTTTCCTACTCTTCTTTAAACACACCTAATACTTTTTTAACCAACTGCGTATAATTTGCATCTATATTTTGATTAGTACTCGCAAACTGTTAGGAGTTTGAATTCTAGAATTTCTCAAGCTTCTTTTTTTAAATTCGTTCAGAAATTTTTATGATTTATTTGTTTAGCAGTGATCTTACTTTCAATATTAGTACATATCCTTTGATTTGTTTTTTATGCAAATTTAAGCAAGAAAGTGCCTTGGTTATTATCAAGCTGCACAGTTATTAAAAGTAAGTTCTTCATTGATGTTAAAGCTGATATGTGCCAAAGTTCATCATCTAACAATAGCTTTCCCTTAGATCGAAAAGCAAATACTTATATAGAAAAGCTTGGGAAAATGATACAGCTTTTAAAACGTGGCTTAGAACAGCAAAAGATGAACTAAAAGCATATTTTATATGTTGTAATTGTGAAATAAGAGCACGATAAAGCAATTTACTCCGACAAAGTCATACAAAAAGCCATGAAAAAGCAATAGATATGTCTTTTGATCCACCAGATCCAAAACAAAATTAGGTTAGTGCTTTTGTACCCGAAATTTTTTTTATTTTTTACCCATTTTTACCCTATTTCCATGGGCTCACAGTGCTTTTGATGTTGCAAGAGTTGGCATCACTGGTTTCATGGTCTAATAATCAGGTCTGCGCAAGAAGGAATATGGTTTTTTGTAGGGTTGTGTTTTTTTTGTGTCCCATGGTCTTGTCAAAAGTTGTTTACATTTTTGGCCGCCATCATTAATATCTTTATTTAGTCTATGCTTTTTGTTGCTGCATAAAAACTAAATACATACAAACCACAGCTATTTTTGACAATATCATGTTTTTTTTACACAAACAAAATGCATGTCGTTTTTTATTGTTGTATTGATACCCGCACCTTATATTATTACACCATGATCAGTTTGTATGAAAATTTGCTATAAAGCGAGCTCAGTCAGCTGTGCTAGTAAGCTCACCTGTTGGATACGCCTTGCAAGAAACACATTAACATCGTTTCAATTGTGACTACTTAAAGGCAAAAAAAAATTATATACTTATGGCCAATAAATGAGTGGATATTTAACTATAGTTTTAGTTAAATTTCATAAAAATTTAAAATTCGTTTAAACACACTTTCATTTTTTCAGTCAAACTTAAAATTCTTATTTAATTACGATGAAAATATGGTAGCACTACGTAATATAAAAAATTTCCCACAAATTTCCCAAAAAAACCGCTGACTAGAGCAAATAAAGAAAAATCTAAAAAATATACATACATATATTTTTAGCTATAAATAAGAATAATTAAGAACTGTTGAAATATTTTAAAAGAATAAGAGCAACTTTCAGAACGATTAAAAGGTTAATAGCGAAAAAAGATGCCAAAATTTTATGCAACTAGTCAGCAGCCACAAATATTTATTTGCAGTCGAAAACATATGTTCAATTTGCATATCTTAAACCAAGTTTAAATACACAACATTGGCTATTTAATGTTGATTTAATAGGTGTGATCCCGTACTCAACATTGGGAGCCCGCGGGATCCCAATTTGCACGAAAACTGTTCCCGTACACAAAGTTCGTGCAAGTGAGAGAGATTTTGAGAGAGAAATATTCTTCTTCTTCCTGGACGAAACAGCCCGTACTTTTTCTTCGGGCTAGTTTGTGCAAGTAGTAATCAATCAGCTGTTTATGAAATAAACAATAACAAATAAGAAATTTGAATTTTACCTAAAAAGAATAATGATGAAATAACTGTTACTTTTGCAAAAAGCAAAGCAAAATATGTATGTTTGGATATACAAACATAGATATGTATGTGTGTACTACAAATAAAAAAGTAATGTTTTTTCAATAGTTTTTCTTTACATCTCATTTTTGTTACTATCACTGATAATATTACATGTATTCATCTGTAGATAAATTATAATTGGATTTAAAAAATATATTTAATGTATAATTGTACTTATATTTGTCTAAACTAGAGAGCTCGTTTAAGGGACAGTGTATAAAAATATGTTATTGAAACTATACTTTTGTTATTTCTAAGTATAATTATAAGAAACATTTTGCTGAAATAAACGATTAAAAAAAAAAAAAAAAGTATGTGTGTACTAACTAAAATCTCTTAAAAAGTGAAATACTAATCAAAAACAGTATTTATTTTTTTGTTTACTTTCTCAGCAATTTCATACAAACTTTTGGGATAAAAATGTGGTTTTTAGTGTTCCCGTACTTTTGTGCGTTTTTGTCTCTAATTGAGAGAAATTCTTGTTTGCTCTCATTTTTCCGGACTTTGCCCAAAAAGTACGGGATCAAACCTAATATTGCAATGAAAAACAAAATTTTTCATTTAAACGAGTTTTAAAAATAAATGAAACATTATCATCCACTCATTTATTGGCCATTACATACATATGTATGTAAGTATGTCTGTAGTACAGACTCTGTACATCAATAATCTATAACCGCGAAAATATATCTCGGATATATAATTAAGTAACCACTTTTTCATAGTGTCACAAAATACAGTAAAGTAGGGAATCTTCCTTGAACACAGAAATGGAAAATCAATTTTGAACGTCATGTATTTTTTTTTTTTTTTGGCAGGATACAAAGTTGGTGACCGTAATAAATAATTGTTATACCTAGCAGAGAGATGGAATTGATTTATTACCCTGAAAGTACATTGTCGAGTACAACCAACATATGGATAGAGTCGATTTATCCAACCAAATGTTGCAACTATACGACATAAGCAGAAAGTCCACAAAGTGGTGGAAAAAGTATTTTTACAAACTACTCCAGGCGACTTGTGTTAACGCCTGGATAATATACATATGTACATATATAGAAACGCATCACTTGGCAAACCTTCCATATAGAGATTTTATTACAGCCTTAGAGGAGGATATGATAGTCTGGTCTGGAGAAAAGTATGGTACCACAAAAAAAAAAATATCTGGACGTCACTTGAAGAATCGAGACATCAATAATGGCGTAATTGGCGATCACATGCCTGTTGAAGAAAAAACGTGACGACGATGCGTAAAGTTCTCAAAGGATAAGAAGGTGGAAAAAACGAATTTCCGCTATGTTTTAAGTGCTTTTCTTTTATAAATCAATAAAATTAATAATCTTTTACTATTCATTGTTTTAAATTATGTGCACTATTCTGGAACATTCTATATTTAAAATCAAAATCACCGATTGGGAGTATATACACCCATCGCCTCTGATGGCGAAATCTGAAATTATGGCTCGGTGTAATTTTTTACTTTTTCCTATTCTTCAAGTTATGTATATCTGGTGCCACTATTGTATTTTTTTTTTATCCAAAAGGGTTAAAATTAATTAATAAAAAAATGGATTAAGAACTATTGGAGCTTAGGCCTTTGCGACATTTCGCAAAACAAAACTCGCAAAGAGTTAAACACAATTTTAGGGACAGAAACGACCATTTTGAATTATGAAATGATTCGGAATTTCTCAAAAGTTTTAAGCTACGTAGCTGACTACGTTAAAATTTATTAATTGAATAAATGAAGTTGAGAATTTCAAGTTTAAATTCAGAAAATTCCAAATGAAATTAGCGAAATTTCAAATGAAATTGATTTGTTTTAAATAAATCACAAAAAGGTAATACAGAGTCCACAGCTTTAATCAATCGTGATATTACTTAAAGAATTGGCCCCATCATACATTTAATAGGTATTATTAGTACGTCAGGCGTTGTCCAAATGAATAGTCGTAGAGGTTCACTCTACGTCGATACCGCAAATGAATGGGTCAGAGGACTTTTTGAGAACTAGGAGGATATGGGGAATCAGTTATCCGAACTCGCTTACATAAAATTTTTGAAAATATACCAGCAAATCTTTTACAATTGAGTCCCTACTCAGCGGTGCTTAATTCCATTGTAATTATTTGGTCCAACATTAAAAGTAACGTAAGATCCAAAATTAATATACAAAATTTAAGTCCCCCTAATGTAGGAGAGCAAAAAAAAAAAAAAAAATAATAAACAGTATGAAGCAGTATTAAGCATTCTCAATTCATTTTTAAATTTTTTATAGGTATTTTATATGTTTTTAAATTTTTTTTCTTGAGTACATTCTCAAATAAATGTAAATTTTTTTATTTTTCAATTTTATATGTTTTTATTTTATTTATAAGCAGAAAATATTTTTTGTAAATAAAGCGGTTTTTGTTTATTAATTGTTAATTGATTAAATTTCTCAATAAATCTTTTAAAAAACATAAATTATAAAAATTCTCAGAATTGTATTATTATTATTACGAATAATTATTATTTGAACTTATATTGATGTATATGTATATTAGTGATGTTACGAATACTCGTATTCGACTATTCGCCTGTTTTAAGATATTCGTATTCGTATTCGCCACATTCAAGCGAATATTTTTCGAATAATTTTCCCTACATTGTATTTCACGCAAAGTAATAACCTTCTTAAAAAACAAACAAAAAATCAGTTCTAAACTTTCATTCCATTACCTTCAAAATCCCCAAATTTGTTTTTTGAAAATAAATTCAAAATATGGAGAATGTTGACTTTTTATTAGAAATTTAGAATATTCCTTAAGCTACATTCACATTTATCAAATATTTGTAGAAAAAAACGTAACAAAGAAAAAAACTTTTTTTTTTTTATTTTATTTCCTTTAATTCCAATATTTTTTTAATTTTGGGTTCGAATTTTTTAAAAACTGTATAAAAATACTCTTTTGGAAAAGAATTATTTTAATTTGTAATATAAAAATCGTGTTAAATGACACTATCCCTAAGCAAAACTATTGGTTACGTTTTTTTGGGCAAATATTTGATAAATGTGAACGTAGCTTTAGTCATTAGAAAATTCCAATTAATTAGGGTATTCAAAACACAGAATTTTTGTATATCTATGTACATAAATACTTAGCACTTTGAAATCTTCAAAACAAAAACATTTTGATGTAGTATCAGATCGAATATAATTATTATATAAGAAATATTTGCCAAACAAAAAAGAGAATTACGTGGTTGGTGTTTATAATATATACTACATAAATTTGCTACGCAATAATATTACAAAATTTACAAATTTCTCGACGCAAATATTTCAAAGGATACATATGTACGTATGTATGTATGTACATTCTGCAATATTTAGAGGTTAGATGAAGATTTCATGAAAAAGCAATATATGTACATATGTAAATTTGATGTGTTTTAAAAAAATTTGAGTGAACATTTTGTATTAAAACATGTATACATATATATCAAAATTTGTTTATATATTACTATCTGAGCGCCCCGGTTTCGCACGGAAGCTATTTACTTTTATAAATTTCGATTTACCTAAAGGCCGTGCTTCACTATCCTACACAATCGTACGATTCATTCACAGGAAAATCTTGCAAAAATCTGACCGACTTTAAAAAATCGTTTCAAAATGGTGTTGTAGGTGCCACACTATCATACAAATCTGATGCCAAAACATCTGGTTGACAATAAATACTCCTCTGATCGCATGAAAATTGTCATTTTATGAAAATTTTCATAAAATTTTACAAATCGCACGACTTGCCAAAAAATCTGTCACACAGTTGCATTTTAATTCCACACTACCATACATTTTTAACACACATGTCATATTTTGCAAATCGCGCGACTGGATAGTGCGGCACGGCCTTAATCAAAGCACGCCACGACTTTCACGATCGTCATAACTCACGAACGCGTCGACCGATTTCGTGCAAACTTTAGATAAACCATCTACACGACCAGAAAATTAAATTCGGTTTGACAGTTCATGAGTTATAAAGTCACAACACACTTGCTTATTATTATTTTGCGTTAATAATTAAAAATTAATACATATAATTTGTTTTAATTTATGAAATTTTTTTTACATAAAAACGAGTGTCTTGAAATAAAGGATACTCGGCAATACGAATATTCATAGCAACACTAATTTCTACATTTGTACATGGAAATATACATAAGTATGTAGATAGACCAACAAAACTTTACTCCAAAGTGATTTCCTTTAAAATAATTTTTAATCTTAGCTAATTTTTTTAAGTGTATCTACTTTTCTTTAGTGATTTTCAGATCTCATCCTGGTTAAACAGCAGAGTACAAACAAGCGGATGTGAAGCAGATAAGCGTATGAAATCTGAAGCAATGTGAATTGTTCTTCTACATTTTGCATGGGAGAAATAATACTGAGCCAGTAACTACTTAAAATTTAAATATAATACTATGTTCACACGGACCGAAATTATAGAGGTTCGCGCTCTCGTTCTTGGTTCGCGGGCCAACCTTGATTGAACCTACATTTTTCGCCATACAAAATTTTGAGAGCGAACCTACATGTTTCATTTTGAACCTTGTTGCGAACCCTTATAATTTACATCTCTAATTTTGATAACAAATTATCGCTAGTTTATCTGAACTAGTTGTCCAAAATTATTTTAACAAAGAAAAACAATTGATAAGTGCTAAAATATAATAAAAGCATTGAACAAATATAAGGCATATATTTATATTTATATAAATAACACGGTGCTACAAATGAGCACTTTTTTATACTTGAAAAGAGACCTAGTGTAGGTTATAGACCTTATTTAGTAGATCATAAATCAATTTTTAAAAGTTCGGAAACACCCTCAAATTTCGGAGTTATTCCGAAAAAACTATTTTCGGGTAGGTTCGAGTACTTATGAATACGTAACTCAGTTGATTTTAATTGGATTTACAATTTTTAAATGGTTTCAGAAAGAAGAAAAATGTGCTTTTCTAAATATATACTCCCTTTGGTATTTTTGCAGTGATATTTTTAATTATATCTGATTTTAATTTTATTTTTTCCAGGTTTTTCAACTTTGGCGCCATTTTTTTAAATTAGATTGTTCAAAAACATACCCATATGTACATACATATATATTTCATTAAAGCTAATTTAGTTCTAAGTTAAACCAGCTTTCAATAAATAAAATCGAGTAAAAAATAAAAAAGTTAAGGTTTTTCAAAAGTTTAAAATTTGGCTTTTACAAATATTGATCAATAGCTACTACATTTTCTTTATTTTTTTAATCTTATAATGATATGATAATCAGCCATGTCACAGAGATCTATTCCGTTCGGAAACGGAATTCAATTTATTTTTTGTTTCTCCAAAAAGCGAATAACAAAAATAGCTTTCGGAATAACACCACTTTTAAATAAATAAAATTATTCTGTTTGTAAATTTAAAAATGGTTTCATTTGGAAAAATCAATTCCTTTTTCGTTTTTTTTTTTTTTTTTTAATTAAAATATGGATTAAATTATGTACGTTTCCGAACGGAATAGACCTCTGTGACATGGCTGTATATAAATATTTTAAAATAACAGTATTCAAATTAAAAAATAACTTAACTAAAGTATTTAATTTATCTCTTTTGTTATCTCAGTATAAAAAAAAATTATTCTCACTTAAATTTTTTTCCGCTTGGGGGTATCAAGTGCTATTTAAATTTAAATAAAGTTTAATAACTTTCACAAATATTGCCCGATTTAAAAAAACTAAAGTTCATTTTATTTGTTATAAAATTCTATTTAAAATTTTTTATACAAATACATCTGCTTTTATAGAAAAAATTATAAAAAAAAGAACTCAAAGTTAAAAAAACATAAAAAAATAAAAAAATTGCAGATGTTATTACGAAAATTACTACCAATATTTAATTAATATAGCATAAAATGTATACGGTTGGAAAGATCTATTCTTTGTCTTTCATAAAGCGTTCAAAAATTGAAGATCGGATTAAAATCAACTGAGTTACGTGTACATAAGTACTGAAAACTACCCGAAAATAGTTTTTTCGGAATAACTCCAAAATTTGGGGGTGTTTCCGAACTTTTGAAAATTGATTTATGATTTACTCAATAATGCCTACAACTTACACTAGGTCACTTTCCAAGTATATTTTCACTGTAGCACCGTGTAATTAGATAAAATGAAAAACCAATAAATAGTCAATCGTATTTTAAACAGTAAAAAAATGTCGAAGTATGAACCAATCTAGAATCTGTCGTGTGAACACATGGGTTCGCCATCGAGGTTCACGAAGCGAACCTAGTGTTTCAGTTCGTAGTGTGAACATAGTATTAGGATCGGTTTTTGGTTATATCACTTTATATATGTATACATACCTACAAATGTGCGTGCTTATTTTCTTATATGTGTATACATAAATGTATCTAGATTACCGAAAAAATTAAATGTAACCGTTTAAAGTTTAAACTCACTCCTAATTTAAAAATATTGAAATGTGTGTGTATGATCGCGTTGAACGCATTTAAAGTTTCGTTAGAGTAGAATTAAAAAAAAATTAAAATACCTAAGTACATATGCATGTACATTAAATACATATGTATGTATGTATGTAATGATACAGTCATTGTATCATGAAGTATACCTAAGCTGAGCTTTTGCTGAGCACAAGGATATTACATATCACAAAATAGTTTTGTATGTAAATAAAAACTTACCATAACTCTGCTCTTCAGCGGATAATTTTCTTTCTGTCGGGCTAGATTTACCCGAGACACTAGAACCGCCAGTTTTATCATCTGTTGAACTTGTCGATAAATTATCCTTGGCATTTTTGTCAGGTACCAACAACTGCTGTCCAGGATAAATAAATGAACTGTTCAGACGATTCAATTGCGTCAATTCCGAAGGTGTAGTATCGAAACGGGCTGCCACCGAGGTCAATGTATCACGATTGCCCACTGTATAGTTAACGGTGGGTATAGATGGTAGTGATGATTTTTTACGCTCATCTAAAACAAGAAAATATATACATATGTACATACATACATAAGTATGTATATATGTACATAGTTAGATAATTAGTTTCATAATTCATATACAGCAAACAAATTTTATTTTTGAATGTGCGATATGTACTTATTTTATAATTGTTATATGTTGTCTGGTCAAATGCAACGAAATCTCTGAGTATATGCAAAAACTGTTGCTCACGAACATCGGCAGTAAAATAAACTACAACAAACTCCTTAGCATTTATTTTATGATCGCCGCCAATAGCTGGAGAATTTTCACTCATAGAACGACAATAGATCTTAATAACTTCCATTTTTTATCATAATTTTACACCAACTTTTATGATATTAGCACAACAAAGAATATATGCTGGTGTGTAATTAAATTGTATGGCTAATAAAGTTCTTATGATTACAAATAAATAAAAAATCTTTGCCGCACGGAACAATAATACTCTCTCACCACAGCTTTCAATGAAATACTCAATATTACAAACACAAAATCAAAATCAATTTAAAAACTGCAACTGGCTGTTTTTGTTTGTTTTTATTTCTGTTATAAAAAACGAATGTAAACAAAAATTCAAAAAGTTAGAATATGGCGTCTCTACAGAGGTGGTCACAGTTCTACAAAACACACAACAACAAAATACTAGATTATGCTCTTAGCTTGATAAAGGGCCAGGTCTGTTTCTTTACTCAACATTGGGATCCCACGGATTAAAATTTGTAGGAAAAGCGTTCCCGTACTCTAAAATTGAGCAAATTACAGTGATTTTGAGAGAGCAATAAGATTCTTCTTCTTGCACGAAACTGCCCGCACCATGGTGTAATATTATAAGGTGTGCTTATCAACACAACGATAATAAACGACATGCATTTTGTTTGTGTAAAAAATAGCCAATATTGTCAAAAAAAAGCTATATACATAACAAAACAAAATTTGGTTTGTATGTATTTAGTAGTTATGCAAAAACTCTCTCTCTCAAAATTTTGTGTGGTGAAGCATGTTGCTTCGCTCATGATTGGGGTGTGAAGCATGAATAGAGAGTGAAGCATGTTCCGTGTGAACGTAGTATTATATAATTACACCATGGCCCGTACTTTTTGATCGGGCCAGTTTGGGCAAGCAGTGCTGTCAGATATGGCGATTTATCGCCAAACGTGGCGATTTTTAAATCATTTTTGCGACCAACTTTTCCATTTGGCGACGGCGATTTTAAAATGAGATGGCGAAATATTTGGCTTCTTTTTATTCTGATTGAATAAGCGATTTTTTTCTTATATATACACTTCTGGCATACTTGTTATTCTTTTATTTTTGTTGTCATATTTTTATGAATGCGACATTTATGCGACAAATGCTTCTAAGATGATAGCTGTATAACAAACGCGAATTGTTTTGTTTAGTAACGTGTCAAAGTTAATAAGTAAAAGAAATCAGTCATGGAAGTGCTAAAACCTTTATGTACATATATGTATATATGTATTCTTGTAAAGCACCCCATACACGTTTCAATCCAATTGTCAACTGAGTCGGTTGTTGTTCAAATCGAAGCGTGTATGGCTATGTCAATTGATTAGTTTGGCAGTTGTCGTATTGGTTGAAGAAAAATCAAAAGATTTTGATTTTTCAAAGTGGCTAGCAAGTCTTTGAATTCGATTGTGCTGTGTGTGCTCGAGTCTCTTGATAAGCTGTCAAAATTTATGTGTATAGCATGATAAAATAATACAGGTGGTATTATTAGGGCAACAAATACATACAAATCGAAAAATTTTTGCCATAAGGCTGGATACAAATGCTAGAGCAAATTGACAGTTGAATGAAAATCTTTCAATTCAGTCTATGAAGTGTGTGGACAAGAATCAATTCAATTGAAAGACTCAATTGACAATTGAATTGAAACGTGTATGGGACGCATAACACACTTATGTAAAAAAAAAAAAAAAATAAGGGTGGAAGTACCGAACTACATAGTGGTAAAGCAAATATATTAAAAATAAAACACGGATTTTCAATGGCATCTTTCTGTAATTTATTGGACAAAGGGGCGTGGTATCTCTCATACAAACCACAAATTAAAAATATATTATTTCTGCTCCTGATAACGGTATTTGAACAAAATTTGGTATGTCGGTTTGGTGTGCATTTCTTATGTGCTGCTGCAAATATGGGCGGGATTGGACAAAGGGGCGTGGTACCTCTCATACAAACCACAAATTAAAAATCTATTATTTCTGCTCCTGAAAACGGTATTTGAACAAAATTTGGTACGTCGGTTTGGTGTGCATTTTTTTAGTGCTGCTGCAAATATAGGCGGGATGGGGCAAAGGGGCGTGGTACCTCTCATACAAACCACAAATTAAAAATCTATTATTTCTGCTCCTGATAATGGTATTTGAACAAAATTTGGTATGTCGGTTTGGTGTGCATTTCTTATGTGCTGCTGCAAATATGGGCGGGATTGGACAGAGGGGCGTGGTACCTCTCATACAAACCACAAATTAAAAATCTATTATTTCTGCTCCTGAAAACGGTATTTGAACAAAATTTGGTACGTCGGTTTGGTGTGCATTTTTTTAGTGCCTCTGCAAATATGGGCGGGATTGGACAAAGAGGAGTGGCACCACCCATATAACCCAAAAATTTAAATCGCCATATTTTGGGCATTTTTTGACCTATGTCGATGATATTTGGTACATATGGTATTGGCATAAATTGGAATACGTACCGGGAGAAAAGTGGATGGGACCACGCTCCTTTTTAGGAAAATTAAAAATCGTAATATAGGCTTAACTACTGGACCGATCGTCACAATAGCATATATATAAATACTTTTCATTTTATTTTATAACGAGGGGGGTAGCGAAATACACCGGGATCAGCTAGTTAATTATATAAATATAAATAAAATGTGTTGCAATACTTTTGAGCCAACAGAAAATATGGTAAATAAATTTAATTCAAATACTATGTATGACAGTCCGAACGGTACAAGTGAATTGGATGAGGCTGAGGTTTATAATCTCTTCTATGTATGCAATTAACTTTGTTTATTATATGTACATATATATCGCTCCTTTATTGCAACATAGTCATATCTCAAATATGATATGACTATGAGATATGACTATGTTGCAATAAAGGAGCGATATGCACATATGAATGTAGAAAATTATCAGACAAAACACTAAAATTGTGTTCATGTTTATTTTTGAATTGTATATTGAAATCGAGAAATTAATTTAATTAATAAAACAAAAACTTTCAAAAATACTACTAAAAATTTTTTTTGGCGATTTTTGACGATCGTTTTGACGACGGAGGTGAAAAAAATCTGACAGCCCTGTTGGCAAGTAGTTAATCAATGGCGTTTCACACACGAAAACAATATTGCTGGCAAACGATAAAGTTCCCTGTCGGAAACAAAGCTAACTTTAAACTAACTTTCATGTATGGAAAAAACTAACTTTTTTAACATTGCGATGTCTTAGGAAGTAATCAGTTTTCTTTGCACTACTTGTAGCTAACTTTAAAGTTAGTTTTAAAAAGTCAAATTGTAGTTAGTTAGTATACATAAAAAAAATATATTTTATTTTATTTTCTCAATTCTATATTCAGTAGTTTTATAGTAATATTGTAATAATAAATTTTTTTTAAATATTTTTCACCGGTGCTGTGCTGCGACTTGAACCACAGGTCATTGGATTAACAGTCTACGCGCATACCACTCAGCTAAGGTGCCACTTAAATATTGACAGCAAGAAGTTATGAAATACTTGTAATAATTTTAAGAGTTCCTAAATGAGTAAATTTGTTGGCGCTCACCATATTCAATTATATATATATACATATATACTCAACCTACTAATTGATTTTGGTTACGTTCTGCATTGTATTGTTGTTAGCTTTATAGTTAGTATAGAAAAATCAATTTAAAAGTTAGCTTTGCTTGTAGCTAGCTACACATTTGACGACAGGGTTTTTTGTCGTGAGAGGTGAGGAGAGCGTTTTTTGTTGGCATAATTTTTCAACCAGCTACAAACCCTTCATTAGCAGCACAAAACCAATACATGCACATTTTGGAAAAACATTGGTACACAAAAAACACTAATACATACAGCAATGTGCACGTATACATTTTATGCCAGATGAAGCCTCAATCAGCTGTTGGTGAAATGAACAATAAGAAATAAGGAAATTGAATTTTACCTAACAAGAATAATAATGAAATAATTCTTAGGGCCAATAATTAACTGCTAATTTATATGTCATTTAAGTTTAAATGCTATTTATATACAAAATTGAGTTTTTCACTGCAAAATTAAGTCAACATTAAATAGCCAACATTGTGCATTTAAATACTACATAAGTTTTACGAATTTCCATATGTTCTTCTTATTTAAAACAAAGCTAATAAAAAAATTTGTGGCTGCTGACAAGTTGCATCCAACTTTCGCTTGTTTTGTCGTTATTATTCTTTTAATCGTTCTGGAGTTTGCTTCTATTCTCTTAAAACAATTCAGCAGTTCTTAATTATTCTTAATTTTAGCTAAAATAAAAATATATATGTTATGGATTTTACTTTATTTGTTCTAGTCAGCTGTTCTGAAGGGAAATTTGTGGGAAATTTTTTATATTACGTTGTGCTACCAAGTTCTCAATACAATTAAATAAGAAAAATTATAACCGACTGAAAAACAGAAGTAGCACTTAAATGCAACATAAATTTAAATGAAAATTAGCTGAATGAGTATTTAAATACGAAGTCAATTATTGGCCCTTACTTTTGCAAATCCAAAGCAAAATATGCATATTTGAAGGTATGTGTGTACTAACTAAAATTTCTTAAAAAGTGAAATGTTAAAAAAACTGTATATATTTAGTTTTCACACCTTTTCATACAAACTTTTGGGCTAATAATTTGGCTACATATCTGCGTTCCCGTACTTTTGTGCATTTTTGTCTCTAATTGAGAGCAATTATAATTTACGCTCATTTTACCGAACTTTGCACACAAGTAAAGAAATAGAGCTAATACTATGTTCACACTAGGTATACCGATCCCGAAAATGCCGGGGTATTCGGGATTTTAAATCAGGGATTTTCGGGATCAGTCAATCCCGAAATTGTTTACTAATTTTTTTCTTTTATATATTTTTATTCATATCTACTTATATATTATTAAAACAAAGTCATCATAACTTTCCCCTATAAGCACATAAGCAAGTTCATTGTCGATGCCATTGCTCTTGCGAGAGTCAAATGAAAATATAATAGCCTTTTCCTAATCCAGCAATAAAATACACATTTGTGCTGTTTATTGCTTTCTGAATTGCGTTTATAGCACGGACACATGAACAGATAACACCCTTAATAGACATTGGATTTGTATGCATACATAGCATTGTTTCTCAACTGGATGTTTTCATTCATATTTTTTTTTTGGACACGTACATATCTAATTTCTAGACCGAATATAGTACAAAGATAATGCTCACGGTTAATAACAAATCTCATGTAATTGAAAATAATTGCAAAAGAAAACGCACCGTGTGGCCATAGCTGTCAGATTTGACGATTTATCGTCATTTTGACGATTTTAGGTCCTTAAAATGACATAGTGACGATGGGACGATTTATACCCTAATTTTAACGATTTTAAATAATTTAAGTTTGCAACATATATTTGTACTATTAGAGCAACCTTGAACTGCTGCAATTGTAATGAGAAATTTTTTAAAAACTAGTTTGCTTAAAACTGAAAATTTTTATTTAACTGATTATAACAACAAAAACAATTTTTTAAATTTTAAAGACATTTATTTAGGAATGTTTGCCAGAGACGTATTGGAAGAATCACAAGTAAATGCAAAAGAAAAATATGATAGTAGTAGTGATTGTGTTAATTTTTATATAGAGCTTTGTGATCAGATATTATCAAGATTTGATTTTGAAAATAAATATAAAGCTCTTGGCCAAATTAATCCATTAATGAAGAAAAAAAGTTGGTTTTCTGATATCGCAACCGTTCAACAATACTGTATTAACTCAAAATTTTTGAAATTTTCAGTAGAGGCAAAAAACTTTTTTTTTATACTATTCTTCTATCACAAAGAGAGATACAACTGTATTTTTTTGGGTGAAAGAGTGGAGAAAATGGTGTAAAATTTTTACAGTGGATAGATGTGACCACTGTTCATCGATTTCTTGCAAAAAACGAACTTTTAAAAATTTTGAGTCAATACAGTATTGTTGAACGAGTGCGATATTATAAAATAATTTTCCTATTTTGTTGAAGAAAGTGAAAACCAAGAGCTAGAAACAGAGTTCAGACAATTGAAATTATTCCGATAAAAACATATAACTATTGGATTTTTGGAAAAATCTATCAGAGATGCAAACAAGGGTTTCTAGTCTTTTGTTTCCCATTCTGAGTAAATTTATTACAAAAATCCTAGTTTTAACGCATTATTCAGCAAATATGGAAAGAATATTTAGTCAGGTAAACGTAAATAAGACTAAAATAAGAAATTGAAAAGGTCGTCTTTGGAGGCAATATTATATTCAAAATATTATTTAAATATGAAAAAGTAATATTATCAGGCTAAAGTTCAGTTTTATTGAATTAATGAAAATTTAAATTACTAAGAGTTATTTTATGTTTGAAAATATTAATATTATATCCAATCAGTTTTTAGCAGAACGTATCAGTATACCGGCCGCTACACCTCTCATTAGCGTTCATTTCACAGCTGGACCCTATACCATACAAAAAAAAAAAAATCAGCTTTTGCTTATTTTTTATACATCATTTTACTTACCGCTATAATAATGTAAGGAGCATTACCCTGCGTAGCAAATTCGGACACACTAGCTACAGTATCTTCATTGCCTACAATTTCATCAAATTTTGGCGGTCGGTATTTTTCAATCCTAGATAACAGTATTGGACATTAAATACGATTATGTATGTATGTACATATTTTTACATCATCTTACCATGGGAAATTCCGTCTCCTGGTTTATTTTCCATCCTCTGGACACATCTAAACTAGATTCCTTCAACTACATATGTATGTATGTATGTCCCAAATATGTCATCGGAGAACATACTACAAACAATCAATTTATATTAATGCTTTATATACATGTACATATTTATGTACATATGTACAAATAACAATATTTTAATTATTACTTACCTGAATTTAACTATTATTACAAAGTTTTGTTTCTCAAATTTGCAAAAACTGCCTTTTTAATATTATTTTTTATGTAAACAAACTGATAGTAATGCCACATTTTTATTAAATTCTTTTGTTAGTTAACCGAAAGATGGTGAAACGAAAATTCGTAAGAGCCATTTTACATATTGGCAAGTGAAAGGCAGACATTTTTGTTATTCTCTTTTGAACTTGTACGTAGCTTTTACATATTGGAAATTAATAGACAGACAGAAATTGTTCGTATCCCCTTTTCGTTCTTTTTCGCTGTTGTTGTGTATGAACAAAATTTTTCGCACCACATGCAGTAATATTAAAATGCCAATGGTGTGAGAAAAATGATATGAAGCAACAACATAAAAAATGCGAAGAGTGAAAGAGAAAAACGAAAAATGTCCGGTACAGAGGGTCGTGTACTATACACTCTGCATCTTCACCCCTTCTTCAACAAACTTCGTCTGTCTGCCTTTCACTTGCCAATATGTAAAAGGGCTCTAACCGTTGATTAAATAGTGCCCGTTAGCCTAACCAGCAATTAGTTAATTTTTTGTTAACAGACATTTTACCGAACATTGTGAAATCAGGCGTAAATGTACTCCAGAATTTATGTTTTGAAAATTTTTATATGTTTGTTGTGGGTTAGCTAGTCTATATGCATTTTATTTCGGGATCCCGAAAAAATCCCGGGATCCAGGGATTGGAATTTTTGAAATCCCGAATCACAAATCCAGTCCCGATTGGCATCCCTAGTTCATACGGACAGCAATTATAGCGGTTCGCGCTGTCATTCATGGTTCGGGGGCCAACCTAGATTGAACCTAGATGTTTCACCATACAAAATTTTCAGAGCGAACCATCGTGGCTCATTTTGAACCTTGCTGCGAACCCATATAAATTATTATCGTTTCTAATTTTGATAACAAATTATCGCTAGTTTATCTGAACTAGTTGTCCAAAATTATTTTAACAAAGAAAAACAATTGATAAGTGCTAAATTTTAATAAAAACATTGAACAAATAAAAATAATTTCCAACATAAAAAAAAACTCTTAGTAATTTTGAATTTTCATTAATTCAATAAAACTGAACTTGAGCCTGATAATATTACTTTTCATATATACATCAATATAAGTTCAAATAATAATTACGTTTATTCGTAATAATAATAATAATATAAAAATAATAATTAAATAAAATGGAAAAACAATAAATAGTCAACCGTATTTTAAACTGTAAAAAGATGACGAAGTACGAATCAATCTAGATTGTGTCGTGTGAACACATGGGTTCGACATCGTGATTCACGGAGCGAACCTGCCTTTTCACACTTATAAACATCTTATATACAGGATTTTACAGGATACAGGAATTATACAGGACTGAACGTTTAGCATATTTCAACATCATTATAAAATGTTCCTAAATCATTTTGTCCCACTCACCATCTTTAGATAATTTTACTGTCAGAACCAGATAATAGTAACAAATTGTAGTGGCATCACTGGAAGTTGACATTTAATGGCATTAAAATTAAATCCATTAAAAAAATTCTAATCAGCCATCTTTTAATGAATTTTTGTGAAAATAAGAATTTGTGTTTTAAAAAGAGCAAATCTCCAGTAAACTTTTTAGTAATTCTATACACTGATTCAATAAATCAACAAATAACCCAATTATTAATTGTTCTTCCAAATCCATTTTATTTAATTAATTTTTATTTTATTACAAAACCTGTTTTCTTTTCATTTTGACAAACTAAATGATGGTAGGATGTAAGATTTTGCAGATGTGAACGCATGTTTCATCTTTTCAACATCTTCCATGCATTCCCGCAAAATATAGGCAAGTGTGAAAAGCCTATAAGGAAACTTTTCGTCAAGTTTTATAAACTGACATTTGCTTAAGCAAAGTACGAAACTGAACGCATATTTCATGTGGAAGTAGTTGTCTTTAAAGCAATTAGATTTTTAATACACTTAGTACTTCGATTACATGCTTAATTAATTACAGATATCATATTTCTTTGTACATATTTATGTATTTTAAGAAAAATCACAAGAACCACAAAAGTTTACTGTGTTTAAGTTGTTGGTTAGATTGTTAAATTAGAATTACTCACAAATAATACATATATTACATAAATTTGCAACAATATGTTAAGTTCACATACATAAGTACATTATGGCCATCTTTTGATTTACTTATGGTTTTGACAACCTTTTCGTGAATTTTAGACAGTTGCTTAAGCTAGCTTATGCATATTATAGATTAGCCTTAACTCCTAAGGCAAATTCAGAACAGGTAGTATGACAGATCAGATGATTATTTTCGCCTTGTTTAGCCTCTTATATTTGTGATCCAGTTACCATGTCAAATGTTTTGTTGAATCATTGTTCAAAAATAAGTCTTAAGCAATAATTCTTAAATGATTCTTTTAAAAAATGTTAATCTAAATTTAAATTGACACCACTGATATAAAATAATTTTATGGCGATGCCGGCAAATGCAGTAAAGGCCGTGTCAGATACAACTTCGACGCTTTGCGTGACGTTTCTAACTTTAATGAAAAAGCGTAAAGCAAAAACTGTATGACACAATAAAAACTTTGACAACACTCACTTTACCTATAAAAAGTGTTGGTAGTTTTTACATATAATTGTCAAAGCGTACAAAAAGTTAAGAGTTGCCTAACTTTTGGCTTCGCGTTGCGTCAAAAGTGCTTTGTGTGACATGTTTCATATAAGTACCTACATTTTATCTTAGATGTCAAAGCGAATTCACAACGCAACGCGAAGCAAAAGTTTTATCTGACATGACCTTAAGCGGGATTTGAAGTCGTGTGTTCGTGTAGTCTGCTGTGGTGAATGTGTTTAATGCATTAGGCAAAAAGCCGAAGCCGGCAAAAAATTTTATATCCACACATTTTTCTCTTGATACCCTGTCGTCAAATGAGTAGCTAACTACAAGAAAAGCTAACTTTTAAATTGATTTTTCTAGACTAACTATAAAGCTAACCACAATACAATGCAGAACGTAACCAAAATCAATTAGTAGGTTGAGTATATATATATACTCTCATTTATAATTGAATATGGTGAGCGCCAACATATTTACTCATTTAGGAACTCTTAAAATTATTTCAAGTATTTCATAACTTCTTGCTGTCAATATTTAAGTGGCACCTTAGCTGAGTGGTATGCGCGTAGACTATTAATCTAATGTCCAGTGGTTCAAGTCCCAGCACAGCATCGGTGAAAAAAAAAATTTTAAGAATTATTGCAATATTACTATAAAACTACTGATTGTAGAATTGAGAAAATAAAATAAAAATGAAATATATATATTTTTTATGTATACTAACTAACTACATTTTGACTTATTTAAACTAACTTTAAAGCTAACTTAAAGTAATGCAAAGAAAAACTGACTTCTCCCTAGGACATCGCCATGTTAAAAAAGTTAGTTTTTTCCATACATTAAATTTAGTTTAAAGTTAGTTTTGTTTCCGACAGGGTATTTACTACATGTTCATACAACAAACTTGATATGTGTATATTAAAATTTACTGAATTTTTGTTGCAGTTCTTAATCACATACACAAGTGCATATGCATGTGTGTATTTTCAAATTTACTGCATTTTTGCTGAATATGCTTATTTTAAATTGTTTATTGTTAATATGGTATAGTTCTTAATTTTCATTCTTTTTAAAACACAACTACAGTGTTTGAACAGTAGTCATTCCATTAGGCAATACAGTGAAACTTCGATATAACGAGCTTCTAAATAACGAAAACCCATATATAACGATTTTTATTATATTAATTTCGGAACCTTCTACAACAAAACTTAAGTCTTAAAGTAGCAGATGTATACAAATTGTTATTTTAACAATTGCTTCATATAAAATTTTAGGAACAGAAAAGAAATAAGGATACATAATAATAAAATTAAAACAAATTAAATAAAAAAATAAAAATATTAATTAAACAAAAATAAATTAAAAACAGTTAAAATGAATTGATATGTATATGTTAAGTCATTTAACAGTTTTTCAGTTTTAATTAGTTGTTATAATAATAATAATAATAATATTAATAATTATAATAATAAAAATAATAACAATAAGAATACTGTTACTAAATTACAGTTAAGTAGAGTGTTGAAAAATTTTCCTTTTAAAAAGTAAGACGTTGCCGATTTCCCTAATGTCTGGTGGGATAGTATTCCAAAGACGTATCGCGGATATGAAAAATTGCCAATCTAAAATTAATGTTTTACTTCTTAGTGGTATTATCGCTTTGCTTCTTCCAAAACGACTAAAACTGAGTCGATTATATATGTAGTTCTACAGGTTTACAAGAAGTTTTCATACAAAAATACGCTATAACGAAATATGCATTCATTCAAAAGCCTTTATACGAGTACAATTAAGTCAGAATAAAGCAAATTAAATTTTAAACTAAGTGAGTGGTGAATGTTATTACATAGAACATTCTATTAATATTATATTTCTTCATTATTCGTTGTAACAAGGTTTCACTGTTACTTATCTACAACAAAACAATTGCTGTATCGAAGTATTTTGCGATCCCGTTCAATTTCGTTTTATCACAGTTTCACTGTATTTAAATATATATATATAGTTGTTGTAAAACAATTTTATAAACATTTTTTCGAGCTAAAGTGAAGTACATAATTCATTTTTATTTTTTTGGACGAATTCGTTATCTCATAATGTAGGTATTATAGTAAAATATTATTTGCATGTATGCAGGGCTGCCAAATTAAATTTTATAAAATTCGTCATATTTGGAAAATAAAATCGACAAAACCGTCAAGATTTAAAAAACGAAACGTAAAATGTCAAAGGTGTTTTAAAACACAATACTATTTTTAATAAATTATATATTTTTTCCTCCAATTAACAATCCAACTTTCAAAATGAAATAATGAATAAGTTAAAAATATTTAACACATTTTTGTCCAATTGGAAGCAAGTTACTTGTCGGGATATTTAAAAATGCTATATTTTGTTATATATTAAGACGAGTAAACGTTATTATTTGAACTGTAATAATTTATAAATGCGAAATTATTATTATTTGGCTTAAGTTCAGTTTTATTGAATTAATGAAAATTCAAATTACTAAGAGTTTTTATTTTGAAAAACATTAGTATATCAAATCAGACTAGCAGAACGTATCAGTCTACCGATTTCAAGGTCGCTGTTGTGAAGTTAATCGATGTATTTTGAAAAAAGCCGTTAAACTGAATTTCTTGAACTTTTGCTTACTTATTATCTGTTTTAAAATCGCTTAATATTATTAGCGATATTATTTATTGTGACTCTCTTTATTTGCTAACTTGGCTACTCTGGCTTTGACGTTTAATAACCGGTACAATGGTACCCAGTTTAAAGCTGTCACTCTAATAATTTGAAATAACGAGGCATAGATAAGTCGAACGCCAGAGAAGACAGAGTTAAGTAAGTATTTTTGTTGAAGTATTAAAAGCTATTACAAAACTTTATTATTTGAATGTACAATTTTAGATAATAAAACCGACCTACAGTCAAAATTATTCTAAATTAAAAAGCCCGCGTTTTTATTATTGCTCAATCAAGTTGCAGCCGCAACATTATTTTATTATTTAACTATTAAGTTAAATTTCTGGTATTCTATGCTACGACGTAGTGAACGCCTACAAAATAGAAACATGTCTACGGAAAAAGATGAACACTCCGAATGCCTCAGCGAAAGCGAAGAAGAAAAGACAATAATTGAACAATCCCCTGTAGCCGAGTTGAAAGACGAAATTCGTAGCCTTAAGGAGTCGCTGAAGATGCTGTTAGAAAAAGCCAACTTATCATCATCACCAAGCCAAGTTACTTCACAACGCCAGCCACCCGAAATGCCACAGACAGCTGCAGCACTGCCGACTGCAGCTCCAACTGAGCCAAACAACAACCCGACGACAGCATCAAGCCATCCAGTGCAACACCAACAAAAGATAAGTATTAATGATAATTATATACCAAATTCTTTACGTCCGAACGTTAGCTTGTCCCATTATTCGCAAAGTTTTATGCCGCCACATAGTACACAGGCGTACGGGTTATCACCGTATGTACAAAATAATAATTTAATATCGCCACAATATCTACAGAATTACATGCCTTTACCATTTATACAAAATCATATGCCTCCTCAGTCGACGCAAACGTTTACGTCAACCTCAAATCGCGTAAATTCAGCCACAACACATACATTTTCTACTGCAGCAACACCATGTACATTTGCTGCCGCCACAACACCATGTACTTTTACTGCCGCCGCCACGCCATCTTCTTTTGCTACTGCCGCAACACCATTTTTCAGCACAAACGTTAATAATGAATGCCGTCCCCTACGAAAATTAATTGATTTGCCTGAATTTAATGGCCTACCAAAGCAATGGCCTATGTTTTCGGTTTCGTACAGAGAAACCACACAAAATTACAATTATTCTAATTTAGAAAATCTGTCTCGCCTGCAAAAAGCGTTGAAAGGTGAAGCTAAAAACAGAGTCGAGGCCTATTTAATACACCCTGAACACGTGAATCAGGTAATGTCTACATTAGAATTCCACTTTGGACGACCACAAATTATGGTACGCAGTCAAATTACTAAAGTGCGTAATTTTCCAAATGTACCTGATCACAGAATTCACGAAATTATCAAATTTAGCTCCATGGTTTCTAACCTGACTGTTTTCCTGGAAAATGCTGGCGCAACACCACATTTGCGTAATCCCACTCTTTTAGATGAATTAGTTAATAAACTGCCACTTTCCAAACGTGAAGAATGGATTAAATATTCTTTAAATAATTTAGACCAGTACCCAAGTGTGAAAGAGTTTAGCGTGTGGCTTCAGGAAATAGCAACATACATTTATTTAGCAACAGAAATTGAATGTAACAAAAATGAAACAATCAGCAGCAAACGGGATAAAATAAGACCATCCTTCTCCATTATAATGGAGAAAAGTCGACAGCCAAGTTGTTTAAATTGCAAGCAAAATCACTACTTAAACCAATGCACCAAGTTTAAGACCACTACCACAGCGGAACGCTGGAAATTCGTAAAAAACAATCACCTTTGCTTTAGCTGCTTACATACCGGTCACAGCTCGTCGAAATGTAACAACCGTCGTCAATGTGGTCTGATGAAATGCACAAAATATCACCATCGTTTGTTGCATGAAAATAAAAATTTTGTTAATACTAATAATAACAATGGAAACAATGTGAAGTGTCAAAATGATAGTGATGGCACTTTGAGAACGGTTGTAAAAAACAGTGATGGCACTGCAGGGACAATTGATAAAAATAGTAATACGGACAATACACTTGCAAAAACCATTGTTGGTAACTCTTTATATAAAAAGACGTTGTTTAAATTTGTGCCGGTTCAATTAAAAGAGCCAAATGGTTTTGTAAATGTTATTGCGTTCGTGGATGATGGATCGAAGATTTCGCTTTTGGAAGAAACGGTAGCCGAACAAATTGGCCTACAGGGCCCTAAAAGTAATTTGTCTCTTGGGTGGATAGGAGGTAAAACCTCAAATGAAATTTCATTAAAAATAAGTTTAGAGATAAGCAGTATTGCAGAAGACAAACGTAGCTTCCAAATGAGAAACGTCAGAACAACAAAAAATTTACAACTACCGCCACAGAGCCTTCATATTGACAAGTTTATAAAGAAGTTTCCTGTGTTGAACGATTTGGTAATTAGTGATTATTTCGACGCAGTTCCTAAATTATTAATCGGCTTACCACATTTGAATCTTGTACGCCCCTTCGGTATTGTAGATTTAGATGAGAATTTTTCTGTGCATCAGACTAAATTAGGAAATATTTTGTTCGGCTCTAATGAAGAAGCTATGGAAGCAACAGTATGTGTGATTAATTTTCAGAATTTTGATGAAATACAAAAACAAGTTTCAGATTATTTTACTTTGGAAGGCTTTGGTATGAAGGTTGCTGAACCTATCATATCTGAAGACGATAAAAAAGCCGAAAAGATCCTTGAAAGAACGACTAAAAGAACTGGTCCTCAGTATGAAACTGGGCTTTTATGGAAGCAAGACGATTTCGATTTTAAAAACAGTTATGCCGTAGCACTAAGGCGTCTTCAAGGAGTTGAGGCAAAGATGCAAAAAGACGATGATTTAGCCAACTGGTACAAGAAAAAAATTGAGGAATACGTTTTCAAATCCTATGCGAGAAAATTGTCCCCTACAGAGGTCACAAGTGAAAATAGTCGTACCTGGTATTTGCCTCATTTTGCTATAACTAACATAAACAAGTGTAATAAGCGTCGTCTTGTTTTCGATGCAGCTGCTTCTGTTGAAGGTGAATCCCTTAACAACAGGTTGATGAAGGGTCCAGTGAGATATCAGCCAAAACCACTTTTAGCTATATTGTTTAAATTTCGCCAGTGCCGAATTGGAGTTTGTGCTGACATACGGGAAATGTTTCATCGTATAAAAATTCGTGAGGAAGATCAGACAGCCCAAAGATTTCTATGGCGAGATGGAGATAGTTCAAGACCTCCTGATGTCTACGTAATGGAAGCCATGATTTTTGGGTCTGCTAGTTCACCGTGCTCCGCACAATATGTAAAAAATCTGAATGCTGAAACGTATAAAGAATCCGACCCAAGGGCATATAAGGCCATTGTTGATTGCCACTATGTGGACGACTACGTGGACAGTTTCGAAAGTGTAAGCGAAGCAGTAGCAGTAACGAAGAAAGTTGTATCTATCCACGCACACGCTGGTTTTGAGTTAAGAGGATTTGTTTCGAATTCATCTGAATTTTTGAATTTAATCACTGATGAAGAAATTAGTGACCATAGTTTGAACTTAACAGATTTATGTAACAACGAAACTACCACAGAAAAAATTCTACGACTATCTTGGTCACCAGCCGATGACACATTTAGTTTTATATTGAAATTTAAAAAGTTTCCCGAAGGAGTTTTAAATGGAAGTCGAAGGCCTACAAAGAGCGAAGTGCTTGGCTTGACTATGTCAATATTCGATCCATTTGGTTTCCTGGCGAATGTGGTGATTGAATCAAAAATTCTGCTTCAAGAATTATGGAAGTACAATATTGAATGGAACTCGCCGATTCCGGATGAAGTTTATGGAAAGTGGTACGAGTGGTATAAAGGCCTTGAAAATGTGCGGTACATTAAAATTCCTAGGTGTTACGGGCCGCATTTTGTTGATTCTTTGGCAACTATCGATCTTCATATTTTTGTAGACGCAAGCGAGGCCGCATTTGCAGCCGTTGGTTACTGGCGAATATATTGTGAAGGCAATGTCAGCATAACATTTATTGCGGGTAAGTCAAAATGTGCGCCGATAAAACTACTGTCCGTTCCAAGACTCGAACTATTAGCAGCTGTACTCGGCGCCAGGTTGAAGGAGGCAATTATTTCTAGCCACGACAGAACCAGAACCGCAAAATATTTATTTTTGGACGGACTCAAAGACAGTTATAAAATGGATCTGTTCAAATACTCGAGCTTATAAGCAATTTGTTTCCCACCGTATTGCCGAAATATTAGAGATCTCGAAGCCTAACCAGTGGAGATGGGTTCCTGGCACACATAACCCCGCCGATGATGCAACACGGCCCCGAAACTTTTCGAAAAATTCTTCAGACTCCCGGTGGTTGAAAGGTCCACAATTTTTGAAATATAACGCAGCCGAGTGGCCAAAGCTACCCGACGATATTAACACATACGAGGTCGATTCTGAAGTTCGCTCAAAATATTTATTCACAATCAAGGATGTCAGTCCACTGATTCCATACGATGGAAAGTCAAGGTATTATACACTATTAAGGGTCAGATGTTGGTTCATCCGCGCGGTGAAAATATTTAAATATTATGCCTCGGGCCGTAAAAAGTCCGACCTAAATTTTCGCTCGTATATAACAGTCCCAGAAATTAATGAGGCGGAAAAGTTCTGGTGTCAAACGGCTCAGAAAAATGAATTCGCCGAAGAGTATAATGCATTGATGTTTAACAAATTCGTGCGTAAAAACAGTTCCATATTTAAACTAACGCCATTTTTGGGACGAGATGGTCTGATACGAGTATCTGGCCGCATCAATAATGCGGAATGTGTCAGCCATGAAACAAGAGAGCCCATAATTATGCCAAAGAATCACCCAATAACAAAGTTAATCGTGAAACAATATCATGAAGATTTTAGGCATCAAAATCAAGAAGCTATATGTGCGGCGATACGAGTGAAATTTTGGATCCCCTGTCTGCGCCAAGTGGTAAGATCGGTAAAAAATAATTGTCAAGAATGCAAAAATAGAAGAGCCGTCCCTAGGCCGCCCCTAATGGGTCAACATCCAGTAGGTAGGCTCACGGCTTATGTAAGGCCGTTCACGTATACTGGTGTGGACTATATAGGACCTTTCACGGTCTCAATTGGTCGTCGTAGCGAAAAGAGATGGGTAGCTCTTTTCACTTGTCTTACAATGAGGGCTATTCATATAGAAATGGCAAAAGACTTATCAACTGATTCAGTTATATTATGCATCAGGAATTTCATCAATCGTAGAGGCGTGCCAATCCGTATTAGAAGCGACAGAGGAACCAATTTTATGGGCGCTTGCAAGGAAGATTTTGTTCTAGACGAGGTGAGGTTGGCAGACGAATGTACGAAAAGAAGAATTGAATGGGTATTTAATACCCCAGCCCACCCGTCAGCTGGTGGAGCGTGGGAACGTTTAGTTCGAAGCATCAAAAGTGTGTTGTCGTTTACACTGAAGGAAAAGTCGCCGCAAGTCGATACTTTAATTAGCCTGCTGATAGAGGCAGAGAATTTAGTGAACTCTCGGCCGCTAACACACCTTCCCATAGAGAGCTCAGACGCCGAGCCTCTTACACCAAATCATTTTTTACTGGGTACACCAAATATTGTACAGACCCCTACTGTTGGAGATAAGGTAATTCTTAAAAAGCAATGGCATAAATTGCAGCAATTGAAGCAAACGTTCTGGAAAAGGTGGGTGCTGGAATACCTCCCAGATCTGACACGCCGTACCAAATGGTATCGTCCAGTAAGACCTATACAAGTAGGAGATGTCGTAATCATATGTGACGATAATGAGGCGCGCGGTGCATGGAAAAAAGGCATTGTTAAGCAAATTTTTACAGCGGCGGATGGGCAAGTTCGTTCGGCAGTGGTGAAGACTTCTGTTGGTAATCTACTTCGTCCTTCATCTAAGTTAGCTGTTCTAGACGTTGGTGGTGAGTCTCCCTGATCGACTCACGGGCGGTGGGATGTTGTGAAGTTAATCGATGTATTTTGAAAAAAGCCGTTAAACTGAATTTCTTGAACTTTTGCTTACTTATTATCTGTTTTACAATCGCTTAATATTATTAGCGATATTATTTATTGTGACTCTCTTTATTTGCTAACTTGGCTACTCTGGCTTTGACGTTTAATAACCGGTACAATGGTACCCAGTTTAAAGCTGTCACTCTAATAATTTAAAATAACGAGGCATAGATAAGTCGAACGCCAGAGAAGACAGAGTTAAGTAAGTATTTTTGTTGAAGTATTAAAAGCTATTACAAAACTTTATTATTTGAATGTACAATTTTAGATAATAAAACCGACCTACAGTCAAAATTATTCTAAATTAAAAAGCCCGCGTTTTTATTATTGCTCAATCAAGCAGCCGCAACAGTCGCTCTATTCACCGTTCGTTCGTCCATTTTTACAACTTATGTATTATAATATCTTTTTATTAAATTTTTACATGTTTAATTTAATTTAATTTTAAAAAATTAATTCAAAACAATATAATTTTCATTTATATAATTTTTAAGACAGAATCGTTTTAAGAGTTTCTATAACTAATGTATTCCTAATCATGGTTTTATTAACCATAATTTGTCTACGAGTATACATATATTTTTTCAATGAGTTTGGCAAAATCATTAGGTTGTTTACAAATTCACGCAAGTTTATTGTTTAGTAAATTAATAACATTTACTTATTAAAAAAAAAAAAAAATAAATAAAAAAAAAAAAAAAAACTGGTGATGTCATGGTATAATAAATAAGGTAGTCTTGTCCCTAAAACAAATACAATGCCACAAAAACAACAGGCATTTTGTTAGTGTAAAATGTTTTCTGTGTGTCAAAATCAGAGAAACAAGCCGCTCGCTTCGAAGCCGGACATCATCGCCGCTTTTGTGAATTCGAGTCGCTGTCAAACACATTTGTTTTTTAATGCTTTTATAGGTATTTCGGCTGTTAAAAACTGCGTTGTAAATTTAAGTTTCTTAATGTGATATTACACTCTTCTTTACAGCAGTTTTTTTTAATTTAATATATAAAATTTCCAAATAAAATTTTATACTTCATCGGCGGGTTGAAATTAATTTTTTTTGCATACGCGGCGCTACAAATTTTTGATCAGCTTGTTGCCCTGCTACATACAATTTGACATTTATAAACAAAAATATTCTTCTACAGCAGGCAGGACGATGTTAGATGTTTTAATTATACCACGAGTGATGTCAACAACTTTTCAAAGTATAAGCTGCACTTAACATTAAATCGATAATCGTCATATTGGAGAATTTGCTCTAAAATAATCGTCGAAATGACGTAAACTCGTCATATTTGACTGCCCTGCATGTATGCAAGATAACGTACATACTAGATCTGTTTCTTTACTGAACATTGTAATCTCGCGGGTCAAACAGTGGAGAAATCGAAATGTATGTAAATAGATATACTATATGTACAGCTACTGCCGGTCACTTCTCCAATTGTCTCAAATTCTCCCAGCGAGAAAAATGGTCATTGATTACATATGTAATGGAAGATATAATGTAATATTTTCCAAGGCAAAATAATGCAATCCTTTGGAAACGAGAAGGTTTTTTGATCACACACAAAAATTACCCATTGTTTACCACTTCTTACGATGAAGGAATGTATTTTTTTTTGCTTGTGCACAAGTGTTCGCATTTTCCTTTTAAATTGTTAAAAAGAAATGAATGAATAGGATTTATTCGCCGTGCACATTAAACGAATTCATTACTTTCCTAGGACATGTTCTGTGTTAACAATAATGAATTCTGGAATGAAAAAATATACATGCTGTACATTACTATCTCGTTTACTATTCATTGCCTTTTCCCGCTGGGCTTGAATTGCAAGATTTCAAAGATTTATTTATTTAAGTGGAAAACTTAATATACATATAACCTTATAAATTTTAAAATTAAGTTCTAAATTAAATTTTATTTTAGTGATTTTAAACGCTTAAAACGCATGAGGTCATAAAAATATTTTTTTGCATCATTGGCAACATCAGGCTTACATGATGCGGCCATAAATTGTTCATTAAGTCGATGTTCACACACGACGATTTTAGTTGGGCAATTCTAGAGTTTATAGATGTTTTTTCCAGTTTGCGGTGAGGGGAATAAAAAGGGAAAAATAATCGCCGGTACCCGGCTATTTCTCGTTGGTTTTTTTTTTATTTGAATATTTGACATTTCTTTTCATTCGGTGTTTCGCTTCTTGGTGTATAAATCATTTATAATTTCAATTAAACGCAAAAATTATATGTACGTTTTAAATATGTATGTAAAAATAAAAAAATTATTATAGAGTAAAATTTTTTATTAAAGGCATACTACATTTTGTTTATTTTATGAAAACACAAATGTCAAATTGTAAGAAAATAAAAGCTAAACAAAACAGAAGAATTGCCCAACTGCAACTCCTTATTCGAGCCGGCGATAATTTTTACAAGACGCCGCTACTTTTATATAACACAAGAATGAACAAAAGGCAAATTCACATGCACGACCAAGGCGAATAAGGTTAATGCAGTGGCGAATTCACGCGAATTTATACATTGGGGGCTGTGCACATATTAAGTAACGCTGTTTTCAATGATTAGTAATCCTAATGATTAGCAATTGGATTAGAAATTTTAATTGTGCTGAAAAATTGATTAATTATGATTAGTTAGCCATTTTAGACGATTACTAATTGATTAGATTAGAAATAATCAAAAATTTAATCACAATTAGTGACGATTAGCATTTCTAATCAAATCTAATCAAAAAAATAATTCATTAGATTTCTTGATTATTTTTGATTAGATTTGATTAGATCCACTATTTTTAACTATTTTTGTGAAAAGAAAATATTTATTTATCACATTTGTTGCTATATTTACATAAAACAGTTTTTGAATATTGCATAAAATTGCATACCGTGCATGTGTGCTGATTCTGCTTATGTATATATAATTAAAAAAAAAACTAATCACAATTAGTGACGATTAGCATTTGTAATCAAACCTAGTGGGTATAATGAAACTCAAAAAGGTTAAATTTAGTTAACATATTAATTAACAATTAATTTAAAACAAATTTAACGGCTTTGGTCAATGGAAAATATAATTTTTGCTGACTAAAAATTGTGTGCATTAGGTGGTTTTTATATCGCAAAATAAAATTAACTATTCTACAAAAAAGTATTTTTATACACTTTTTAAAAAATGAGATCCCATAATTAAAAAAAATATTGTTTCGTTTTTTTCGACAAATACCTATTTGATAAATGTGAACGTAGCTTAAGTTTTCATATGTTTCTATATTTTTATTTTGATAAAGTGCAATACATATATCAAAATATGGAATGAGAGCATTATATTATACAAATCACATACATACATATATGTACATATGTATGTGCTATTGATTTAAAGACAATTGCAACATAAACATTTTTTAAAACAAATGCCACCACTTTGTTTTATATTTCTGCTGGCAGCACTGTTACAGAAACGCCTTAAATCATGCTTTAAGAATTTTTAATGGCGATTCGGAACAAACTACATATCGAGAATGATAATTAATTGATAATTAATATTACTCATACTCACTTGATAATCTATCAACACTTTCAAAACGTCCTTCGACTTTTGAACGCAACGAATCCAAATCGAATGGTGCCGCAAGGCCATGATCAACACTGCGCGATTTGCTCCTGCAAAATAACAAATAAAAAAAATATGAATTAAAGTCAGATTAAAATAAATTTTAAACGGTCATATATATAAAATTGTGACAATTTTTATTAGACGTTCTCTATTTTGGAGATGTTTTTGTTTGTTTTTCATTTATTCACAAGTGGAAATAACCAAAAATGGATGCAGCAAAACTACATAAATTTGTGTAAATTTAATAAAAAAAACTTTTTGTTTAGGAAATTAAATTATGTACATTTAATTGCATTTTGATTAATACACATTGATGATTTTACTGAATGTATGAAAAATATGAAAAGAAAAATAAACATGACAAGTGTAACAATGATTTGTTCAGAAAACATGTCACTGAACTCATGATGTACATACATACACACATACAATTGAACATACATATGTATATACAAGCATTATTTTTTATGGCCTTTTTAAGAGTAATCTACCCAAGTTTTGTTTGTATAATTGAAATAATTTCACAATAATTATTTATTGCCAAATTATTGCTCTAATATAAACGATCAACCGTCCTTTAAATAGTTTAAATATTTTATAATTTCCATGAAATTGTGTAGTTTTTATATTTAAAAACAGAGCAAAATAAAATTTTTCGAAAACAAGTTGAAAATAATTTGTTTTAGCACATTTCAATGATTTGCAGAAATTTGTGCACAAATTTTATTTTTTATAGCAATTACGTTTTCATATTGAAATATTTATTTAGGGATATCAGTTTTCATATTTTAACGATTTTTTACACCGAAAAAAAATCCTAGCATCACTCCTACTTATCCTTTTCCCTTTTTTTTAATATTTAACCCCTTTCGTACTTTTAAAGTAAATTATCTGAATATTCGATTTTTATTACTTTTAACTTATAAAAACAGTACTTTAATAAAAAAGTTCAACTAAAGGACCTAAAGGCCATGTCAGATAAAAATTTTGCTTCGCGTTGCGTTACTGATTCGCTTTGGCATTTAAGATTAAATGTACACTACATAGTTATAAGAAACAAGTAGCATAAATTACTTTTAACGCAGCGCAAAACGAAAAGTTAGACACTTCTCAAATATTTGGGCTCTTTGACAATTAAATGAAAAAACTACCGACAGCTTTTATAGGTTAACCAATAATGCGTGACTGTTGTCAAATTTTTTATTGTGTTATACACCATTTGCATTACGCTTTTATATCAAAGTTAGAAACGTCACGGGAGGATACGAAGTTATATCTTAAACGGCCTTAAGAGATACTTTTCGTAAAAACTGTGTTTGGAAAACGTACTTTGTTTTTGCGATTTTTCGGATAGGCACTTTTGGAAAATGTATTTTTTTTAAATGGTAGGTTGTGTCAATAAAGCCTATTTTAGAAAAGTAGTTTTGTGAAAAAAGTACTTTTCACAATAAGTACTTTTTGAAAATAATATATCATGAAAACAGGTTTATTTTCGAAATTTCAATTAGTTGGAAAGTGTACATTTAAGGTAAAGTGTATTTTTGATTAAAATACTTTTAGTAAAAGCACCTTTGTGCAAAAAGTACTTTTTGGAAAATGTACTTAATTGAAAAATTTATTTTTCCGAACATACGATTATTTTAGTACTTTTATGAAAATATATTTGTTTTGGTTTAAAAAAAATATATTATTTTTGGAATATGTATATACCAGTATTGAAAATTTACTTTGTGCATATGACAGTTTTGGAGATATTTTTTTGCGAATGGTACTTTCTAAAAAAGTTAGCTTTGATTCCTTTTTATGTATAGAACTTCTCAAGAATTGCCATGGAAAAGATACTTCAGACGTATTTTGATAAGGTACTTTCTAGAAAATTCATTTTGAAAAAATTAATTTTTGGAAACAATACTTTTTTAAAATATGTATATAGTTTTTATAAGAGGTACATGTTTAAAAATTAGTTTTTTAAAAAGGAGTTTTTTAAAAGAACATACATATTTAAAAAAAGGTTTATTTTTAAATTAAATTTATTTTTTTAAAGAGTATTTTAAAAAAATAAACATACTTTTATAAAAAGTACTTTTCTGAAAATATTTTTTTAATCTTTCTTTTCTTTAAAAATTTTTTTTGATTTCAAATTAATTTTCATACAAAAAATTGCATTAATTGATAAATGCATTACGCTGTTGCAAATATGTAAATGTTTTAAAGATTTTGAATCAGGGGTGCTTATCCCATTAGGTATATATCAAGGCCATGCATGATAATAACATTGTTATATTATAAATTTTAAAGTACCTTTTTTGAATTAGTTTAATTGCTAAACAAATATTGTTTAAATAGACATTGTTAAATGCATACACCACTTGAAGGAACTAACAACGTGACGCACTTTCCACTCCAATACTCAAACCATTTTCTTTTAACTTTTCAACAATTTGTAGCATAAATTGTTTCAGACAGTATCTTAAAATGAATAAAGAACAAATTGTTCATTTCAAACTGTTCTTTATTCCTACAATCTTGCTGATATATCCGCACAAAAACATAAATGTGAAAACAAGGCCAAGTTCCTATCCAAAAAATTTAGGCCGTAAAAAGCACTAAGATCAAAATAAGGACCAAGTTCTTGATATTCTTACAGTGTTATTCACAAACGTTTTATTAGAGGCTAATAAGCAAAATGCGCTAAAGTAGTATTCACAAACGTTTAATAGCACTATGACGCGGTTATTACACGCTAATAAACTCGAAAATTTTATTGTAGGCATCACGCTACTTTAGCCGTTTAATAAGTTGACATTTGCATTTTTTAAAGTAAACAAATCACTATTTACTTCAAAAAGTATGAAAAATAAAAAAAAGATTCGAATAAAGTAATGATTGTAATAAATATAATTTCGACATTCGTTAGTATTATACAAAATATATACATATATGTATGTACATACATAAAACTATAATTTTTTTATTAAATTAAATATTTTGCAGATAATGTATTTCAACTCTCCCGATTCTTCCAGTCCTTCTGCAATGTTTACATACATATGTACATATGTATGTATGTATGTACGTAAAATAAGAAAATTCAAGAAGAAATACATAAATGTGAATATATATATGTATGTAAATATGTACATACATATGCATGATTGTTTACGTATGTATGTACACAAATGTGTCTGTATGTACTTACATATATATATATGTATATGCATTTACATGCATATTTGTTCACTTGCGTACATAACTTAAATTCTACATGCTCTTTGAAATATTAATATTATGACATCTTTTTTTCATGATTTTGTGCATAATTTGTCACATTTCAACCACAACAAGATTAAAAACATTTCCAAATAAATAAAGCAAACAAATTAGTGGTGTGTAAACAAATGCAACGAACTCGGTATTTGAATACTTTTGTAATAACTTAGGAAAAAACATTGCTAGCAATATCAATACAACACATATTAAAAAAGTTTAATAGTTTTTGAAATATTATAAGCAATACTCTATTACTCTAACTTGTTTAAATAAAATTTATATGACATTATTTTCACATTTTCAAACCATTAGAGACTACTTGCTTATCGAGTATGTTATTGTACACAACACTAATTATAACTTGACAATTAAAATGAAACAATGTTGCTAACACAGAATCACAAAACTGAAAAAATCACACAATAGTTAATTTGGCCTTATTAAACTTTTGTGAATAATCTTTATTATTACCGGGTAATAACACAAAAACTGATTATTAACTAATGTGTACATTATCTCTACAATAAGAATTTTTTATGAATAACACTGTTAATATTTTTTGCCTTTATAATATGGGAAAGAATTCTTGGAAAAATATTGGCAAGCTTATAGGTTGCCTAGAAATGAGATGAAATTGCACCTATCAAGAACATGGTCCTTATTTTGATCTTAGTCCTTTTTACGGCCGACATTTTTTGGATAGGAACTGGGCCTTGTTTTCACATTTATGTTTTTGTGCGGATATCACTTCCTTTTTCTAAGTTGTTTTTGTAAAAATATTTATATGTATTGATTATCAGGACCTACTACCTGTGTACCAAATTTCAGCTATACTGGAAGTGCCGCATACAAAGAAGGGGCACCCTAGTCCCCCCGGGTGGAAAGTGCTCATTTAAAAATAATTTTCGTTAAATGCTTATCAGGGCCTACCTGTGTACGAAATTTCAGCTTTTTACCTATACTGGAAGTGCCCCATACAAAGAAGGGGCACCCTAGCCCCCCCCGGATGGAAAGTGCCCGTTTTCTGATTTTTCTGGTTAATTTTACACCAAGACCTACCTGTGTACCAAGTGTCAGCTCTCTACTAAATTATGGACTTTTCACACCTTAATATCTCGGGAAGCTTTTACTGTGAAACTTTCAAATTTAACCTTTGAGGTCACCTCTGTAGGGAGACCTTATGTTTCAAGTTTCAAGTTTCATTATATTAAGATCAAGACGAGCAAAGTTATGAGAGGGGTAAAAACAGGTCGAATGGTTTCGCGCCTTGATAAACAAAACCAAGATGGGCTCAATATTGTTTTGGACGACAGCAAGTGGAAAAACGGTCACAAGCTCTCAGCCAGATAACTTGAACAAACAAGTTTGTGTATTCTTATGTTATTTATAAGTAACGGCGGTTTGTAAATATTATTGCCGGCTCGACTAAAGAGTTTCAGTCGTTCGAATAAGGTTTCTACTGGCAATTTATAAGAAAACCATAAACATAGTTCAAAAAGGAATTCAAATGCGTTTGATCATTGGTTGGTGTCTAAAATGACCAACTGAACGAGTTCCACACTGATCTAGTATTCGCAAATCAAGTGTTCTGTGTTATGAACTAATAGTACATGAAAATTATTATTTCCAAAGCGTCATTGAATGTGTGTGATCTTTTTACTGAACTGCCAAATAATGTATGGCCGACTTCCTAAACGCAAATTGCAATGCATATTTACAATGCAGGCACTTTCTAAACGCATACCTAAAATTATTGGCAATGCCTAATGTTCCTCATCTGTTGACAACTCAGTTTGTGGAGTATCAGCTGTCAAATACTTGCATCTATTTTATTTGGCATGCAAGCGTTTTATACTTAGACAATGGCAGACAATTCAAAAACAACAACAATATTAAAATACTTTTGATAAAAGTGGTGACAATCTTTAGATAACTTGTTTGTTATGTTCTTTCTATTTTAATATATCGCACCCTAAATACAAAAGGGTCACAACTCAAAATACTAAAATTTTCAGGAGAGACAAAAAACTGTTTTCGTGCAGAAGCAACACACTTAGCATAAAATTAGACATAACTGTATTTTTCCAGTTAAAGAAGATAGTGATGTGAAAGAAATTTTTGCAGTAGTTAGGGATTTGTACTCTGAATTAATTTATGGAAAAAAGTCAGTTTTGGAAAATTTTGAGTTGTGACCCTTTTGTACATATTTAGGGTGCGATATGCACTACTCTTGATTGACAAAGTTAATTTCCGGAATATGTCAGTAACAATCTGTGACATACATACATTTGAATGTGTATATTAGGTTCGTTCAATTTGTGCGGATGCAAAAAAAAAATAGATTTAAAATTTGTAAAGCGGAAATTTCAAAGAACGTTTTCCCAAGAACCCGTAGGTCCAAAAGCAACCACAATTTCTCCTTAATTGACTTGGAAATGAAATGAATTTCAATATTTCGGCGCAGAATAGCTTTTACTTTCAGACCCATAGTTTTGTTTTTTTTTTTGGAATTTTCCGAACATTGCAAATTTAGCTATAAATTTTTTGAAAAGCAAAATATACACACCCTAATGTACAAACAGCCGTACACACAAACTACACATTCTTCAATGTTTGTTATTCTCCGATTTTCTATTATCGAATTTGTTTTAAAGAATTTCTTCAATATTCTATATTTTGCAAATGTTGCTGCGAAATTTAATTGACTTTTATTAGTTGAAATTGATTTCGTTAATCAAATACAACAAAAGTAGTTCTTTTTTTTTTAAGTGATATATTGGCAAAATTGTATATTTATGAATTATTTGTCATATTTAAATTAGAAGACTTCACGTAGATAAAAGAAGAAGTTTAACAAATTTTAAGAAATAAAAGTTTTTGTATCGAATATTTCTTCTTATCATTCAGTTATTAATTTACAAAATAGTAAAATCGGGGCAAGTTTATCGGCAAAATAATGATTATCGAAAAACTGCTCTATTTACGAACCGCTTTTCTGCATTTTTTACCTCCTCTCCCCATAATATATTTTATCGCATGGATCCTCAATTTATGGTCCGATTTTAAAAATTCTTTATTTATGCTTATAAAAAAAATTATTTTCAGTTTGGTAAATTTTATTTCTTAAACCTGGAAGAATTGGCCCAGCCCCTAGCAAATTTTGATTGTCGGATAAATTTTGCAATTCCGTACCAATTCCGTGTTGCTTGTACTTTGGTCACAAATTGTTAAACTGTTGCAATTTTTATATTAGTACTCGTATTTTTGTACATATATTTTTTGGGTTAATAATTTCATTTTATTTACAATTCAAATGATGAACTTAAGCCGAAATAATCAATTAATATAAATATTTTACCTCAACCTTAAACAATAATAATGAAATCCTTAAAAAAAGAAAATATATTCCAAAAACCTTTTGTACTATTTTGAGGCTGTTACTTCTCAGTTTTAATTAAAATAACATTTCTTACTACAAAGTACATCTAAAGTATTATATATGATCCCTTTTAATATCACTTCTTATATTCATGCTCTGAAATACAGCAAAATTTTATGCGTCTTAATAAATCTGTGATTAATATTTTTTGAAAATGTATGCAATAGTTTTCTGTAAAATCCTTTTTCCCGAATTTACCCTTTTTGGTACTTTTATTTCTATATTTAAAAACAAAATACAATTTTCAAAAATGAATTTCAATTGAAATTTATAATAAAATATTTACATATGAATAAGCTATTTTAGATAACAAAAAAATTTTGCAAAAAAAAGTACCAAATTAGGTTTACAATTTTCATCCCAAAAGTGCCAAACGGTATGCGAAACTATTCCAAGAAGAGAAAATTACGAATTAAATTTATTTTTCTTTTCGCTCTAATAAATGGGTTACAAATATTTACTTTTTATCGCATGTGAAATTCCAAAAACAAATTCTTCGCAGAGTTCTACATCGATAGCGTAGCTCACATATTGATATATGTATCAGTCGGTCTATATAGAATGATGAAATTTCCTTTTTTTGAAGACAATGGTAGATGACAGCCCCATCATACTGGGAGAAGCTACAATAGACTAATGATCTACTCAGCTGAAAAAAAAAGATTAACCAAAGGCAAAATACTTCAAGAAGTGACACAAAAAAATCTAACATGGGAAGAAGCAAAAGGAAAAGCAAGGGTAACCTGATAATATGGAAATGCTTTGTGTAAACCCTGTGCTCCCAAGAGATGTAAGAGAAGAATAGAGTGTTTGTATAAAAACCGTTTCCATTTCATTTCTTCCAAACAAAATTCAACATGATTTAACAATTACTATTGTTTAAAGCTGATTTAAAAAGTATTTCTTTTCTTTATCTAATCTAACTGTAAATTCTAATAAATCACAAAAATTAACTGGCACCGCTGTACCAACTAACTTTATTTAATCTTTATTTTCAAGTTAAACCAAATATTTAGTTGCTGTAGACACTCAAGTATATTTTTGACAATCTTGATTACAAAAGTTATGGCGTTTTAAATAAATTCGTAATTTCAAGCTAAAAAATTATCTTTCAACAAAAACAAAAGAAATTAACTCTGAATTATAAATCAACGGAGTGTTTGTGCTCTTTTTTATTTTTATTCATAACCAAACAAACTGATTTCTTTTCATAGAATCCAATTCATAAATTTCGTAAGTACTTTTGAGAAAAGACGAAAAAACTAACGAAATATTTCATTCGATAACTGAGTCAATCAATCATGGTTTATTGTCAACTAAATTTAAAACTGTCATCTCTAAGGCTTTCAACAACAAAAGAGCATATTGTTAAGTTATCTACAGTTTTTGTGATTGTCTGCACTTATAGATAAAAATCAATTCAGCACTTGAATAGAAACAATACCAACCAACGACAGAAGAGTTTTAACATTGGAAATTTAGTACAGAATTGTCTATGAACTACTGACACAAATTTTCATATTACAAATATGTACATTAGCCTGGCTCATGAGTGTATGGAATTGCAAATGTATTTTTTTTTGCCTCCATTCATCAAAAGAAGAATTTGAACGATCGACAAAGAGGACAAAATTTCGTCTTTTATTTCTGCTTAAATTGTTCTATATTTCAATGGTCCATAACATAACTATTCAATTTCCTATTGCTTTATGAATTTTTGTCTTTGGAGGTACATCGTTAACCAGAGTTGTTCCCAATTTGTAGTAAAAAATCTGAAATTTCTAGAGACCTATAAATAATCTCCGATTTGTCTAAAATTTTAAACATAGATTAATTTAATCAATTGTGGGGAAAAAGATTTTTTCAATTTTGCAATTTGATCCAGTATAATGTACATACTCGAACACAGAAAAAAATAAATATTGATTTCAATTAAAAAATTTGTGATATCAATTAAAAATTTAATTAAATTTGCACCAGTAAACAATTTAATAATATCAATTAAATTTTTATACATTTATTAACTAAAGTTATTTATTACAATTAAAAATTTAATTAAATAAATTAAATATTTAATCAAATTTTTTTATATATTTAATTAAAGGGTTAATTGAAAAAAAAAATAATTTTTCTGTGTATATGAAATGCTAAAAGGCTTAGTAATCGTAGAGGGTGTTCACATATTGCGTAATGTGATGATATTCGCTCTTTTTAATCACTTTTCATAACTGTCCCCATTCTAACGCATTCATTCCGTTGCTCTGTTGTTTCAGAGATTCGGCAGTAACATATAAGTTTTGTGGGTAATTGACAAAAGGCAATGTCTGGAAAAGATAATTACAATATTCCCCAGAAGGCACAGCACCAAGGTTTGGATATCACCAAGATGATTAATCGTACGCACAGAGGTGCACGCCTTAGGCAGATGGGGTATATATGAACCCTCTATGCTGAAAAAACTAGTTTCAATATCGAGGGCCACAAAAGCACAAAGCGCTGTTTAACTATCAAACGTGGTTGAATATTCAAAGTAATAAATAGTGATTCGAAGGACCATTTGCAAGTATGCACATGCAATTACCATTTTCCTTCCTGTTAGTCTGTATAAAATTAAATCTTGTGTGACATAGACAATAAAATACAGTTATTTTCAATTTATACATTGTAGGTTATGTTGAAACTTGACAGCAGATTACGAATATAAAACTTTATTTCGCACTTTAGGTTTATGTCTATTATATGAATTGGGTACCAATCGTCTAAGCAAATATCCTGTTATTTATACATAAAAAAAAATTAAATGGTCTTTTTATTAGCAATATGTTTATAGCATTTTACAATTTCTGATCAGAGTTCGGAAAAATTATTTATACAATTTTTTTCTTTAATTATTGAAAAGTTTTCCAGCAAATTTTTATAAACTATTCAAGAGTAAGTCAGTTCCTAAATCACTTTAAAAATAAAATTTTTCATTCGTATGACAAAATGTCCTAAACTTCTTAAAAAAATTCCGCAATAAACTTGTAAAATCATCTCGTTAGGTTAATGGGCGAGGATACAACCAAGGACATGAAAGGGGTTGACCCATAAGCATAATAATATCAAAATATGCCACCATTTGTAACAAAGTTGAGATTCTAATACATTAAGCAATTTGACTAATATGAAAAACGAATTGATACTCTCGAACCCTGCCACATTTTGATTTTAATCTCTTTCAGTCATGTTATGATGACTCCTCCGTTATCTTTAGTGGTAACACACAAAATGCATTTAATATTGACAATTTGCGTTAAAAGAAAAAGTGGAAATGTGTTTGGTTTCTTTCCTGCTGAGAAATTTGCATAATTGAATCATCTAACAATGATTGGAAATGTTTCGCCTGTCTTTTTATGTTCATGTTTTTTTTTTTTTGTTTTTCTTTTTTAAAGCTTCGTGCAACAGCATTAAAGTAATTGCTATAAAAAAAGGAAAAGCTTTTTCTTTTATGTTGTACTATAGAATTTATAATTAGAATGAGAAAAGTTGACTTAATAACATTAACAAGTTTCTTGTATAAATAGATGATAAAATTAATTAAAAAAATTGAATCAATTAAAATGCTACTGATATCGTTTATCACTCTCGCTCTCTCCCTCTCTTTATTTCTATATACTCGTATATTAATCGATATCTGTGGTAATAGAAGGATACATTTATAAAAATCATATATTATCTATTGTTTAGTTATTAAAATTTATCTTGAATCATTTTTGGTTATTTCCTGTGATAAGCTTTGACTTAATTGTTAATTTGTTTGTACAAAAATAATTATGCTAAATGCTGAAATAAAATTAAAATAATTAACAACATGCAAATGTTATATTTGTGCTCTAACATGCAATAGTGTTACAATTTAGTTGACATTTACATTCATAATGTATATATGTATGTATGTATGTATGTATAATATAAAAATGCTCATAATATTTGCTATATTATATACATATGTACATACATACTTATCTAGATATTTGAGAATATTGGCACTTACCTGCGAACTGGTATTGATAAATTATCAAAACTGCGTGACATTAGCGAAGCATCTTGACTAGCCCTACGTGACCTATACATCAATATGTTTAAGAAAAAAAAAACAAATAAAAATAAAACAAAACAATAAAAAACGAAAAAAAATAAATAAAAATATGAAAGATACCGAAAACTATACAATATTTTGCGCAGAGCATGCGTGACAGCATAACGATATTGTTGCCTCTCAATATATATACATACATACATATATGGAGATAAAAATATTGCTACCTGCTTGAAAAATATTTTATAGTTTTTCTCAATTTTGTGAAAATAATGCTTGTACTACAAAAATAAAAACTTTAAAAGATAATTCCTTATGAAATGCAAATGTTCAAAGTCAAAAGAAGCTTTTTCGCATCACAAGTCTCGAAAGCTTGAGAGCAAGAGTTTGACATAGAGTTAGTGATTTGTCAGTAGACGAACATCTGCTGGTTTAGTTGGCAAGTTTAAATTACCAAATCGGTGGATTAATTAATATTGCGTTAGAACTGCAAAAAGTTGAAATATCTGAGCAAAAAAAAAAACTTTGGAAAATTTAGTAAAATTGAATTAAAAATTAAAAAAATATTTTATTTATTTGTTGCGGGTTAGCAATATCTAGATATATATTTCGTTGGTAGCTATACCAATTCATCAGTAGATGTTTTACCCTTTATGTTTAAAAAATTCCAAAGCTCATCTATTTATACAAAAACTCACAAATATATTTTTTGTGAATTACAAAGCATAAAAATAGCCTTTAAAAAAATTTTTTCAAACACAAACAACAATAATTTTCCATTATGAATGTAAATTAAAAAAATAAATAAATGTAAAATTAAAAAAATATTTCGAAAATGTCCCCAATTTAAATTTTCTACGCCAGTTCTATAATCTATTGTTTTACAACGAATGGTGTCCAATATTCCACCTCGTCTAAAAAGTTACTACTACATGACTTCGTTTTTTCGGTTTATTTATTTCAATATAAAATTGAAAGGTATTATTTATTCTAAACAAGCCACAAAAACGTAATAATTTATTTGTTTAAGTTGTCACACTAATGAAAAAAAAAATTATTATTTCGTATGGCAATGCTAAGAAGTATAAAATTTGAACAAGGAATAAAACAGCTGTTCTACTAAAAGATAAATTTTGTTTCATTTATGTATATACATAAATACACGTTTTATAAAATGTAATATATTTACGCTAAAATGATTTGTTCGACAAAAAATTTAAATTGCATCGGCTTTGATGGTATTTCGCGTAAATTTGTTTAATTGGTGAATTTTTGACGTTAGTGTAATAATTGCTGCCTAGTAAGCGCTGAGATGATGGCCAAATAAGCAGAATATTTTTGTCGTTCGACGTATGAGCCAATAAATTGTGAAATCACATATTTGACATACAAAATAGGTCAATAATTTGTTTTGTTTGTTTGTTTTATATGACCAATGCTCAGCGGATGACCCATACTTATGCAATGCATTGTGCCAGAGCTTAGGGTAGAGAATGTATAAGAAGAAAATGTATAAGAAGGCTTAATTCGCTTACAGAAGTGTTGAAGCACCTCTGATGTTAATTAGACGCATTAAAATTCTTAAGCTGTATGAGCATACTAGTGATGTTACGAATACTCGTATTCGTATTCGATTATTCGACTATTTGTCTGTTTTATGATATTCGTATTCGCATTCGCCATAGCCAATCGAATATTTCTCGAATAATTTGCACATACATTTTCCCAAAGAAAATCATACAACAAGTTTAAAAAAGTACACAAAATATACAAAAATATATTAATTTATAATAATTTTTATGTAAAGAAAGAAATCCCTTTATCTTTGACGCAAGATAATAATCTACTTAAAAAACAAATGAAAATTCTATTTCGTAAATATGTTCTCCCAAACAACACTCAACTACCAATTAAAAGCGCAACCAGAGTAAGAAAAACGAAATCTAAAAGTATGTAAGTATGTAGGTAAAATAATTTAAAAATGTTCAGTAGTTGTCTTCAAATTCGACATCTCAATGTCATAATAATGATGAATACCTAAAGTAGTGCAACAGTTTTCTTAAATTTATTGTTACTGACGGAAAGGGAGGGATTTTTTCCAATTAAATTTGAAATATTTAGTGGCTCTAAACCAGACATCAGCAACAAGTAAATTTTCGAGCATACTTAATTATGCACATTGATTTTTATGATCTAATCGTTGTGTTTCAAAAGCAAAAAAGCACTTCTTTACGCAACCCTTCGTTTCAAACTTCACTTGTTGTTTTGCGCTATCATTCTTGTTCTGACTGTGTCGTTAAGAGTATGAAACTCATTTTGAATCGAAGCCAACGTGTTGTTAGCGCAACAAGTGTTTTATTCAGTTGTTTGAGTAATTTTGTACTCGTATGTGAATAAATAATTTTTATTCATATTTTTGTCACAGTTTGAAACATGCACACATACATATTTATACTTTTGACTTCCGAAATCAAATTTTCTACCAATAAAATACATAGAGTTGGTGTTTTTTGTATTTCTGCATAAGCCTTATATTCATTGTATCATGCAATCAGATCATGCCCATTCGCATCAAATGATCGAAATGATTAACACTTCTTGATGAATTTTCTACTTGTGCATAAAAAGCGAACAAGCATAAAATTGAAAAATACTTGTTTGTGTTGTTCTTAAAATTCAACGTTAGAGAATAAGTAGGCTCGATCATACTTGTTGCAGCTCACTGCTCTAAACCTTACAAGTAATATTCGTATTCCGCGAATATTGTTTCAAATAGTCGTATTAGTATTCGCTAATTTTATTAATTGCTTTACTTAGCCTTCATCACTTAAATAGTCCGACAACAATTAATACAATGCCGCACTAACGAAGATTATAGAAATTAATGGTGTTGATTGACTTGCTTTGACCAGGGTTTAAACCCAGGACTCAAGTTTTTTGCTTTGTACGCGCTAGCTACTTCAGCCAACACAACAAAAAGCAACTCTGTTCGCACGTAAAATATTCACATCTATCGCGAATATTATGGGAGTAAGTTGTTTGGGAGAAAAATTGTATTCCCATCCCCAACTAAACTAACAATTAACACCATTTACAAAAGCTTAACTCGTTTAAAAATTTACCCACGTCCTCCTTTTTATCCTTTTGGAAACCTTTTGCCATAGTCTTGATTCGCATACATTGCATCAACCAGACAATTAATTTGTTCTTTATTAACACTCCTGTGTTAATAGAGAGAAAAAACTGATTACATGAAGTTCTGGATTAAAAAACAAATTGCTACTTACATGTTCACTTCTTGTTCCCACTTTCAATTGTTGTGAATAATTTTAGTCAAATTATTCGCGAGAGTAAACATTTGCGATGCCATATTTGTAAGGTATGGGAATTCATTCCCAAAAAAAATTTATGGGAATCATTCACGATAGTAAAACAAAAAAATTGGGAGTTTTTTAATGGGAATGTTTATTCGCGATAGGGGTGATTATTTTATAAAATTGAAAAAAAAAAAAAAACAATTATCACGTTTATAAGGTTTTTGGCATATTGAACTGCTAAATTTGATATCGAATCATGTCTTTTTTTGAAGTTGACAGCTGCAAGTGCTTAATAGTTAATTAAAATCATATTCAATGCTAGAGATAAATGATTGATTAAAGAAAGTATCTAATCATGTATTTTTCGTTGGTCGTATATTTATAATTTTAAATATATTGGAACAATAATTAGTACATGTAACGAAGCACCCTGTTAAGACACATACTCGTACATACATACTCGTATATACTTTTCAAAGTTTCAGAATATTAACTTCTTGTATTCCAGAATTAAAATTCAATTTATTTTCTTGATTTTATATCTCTCTCTCTCTCTCTCTCTCATATTCATATCAAATAATAACAGTTTATTTATCGCAAAATTCGTGTTAAAAGTTTTTCATAAATCAATAACATATTATGTATATGAATAAGTCCGTTTAACTTTAAAGCAAATCTAAACGTTTAATCACATACTCGTACATACGAGTGATCTGATTTTAATTGAACCCGAAACTAGACGACATGACATGGACATACCTACGCACACATTTTCATATTAAAGATATTTTTTAGTTGAAAATGAAGAATAAAATATTATAACGAATTTTCTTTATTAATATATTAAGTTTGTTAATGTATAATTATTTGAATTTCACCAACTTAATAAATTATGACTATGTACTGTGACGAACGTAAGATTGTGTGTATACGTGACTTGCGTCATTTAGCAATACATACATACATACTTTAATAATGAATTTTTGTTGACTTAAAAGAGAACGTACATACGAGTATGAGCAAATCATATTAAGAACTATGTGTGTACGTTTGAAAATAGTTTGAGATAAAAACACTTGCCACTACTCCATTCGGAAAATGAATGAATGAAAACCATTTAAAATATAAACTTAGAAATATCAAGAATGCTTACCAGAAGTATCTTGAAGTAACAAAATTTTGCATGTTTGTAGTATACAAGTTTTATATAATTTTATAGATTTGAGGAACTAAAATATTTTATGGATATTTTTCACACTTTTTTTTTTTAATATTTGTATATGGTATTAAATTTATTTATTGTTTAAAAATGTTTTATTCCAATAACAATAACAATATGATACTTTTTCAGTACATGATTATTTTAGCTACATAATCCCGATTAATTACCGCCGACTGCGTGTTTGTGTGTTTGTAATTCAAATAGTTTTAAATCACTATTAAGCTGCTGCATTTGCATTAACTCATACATACGAGAACATAAAATAAATTAGTGTCAACAAATTGTTTGTTATTTGTACTTTGTTTATATGTATATTAAAACTTGACACTATAAATATTGTTATTGTCACGTGATTTTCTCTTCGATAAATATTTACGTTTATTAGAACAATAAATACCAGGGAAACCAAAAAATAAATATTAAATATATGCACGCAATTGTTTTTCCTCTACACACTGTGTGCAGAGCAAGAAACACTGACACTGTCGTATATTAGAATTTAAGAAACCAAAATATGATCTCAAATCTGCTAGAAATGCCAAAAAAAATTCTTGTCTATTTTCGAAAACAGCGTTGTTCTATTCTGTTGTGTATATTGAAATCAAAATTGATGTTGATTTTTTTCCTGAGATATTAAACCAATTCTTCCTTTCTTTATTAACGATTTTTTTCTGAATACCTATAACTTTACGGAAGAAATGTCCTAAATTAAACGTTAGACTATATTATTAGACAATATGGCGTAAAACATAAACTACGTACAAATTCTTACCAAGGAATCGTTGGCTAAGTTTTTAAATACTTCTTAAGCTTAAACATGTTTTTTTCGTGGTTTCATAGAACGCGCAGTAAAATTAAGTCATTTAATATTTCTGCTTTCCCTGTCAATTGAATTGTATTTATTCATATCGAAAAATAAGTTGTGCCTGTTTTTCGATTAAACAAAATAAATGGATTATTTAGAAAAACAAGAGTTAACTTTTTAAATAAATGCATTTACAGTGCACTCGCGGTAACGTGTACTAATTAATTAAAACCAAGGGAGTTCATGTTAGCGAAATCGTTCACGTTAACGATTGTCGAATTTCATGAAAAAAATAAAAGTGTTTTACGCGCTTGTGTGGTTAACACATTTTAAAATTGCTTATTTTTTCTTTTTAATACTGCTTATTGTTGACTTAGCCACATAATACTTTTTTTTGCTAAACTAGTCACACCTGTTCCTTTTTGCAAACTATCTAAAACCGCGGTGCCCGCAAGTTCCTTAAGAAAGAGCAAACACCAATACATTTAAAGAAAAACAAATTTTTATTCAAAATTTTTTGTTGTAAAAACAAATACATGCAAAGAAAACGCATAAAATATATTTCATATATTTATTTCATATATTTATTGTATATCATACGTTAAACAAAAACAAAATGTACATTGATGATGGCTGTCGTCAATGTTTACCAGCAAAGCATACGAAAGTGTTGTTGCTTTGTTCTTGCGTGAAGAACGACAAAAACTAATAAAGACAAAGTTGTTTGTGTATTTCGCATTGAGGTTGCTGAGTGCTGTATGAGTATATTAAAACAAACGGCCTATAGCTAAGAGTATTACAAAAACAAATGAGCATGAACAGCATAGGGCCTGGGCACCAATGATCTAAAATATCTGCCTTTTCTTTTAACTCCAAACATTTAGATTTGTAACCACTCATGCCGACTGATTCAACACTTTGCATAAGAAAAAGACTTAAAATAAAATTTCCTTGCCAAACAAAAAAAAAAAAAAAACTATTTTAGAAGATTCACATTTTTTATATAAAGGGATTCCCTAAACTTTAAAAATCGAATTTAATATACATTTTTCAGTATTGCCTATAAGCTTAGGACACACATGCAGTGAAAAAAAAACTGTTCACGTTATAGAGGTTTCTGAGTTTTTTCACGTTATAGAATAGTCAACGTAAACAAAAGCTTGTTCACGTTACCGCGAGTGCACTGTATTTAATTAAAATAAAGAGAAGACAAAAAAATTTAAAATTAAATAAAATATACGCATTCTTATGCATGTAAATTTGTACTGATATTTTTCATTAAGTTAAAGAAATGGTGTGAAATCTTTGATTGTGTTTTTTTAGAACACATATTTTTTGGAATGGCACTTTTTTGAAGCTACATATGTACATACATACATATCTTCCAAAGAGCTACTATTCTCATTCAATCATTGAAGACAAAGATTTGTTACGGGTTGGAAATTTTGTAAAAAGCGTTTCAATGGGGGGTATAAAATCTCTGAAAACAGCGTTACGTAATATGTGCACAGCCCCTAATAGAAGTGCAAAACAAATAAAAACGGGTTGTGAAAGGCGATTTATATATTAAAACAGAGTGAAAACTTTTCATTAGCAACCTTTTTTTTTTTTGGTTGCATAAAGTGGCTTTAAAAGTACGCACTTGTATGTCTGAACTTATGCAAAGTTGGACTAAATGATACAGCAGGTGCTGCATGGTAGATTGTAAAGCTCAAAACGACTTTAAAGCTTAATTTTACATACATAATATCGAAGATTTTTCGAATTTGTATTATTTCAATGTATAGATTTGTTGCTTAAAAGATAATCTTCGCAAAACTTGAACAGTTTGTTGTTGAAAGTTGTGTTTGAGTTGGGATTTTATAAGTGTTGGCTCAGCTAGCACGCGCTCTACGTTTGATGTTCTTTCTACGAGTATATGGGAAATTAATCATCATGAATTTTAAATGAGATTTTTAGCGCCAAATGAGTCTAAAGGCTGCTTTAGCCGACCGTAACTCTAGAAATGTAAATGCTGATGTGTCAGCTGATTGCTTCTGTTATATGCAAATGCTATGAAAATACTTACTTGACTGAAATGAAATGTTGCCGTAACGTACCAACCTGCAGAAAATAGAATTTCATTACGAGGTTACGTGACATTTGTAGACAGTGATGGGATGGTTGTATTTTGAATTGCAATGGGGCACAGAAGTTCTTTGTTGGGAATTTTTTTTTGATTTGACTAGTTTTAGTTGTTAAATATGTACACATGCATGCTTTATTAAGTAAAGAAAGTTTTCTAAATATTTTTTTTCAATATCTAGCAAGAGACTGTACCGATCGTTTGTGCTTATATATTTTATTGTAATGAATTTGATAATTGGTTAAATTATTGTTTAACATTCATATCTATATATGTATGTATGTACATCATTGTTTTGATTATTAGTGTTACTTATTATTTAAAGATTTTTTTTTTGTATACTTGAATGTATGTATGTATGTACATATGTATGTACATAAATTGATATGCTTACTTTGTAATTTCATATACATACATATATTGTACTTATGTACATACATATGTGCATACATACTGATGTGCATACATACATACATTCAAGTATACAAAAAAAATCTTTTAAATAATAAGTAACACTAATAATCAAAACTATGATGTACATACATACATACAGATATATGAATGATAAACTATAATTTAAACAATTATCAAATTCATTACAATAAAATGTGTAATAATATGATTCGGTACCTTTTAAATTATATCGTACTATTTGCGAACAATCACAAATATTGTAAACATTTGGAACTTCCATCAACGTTTGGAACAGCTGTTTTGTATTTTATTTATAATTTACAAAGTGATAAAAAGTTGCAATGGACGACAAGAAATTAATACTACTGGTGATGGAAAATGAACAATAAGAATTCTCCGGGGCACAAGATTTCGAAGAAAAACAGAAAAATATGATTTAATATGTTTAATAAGAATTTTTGTTTTTTTATGTATGTATGTACATACATATGCATGTCTGCACATTCATGTGTCACGTGACACGTTTTTAAGCATTCTATAACTACAAAAATGTTGGCTCTTACATTACATCAACATTTAGCTTACATCTACGATTTCAACCGTCGGCTAAATAGGCCTTAAGGGCCAATAATTCAGTGCTTATTTATATGTCATTTATTTGTAAATGCTATTTATATACAAAAATTGAGTTTTTCACTGCAAAATTAAGTCAACATAAAATAGCCAACATTGTGCATTTAAATACATACTACACAAGTTTTACGAATTTCCTTACATATGTTTTTGACTGTTTGCTCTTCTTATTTAAAACAAAGCACACAGTTTTTTCGGTATTATCCTTTTAATAATTTTGAAAGTTGCTTTTATTCTTTTAAAACATTTCAGCAGTTTTTAATTATTCTTATTTTTAGCTAAAATAAAAATATATATTTTTTGATTTTATTTATTTGTTCTAGTCAGCTGTTCTGTAGGGAAATTTGTGGGAATTTTTTTATATTACGTAGTGCGACCAAGTTTTCAATACAATTAAATAAGAACAATTAATTACAATTGGAAAACAGAATTAGCACTTAAATGCAACATAAATTTAAATGAAAATTAGCTGAATGAATATTTAAATACGAAGTCAATTATTAGCCCTAAGAGATCAATATTAAAGAAAAAAAGTATTTTCAAAATTTTTACTTTATTCGCAACACATAATACGAAACCATTGACACTTTTATGATTTTATTGTGTCCTCAACTAATTAAATAATCAAAAACAAAGTAATAAAAGAAAATTAAAATTGATTAATGTGTTTTGTTTAAACAAAATCATAATAAAAGCAATAATAATCATCTAGAATGAATTTGCGTCATTTCATTTTATTAAATCAATAACATAAATTTCAGATTTTTTTCCAAATTCATTTTGGTTGTATTTAAAGTGCCAAAAAGTAAATGAAGATTGACAAATGAAAACAGTTGCAGAATTTTAATAAAACATTTTAATTAGAGTATTATGAAAACACAAAATAACAATAATGTATTAAATAAATTGTTCAATATTTTAATTTTATATTTTAGGAAAACCTAAAAGAATAAATAAATTATTTCGCAACAACAGATGGTGTTTGCGAATTATTCTATCGTATTTTGCATATGTGACCTTCTCCGAGAAAAGGGACCTAGTGTGTGAAATTGAAGTTTTGAGAAAAACGCATTTAAAGTTTCAAAAAACGCATTATCACTCTTACAGCCTAACCCACGATGTCGATCGATATCGCTCGCTTGCTTTTTCAACGACAAACAGCTGTTTTGCGCCCCACTAAAAATTTTCAGCACGACAAGTCTATCGACAATGAAAGCGAGCGATAACGTAAACATTTTCATACAAATTTCCGACCCACTAAGAAATATTATGCGACAACAACTGTCAAAATCAGTCACGAAAGTTTTGTTGTCGACAAAGAAATTAATTTGACAAAATTATTTAAAAAATGTTATTTTATATGAATGTATGTATGTAATAATTTTAAAAAATTTCATGATGGGAAATTGGTAGGTATTTATGTAAATACATATTATGTACATTCATATATTTATAATTATATTATTGTACAGATAATAATTATTGATTATCATTTAACAGGCAAAATCGAAGCCGCTGCAGGTTCTTGTTGAATTTGTGAAATTAACAAAATACCAAAAATTATTTTGCTATAAATTATTTTTACAAAATTCATTTATTCAAAGCATATGTTTTGTGTTTACATTTCTAGCAAGGCATATCCAAAAGGTGAGCTTACTAGCACACCAACCTCAATTCGCTTTATATTATACTAACTTTATATTCATACTAACTGATACAGTTTTGCAGCATACACAAATAATTGTTACAGCTTGGAAATCATTCGTAAGAAAATGTTAAATTTATTTGTGTTTTTTCATGAAAAGCGAGTACTTTATACCAACAATATACATGTTGTTTTTGGATTGTTGTACTTGTAATGGAACTGTGCATACCTGGTCGTTGTGCCACCTTCAAATGGCCATATATGTGGCTAAATTTACATGGAATATTTGATGTGGCAATATAGTCATTTGACAATGATTACGTTGAAACGTAAATACAGACGACCGACAAGTCGATAGTTAGTGGGTCGCTTATACGAACGATAATGAGTGAGTTGCTGTCGCTCTATCGACTTGTCGGTCGATATCGTGGGTTTGGCTGTTAATCCACACTTAAGTCCAAACCCGTTTTTCGACACACTAGGTCCCTTTTCTCGGAGAAGGTCACATATTTGAAATTAAATTACAAATGAACACATTTCTGCAGATAGAGATAAACGTTTATCAACTTTTATTTCCCTCACATACGAGTATGGTTAACTTTATTGTGAAGGCTCTTGCTACAGACATTTAAAGATATGAAATCATATTCTTAGAGAATACGGGAGTAAGAATGTCATTTCGATTTCAGAAGATGTATAGATAACTAATTTTATTTAAAAAAGTTTCTTTAGCACTTCTATGCTCCTGCATTTCCTCGGTTTTTGTGAGAAGATTTTAACCTTCATGCAGCGATACCGATTTGGTTAGATACTTTTAGCCAAAATTGGTTATTCTTTCTGCCAATGTTACTTTATAGCAAACGAATATATACTTGTATACATCGCAAAGTTTTTGGAACGGTTCCTATGAACAGATGTTATTTTTCAGCGGCTAAAATTTTTTTTTTAAATACAAGTGGTAAAGATTACTCAAGTTTAATAAAATTGCACGAAACCTATAAAAAGAAATTGGCACATTGTTTAATGGCCACTACTGTATTGTTCATTATGTTGGAGTTCGTCTCGAAAAATCCATCATATAAATTTAATTAAAAAAAAAAATAGATTCTATAATAAAACTAGTCATTATTAGTCACCTACTTTACATACGCGCAAAATGGTATATAATATGTACGTGTATTTTACATGGGACTACGTATTTACTTGTTTACAAATTATGTTTTGGAAGTCAATCTATTGAGTGCGTCATCTAAATTAAACGTTAAACGAAAATATCGCACCTTTCACATTCGCAAGGGTTGGTTTTAGTTCTTTAGCTGTATCAATTTTATAATAAAAGTTATTATAAAAAATTTTTACATAATTTAACACGCCAATTTTAGGGTCGAGAAATAAAAGTTTGTTAATCTCAAAATTATGCATTGAAATAATTTTCGTCTTGAGTGAAATCAAATCGCCAAATTTGTAGTCCAGTGATTATTATTGGGCAAAATTTTTTATTTTCTTGTTTTCTAGAGAAACTAATCAGGCTTTTGTTTCAACATTCGTATTAATTGTCTTTCTGTGATACATCTGAATTAGTGATGTTAGGAATATCAATTTTTAGTACTCGCGAATACGAATACGAATATTTGAAACAGTATTCCCCGAATATGAATACGAATATTACTTTTAAGGTTAAGGACTACGTAATATTTCAAATTTAATTGGAAAAAATCTCTTCCTTTGTGTCAATAATGATAAATTAAAAAAAACTGTCACACTACTTTATTATGGCATTGCGATGCCGAATTTGAAGACCACTACAGAGCATTTTTAAATTATTTTTCTTACATACATTTAGATTTTGTTTTTCTCACTCTGCCCTTTAAATTTTTAATACAGTGCTGTTTTGGGAGATCACATTTTCGCAGATGGCGAAAGTTTTTCTATTTTTGAAGTTCAACATTCGAACATATACGAGTTTATTTTTTAAACGCTAGTTGCAAATTGTATATTTTTGTTTATTTTTAAAAAGGTTATTATCTTGCGTCAAAGACAATGGGTTCTGTTTACAAAAAATTTTTTTAAATAATCACCCCTATCGTGAACAAATTTTCCCTCGTAACTTTTTCCCTTTTCCCTTAATGGCAATCGTGAACAACTCCCATGAAAAAATTTTATTCAGTCCAGAATAATAACGTGAAAAAATGCTCCCATGAAAAAATTCCCCTTATCGTGAATAACTTTTTTCCCACAAGTTTTTTCACTTTTCCCTTCGATTTATTCACTTTATTTTTGATGGGGAATAGAACAAAACATGTATGTAATTCTTCATACAACTTGAATATTAAAGCTTAAAAAGTTTATTTAAAGAAAAATATCTAATAATAAGGTACCAACTGATGTATTGGTCAACAAAATGCAAAACAACAAGTCTATTGCCTGCGAATTTGTGAAGCTTTAATTTGTTGGAATTTTTTAGTTTTGTTGGCTTTCCAAAAGTAGCCGAACCATTTAAACACATAAAAGTTAGAATGCAATAAATAAAAAATGCAAATAAACTATCGCTCCAACACTGAATATTTAGCTTTCCTTTTTTTAAGTTTTCTTTAAAATATATATTTCCAAGTATATTTTATAACAAAAATTTCTTTTATTTTTTATTTTTGTTATCTTCTTTCTTATTTTACATTCACAACGAATTGATAGCGGGAACAAACGTTCCCATGAAATTCACGATACCAAATTTCCCTTCATGGGGAATGAAAATTTCATGGGAACAAAAATTTCACATTTTGTTCACGATAGGGGTGAATATGTTTTTGTACTTGTATGTAGAGTTGGGCAAAATCGTTCCTTTTCCGGAACCGTTCCGACCGGACTAAAAGATTAAAGGAACTAGGTCGTTCCTTTCGTTCATCGTTCCTGTTACTTACTTTGGACATACATATAATAAACAATGTACATACATATATGCACCAAACAACACTAAAAAAACAAGCATACTGCCAAAAATAAAAAGCTACAGAAGATGATATAATAAATAGGGATAAATAGATTTTAATTAATAAAACCTGATAAAACAGGTAAATTAAAGAAAAAAATATATATAAAATTGAATTGGCCATTAATTAAAGTGCGACGTATAAGAAAAATGTATAATATTGTTGTGGACTATTTTATATGTAGATTTTGACGTTTATCAAAAACAAACAATGGCTCCGCAAGACGGTTTGCAATTACGGAACGATAAAATAGGAATGGCTGGATCAGTCCGAACCGTTCCAATAACGGAATCGTTCACAGGAACTAGGTCGTTCCAGAACGGCACAACTCTTCTTGTATGTACTTTTTTAAAGTTTTTGGATTGATTATTTCTTAGAAAGTATGTGCAAAATGATCGAGAAATATTCGGCGAATAGTCGAATAAACGAATACGAAACGAGTATTCGTTACATCACTAATCTGAATGCAGCTGGAATGAAAATTTCTCATATACATTGACCACGTGTAATTCTTTCTAAATATGTTGTTACAGAATTTATACTACATAATTACTACGTGTTATAAAGTTAAAACTGTGAAGATATATATAGTTTTGAAATTATTGAATCATTGATTCGAAAAACCACAACTATGGTGTTCGAAGGTAAATAACACAGGAAAGACAAATACATTTTGGTTACTTTTTTTCTTATTTTTTTAGATTCCAAGAATATTTTGGTTACAAACGTTCTTTGGTCGTGGCAACACTGGTCAGAACATTTGCATTTGAGATATTTTATCCAAAAATATATTAAAGCTATTTTTAGCTTATTAATATAATGTTAAAGTTGAACAGTTGAAATATATTTCGCATACGAGTACATATATTAAAAATTGAATTAAAGCAACCAATTTCAATAAAATTTGGATTAGTAATATTGATAGACTTAATTTGATTTTCTTTAAAGATTGGATGCAAAATTTCGTTCTTACTGGTGATTTAAATACTACAAGAAATTAGTTTCATAGTTGAGAAATTGCCATTTCTTATTTAATTTAAAAAAATCGTTCGAAACTTTCTACTTGATATTTTAGGGTCATACGATTTGCAAAATATAAATAAATCTGGACTTCTAGCAACAGTGTGCAGATGTCTCAACAGCTGAGTTGTATAGATGCTTTTAAGTATTACGAGTACTGAGGTGGCAAAGCTACTCAACAAAAATAAAGTGAATTAATTGAGGTATGTATTATGGTGTATTAGAATTTTAAAATATTTTTTTTGAATATTAGTGGTCTGTTATAAAAATCATAGTCGTCTTCCTTATAAAATATTTCTTAGCCGAATAATAAAATTTGATAGAGTGTTGTCATAACGGCGGGTTTCCCAATAGATTTGTTCAAGTTTTCTTAATTTAATTTTATAAAAGAAAAATTCAATTTGTATCCCTTTCTACTTTTTCCCTGTGACAACATTTCCATTAAGTTATTAAAATTATTTTTGTTTTATTGATTTTAGCAATTAGTACGCTTGCGTAAATTTTAGACAAATTAACGTTTGCTTGCACTATAATTGAGTGATGACAATATTGACAGTAGCGTATCTAACCATGTGTTTCGTCTCGTTATCCGCAAATTTTAAATATTTTGGTAAAAAGTGTTGATTTTTTATTTTTTACATTAATAAATCAATAAATTACTCTTTTCTGCGTTCTTTGTAAATTAAAAACAGAAAAGTATATTTGATAATTACGCTTTTGATTGTTGTTACGAGTATTAATCACTTTGTTTAATTTGTTGTTAACATATTTAATAGGTAACGGCAGTTTAAAAGCAGACATACATACATACATACAAACGTATTTATTTGATTTGGCCTTAATCATATTTTGGCACAGAGTAGAGTGTTTCAAGTACATATTTTCAAAATGTTATTTATCTCTGAGTGTTTCAACAATTTTCCATAATCAAGAAAACAAGTATATAATATTTTTTCTAAAATTGTTATCTGGCAGCCATTGACCTACATCAGGGTTGGATACGCGAACAGCTTTTCATTTCACTGAACTAGCAAAGCCCAATTCCTCCAATAAATATAATATAGAAAGTGTACTTTGGTGTTTGTTTCTTAAAAATGCTTTGCTCTCTAAAAGGGTGGTGTGTTTGATTGTAAAAAAATCGCCCTCACTAAAGGTGGAAGGCATTACACTTTATGCCCCGTAAAAATCGACAGTGTTGATAGTGCCCTGTAAAACTTAGCTGTCAGCAGTTAAAAACGGGGCTTTCCACCTTTTTATAAGTTGTGTTTTGTTCTAGTGAAATAATAAGTTGTATTATTACACGGTTGGTAAGACATTTTATATATGCACCTTTCAACAAGGGTTGTTTTTATTGGAGTCGGGTTTTTTGTATGTCGGGTTTATATTTAAAAAATTTTTTTTAAATGTACACTTTTGCGAATGAACCTTGTTGTGCTATTTCGATCAGTTTACGGATTACATGTTCCATTCCCTCTAACTTCACTATATTATGTTGACGTCTTTGTTATTGTAATCGGTAAATCGGTAAACTGGCAATATTTATTTTAATTGAAAAAAAAAAAAATATCTATAAATTTTATTTAATCTGTAGATTTTGTTAATATTTTGGATTTACCATTTGATTGGGAATTGCCAATCATATTGCGTTTTAATAAGAAATTATTGTTAGATTATAATGTTTTGGAGAGCCACTTGTACTTTAATGAAAAATTTATTATTATTAAACGATGTATATTATTTGTTATTAAATTTATTAAAAAAAAAAACAACAAACAAACAAACAGTCAGCAATCCATGATAAGACAAGCCACAATATATTTATGAATGTGTATTAAAACATTTTGGATCGTTTATTACAATTTTATAAAAAAATTATTTATTAATTAAGGTGCCACTTTATCTATTTATTAAACATTATTGAACAAACAAGTTTAAAATCTTTGAAGTTTAATTTAAAAAAAAAAAAAAAAAAAAAATATTACACTGCTCAGGTACGAAGACATATTTCAGCCTAACTCGAGAACGACTCATCCGATTTTTATTAACAAATCACCAAAAGATGCGTATCAAAATTATATTTAATTTAATTTAATGTATTTTTTCTATATTTTATCGTTTTGGAATTATTCAAAAATTTTAGAGGGGAAAAACAGAAGGCATTCACAAATGCCGATTTTATTCTAAATTTACCGCAGGTACACCCAACATTGAACGAATATGTGTGCAGTCAACCTTACATATGGCGGCGAATGGGATAGCCGGTCGAAAGAAAAACACTACAACGTTAAAATTTGGCCCGCAAGAGTAAATTTTATTCCAGGAGAAAAAAATGTATCAAAATTAAAAAAGAAAAATGTTTTGTCAGTTGGAAAAAAACTACATTGAATTAAATTAAATATAATTTTGTTACGCACCTGACTAATTTAGGAGGAAAATATTGCCACGCCCATAAAAAAAATCGTACGTGATCGAGAAAATCAAAATCAATTCAAGTGAATTTTTATTAAATTTTCAAAATTTATTAAGGTAGTTGCCTGCCGTGGAGCAAGTTGTTCCCTTAAAATATTGATTATATAATGACTCTTGATAAGATCCGGTGGCAAGTATTCTCCAACCTTAGACAGATTTTCAAAATTCTTTTTTTGTTGTTTTAAATTGGTCATTATATTACCTACCGTTTTATCCCAAAATAGCAATATATTTTTTTTTGTGAAAATTGTTTTCTTTTGAATGTGGTACTTTCTAGGAAATTCATTTCTTTAAAACGGCACAAATTATTAACATTCCCTTTGATTAGGTACTCTTTTCACAACATACTTTTTGAAAAACTTTTATTAAAAGGTACTACATATTTGGAATAGGTACATATTTAAATATTTATATGTTAAAAAATTCAAGTCACATATAAATACATTTTGGAAAAATTTGTTGTTTTGCAAACGCACTGTTATACTTAAAGGAATTATATTGAAAAATATAGTTAAAAAAAGGGTATGTACTTCTTGGAACAGGTACTTTTTTGCTAAAGTACTTTTTCTGAAGAGGCGCTATTTGTTTATTTCTCTGAAAAGATAGTTTTTTTTTATTGTATGTACTTTTTTGGGAATGGCTTCTTTGTGAAAAACTTTTTTATACGGCATATTTCAGTTTTCACTAAAAAATCCTAAAGAAATTGAAAAGAAAGTATGCAAAAAAAAAACATGTCCTGTCCTGTTTGATTTTGTGGGATACGTTGTTTTTACGATTAAAGCTCGGTATAGATAATTTACATACTAGTGATTTTATTGTATGGCTATTGAAGATGGTACCCATAGTGATTTTGGTTGATATCAATTTTCATAAAAAGCTAAGTTTTCAATAAAAAAGGCGAATCATGTAGTGCGTTTTTACAAGTGTTATGTTTATAAAACAGTTACCACTTTGAAAGCTGATAAAATATCTGATTATTGCCAAATTAGGCCAATACTTATCTACTCATTTGACGAGCTAAATTTTGAATTTTTATTTATGGCGTAATAGTTAAAATATTGTTTTTTATTAAAAACTAATCAGTATTAGTAATAATTTCTAGTTTATCTGCAAATTATTTGACTCTTAAGAGCTGCCGAGATTTATTATACAATAAATATGTGATTTTCATTGAAAGTGGAAAGTAATAAAGACCCAACAATTTAAATTGTTTTGAAATTCATACGTACAATTTCATATTAAAAAATATTTTATTAAAATAACTATCGAAACGTTAAGCAATCATATATTTTCCACAATTAAACAATATGTTTAACTTTTTATTTCCTATCAGTTGCTGTTTTGAATTTTTGTTGTTGTAGCAGTTGAATATGTGAGGGCTATAGATGCAAAGGCTGCAATCTCCACTTTTTTCACAAACCTAACTAATAATACCTTTTAGTTGTATTTAATGAATGCTTCCGATTAGTGAATATATCATTACCAAATACACTTTTATCTTATAAAAATGTGTGTTCGAAAATTACGATTTGATGCAAAAACGGCAATGTCCATTATGGAGCGTAATTATAGCAAACACAGCAATCTCCAATTTTATTATTATAATTGCCAGCAAAACGCTATACCGATTTGGTTGAAACTTGCGTCATATCTTCATCATATTCTTATTTACTGAGTAGCAAAACATACAGTTAATAAATATGAATATACTTTGAGCTAGAGGTTTTTACTATTTATTACGAAAACTATAAATGTGGAGATTGTAGCTTTTGCATCTATACCCCTCATGTTTTCTCGCTAAAACAATTAACATTTATGTTTGGATTTTCTTTAGAACCAAACTTTTTTGTAAAAAGTTCCAGTTGGGAGATAAATGAGCCATTTCTAAACGGATAGTCCGACTGGTATAACAATCTTACAGTAGGACATTTCGGGATTGTAAAACAATTCAATTTCAAGTTGTTAAAAAATGTTTATTTCATCATTTGCAGCTTTTATTTACATATATTAAACTTTTTGAAACAAAACTATTATTTTTAAAAACAGTTCTCTTTAAAATATGATTTTCAAACATTTTTTTCTAACTCCGATTTCGAATTTGCCCTATTTTGAAGCCATTTGTTGTAAGATTCCCATAGTTTGGTTTAAAAAACAAAACCCCTCGAAGAAATTCTTAGGTATTCCTTTATATTTTTTTACTTTATGGTCCGGTCTTCTAGCAAATGTTTACTTTAAAAGGAAAACCGTACAAATTTTTATTGTTGGCATGTCTTCAATCACTTAATTTAGGGTGCGATATCAGAATTTATACAAATAATAACCATAAAACAAAGTAAAATTTCAGAGTACATACATATCTAATTTTTTAGAAAAACTTTATAGATTTTAGCCAACATGTTATTTCATATACATCCCCTAAAAAAAGCTTATATGTACATATAATCACACTTAAATGGATCTGCAAGAAATTTAAGTAATCGCGCTTTTTTTTGCACACTGTTATAGTTAATCTGCATAGGGCCTGTATTACGAGAAACGTTTTTGTAAAAGATTGTTATCCTGTAACTCTCGTTGTAAGTGTTTATTTTGTCCCTTTCTTGAAACAGAGGCAGAAAGTTACTATTTAAGCACCAGATATTATGCAAAATTAAAAACAAAACGATTGAATGTACCAGAGATGCCAAGTACTTAAACGTAAAACGCGCCAACTGAGCTGTCAAAAAAAGAGCTAAATTTTAATTTAAAAAAGTATGTGTGGCACTCGGGGACTACCGCGGTAGAGCTATTGCATATCATTTTTTATCAACTTATGCAATTATATTATTACATTTTGTTTAATAACTCGGTTGTTATTGGAGATAATTTGGGCAAATTACAAAATTTTAAAATTTTTCGAATGCTGCAACTTTCACTGCTCTACGGCTCCTATTTACGGAGTTACGGCCAAATTACTGATTTCAATGTTCCCGACCCAGAAAAATTCTCAAAAAGTGTATTAAAATCAGTCTTTTTGTGTTAAAAACGCGGAAAAAAAAACAAGGTTTCTCCTTTGGCTTCTCGGCCGGTGGCTGCGCGATAAAAGCTATGCCATAGCTTAAGAACCTACGAATTGTCTGTTTGTTTGTGTATATCATTTTTTGTCAACCACGATTGCTCGTAAGTACGCCATTTTGTGTTTTCCTACATGTAAAAATCTGTTCTGGCAATACTGTATGTTCATGAAATCAATAGCATACTTTAGGGGTTAACATACATTGGGCGATTCAAATACTTTTGTTTTTAATTAATTATATTAAGGCAACCTGTAAGCTTGTTAATATTTTTTGCCTTTCTAATATGGGAGAGAATTCTTGGAAAAATATTGGCAAGCTTACGGGTTGCCTAGAAATGAGATGGTATTGAACCTGTGAACATATTGGTCCTTATTTTGATCTCAGTACATTTTACGGCCGAAATTTTTTGGATAAGAACTTGGCCTTATTTTCACATTTATGTTTTTGTGCAGATATCACTTCCTTTTTCTAAGTTGTTTTTGTATAAATATTTATATGTACATATATATTATTTTGGTTTTTTAACGGTTAGTTTATTTAACGTGAAGCTTTCTAGCTATACTGGAATTGCCCCATATAAAGAAGGGGCACCCTAGATGAAAAGTGGCAGTTTGAAAATCATTTTCGTTAATTGCTCATGGGGACCTACCTGTGTACCAAATTTTAGCTTTCTAGCTATACTGGAAGTGCCCCATACAAAGAAGTCCCCCCAGGTAAAAAGTGCCTTACCTTAGTATCCTATGTTCTTCTCCTGAGTCTAAGCTACATGCCCACCAATTTTCAGCCAAATCAGTTGAGCCGTTCTTGAGTTATAAATACTGTAACTAACACGACTTTCTTTTATATACATACTAGATGACCCGGCAAACGTTGTTTTGCCATACAAAATATTTCTAGTGCATATTTTGGGTGTTATATAAAAAATAATGATTGTATTGTAAGTGTGTGACGATGACCGCCGATGAAAAAAATACCAAACAATAATTTTTTTCTGTTTGAAATACGAACGACGACGATTATCCTGCATGAGGCGGTCATAGCGGACAGATGGCGCTTCAACAACAAAAATAATTTTGAGGCGGACATAGCGCCATCTGTCATTCAACAACAAAAATAATTATGAGGCAAACATAGTGCCATCTGTTGGGTTAATAGTTTAGTAAATACATAAATTGCCCCTTCCATCCCCTCCTCGACCACTAGCGGTTTGAAAAATAAATAGCCGCCGATTCTCAGAGTTACTGAATATGCATCAAAAATTTCATAAGCATCGGTCAAGCCGTTTTGGAAATATATAAATTGCCCCCTCCCTCCACTCCTCGTACCCCTACCGGTTTGAAAAATAGATGGTAGCCGATTCTCAGACTTACTGAATATGCATAAAAAATTTCATAAGAATCGGTCAAGCCGGTTCGGAAATACGGAAATTGCCCTCTCTCCTCGAGACAAAGTATTAGCACAGACACAAACCTTAGCCAAGACACAAACCACTGCCGGGAATTCCAAAAACTTGGACAAAAATCCCAGAAATCCCGGAAAATTTAAAAAAATTCTAAAGCGGCAACACTGTATAGTCATCATACATAGGCGTCTCGGTGTCGCGAGTTCAGAGATTTAGTCTCATCTAAAATATGCGTACCGCGCTAAGGGGCTGTGCACATATTACGTAAGGCCCAAAGGGGGGTGGGGGTTAAAGATTTGTTTCGTATTGGAAATTTTGCACTGAAAAATTATTAAAAAGAGTTAAAAGAAGTTTTCACTTCAAAAAACAAAAGACTTAAGAAACAAACTTAGTCTTAGGTTTTTTTTTTCGTTAAGGAATGTCGCCAAAGCCCGACAAAAAAATTTAATCAACAACTTAAGAAAACTTTAATTTTTAAATCATTTGTTATTAAATTTGCACTTTAACAACTTTTTACAGATTTTATTATAAAATTTATTCGATACGATGAAGCGTTTTATTGCCACAAAACGAAGCAAGAGGGTGGGTACAAACGCGAAAATTTACTAAAAGTTTCAAAAAGTGCAAACGTTTGAGAAGACCTGTGTTTTTTTTTTATCAGATAGAGTTAGAGGGAAAATTTATGATTAAAAATTAATCAAACACAGCTAATGTTGGCATCACTGTTATTAACAATTAATCATTAACAATTTATCACAAAATTTGAATCAGCATATTTTATTGTGAGCATTTTTAAACAAATGAGTTTACTGCTCCAGATAAAAATTGCCAAACGTCCTGTAAAAATTTTGACTATTTTGACATTATGGGTTAAGTGTTCCAGTAATCAGCCTTTTTTATCATATCATTTTTTTCATAATGTGTAAAAATATAATCCAAATATTTGAGAAAAATACACATAATTTTCTTTTACCAATAAAATTTAAATTCGTTTTCTGCAAAATTACTTTTTTTTTAGTTACATACATACATATGTATGACTAGTGCAGAAATATGTGCATATGTAAGTATGTGTGAATGTATGTATGTATGTAATTTCATAGCTACGAATATCAGTAGTGCGATTCACTATGCTTTTTTAACCACCATAATTGTGTTTAAAAAAGTTAACACCAATATTAACCCTTTTTGCTATTCACTAACATTTTAAACCATATCTGCAAGTGTTAAAAGACAGTTGTTTCAGTCAGCTGTTATTTTTAACCATACAAATTGGGGTTTATTAGCACCAATATTTTAGGTGTGGTTTAATTTGTTTATATAAAAGTTTTTGGTTGCCAGAATATTCATTTTATTAAAGTTTCATTATTTCTGTACTAATGTATGAAATTAATAAGATTTGTATGTGATTTAAAAGTCTCAATATGCTTGATGAATCGATATTTATTATTTGTATTGAAAGAATACATTTTTAAATTGATAATGTAAGAGCATAAAATTTTGAAAACAGCTTAGAGAAATTCATTGGAAATATATCAGATATGTTTAGATATTAATATGCGTCTTATGTGACCAATACAATGCGCACTTTTCCATCATATATGTATGTCGATATTAATTTTATTGTGTATTTCATATTGGCTTAACCAAGGTATATATGTATGTATGTATGTATGTACTTTAGACCTGCCCTTATTTCTATGAAGATTTTCCAAAATGGCGGCGCATAGGAGAGTAGGGTCCAAAAAGTTTCTATTTTATGCCGCAATGCTGCATATAAATTTTGGGCTCGATCCGACGACTCTAAGTGGATCCAAAATTGAGTTGAATAATAAGACAAGGTTTTATTATAAGAAATTAGGAACTTTATTCGGCATTTTTGGAAAAAACTCAATTTTGGTAACAGTTTTGTTAATATTTCGTAATTTTCTTATTTTTATGTTATTCTTCACTAAATTACCTTTTCACTAAGCTATTACTCAGAAAAAGCTGATAAAAAATAATAAAGTTACAATATCTTAAACATTAACTAAAGATGTTTTTTTGAACGATGGATATTTTTTGCGATAAGCTTCAACAACTTGCAATAAGAATTGCTTTTCGTGTTCTTTGTTGGTCAATATCCGATTATAGTCCTTCAAGAACTTCACTCCTCTTTCAGCGGTGTCATTAACGACGGATAATTTTTTGCAGAAAACGCGGCCTACTTTAAAATTCTCGTTGGTTTCCCATGTTGATGGGTCAAATGCCAAAAACTCCGGCGACAAACCGAACCGCACAAAGAAATTGTTAGTCTTGTTTGAAATGGAGTCGCTCAAGCTATGGTTGCGGAAAAGGAAAATTTTGAGTGAATAAATGACTTTTGCCATCCATCACGCGTTGCTGGTAGCGCCAGGAGAACGGAAGCTACCACAATGTGTTTCACTCAAGAAAACAGCAACCAGTTGGAGAAACTCTCTATAATCATTAGAGGGTGACGTTCTTTCAACTGCTGATTGCCGTAATTTCTGATGGCGGCTTGTTCATCGGGGGAATTTTTGAACCAACGATTTCGTCCTCGACACCATTCTCGAATGCAGTCTGGTCAAGACTCTTCCAGACAGGCCAACTGCAGCAGTTCTCGACGGCAATAGTGTGCTTTCTGCAAGATAATGCAAGCGCCATTGAGAGCTCCAGTGTTACTGGAGGTCGTGTCGGATGACATTGCTTCAACTCGATCGGCAATGTTCCAACGAACCAACAGATTGTACGAGTAAAAAGCGTCAGCTGTATCTTTTCCGCTTGAAAATTTTATTTGAGGTGCTCCAAGGAACTTCGAAGTCCCATCATAGCTGACCATAACCGCAACTCTCTCAACCTTTGCGCTGCCTACAAGGTCAACCAACATTTTGCCATCCCAATGTACGAGAAGCGGATTATTAATACTTAGCTGTTTAGGGGAAGAGACGAATGGCTTATAAGTACTTATATCGCTAAATATAAATAATACTAAATTACGATTTCTACGAATTCGGTCTGGATAACTTCTGCTTCCTTCCGGCGGTTTCTCGACGATATCGATTAATCGTTGTTCTGAGTAATAGCTTAGTGAAAAGGTAATTTAGTGAAGAATAACATGAAAATAAGAAAATTACGAAATATTAACAAAACTGTTACCAAAATTGAGTTTTTTCCAAAAATGCCGAATAAAGTTTCTAATTTCTTATAATAAAAACTTGTCTTATTATTCAACTCAATTTTGGGTCCACTTAGAGTCGTCGGATCGAGCCCAAATTTTACATGGAGCATTGTGGCATAAAATGGAAACTTTTTGGACCCTACTCTCCTATGCAGGTCTAAAGTACATACATATGTATGTCTTGTTATTATAATATACTATCGTATACACGGCCTGTGACACTACGTCATATTCATCATATTGTTTCAAAAAGTGCTGCACTACGCGTGATTTCTGTAGAAATAAAGAGGCTTTCATAATAACTTTTTTATGCCACATTAGTGAATGTACAAAAAATATCTTTGTGTTTTTTTATACATACTTTTCACCTATTTTGACATTTCATTTTGCAGAGTTGCTACTAAATATCAATTGAAATACAAAACTCTTTACCGGGGTTAAAAATAAGTTAGTGAATAACAAAGTGGTTAGTGCAAACCCCCAAAATATGTGGTTAAAACTAACCACCATTTAAGGTGTTAAAAGTTACTGAACTACACTAAAGGTTCTTAAATTAAATTTTGTAAATATGTATATAATATTTTTAAAATTCATTTCAATGTCAATGTGAGTACAAAACATTAACTAATTTGCTGAATTTCTTTATTGATAACAATATTATATTTTTTGTGTACAGTATGTACATTAGGGAAATAACTTTTTAACAATTTTTTAAAATATCAAAATTGGCATAGCACAGTCCGATAGAGCGTAAAAAAACTATAAGGGAACGTGTATTTATGTATTTTTCGCTAAGGTCAAAAAAGTTCACACACTAACCGCGATGAAGTTTTGAATACATATTATTAATTTTCTTTTTGGTTAAGAAACATTAATAATATGTTTACGAGTATTTAAAACAAAAAATATCTCAAGTATGAAATTTCATTAATATTTAGAGATGGTAAGAGATTTTTCCGCAAACCAAAACGTATCTTTAATCTTTTTTAAGAAAAAAAAAAATTAATAATGAATAAAAAACACCGTATAAAATTACGAATATTCAATATTGCATTTAGTTTAGAAAAACCAATTGGTGCGTGAACTTTTTTGAGAAAAATTACAAAAGATTATGATTTTCGTGGTTACTAGGATATGGTTGACCTCATGGTACTATGCCAAAAAATTGGTTATACCCCTAATGTACATACTTACATATGTATGTACACATGTATACATACATAAGTACATATGTACATATTTACAGGTATAATAATATTTAAAGTATAGATAAGATGACTATCAATATTTTGTGTTTTACACTACATAAGCATAACCATGGTAGCCAGAATTAAATCGTTGGTTTTCTGATAAAAAAAGATATTAACGTTGTTTCCGAAATTAAAAAAAAACGGGCAAACAAAATTATATTTTTTTTTGTTACGTAGTACATTTTAATTGCGCACTTACATACATCTAAGTAAGTATATTTTTATGTACAGTATTGGTAAGAATAATAGACACGTTGTATTTGTCAGAAGAGACAAAAAAATTTATAAAATCAAAATTTTTACTATTGACTTGGACACAGTACAGACCATAGAAAAACGTCATCGCTGTGTTATATGTCCTTTAATGTGTCATTTGGGTTGCCAGTTGCAGAAAATAGTATTACGTCCGGCAACGGACAGCTGACCGATTTAGTTGCTATTTTGTGCTCTTCTGCTACGCATCTGAACTTCGATTGTTATCCATAATCGAGCCATAAATGTATTTTTTCTAAAGCAATATTAATTAATTCACCTGCTTTTTGCCTGTATTCTTTTATTTTCCTTCCTAACATAAGAAATACATACATGGGATGTAATAAATATTGCAAGTAGTATTAGTTTGAGGCACATACATATACCATAAAAACAATCGTACATATGTATGTATATCCTTAAATATTACAAACGGTCAAAGATCTCAGAGAACAGAGAACAATTCCTTACAACAAATTGAAAAAGTGATTAAAAAATCATTCATTTATATACTTACATATATTATGATTTTTATGCATGTTTTTTTCTTGCGTTTTTAATTTTTAACGCATAATTTTGGTTAAAATTTTTGTAAGTAGAAAAACAATTAAAAATATGCAGAAATATGTGCATATGTAAGTATGTGTGAATGTATGTATGTATGTAATTTCATAGCTACGAATATCAGTAGTGCGATTCACTATGCTTTTTTAACCACCATAATTGTGTTTAAAAAAGTTAACACCAATATTAACCCTTTTTGCTATTCACTAACATTTTAAACCATATCTGCAAGTGTTAAAAGACAGTTGTTTCAGTCAGCTGTTATTTTTAACCATACAAATTGGGGTTTATTAGCACCAATATTTTAGGTGTGGTTTAATTTGTTTATATAAAAGTTTTTGGTTGCCAGAATATTCATTTTATTAAAGTTTCATTATTTCTGTACTAATGTATGAAATTAATAAGATTTGTATGTGATTTAAAAGTCTCAATATGCTTGATGAATCGATATTTATTATTTGTATTGAAAGAATACATTTTTAAATTGATAATGTAAGAGCATAAAATTTTGAAAACAGCTTAGAGAAATTCATTGGAAATATATCAGATATGTTTAGATATTAATATGCGTCTTATGTGACCAATACAATGCGCACTTTTCCATCATATATGTATGTCGATATTAATTTTATTGTGTATTTCATATTGGCTTAACCAAGGTATATATGTATGTATGTATGTATGTACTTTAGACCTGCCCTTATTTCTATGAAGATTTTCCAAAATGGCGGCGCATAGGAGAGTAGGGTCCAAAAAGTTTCTATTTTATGCCGCAATGCTGCATATAAATTTTGGGCTCGATCCGACGACTCTAAGTGGATCCAAAATTGAGTTGAATAATAAGACAAGGTTTTATTATAAGAAATTAGGAACTTTATTCGGCATTTTTGGAAAAAACTCAATTTTGGTAACAGTTTTGTTAATATTTCGTAATTTTCTTATTTTTATGTTATTCTTCACTAAATTACCTTTTCACTAAGCTATTACTCAGAAAAAGCTGATAAAAAATAATAAAGTTACAATATCTTAAACATTAACTAAAGATGTTTTTTTGAACGATGGATATTTTTTGCGATAAGCTTCAACAACTTGCAATAAGAATTGCTTTTCGTGTTCTTTGTTGGTCAATATCCGATTATAGTCCTTCAAGAACTTCACTCCTCTTTCAGCGGTGTCATTAACGACGGATAATTTTTTGCAGAAAACGCGGCCTACTTTAAAATTCTCGTTGGTTTCCCATGTTGATGGGTCAAATGCCAAAAACTCCGGCGACAAACCGAACCGCACAAAGAAATTGTTAGTCTTGTTTGAAATGGAGTCGCTCAAGCTATGGTTGCGGAAAAGGAAAATTTTGAGTGAATAAATGACTTTTGCCATCCATCACGCGTTGCTGGTAGCGCCAGGAGAACGGAAGCTACCACAATGTGTTTCACTCAAGAAAACAGCAACCAGTTGGAGAAACTCTCTATAATCATTAGAGGGTGACGTTCTTTCAACTGCTGATTGCCGTAATTTCTGATGGCGGCTTGTTCATCGGGGGAATTTTTGAACCAACGATTTCGTCCTCGACACCATTCTCGAATGCAGTCTGGTCAAGACTCTTCCAGACAGGCCAACTGCAGCAGTTCTCGACGGCAATAGTGTGCTTTCTGCAAGATAATGCAAGCGCCATTGAGAGCTCCAGTGTTACTGGAGGTCGTGTCGGATGACATTGCTTCAACTCGATCGGCAATGTTCCAACGAACCAACAGATTGTACGAGTAAAAAGCGTCAGCTGTATCTTTTCCGCTTGAAAATTTTATTTGAGGTGCTCCAAGGAACTTCGAAGTCCCATCATAGCTGACCATAACCGCAACTCTCTCAACCTTTGCGCTGCCTACAAGGTCAACCAACATTTTGCCATCCCAATGTACGAGAAGCGGATTATTAATACTTAGCTGTTTAGGGGAAGAGACGAATGGCTTATAAGTACTTATATCGCTAAATATAAATAATACTAAATTACGATTTCTACGAATTCGGTCTGGATAACTTCTGCTTCCTTCCGGCGGTTTCTCGACGATATCGATTAATCGTTGTTCTGAGTAATAGCTTAGTGAAAAGGTAATTTAGTGAAGAATAACATGAAAATAAGAAAATTACGAAATATTAACAAAACTGTTACCAAAATTGAGTTTTTTCCAAAAATGCCGAATAAAGTTTCTAATTTCTTATAATAAAAACTTGTCTTATTATTCAACTCAATTTTGGGTCCACTTAGAGTCGTCGGATCGAGCCCAAATTTTACATGGAGCATTGTGGCATAAAATGGAAACTTTTTGGACCCTACTCTCCTATGCAGGTCTAAAGTACATACATATGTATGTCTTGTTATTATAATATACTATCGTATACACGGCCTGTGACACTACGTCATATTCATCATATTGTTTCAAAAAGTGCTGCACTACGCGTGATTTCTGTAGAAATAAAGAGGCTTTCATAATAACTTTTTTATGCCACATTAGTGAATGTACAAAAAATATCTTTGTGTTTTTTTATACATACTTTTCACCTATTTTGACATTTCATTTTGCAGAGTTGCTACTAAATATCAATTGAAATACAAAACTCTTTACCGGGGTTAAAAATAAGTTAGTGAATAACAAAGTGGTTAGTGCAAACCCCCAAAATATGTGGTTAAAACTAACCACCATTTAAGGTGTTAAAAGTTACTGAACTACACTAAAGGTTCTTAAATTAAATTTTGTAAATATGTATATAATATTTTTAAAATTCATTTCAATGTCAATGTGAGTACAAAACATTAACTAATTTGCTGAATTTCTTTATTGATAACAATATTATATTTTTTGTGTACAGTATGTACATTAGGGAAATAACTTTTTAACAATTTTTTAAAATATCAAAATTGGCATAGCACAGTCCGATAGAGCGTAAAAAAACTATAAGGGAACGTGTATTTATGTATTTTTCGCTAAGGTCAAAAAAGTTCACACACTAACCGCGATGAAGTTTTGAATACATATTATTAATTTTCTTTTTGGTTAAGAAACATTAATAATATGTTTACGAGTATTTAAAACAAAAAATATCTCAAGTATGAAATTTCATTAATATTTAGAGATGGTAAGAGATTTTTCCGCAAACCAAAACGTATCTTTAATCTTTTTTAAGAAAAAAAAAAATTAATAATGAATAAAAAACACCGTATAAAATTACGAATATTCAATATTGCATTTAGTTTAGAAAAACCAATTGGTGCGTGAACTTTTTTGAGAAAAATTACAAAAGATTATGATTTTCGTGGTTACTAGGATATGGTTGACCTCATGGTACTATGCCAAAAAATTGGTTATACCCCTAATGTACATACTTACATATGTATGTACACATGTATACATACATACATACATATGTACATATTTACAGGTATAATAATATTTAAAGTATAGATAAGATGACTATCAATATTTTGTGTTTTACACTACATAAGCATAACCATGGTAGCCAGAATTAAATCGTTGGTTTTCTGATAAAAAAGATATTAACGTTGTTTCCGAAATTAAAAAAAAACGGGCAAACAAAATTATATTTTTTTTTTGTTACGTAATACATTTTAATTGCGCACTTACATACATCTAAGTAAGTATATTTTTATGTACAGTATTGGTAAGAATAATAGACACGTTGTATTTGTCAGAAGAGACAAAAAAATTTATAAAATCAAAATTTTTACTATTGACTTGGACACAGTACAGACCATAGAAAAACGTCATCGCTGTGTTATATGTCCTTTAATGTGTCATTTGGGTTGCCAGTTGCAGAAAATAGTATTACGTCCGGCAACGGACAGCTGACCGATTTAGTTGCTATTTTGTGCTCTTCTGCTACGCATCTGAACTTCGATTGTTATCCATAATCGAGCCATAAATGTATTTTTTCTAAAGCAATATTAATTAATTCACCTGCTTTTTGCCTGTATTCTTTTATTTTCCTTCCTAACATAAGAAATACATACATGGGATGTAATAAATATTGCAAGTAGTATTAGTTTGAGGCACATACATATACCATAAAAACAATCGTACATATGTATGTATATCCTTAAATATTACAAACGGTCAAAGATCTCAGAGAACAGAAAACAATTCCTTACAACAAATTGAAAAAGTGATTAAAAAATCATTCATTTATATACATACTTATATTATGATTTTTATGCATGTTTTTTTCTTGCATTTTTAATTTTTAACGCATAATTTTGGTTAAAATTTTTGTAAGTAGAAAAACAATTACAAATAATAATAAAAATGCAAACAAAATTAAAGGGAAAAAGAAAAAAAAAAATCACATAAAACAGAAATCGTGATGTTTTTTCTATCATAACAAAATGTTAATGGTGTTTAGTCATGATTTATAATCACCGTGTAAATTGAGTATTCTGCTCATTTCTCTACATTAGAATACTGCACAGCACACGTGCTTTGATGCAGAAGTACTACACTCTTACTTGTTTTTTATTAACACTTTTTAGGTTCTTGTACCCTCATTCCCGCATCGGACACTCCATTTAGAAATGACTGATTTATTTTAATTTGCAGCTAACTGTACGTTGTTCTACTGAAAACTTTTTTGAAATATATTATGGGTTTTATATGTACATATATTCTTTTTTATTTTATTACTCCTAAAAATTCACTGGAAAAAATTTATTTCGACTAAAAAATAACCATCCTTTAAGATAGAACCAAATATTGTTTCGACGATTATAGCCCGTTCAGCGTGACGCGAAATTAAGTAATTTCCTGATTTCGACCTAAATCAAGTTGAAATTACATACATATGTTATTTCGCATGCGTTTTGACAATTCCCAAATTAAGTAATTTTACTTAATTTCGCCGAAATCAACTTGAAATTACAATAATCAACCCTGTTTCTGTGATAAAATCCATTTTTGTTCCAACCGTGCTCTAATGTACAACCGTGTTTACCGAGAAAAAAGTGACGTTTGTTTAAAAAATATATTGAATTAAATATTTAAAACTGAAATTTTTAATTAGGTATTTGATTTTTGAAATTTAATAGTGTATACATATGTACATATTACAATGGCAAAGTAAGTACATGCATAAATACCTACGCATAATATTATCAGCTGTTCTTAAAATTAACTCATGTGTTAAATGTACCAGCATGAACACCTTAGATTTCGTTCATAATTTCAACTTGAAATTACTTATGGTGTTTTCTTTTCTAAACACAAAATGGCAGCTTGCTATTTCACTAGAACTGAACACAACTTATGAAAAAGTGGAACGCCCTGTTTTTAACAGCTGGCAGCTAAGTTTTACAGGGCACTATCAATACTGTCGATTTTTACGGGGCAAAAAGTGCAATGCCTTCCACCATTAGCGAGGGCGATTTTTTTAGAATCAAACACATCACCCTTTTAAAGAGCAAAACATTTTTAAGAATTGAACACGAAAGTACACTTTCTGCATGGAGATGTACCATTTTTTTGTAGAAAAGAAACCACCATTAATTTCGCGTCACGCTGAACGGGCTATTGCATGAATGAAAACAAAGGCACGTGATTTTTATGTGTTTTAAGTGTAAGTATTCTTCATATATGCATACGTAATATTCTTTTTATTAATTCAGAACGTTTAACCGTTATTGTGAATGATATTTATTTAAAGAATACGAAGTATGGCAGTATTGAGAATGAGGTACAACAAACAAAACAAGATGTATTATCTGAGCAGTATTTTCGTCGAAGGGTGCACGATGAGAGACAATATGATTGAAAAGTAAAGAAATAAGCCGGTGCAATAAATTAAATTGTTTATTTTTAAAAGGTTGTTGGAAAGAAGCATTTAGAAAGAGTTTACAAGAGTAACCACACGTGCGGAAAATCAAGTAGAAAATTCCGGTACTTATTATCCGGTAAGAATGGATATAAAACAAATCTTGATTTCAATTCATGACATCACGAAAAATTTAAATAGAAAATCTATCCACAAATGACGTATTGTTCAGGCACTTTTCGTCTGGTAGCGGAATGTTTCATCCCCCCCCGATTCACTACCTCGAACAAACAAACATTAAAATACTTCGAAATGTTCATGAAGTATTTGACAATAAGTTTAATCCCTGAGACAAATAAAATTAATATTTTTACTTTAAAGTTGATTACCTGTTATTCGGTTTCGTTTCAAATTCGCAATTATTTTTTATTTCCATTTAATTTTTTTTTCTATTTTAAAAGAAGATAAGACAAGAACAATTTTGCAAACAAAAAATTTAATTGACAATGTCAAGATAAATTCATACATATGATTTTTAGAATTTTAATTTCAAATAAATTGTGTATTAAGTATTTTATTAATTGTATTTATGTATTAACTTTTTACGAAAACGATTGAAGCACTTTTCTTATTTCACACGAATTTGCAAGAAAAATTAACAAACAAAAACTAATTTTGAGTTTCATTAGTTGATATCATTTGATTTTACATGTTATTAAAAGGAACACGTAGTATTATTAATTTAAATTATTTGTTTTGTTATTAACGCACATGAAATGAAGCACTTGCATGTACTCGTATGCTTTTTTAAAATATTAAAAATATGTTCTCTATTTTCTTTTATTGTGAATGTGTCTCTATAGACGACCCGTTCGCGTTACACTATTTTCATAAATTTGAATTCTAAAACTGTTGTCTCTCCACTTTGTTATAGTGTTTTTATTTTCACATTTCCAGTGTGAGCGTTGTCTTTTTTTATAATTTATTATTATTTTTTTACAATTGTTTGTCTGTGTTCACACTATCCAAGTCTTATTGCAAAACTTATCACGATTTCTTCTTTGAACTTTCATTGGCGTTCACACAGTACTCGTCTTATTGCTTATTTTGCATGAATGTATGTATGTATGTATACCTACTTAGCATTACGAATAAGACAACAAAACGAATTTCATGAGTACATGAGAGGGTGTACTCGTTTCTTTCCCCCCTGTCTCTCTCTCCTAAAAGCTAACAAGCTTAAAAATAAGACTTGCATCGTCTGAACACAGACTTTGTCTTTGTCTGTCATACACAACATTTATTTGCTGTTTTATTTTGTATTTTATGCGTTTTGTCTTATTTTTATACCCTTCACTATAAATGGTAGGGGTATTTATTGGTTCGTTATTTCGTATGTAATTTTCAAAGTACATATTCATATGAGCCCCATAAAGTATTCTTATACTACGTTCACACGCAACATGCTTCGCTCTCTATTCATGCTTCACACCCCAATCATGAGCGAAGCAACATGCTTTGCCATACAAAATTTTGAGAGCGAAGCATGTAGATTCATATTGAATCTACTTGCGAAGCATGAAAAATTTCTGTCTTCTCTAAATTTTATCGTAATTTATCGGAAGTTTATCTGAACTAGACGCAAAAAACACAACAAAAACTTTAATTAAAAGTGAAAAATTGAATTAAAACTATAAAGATAAAACAACAATGGAAACAAAAAATATGTTTGTGCGTTTTTAAAAATGCGTAATAATTTTAACTTATTTTTTTTGTCTATTTTAGATTTTATTTGTTATTAAAAAGAGAACTGTCAAATCGAAGCAAGTACATGAGTCGTGTGAACAGCTAGATTCATAAACATGCTTCAGAGAGCGAAGCAAGTGCTTCATCTTCTCCTGTGAACATAGTATTATACATAGATAGGGAAGTTGAATGAGCCATGTCCGTCTGACAATCTGTCTGTTCGTGAAATCTGTTTTCCGAAGCCAATCAAAGAGTTGGAAAACAAGGGTCTTGAACTAATGTGTCAGGCTTTGCTTTTAAACAATTTGTATTTAAAATCAGAAAAATTAAAAAAAAAAAAATGATTTAATATTATCCTTATTCATAATCTTGTACAAATGATCTTGCATCACAGCATTTGCAATATGGTATACTATAATTTTACTCTGAACGAAGAAAATATTCGGTAATGCACTTGCTACCAAGTCTATTGTTAACATAAAACATTTAAAACCAATAGTTTATATTTACTCTACTTATGCAATACTTACGGTGTTTTCTTTTCTACACACAAAATGGCAGCTTGTTGAAAGGCACATGTAAAAAATGTCTTGCCAACCCTGTAATAATGCAGCTTGTTATTTCACTAGAACTGAACACAACTTATGAAAAAGTGGAACGCCCTGTTTTTAGCAGCTTGCAGCTAAGTTTTACAGGGCACTATCAACACTGTCGATTTTTACGGGGCATAAAGTGCAATGCCTTCCAACATTAGTGAGGGAGATGCGTTTAGAATCAAACACACTGCCCTTTTAAAGAGCAAAACATCTTTAAGAAACAAACACCAAAGTACATTTTCTGCATGGAGATGTACCATTTTCTTGTAGAAAAGAAAACACCATTAATTGCAAAGCGACAGCTGACAGTCTGTGTACCAAACTGATCGGCTTGTAATCATTGGTTAGAGGCTGGGGCTTCCCTCTCATCCATTCCCGCCACCGCTGTTATTATTTGACTCAAATCTTGGCTGGGCATAAAAATCCACTTCTTTTGCCTGCTACGCCGATGAAATTATATCAGCTTGATATTAAAAGTGAATAAAAAAAGAATGAAATGTGATAAACACAATAAAAAGTGGACAAAAGAGGAAATAGGTAAAAATGTTAAATTTTAAATATTATTGTGGTTAGTCTCGAAACATCATGATGTCAGTTCAGCCCTCCGTGCACTCTTTTTTTTTCTTTGTCTGCTCAATCATTACGAGGTTCTAGATTTTTCTTTCTAATAAAAACAATAAATTTAATTTTTTTTTTTGGATAATTTCATTTGGATCAACTTTGCGTCTATATGCGATTTCCATGCTAAACGGCGATCAAGGTGAACGCCTAGATATTTGACTGTAGACTGTAGTGTTTCGGAATAGTCTCGGTGTTGATTTGTAAAGGCGGGCATGTTTCTCTTCGCAACGTAAAAGTAACATGTACACATTTCTGCTCGTTAACTTTTATACGCCATTGTTTGAGCCATTTTTTCAATTTGGATATATACCCTTGTAAGTTGATGGAAGCTTCTACTGGATTTTCATGGACGCTTAAAAAAGCTGTAACATCAGCAAATGTTGATGTATGAATGTTATTGCTTAACGGTAAGTCAGAGGCATATTTTAAATAAAGTAAGGGACCGAAGATGCTGCCTTGGGGAACCCCGGCTTCAATCGACTGCGGTGGGCTTAAAAAATTGCCTTCCCGAACTCCAAAATTTTCGTTCCGTTAAATAGCTTTTTAAAAGCTTGACGATGTTTGCGGAGAGATTTTGCGTTATTTTGTGTATAAGACCTTCGTGCCATACTTTATCGAAAGCTTGAGAAACATCTATAAAGAGCGCAGAGCAATATTTCTTTTTTTCAAAGGTGTCTCTAACAACGTTCACAAGTCTGTGAGTTTGTTCAATAGTGCTATGTTGTCTGCGGAAACCAAATTGATGATCTGGAATGCATCTACTTCTAGTCACTATAGGCATCAGCTTGCTCATATACAGCTTTTCAAATAGTTTTGAAATGTTGGGCAATAAACTAACAGGCCGATAGAATTCAACCTTCGTATGATCCTTACCGGGCTTTGGTATCATAATAATCACTGAAACCTACCATTCTTTTGGATAGTATTGCAGCCGTAAAATACCATTTAAAATGAATAGTATTATTCTTTTTGCAATATATGGCAATTCTTGAAGCATTTTGTTGCTTATTTTGTCGACACCTGGGGCTTTTTTGGTGTTAAGACTAGCAATAGCATTTTCAATCTCCACAATATTAAATTTTAGCGGTGCTTCTGGTGGCAGTTCAGCAATATTAACAGAAATATTTGGTGTGAACACTTTTTCTAAGTGTTTAACGAAAAGTGCACCTTTTTCCGCATCAGTTCTTGCCCAGTCACCATTAGAGGCTCGTAATGGAGGTTTGCATATCATTGGCCTTTTAAGTCCTCTGGCTGCACGCCACAGCTAATAATCTGTTGATGGGGTTGCATCGAGTTCTTGCAGAAATTTTTGCAGCGAAGCTGTTTTTTGTGCTTGCAAAGCTTTTCTAAGCTGCTTGGTACACTCCTTAAGCCTTAATTTTAGCTGAGGCGATCTGTAACGTTGCCATACTCGTCGAGCTCTCCGTTTTTCAGTCAATAGCCTTTCTATATCTGCACAAAAAATATTGTTAAATCTCTCTTGTTGATTTGGTTGAATTGAAGAAGCATTAAGAGCAGCTTGTTTAGCATGTGCTTCAAACAACCTAATAGAATTTTCTATGTCAGAAGGTGTTCTCAATGGCATATTTTCCGTGCAATGAGCACTCAAATATTTTTTGTATTTCAGCCAGTTAATACGTGCAGATGTCAGCTGTAAATCACATGTTGGTGTTGCAGTTGTGTGTGAGTAAATAGTGATAATAGTAGGCGGCGAGTGATCTGAAGACAAATCCAAAGATGCTTCTACTTCATTCATTTCGCTGGGCACAGCAATAAATTTAATTGACAAAAAATTATATTTAGAGAAAACGAACTTAAGCCTGACAAATTAAAATTTCTTTGATTAAACAACACTCAGTTCGAATAAAAATTTATAACTTAATTAATATTTTTATATTTATAAATTTTATGCGAATTTCGAAGAGGTCATTTACAATTGTTAGAAAATTTTTACAATTGCATAAATTTTGCAATCTCAAATGCAAAAGATTTTGAATAGGGGTACTTATTACCCTACAAGAAATGGCTGATGGAAACTAACACACACAAAACTTATGTATTTACTAACACTCTTTCAGCTATGACTATGTTTATGACTGATTAGTAAAATACTGTGGAGTGAACAGAGTTCAGATATATGTTTTACTATAGTTCACGAAATCCACAAGTATGAAAGAGAAACAAAATCACACGTACACGAATGTTTACATCAGTTTTTTCATATTGCCCTTAATAAAATGATAGAGAATGCTGTATACCCATGGGTATACCCATGGGTATACCCATCAGCAATGCCCTTCAGATGATGCATCATATGACCGTCATTGTTCTTGTAGGGTATATTTTATAAATATATTTAAAGTACTCAAACATGACTTGGTGAAGGGTATTAAAGATTCGCCACAGCCGATTAACACTCTTATTTGTTTTATCTGTTTCCGTTTTTCCCTCTATTTTTTTTTTTTAATTTCCATACATTTAACACTTGTTCACTTCAAATCCCCGTTCTATATTTTTATCGATTATGTTTTTATATTGAGTTTACAATGGTGTAAATTGCTATCGCATTAAAACAATTGCATAGAATTTAATTTATGAATGGATATTTTTTAGAAGACGAAAATTTAACTCAATCACAAATGTTTACAATAAACGATATGTTTAAAATTTAGTACAAGTGTTATACGAATCTGTTATCTTTTTATCTGATATTTAACGATACGCAAATAAGCAATCGAAACGATAGATACGGCAGTATGTATGTAAGTAAATACGTGGTAACAAATAAAGAAAACGAAAGTGTTGTCCAACAAATGATACAGTTATCATTGTCGATAGGATGTATGTATATAATTTTGTTTTTGTTTTAAATTGCCTCCAGCTTTATTTCTTTTTATATTTTGCTGATATTAATTTGCCCCTGTTTGTGCAACAAACAAAATATGATAAAGTATGAGTTCATTATTTGTCTTTATCGACTTTTAGAAACACATGTCTCATATTATGATAGTGCGGCATGCAGTGGCTTAAAAGTTAAGAATGGACATAGATACATTTCGTATTTATAAAACAAAAAAAAAAAAAAAAAAACACACACACTTAATTATTTTAGCAGAGCTCAGTTTTTGGTGCAAATGGATTTTTAACAACCTGCAAATGCATTTAAAATCAAACAAAAAATTTGCACGAACAACACTAGTGACGTTTTGCTTCTGGTAAATGCGCAGCGCAGTAAAAAAAAAAAGTTGGTTGAAATTCAGTATTTCGCAAAAATTCAATCGCAAAATATCGTAGTTTTTTCGATTTTTTCATGATTTTTATACTTGGGTATGTTACAATATTATGCATTTGCACTTTTTATAAAGGTTTGTCTCGAAAAAGGTACTTTGCAGTGCTTTTTTATGTTTGCAAACTCATACTCTATCGTTTATGAACTGATTTTTAAATCCTTCTTCTTGGTTTGAAAGGGTTTATTCGATTTTGGAAAATCGTGGGCAAAATGTTCCCCGAAACACTGAGTATTAAATAACTCCTCCATTTATGGACCGATTTTAAAAATTAAAAATGCAAAATTTGCTTGCATTTTGATCTCATAAAATTGTTTTGAAATTTGGAGGGTAAAGTAAATCCCTCCTCCCAAAATATTTTTATAGCATTATACCTCTATTTATAAACCTATTTTAAAATTTTTTTATTTGTTTGATCGGGTTTGCTTGAATTTTGTTCACATGATTTTATTATATCGAGGGCAAATTGCCAATTTAATCCCCTAACCTCTCGCTCCACTCATCCAAGCAAAATGGTATGGCATAACTCGTCCATTTATGGAAAGATTTTCTAAATTCTATTTTTTTGCAGTTTGATCCCATACGCGAGTATTTGATACCAAAATCGCAGGACCCAGTTGTACAAATATTGTATTAATATTGATTTTTGAGTAACTCCTACATTTATAGATCCTTTTTCGTATTATGTTTTAAAGGGTTTACTTGCGGTTTGGTCTCATAAGTTTTTCCTTTATTCGGAGAGGCTATTAGCCTTCTCAAAATATTGAATATCGCGTAACCTCACGATTTATGTAAAGATTTACAGTGTTATTCAGAAAAAGTTAAAATTTACTATACACTATTAAGCAAAATTGCAGACTTTAACGCCATATTAAAAGTTGAAATTCCAAAGTTCGTGGACACCTCTTTTAAACCTAAATTAAAGTAAAATTACATTTCTGGGCTGGCTATTTATTTGCGTACATTTTGAACACATTTTTATAAGAACTTCTGAAAAAAATAAACATTTATTCGAATAAAATATTATATATGTATACATATTTTATAATTCATTTTATATTGCATTATTAAATACATTTACATACATATGTTTTTTATATTATTCCAACATATAGATAACAAAATTATAAAGTACTCATCAAAAAGCAAAGTAACAAAATAAAATTATTTAAATAAAAGTATTCAACGGCCTATTTTTTTATAATTGCTAAACGCGTTTAAAAAGAATAATAAAGTCAAATTTGTTTCTTTTAGTTTCATTGACAGTTTTAACAGGGTGAAACAAAAATATATAAAAGATCAATATTGTGTCCACACGGTCACAATAGTGGAGCTCTATCTTTGGTGCGTTTTCTTTAGCAATTATTTTAAATTGCATCAGATTTGTTATTAACCGTGAACATTCTTTTTGTACTATATTCGGTCTAGAAATTAGATGTGTACGTGTCCAAAACATTATGAATGAAAACATCCAGTTGAGAAACATTAATGTCTGTTAAGGGTATTATCTGTTCATGTGTCCGTGCTATAAACGCAATTCAGAAAGTAATAAACAGCAAAACTGTGTATTTTGGATTAGGAAAAGGCTATTATATTTTCATTTTGAACGGCATCGACAATGAACTTGCTTATGTGCTTATTGGGGAAAGTTCTGATGACTTTGTTTGCATAATATATAAGTAGATATGAATAAAAAATATATAAAAGAAAAAAATAGTAAACAATATCGGGATTGGGATTTCGGGATACCTAGTGTGAATAGATGTACATGTATACTCTTATTTTTGAAAAAAAAATAATATTTTATATTTCAAAATCTATGAGAAGTAATATCATTTAGGCTCAAGTTCAGTTTTATTGAATTAATGAAAATTCAAAATTACTAAGAGTTTCTTTTTTTATATTGAAAAATATTATTATTTATATCCAATCAGTTTTTAGCAGAACGTATCAGTACCGATTTCAAGGCCGCTACACCTCTCATCAGCGTTCAATTGTCCGTCTTTACAATTTTCGTAAAGTGGATACTAATTGAGAAGAAAATGAACTATTTAACCAGTTTTCAATAGAAATAGAATACGAGAATTAATTTTTAATTCATTTTTTATTCTACATATTGAAACAATGCTGATTAGTACGAAATTCCCTCATCAGTGTTTGGAACTTACTAATAATCAACACAAACTCATAGTCCTTTATCATCAAAGTATTCTACTTTGTAATCTAACGTTTTTTTTGTTGTTTTTACTCTATTTATTAGGGATATTCACATTTTACTGTGACCCCTGTTATTAGGATATGTAGCTCGTGCCCAAGCTGAATTAATTAATTAATACATTAATTCAATAAAACTGAACTTGAGCCTAAATAATATTACTTCTCATTGGTACATCAATATAAGTTCGAATAATAATTACGTTTATTCGTAATAATATAAATAAAAAATAAATATTTCAAAATCTTTTATTTTCTTACTTAAAAAACACTTCATATTATTTTATAAATAGAAGAACTGACCAGTGGCGGTTATTGAAAAAAAAGTATTCACCCTTGTTTCACTATTAGAACTTAGTGACATGCAAATGAAATAATGTTGCCAGTCTTACATGAAAAAAGTTCTTAAAGTACTGTTTTTTAAATAAGAAATTTTAATAACCATTTATTAAGCGGAAATCTTAAGTTTACTAATGTGCAGATGATATCGTTAGAAAATTTACGCTTGCAGTTTGATCCATTTGATCCTTAACTACCCGCATGAAGTTTGTCTAATAAATATATCCGCTATTTATGGACCGATTTTTAATCTTTCGTAATAAGTAAATATAAACTAGAAAAGTAGTGTCGATTCTGTTCGATTAGATTTTTGTATTGAAGACTGTTTTTTGGTGCCACTATTATTTGTTAACTAATACCTTAACACATGGCTGACTTCCAAAACGTTCGTATACAAAGTTTGTATACAGTATTGCTACTGTATTTAAATCACATACATATGCAAAATTCCGAAACATGGCAACAACTATAAAACCGATATCTTGTTTGCTTTATTAATGCGTTAAAAATACTTGGCGGCGGCGTTTTGAAATGGAATACATTGTATAATTATTGTACTGCGGCGTTATGAAATGTGATGCTTTGTTCAAACACAAAGCAATTGACGTTTCGGAAGTCAGCCCATCTGTTGCAGCAACAAGTCAGTTGACTTTGAACTTTAAAAAAAAAATATAAACATTAATTTTAGTACCTTAAAGGGAACTTTATATGTCAGAATATGTTTGGCAAAGTATGTCTGCCGAACTATAACTAATTTTAGGTTTTCTTTTTTTGTAAACTATGTTTATTTTTTTTTTTATTTCATTAATAAATAAAAGTACTCATTGTTAACAGATTAATTTAAAAAATTATGTTGCTTATTACAAGTGCTGTCACGCCGTCCATCTACTATTTATTATTTGCCATTATTTATGTCCGCTTGTTCTTTTCCCCATCTGTTTTGAGGTTTCTGTTTAATTTTATTTTAATGCAAATTAATTGCACTTGATATCAAAAAGTATATAAAAATTATTATCGTGTATATTTTGCAACAACACATGTTATTTTAAACATTTTTTTAATGTTTTTGTTATTATATATTATTATCATCATTATTTTTAAATTGTGCTTATAAACAAAATTAATCATTCGTCATATAATAAGAGAAATAATTTTGAAACTTATATACATACTCGTATGTACATACATACAAGTGTACATATGCACGTTAATATAACTTTGCTAATATTAAATGGATGTCGTTTTTATTTAGAGCAAATTTCTTTAACTGCTGTGTAGTTATTAGAAATTTAATTATATTATCAATAGAGCGGGTTCATTGTCAATTTATGATCGGCCGTAAATCGCGTGTAAAATTATGTATTTATTGGCGGTATTCAGTATTTGATGCGAACGGTCTTGCGAAAGTGCAAATGCAAAATATCGTAGCACAGCAGCAAAATACACAGAGTTGCCTTTAGATTTCATAAAAAAGCTACAACCTTGTGAAATTCGCAAGACCATTTGCAGAACACATTTAATACCACCATTGTAATTTAGTAAAAAGCAATTTGACACATACTCAGAATTTTCCATATGGATACTATGTATTTACTTCTATATACTTTTCATTATAACTTTTCTCGTTTAGCGTTTTTATTTTGTTTTGCCAATTTTTTTTTTTTTTTTTTTTTTTGTTTAGATTTTTTTTCGTTTTGACAATTTTTGTTCGCTTTGGAAATTTTTTTCGTTTTTTGTAACTTTTTCGTTTTGGCGATTTGTTTCTTTTATTTGAATACACTGATTCATTCATTAGACTGACACTGGTGTAGTATTCAATTATCAAGTGACCAATCATGTCGGAAACGCAGGCTTTAAGACAAATTATAAAAACCTCTAAATGGGGTCACTTTCGCCAGGGTTAAGTTTTCGCTCGCACGAGTGTGATACAAATGGAAATGCGACCGAAACTGCTGCTTATTACATATTCACACTACGCAACTTTATTGCATGCAATGAAAAAGAGAGATAAGAATTATAAAATGTATAGATTTCTATTTCAACACTGTCTTAAAATAAAAATTGCATGCAACAAAGTTGGAGAATGTAAATAAGGTATTATAGTCTGCAGATATCCAGAGTTGTTACAGAACGAAATCCCCAATAAAATTAGGGTATTTGATCGCAATGTCTGCACGTAAACAACAACATTTTTAGTTCTCGCATGTTTTGACTGCATGAGTAGCAGTGAGATTATTTGATAATTATTTTAATTATATTTACATATTTATAAATTAAACTGTTTTCGCTTCATTTCATATTAAAATCTCGCATTTTGTGATAAAACAATCTGAACACGTGTCGTATACGAACATGTTTGGTTTTAAATAATGGAAAATATTTTATTGACATCAAATATTAGCAAAAAAAAAAAGTTAAGATCTTTTCAGAGTGAGGCATCGAGAGAGAAATTCTCATATAGATAATAGCCGTATTCACAATCTTGTGCATTTGATATTGCAAATTTATGCAATTGCACATTTACTCTATCGATTGTGAATGATAACTTTGCGTTAGTTTGCAATGCTTGATGCAAAACACAAAATTCACAGCTGATTGATAAATAAAAAAATTTTTTTCCACTGAAGTTTTGGCCTAAAAATACATATCAAAAATTACTCAAGTATCAAAACATTCAAATAATTCTAATTTTTATTATAAAAATAAGGATTAATTTGTTAGTTAGTCAGGATTTTAAATAATATGTAAATTTAAATAATTGAATAATTTCATTTGAGATGTTTTGCGTTTTGTTAATTTTTGCTTTTTGTTATTAAAATTTTTTATTTCAATAATTAAGTTATGCATTTTTTTATTTCATTAATTTTTGTTTGTCTGGTTAATTTCCTTATGCTTGAAATATTTTTGTTTTACAATTTTGAATAAAATTATTAATATTTGAATAAGCAAAATCGGCTTAGCTCACTGCGTATCAGATGTCGTTTTGCAATTAAGTGTTGCATAAGTAGAGTAAATATAGGCTATTGGTTTTTAGTGTTGCTTATTTGCAAAGATATAGCTTGTGCATTTCTCTGTATTTTGTTAGTGTAGAGTAAAAATATCCTACACCATTTTTCAATTGCAATGATGCAAGACCATTTGCACAAGATTGTGAATAGGGCTAATATATAAAAAATTATACATACTTATGAATGATCTTTATGTACGTCAAATGTCAAACCTGTGGTCTTATCATTTCAACAACTTTTTAATCTGTCAGATTTGAGGTAAAAAATTTGAAAAATTATTTATCAGTCAAGGCCTGCAATCTGACGTAATTTCTTTTCACAGTAATGCTAACAATAACATTTATAATAATGTTTGGTTTCTGAATTGTTCTTTTGCTTAATAAAATAATAATTATAGTATACCGTTTACCCTACTATTTAATTGTTATAAAAATAAACAATTATAACTCACGGTAATTGTTTACTAACAAATTTTGATTATATTTTTATTATTTTCAAATATGCGTTTGTTTTGCCGTGCGGTTTTTATTTGAGTGCAAGCAGTCATCATATTTTCAAATAAGATTATTTTTAATGTGAAATAAAAACAGTTTTGATATTATTTGTTTATGGTTGTTACTTCCCAATAACAATAAAAAAAACCTTGTTAACGATATGGAGCGATAATGCAAGCAATGAAATATATTAATGTTCAGTTGAAAAATATACCAAGTCGTATAAATTATATACGAGCCCAATTAATAGAAAAAGAGGAATAAATGGTCGTAAACAAATTAATTAATATACAAAAACTGTTGCAAATTTAAAGGCTAGATCAAGTTGAAGGACACCAAGCTTCTTTAACATTTTCTTAACTACTCCTTGTTTTGACAATTATGAGGACCATAATATAGAATTTCTTGGCATTTTTCTGCTCCCTCATTCTCAATCGCAGAAGATCGTATGACATCCACCGTAAATTTACGTACAAGGTAGAGTTCAAAGCTCAGTTGATTTCTTGAATGTTTACTAGCTTCTGTCAAAATGTGTCCGTTGTTTAGAAATTTTTACCAAATTGTTGCTGTGAGAAAGAGACAGTCAGCACTAGCATGAAAAACTAGTGGCAATCAGCCGTACGTTACTATGCTAAAAAAATATTCGTCCTTTTGTTTATTCATTTCGACCAACCGTCGTAATTAAAAATTTTGTTTAGCATTAGCCAATATACTATATATTTTTAACATTTTTAGATTAGGATTTGAATAACTTATTGATGTTTCAATTTATTATTGAAGATTCAATAAATAATAAAATTATCAAAAAAAAAAAAAAAAATTATCTTTTTTATCTTAATATCAAAGGGAAAAGTAGTGGATCTCATTGGTCTGTGCAAATCGCGAGATTTTTTTTTGTACGGATTTGTTTAGACCGTTAAAAAATGGCAAGGATGTCAAACTTCATATAAAAAATAAATTAACACTTTTTTTTTATGACACCATGTACCATAAACTTTGCCTTTTGAAGGTATCGAATAATATTACGTAACCGAATGATAAGTATTGAGTAGTTAAAAGTAACAGAAATTACCTGCAGTACACATCTGCATACTTAATGATGAAAATCGAAAACAGAAAAAAAGTTAAAATTAGACGGTCGCTCATTGAGATTTTTAAATTTTAAAATAAAATTTTCTAATATATATTATCAACACATTGGCGAATTTCTTGTATATCAATTTGACAGCCCTGATAATGTTCGTCTTACCGATTAATTTAATTTTGTAGATGTTTTTTTCTTAAATAAAACGTTTACTTTCGTTTAAAATTAAAGAAAAACAAAATACAATAATCAAAACCAATTGACCTTTTTGGAAGTGTCTCGTGCAACGTACTCGTACATATAAAATCATTGATACTAATTACAAGCAGGCCGCGTTCACTAAAAAAATGATATTACAGGGAAAATATTAAACGTTTGAAATCAATTAATTCTGTTGTGAAATATTTTGTTAATTTACATTGTCTTGTTGTTTACGTTGCTCGTCTCTCTCTCATCATTTTATTTAGCAATTCATTGGAAAAACATTTCTATAACATTAATTGAGAATGCAGAAATGATATGGATGTGCATTGTGGAATTTATTTTGCATTAATTAAATGCAAATACACTTTAAAGCATGTTGCGGTTATTACAAAATAAAAATATTTTTAAGCGAACAATTAATCGGCAGAAATCGTTAGACCGTTAGATTTACCTGACTGGTACGGCTCAAACACGTTGTGACTGAATTGAATACAACTGATTTGATCTCTTCTGATTACAACTTTGATTATCAACTTGAATTTTTCTCAATTACAATTGGCACCACAAAAACTGTCTGATATGACTTTACATATATTTTGTATGGAATACTAAATTATACCAGATTGTTGACACAACGTCATTAAAATCGAACAGAGTTTCCAGATAATTTTTTTCCTTTTGTCCAAAAACATATTTTAAAACCGTCTAAATAGTATTTTTTTGTATACAATTGATATAATTTATGTTCGAGTCTAGAGATTTTCTGTAGAAAAATTTTAAAGCTAATAGCTTCGCGGATTGTGATTGATTTAAAAAAAACATGTCCGTTAACTAATTTCTTACTTAACAAATTTTCTCGTAATGTACAAATGTCGCACTGTTGTTGCAAAATGGGAGATTTAAAAAAAAGACATGTGGCACTCGCGGACTGCCGCGGTAAAGCTATTGCATAGCATATTTTTATCAACTTATGCAATTATATTATTACGTTTTGTTTAATAACTCGGTTGTAATTCTGGCAATACTGTATGTTAATGAAATCAAAATTAATAGCATACTTTAGGGGTTAACATACATTGGGCTATTTAAATACTTAAAAAACCAAAGGCTTAAGAAACAAACTTAGTGTTAGGATTTTGTGTTACTTTTTTGTCTTAAGTGCGCTGGACGATAAAAAAAAACACATCAACGTTCTAAGTGTGTGCGTGCAGTCGTGCTTTTTCGGGTACACACGACTCTGATTGATGAAAATCAAAAAATTTTGATATTTTATTTTGACGTATAATTATTTTGATGGTCTCCAATTGTGATTAACGATAACAAATGTCAGTTGTTTTGTAATCGAAGTGTAATGAGTAGAAAGATGGCAGCACAGGGATACTTGTTAATTTTTAGCTTTGGTATTTTTGTGTATAAACAGTGTCAAATGCATGTATTTTTTGTTTTTTGACAAATTTGCACAAGACGCAATTAATAGTAATTCATCATCCGATGATTTGTTCACAAACGAACGACGCGAAGTCACAATAAAAATGTTGATTGACGATTTTATTTGTACGCGTCCCTTTAAACGACAAAAACACGACACTCACATATATGACCTGATTGACGTGTTTTTTTTTGTGGTCTCCAGGGCACTTTAGGTTCTTTCGTTACGGAATTTCTTGAATTAGTCGCCAAAGCCCGCGAAAAAATCTATGCAATAGCTTAATAAATTCATAAGTAAATAAAAGACAACCCGGCTAATAAAGTATATAATATATAATATACTTTTACACATATTATGTATATCATTGGATCCGAAATTTGAGGATATACATATGATTCCATATATATATTTCATATATGTTTTATACATGTTCATGAATAAGTGCATACGAGTATATGAGAATATGTGTATGCATACATGAACCATGTATGAGTAATATCTGGACCATATACCCTCAATTTTGGGATTCAATGATGTACATATGTACTTGTTTAGCCGGGAAGTTCATTTTTTGTGTAGAGGGGATTTAAAAACTTCCAAAAGCTGAATCACTGTTCTTTAGTTACTCATTTCAAATCTTTCTTCTTATTATAATGCAGTGACACATCTTAAAAAGCCTCATTTTCTTCTGCTTAATTAAAGTTACATAGCTTTAATAATATGTATTATATGTATTGTCATGTATAATTTTTTATAATTACACTGGTTTCTTTATATGTATACGTTTTTTTATAATTCCCATTTTTTTTTTTGCTTTGTTAAGTTGGACAGGATTAATGTGTTTACATAAAAATTGAGGTTAGATTATTCATAAGAGTCATAATAAATGGATGTTAAAATCAAATAATTACAAAAACAACAGAGAAACTTATAACAACAAGAAAAGAAAAAACTCAGGTTAATGACTGTTATTTTTTAAGCAATAAAAAATAATTTTTTTTAACACATATTTTAATGCACACATTTGCAAAAAATAACAAAGATTCCGTTAAAAGACGGAAATATTAATCATGTATGAAAATTATTGATTATTACATCTTTTTTTCTGTGCCCTTGGGTTAGCAGCATTAGCATTAATTTCACAAAACTTTCAGGTTAATTATGAGAAATTTATCATAAAATAAAAATAACAAAAGAAAAAGAAATAAAAAAAAATCACCTGTTTTTAATATTCTCTGGCACAAATATGTTCCACCATGAATGACGTTTTTGTCTGGGAAAATAAGCTGCGTGATTAGGATCAATATCCTCTTCGGTTATATCGACAGATGAGCCGATGCCTGTTGTACTATCATTGGTCAAATCGCTTTGTGAATTGTTTTGATCGAGTGTTGTGAAACTGACTTCGTAATTCTTACGACGACGTCTATCTAATTTCGTTTGTAATGAACTACGTCTGCGACGATTACGTTCTTTATCGTTGGGCGAATCAATGATGCCGCTATTATCTATGCCCTGAACTACACAACGTTGATTGGATCCATTATCGAAATAGGAAACCTTGCTGGGTTCAGAGGGTGATGAAGGGCGTATATTCTCCTCAGAGTTATAGACAGTATCGGGAGGGTTTAAGGTATTTGAAGCATCGCTCTTTTCATGTTTAACAGCTGATTCATAGGAGTCTTTGGCAGAATTCTGAAAATAATTAAGATCGCAAAATAAAATATTATTAGAGACAATTTTGTTTTCTTAAGAGATTCACTTCAGTGATAATAAAAAAACAATAAATAGATTTCCAATATATAATCAGTGTATGTTTTTTAAATCGCAACCGTATTTGTTTGATTTCTATTTAATATTTTCTTATAAAATAATTTCTAGTTATTAATCTGTTTGCTATAAGTACAGTACCATAAAAACTTTAGCGGAGAAAACTTGCAGACTACAAGCCACAACGAAAGCGTTGGAAGACAAACTAAAAGTAAGAGTCCAATCCAAATAAGTAACCACGGTTCTCTCTGTTATTATCTTTCCATTTGTGTTTGCGCAATCGATAATAATTTTATATTTCAAACTAAAACATATGGAAACGCTGTTTCGAACACCGAGAGTGAAAGAAAATTATTTTTATATTTTAGCCATATTCACAACCTTGGTCATATGAGATTGCAAATTTATGCAATTGTAAATATTTTCTGTCAATTGTGAATGACCTTTTTGTGGTTAGATTGCAAGGCTTATTCTAAACAAGAAATTCACAGCTGATTTTAATATTTTAACTACGAGTATGTCCTCTTCGGTCCACTCTTATTTATATTTCACATTTCATTCTCTTTTTATTCACTTATTTTTTTTGGCATGGAGTAAAATTAACCATATTAGAAATGCTGTGATGTAAGACCATTTCTACAAGATTGTGAATAGGTCTATTGTATTTTAGCCACAAGAGCTTATTAGTAATCAAGGGGAGCAATATTTTCCTGAAATTGTTTCTTTACCATGACCGTCTTTCGCACATGTATTTCAATACTTCTCAGCGGAGACTGAGACCGTTAATTGTCAAACCAAATTTAGCTCATTTTCTCTAGGAGAAATTTAACGACGTGTGATACTCAGTGTAGCCAGGTAAATATTGTCTAATGTCCCCAAATTAAAGAGTGTTGTCCCCAAAAATCCCCATTTTAAAACTGGAAATCCGTAATTTTGTCCCTAATAAATATATGTATATTAAGCGTTACAAAAAAACATTTTTTTTATTAATTTTATTACATTCATTTATTTAAGTTAATGCATTCGTATGTGCTCAATGGAACTTTTGAATCCATAGAATATTTTAAAATTCCATACACGGAATCAAATTTATTTTTTTCTATGCTTTCGACTTGTAAATTTATAAATAACTCAAAATTTTCCATACTCTCAGTGAATATTTTAAGCATTTATTTTGCTAGTACAGTTAAATAATCTAAAAAAATTTTTTTGAACACTTTTTGCTTCTAATTCCCTTGATCATTCTATGCCAACATCAATTTTAGCAACAACCAAATCACTTTCCGTATCATCAATTAGTACATTCATTTTGGCAATCTCGAATTCAATAAATTCTGGTTTTAAAAATTTTGAACAAATTGTTATAAAAACCAACATCCTCAATACCATCGCCTTGAAATAATCGAAATATGGAGAAGAAAAACGCCAAGATACATAAACATATATGTACGTAAATATATGTATGAAAGAAAATGGTAAAATAAAACAAAATTGATAATAGGTATACTAAAAATGAAAAATCCCCAAATCCCTCCCCACGATAATTTGTCCCAAAGACCAGCTAAAATCCCCAATTTGGTGAGAAATCCCCACACCTGGCTACACTGGTGATACTGTGTATGACATGGTAGAGATCATGTGTGGTTTTGTTGAAATAGCAATTGCAGCTCTTTTACAAAAATGCAGGCAGCTTTGTTTTTGTATTATCGTTTTTCACATATTAAGGAACGCTGTTTTCGGAGATTTTTATAACACCCGCCCCCAAAGGCGTAACAAATTTTTAAGTCCCCCACCCCCCCTCGCCCTGGACGTTAAGTACTTTGTGAATAGCCCCCAAGATACTTTGTAGGAAAGCATTATCGCTTCTGTATAAAAAAAAAGGTCCGATGGGTGAGTTTCAGAGAGTGTAAGAAAAATAAAGTTAACTTTAAAAAAAATATAAAAGATCGTTGCCGATAATTCTTGTGATGCTAATTGATTTCCTGTCTTTTTGGGGCTACATATGTATATTTTCTGGTATAGCGTTGCCATACGTTTGAAAGTTAAAATGCTAAGGACATAGAAAATAACTGAGGTTATGTCAAGTTGTAAGGGGGAATTTTTATCTAAGTCACAGTTTGAAGTTTTCGATATCTCTACTGTGGTGTTCGATGGAACTATATAACGTCAATTCATTGATCTGTATGATTCATCAAAACATGGAACAAAAACCAATGAAACGGGAAAAACTCGGTAAAAGGGAAAAAGTCCAGAACGTAACGGATAAAAGTCTCTCGAAAAGGAAAAAAGTACCAAACCATTTATAAATCTGATGGGATTACATTTTTTTGTACTAAATATTTTTTTTAATATATGTAAATACAATAAAATGAAAAATCAATAAAATAAAAAACTCTAAGGCTGGAAGTAAATCTACAAAACAGGAAAACATCACTGAAAAGAAAAAGAGCATGTAAAATATAACGACAGAGAGAAAGAGGGAGAAAGAGATCGTTTAAGGTAAAAATATTAAAACAAAAAGAAAAGCTAAGCTGATTTTACATGGTTGCAGACTTTTAACTTTACGCTTTTTCGAGAAATGAATATTATTTAGGGTTAAGTTAATTATTGAAAATTAAAATTTCAAAAATATTTTTGTAATTTTTTTAATTAAATTTTTCCGTGCTGCTACAATTATTGGGTTTTTTACTAATATTCCACACATTTTCTTTTAATGTGGTTTGTCGACGGCGGTACAAACTGTAACTCGGAATATGTGAGACTGTAATTTACATTAAAAAGAATCATACAAATACAGCTGTCATACATAATAAAACAAATAAAATTTTACAGATAAAATAAAAATTTAAAAAGATTTCGACAAATACTTAATACTGCAAAAAGTTGCCAGAAATGAATTTTAGTGAATTTAAAAATTAGCTGAATTAATATTATAAGCCAACAACGATATTTATAATACTTTAATAAAAATTAAGAAGTTAAGATAGATTTTAATAATTGTGTATATCTCCACCACTTCTAGTGCTTAAGCAGATCATAAGCCATATAGTCTGGCAACAGTGTTCATGAAAGTTCAGTTGTGTAGCGAAATATATATATATATATATATAAACACTTACCTTATTACCATCACGTCTCATAAAAGCCGTCGCAATAGAGCTGCGTCTCTTTTGATTCTTATCCGATTTACTGGAGAAAAAACTCAAAGCCAATGAACTGCGGCGCGGTGGTTTTTGTGGTGGCAACTTTGCATTCACATTAATATTAACATTCTCTGTTTCATCATCATCGACATGTTCATCGATATCGACCAATGATGGTATAGAGGCACTGGCCCAATCCTTTTTCAAACGATATTTGCCACTATCAATGATACTCATTTTGTACGTTTTTTTAGAAAGTGTTTGTTGCTCCGTCTTCGAAATGTTTGAATTAGTTGAAGCAAACAAAAATTAATTATTTATAAAAAGTTTAATGAAAGAAGAAAGCGTAATCAACCAGGATTCGCTTTATTTATTTTTTATATTATGTAAAAGTCCAACAATCACAAGCACACAAGTACGATGACAGAAATTACCAGCAAATTGAAACAACGTCTGTGGCGTTTTTAAATTAAAACAAAAACAAGATTATTTTTTTAGCTAAAAATAAAAGACAAACAATTATTTAAAAATATATGTAAATAGATTTAAATTTAACGTTGAAATAATGTTGTGTTTTATGTATAGCGGAACACTGTGAATACCCCTACTATATCATAAAATCTATTAAACCTGCTTTTAAATTCAATGCTAATTTATTAACTGATATTTGTTTATTTTTATTTGTATGTTAATGAATTAATAAAATACTACTAAAGCATTTAGTCAAGCCCGTTGCATCTGCTGCTGCTGTCAATCACCTTTAAACACAAGCTTTTACACTTGATCGATCACTGATCTCAATCATTATCATTAGCTTCACGTTGTAATTTTCATCTCTGTTAACGTTTGTCCCTCTTTAATGTCTTATTCAGTAGAAATAGAAAATTGTTTGTAAGTCTATTAGTCATGACATTCTACAAATATTTTATTTTTGTTATTTCACGTAATTAGCAGCTGATTATCAAAAAGCTATTCAAATCGCTGTCATAATCTTAAATAACTTGTTAGTTTTTTTTTTTTGAACAATTGGAAATTGTTTTAAAAATTAAAGTGATAGTTTTAACGCTAGAAGTGTTGTAAATATCTATTATATTTTCAATTAAGATGTTGAAGCTACAATCAAGGCGTATTTAACAATATAATTGTCTGGGTTACGTATATCGGAGACGAATTTTCGATTGCGGCAATTTGCCATAGATAGAAAGAAAACTTTTACAAATTTTCTTTATTCTAGTCGTAACTTCTGCTGCGACAAATGTAATCAGGATCAGGAAGTCATTTGCAAGATGGAACCATAACGTGGTAATGACAGTGGCGAATTCAATTCGGTTGGACATCAAAGCAAAGTTGCTAGAGCAACTTTCTTTGAAATACACCATCTTCATTCAGATGTCAAAAACAAACGGGTATGATTAACTGAATTACCTGAGAAAAATTGAACTCAAACTGAAAAATGGGATAATTTTATATCTTTAGGGGCCATTTTTAATTTTTGGCGTCATTTTCCTACTTTGGTGTCATTTTTCATTCCCATGGAAATTGAAATATTTAAAATAATATATAGTTTATATATTTTTATAGTTTATAATGAAAGCGTGCATACTTTGTGGTTTCGACTCATGTTGAAGATTGCCAGGACTGGTACTGTTGGGTCTTAGGTCTCATAGTACATAAAGGGTTTCTGTTAAAAATACTATATGCTGTATTAAAAATTAAAATTTGTAATATGAAAATAATGTGAATATTAACGAATAGGTAATATTTTGAACATTTCTTACATTTGCACTAAAATAAAATAGCTGTCCTTTTTCTCTACACTTGAAATTTTCGGAAAAAATGCCTACAAAGAGGAAAACACATACTTTTGGTTTCACTGGTAGATGCTTTTGGAAGAGAACCAACCCCCTTCAAAATTCTTCTAGAAACTACAACATTGCCGGAGCGCCATATAAAACTCTTTCGATTGGCATTCGGTTAGATCATATGTGGCCTTAAGTGGGGGCAATATAATTTTTATTAAATTTAATGAAAAAATATTTACAGTTAGCTAAGCAAGTGTACCCTCGTATTAATTTTATAATTTAATAATATTAACTTATTTCATGGGAATAATTTCTAAAATAGTTTTTATTTTCGCATGCAAACAATTTTAGTCGCAACGTCCTAAAATGGTAATTGTTGTAGCAAATATCAATTTTGTTAGATTTAAAAAGCATGTTAACAACTAATAATTACCATAATTTAATTTGTGTTTAAATGTTTTGTTGTTTTATTGCTTAATATTACAGAATATTACATGAATTATCACAATTGTTTTTTTTTTACAATTTCACACGATGTTTTTTGTGTCATATAGTTTTTTTTTAATAGAGAATTTGTTGTGTTATTCTACTACACCCTAATCAGGTAATTTAGAATCATACATAGGCGTAGAAGGTACTTTTTGAAGGGCTGTTTTTTATGATTTTTTTATGAGAAATTTTCAAATAAAGATATTTTATTTTCGGTTTGGCGAAGTATGTAAAGAGATTTTATTTTCAATACATTTTTTCTTTTAAATTCAAGAAAGTTATTTTTATTTGCTATTTTATTATTTTGCATTTTAAGTTGTTAAAATAAATAATGCTGGAAACACAACTGGCACGAACGACGCAGTTCGCCCTGAACCTCGTTTCTGTAACTAATATTCTACGAATTATCCTACAAAATGTCGGGTGACAAGTAAAATTATTAATATTTTCTCGATGTGCGAACTTCTCACAAGTTACAGAAAAGAGGGACTGAACGACGAAATTGTTGGCATGAAATCGTTGTGTAAATTGGTCGCTTGAAACATAATCGATTATGGATGGCAAGCGAACACCAGTTGATGACAATTTGTCTTACGGATGACAACTGAGAGGTTCCAATTTCAGTTGCTATTTAGTGCTTTTCTGGCAACCACAAATTTTCAGTAGCCAGCTGGCAACGCAACTGAAGTTCGGTTGATATCCATAATCGAGCCATAGTTTGTATTGCTATAATTTTCAAAACTAAATGTTTTAATAAAAAAAAAAAAAAGATTCTGACTTCCCTTTACCTAAAATACCTTGTTAGCTACGCCAATGATAAGAGCAAATAAAAAAAAAATTTGCTGAAAATGACTTGCGATTTACCAGTTGTTGATTATAAAAACTATTGTTTAGACATCAATTAGTTTAGCATCACCATTATAGTCTAATGACCCCATTATTTTATAATACATTTTATTTGATTTTTAATACGTATTTATGTATGTATGTATGTATGTATGTATGTATTTATTAATGTATATGTATAAGTACATATACATGTAGGGAAGGAGTATAAAACACATTAACATACATACTTATATACAGAAGGAAATAAAAAACCTAATAAAAAAAGTGTATAAAGAAATCGTGTGGCAGAATTGTCGAAAAATAAAAACTGTGGATAATGTTGTGACCTACATTTTTTACAGTTCTAAGAATACCTATGGATAGATATGAATATGTAGTACCTGCATACATATGGATCACTGTAAGCACAAACATACATACATATGCGTGAATATTAGACTGGTTCAAATTAAAAAATTTATTTAAATCCGTTGCTCTACAAGTCTTCCTCTATCAAATTCAAAAAATAAGTTATGTTTCACACAAATCGGACAATATTTACAGGTCGAAAGAAACTTTAAATTTTTTACTTTAAACTGTAAATTGGGAACAACTCTAGCTTACCGACGCATCTCTAAATAAAAAGAATATTACATAAGACAAACTAGGAAGAAAATTTTTTGAGGTAAAACTCTTGAAAGCACATAGTTTTCGAGTTATGGACCTCTGTAACGCAATAATGAGTTTTGTATGATTGTTTTAGATGTCATTTTTTTATATTTAAATTTTCAGACTATATAAAAGGTTTTCCAATAAGAGTGATATGATTTCTTAAAAAAACACACTTTTTGTTAAGGAAATACAAAAGTTTTTTATTTAATGTGAAGTATGTACAATCGATACAATTAAGTTCTAAATAAAACGTTATTCAAATGGCCTCCGCGACTTCTTTTGCAAGAACGAATTCGATGAACCCAATTTTCGAGCACCTTTTCCACTAAATCGATGATGACCAGAAGAAATAGTCTAATGGTGTTAAATCACAAACTCTTGGATGGCATTTAATATCACAATTTCTTGAAATAATTGAATCCAAACATTTCTCCCAATAATTCAATTGTTGCATTTGCTTTGTGGCACGTAGCCCCGTCTTGCTGAAACCAAATGTTGTCAAGATCAACTTCTTCCCAAATCCTGTTTCAAAATCCGCCAAGTTGTGGTTTGCGACAGTCCGAATTGTTGAGAACGTCTTGGAATCGACAAATTACGGTCTTCACCAACACTTGCCTGAAAGGGCAGCAATATTTGAATTACTTCGAGCGGTTCTTTGTCGTATTGGCACTTGAACATTTTGTAAAGAAAATGTAAGCTCAAAATTTTCAACAATTCGACGAATAGCGAGCACACTTGGACGATTATTTTGATAATAAAACTGAATAATTTGTAAACGTTGTTCTTGCGTTTACTGAATACAATGAAAAAGAAATGATAGATTATGGCATATTCCAAATGGCCGAAACGTCACTTCCAAATCATATCATCCCTATTGGAAAACCTTATAAATTAGTGACTGTTAAAAGTCGTTGATAAAAAAAAGGCCCGACTTTTATGTAAAATGTTTTAATACTGCGCTTATAACCAAATGATATCTATTTGTTTTTATGTTGTATTTACATATATCGCTGTGAAATCTAGTACCTACGAGTATCGTAGTCGTAGTCCAACTTGCACGACTCCAATGTAAAACATATAGAGAACGTTGCCACATTTTATAGATTTCGCCACGAAAATGACACTCGTAATAAGGCCGAATAAATGAGAGAAAAAGTTTAAATTTAATGACAACAATGGTGATAAAACAATTAACATTTACCCCTCCCAAAAATACTCAGTACCCACTACTCAAGACTTTGCCAGCACAATTGTAAGGGTTTTAATTTTTTTTAGAAAATTTTTTATTTTAAACGAATTTTCGTTATTTTTTAGGAATAATCGGTTCATTTTTAGTAGCTTTTAATTTCTTTTTCTATTGAAAAAGAGTCAGCAAGTTTAAAGATTTGTTAAATATTTATACTTATGTACTCATATATGTATGTATATGTATAATTTATTTATACGTATGTACATATGTGCATACACATGAAATGCTTTCCAAATTCATAAAATTTAAATAGCACGCTATTTCCGACACATTTATATAAATATTAGTTTCTATTACTAATGGACTACGATTAGTCTTGAAAATTTATGGACACCAACTGTCTTGTTCAATGTCAAACTATATTGTGATGACACCTGCCTAGAAATGCGGATGTAAATCAACATTTACAACAATTCCGCCAAGATTCTTATTAAAAACAATCCAAGTTTTTTTCTTTGTTGCGTGGACAAAAAAAAAAAAATAATTCAGTTCGAGGGAGGTTGTTAAGTTTTAATGCGACTTTGTAAATTGATCGATAGAGCTTTTAAAAAATTTATTGAATACGAATGAAGAGCAGTGTAGCCAGGTAAATATTGTCTAATGTCCCCAAATTAAAGAGTGTTGTCCCCAAAAATCCCAATTTTAAAACTGGAAATCCCCAATTTTGTCCCCAATAAATATATGTACATATGTACATTAATATCATAAAAAACAATTTTTTTTTATTAATTTTATTACATACATTTATTTAAGTTAATGCATTCGTATGTACTCAATGGAACTTTTGAATCCATAGAATATTTTAAAATTTCATACACGGAATCAAATTTATTTTTTTTTCTATACTTTCGAGTTGTAAATTTATAAATAACTCAAAATTTTCCATACTCTCAGTGAATATTTTAAGCATTTATTTTCCTAGTACAGTTAAATATTCTAAAAAAATTTGTTTGAACAAATTTTCCTTCTAATTCCCTTGAACATTCTATGCCAACATCAATTTTAGCAACAACCAAATTACTTTCCTTATCGTCAATTAGTACATCCATTTTGGCAATATCGAATTTAATAAATTCTGGGTTTAAAAATTTTGAACAAATTGTTATAAAAAACAACATCCTCAATACGATCGCCTTGAATTAATCGAAATATGGAGAAGAAAAACGCCAAGATACATAAACATATATGTATGTATCTAAATATATGTATGAGAGAAAATGGTAAAATAAAGCAAAATTGATACTGAAAATGAAAAATCCCCAAATCCCTCCCCACGATAATTTGTCGCCAAAAACCAGCTAAAATCCCCAATTTGCTCAGAAGCTCATTAGAGCTGTGCCCAACTTGTTCTTTCGTTCGTTTTAGGCAGCAAACCAATTATTAAATTAATTTAAATTAAATTAAATGAACTAGTCGTGTTAGTGTTGTTGTTAGTGTACGTTGGAGTAGATGAAAACTTTTGACGACCAATTTTTTTTCTTAACAAGCGCATACATTTAAAATTTACCAAAATATCTACATATATATAAACGTCCGAGAAAATTATTCTTTTTACCTAAAAATAATTTAGATTTTTTGTTGCAAGATTATTACTATTTCAAATTTTAAATTGTTTATGACTTCATAAAGAATTTCTACATGAAAACTATAACGCCAAGGTTTTTTTTTTAATCAAAAACCAGTGTAAGACTTTCGGTAGTAAACATCAAAAATTATAAAATCGTATGATTATGTTTTTCCATATAAAATACGATTTATAAAATATGGAAATGCTTTTAAGAAAAGAACAACAACAACGTTCATAGCAATACTCTTTAGCAACTGTATAAATCAAGCCAAATAAAACGATCTAATTGCAGTAAAATATAAATAAAATGTATAGTTTTTCTGAAAGCTTTAGATTATGATCGCCCACAGTGAAATAATAATAATTAACGTTGCCAAATATAACAAAACAAATGTATTGCCAAGTTTTGAACTTATGATGTTTAGTGTTTATTATATTTTCTATTTTATAGTGTGGAACATTAATTAATTCTCTTTGTTTTTCATACTTAATAAAAATTTTAAATTATGCCTTTAAATATTTTTACACATCTACCCGTACATGCATACATATACATACATACATATGTATGAATATGAATTATAAAAATAATACTGCGCCCTAAAAAGTTTGTACATTTTATGCTCTGATGCGAATCCTAATACCAAATACATATATATCTGGAGATCACAGCAATTAAGCGACTTTTAAAAAGCGTTATTTACACATATACAAATTTCTGAATGTATGTACCTATAGTGTTTTCACACTGAACGTTAAATCCCGAATTTAAGATTAAGACCATTAATAGCTGGTTTTGCGTTCACACTGCAAGTTTACTAAAATCAGAATTTAAAATACACTTCGTATTACATATAAATTTGTTCAAAATAAAATAAATCTCCCGTACAAAGAATTGCATTTGTTGTTGTACGTTTTTCTACTTATTACAACACTTGTTTGACAAACTGTGCAACAAATGTTTTTGTTTTTATGTATGTAAAGGCCGAGACACATAGAATCCGTCATACGTTATACGTCGCCTTTTTCAACTGACAGCTAAGTTAAAATATATGTTTTCTTATGAACTTGATCACATACAGTAAGTATTTCTTCGTCAACGCAAAGTACAAAGTTGGGCAACTTATAACTTTTAACGTACGTTGAGTACTTTGACAACTATTAGTTGATTTGTTCTTTGTTTTGGTTTTGTTGATCGCTCAAAAATAAAATAATTTAAATTCAAATTTATTCGATTTTATAAAGTTTTGGTGGTGTGTTATAAAGAAATAATGAAAAAGTTTATAATTAAATCAATTTTCAATGATTTTCTCTCCGTTAACAAAGTACTCATTGTGACAGCCTTCTCCGTCAATACGTTTACGTCAGTTGAAAAAGGCGACGGATAACGAATGACGGATTCTATGTGTCTCGGCCTTAAGTATGCACGAATGTATATATACTTCTTAACTGGCATAAACTTTATCAGCTGCTTCCGGCTTCATTTTAAATTGGCAGCACTGAATTTATTACAACGAAAACAAGGTTGTATTTTATATTATAAAGTTGAATCCAATTAAAAAATTCAAGTTGGATTTAAGAAAACAATTTTTTATGGTAAATCCAGAATTTTACAATTGGATTTAACGTAAAATTCAGAATAGTAAGAACAAACAAAATAATAATTAAGGGGTATTTTATCAAGTAATGGATTTTCAAATTGAGCTGCATCGTATAAACCGTAGCAATTGAAGTCTTGAAATTAGTTTATTAATACATTATAAACTTCAATATGAATCAAAATGACAGAGAATGTTACACACAAAATAAAACGAAAATTGCAAAAAAAAAACGCTTAAATAAAAAACCGCAAAAAAACATAACAGAAACCGTTTCTAATATTATAAAAATTGTTAAATTATAAACAAAAACATTAACAATAAAATAATGGCTACACAAAAAAGTTTACAAATTTGTCCGTTTTTGGCATTCGTACTCCTTCTGTACCGTTTCGTTTTTTTTTTTAAGTCAACAAAAATATTTTTCGATTATACTCTGACGGTATTCTCTTGCGACTTTAAACATTTCTTCAAATATCCATTAATAGTTGTTTTGAATACAACGTACAACTGTTAATTAGCATCTGTGATTGATGCAGATTTTTAATCATACGGAACGGATGCGGTTTTTATATGGAATTATGGGAAATTATGTCGAAATCATGAAAAATTATGAAAAACAAGAATAGAAATTTATTCCGTTTTCTTTGCGATTGATTACCTCTTTACATCTCTCGGGTCACAAGTTATTACTCGACCCCATATGTATGTATGTACAATATGACATTTGAGAGTTTTCAAAGAATGGTGAAAGTGATCTAGTAACAGTTATCGGATCCGAGAACTTTGATCTGGTGTTGCATAAATTTATACTGGCGAATGAAGGCATCAACACCCTTTTTTATATTCTAACCATAATTTTTTTTATAATAATTAGAATATAATTAATTAATAACAATATGTATTATATGTTCTTTGAATCGATTAAAATGTTGTTTATTAATATAATTTTATTAATAGTTTTAACTGCTTTTTACGACTTCGATAAATTAAGATGAAAAAAAGGTTTTAAATACATATACTCGTATATGTATTTAATTTATTCAACTTTGACTCTTTTTTCAAACAAACTAAGAAAAAAACCAATGACTCAATAATTGTGTAAAAAGCACGTGCTTTAGTACACATATTTTATTCAATATTTTTATAGCGGAAAAATAATGACGATTGTTTATACTTGAAATGAGGTTTTGCAAAACAAACAAACAAACAAACAAATATTATTTAAACAACAAATAAAACACTAATCACGACAGCAAATCTCTTTTACATTAATGTAAATTAATACACATTTTGTAACAATCGTACAAAAAAGATTAAGTAATATTAAAATAAAAACGTGTTTTATATTTTATTTTGTTTCATTTATTTATCAGAAGAATGTCCAGTAAATATTTGTAACGGTAGTATGATAAAAAATTAAATGCAAGTTCCCAATTGTTTTTAAAGAAGAAATTCAACATTTTTAGAAACCATTACAAAAACTGTTGCATACTACACACAGTCAGACTTAAATGCATTAGACGGTTATTATAGAAAAATTGTGTGGTGTATTAACATTCTAGGTCCAGGTGGTACACTAGCAATAATCACAAATCTGCACAAGAAATGTTTTATTTGAACATCTTTCGGGTTTAATTTTTTAAAGTTTCTGCACGCTAATGCTCTACCTGCCTGGTCCAACATTAATACACCTCACTATATATTCATAATAACTATTAATCTTCATCCTAAATGTGTTTCATCGTGTGTTTTTGTATTAAAAACAACAACAATTTTGGGTAAATTTTCTTATATTTTTGGGGTCATTTTTAATGTTTTTAATTTGACGCCATTTTTCCGAAACTTTGGGAAATTCAGTTAAATTTAATTTGGGAACATTTTTCCTATGTTGGGACCATTTTTAAGTTTGGGTACATTTTTCATGGAGTCTCTTTCATTGAATTCATGTACTTTTCTATGACTAACAGGGGTCTGTCAACTGTAAAGTTGTCTCGAATAAAATTTTTTGTTTTGCATCTTTGCTAGTTAAATTTAAATTTATCATCAAACACACGATTAAAGAACTAAACAATAAATAGAAAGAATAAGAGAAAAATATAAAACGAATAGAAAAGGGACGGAGAACAACATTATAAAAATATTTAATTTGTTTTTAAAAGGAAACTATGGTAGGAAATATGTAAATGTTTTCACCAATCAGTTGCAAGTGTTTTTGTGCTGCAACAAGTATTGGAATCATAGCAAAACAGGCCATTCACTCTATTCATTGGAAAACTTTACAATTCAACAAAATTGGCAATCTGATATGCAAAATGCCACCTCAATTTAAAATATTGGGTAATTTTTTAATGTACATACTTAAGGAATTCTCATATCATTTTTGAAAGTTTGTACATAATCTGACAGGTTTAGTAACTTTTAAAAATGTGGCTGAAGTCTGCCGATGATTTGGTATAAGCAACAACAAATTCAGGCTTATACACATGCATAACACAATTAATAATGACATATTTCAGAGTACTGCGAGTTCATTCTCAACAGCAAGAAATCTGATTTGGAGGCTGCAATTTAGCCAATATCAGTAGAAAGGCGAGGGTCTGTCTGCACGCAGACCACACACAGAGTCGAGGGCTGTAAGAAAAATCTAATAGGAAACCACCCCGAAGTAATGCATCAGACCGGTTCCGGGGTGGAACCATTTCCAGAAGAGGACAAAAAGGGGGTTTTTTGTCGGTATACCCAGCAGGGGAGACCGACATACCACGACCTGTGACGACTTGCGTGGATGCAGTAATTTTACATTCTTTCTTCCTTCCAAGCCAAAAAAATACCGAAAGTTGAGTTTTTTGGTAACGAGAAACAAAATTTTGTTTTTAATCAAACCATTTTCAAACTAAAAATGGAATTTTACTACTAAATTTGCTGGTAGTAAACAAATAAAAACATGCATACTTTTAGGAGCGTCATGTTTGTAAAAAACCTTAATGTTAGTTTTGTTAGTAAAAATAATTTAAACAAAAATTTATCATTAATTTGTGAATTTTTTATTCGAACTGAGTGATATTTAATCAAAGAAATTTTTAATTTTTCAGGCTTAAGTTTCTTTCCAATTTAAATAATAATTTAATTTATAACAAAATTATATATAGAGAAAACGAACTTAAGCCTGAAAAATTAAAAATTTATCATTGTAAAATCGAAATACAAAATAAACTGAATCTGAAGACTGTAAATCAAAAACGATCGGAATACAATCACGGAATTGAAAGCACTCCGATCGGAATGTGCGACTTACCCGAACATCTAAAGTAGTCAATTTATTATATGTTATTTTTTAATTACCCTGCTAAAAAAGTACATAAATCATTGAATCCCAAAATTGAGGGTATATGGTCCAGATATTAACTCATGTATGCATATTATCACACAAGTATGCACTTATTCATGAAAAAACATAGAACATATATAAAATATATATGGAATCATATATCCTCAAATTTCGGATCCAATGATATACATATATATATATATATATATATATACTTTTTTAGCTGGGTAACTAATTTCTGAGGCTATCCTACCACGTTAAAATGAAATGGGAGAAATTTGTACTTTTAACTTCTTTGACTAAGTTTATTTACATTCATATTCAGTGTACTACTTTTTGGAGGGACAAAATGACAAAAAACTAATATGTACTTCTGGTACTTTTTTCTTGTGATACTTTTTCTCTTTTCGATAAATTTGGTACAGAGATAATGTATTCCGTAATAGAGTTTGTATAAAATAATAGGTTTTCCAATAGTGATGATATGATTTAGAAGTGACGCTTCGGCCATTTGTAATATGCCATGATCAGTCATTTGTTTTTCATTGTATTCAGTAGTGTTTACAATTTCATCATGGCGAGATATACGCAAGAACAACGTTTACCAATTATTCAGTTTTATTACCAAAATAATCGTTATCAAATTACAACCTTTCGTGCGGTTTTGCTATTTTATGGTCGTAATAATCGTCCAAGTGTGCTGGCTGAATTGAAAATTTTGAACTTACATTTTCTTTAGACAATGTTCAAGTCTCAATAAGACAAAGATCAGCTCGAAGTAATGCAAATATTGCTGCCCTTTCAGGCAAGTGTTGCTGAAGACCGTAATTTGTGGATTCTAAGACGTTCTCAACAATTCGGACTGTCGCAAACCACAACTTGGCGGATTTTGAGACAGGATTTGGGAAGAAGTTGATCTTGACAACATTTGGTTTCAACAAGACGGGGCTACGTGCCACATAGCAAATGCAACAATTTAATTATTGGGGGAAAAGTTTGGAGATTCGATAATTTCAAGAAATTGAGATTATAATTGGCCTCCAAGAAGTGGTGATTTAACACCATTAGACTATTTCTTGTGGGGTTATTTGAAGTCATTGGTTTTTCGAAATAAACCAGACTCTCTTCAAAGTTCACAAGTCTTGAAGGTGCCATTCATGATATACGACTTGATTTAGTGGAAAAAGTGCTCGAAAATTGGGTTAATCTGAGTCGCTCTTGCAGAAGAAGTCGTGGAGGCCATTTGAATGGCGTTTTATTTAGAACTTAATTGTGTCGATTGCACTTAAATAAAAAACTTTTGAATTTCCTTAACAATAAGTGTGTTTTTTTTTTTAAGAAATCATATCATTCTTATTGGAAAACCTTTTATATTCATAGTCAATATATGTAAGAAAATCAACAATATTTCATGGCCGATGTGTAAAAAAAATAATTAATTTTATTAAATAAATTTTTGGCATGATTTCAAAACTATGCAATTTATTTCGGAAATCAGAGATTTAAAGTCATGATGTTTTCATCCGGTTATTTAAGTTTTGTTTTTCTATTTTTTTTTTTTTGCTTCTGTCAGCTAAAGTGTAAAACCAACTAAATTTTGCATTTTACTATTTAGTTTTTTGTACACATACAAACATACATACATATGTATATGTTTTTAAAATTATTGTTTTTTTATAGTTTTCTATGTCAATGTCACGGTTACAGTGACTAACTTTTAACATTAAAACAACAATTAATTAACAATTCAAATAAATTTTTTTCATGTATTTCAACAATTTTATCCCACATTAATTGTCTTTGCATTGTCAAGTAAGCATAAAACAGTTGTTTTAGTACTTGAATATTATAAAAGTTATATACTCCTACATATGAGAGGTATAAAAAGCAAAGGTAGCAATCTACACATACATATTTCACAAACGTAGCTAATACTGTCTGTCATCTTGTTGTATTTAGTGATTTCTATCGATAAATAAATCGATAGCAAATCCAGATACTCTGTTATCACTTACAAAGAAATGCATGTTTAAAAATTAGGGATTAATGGAAAAACAGTTGTAATTCTCTTATTCAAATTTCAGGAAAAATTTCGAAAATACTCTTATATGTACATACATACATACATAAGAATTGCAATCACGTGCAACTAAACTGCCTCACACGTTGTGATAATATTAACGATGTCTAATTCTTTCTGAATAGAACTTTTTGTACTTTAGCCTAAATAATAACGATATTTTTAATCTATTGTGATTCAAATAACTGTTTTCGAAATAATTACAAAAAATTTTATTCGATTAAATAAAGCAAATGCATACCGATAAATTAAATGTCAAATTTCTTTTTAATATTCCCTTTACAGACGTTAAATTTGCTTTATCAACTACAAAACAATTAAAACCACTTGAGAATTGAGTTCTTTTTTGCAACATTTTTAAACAGTCGTCTGAATTGCACGATAGCAAACATATTTATAAATCCATAATTTAACGAAAAAAATTAATATTTTTTTTTAGCTAATCTCATTTTTTAAAATTTTTTACACTCATAAAATTTTTCAATTATTAAAATTTATTCAAAAAATTTTTACCACCGCACAGTGTTGCGAAACCGGAATTTTTTGGAAATCATATTGCCTAAACTGTAATTTTAATTGTATCGATGAGAAACTTCTACAGATTGGTCAGAATGAAATCCCAAACAGAATGAGTGAAAAAAATTTACACCGAAAAAAATTGTTGGGTCAAATTTTCAACAAAAGTCAAAAATAAAAAAAAAATTGTTCGAAAAATTAAAAAAAAAATTCATTTTAATTCTTCTTTTATTTCTGATAAATACCCTATGATTAGTTTTTAAAATAAATTATAGGGTGGTCCGAACAAGAATTATAAACGTCAAATTTTCATGATTTTTCGATATTTGTTGAATAACTCTGAAATTTTATATAAAACCAAAATCTATTTCATTTCTTTGAAAGGTGGCAATAAAAGCTTTAATTTGATACCGGTTTGAAGTCAATAGCTTCAGTGGAATGTCTGTGACAAAATTGCATCATTAAAAACACTGAAAAAAATAATCGGAAAAAAGTTACTTTTCCACTAGCCGCAACACAGTGCACCGTCTATCTGGCTTGAGGTAATTTTAATAAAACTTTACTTTTCCTAAAGAAATCGAAATTAAACACCACCGTTTATTTATTCTCTAGCGTATCACTACCAAACACTTTAAGCCTTCAGTGGCACCTCAGTTCATGCTTGAAAATTTGATTAAAATACGAAGGAATTTTTTCAAAAATTAGTTTAATGTAGCTCTTGGCATTTTAATGTCCTTAAAAACACTAACAGCGCCATTCGAGCTTTATCCTCGAAGCGCAAATCATGCGATAACCGTTTATAAATACGTGGGTCAATTTTTCTAATTAATATTTTGCAATTCATTAAATTTCTTATATGTATGTCTGCTTTTTATCTATTAAATATTTTATGCTTTTAACAACTAATAAAATTTTTTCTTTTATATTTGCCACTATCATGGCCATTTTTTTTCTATTTCTTAAAATTTTATTGTATTCATATTTCAATTGTGGAAAATTACATGTTTTCTTATGTGACCATTTGTATCGTTTAATGTACATATGTATATACACACATACATACATATGTACATTAAAAAACTTTATTAAAAGAGCATACTAAAAAAATAAACAAAATGTAATTAAATTTTGCCATTTACGAATTCAGAAATTATGAATAATTGCAAAACTCTAGAAAAAGCACAAACAGAGGCCATTGAATATTTTATTTTTGCAACACAAATACAATTGAAACTTAAAGAAGGCTTATGTCGATCGTAGCAAATCTATTAAAATATTTTGTATTATGGGTCCTTTTAAGATATAAGAAAGAAATATGTTAGCGTATTAGAAAAGTTCTACTAAAGGGAGGGGCAGGAGTTTGCTAATTCCTTTAGGATGAGTACGCCCAAAAATACACACAACTCTTTTTTACTTGGGTTTTGCCCGATTTTTAACGGTGCACAAATGAGTATAAATACCTCTTTTTGCTCGAAATTCTCTGCTGTGCATTGAACTTGAGTCATTACAAAATATTGTGCGATTTTATAACAAATGTTTTACTTACTGATCTACTGCACAATTATTTTGTTACGGGATCAAAAATTGTTTTCAGGAATATTAAAAAATCACTCGTTTTTATTTAGGCAGGGTTTAAACTTCTGATCATCTGTACGATAAGAGCAGACAGTGTATTTTAAAATATTTTGATTCATATAATTTTCATATTTGGAAATTGTATTGCAGCGTTAGTCTGTTCTTAACGAATTGCTAATCCAAACTAAGAGAAAATGCCAAAACGTGAATTACCAAAACGGTTTTAATTGAAAATACTGTTACCAAATCTAACTTTGTTCGCCACCAAAAAAATCTCCCTATATTAGAAATCTCCTGTCATAGTTTGTATAAAGAATTTGTGCAAGCTTGTATAAATAAAACTTTTCAAACTGATTTCTTATCGGCATTTTAAGAACACAAACAAAAAGAATTAAAATAATAAATAAATAAGACAAGATGATGGAAAACTACAGTAAAATTTTAATTTATTAACTGAACCCATAATAATAATTTAAAAAAAAAAAAACACTACAATTGTATGTAAATTTTAAAAATACCTTTTTCTGCACGTGATAAGAAACACAAGTTGAATACAGGGCTGTAGGGTTGCTTGTGCAGGGAAACTGATAACAGTCTTCTTTCGGGATTTTTTTATTTTGTCTGTTTTAATACAAAGTATGTAATTAATTACGATTTTAATAAAGAAATCAGACTGTAAGGAATAGGGCGCGGGAGAGAGAGAAGATACATAAAATATTTATGTACAGATTTATGTGACCAATCAAGCATGCCCATTTTGTTCCAATCATTTTGTATATTTTCGTTTTTATTTAAATATTTTCCATCGATTTGCATTTGCAGACGAGTGACTGATCAGTCATTTGAACTTAAATCGTGCATTTTCATTATGATGAAATATTATGATGATGTTGTTGTTGAGGTTTTTTTTTGATCAGTTGTTTGGTTAGAGGTTATTGGTCTCGTAACGATTGGTTACAGTTTCTAAAAATAGACTCTGTTGTTGCATGCAAATGGGCTTTGTTGCGCTTTTAAGTGATCGGTAATTGTTTTAAATTTATGTGTGTGTCTGTGTGTTTCTTTTTTATTTATTTTTTAATTATTATTGATAACATTTTGCCGTTGTTGTTGTTTTATTTTTCGTACGTTTTGAAAATTTTCCATAAAGAAAATTTTCTGCAGCGCTATTAGAAAACTGTAACGTTTTGTATTTGTTATTTTTTTCTTGCTTTGCAATGAATCGTCTTTGTAACTGCTATCAGATGCAGTAATAATGAATTATTTAGCGGCAAATTATAATTCACTTTTTAAATGTTTAAAAAGAAAGGCATTAAATACAGAATGCCGAGTAAAGAGTCATGATAGGAAATGCATTTAATTAAGCTTCAAACTGTTAAATTTAATCTAAATAATGTCTGCAAATAAAAAAGTCTTTCTTCCGCAGTTTTTGCATTTTGCATAAAGACGGGCGATAAGACCAAAATGTTTTAAATGTAGGAAATGTGTGTTATGGCTCGTACAAAAGTGTTTGTAACGGGTGCAACAGAATTGATAATCCAACGAGTTTCTTTCTGAAGTGCTTAGAGCATTGACAACAAACCAGGCTATTACTTAAGACCTGGGTTCGATACCAGGTCAGGGCAAGTCATCAACATTATAAATTTCACTAGTGTGCATTTGTGTGGCATTTATTTGTTGTTGAAAAATGTAAGTGTTGAAGACATAATAGTGGTCAATAAAAACTGTTCCGATCGAATGATGTAGCTCTCAGATAGAGTATACCACCTTTATCGGTTAGCAGTATCGTCTGCAAAGTAAAAAAAAATATAAAACGCCTGCACACACAACTTAAGAAAGTTAATTTATATATTTAACACCAGACATGCTGCTGTTCTCTGCGAGAGAGAAACGATACATATCAAACCAAAATTTTTGTTCCGCCGATATATTTCGTTTGGAGTCTTAAAAGTTCATCCAAGAGAGTGTGACGGTGTCTCACCGCGTACTAAACAGAATATACAAAAAAGTGGACGTTAATAATTTCTTTTGCAGTGGGCAGCAACTTGTTTGGACATATTTCAAGACAGCTTAATAAATTGTTAAAAACAGAAAAACATCAAATTGGTGAGCAAAACTATATCTTGAGACACTCTAAAAATGAATACAACTCTGCAAGAAAGACCCACTTTCATTATTATGGGACCGGCGAACGAAAAATATGTAGCAGTCTATTATCTCATGGACAATTTAACTTTTCGGAAAGCCATAAGTTCATTATCATTATCAGAGGTCGAAAAAAAATACACTAAGTTACCGAACGTTAGTGTACCGTGCAAAATTTTACCACGAACAGTTCACAAAAACATTCAATACAAAAATACAAAGTGCGCAAAAGAAGAATTTGGCGTTTGTGAAATTGTAAACCAAAATACGGCACACCACGATTATGAGCTAACGAAGACAGACACTACGATAACGTACCGAACCATTATAGCGTACATGTAGTGTACTTTTAGTGTATCGGTTGTGTGTTCTTAGCGTAAAGGTTGTTTATTTTATTTGAATTTTCTTATTCATGTTTGTGTAGAAATGCACATACTTACACACATCCATGGAAATATTTTAAAAATGTTTATATTTTGAACTGAAAATGTAAACCTGAAAAGCTTTGCCACAAAAAAACACTCACCAGATGACCTTTTTGTTTAATTATACCGAACAAGATAGAAAATTATAAAAATAAAATAAGACAAATAAAAATAAATTCTTAAATACGAATCTACAATAGCGTTTGCTAACTGTCGCCAGACAGCAAAATACAATACTGTTTGATTTATAATACACTGAAAATTATTAATAGTTCAATGACTCAAAATAGTAATACAAAAAATATGTACCTACAACAAATATAAAATAAAAAAAAAATTAATGCTGTAAATAAAGAAATCGAAATTGAAAACAAAAACAAGTAGGAATTGTTTTTTTTTTTTTTTTGCAAGCAGACACTTGGTTATATTATTTTTTATTTATTTATTTAAGAATATATTTCAAAGTAATTTTTATTATTCGGGGTTTCTAGTTCGTTAATTGAATTTTCAAAAATATTTTATGACAAAAAAAGTATCGCACTTAGCACCACAATGTTTTCGAAATTAACCACGATCTTACATCATCATCATGATCAGAGTTCTTAAGTCCAATCGAAATTTACTATGTAGGAAATGTATTACTTCGGCTTAAGTTCAATACTTGAATTAATAAAAGCGAGAGAGAATATTAGTAAAATAAATAATCAAACTAGAGTGCATCAGTATATTAATTTCAAGCAATAATTGATTTCAAATGTAAAATAAATTAAAGAACTTACAAAAAATTTGTAGAACTCTATTTCTGTTAAAAGGTATGTGAAATAGTATACACCTTCATAAGTTGTAAAAATATAATAAGTTGTAATTCAAGTATTTTAACTTACACTCATTAAGTTCAGGTAAATGTTGCGTATATTTATAATAATGAAAATATTCAAAAGAAATTAAATACACTTTTATTTTTGCATTCACTAATTTTATAACAACTGATTGTTTCCTTTTTTGTAGTTTACTATCTGCTGGAGTTAGAATATTAAGTTTTACGTTATTATTACGAATAAACGTAATTATTATTTGAACTGTAATAATGTACGAAACAGAAATTATTATTATTAGGCTTAAGTTCAGTTTTATTGAATTAATGAAAATTAAAAATTACTGTGAGTTTTTTATTTTTGAAAAACATTAGCATGTGCAATCAGATTAGCCGCTACACTTCTCATCAGCGTTCAATTGTCCATCTTTACAATTTTCGTAAAGTGGATACTAATTGGGAAGAATATCAACTATTTAACCAAGTTTTATACCGAAATAGAATACGAGAATTAATTTAATTCATTTTTAATCTATTTTTACATATTGAAACAATTTTGGTTAGTACGAAATTCCCCATGTCTGATTGCTTACTACTAATATTCAACAAACTCTCATAGTCCGTTATACTCGTTAGAATATTAAGTTTATAAGATTTGCTTGCAAAACTTTGATATTAAATTGATAACGAAAAGTAAATGTGACAGAAGTAGAAAGGAATCTCACTTCCACTTAAAAAAATAAATACGTAAAAAACTCGTGCAGTAGGTAATACAAATTTGTAGAATTTTTTGTTCTTTTCCACTTTTTCCAATTTTAATGATGTTCCTTCATATCATTTATCTCACAATTTCTTTTCGGGGGGCTAATAATAGCATTCGATTTTGACCGAAATTACAATCTATGTATGTATGTCGAATGTCATAATTTGCTTCCGGTGTTTAACTGCCTGAGGTGCAATTTCTATCTGCCTGCCTATAGTATTCGCGATCAGTGTAGCCAGATGTGGGGACCTCTCCCCAAATTGGGGATTTTAGCTGGTTTTTGTGGACAGATTATCGTGGGGAGGGATTTGGGGATTTTTCATTTTCAGTATACCTATTATCAATTTTGCTTTAGTTTACCATTATCTTTCATACATATATTTACATACATATATGTTTATGTATCTTGGCGTTTTTCTTCTCCATATTTCGATTATTTCAAGGCGATGGTATTGAGGATGTTGGTTTTTATAACAATTTGTTCAAAATTTTTAAAACCAGAATTTATTGAATTCGAGATTACCAAAATGAATGTAGTTATTACCGATAAGGAAAGTAATTTGGTTGTTGCTAAAATTGATGTTGGCATAGAATGTTCAAGGGAATTAGAAGCAAAATTTGTTCAAACAAATTTTTTTAGAATATTTAACTGTACTAGCAAAATAAATGCTTAAAATATTCACTGAGAGTATCGAAAGCATAGAAGAAAATTAAATTTGAATCCGTGTATGGAATTTTAAAATATTCTATGGATTCAAAAGTTCCATTGAGCACATACGAATGCATTAACTTAAATAAATGTATGTAATAAAATTAATAAAAAAAATTGTTTTTTATGATGCTTAATATACAAATCTTTATTGGGGACAAAATTGGGGATTTCCAGTTTTAAAATGGGGATTTTTGGGGACAACACTCTTTAATTTGAGGACATTAGACAATATTTACCTGGCTAAACTGTTCGCGATTGTAAAAGGTTTCGCCAAGTTCGACAGAGAATGAGAAAAATGTCTCCCTTTCAATTTCGGGTAAAGTAAAGGGATAATTAATTGGCTGACTTTTCCACAGACAAAAGTTAAAGTTCATATTCAACATTAACGCGATCGATATAACAAATAGATTGACAAGTTTTTATTAACAGCTGTACATAAATATCATGCAAATAAACAAAAATAACTTGTGTATACACGTTGATGTGTGTGTATATATATTTTTGTACTAATTTTTTTTAAATTCTTTTGAATTTAATCAAAAACACCTTTTAGCGCAACATTTAAGACCTCAGCTCAAATGACATTAAGTTGAAAGAGTTAAACGATCGCGATAGAGATTGCTAATAACGAATTTGTGTACATACATATGTACGTGTACATACATTCATAGGAACGTATTTACATACATACACACATACACACGTATTTGAAACTCACATGATTTATTGTCAATGTTATATTTTTTAAAAATTTTACTGACAGCAACAGCTACTGTTGTTTAAAACATACATACAAACGTACATACTTATTGTTTTATTGGAAACAATGTTTATTAATATGTAAATATCTGTGGAGTTTTGACAAAACAACTTAAGTGGGATTATAAATGTCAAAATTTTGTGGGGAGAAAAAAAGACATTTTATCGAAGAGCAAAACGAAACTTTTTGTTTAATTCTCTAAGAAAAATATTAATATTAAACATCATTAGGCGGACGCTACTAAAGACACATTAATGATCAAAATCAACTTAAAACTTTAAGTTTGATGTGTCGAGCAGGCGTATTAAACTTTTTCTCGATCAGAGTTTCATAACTAAACATCCTAAAAATAAACTAAAACGCAAAACGTCATAACTAACCAACAAATATAAGGATAACGACTTTTTTTTTCATTCCGATGTATGTTACTAACGGAAAACCTACAAAAATGAAAAAGTGGAATGATACTTGATCAGTTAAAATTAATACTGTATATGCATATATCACTTAATTTTTAACTTTCTTTTATTGTGTTCAGCAGCCATAATAATACACATCCAGTCAGAATTTAGCATATTTTTTGCTTCTCTCGTTATAATAAAAAACCGGTTAGTTAGGGCGTTTTATGTTTCATGTAACGACATGCTAATTACGTTAAAAATTCTACATTTATAAATGCCAAAATTTCTAAAATTGTCTTAAAGCGAGTTAAGTGCTTTTGTCAAAAGTTGACAACTAAATACTTTGTATGTACACAAATACTCATACATATGTATGTATGTATGCATGGGTGCATTTATAAATTTTATGTTTCTTATTGATTGTTGACTTGCGTTTTAGCCTAGTTGGCAAATTTTAATAAGGATATCCGGTTTATGCCTCCTACGAGTATGTGAGAGATTACCTCGATCTTTTGTTTAGACAACGACACTAAAGCAATAAATAATAGCGATAAATATCAATAAATTTTATTATTTTGTTTAGTGGATTTAGCAAATATTAATTCAAAGAATTTAAAAATAGTTCTTGCTGAAGACATATTCAAAGTAATTTGTTATTAAGTTTTATTCATTTTGTACTAATTTAAAAATAAAAAATATTAAAAAGATGTGAGTGAATATTGTCTATATGCCTGCATTTCATTGGTGCTTATAACAAATCATTAGTAGAGGCATGAACGCAATCAGCAACCACAAAAAATTAAAACATTTTTAAAAAAGTATTCACGATTCCCTAAGAAATTTTCAAAATCCCATATATGAGACTTTTTAATACTTTTTCAATATTTTTGGCCAGATGCAGATAATAGTTTTAGAAAAACTTAAAAGCATAGCAGGCCTCCATTTCGTATCAAAAATTTTTTGATAGCTAAGTTTACAGTTTCAGAACGCAGGCCTTAAATATTAATGTTTTCTATAAAAGAGGTCCCTTTTGAAATGCCCTGGCATCCCTAATTACAAAAATTCTGAAAATTAACAATCCGTACGTTAGAAATAAATGGGGAATTGGTACTTTTGCTATATTTTGTTAATAATTTCGAAATAATTGTCACATACTTTTCTGTTAAATGTGGGAAAATTAGAATTTTTTCAAAATGTTAAATTAAACTGTGTGTAATTTTTAAATAAGTTGCGTTTTTTAAACAATTTTATTTTGTGAAATGTTGCAAACTTTGCTTTTAATTAATGCAAGTCAGGCCAGATTTAAACTTGAGTGGCCCGTGGTAAATAAATAAGTTAAATTTTTAACTCTTTTAGTCGAATATCTCCTACACTGTAAGCGGAAGCCTAAAAATTTCAACAGTTTGTTAGATCTAGAATAGGCAATAAAAGTATAAGGTTGGCATATGTTTGAATATTCCATTAGGTTATCACAGATTTATTACTATTTTTTAACCAAAATCTCTCGCTGTGGTAATGCGGTAGGTTAATATTAATGTACTAACATTTCAACATCCTTGAAAACTAATGGTGTTTTCTTTTCTACACACAAAATGGCACATGTATAAAATCTCTTGCCAACCCCGTAATAATGCAACTTATTATTTGACTAGAACAAAACACAACTTACGAAAAAGTGGAACGCCCTGTTTTTAACAGCTGACAGCTAAGTTTTACAGGGCACTATCAACACTGTAAATTTTTGCGAGGCATAAAGTGCAATGCCTTCCACCTTTAGTGAGGGCGATTTTTTTAGAATCAAACACACCACCCTTTTAGAGAGCAAAACATTTTTTAACAAACGAATACAAAAAAAACACTTGCTGCATGGAGATGTACCATTTTTTTGTAGAAAAGACAACACCATAAGACAGACGCACAACCCGCATTATTATATCCCAAAGAAACATTTCGTTACATGAAACGCAAAATAGGGTAAGTAATATTTTCATTACTTTACAGAAGAAACAAAAAACTTGCTTAGAGATATCTTGAACTTGCGATATATATTATGACATATATGAGCCGTTTATTTTGAAAGTGGCATAAGTCACTTTTTTTGTTGATTGCAAATGTATTACAGATACCGTTGCAAAGATACTGTTCAATTTTATTTAGTGTTGCCATTAACTCGATTTTTTTGAAAAAGTGACTTATGCCACTTTCAAAATAAACGGCTCATATATTGGTTAGACACTTTATATGCTTACAGCATTTCATTTCCAAATTTCGTAGTTAGGACATTTTTCATTTCAGGTAACGATATGTATCCGTTAACTAATTTCTTACTTAACAAATTTTTTCGTAATGTATAAATGTCGCACTGTGGTTGTAAAGGGGGGGGGGGGGGGGGGGGGATTTAAAAAAAAATTGAAATTTCATAAAACATTTAAAGATGATGTTAAAGGACATCAGTATAGGTATATGTATTTAAATATTTTTGAAAACTGTTAAAACTCGTATGCTTATACACGAAACCCTTATAATAATTTTGTCAAATTACATCGTTTTTTTTTTCTATCAGTGTAATAAATTTACATAAAGATTAAAAAATAAGTAATATTTTCGCATGGATTTCTTTCAGTGCACTTAAGCAATTGTTGTAAGAACGTGCACTTGTTGTTAAATAAATTTCAAATTTCTGATTTATTTATTCAGTTTGTTTTATTTTTGCTATTTGGCACTCTGCCCACATGTTTGCCTGTTCTTATCTTTGTTTCTGTTTGTTGTTACTTTTTTTTTATTTTGATGCTCAATTTTATTATTTACATTTTTATTTCATTTCTTGTTTTTTCTCCCACTTTGTTTTAAGTGATGTATCTTTGTTAATTATATTTTTTGGCATTTTTCTATCAGATAAGTGCAGTATATGCATTGTCTCGTTTTGGCTTTTTTTTTTTTTTTTTTTTTTGAAATCGAAAGTGCAGACATGTCTGTGTGTGAAACATAAAGAAACAGCAACGCTGCCATTCAATCAAATATGCGGAATGACTTGTTCGTTGCAGTTACACATCAATCTCTGATAAACAGCTTTTGTTTAATAATTTATTTTTACTTTTCGGTTTTATTATTTGCTTAATTCACTACAATTTGTATCGTCTATCTTGTATGAAATTCAGCTTCGGTTTATTAGTTTGTGAACACCCAGTGTATATTGTATCGGCTTGAATCTTGTATTGATGGACAAAAAAAGAACAGGAACCATACAAATGCCAAACATATGACATAAAAGTGTAAAGCTGTATTTCATTTTTATATGAAAATAACCAACAACAAATTTTACACTATTGTATTTAATACTATAATACACTCCATACAATGATGTTGGTTCTAAAACTTTGTTCTAGATTAAACATGTCTTTCTTTTGAAGATCACAACTTTACGCCATACATTTTTTTCCTTTGCTATTTCACCTCTCATGACGATTCTGCAATATAAGTTAAGCTTTTCAAAACAAATGGGGAACGAAATATATATATTTTGAAAATTCTAATCTTTTGAAGTAATTGCATGATTTATTGTTCGTTAAACTTTCAACACAAAACACTTAAAGTTAAAAACAATTAAGAGTAAGAAATATTCGACTGTGCAGAACCTTATATACCCTTCGCCAAATATGAATTTCGGGGACGCGTAAAATATAGTTAATCGCAAATTTTGGGGGCCGTCATTTTGAGGTGGCAGGAATTTTGAATTTATAGTGATTTGTAATCAGCTGTTTTTCTCGCCACTTTTTGAATTCTAATCCCCATGACTCAGACTCAGTGCTGGGATACCGTGTTATCTTATAAATAAATAGGCCACACATTTTTAAGTATTTTATTGTCAACTAATTTTACGAAATATACAGACATACATACATATACTTGTATACATTCCGTTGTAGTAGAGATAGAACAGTGACATACACCCTGCTTTGTGTCGATGCCACAGTGAGTAAATAGAGTTGGTTACCATACTGTCACAGATAAACTTCTTCGCCCTATCTTTTACACGATCGAGTAACTTCAAAATTGACTTTAAAGCACCGATTGTCATTTTTCACTTATAACAACAACATACTCTTCATTAAAAGCACATCCCTCGGTTTTCGATATGCTACTGAACCGCAATACACATTACAGGGAGAATTCTTTCTTTAGCCGAACTAGTCGCATTTGGAATAAACTCTCCGCAGAGGTCTTTGAAACCACTTTCAGTGTGTTCAGTTTCAAATCCAATGTCCAAAAGCAGTTCTCCCTTTATCCTCCTTCCCATAACCAATTTTCCTAGTTCCGGCACAATGCACTGTATACGTAGGGGTCATTCCTGAGTGCTGGTCCTAATAAAAAAAAGTTATTTTTCTCTAGATATGCTCAATATATTTGTTTGCCTTAAGGAACCCGGTTACATAACCGATTACATACAAACCCGGTTACAAATCAAGTGGTCGAATTTGGGGCATATGTGTATAAGTAATCTAATATCGAAACAGATATTTTGTTTTATCACATTTCATATATTGTGGTTAAATAACTACGGATTAGTTGCCATTTGGTCCCTATAATGTGCAGCATATAGATTAGTTTAGTTCACAAAAAATACAAAAGTAAATTCATAATAAAGAGCTCTCATCGTTCGTACAAGCAATACAAGTTCCTTAAGTTTGAATATAGATTCTATCGCTGGGTATCTTAATTATGTCAAGTGACTCACTGACAATGACAAGGCCATGTAAAAGAGACGTGTCTCTCTCACATAAAGTTCCATAACTCAGACCGGTCACGTAATTTGTCTAGTGGCAATTCTCTTCCCTTCCTTTTGTGTCATAATCCTTCTTTAATACATATATTTCTCAGTAACTTTCAGGAAATTATTTAACATTTTAGTAATTTTTTTCTTATTTTTCATATTTAATGAAATTTTTTATTTTACCTTTTTAATTATTCTTAAGCCACTTTCTTTTCAAAAAAATAAAAAGAAATATATTTTAAACTTTCAATCAAATTGATTAATTAAAGGAAAAGTGAAGAGAAATAAAATTAATTCATTATACAACTGATAGCTTTTCTTTTCTTTACATGACTTTCTAATACATGAATTTTAAAAACATGTAAGTTTTTTATCCATTACAAAACACTACGTATTAAATGCAATTAAAAAAAATTATTTACTTTTAAAAATAAGTAAAATAATCGTAAAATAGACTCAATACAAAAAAATCCATGTCTTTGATACAAGTTGAAGTTCAAGTTGAAGACAGCAGGTATTTTGCATATAATGAATGGTAAAAAAAAACGTTTTAACAACGCATCAATGCTAATTAAAATTTATAGCTCGTATATAAATCAGAGTCAAAGACCCACCCTAGAGACACACGGCAAACTTGTGCATTAAGAATATTGAAATAATCAAAATGTTGAAGCAAGCACACGGTAAGAAAATATTTTTATGTTTAAAAAAACATTTTTTTGTTTTTTGTGGGTTTCAGTTAAAATTGTTTAAATATAATGTTTGTTGGCATTAGCTCCAACGAAATACAGACATAAAGAGTAGCTAAAGCCATAACAATATTTTCAATATTAAATTTCTGAGCCATTTAAAAATAATTAAATGTTTGTTTTGAAATATTTAAAATTATTTGTATGTTTTAGGTTAAGCTAATCTACATGCCTGCAAATTGGTAATTGGTTGGTACGAATACCAATCCATCATGTTTGAGAAGTTTTCAAAATTATAGAAAAACTCTCAAACAAGAAATGAGAATTACAAAAAATTCCAACACAAACATTAGATTAAAAGTTTAAAACAAAGTTTAAATAACTTATACCAAAAATAGAGGTTTCAAGTATAAAATTTTTTTGTTTTTTTTTATTTTTGCGTTTTTTCTTAGCCGCTTTCAAAAATAGAAGAAGGTTATCAATTCGGTTATATTTTTTGCAAAGTTCGGACCTCCATAACTTCATAATTTATGAATAGATTTTCGTTATTTTTTTTTTTTTTTTTTTAAGAAATTTTCGAAATTATTATTTTTTTGAAAGGGTTTAGTTGCAGTTGGATCCCATATAGCTTTTTTTAGAAATACTGAGCAATTTTTTCTAGTAAAACATTAATTATCGAATAAATCTATTAATAGTCGATTTAAAAAAAAATTGTTAAATAAGTCAGCTTGCAGTTTGGTACCATAAATTTTTTTGGAAAATCAGAGAAAGTTGTACCCATCTATCTATCGCATAAATTCTTTTCGTTTATGAACCGATTTTCGAAAATCTTGCTGCTTTTTTTATCTGAGGAATTTCTTCCGTCGTTGGTAGCACTGCAACTTAAATGCCAAAATATACGAAAATATACCAAAACAAAATTAGACGTTGTACAAAAAACTTTGTAATTACATTTTTAATTATGTTACGTTTGTTGAAGGAATTATTTGGCCAATTTCGTATATTTAAAAAATATTTGATGTATATTTTGAAAAGTTTTTTCACTTTACATTATTTACTTACAATAATACAAATGTTCAATTAAAAAGAATTGCAATATAAAATTATTTTTGACATTTTTTAATGCCGAAAAATTTTTAAAAAAATTTATATGTAAATAAAAATATACAGTAAAGCCAGTTGGTGCTGTTATTTGATTGCAACAATATAACTAGCGCTGATATTGTCGGTGTCCTCTTTTATGTTCATCGTTCTCTCTATGTTCTTTTGAATGCGCAAGCTTACGTTTATTTTACGTTTTTTTACGTTTATTTCAAGTCGTTCATGCATGATTCTCAAGCGATTTCTTCCTGCTTGAGGTAGATCGTTTTATTAAAAAACGTTCTTTACAACCAGAACTAAAGATTTGCACAGACACCAGTTGCCATCAAAAAGGTAAATTTTTATATCCGACGGTTATAAGAAAAGTTATGACAATAATTACATATTCTGATAATTATCTGACAATGACAGCGAATTGTGTGCACACGATGTCTGACAATTTTGTGTAAGCTGGTAGCGTTAAAATGCAAAAGATTTTTCTGGCAACGTTGTCAGACAAAAGCTGTCTAATAACATCGTAAGATCTGACAATCGTCTGTACAGAGCTTAATACCGAAGCTGTATGAGGTTCATATGATTTCTTTACCGATGAGATTTAACATGACGGAGATTGAAAATACTATTACTAGTCTTAACACCAGAAAAGCCCCAGGTGTCGACAAAATAAGCAACAAAATGCTTCAACAACTGCCTTATATTGCAAAAAGAGTTATACTCTTCATTTTTAACAGTATTCTACGGCTGCAATACTATCCTGCAGAATGGAAGGTTTCGATGATTATTATGATACCAAAGCCCGGCAAGGATCATACGAAGGTTGAATCCTATCGGCCTATTAGTTTATTGCCCAACATTTCAAAACTATTTGAAAAGCTGTATATGAGCAAGCTGATGCCTATAGTGACTAGAAGTGGATGCATTCCAAATCATCAATTCGGTTTTCGCAGACAACATAGCACTATTGAACAAACTCACAGACTTGTGAACGTAGTTAGAGACACCTTTGAAAAAAAGAAATTTTGCTCTGCGCTCTTTATAGATGTTTCGCAAGCTTTCGATAAAGTATGGCACGAAGGTCTTATCCACAAATTAACACGCAATCTCCCCGCAAACATAGTCAAGCTTTTAAAAAGCTATTTAGAGGAACGAAAATTTGTAGTTAGGGAAGGTAATTTTTTAAGCCCTCCGCAGTCGATCGAAGCCGGAGTTCCCCAAGGCAGCATCTTCGGTCCCTTACTTTATTTAATTTATGCCTCTGACTTACCGTTAAGCAATAACATTCATACATCAACATTTGCTGATGATACAGCTTTTTTAAGCGTCCATGAAAATCCAGTAGAAGCTTCCATCAACTTACAAGGGTATATATCCAAATTGGAAAAATGGCTTAAACAATGGCGTATAAAAGTTAACGAACAGAAATGTGTACACGTCACTTTTACGTTGCGAAGGGAAACATGCCCGCCTATACAAATCAACACTGAGACTATTCCGCAGCATACTGTAGTCAAATATCTAGGCGTTCACCTTGATCGCCGTTTAACATGGAAATCGCATATAGACGCAAAGTTGATGCAAATGAAATTAAAAACTGCCCAAATTAATTGGCTTATGGGAAGAAATTCTATACTGAGCCTAGACTGTAAACTTCTACTATACAACGCGATCCTGAAACCAATATGGTCCTATGGAATCCAGTTATGGGGCACTGCCTCAGCATCGAATGTCGAAAGAATTCAAAGGCGACAGAATAAAATTCTACGTACAATAACAGCAGCCCCCTGGTATGTCAGAAACCATCGAATTCATAAAGACCTAGACGTTCCGTTGGTGAAGACAGTATTTTCAAAACACGCGAAAAAATATATAAAAAAACTTGAGTTGCACCCAAATCCACTTGCGCGCAATATTCTTCATTATAGAGGCCACACCCGGCTGAAAAGAAGGGATACTCTTTTTCTCAGCCGTTCACGAGAGATGTAAAACAACCAAAATTAACCGTTGAAATTAAAAATTTTGTTTAGCATTGGCTAAACTTATATTTAATATTTTTTAGATTTAAGATTTGAAAAACTTATTGATAATTTAATATAAATAATTAAAGATTCAATAAATAATAAAATTATCAAAAAAAAAAAAAAAAAAATAAAATATAAAGAAATAAAAATCAAATAAGGTCTTTAACCATTTCATTGTTGGAGGTGTAAGCCATTGACTGTTATTACAGCCATTTAATTTAATATTTTCATTTATGCATCTTAACAATTATTTGCATAAAATGAATTCTTTAAGTTAATAATATTATTAAAAACGATGTGCACATACAGATTGCTTTCTCTGTAGTTAAGGAAGTTTTAGCACATTTTATTGTTTTATTACTATTTACATGTTATTAAATAATAAAATTTATAACAATAATAAATGCATATGTACATACATACATACATATGTATATGTATTATAATTAAAAGCTTTATCCATTTAGTATGTTTTCGCAATTATTGTTAAAATATTTCGCAAAACTTTTCGGTAAGGAAATTCCTTCAGAGCAAACAAAACAAAAAAATGACAGAATCATCTGCAGCAATAATTAAGTTAATAATTTTTTCTGTTTTGACATTTAACCAGACAAAAGAGGAGCACTTCGTTGGGCAACTCGTCTATTTGCTCAACAATTGCCAACAGTGTCGCTTTACGCTATTTGCTCTTAAATATTTTTATTATATGAATTATTTTAAATGCAGTTAAAATTTATTTGTTTAACGATATGATAATATAAAATAAATATTTGCACATACATATGTACGTTTATTTTTATTATCTTTTCATTATATTTTTCTACTAGAATTTTTATTGTAAATTTATACAATATTTAAGTATCTGTAGTAAATTTAAATTTTGAAGATAAGAGACATTTCACGTGAAGAGGATAACCAAATTTATGAGTTCCATTAATTCATAAAGCAAACACGTAATATAATGAAACTTCATTTATAGTCTAATCAGGCAAAAATAATTTGTTCTTTAAAATGCAAATCAGCGAAATCTGCTGCATTTCATTCCAAATCTTTATTAAAATCTATACCGTTTACAGCAAGATTTACGTTTCCACATCAAATAGCGCTTTTTTTTTAAATCACAAGCTGTATATAATCAAGAATACTGCGCACACCTCCTAAAGCTGAAATTCTTGATCAGCTTAGTATTTTTTAGTACATTTTGAATAGAAACACAGTTGCACCACTGTGCACATGTTCAATGCTCAGCATAGACTTCTAACTATTGAACTTTTTAACAGCCATACCTAAACATGAGCGGCACGCGTTTTCTAGCTGCCGAAAATTCTCATGCCTGTACAATTTGTATGGGGCATCCTGAAATAACGCAGCGGCAACATTTCACAATTGGAAAATCCGATTTTGACGGCGCGTGTTTAATAGTGAAGTTAGGTGCAATAGACAAGCACAGAGGAATTTTTTGTTGTGTTTGTTGTAGAGATGTACAGACTTTTATTACGATATTTGGCCATATGTTTACTATCATAATCAGGGATGTTATATATTTTTTAATAACCCTGTTTTTGTCGATTTGACAAAGCGTTGGCGCTCTTGTTTAGGAATGGAATTTCAGCGTTAACGCTAGGCGGAAGAAAACGTTCCGCTTTCCCCTCGTCTTTATGTATGGCTGTAAGTTGTCAATGTGGTAAAAACTGCCTACAAAGGCATCGTCATGATAAATTTATTTGTTAAAAGGCCAAAGAAGTAGTGAAGTGCACGTTAATTAGCATTTTTCTGCATCACATTTCCATCGAAAGTGTTCCTGGGATTATATGCTTTATAATTTTGTACCCCAATATTTTGTGTTTTTACTTTTTACATTTCTTATTTTAAAATCCTTTTGTCAGCTGCCAGTTTACAAGTAAGTGTTGCAAACTCAGAGAAAAAAAACATACATACATACTCGTATATGATGCGAATTGAACAGTAATAATGTACTTAATACCAGTTTACAAAATACAATAATCCAAGAAAATTTCCACAAGATTGTAAATGGGACAAGTATAGTTTACATTTCCTTGTTTGCTTTTGCTAAGAGTAGAGCAATGTGAATGTAGTTGTGAGTTTATTTAGAGCGCACTGGGAGAAATTTCATGCAAAATATTTTGTGAATAAAATTTTTCTATAAAAAATAAATAAAGCCTAAATAAAAATATGAATTCAATTCAATTATGTATATATTTTGTTAAAGAAATATAGAATTTTATTATAAAAGTTTTTTAACATAAATAGCGACGGCAACGGCTTGTTGAAAATTTGGGAAACAGCTGAATGAAATTATAATTTTTTACGCACTTTTAGTTCGTTTCGTTAACAGTCGTGTTGTATATATGAAAACGACGGAAAGCAGTCGGCCCCCGGGTGTATTGCGCGAATACCTCTGGTGTAGAGTAACAATATACTCGTGTCTCGTCATGAGTTCCAAACGTTTTCAATTATAATGAAAATTTCCGAATCACAAAATAGAATATTTGTTGTCCGGCATACTTCCGAATATTTTTGCTCGATTGGTGGCTAATGTGGGAATTTTTTTAAATCTTCATGTGTTATTATCAAACATATATTGGTTTTTATTTGTGAATTAGGTAGATAAGATATCAAACTTAAGTTCAAAAAAGATTTTTTTCAAATTAAATTAGTTTTATTGTGTAATAAATGAGATTGTATTTGCTTTCACACAGCTTAGTGCAGTCGAAAGTAAAACGAAAAAAATAAAACAAAAAATATTCGGAAAAGATTCACTTTCACACGGATGTGAAATTCATGACAGACACGATTACGATGTGAACGTACCGAATACAGTAGAAAAAACTACGGGTAGCACTCCGGGAGTGCCGACAGAAGTGAAAACGTTTTGTGATTACAACAATACACGTGCTATTGCCAAAAAAAATTATGCGTAGATATAAACAATTATATAAATACATGCAACAAATTTAACCACTTATTATTAAGGCGTATGCAACAGGTGAGCTTACTAGCAAAGCTGACTGAGCTCGCTTTATAGCAAATTTTCATACAAACTGATATAGTTTGAAGAGAGTACATACAAAATGGTTACAGTTTGATACTCATACGTATTAAAATGCTTTTAATTTGTTTGTGTGTTTTGATATGAAGCGAGTGCTTTATACCAACAAAATACATGTTGTTTTTGGATTGATGTACTTGTTGTTGCATACCTGCTAGTTTTGCCATGCCACTTATTGTAAACGCAAATGCAACTGCGCCCGAGAAGTTAACAACCTAAATTTTTTTCGGTCAAAATGAAGAGAGCGCCATCTTTGTGTACTCTTCTTAATCAGTTTCACTCAAATTGACGAGTGCGCCCTCTTTGGTGCACCGAAAAATGAGTGTTTTTCTCATATATGGCAACATCACGCTCGCTTTATTTTGAGCAAAAAAATTTAGGTGTTGGGCCTTACTACGGTTCTCGATTCGACTTCGACTGTAATAGATTAAAGAAAAATGTTGTGTGTTCCTTTAATCTAGTACAACAGTCGAAGTCGATTCGAGAACCGTAGTAAGACCCAACACCTAAATTTTTTCGCTCAAAATGAAGCGAGCGTGATGTCAAAAACTATGACGGTGTCGCGAAATCAGAGATTTTAGCCCACCCAAAACCTCCGTACCGCGCCAATAGAAGTTTTCACTTCAAAAAATATAAAATTAATTATGTGTATTTAAAGTTCAATTTTAAAATTTAAACCGCTAGATTCGAAAAATATAATTTAACAGAGCACTGTTGACATTTAAAAATGTAGTAAAAATTAATTTTTTTTAGAAAAAATTCATCGTCCGCGGATAAAAATGATTGAGATTTTTAGATGTGATTGTGCTCTACAAGAGCCCCATAACTGGATTTTCTACAAGTTTCAGTTGAATTGTTAGAAATATGGATTCTCCACACGCAATGAATACACTTTTCCCGCCCACACTAGAGCTCTGTTAAATTCTATGGTTCGCGTCAAGGTTTTTATAGTTTAAAATTTAACCTCAAACACATAAATTAATTTGACTATTCTTTAAATAAATATATGAATGATTGAATACTGATTTCTCTCAGTGTGCTAACAAGTAACCAATTTAAAAGCTGTTATTACCGAACAAAGTCAAACCTAACCCACACACACACATGCTTACCTTTAGTAATTAAGGGAAACAGATTTTATTCCAATTATTTTTATTTTATATTTCTTGAAATTAAGTTTCAATGAAAAAGTACTATAAAATATATTCAACAGTAAAAAGTTCACTGACTTTTCGAGTGGGTACACGACTATTGTACGATTTATTTCGAAAATAATATTTTAAAAATGTTTCATTATATGTTTCGCTATAAATTTTACTGAACACCTGGTTTGCTTCTTCTCAGTTAATATATTTGAATGAATTAATTGATGATTAAATGTCTAATTGTTAACATACGTATTTAAATGGCACATAACTTATCACACGTTAAAGTCAAATTTAATATGATCGTGTTGATTTATTAATAATGTTTCTGTTTCTTCATACATACATATGTACATACGTACATACATAAATATGTATTATATTTTGATTAGAAGACTTAAAAAACATGTTAAAAAATAACAAAATTTGTATTCGATTTATAATGAGAGAAAAAAGTCAGACATAAAGACGACGCGACGCTGGCTCTTGCTGAATTCTTTTAACAACTTCCTCTTTTCGACTGTTTCTAATTTATATTATTTTCTAGTATTTTGTGTTTTTTTTAATTCTTTGGTTTTAATTTAATATCAGCAAGTTGTTGCTCGTAGTTTTCATTAATTACTCTTGTATTTTTTGAAATGATATTCAGCGAATTGTTTAATTTGCTGTTAGAATTTCAAGTGATCTTTCCTTTCATGTTTTCTTTTTTTCATGTTTTTTTTTTCAAAATTTGTTATCGTGTTCCTATGAATGTGCATGTATTCTACCTGTCGGCATGATGAAAACATCATGGCAGCGAAATATAATTAAAAATTGTAAATAAAATAATAACTGCAAAGAACTTGGAAAAAATGCTAATAGATTTAATGATACATATACTATATGATTATAATGTTACTGTTGACGAGAAACTGTCCCTAATAAGCAGCAGTTTATAAAATTGTATTCTTTCCTCCCGAGTTACTTATTAAATTACACTGTATAACGCAACGCGTAATTTTGCATTTTTTAAGTTGGAGTCTGGTTTTTATGATGCAAACTAATGTCTGTGAAGCAAAATTTAAAATATAGAGCGCCAGACACCAACCATATAATTTAATTGCACTGATGACATATGAAATACACAGCGAATGAAAAAGAATAATACGGCCCGGCCCGCCCTACGATGCCGACCGATCGATAATGCAGAAATTGTAAACGAAAAACGACTGACTTCCGACCTTCAATTTAATTTTTGGTTTAGTTTTTATGCCAGTAAACATATTAAATAAAATCCGTTATAAGAGATGCGAATGTAAGTTTTTTTACGTCTCGAAATCCAGCGAACGATATCGTTCGAAATCGTGGGCCAGGGCTCGACGTGGGCAGCAAAAATATTTGGATAAAAGTAGCTTTCCACATTGCCTACAGATTAAAGAATTTCTAACAATTTGATAGATCGAGTATATTTCGTTCCAACTCAATTCGTTAGAAAATCGAAATATAGGCTCTTGTAGAGGACTATCTTGTCTACAAATTGCAATCATTTTCTTTTGCCCATGTTAGCGCTCCTTGCTAAAACAAACATGTTATCATGTAGAGAATCCACATTTCTAACAATTTTCTCGTTCCAACTAAAAATTTTAAAAAATCGAATTACTATAGACTTTTGTAGCGCTACCCGGTTTAAAAATCCCAACTACTTTTTTCCGTCCACGTTGATTCCTTCTTAAAAATATGTGGTCATAATATAGAAAATCCACATATCTACAAACTTTATAAATCGATTATATCTCATGCTAACGCAAACTGCTAGAAAATCCAACTACAATCGCTTTAAGAAGTTTGATTACCTTGGCCACAGATACCAATATTTTTTTTCCGACAACGATGTTTGTAAATATTAACCTGTTAATAGAGTGCCGTTTAATTTTATGGTTTGTGTCTAGGGTTTGTATGTAAAACAGAACGAAGATTTTTTGTGAAATATATTTACTCGCTAGATTTTCACCGCATGAAACTTTTTGTCCTTTTCTCTAAAATTGGGATAAATTTAATGGCATTTTTGTCATAAAAAACTGAACCTGAAACAATATTTCAAGTTTTAAATTTTTTCCTATTTAAATTTAAGCTTTTGTGGTTTTTTAGTTTAGCTTTTAATTGCAAATGTCACTTCAGCTATCATAGATAGTCGAGTAGTGAGCCAATTGACAACCTACATATATTAGGAATGGAAAGAAAAGATCCACTTAAGCCCTCAATATTTTTAAACTACCCAGTAATTCTGAAACCATCCTCGTGCTAGCGGAGGTACGTAACGCTATTTATAAAATAGTTAACAAAACGACAATTTACAGCAAAAAAACCGGCTTAGAAAACAACTATTTAACGGAATTTGTAGACTAAAACTGACCATTCATATCAAGAAATTCCATTAAAATCAAGTTCGATAAAGTTATAGATTGAAAGATACATTCAACACCCATTTCCTGGTTTTGGCTACAACACTGACACGTGTAATAATTTTATAAAATTGCATCAGATAATGTTGAAAGTAACAAAAATCAAAACATATAAGTACATATGTATAATAGTTGAAACATAAAAAAACATATTGTTACAATAAATAAATTCATTTCATATTTAAGAACGTGTTAATAAAGATTTAATTTGAAATAAATAAAACATAAAAGCGGCAACAAACTACTCGTATTGTAATTGTAACCAGAATAGCAGTCATTTTTATTATAACTTGTTCATTCACACGCTTCAACAGCTTTAACAATATGATTAACTTAATTTTTTGTTTGTGTGAAACAGTATACTTTGCCACGCCTCTTTGTTAATTACGAAAATAAGAATAATATTTCAAGCGACTTAGATACGGAATTTGCTAAATTGAATTTATTGGTGTGAGTTACACTGGTTTTCTATTTTTAAATTTATAAAAACTATTGTTATTCGTAATACGATCATAAGTGTGTGAAAGAAATAATTGTAACTAAAATCGGTTTGACATTTAAATAAGATATTATTTAAATTATTCTCCGGCATGTCACATGTGGTGTTTCCAATACGTTAAAAAAAAAGTTTTTTTAAAAATTATTGTTTTCAATTTAAATTGTTTTAATCCAAAAAAAAGTTTACATTTATTTCTACTGATATTTGCAAAAACATCTGAAGTCGAGATAAGTAATTTGCAAGAATAGGAAAAACTATTATAGTAAAATAAGAATATGGAATAAATAAATTCATCTCATTTGTCACATTGTCACATTTTGTCGAGAGGAAAGAAATTTATTACATTTTGTTTACCATCACCAAATGGAATTGTGTATGAAGAAAATTTCCGATTTCTCACGTTTTCGGTAGATAAGTCTTAAATGACTGAATATCAAAAGTGGTCTGAATCTGACAGGTGGTTTTATGAGTAACTTGCTACACACATTTTGTTTCGCTACTTCCATTCTTCCGAAATATATAAGTATATTTATTGTACATATGAAAAGTAATGTTATCAGGCTCAAGTTCAGTTTTTTATTGAATTAATGAAAATTCAAATTAATAAGAGTTATTTTATGTTTGAAAAATATTATTATTATATCCAATCAATTTTAGCAGAACGTATCAGTATACCAATTTCAAGGCCGCTACACCTCTTATCAGCGTTCAATTGTCCGTCATTACAATTTTCGTAAAGTGGATACTAATTGGGAAGAATATCAACTATTTAACCAAGTTTTCAACCGAAAATGGAATACGAGAATTAATTTAATTCATTTTTTATTCTATTTTTACACATTGAAAACAATTTCGGTTAGTACGAAATACTCCACCACTGGTTGGAAATAACTAATAATCCACACAAACTCATAGTCAGTTATCTTCAAAGTATTCTACTTTGTAATTTAACTTTATGTTGTTTTCACTGTATATTATACTGTATATTACTGTGACCCTTGTTATTAGGGTATGTAGTTCCTGCCGAAGCTGAATTAATAATTACGTTTATTCGTAATAATATAAAAAATATATTTATTGTAGACAATTACAATTTTGTTTTTAATTTGGAGCTTTATAAACAATATTTCTTTGTATAGGGGCACTATTATCACCCTCCCAACGATTCAAGATTTCCCTGAAAAATGTAATTTAATCTAAGAGTAACTCACAGCAAATTTTTAGGACATTCTAGTTAAGCAGATATGTGGATATTATCTTCTTCTCATCTTAAAATTTCACTTAAGTGGTTTTGCCTTAAGTCAACAAACTTGTGAATAATCAAATGAAATGAATTTTGTACTGTTAAGAAAATATTAAAGAATTCTGTTTATTAATTTTACATAATAGTTTTAAGTATAAACATTCGTAGTTTCAATAATTGTGGAAGAAGTCAATTTAAATAAATTGTTCCCTATTTAATATTCGACAAGTCATTAATATTTGCTCATATAGTCATATACACGTAGTTTTTACATTAATTTGTTTAAACTATTTTTTTAAAATTTACTTAAATAACATTTTTGTTTTTAAATCGCACAAGTTTTTGCTTTGACTGAGAGCTTTTGTACGTTACGCAAGTAAGTTGTCTTGGCACAAGCGGCAGTCTGATTTTATGGGAATGATGGGAGAGAAATATAAATTTTTTCATATACATATTTTTCTCGCTCTTTCTCCAGTAAGCTTGATTAATGGAAATCCAGTTAGTATTTACGAGTAGAACACCTTTTGCTGCTCATCTCAACACGTCTTATGAGTCCACATTAGGATTGATAAATTCAATACAATTCTACTTTTTGAGTATAATTTGAGTTGCTCAAAATTATATAATATGTACTTTGTTCACACGGAGAGCAATTATCGAGGTTCGCGCTCTATTCATGGTTTGCGGGCCAACCATACAAACAAAATTTTGAATCTTGCTGCGAACCCGTATAATTTACTTTCATCTACAATTTCGATAAAAAATTATCGCTAGTTTATCTGAACTAGTTGACCAAAAACATTTTAACAAAGAAAAACAATTGAGAAGTGATAAAGAGTCAACCGTATTTTAAAATGTAAAAGGATGTCGAAGTACGAACCAATCTTGTCATGGGTTCGCCATCGTGATTCGCAGAGTGAACCTAGTGGTTCAGTTTATCGTGTGAACATAGTATAAGAAGAAAACAAGAAAATCATAAAGAACATGCATGAAGCAAAAGTAGACCAACGGTAACACTAAGTTTTGTTGGGATAAAACCCATCACACAAACAATTAATAGTAGTGACGCAATTCTCGTATTAAAATTTCTGATAAAAATTACTTTTAAGTTCTAATCAAGTTTAACAGAGATATCTAACACACATGAAACACATAACAATTGTGACATGTTTCGAAATATTGTATTTTTCTCGTGTGTTGGATGAAAATCAAATTGATGTTGATTTATCGCTTGGCCCTTGGAATATTGATTAATGACAACAAATGTGTATAAAAATTTAAATGATATTTTGTGGTTGGTGGCTGAACTGTTTGTGTGATGAAGGCATAGCACAGGATTATCTTTCAACAAGTGCAGGCAAAGATTAATATTGTTCTATGCTAATATACATACATCCCATGAGAAGGTTTATATTGTCGACAACACAGCTACACGACTACACGACCACCATTGCAGCTGTCGTCAATTTAATTTTATTTCTATTTTTGAGGGCGACAGTTTGTGTTGCTTTTGCTCTGACTAAATAAAACTTTTTGATTGTTTTTTGTCTATAATTATTGTTGATCAGTATATTGTCGCTGTCGATTTCATAGAGCGACATTTTTAGCTAACGCCATTTAAAGTCGTGTAGTCGTGTAGTCGTGTAGCCTGCTGTGGTCAATTTTTTTAAGTTATTAGTTTGGTATCAGTGAAAATTTGTTTGTATGTAGGACAACACCTTAAATAAAATCGCAGGCTGTCGGCTAGATTGAAGCCTGCCGCTCTAACATTTCGGGACTTAAAAGTTTGTACATAAATACAGTGATTAAAATATTACAAAATGCACAGAACGATTCTTCAATTATTAAAATTGTTCATAATTGCATTATTTTTGTTTGTTGTAAAATTTCGTAAATTTATTAATTTTTAGTTTTCATTCTTTTGCATAAAGTTGAGCAATTCTTCTTGTTGATCATGTATTTTTTTATTTTATTTGTCTTGTTCATAAAATTGTAATAAAATACTTAGAATGCAATTTTATTATATATTTGTTTGTAATTGACGATTGTTTATTATGCAGTTTTTATTTTTTTGTACTGTTTATGTAGTGCGTTCACCTCCTGCATTCTAGGTATTTTTTGCTTGTCTCATGTTCATGGCCACACAGCCAATGAACTTATATTTAAAAATGCCAAGTATGTAAAATTAATAAGAATGAATATTGTATAAAAGATGTAAAATTTAAATAAAGATCGCCTTTTTTGCCGCTTGTTGTTTTAGTAATTTTAACTTTAATCCAGTTTATGTGCTGTGATTAGAATCTGGAACAAATTAACAAACGAGTTAATTTACATTTTGGTGACCCGGAAGAAAATTTTGAAGCCGCATGGACGATGGTCGTAGACCGCTACAACAACAAGCGGCTACTAGTCAGCAGACTAGTTCATGAATTGGTCGATCATTCAGATGATAAAGTAAATGACAACTTTAAAGAGCTTCATGACAAGATTCACGAGTGCCTTTTAGCACTACAAAACCTTCAAATTGATACATCATCTTGGGACCCGCTTCTGCTACACTTATTACTGAAAAGATTAGACCAAGTCACACGATTGCGCTTTGAACAATCGCTATCACAACCACGAGAAGTCCCAACAATTAAGGAATTTTTGTTGGGTAAAAATGTAACTAGCTTTTCGGCCGCACCGACATACATACATTTATACATACATACATACATGTATATTAACGATACAAAATAAAATCCGCAGTGAATGCTTGACAAATTTTACAGCGTATGTATGTGTTAAGGTCAAGCCAACCTACTAGAACTTGATGTCCAGCATTTTTGAAGAAAAAATAAACCTCGTAATAAATTCAAGTTTTTTCTGTAAACTTTGAGCACGAGTTGTATCACTAAAATGTACTTAAAATAATCAGAAAAGGTAATACAAACTGAATAGAAAATTTATATTTGAAATTGATATGAGAAACAGGAACATTAAATTTGGATGATCATTAAAATATTAAATATATTTATTGTCTGAACACATGCAATACCGATTAGGGATTGAAACAGAATTGATTTAGGGCTAATGAAATGTGTACCTCTTCGAATATAAGCAGATAAAAGTTTTTCTTTCTCCAAAGTGTTTGTCGTTAATTTTTCTCAGTAATTTTCATACATTTCACATTTCTACAGAATTCGATTAAAAACGTAATTTTTGAAAGACATTTTTTTAACAAGTTTAAAAAAGAAGGAGGTTAGCGGTAGCCTGTTTGTTCAAATGTTTGAGCCTCCGTAACTTTATAATTTATGAAGCGATTTTGAAAATTTCTTTGAAAGGCTTTGCATTCAGTTTTGTCGTATATTTTGTTTAAATGGGGGGCAAATATTGATTGAATAAGTCTTCCATTTGTAGACCGGTTTTAATAATAATTTTTTTGTTGGATCAAGTTTGCTTCAGTTTGGTTCCATAAGAAAATCGGGGCAAGATGTTTGTCAAACCCTCGCTTTGGCTTGACTTTCCCGCTCATTTATTATATTAAAATTTTTTAAAGATATTATCTTACAAAATTAGTCTAATTTCCTTTTTTATATGGTTTACGTTTTTAAATTAATCAATAACTACAAATTTGCGTACGTAAGCATTTCGATTATGTCATTTGATTTTTTTATTTTGTTTTTATGACCAACAGAATTCTCGGAATGCTAAGAATACTAATAGGAAATAGTATTGTGTGAAAATTAAAAAGAATGGAAAGAATGCCGGGTGAGATGTGATAGAACAAAAATTCAATGTTTACATAACTTTGAATACCCACCGGTTACACTGGTATGCAGAAAATAAAAACGACGTTAAATATGTCGACTTTCAAGAGTTTAATGTGTTAAATTCAAATCCGATTTCAGATTTATTCTATCGCTTGTTTCGGAGTTAATGACAAATCAGCCGTGAAAAATAAAATCAGATTTCCTTGCCATGCAATAATATTGGTTTTATTCATAATTAAGTAAATAAACTCAATGGAAAAATTTGGCATTTTCCATACAGCAAAGATATTTAAAGTTATGTGTTGCTGTGTAAGAAAATCTCAATAATTTTTTGTAATTATGTTTCGTACATTAATTCCATAGGATTATTTTATTACACATTCTTTTCGTGCCTAATTTAACGTGACTACGCTATTTCAGGTGCCATATTACTCAGGAGTTTAGTGCTTTAAACTATTCAAATTTCTCACATTTTTAATAAAAAGAACGAAAAGAAATTTGTTTTGCTTACCAGTGTTATTTTTTATTTGCTTGAGCAATAAAGTATACATTGATTGTTTGTTATATGCAAAAATATGCAAAATATGTTTAAAAAAATGTTTTGTTAAAACAACAATCAATTGATCAAAGCCAATAAGATCTTTTAAAATCAATAGGCGTATTCAATACATAATTCAATACAACATTTCATTTCTTTATAAATCTGTTTACTTCAGAATAATTTACGTTTCACCACTTTTTTTTATTTTTCTTTTCATTAAATTAAAAATATTTTTTTTTAATTTATTAAACTTTTTAAATATCCCAAATATAGTCTACAAAAAAAAATCAAGATGTTCAAAACGTGACAAAGTAATCAAAAAAATGTTCTGGAATTTTATTACAAGTTTGTAGCTGAATTCAAATTTTATTTAACTAGAATTTTACTGTCATTTGGAAACACAACAGTTGTGTATGTTTTGTAGTTATAAATTATTATATTAAATACTCGTATATAAGCGTTTTAAGCATAAATTAGATTTTGCTTTTAGCTAAATAGCGACGTACATACACCCAGAAAAAAGATTGGTTGGAAATCGGCTGTGTCAATAGAGTATCAGTTGCATATACTGAGCTACCAATATTCTATGGATCCCACCAATATTCCATGGTCATAACCTTAATACAAAATTTGTAACCAACATACGATTGTGACAACTCTTAAATTGGTTGGGTCAACCGAGTGCATGCTGTTGCTACCACCAAATGCCAAAATAGTGATCACAACTAAATAATTCGCAATGAATATGGTTTGATTTATACTCCTAACCGATTATTCGGTTTGCATAAGCAATTATTGTAAAATATGTTCTTATTCAATATTTGTCGGTTTTAAAATACGTATGTGGCTGAGTTGTCTAAGGCGATGTGTTTCAAGCATGCGAGATCTATGTTCAATACCAGTAATGGGCAAAAGAAAATGTTAAATTCAAATGACTAAGTGAAGCAATGTGTTAGTTAAATAAAAAAAAAAAGACGTGTGGCACTCGGGGACTGCCGCGGTAAAGCTATTTCATAGCCTTTTTTATCAACTTATGCAATTTCAATTTCAGCTTTCTAGCTATACTGGAAGTGCCCCATACAAAGAAGGGGCACCCTAGTCCCCCAGGTACAAAGTGCCTTACCTTTGTATCCTATGTCTTTCTCCTGGTTCTAAACTACCTGCCCACCAATTTTCAGCCAAATCAGTTCAGCCGTTCTTGAGTTATAAATAGTGTAACTAACACGACTTTCTTTTATATACATACATATATAGATATATCTGCTTATTCACCGACACTTGTTAGTTGGAAACACTTAGGCAAGACACACTTGTGTTTAGTCGAGAGACAAAGTCTTAGCAAAGACAGAAACCTTTGAAAGACACAAACCACCTTCGGGAATTCCCAAAAAAGTTGCAACACTGGAAGGGGATTCCCAAAAACTTGGACAAAAATCCCCTCAAAATCCCAGAAATCCCGGGAAAAAGTGGGAACACTGTATAGTCATCATACATAGACTGTACAAAAAAGAAGTTTTCACTTCAAAAAACAACAGACTTAAGAAACAAACTTAGTGTCAGGATTTTTCGTTTCAAAAACAAAAGACTTAAGAAAGAAACGTTTTAAAATTTCTTGATTCGGTCGCCTCAAAGCCCGCGATAAAAGCTATGCAACAGCTTAAAAAAGTAATTCTTTTAATTGTGTTCCAGGATAAAAATAAACGTAAATATTTCCGATTAGCTTCCATTTAAAATTCCATGGAGGTATCGAATTTTATCGGTTGTTGTGTCAAAAAAAGATATAAGAAAATCATTGAAGATTCAATAATTAAAAAACGTTCAAAAAAGCTTGGGTGGTGTCCGCGAAGAGCATACGATATTCCAATGGGAATGGATAAGCTTGCGGCCATTTATCTTACCCTCAATATGAGAGCCGATTTTGTGACCGGTTGTTTTTGAGGTCTCTTTTGGGAGTTCAAGTGACCGCTGTGGTTTCTACCAAAATCATTGAAGGAGGTATCTAATGACCAATCCTGGACTAGTGCTAGTCGTTAGTTGGATTTCGCACAACTTATTGAGCCAATTCCTACTGGGAACCCAGTACAGCGATCGTCTACTATTGTGGTAGACTTGCTAGATAGGCCGCGTTCCTAAACGCATGTTGCTTTGCAGTGCAACAATGTAACAAATGCCTGCCTTCCTAAACGTCCTTATGCAACGTCAAAGCAGTGTTTAAATCAAGCAATTTTATTTTACAGCTCTGCAAAACAAATGCATTATCATTGTAAACTTTGCAACTCTGTTGACGTTTAGAAACAGTTCTAAACGCATGTTGCTTTGCAGTGCAACATTGTCACGTATTCCCAGACGCAACTGCGCAAACTCTGACAAAGTATTGCATTCCTATACTCATCTGTTTCGCATTTGATATGCAAATAAACGCAACTAGCGCACTATTAAATTGTGTATGCTTTTTATAAACTACAATGGTGAAAAAAGATAGGTGCCATACACATAAATCTTAATGCCTTTTTGGATCGTAATATCTTAAAAATGGTGGCTCGTATGAAAAAATATGTTAATACGTTTTTTGTAGATAATTTTATGATCTACAATTTTCGTCTACGGTATTTTTATGAAAAAACTTACCGTTTTGCTGAAAATCGCAAAAAAATACCTATGACCTAGAATAAAATTTTTTCCATACACCGGAATTGAGGGGAATTTCAAAATTTTATTTATAACTATATTTAGAACAATATTACTGATTTTCAGCTTGTTGTAAATTTCTGTATCACCGAATGTCCAGATTGACCCGACTATCAACATGTTTTAATTGTAAGTGAAGCTGAATTGAACAAAATGCCTAGTCAACAGACAATAATGCTCTATAAAAGATTTTTATGATATGAAATAAAATATCTTGTTAAAAATTTTTTTTATTGCTTTAGGCAATGAATTTGGTGCGTGGTTTTTTCTTCTTTTTTTTGCAAAATAATCGCAGATAATGTTTTCATTAATAAAGCATCAGTGCCCACCTTATGGTACTATGCTTACTTAATTATGTACATACACAAGTAGATATATTTTATATCAATAAAATAAAAATATGTATAATACAAACAATGTAATATTAGTGACTAGTACAAGTAGTTACATATGTATGTACTTATTTTAATGTTTAAAACAGAAATTAAATATGCCTAGAAGTTCACACGTCGTTAAAACAAAAAAATAATTAATAAATCAAAATTAACAAAGAAATTAAATTTAGCCAATAATACAAAAATAACAAAATTCAATAAATAAAAATAACTAAAAACAATAGTTTAAGGATTATAGGTATATTATTGATATTTTTCTGAAGAATGTATTTTTTTTATTATACCATTGTTATTTTATAAAAACAATTTAAATTCTGCACAGTCCATTTGAAAGCCGACAGAAAATTTGACACAATGAACATACACTTTTCAACGTTGCCAGGCTATTCCTGTCTTGGGTGGTTATGAATTTATATTGTATAGAGTTTAAAATTTCGGTATTTTGAGAAAATAAAACTTTTTAATTTTGGAAACTAGAGAAGAACATTAGCCATCAAAAAGAAAGGACAATTCAATTAAAAAAAGGACAATTTATTTTCTTTAAATTTAAAAGAACGTTGTGTTAAAAAAAGGACTGTCCTTTTAAAAAAAGGACGGATGGTCACCGTAACTATGCGCGAAATTTGGTTATCCCCTAAAGTACATACATACATGTGTATGTAGTAGGTATGTACATATACCTATACTTATGTATGTACATATGTATTGGAATTTAAACATGGTAATAGTTGTGTCGGTTTGGCAGTCTGTTCAATTGCCTGCTTTATAGAAGTCAGTTTTTTTGACAGAATTATTTCGTATGTATGTATGTATTTATTTCACTTTAGTTTATTATGTTGATGACCTTAAGAAGCCTGTATAAAACAAAAAATTAACAAAAAAAAATTCCGTAAGATTTAAAAACAACAACAGTTTAATTAATCTGGCCACAAGAAGCCCAAACAACACCAACAGGCAAATAAATAGCGTAACACTTCCCCAAAAGTAGTTAAGTTTTGTTGTGTTTGCCAAAATCAACAAAAAAAAAATACAGAAAATTATTTCAGTTTCTTTCATTTTGTCTTTTTCGTTTTGAAATTGAGGTGGCCGCATTTGCCTTTATGTTAACACCAAATTTGGGAAGCTTCAAATATAACCACGTTAATGTAATACATTACCGTTGGCTATTGCTCACACCCAAATGTATGTGCACACATAAACATGGATGTACATACATACATAAATATATATAGAGAAATCAGCAAAGACAAGAAATTAATTAACGGAAATTATACAAACGCACGACATACATATGTATATGTTTGTGTGTATGAAAGTAAGAACAAATATGGAGAATAATGAATACGGAGCTTGACATGAAAAATGCGACAAGAGCATCTTGTATTAATTGAATTTAAATAATGATACAAACATCTAAAAACTTGTTGATGTATGGCAGCACTGAAAGATTGTATAAACAACAGTAAACAATAAGTTTACCAGCTTGAAAGCGAAAGTGATAGTGTATGTGTAAACACACGTTATATTTAATGCATGTTGTGCATTTGGTTTGTTAAAATATGAAACAAAATAGAAAACAAAAAAAAAAAAAAGCACTAGTGTTGCCAATTTTTTTAAAAAGTGTATTAAAAATAGGTAAAAAAGCCTTAACGGGTAATGGATTTTCTTGGTGAGGAGTCGACGGAATTGAATAAATTACAATGATCAAGAGAACATAGAAAGCATATTGCATTTACATGAGTGATGGCGAGAGCAGTAACATTGTTTTGAAGTTGCGGTATTACTTTTCACAACTCCCAATAGACCAGATAGTCAGTCAGTCTAGGTCCTACAGAAGCGATGACTTAGATGTCTAAGCCTGTGCGCTTGAGGCACCGGCTAGTCACATTGGACATCAGAGAAAAAACCTAGAAGTTCTGCCATGCGTCCGATCGTAGAATTCGTTACGATGGCAAAAACCAGCAATGAACGTTGAATGAGATCGAATCTAGTACATACACCTATGTAATATATAATCCATAAAAAATTTTAAGAAGTTACTCTATTAGGGCAGCTAATTGTGAGTTGACTATAACAATCTGTCAACCTGTATTCGAAAATAGAAACAAATAGGTATGTATGTATGTGTGATTCTAAAGCAAGAAACCTACAATTCATGTTAAATCACTATTTTGCAGATAAGACATCTCCACAAGTTATATGACTATTCAAATAGACGTGGAAGCGATCATTTCTGCTTAACACCCAGCTTATATTTTTGCTACAAAATATAATTTATATAATGGGCATGATAATTCAGAGATAGAGCAATTTTGTATATAATTCTTGTTTTTTTATAATTTTCTAATTTTACTTAAAAAAAAAGTATGTACTACTGATGTTACGAATGCTCGTATTCGCCAAATTCATGCAAATATTTCTCGAATAATTTACACATACATTTTCCAAAAACAAAAAAAAAAAAGACATGTGGCACTCGGGGACTGCCACGGTAAAGCTATTGTACAGCATTTTTTATCAACTATATTATTACGTATTGTTTAATAACTCCGTTGTTATTCTGGCAATACTGTATGTTAATGATATCAAATTGATATCAAATGTTAATGTTATTCAATAGCATACTTTAGGGGTTAACATACATTTTGCGATTTAAATAATTAAAAAAACAAAAGACTTAAGAAACAAACTTAGTGTGAGGTTTTTCGTTTCATAAACAAATTCTAGGTTTTTTCGTTTCATAAACAAAAGACTTAAGAAACAAAATTTTCAAAATTTCTTGATTCGGTCGCTTCAAAGCCTGCGATAGAAGCTATGCAATAGCTTAAAAAAAATTATACAAAAAGTTTAAAAAAGTCCAGAAAATGAACAAAAACATATTAATTAATATTAATTTTTATTTAAAGATAGAAAGCCCTTTATCTTTGACGCAAGATAATAATCTTCTTAAAAAACAAACGAAAATTATGTTTCGTAACTATCATTTAAAAGTCTTATATGTAAATTCATATCATGTTAAGTTAGTAATGAATTGTCAGTAGAGGAATCTTGGACTTCATACATGGTGGAACTAAAATTTAATATGTGAAAGTCCACCGGGACCTGTGGCTGCGCAATCTGCGAAAATATGTTCTCCCAAACAACACTGAGTTACTAATTAAAAGCATAAGCAGAGTAAGAAAAACTAAATCTCAATTTACGTATGTAGGTAAAATAATTTAAAAATGTTCAGTAGCGATCTTCAAATTCGGCATCTCAATGTTATAATAATGATAAATACCTAAAGTAGTGTAACAGTTTTTTCAATTGTTGATACTACGCAAAGGGAGGGATTTTTTCCAATTAAATTTGAAATATTTTGTTCGGTACCATTTAAAGATATAATATCTTTCATTTTTGCTATTTTTGGGATAATAAAATTACGACAAATCGTTATATCTGGCAACACTGAACATAATGCAGAAAACGAGAGTGTCAGTAGCAGTTGCCAGCGCTGCCATTTTGGTGCTTTTCGGGTATTTTTTGGTGTTTTTTTACTTAAGCAATACCCGAAATTCTGTTAAATACCCGTTTTTGAAAAGCGGGTATTTATAGTGCTTTTAACAATTTCTCACAGTGCTTTTAAGTGCGTTTTAAATAATCAAAATTTTCGACATTGGACCATTTTCCTACTATTCTTTAAACCCACCTAATACTTTTGTAACCAACTGCGTATTATTTGCATCTATATTTTGATAAGTACTCCCAAACTGTTAAGAGTTTGAATTCTAGAATTTCTCAAGCATTTTTTTTTATTCGTGCAGAAAATCTTATGATTTATTTGTTTAGCAATGATTTTACTTTTAATATTTGTACATATCCTTTGATTTGTTTGTTGTTGCAAATTTAAGCAAGAAAGTGCCTTGGTTATTATCAAGCTGAACAGTTATTAAAAGTAAGTTCTTCGTTGATTCTATATGTGTTAAAGTTCATCATCTAACAATGACTCTCCTTTAGATGGAAAAACAAATATATAGTAAACCGTGGGAGAATGATCCAGCTTTTAAAAGGTGGCTTAGATAAGCTAAAGATGAACTAAAAGCATATTGCATTTGTTGTAATTGTGAAATAAATTCATGATAAAGCGATTTACTCCGACAAAGTCGCACAAAAAAAAACATGAGAAGCAATAGATCCAAATGCAAGTTTTTCATTGCAGCTAAGGCTGTCTTTTGATCCACCAGACCCAAAACAAAATTAGGTTAGTGCTTTTGTACCCGAATTTTTTTTCATTTTTACCCTTTTTTACCCTATTTCCATGAGCTCAAGGTGCTTTGGATGTTGCAAGAGTTGGCATCACTGGCTGTTGCTGTTGTTTCTGTTGCACTTTAGCTATGCTCTTTATTACTTTTAATGTTGATGTTGTCGTAGTTGTTTTATTATCACAGTCTCTTACACTGTCCGTATGTATGAAATGTTATTTTTGGAACAAAAAAAAAAATAATCTCAAAGCGTAATTCGCAAAACAACTTTAAGGTCAAACAAAAATGTTAGTCATTTCGTGACTACTTCATTACGAACTCTAAAAGATTTAAATAACTTTTTCAGGGAATTTTGTTTGTTTTTCAAAGTAATTACATATTTAATAATTGACTTACATATGTATGTGTTTATTCTATACAAAAACACAACATTGATCTTTAATTTTATAAAATAATGCCTACATGTTGGTAATTGAAAAATACTTAAACTTGTCAACACCCACCTTTTTGTTTTGCTAAAATTTTTTCTTATTAGTTTTTAGTTTTCTTTAGTTGTATTTTTATTAATTTCGTTAATGTTTAAAAGATATTAGTCACATTTCAACAACTTAAAACTTTATTTTCTTTTTCGCTTAACTTTCGATTTACACTTTAAAATTTTTCACTTTTTAGTTGTTCACGATTTAACTGACAGTTGGCCGATAAAACAAATCTTAGTTTTTATGGCTTTAGGTTGTATTATAAAACAAACTTACTGCAATTAATGTACATATGTACGTATGTATATATTATAACACTGCGAATGATGAAGAATTATTTATTAATACTTGGAGTTTTACTTTTAATTTTTATTTATGGAGCTTTTTTTTTAAATTGATTTTAAAACTTTAAAATTTAAAAACATTAAATTGACCTAATTTATTAATTGATTTTTGTTACTGAGATGGCAAGATAATGAAAGAGTGTTAAAATAAATAAAGAGAGAATATAATTTAAACATTTTAACAATTTTATTTATAAAACGTGATTAAAATTAAATATATGACAATATTATGGAATTCTTTAAGTACCAAACGTTAAATATAATGCACACTTGCTTCAACATTTCGAAGGTTTGAAACTTTAGATTTGATGTAATAAATACACTTGAAGGGATTTTATTAAGAATTATTTACTTCATCCACAATGTACAGATGTATGTAAAAGATACATATTCTTATTAAAATCGAGAACTAAAAGGTATGACTCTTGTGTTTGCTGATACATATTTATCCTCTAGACAAAATATTGAAATAGTATTTGTACAAAGTGAAACGAATTCGTTATATATAAAATATTAGATATAAAAAATTTATTTAACTATTGTTTTAAGAATAAGAACAATGTTATAGTTTAATTTATATGCAGTTCAATTCAGTTTGTTAATGATAAACTTTTGAAACTTTTCTGGTATCGAAATTACGTCACTGTTTTCTTGAAAACTAGGCCAGCCACCAAATTGGTATATGAGAAAACGGAAAAATTAAGCATGATCTTTTTTTCTTTTAATTAATTAATTCAGTTACGTTTAATTAACGTTTGACTTTGGTTATTCTCGTTAGTGATGTTTCTAATTACATATGTGTGTAAAAGTTGATTGTTTTAAGGCATTTTTATAACATTTTAATAACAAGAGAATTTTAAGCAACTCCACATTGGTGCTGATGCAGTTATTTTGGACCACTTTGAAATGGTACATGTCATTTATTAGTTTTTTTTAATAGATGTTTCGTTTCGAAATTGTTTTTGAAATACGAATTTTCGGACTCGAATACGTTCATCATCGAATTTGGGCATATTTGATATAATTTAATAGTGTATTTGACTTAAATTTCATGACTAATGAAGTGAAAACTGTTTTTGTAAATTCCATAATACAGATATTCTCAGGCTTTTAAAACAAAATTGAATATTCTTTAAGATAATTCGAAAATTGCCTTTTGATTTTAATTACAGACTTATACAGATTTAGTCTTCTTCTGCAAAGCGAATACAAGAAAAGATACCGTATTTCGGAATATGCTCTATGCCCCAATATGCTCTAAAACATAGAACATTACAATAAATTTAGAAATTTCTTTTAATTTAATTTCTTTAATTTTTCGTTTGAACAAATAATAATAATCAATATTATTTACATTACGAACGTAGTCATATGCATGCCGTTTAAGATTATATTATTTTCCGATTTGAGAGCTTATTTTTAAATTTCTGCATAAAACAAAGCTTTTAAACATATATCCGGTTTCCTTGGTTTTATTAGCTTCTGTGGATGGCAATAGGGAAAAAGAACTTTATCACATTGCAAATTAGTATTTTTTATGCAAATGTTACTTTTTAGATCATTAGGAACATATCATACATATACATGTACATATGTAGGTATTTACACTGCAGGAAATGTCGTTAGTGAAATTATACTGACTCGCTTTTGACTTGGTCACCAGTACTACTCTCTATATTACCCCCATAGAATGCTTTGTGCTATAGACATTTATCATGTGATTGGCATTGAAAATATACTAGTACATTAAGAGTGTTGACTAGGTAGTGATTACGTAGTTCTAATGGGACCAAGTGGAGACATTCAAACCAGAATGCTAATAGTGCATTTATATAATTTTAGTCTAGCTGTTAAAACAAACTAAAAAGTGTAGACGTATCATTGACAATGTCATCAAGAATTCAGCACTAGTCGTCAAATTGGTGACCTGTCAGCAATAAGCCCAAGTAGACAAAAGTGGTGACTTGGAGACAATTGCCCCGAGTTTACTACAGGGTACATATTGAATTTTTGTTGCAATATAGTCATAACTCAAAAAGTATTTTGCAGAAAGCAGAAACAAAGTTTAAAATTTAAAATTCGTTAACAACTTAATGATAAAATAAAATTTAATTTTTCTCCAAAATATTTAGGATATACATATGTACATATGTATATAGAGTATACGACATTTTGAAGAACGCTATGACAATTTAAGAAGTTTTTTTTTTCAAAACTTCACTATTCCACTTTTTATGTTTTTGCACAATTTGAAATATATAGTTTTTTGGCTTAAATCTAGTTTAGTGACGCAGCTCCAAATGAAAAAAAAATTACATAGGGCGATAGAAAATCGAAAAATAAGATTAAAATTTAATGTGGTAACTTTCTCGGAAACGCATAGTTTTCGAGTTATTGGCCTCTGAAGTTTGTATATATATATGCGATTTCCCTTTGCATTTCTCAACGTATAAGGCCAATTTTGGTATCATTTGAAAGCTTTTGACTAGATCTATATGAATTTGTTAAAATACAAAAGAATTTAGTGATATTAAAAAAAATTATTGTTTTTGGACTTAAGTGGGCTAGAATCTAATTTCCAGCAACCTGCTAACCTATATTAAAATAAATTAGTGTGAATAATATCTGTCAAACACATCCTCCAGCGTACAATCTGATGTCATAAATATTATATATTCTATATCATTGTGTTGGTGTACAAGGTGGAGAAAATCATTAGGCCCGGCCAAAGGCCGGCTATAAAGAACATCTATTCTATATACCACCGTGTCGGGAAATACCATTGTGGAGAAAATTATTAAGCCAGGCCAAAGGCCGGCTATGCAGAAAATCTATTCTATATACCGCCGTGACGGGATATACCATGGTGGAGAAAATCACTAAGCCCGGCCGAAGGCCGGCTATGCAGAAAAACTATTCTATATACCGCCGTGTCGGGATATACCATGGTGGAGAAAATCATTAAGCCCGGCCGAAGGCCGGCGATGCAGACAATGTAAAAAACTGCTTTGACACCTTAAGATTTTAAAATTTAAATAGAAAATTTGCAAATTCATATAGATCTAGTCAAAAGCTTTCAAATGATACCAAAATTGTCCTTATACGTTGAGAAATGCAAAGGGAAATCGCATATATATATACAAACTTCAGAGGCCAATAACTCGAAAACTATGCGTTTCCGAGAAAGTTACCACATTAAATTTTCGTCTTATTTTTTGATTTTCTATCGCCCTATGTATTTTTTTTTTCATTTGGAGCTGCGTTACTAAACTAGATTTGTTCCTTAGTCATTGCTTTAGACTAAAATAGTTAATTAACTTCTGAATTAATCATATTTAATTCCAAAAATGTAGGTATACCTGATTGTAATGAATTGAAAAAACGTTCTCAATAAATGCTGCATTTCTTAAAAATCACACTTCTTAATTTATCACTTTATTGCAGCAAATGCTCGATATAAATACATAAGTACGTAACAGTAAGTGTACACTTATTTAACGATGAACATTTTTTCTTGAGCTTAAAAGTTTTTCCTGTATTCATCAGGAAAACAAGGTTATCAAAAATGTTTTTTTTTCTCTCAATTGCACAAAATCATATTTATGTACGTATGTATGTACATATGTATGTGTGTATGAATATGCATGGATATGTAGTATGTCAGAATGTATTGAAAATTTTTTTGCATATTGTCATACGATGCATGTACATATGTATGTATGTATGTACATACGTTTGTAAACACATATGCACATATTTATGTATGAATAGATACTTGTTGCACACAAAAACCTTATAAATAAAATTAAATTTAATTGTAAAATTAATTTTTATTTTCATTGAAAATAATGCAATAAATTTTATTTTAAGACTCCTTTTGTTCGATTGCAAAACACTCACTCACACTTATAAATCAGAAACAAAATCAGTGGCTATTTTGTTGTTCTTTATTTTAGTTTTTTTTTTTTTTTTTGATTTTTTGTTGTTTCGTTAAAATTATGTTTTGTTTATGATGGTTTAATTTTTTTCGATTGATTTCGTTAAGATTTAGGGTTAAAAATATTGATACTTTAACTTGGCATTTACACGCTTTATGTTGTTGTATTGCTACCGTTTTTTAAATATTAAATACCTATTAATTATTAAATTTTAATCCCTTTTTAAAGGTGTGATTTTTTTTTATTTTAATGGTTTAGCGCACACTGTACTGCAGATGAGAGAACAATATTTAAACTTTTTCTTCTTTCAATTTTTAAAGAAAGACAAAATTCCTTGCAATTTATTCTCCTGGTAAATATTTTTTCGTTGGCTTTTAACACCGCCCCGACGAATTAAGACGCGTTCAGAATTTTATTATTAATTGAATTTTCTTTAATAATTTTTATTTTATGTTACGGGTATGTAAGTATGTATTTATGTTTCTTTTATAGCTGTTATAATTCTGTTGTTATTGTGAATATCGTAAATTTTCTTTGCTTGCGTTCGGCACAAATGAAAAACTTAAACTGATCCAAAATTTCTCCGTCAACGTCTCAGAAAGTCAAAATATAATTTTTGTTTGGTACAAAAACCAAACAAATTCTCTGCTTGTTTATTTAGCTGACGCCACTGTATACAACCACGTTTTCGTCGACGTCGTAGTTGGTTATATGTAGGTACATATATTTTATTATTTTTATTATATGTGTTTCGCTGCCGAACACAAGATCGAAAAATTAAAAAGAAATAATAAATAAAAAAACACAATCGCAGAAACAACAGAGAAAAACAAAATAAATGTGTAAGCACAAAGTTAAACAACAGTAACAACGAACAGCGCGCCAATTCGTTGTTGTCTGTTGTCGCAACACTTTACGACGACGACGACGACGACGACGACGACGACGAACTGTAAGTAGCCACCAGAACAGCTAAAAGACCGAGCGTAATATATGTAAGCAGCTGCTAGCAAAGCCACTAAACGACCAACTAACTGACTGATTAAATAAATAAACAACAAAAAGCCAACAATAATAGCCAACGCAAATACAAAGCGACCAACAAAGTCTTAATATTCCAAAAGCAACATTCACATTAAGATTGACTCACTAGAGTGAGCAGCCACTTGGTAAGAAGTGAGTATATACATATGCAGTGTAGCCAGATGAATATTGTCTCACGACCTCAATTTAAATAGTTGTGTTCTAAAACTCCCCATTTAATATATGAAAATCTCCAATTTTACCCCTAAAAAATTTATTTATATTAACCATCATCGTTTAATAAAAAAAAAAAAAAATTGTAAAAATAATACGAAAAATCCCTAAATCCCTCTCCCCCAAGTTGGCGATAAATATCTATAGTTGGCTGCACTGTACTAATGTACTGGCAGATGTACATATGTGTGCATGTTTATTTAAATTGCCCGTATGTTTTCTTCAAATAAAAGCTCTTAAATGCTGTAATCGGTAGCAATATCTTAAACAAACATACTCACGAACACACACACTCTCTCTTGTTCTCATGCTTTTATGAAATTGCGGTTATTTTATGGCAGCCCCACTTGAGAGTTGTTTGGTATCAATCCGATTGATTATTCTCTCTAAGCATTGCAAAATAGTACCTATTTGTTGTGCTAAAATTGTACATATTAACTTTATGCTTCTTAATATAAGACAGTGGGGCACGCAAGGAAATTATTGCAATTATCTTTTAAAATTGTTTTAATTTCTAGTAAAATAATTCTGGCAACAAAAATAGAGTTTTAGATCGGCACATAAATTTCCGTATGAAAATTTCTCATTTGATTTGCATAAAGAATGGCGATCACATTCAAACGAGCCACCTAACATATTACGAATATTTGAAACAATATTCGCCGAACACGAACACGAATACGAATATTACTTTTAAACTTTAGAGACACTTAATATTTCAAATTTGATGGAATCCCTTTGTGTAAGTAAGGGGCTGTGCACATATTACGTAACGCTGTTTTCAGAGATTTTATACCCCCCCTTCGTAACGGTTTTTACTAATTTTTCAGTGCAAAATTTCCAATCCGTAACAAATCTTTATCCCCCCACCCCCCTGGAGAGTTACGTAATATGTGCACAGCCCCTAACAATAAATTGAAAAAAAAAAACTGTCACACTACTTTAGATATTTAACCAGCGATGCCAATTTAGCGTATTTCGCGCTATATTTAGCGCTTTTCAACTACCCAAAAGTCGCATTTTTCACCATCAGCGCGTTTTTTAAAAAAAGGGCTAAAATAGCGCTTTTTGTTTTTTAGTTTGGTGCTTTTAGCGCTTTTTTAATACAATTGTTCATTTTAAAGAAAATCGTATATACTTTTATAATAACATTCTTTGCAACTGCTCTTTTGAAGTTTTTCAGTGGAAAAAACAACACCGAAGATGTCATTACATTTATAAAAGAATTTATAAATGATAAAAAGGAGATAGAAAAAATAGAAAACTTTCTTCAAAATTTGAAGTTTGTTGAATGGAAAAAAAGAGACAGAACTGATTTATTTGGGATTGAAGTACATAACTTCAAAAATTCAGTGAATTAAAAATCCATTTTTGAAGTTATCAACTTTTGTTATTAATATATTATCATTTCCATATTCAAATGCAGAGGTGGAAAGATCTTTTAGCTAATTAATATTTTTAAAACCAAAATAAGAAATAGTGTGTCTAAATACAGTTAACTCACTAATCCATATAAAATATGATCTAAAAATTAAAAAATCATGTTGTTTGGATTACAAAATACCTGCAAATGTTAGCGCAAAAATTAATTCAAATTAAACATACAGAAAATCGAAATTTTATATGAAAACGGTTTTATGGCCTGAAGATGAAAATGAAAATGTAATATTTTATTCGAAAACGAACAATTTTAAATCGATTTTGTTTATTTTACTTTACGTGTTTACAAAAATAGTATAATAATAACAACCGATCTCAAAGGTACAAATTAACTCTAACTTTTTTTTTTAATTAATAAGAAAGCTTGTATTTAAATTAATATTTTTAGCGCTTTTTAGCGCCTTTTGTTTTATTAATATTTAGCGCATTTTGGCGCTTTTTGTTACACTCCTGTGCGCATTTCGATTATAAATAGTTGGCATCACTGTATTTAACATTATTATGACATTGAGATGCCGAATGTGAAGACCTCTACTGACCATTTTTAAACTATTATACTTACATGCTTTCAAATGTAGTTGTTGTTACCCTGTTTGCGCTTTTAGTTAGTATTTCAGTGCTGTTTGGGAGATCATATTTTTTCAGATGGCAAAAGCTTTTCTTTAAATAAAAATAATTAAAAATTAATGTAGTTTTGTACATTTTATGTAATATTTTAAACTTGATGTATTTATTTTTCTATGGAAAGTATGTGCAAATTATTCGAGAAATATTCGCTTGAATTTGGCGAATAAGAATACGAATATCTTGAAATAGGCGAATAGTCGAATATTCGAATAGGAGTATTCGTAACATCACTAGTTTCCAGGTATAAAGAAAACCTAAAAATATTACAAATATCTAAACAAAATTCCCTAAATAAATGTTTCCATAAGAGTAGAGTATCCACTCGATTAATCTTTGTTCGATTAATCGAGTAAAGTTTTGCCATTATTTGATCGAACAATGAAAAATCTTAAATTCGATTAACGAATAACTCGAACAATTGTTGTCAATTAATCGAGTAAAATGAATAATTAAATTCTAAAGCAACGTTCACATTTATCAAATATTTGTCACAAAAAAACATCACCAAGAGAGAAACTAATCATATATTTCCTATAATTACAATATTTTTTTAATTATAGGCTCGTTGGACGTTGCCATTAACGAGCTCAGTAAAGATTCCGCAACATTAATTGGGTTGGATGAAATAATAAAGTTCTTAATCAACAATTTGGAAAAATATTTACTCGCTTGCCATAAGGGCAGAATAAACGGGAGGTGAATTAAGGTACTTAGTACACTTACTCTTTATCTTAATTCCGCAAGGTTCCCCAATAATGATGACTTTTTAAAATATAACTTAAAAGCTGAAATAAAAGAGATTGTTTTGCATTGAATCTGATCAAAATGTATCAGACGATGATATTTTAGAAGAAGAAAATCTGAATCTAAATGAAAACAATCTCCTGTGGGAACATAACAAAACAATACAAGGACTTAAAAATTGAAAAAAAAACTAGGACAAGCTGCTTTAATATAAAAGATGATTTCATGTATTTAGACGAGACAAAGAAAAACTAGAAAATATTTTTAATGCAATCATGTCCCTATCACCGACATCTACTTTAAGTGAAAGGGTGTTTTCAACATCAAGTTTTATTAAAACAAAACAAAAAACTGTTTTAGAAGCAAACATCTAAACTCTATAGTATTTTTAAAACACTATTTTAATAAATTTGATAGAAGTCTCGTCAGCAGTACAATTTTTTCATCATTTTTTATATGCATACTATTATTTTTTCAACGTTTTAGGACTTTACACGTACATAGTTCAAATGAATTGTTATTTTATTGTTTATTTTTAACTACATCTTTGTTTTATTGTTATTTTTGTTTGTTTATTAATATAATAAAAGTATAAAATCAAGCACACATGTATGTTTCTTACGATGGATACAATTATTTGAACATATTTTGAATTATTCGAGTTATTCGAAGAATTTAAAAAACTTAATCGACTAATCGAGCAATTTTGAAATCCCAAAAGCGATTAATTTCTTACTCGAACAAAACGAAGAGTCAAATAAATGGATTCTCTACATAAGAGATAAAAGTACTTCCATGAAGAAAATTTTTAAATATTTCGTTGCGAAAGTTTTTTATAAATTATTAAACAAGAACTGTGGGGGATGATACATATTTTTCTTTAACACTTAATACATATTACATACATATTTACATATGTAAGTATGTAGGTAGTATACAAACGTATGTACATATTTACACTACAGTTTGTGGTAAAGACCTACGAAAATCTGAAGACACGTTCAGATGGTGCAAATATATGTATGCACTTATTACGTCACCCCCTGGAGGGGGGGGGGGGGGGGGGGAGGCAGGGGAGGGGTTAAAGATTTGTTACGGATTGGAAATTTTGCACTGAAAAATTATTAAAAAGCGTTACGGTGGGGCGCGGGGGGTATAAAATCTCTGAAAGCAACGTTACGTAATATGTGCACAGCCCCGTACTTCTGTTAAAGTTTGCACATTATCTGCCTATAATTGTTCGAAAGAAAGAACTTTTTCGACATCGGCGAAGAAGCACTATAATAATCCTTCATTAAAAAAAATATAAATGTGACGGCTAAATATTAATTCTAGTAAGTCAAAAACTTTCCTCTCTTGAGACATTTGCTAAAAGCTGTTGTATTTGGCTCACCTGACCATACCTCCTATAATGTGAATATTTATCTATGAATTACATTAACAACACCCACACTTTTCACACCAATTTCTTCATTAGAAAATATTTTACATAAAATTTTACATTTTAAGAAAATTAATTAATGAATTTTCTAGGCATTTGCTTTGAAGAAAAAATTATTTTATTTAAATTATTTTTAAAAGACCTAAAACACAAATTAATAAATAAACTAGAATATTTCACAAGTATTAGATAATATTAATATTAAGTGCCTGTTCGCCGATATCGAAGAAGTTCTTTCATTCGAGCAATTACATTTGAAGCCAAAAGAAATTCAAAAATTTTGTTTTTGTTTCAAATGTAATTGTTCGAAAGAAAGAACTTCTTCGATATCGGCGAACAGGCAGTAAATATTGTTTAGGATTAAGTTTAGCGCTTATTGAATTAGTAAAAACGCAAATTAATAAGAGTTGCAGGAACATTAGGTTATATTTAATCAGAAGAGCAAATGGATCAGTACTCCGATCTCAATGGCAGAACTTGAACTTTTGAACATCAGGTGCCACATTAACGCACTCGGTTTCTAGCTTATGATGGAATAAATGGATTATTTGTTTTCAAATAAGTAGTTATGTAACTACTGTAAAGTAGTTCGGACGGCATGCAGTTTGTGGTTGAAAAATATGTTGTTGGATAATTGCAACACATTACTAAGTTTTTGCTGGAACCCTTTGGAAAAAAAAAAATAATGAAATATTAAGTTCTTATAATTTCATTTTTGTTAAAACTATCTATTATGTATTTTATTAGAAAGGAAAATTCAGAAGCTCGTAATAATTGAAAAATTTATAATGCACGGAAGGTTGACCTGACATCATGATGTTTCGAGACTAACTGCAGTCTCATCAGCAGAGTTGCTTACCACTTGCCAGAGTTGCTTGCCAATTATTTTCGATATCACTTACTAATGAATAGTTCATAAAACGTTGCATACTTAAGAAATCAAAAACGATTATCCTCAATTTGATCTCATAATTATTTTCTTATACTTACATCAATACACATAATAATAATAATCAAAATAATTAAAGAAAAAAATATATAAAAATTATTTTCAGTTCAAGTCTCATTAGTTTCATGAAATTAACTTTGTACAAATCCCAATAGACTTCCAGTTTTATTAAAAGGCTTTCAACAACATCCAAAGCAGCCCTGGACGTTCCAGACCTCTACTAACATCAAAAACACGGCTATGAGAATCTCTTAGCAATATAAAATATATGAAAACATTGTTCCTAGTTACGTCAGATGGCGCTCCATTACGATATTTTTGTAAATTTTTGAAAAAATTTCCTTGATGATGAAAAACGCCACTGATAAACATTTTGAACTCAAATAAGGTAAAATGTTGGTTATGACGAATATTCATAAGAAAATTTCGTGTAGACTAGACCAGTTTTTAACTTAATTTTATTTTGTTATAGCAGCCATAATAATATACATCCCAAATTTAAGGGTGTTGTTGGCTGAAGTGGTTAGCGCGTTGAACTACTAAGCAAACAATGACTTGGGGCGTGGGTTTAAACCCTGGCCAGAGCAAGTCAATCAACATCATTAATTTCTCTAATGTACATTAGTGAGACATTATATTAATTGTTGTCGGACTATTTAAGTGATGAAGGCATAGCACTGGTCACTAAAAAACTGTTCCGACAGCGCTTGATGCTATCCAAGCTAATGTACACAACATCGCCCTCCTTCATCGATTAGCAGAAACATCGGTGAAGAAAAACAATTAATAAAATGCATACACCGAAGGCGCCTCAACACTGCCTCAAAAATTGACATAACACGCAAAGCAGAGTTGTGAAAGAGTTAAGTTTTCTAAATTTTCAAAATCTATCTTCTCTACCCTATCCGTCTCCCCGAGTTCCGGCACGGTGCACTGCAGTAAAAATGCACTGATTAATGCATTTTCCAGTTTTCAGTTACTGGTTCTAAAAATTAAATAAGTTACTGCAATTTTTAATGAAGTACATAAATAATTCACTGTGCCCATGTATGGTCATGTAGTGACTGACTCAGGATTAGTAAATCGACTTTTTTCCTTTGGTTTTCATATTTTCATTGGAAAAATATTTGTAAAAGTTCACTCTTAAGATCTTAGCTTATTTTGGATACTCAAGGCACTCTGCCGACATATGGGATAATCATTGTCCTGTACTCTTCGGGTTGTAACGAACTAATTAGAAACTATGCCGACCACTTGAAAAGTTTTTAAATTATCTCAAGCTCGAGTAAGAAAACAAATGTTTTATAGTTGCAGTCCAACGCCGATTGAAAGTGGCTTAATTTAATATATTTTTTTTCTTTACAAAGGATTCTTCGCCACTGAAGTAAGAGGCAGCCACTGATGAAAATCCAAAACTACTAATCGATAATCAAGTTTGTTCATTGACATTAAAATTGAAGGGTATTTATGATGATTTGTTATTAAATTAATAAATAATCACCGTAATTCTTAATTACTTGGGGTTAAATTAAAAACGTGCCGACTACTGGTACATTCTGATTTTAGCTGTACTTAGGCGTAAGTCAAAATCACAACATAATTGGTACTATTTTGCGTTTATAGGTACTTCTGGCCCAGTTTCACAGCACCGATTCCATTACAAAGTTACGGGTAACATTAACATTCAAAGAGTATTAAAAAATTAAGTTCCACCTTGGACAATATTTATTTACAATTTTCTTTATTATTTCTACTCTTATCACTGTTCTAGCCATTATAAGTAGATTGTTTGCAAACAATATTGTTAGTTTAACCACTATTCGCAGTTTAGTTTGCACCTTTATTTCTGTATGTCTCATAATTTTATGTGCTTTTATTGCAGCAGAGAGACCTCGTTGGTGGTAAACTACTTATGGTTTCTTGTCTGTCGGCCTTAAGGAGGAAATCCAATCAACTTTGAAAACAGAATGAAAGCTATCAGGCATGGTTAAATAAATACTAATGCTCTTTTCATACGAGATACACAATGCCATAAGCAGTCACATATGTATGTACATATGTATAAGTTAATTTATTTTATATTAATGCATGTGTGTGTGTACTAGCATATACATACATACATATGCAATTTTTTACAAATTTTGATCATATATTTCCGTATGTATGGTAATGACTTATCTACATCCACTTCTACATATACATACATATGTACATATCGTCATAGGAAATGCAAAATGGCCTATAGGAAATTTTAACTATTTTTCAGGAGAGGTAGAAACATAAAGAAAACCAAATAACTGTGATGAACTTGTATGAAAAACAGAAATAAATTTTTAAAAATGTACGATATTTTGATTTTGCGTTGCATATACATATGTAAGTGACTTGGTAATGCTATTTACACATTTATGTCCTTAATGTTTTGGCCGGAAAATCTGTTATTTGCAAAATACAATACTTAGTCAATCCCACTATTTTTAAATTTTTGTCGGATATTACACCAATCATACATACAAACATATAGATTAATTTTTTTTTATTTTGTGACTCACGTGATAGGAGCTCTTTTAGTTATCAAGATTTTAATTAAAATTTTTAACGCATTAAAAATGGCTTGCGAAAGACCAGTCCAACAAATTGATTTGTTTTAGTTAATACAAAAGATACATCTCTGCAAAAATATGAAAAGAAAAAATTTAAAACCAACTTGTCTTTTTATTCTTCCGAATGCATGCGTGCGTGTGCATGTACATTAATATTTACGAGTGCATTTTTTGTTTATTTTTATATTTCATAGATTCCATCAACAAAAACAAGTTTTGCAATAAAGTTTTTTCTTTATTCTCCTACATAAAAATACAGAATCAACAAAAAAAAAAAATTAATAGTAATGCCAACTTGTTCCATTTGCCACTGTTTTTAGTGATTTAAGATATTTTAAAAACAATAGATTTCCATTCAATAGACTAATAATTTAGTTATAGCTTTTCACTTTCAGTCGGAAAAGAAGAAGACAAGTATCAATATGTGTTCAATTTGGCTTTAGAAATAAATCTCGTAAAAAGTTGTTTGAAATATTTTAGCCTGTGGTTTTTTTCAACTTAGTTGTACAACCAGTTGGAACATACATCAGCCGCATCAGAAATATTTTTAATATCAAGAATATAAAAATGTAAAGTAAACATTATGGCCGTGCGGTAAAATTTTGTACGAAATATGTCCAGGGTATGTGTTCTAGATTCACCGCTCACTAGTCGGGAATACTGCTGATTGCTGTGTGGATTGAAATCACACCAAAGACTGATCCAATTCAATATAACTAATGAAGATATTTGCTGTTTAACTCAAATTTTAATATAATTTTTTTATGTTTAACTTGCGAGCATGGTGGAATAATAAGGTGCGCGTATCAACGCAACAACAAAATCGACATGCATTTTGTTTGTGTAAAATTAATTCAACATTGTCAAAACAAAGCTGTATACAAAACAAAACAAATGTTGTTTTGTATGTATTTATTGGTTATGCAAAAACAAAAAGCATAACGTAAACAATAATATTCATGATGGCGGCCAAAAATGTAAACAACTTTTGACAAGACCACATTAACTTACCATATTTTTGCAGATTATTTAACGGTCAAAACACAACCCTACAAAAAACCATATTCCTTCTTGCGCAGACCTGATTATTAGACCATGCTTGCGAGTTGAAGTCCATATTTAAAATAATTATGCGCGTTGTGCTTTAAGAAAGTTGGCATCACTGCCAGCAAGTTAGTAACGAGAATAAATAGAAGTACGTTGATGAAATAAGTACGAATGTTAATCGGCTACGATTATGCGGGTTGAAGTTAGACTTAAACACAGTGAAGCTCATTGCTAAAAAAGTAGTCATAAATATTTTACCTGTAATCATGGTCGAATTATAAGGTCTGCGCACGATTACAACAATAATACAATAGAAAAACCAACATGCATTTTGTTTGTGTAAAAACATACCAAATATGTAAAAAAGAAGCTGTCTACAAAACAAAACAAAATGGTTTGTATGTATTTAGTGGTTATGCAAAAACAAAACGCATAACGTAAACAAAAATATTCATGATGGCGGCCGAAAATGTAAACAACTTTTGTCATATTTGGAATGTTTAGCATTTTAACGGTCAAAACACAACCTTACAACAAAAAAAAAAAAACTACGGTTAGCACTCCGGGAGTGCCGACAGAAGTGTAAACGTTTTGTGATTACAACAATACACGTGCTATTGCCAAAAAAATTATGCGTAGATATAAACAATTATATAAATACATGCAACAAATTTAACCACTTATTATTAAGGCGTATGCAACAGGTGAGCTTACTAGCACAGCTGACTGAGCTCGCTTTATAGCAAATTTTCATACAAACTGATATAGTTTGAAGAGAGTACATAAAAAATGGGTACAGTTTGGTATTAAAATGCTTTTAATTTGTTTGTGTGTTTTGATATGAAGCGAGTGCTTTATACCAACAAAATGCATGTTGGTTTTTGATTGTTGTACTTGTTGTCGAACTGCGCATACCTGCTAGGTTTGCCATGCCACTTATTGTAAACGCAAATGCAACTGCGCCCGAGAAGTTAACAACCTAAATTTTTTCGCTCAAAATGAAGAGAGCGCTATCTTTGTGTACTCTTCTTAATCAGTTTCGCTCAAATTGAAGAGTGCGCCCTCTTTGGTGCACCAAAAAATTAGTGTTTTTCTCATATATGGCAACATCACCCACAAGAGAGGGCGCTCTCTTCATTTTGAGCAAAAAATTTAGGTGTTGGGCCTTACTAAGGTTTTCGAATCGAATACGACTGTTGTACTAGATTAAAGAAACACATAACATTTTTTTTAATCTATTACAGCAGTCGAAGTCGAATCGAGAACCGTAATAAACCCCAATATCTGTAGGTTGTTAACTTCACTCCGACTAGGCATTCGCACAAACAGAGATGCTACAAGCGTGACGGTGTCGCGAGTTCTGAGGTTTTGTCTCATCCAAAACCTTCGTACCGCGCCAATAGAAGCTTTCACTTCAAAAACATATGGCAGACCTAATTAGTGGACCATGCCTGTAATATTATTTCCGTCGCTAGTTAAGTGGATCAGAGAAAGCTTACGCTAGGAGATTTTGGGTAAAGCTTCCTTGGCGATCTGCTGTAGCCCCAGTAAACTCCGCATATCATGTACATGCATATGTATGTAGCTACAATACCCTTCCCTAATAAATTTCAATGTATTCTAATAAAAAACATTTATTGTATTATTGATCAGTACAATAGAATATTTGGGAAGACAACATGATTAGAATTTAACTCGAATCAATTTACATTTTAAAAGATCTCTTATGTATATCTAGTGACCAATATCTATTTTTGTGAATTTTTCGCTTCCAGTTTCAAATACGAATTTTATGTTATTTTTTTATAAACACGAACTTGCGGATAATATACATTTAGTTGGTCCCACTGTGGCATACAAAGTCTGTTAACGAATTCTAGAAAAAAAAAAACGATTCTTAACTGAGATTCTCTGTGGTGCAAATAAAAAAAGGTGTGTGCAATGCAAGCTACAATTTATGTTCTTAAACGTCAGATTAATGTACTAGACTTTTATTTATTTAACTGAAAACTTGTTCGTAACCTCAACAACTTACTCTGAGTTTTTTATTTTTTTTTAGCAAAAAACTCTTGCTTTTTTTACATAAAGTTGAATTTTAGCAAAAACAATCTTATATACCCTTTAACAAGTTATATGTATCTATGTAAATATATGAATATTTTATATATGGAAGTGCTTAAAATATACGGAATTGCAAATTTTTGGGCGGCCAGTCTTCGGGGTTGGCGAAAAAAAGTACCGATGATTCAAGACTATATACTGGGGCACCGTAATATATTAATCAATTTATGTATTTCGGAAATTATTACATACATAAGTACATGCGTATTTGCATATATAATTAATAAAGTATTGGAACCTACGAATCGTATTCATACGAATCCGTACACATCAGTCCAAGACCCAAGTCTTCAACTCTTCTAGTGTTTTCGGAAAACCTATTTTACGTACAGACAGAGGGACATGGCTCCTTAAGCCTCCCTATCTGTAAAGATCCAGAATATATGTATATACTTTATGGATCTCATTTGGATATTGTGGAAATTACACACGAAATGACAAGACTATAACTACCCGTACCTATTTTTGGTGAAGGGTATGCAAAAAAGAAAAAATGCTTTTGTTGCAATTACGAGTATCATTCGAATATTTTTTGTTCAATTTTAATTAAATGTTTTAAATTTCAAAATCAACTAATAATTATCATTAATATGTGGTTTACCTGAATAACTGCATATCTCTTATGTGATTTTCTGTTCCTGAAAAACACTAAAATTCTAAGAATATTTTTTTTTTTGCATTTAATATCAAATTAACATTTCTTTAATGCAAAAATTTATCTTCTTAAGGCGTGAAACAATAAATTTTATCAAAATTCATTTACTTTTTCGATTATAGATATGTATTGCAAAATTTTCATTAAGAATTCGAAAACGACAAAATATTTGGGAAAAAGACAAAACTGCATTAAAATTGGAATTTTGTGTGACAGTAACAGAAGTCCCTTGGTAAAGGTACGTTCACATCTGTCAAACATTTGCCCAAAAAAGCGTAACCACTAAATACTAATGACAAAACTTTTGATTTAGATACCTGTTTATTACGTTAAACAGTTCCCTATATAATTTATAGAAAATGTAATAGAATCTTATCTTATTAGTTGCTGTTTAACTTAATAAATAAATGCATAAATCAAAAAGTTTTTCATTGGTATTTAGTGGTTACGCTCTTTTGGGCAAATGTTTGACAGATGTGAACGTACCTTAAGAATAAACAAAATTGACCCATGTTGTTGTAAATATTTCAAAAGGCGTTTAATAAAGCAAATTGACGAAATCTATATACATACATAAATGGACATAAGCGCTTTTGCTTGTGAGCCGCTTAAATTTTTATGTCTGTAGTATGTTCCGCTGCAAGATGTAGGTGTGTTTTAATATATTAATTTTTTTATTATTCTGGCAGAAGTTTTAACTTTTAGTACAATTTGCAAAAAAACTTGTTTCTTTGCTTAAATTGGTACAAAAAAATGCAATTAGTTCCATTTACGAGTATTTTTCTTAATCAAAAGCACATGTATTTTTACGATTTATTGATTCAATGTAGGCGTGGTAGACAGCTTTTTTTTATTTTCCTGTATTATTAGTCTCATTTTTCAAATTATAAATAAAATTTACAAAAACTAATTTAAGAAAAAGAAGTGGGAACTTTTGAATAATTCTTGTAAACACTATTACCATTTATTCAAAAATATATTAATGCAAGAATTGTCTTTTGATGATTCTTTTAAGAATAAATTTTTCAAACTTCCAAAATAGAAAAAAATCTCCTTAATTAAGGTTTTTTCTTTTTGATTTAACCCTATGTATCATAGTGTAGACTATAGGCAACATATAAGTACTTAAGACTCGTTGACTGTAAGGTCCTCGGCTCAATTAGAAGTCTATATTTCGTACTTTAGACAAAGTAATTCAGTCTATATCAATCCCAAACGTATTTAAATCAATCCCAAACACTTTCGAAAATACAGTAAGTACAAATAGATTGATTCAAAGACGGATCCCGAATAATTTTAGTTCAAGAAATCATCCGGCTCGATTTAAGGAGAACATAAGGGGCTTAAAATAAAATGCATGAATCCATGCCCAAAATCAGTGTGAATCCAACTGAAAGACGTACACATCTTTATCTTCGAATCGATCCTTCATAATCAGGGTGGTTATGAAAACCAAGTCAGAATTGCCATTTATCAGAATTGAAAATCGATTCTGATTTCAATTGGTGTTATGAAAACCTTTTGGTTGTGTCTTGATTCGATAATAAACAAAACCCATGTTGCAGGACCAGTTGCATTTAAAGACCCCGCCAATTCCTAGCAAAGAGAATCCCCCAAAACCTCACGTTTTGTAAATCCCTTCGCGATATCAGGATTCTTGTCCATCGAATTCCATATAAATTCGAAATAGTGTTTGGTTTCTATATTTCCCCCTATTTGGTGTAAAATTAGTTTTATTTTAAGTAGTTTTTTATTTTTTTTTCAAACAAATGTATGTATGTATGCATATATATGTGTGTACATAAATGTTTGTACACCAATCTTTAACAGCTTTCAGCAAAAATAAATAAAAAACAAAACAATTTTTATGGAAATATTTATTTATTTAATTAATAAATATTTAATTTTAATTACATTGTGCGATAATTTTTAACATGCTTAAGGCAAAAAACAGACACAAAACCAAACAAAAATGTAATTCTGGCTGCTGGCAGCTGATCGGATTATTTTTTACAAAAAACGATAACATTGGATTTTATAACACCAAATTCTGACATAATTCTGATTCGAACATAATATCGATTTCTGTAACACCAAAACCAATTTATTGTCGATTTCAATTCTGATTCTGCCAGCAATCAGATTCCATAATAACCCTGAATACCTGAATCAATACCTAAATTGGGATTATATACATATGCTGATTTTTATACTGCAACACAATTAAATGAATATTTTTTTTACTTATATAAATTCAAAATTAATTTTTTCCATTTTTGGTATTGAACATAGAGTCACATGTTCGTAGTACATGGCCTTAGACAACTCACAACTCACATTCGTATCCTAAAATCTGCTATTAAGAGGCAACATAAAAACTTCATTAACTTATACTTGTTGTTGTATAGGCATCGCAAAAAGTGTTTAATCCCTTTTACGAGTAGGAGTAATTCAAGTATATTTCGAATTAAAATTTTCAATCACAACTCATATTCTAAGTAATCCATTGCATTTTAAAAGTCTTATAGAGTTAAAAAAAAGTTTCTAAATTTTGTAAAAGAAATCATATCAGTTTAAAAATATACCCATTAAAGTAATACTGGGCATAATTTGCTTCATATATAAAATTGCTCAAATCAATTTGCGAAATGAAAATTGTTTATAAATTATTTAACAAGATATCTTGACTTTCAAATAAATAACATATTATCCGCTTATTACCTATAAATTGAATAATTTATTACCTTTTGAATTTATCTACGTTAATTTAGTTACATGTGCGATTGTATCTGTAATTTATTTACACGAAGGTCTTTTAACTGAAAAAAAAAAAACAAATTGTGTATTAAAAAAACAAATTTAATTCGCATAATAAATTACATTTTAGTCAAATGCCCTGATTAATAAGTAACACCTTTGAAACAATAAAAAAAAAAAAAACACTAAAACTACATTAATTTTGTTAACTTGATTTCCTTTTTCTTAAAATTTAACGGATTTCTGTAGAAAATATATATTTGTTAGGTGCGCTTGCAAATGATAAGGTAACAAATATATTAACTAACGCTTCTTTACGATATAAACGGTTTTTAAAGATATTAATGAGGATTTATTGTACTCGTATGTACGTCAATGTGATTTTGTAACAAAATATGAAAAGAAGGCAAATTTTTATTCAGGTCGATTAAAGAGATGATGTCGAACAACAGTTGTTGGTGTTAGAAACTGCCAAAAATCATTTGGCATAAAACTATATGCCATAAAATAAGAGCACACCAAAATATGGCACATGTGAACACGCCGTCATAATTTAGTACCGTTATGTCATAATTGTGACAGCTGATAAAAACAAAAACTTCACTACTTTCTACACTCCATTTGTTAGTCGGATTAGTGCGCATACGTTTGCATTTTGGGCTAAATGTAAATATTTCTTAATTCAGCCCGACTTGTAAATAAAAAAATAATAAATTTTCTGTAAATCTTCTAAAATGACCATTATCAGTTAAAATTTGCAAATTGTTTCTGATCTATACGATCTTGCTGAAGTAAATACATATAAACAAAAGCAACTATTGCCGGTTATATGAGCTGAACTATTTTTTGGACGGCGGCAAGTGGAAACACGTACACGGCTTGTAAATATAATCGCCAGCTCGACTAAAGAATTTCACCTGCTCGACTAGGGTTTCTACTTTTATTTTATGACAAACCATAAACATACTCAAAAAGATTTATTATTATATAACTCTTTTGCTTGAAGCACCACAACAATTTTTTTAAACTTTAGTAAAATAATAAGACATTATGACAATATGACCTGATAAGACTACAGTGTGAATACCCCAATTGTAATGTTGGCCGCGTTCCGCTCAGAGTTTGTTTTATTCTAATATATAAAATTCTCGTGTCAATTCCTATATTTACTAAACTATTAACCCAACAGATGGCGCTATGTCCGCCTCATGTAGGAGAATCGTCGTCGTTCGTATTTCAAACAGAACAAAATTATTGTTTGGTATTTTTTTCATCGGCGGTCATCATCATACACTTACAATACATTCGCTATTTTTTATATAACACCCAAAATATGTATGTATTGGAAATATTTTGTATGGCAAAACAACGTTTGAAGGGTCATCTAGTATTCTTATGTATATATAAATGGGAGTAATTTATTGAACTGACTAATGAATTATTGATTTCATTAGCATTGAATTATATAATACTAGTTAAATTTTTGACATTACCATTACAGATAATTTCTGAAGCTTTTCATGGAAAGGGTTTCATTATATCATTTTATTTATATTTAAAATTGATCTTCTGATTTAATTTATAAGTTTACAATATATTATATTTGGACTAGTTGGTTGTTCTTCTTATTACGTACAAATGACAGATTACAACTACTGCAGATAAGCCGATCCACAAATAGCGGATAATATATCCGGGTGGAATAGGGATTTTCACATTGATTTCCCAAAAAAAAATACTTTAGTACAAATTTAGGATAATAAATATTTTTTGGGAGGGACAACTGCCTTTCCCGATTTCCCGGAAAACTAATGGGACCAATCGCCTTCAATAATTTTTTTTTTTTTTGGAAAATCGGCTCAATTTTATAAGAGTTATACGATAATTAATATTTCGGCGGTTATAATTTACCCGCAATTTTCAGGACAAAGCAAACTGCAAGCAAACCCTTTTAAAAAATTATTTTGAAAATCGGTTCACAAATGATGGAGTTAAACGGGCAAAAACATTATAAAAAAGTAAAAAAATACACATGAATTTAGTGGTGGCGGAATATTGAGTAGTGGGTACCGAGTAGCCAGTATTTATTCGTTTTTCCGGCAATTCAATACTTAAGTGCAGTAATATCGAGAAGTGTTGCGTAACTAACAGTGGACGAAATTGCCAGAACAATACGAATTCAAAAAATTTTAATAAATAAAAAAACTTACATAAAAAATATTTTCAGGTATTTACAACCTGCTCTTTTTGCGAAGTCGGTTGCAAAAGTTTGTGGCTGCTGGCAAATCAATTTCAGTTGACATAAAATTTTGCCCACTTTATCCTTTTTATCATTTTAAAAGTTCCATTTATTCGTTTAAAAACATTTTAGCAAAACTTCAATAATCTTTTTTTTATGCTTAAAGGAAAATATACATTTTAGAGTTTTTCTAAATTTTTTTTCTAATCAGCAGTTTTCGGGGAATTTGTGGTACTTTTTTAGTATTTCACAGTGCTACCATAATATGTTCTTTTACAATTTAAATTCATATGAAAAGTAAAGAATCAAGTAAAAGCATATTTTATATATTTTTAATAATTTACCTTATTACTTCAACGCGCGCAAATGTTTTAATAAAAACTCTGATACACACTGACCTTAAGTCGGCTTAAGATTTATTTGTATCAAAAACGTTGTGGAAAATTATTTCATTTTTTTAGTACAAATCAAACGCAATTAAATTTAATTAATTGGAAATAAACGGCTTAATAAATGAAACAAATATTAATTGATTAGTTTCTTATTGAACATAATTTCACTAGATAGCTACCCTATCACCCGGTGATACAGGAAAAAGGCACATTTTTTCATTTGGGGCCATTATTCCTCAAATAGCAAAAATGGCCCCAATGAAAAATGGCCCCAAACTGAAAAATGAAAAATGGCCCCCAAATTTGTACATTGAAAACAACAATAATTATTTTTGGGGCCATTTTTCCTATATTGGGGCCATTTTTCATTTTTGGTTTGGGGCCATTTTTCATTGGGGCCATTTTTCATGGAGCCGATTTAATGTATGCGTAAGGCATTTGCTTTAGACTCGCCTTAAATTTCATAACTCATTTCTAATAACAGTCTGAGCAAATGACCCATATTAATTGTTTTACTTTTCATCGTCAATCTGTTGCATTTGTGTAGAGTGTGCAATTTAGATTTTTGCATTAATTACAACTAGAATTCCACAGTTGTTATTTTTGTCGTAATCGCAGTTTGTATTTGATTGTCATTAACATTTTGATTGGCTGATTTAATCGTTTATACTTATTTTATTTATGATTTATAGCCATGTAATATTTTTATTCACAATTGATAATGTCAATCAGTTTGATGAAAACTTCCGGCTTATGCAGAAATATTTTGCTGTGGCTACAAATTAATTTGATTAGACTTTATGGAAGAAATGGTTTGGTTTACGCGACACGTATACATACATACATACATTCATATGTATGAGCAGAGAAATTCTGATCACTTTGAGATAGCAATAAAGCAGTACATGTTTAAAATGTATTATATGCTCGTATAATAATGTTGTCGTGTTTGAAAATAATATGAAAACAATAATAACTATTTTCCCACAACCATATACTATATCGTGAAGCATAACATTGTTGACGCAACCATTTCACAGCTATATATTTTGATTGCATTTATCACTAACGAGAGATATGTATGTATCACTACTGTGAATTTTTGCAGGAGTATGATAGAGTATGTAACACGTCTTTTTTATAACTTTTTATACTCCAATAAGAGTTTCACCTCGAAAAGTTTAATTTACAATCCTAAGACCGCAGTCTGAGAACTATTATGACTTTTCATAACTGAATTATCATAAAATCTGATAAAATTATTTATTTAACCTGCCGAGAGTTTATTTGCTTGAGAGAACAATTTTATAGCCCAATTTTCTGTAATGTTTGTTCGACATTTCATAACATTTTAGATTTTTTTTGTTTATTCCCAGCAAACAATTTTCGGAGCGCTCCTAAATATGACTCTTAAAAGACTCCTTTTTCTGAGGGTTTGATGATTACCCTCCTAATTTATGAGAATTTATGATTGATTTCGGAGCCTGCAGAATTCAGGACTCCGAAAAGACTCATTTTTATGAGCAATTTAGGAGCACACTCCTAGAAAACTCTTATTTATGAGGGTTTTCTGATGGGCAACGGTAGTTTGTTTTCTTTTTACTTGATAATTTCAATATTTTGCGTTTGTCTGTCATTATTGTGATCATTTTGCGGTTTTCGGTTGTGCTTTTGATAAAATCATTGAGAAATTGTGCAAAAAGTAAGTTTATTTCTGTGTTTTTTAGTAAGAAGAGAAAATGTCTCCAACAACTGGCGAAAAGAGGAGTTCAGCCCAAATAATTAATGAAATAATTTAATAAATAAATAATAAATTAATGAGTGGCAAAATGCAACAACAATATTGCCGCAAAATTTAGTTCTACAAAGAAGTAATACAGGTAAAAAAAGATTTTATTTAAAATTTGATTAAGATTTAATCTGGAAAATCATTTTACAGATCCAATTCAGCAAATTCTGACACAAACCAATGAAATCGCAAAGGACGTAAAAGTATTAATAAATGAAAACAGAGGTAAGTAAAGCTGAATTCTCATTTCATATCATCACACAAATAGAGTTTATTAATGGCTATTTTATTATTTATTTTCAGAATTAAAAGAACGAGTTCTAGCATCGGAGGAGGAAAATATTCGAGTTCACTCACACGCGTCTTTTATCCGAAATAACCTCGCAGCGAAGACTTTTCCAAGAGAGCAAAACATTAACAATTCTACCTAAAAAAACATTTGAAACGATGTCGATGTCAAGTTTATATTTTTTCGTTTCGCATTTAAAACTAAAGAAATGTACAAATTTGGAAAAATAAATTATTTCGGTGCACAAAACATATATTAATAAAACTTTTCCATTAAAAGCTAAAAAGCACAAATTTACAAATAAAATGAATACCCTAATTTCAAGAAAAAGAAACACTCCTATAGCACTCTTTTTGGCTCCGAAATCCCTCTTTAATGACTCTTTTAAGAGGCTATTATGATTGATTTTGAAGCAAAAAGGCTCACAATTTTTCATACAAATCGTTAAATTTAGGAGTCCTAAAACGCTCATATTCAGTACAAAATTTTTTTACGGTTTTATAGCAAAACACGCTCATATCTGAGGGTTTTAGGAGCTTTTTTCGGAGGGTTTTGCTCATAAAAAGGAGTCCTAAAAGACTGTTTTAGGACTCATATTGTTTGCTGGGTTGGTAAAGAAAAAAACATGGATACTCAGTTGTTTTTTAACTTACATGCAAGAGTAAGTAATACGTGCGAATGTATTAATATCTAGCAACTTTAAATGCTATAGCTTCCACAATACTGACTGGACAATATGTCACTATATCTTGTTCAGTTCTGTGTTTTTTTTTTTTTTAATTCGGTATATGTTTTGCCAAAATCGGTTGAATAGTGTGTGCTTAACATCCATCACTAAAAAGCTTATTGCCTATTATATATTGTAAATTGAAGAAAATTTCGATTTTAAGTTAGTTGCGAAATAAATTTAATTTAGTTTTAGTTTTTCATTTACAGCCTATTTTACGATGTCGAAAGAATTTCTTCAAACATTGGAAACAAAAATAAAATCTTAGAATTTTTATTTTAATATAATTTTTGCTATCCAGAAGGTTTCATCTTCGTCTGAACTGGTTTTTCTTTTAAATGAATGCAAGAAATTTATTTTCATTTTTAAATAGTTGCTAGCCCTATTTTCTAGTGTTAGTTTTGACCAGTGGTAAAATTGAACAATGAACGCAGTCAAGGATATGTCGAAGCGATCACAAATTCGGTACTGATACGACCTATGGCATTTTCAGATTATACATTCTAATATTTTTTTCATGTTACTAAAATACCCATTTAGTGTGAAATTGGAGTGTTAAAATGTTTTTCAAAAATATTCCTCGTGGTGTTTTTTATAAAAGTTCTGATCTTAATATTTACCTAAAACGTAAAAATTAAGAAATTTCACTTTTCGCACGTTTCTTCGTACACAACAGTATGATAATGTTGTTAATATAAAAAGGTCCTAACTACTTTTTTCCAATCGCGTTTCTTTTTTGCGTGAATCGATAGGGCCTTTAAATATTAAGGCAACGATATGTAATTATATTATAATGAACATCTAAAGATCAAATAGTTTCCCCTGTTTTTAGAATGTTGTCCACATTGTTACACATGAAATCTGCTGCGGAAGTCTTGCAGCTTACGAAAACGGCGTTGGTTTTATTCTGCAATGCAGGTTGTGGAATTAATTAACGTTAAATTTCCCCTTGACACTTCAAATAATGATCAATTTTTCCTGCCCAAAAATAGCACTGACATTAACAACATGATTTTTTTTTTCGATTTTACTATACAGTTTAGTAAAATGAATACAATCTTGTTTGTTTCCTCATACTTTCATTTAAAAGGCTCTTGAGGCATTAAAGAAACAGCAAAAATAAAAACGATAAAATTATAACTGCGATCATATCTAATTATTGATCTTTCATGGTGGGAAAACAACTGGAAATAATTTTTAGTTTGAACAACTCGTTCGTAGTAATAAAATAAAACTTAAAATATCATTTTCATGAAAAGCTAAAAATAAATTGACAACATAGTTTTTGGTTGTTGATTAATGAAGCTGCTAACAATTTCGCTTTTTGGAATTCATTTATTTCAAAAATATGGATGGCAAAATGAAACAAGTTGCATAGATCCAATCAATAGCAGCATAAACTGCAAACAAAAATATATAGTAACCAACCAAAAAACATGTATTAAAGATGTGGAGGCATGATGGCCGCGACAATTACTCTACAAAAAAATAAAAGAAAAACACACACAATCTTAGATACAAATTTTTCATAATATTACAAAATACCAGACGAACAGGAAAATTTTATTTATAAACATACAGAAAACATTTTTTGTGGCATAAATGAAATAAATGATTAAAAGGAAAAGTATTTAGTTTCCTCATGCCACTGGGTCTGTTGTACACAAACTCGTCGAAGTTTTCTATGATGCCGTCTTCATCGATCTGCCCTATTGTGGACATCCTAAGCAACTATTACTTTTTCCTCTCTGTAATTTGTTTTTAAGCCGTAAAAATATCGTTGTCTTCAATCAAAAGTTTAATTACAATTTTCTTTGTTTTAATAAACATTCACAATTATTTTGTTGCCAGAATAGGGCTGAAGTCAATTTATTATTTATAGTTAACTCGTTGCAAAACATAATGCATACTATATCTTTTTATTGCATCACAAACAACAACAACAACACAATTTTTTCCCATCAATCGACAACAAAAATTAGCTTTAGTTGTTCCACACATAATCGCGAAAACTAACTGACTTAATAATTGACACTATTTATTGTTTTTGTTGCAATCTCGTATGCAACATCTGAAACATGATGTGGCAGGAAAAAAAATCTTGCCTTTTTGCTAAACAAAATTCATGTACGATTTTTTTCTAGAAATGTAGAGCGAACGTAATTCCAATTGGCAGACAGTGTTGCACAGTCACGATTATAATTTACACAGTCTTATCCTGAAAAATATCTAACAGTTAAGAAATTCCACTAAAAAACAAAAGGAGCTTTAAAGTAGCTCCCTACTTGTGTAATGCATTGTGCCAGAATTAGGGAATGGCACAGGATAGGGAATATAGTTGGTGAAAATGTAGAATACTATTGCGTTTTTTGTTAATTTTTAGAACAGTGTTTCATCGCTTCTGTGACATGTATTTTACCATTTTGCTGCAGCTCTGCTTGCTTTTAAATTCAAGTAATTTCATTTAAAAAAAAATCATGAATGAAGAAAGAATATGAGAATTATTTCAATGGAAATGATTTCCTTCAAGAAAAGTAATGTGTTCGTTCCAGATATTTTAATGGCATGAAACTCCTTCATAATAAATGATTGGGTACTTTAAGAATATATAATTTTTGAACATTTGTTTACTCTTTAATACATTATTGAAATTTAGAACCACAATGAATGAATGCCTTTGAAAAACTTGACTTAACTGGTTTTAATAATACATTTGTTATTTGCTTAATTCTCACTAGTGCATATGTATTTTGTATAATTTTCTAATAATGTATTTTAATTTGAAATTCTGTCTGTTGTTTTTTTTCTCAATATAAAATAATTGTGTGTCTGTTTTTACGTCATGTGAGTAAATGGTACCCATTGTGCGCCGGTGGTGTCTGTTCTGTGGGCTTGCATTCTTTTTTATGTGAAAATAAAATTAAAGGTTGACATTCAAATTAAGATTAATTACTTATAAATTAGATATTAAAAAAATATTAAATAATTATTATTATTTATTCACTTTATTTTGTAGCATGAGATAAGTTTAAACAGGTGTTTTTAATGGTTAAATAGAAGCAATTATTCAATAATAACGTTATTGTTAGCCAGGGTTCTAAAATATTTTTGCTGCTTGCGATTCTATTCTGATCTTGAAAGTACTTGAGGGGAAAATAATTGTAGAATAGTTAATACTGGGAAATAATTTCATTAAACCAATAAAATAATTTCATTAGAACAATGAAAGAATTTCATAAAAGCAATAATATATATTATTATTAACGTCATTAAATTATTTATTTAAAAACAATAAATACTTTTATAAAACCATGAAATAATTTCATTAAAACTATGAATAAGACTCATTAAAACAATTAATTAATTTTATTAAAACAATGAATAAGCTTAATTTAAACAACAATTATATATTTATTAAAACTAGGACATAACTTATTTAAAACCGTATTATAATTTCATTAACACAATTAAATAGTTTAATGATACAAATTAAATAGTTTCATTCAAACATTGTAATAATTTCATTAAAATGTAATTAATACAATAATAATTTCAACAAAACATTGATAAAATAATGTATTAATTTCATTAGGTTAATGAATTGGTTAAATTGGTTAAATGAAACAATTTCATGTGTGTATTTGCAGGAGTTTGCATGAAAATTAATATAAAGAAACTTGTTTCATTTATCAATTTTAATGAATGTTTTAATTGTTTTAATATCGAAGCTCACACGAATGACTAAAATTCAGTAAATGTTACAAAGATTAGTTAGCAGCATATACATAAGTACTCATGTATGTTACTGTTTATGTCGATATGTAAAATCAGTTGCCAAAAGCTCGAATATTCTATTTTGAGTAACATACTCATTCGTCTCCCACTTGTTACTACAAACTATCAACTGATTTATGAAAAAATAAATTTATAAATATTAAAAAATTGTCTCAACCCACATAATGTCAAAGCTCAATCATGTTGACAGACATTTACAAAAGGAAAAGCATTGTCGCATGAAAAAAATATGAATAGTTTCCACGGATAACGTCATATGTCTTAAAAGCTGATTTTTCAGAAGAGCAAAAAAAACTCACAGGCTTGTGAATGTTGTTAGAGACACTTTTGACAAAAAGAAATATTGCTCTGCGATCTTTATAGATGTTTCTCAAGCTTTCAATAAAGTATGGCACGAAGGTCTTATCCACAAATTAACACGAAATCTCCCCGCAAACATCGTCAAGCTTTTAAAAAGCTATTTAACGGAACGAAAATTTTGGAGTTAGGGAAGGCAAATTTTTTAAGCCCTCCGCATTCGATCGAAGCCGGAGTCCCTCAAGGCAGTATCTTCGGTCCTTTACTTTATTTAATATATGCCTCTGACTTACCGTCAAGCAGTAACAATCACACGTCACCATTTGCTGATGATACAGCATTTCTAAGCGTTCATGAAAATCCTGTAGAAGCTTCCCGGAATTTGCAAGGGTACGTATCAAAACTGGAAACATGGCTAAAACAATGGCGAATAAAAGTTAATGAGCAGAAATGTGTACACGTCACTTTTACATTGCGCAGGGAAACATGCCCGCTTATACAAATCAACACCGAGACTATACCGCAACACACTGTAGTAAAATATCTGGGCGTTCATCTTGATCGTCGTTTGACGTGGAAACCGCATATAGACGCAACGTTAATCCAAATGAAATTAAAAGTAGCCCAAATGAATTCGCTTATGGGAAGAAATTCTATACTAAGCCTAGACTGTAAACTTCTACTATACAACGTGATCCTGAAACCAATATGGTCCTATGGAATCCAGCTATGGGGCACTGCCTCAGCATCGAATGTAGAAAAAATTCAAAGGCGACAAAACAAAATTCTACGTACAATTACTGCAGCCCATTGGTATATCCAAAATCTGCGAATTCACAAAGACCTTGATGTTCCGTTGGTGAAGACAGTATTTTCTAAAAACGCTAAAAAATATATAAAAAAACTTGAGGTGCACCCAAATGTACTTGCGCACAATATTTTAAATTATAGAGGCCACACACGGCTGAAAAGGAGGGATACTCTTTTTCTCAGCCGTACACGAGAGATGGAAAACAACATAAATTAACCGTTGAAATTAAAAATTTTGTTTAGCATTGGCTAAACTTATATTTAATAGTTTTTTTTTTTAGATTTAAGATTTGAAAAACTTATTGATGTTTCAATCTATAACTGAAGATTCAATAAATAATATATTTATCAAAAAAAAAAAAATACATCACTAAAAGTGTGTACCGTTTATGCTGAAGTGGGACATGAAAGAAACAGGAAGCTATTAAATAAATTTAAAAATTTTGATCAAAAAGAATATAATCCCTTTCAGATCTAGCTTAATCGATTGTGAGGTCTGCCTTGATATGTCTTAAATTATATGAAGAAACTACTTTTGTGCGTTGTGTGATTTACTAAAACAAATGCAAAAAAAGAAAAAAAGAACTTGCAAAAATAAAAAAATATTCTCTTTTTGTTTGTGTCATTCAGCACGTGTAGATATGAGTCCATGCGGTAAGTATTTTTGTTGTAAATATAAAAAAAAATGGTGGATCTAGCTTGTGGTAGCTGTATAACGAACACGTGAAGTAATTTAGTTGTTTAGCGTTAATTTTTTGCATAGTAACAATTATTTTAGGTGCAAAATAATACAGATATCACAATTGTGTTGATCAGGCACAATGCAACACTTTATTATATCCTCACGTTTGTGTTATCATATAATTTTATAGGAACATTTTTTGATTTGAACAACGATGATGACGTTGAAGCAGTTTTAGGAATTCTAGACGAATCTGATGCGGACTTCAGCAACGACGATATTGATGCTGATGAAACATGCATCCCTTTGGATCTAAATGCAGAAGAAGAAATCGATGAAAGTACTGATCATACTGATATATTTGAGTCTATGAATGACTACCCAATTAGAGCGCCTGTTGAAGACGTTGTTAACTATACTAAAATTTATGTAATGAGTAAGCGTGGTGTAGTGGTACGCTTTGTAGATACCGTGAGACATTACGGATGTACTAATCTAATGACTGTAAAATTCCGGAATACCAAAAAGTGTTCAATTTAAAGACATGAACCGCGGTGACATTGGCTAATTTGTAAATCAACATGTAGCCATTGTTAAGTGGAAGGACACAAGACCGGTTATAGCTGCCTTGAATATGTGTGGAAAAGATACTGTAGATGAAATCGAACGGTGGAACAAAAATCTTAAGCGCCGTTGCCCTATCCCAGTGCCCGCAGTTATTAAAAACTAGAAAGAATTTATGGGTGGTGTTGATTTGTGTGACTAAATGCTAGATTATTAGAGGACTAAAATGGAAACGAAGAACTGGACTGTCAAAGTATTTTTCTATTTTCTTGATTTGGCGATATATAACTCTTGGAAGGAGTACAGAAAAGAATGCAAGCTTGTCGGAATGCCTAATGCAAATGTAAAGTCATTCTTGAATTTCAAAATGGAGATAGGTACCGTATTAGCATTTTATTTTATACTTCCTGAGCAAGTTGAAATATTTCCACCAAGAGTATGCCACAATAATTGTGGCAGTCGATCCAGAGGACAATGCCACAAATGTAAAGTAACACTTTATAAACAAAGACTGCTTCGAGAAATCTCATTCAAAACTTATATTTTTTTATTGATTTTAAATTATAGTGAATTGTTAGTTTTTTTTGTAGCTAATAATTTTTTATCACATATTTTTATAACTTTTGTATATATTTTGGTTCATTTAAAGCTAAAATAAATTTTATTTAATAATTTTTATATGCCATGAAGCACTTGAATATTTTAAGTTAAAAAATACATTAGAAAATAAAACGTTTAATGAAACATTTAAAATAAACAAAAAATTACTTTAATTTTTTTGGGAAATTATTTTACATGTTGTGACCGAGACTAGACAAGTGTGCGATGTCCTGTTTACAAAAAAGGACCTTGTAAAATAGTAATGTGGGCAAATTTTAGCCTAACTGTGAAAGAATTATTTCGATAATGATGATTTAAAGGAATTTATATGCAATTTAAAGTACAGGTCTGAAAGGGTAATAAGAGCGCAAATTAGGAGATTTGTTATCGATTGAAATTTTTTTTTTTATTATATTAAAATTAACACAAACTGACTTGTGCGGTTATTCCTGAAAACTATATTTGAATGAATTGTAGCAATAGCATTCGATGTCATGACGAAAGTTTGTCTACTCCGATATGGACCACTTTTTTTTCAACAAACCGCTAACTAAGAATGCTTACATGACCTTAAAGCCCCTCGCTTAAATCAACTTTTCGTGAGCTTCATCGCTGTTAATAATAAAAATAAAAAAAATAAACAACAACAAAAATAGTCTCATATTTTACCGCTTTTAATGTTGTGTAGCTGTCTGAGATGTACTTTATTTGTTGTAACATACTTGTTTTGATTACAAATGAATGAATTAATAATTGCAGCTGAAAGTGATGCAACATTACCCTGTAGTTCGCAAGTAATAGTTATACCGGTTATTTTCCACGGCTCTATCCGTAGATGCATATGGGCAATTTTAATCACTTTATTTGTGGCCACCACACAAACTAGCGGGTATTGATATTTTCGTTTTTATATTCTTTCAAATTCAAAATTAGCCTCTGTGACATGCATGAAGTATAAGTTGCTTTCTAGATTTGCAGTTTAAGTATACATATATGTATGCACATCTGTCCCTTTTAATTTTTACGTCTCTTATCACAAATGTTTATAATTTTATTAATTTGAAATTATTTGTATTAAAGTAAAATAGAACTCGAAATCTATATATAAAAATGAATTTTAGTTTGTATGTTTCTTTGTCCGTTTGTCTAAACGGTAAGACCGATCGTTTTGAAATTTCAGAATTGACAAGGAAAGTAACATAGGCTTCTTTTTTTAAATTCGAGGGTAAGGCACACCTACCACCCTACAACTGAAATATTAATATTCATATACATACATATCTGTGCAACTAAGCACGAAAGATTTTGAAATTAGCGTGTGTTACTTTAGGAACAATACACAAACGAACAATACGCAAAATTTTGCGGTGTTACGACGATGGGATCGGGCATTCCCAATATAAATAAAATATTAGTATTCATATGTTTATCTCTGCAACTAAAGCATAGAATGTCTTTAGATTAAGTGTGTATTCTTTAGTTGTAATTAAATTTCACAAAAAGGATAGATTAACTAAATATTTATATCTTTTATAAGTGCTGCTTTTATTTAGCAACGAATTTGGGTAAGCGCACCGGATGCAGCTACTAAAACATAAAAAATAAAGACAAAATAGAAATCAAACAAAATTAAAACATCAAAATAGAAATAAACGAGTGAATGGCTGGCTGGCTGCAAAAATGTCAAAATAAATTGATGACAATTGAATACGGCCGCTCGAGTGATAATTCACCAAGAGAGCAAAAGGTGAATATTGAGGGTAATCACTCTTGGTTGAAAACTTCTCTTATATGCGTTGCAGATCTTGCAGGTATAGCTTATTTACATATTTTATTATTGCATTGCTGCAAACTGATGAAAATAAGCTAGACTTGCAAGATCTGCAATGATTACAATACTAAGAGTGATTTCCCCTATTGTAATTCCTGCAACAATTTCTAGTCAAATACTTACACATACGTGTATCTTTGCACGATAGAACAATCTGTTCGTCCCACCAACAACTTCGAATTTGGTATACATATGAGCATTTTTTCTAACTTACGATAACAATAACATTATTTTATATCTTTGTTTTTGTTTCATGATTTTAAGTCACTTGACAATAAATATACACACATTTATTTGTGTTAATGTAGTTTTGTTTTTGTTTACTATTTTTTTTAAATGCAGTTTGACATTGACCCAAATAGAATGAAATTAACAGCAAACAGCGGCAGGCAGCACTACACATTTACAGATACGATGAAATACAACAAATACAAAATAGAGTATGATACGAATTGAAATATTGCAGTCAAGTACGAGAATAACAGGTCGTCATAACCCGTAGTGCAACTAATTACGATATGGAATAGTACATACATACGTACAATGGTACTCTACAACTATAACAACTACATGTTTAGGGTAACGGATGTATCTTCAATATTCCCAGTTAGCATTTTTAATCGCAAAACTCTCTTCCGCGATCGGAGAAGACGATTAAACCGATCGTCCATTATGACGCATTCCGATCGCACAAGTTAAAGACAACGGGAGAAACTGTGTCCTAATGGCGACTCTTCCAAACGAATTGTCTACGATGCTCCATAATTAGTGGCCTACGGATCGTTTAAGACCCTTTAACAACAGTCGTTTAAGTAACTTGCAAGAGTATCTCTTCGAAGAGTGAAACACGATTGTTAACTATTATCAGCCCTCCAATGCCCTCCAAAATGCGTAAACGACGATTTACTTAACCAACAATCGTAAAAATGGCATCTTTCTGAAGAGAAAAAATATAAATCCACTTCAACAATCGTGTGGACGTTTATAAAACGATTCGCAAAATGATCGCACTCGTCAAACAATCATGCAAATGCCAGCTGGATCATCGCTTAAACCATAACGAGAACAAACAGCTAAAGCATAAATTAAAGAAGTTAAAGTTGTATATTCGGCTGTGCCGAATCTTATATACCCTTTACTACGACATGTATGAGTATTTTATTGACATCTTCATATATAAATACCTACAGACATACATATGTATTAACATATTTATAAAACATATTATATTATAAGATTATTTTTTTAATTTGACTGATTTTCAATACCAATTGTTTTAAGACCAATCCTGATACAATAGCCCAACGCCATCTCTAGGCCTTTCATTTTCCCTATATACGAGTATATTTCTAAGGATCCAAAATATATATACTTTATGGGTCTAATATGAATATTTTGGATATTACACACAGAATGACAAACCTATAAGTACCTACATATATTAATTTTGGTGAAGGGTATAAAAAGTAATTTTTCATAAAAACAATTTTTTATTAAAGATAAAAGTTACATTTTGACTGACTTTTTTACTAAAGGTACTATTATGCATGATACTGAAATTACCTCTAGTTAAAAAGAAGAATATCTTCTTAAAAAAGCACTTTTTAACAAAATTTATTTTAAATTAATAATTACTAAGTTCGACAAGAGGTACATTTTGGTGCATAAAAAATTGTTCAACTTAATATACTTGAAAAACAATCAAACGTACCTACTTTTTAACAAGCGGTACTTCTCAGCGAAATGTACTTTATAACAAAGGGACCGATATGACAACGGTACCTTTTAACAATAAAAATTTTGTGAAAAAGGGTACTCTTTAGTATTAGAAATAAGAAAAAAATATAAACCGAACTTTAACAAAATTAACTTTTAAACGAAAGACGGTATCTGCGCTTAAAGCCAATATTCCATATCTCTGTACAAATTGTCAAAATAAGAGTTTTCCACTTACATATATACTTTACATAAATTTGCTTTTTAACAAATGGTACTCTTTACAAAAAGTACTGTTTTGTAAAGTATAATTTTTAGCTAAGGGTACTTGCTAGCAAAATGCTGTTTTAACCAAAAACTATTTTAATAAGAATGTTACTTTTTCGCAAAATGATTTTCTTTTAATAAAAAAGTATTTTTTAGCAAAATGTACTTTTTAGCAAGAGCTATTTTTTGAAAGAGCTCTCAATGTGGAAAATAAATATATGAGGAGTTATAGGAGACTATACATGTTATATATGTATAAGAATGATGTTATTGTCCGAACGCACGTAGGGACGAAAAGCTTCTGGTCATATCATATAGTGGCTTCGCTGAGTATATATAACCTGATTTGCTGACTTCTGGCAGCAAAAATGGATTTCTCCTGGTCTTTGGTAAATTTTTTTTAGTTTAGGCAATAGAAAAGTAAGACAGAAAGTCTTTAATGAGCAAAGTCACATGCGACAAACTCAGAGAAAAAATCTTTATGCCCGAGCGTAGGGAAAAGGCAGAATCTCATTATACCCAGAGAAGAAAACCATCCATTTCAAAAGGGTTTATTTCATTGTCGCTGTTGGATGCTACCAGTTTAATATGAAACATGAAACGCGTTTAGTTGCGAGCGTGGGTACTCAAAACAAAAACTAAAATTTTGCGCGATCCTTAAATATTTTGCTATTTGCTGAGTACCTGTGGCATTAAATATTGTGATATTTCTTACAAATGTTTGTTTGCGTGTATGTGTGAAGGTATATGAATATTTGATACGATAATATCCCAGCGGCGGAAAGAAGCACTAAGCATGCCTTCTGGAAGGCCTTATTTGGCAGACACAAAGACTTCTTGCCCTATTCCATACTCATACATTTTTTACACACGATGTCCCAGCCAGCCAAGGCTCCTTCTTACGCAGGCCTGGTAGGAGGCCTTATTCAGCAGGCGTGGTTAGAGGCCTGCCTCACGGAAGATATTCTTCTAAATTGACTCTAGACCTTTCACAAATTTATTTTTAAATTACCTTCAGAAATGCAAAAACGTAGCAAAAACCCATGAAAGTGTCAAAATATTAACTCTACAAAATTCTGATTATTGTATTATGTTAAATTTCAGGGTTTTCTTTATATTTTATGACATATTCTTGTTAAATATTTATTTATTTATTGATGTATAGAAGAAAGAACTAGGTAGGCCTTCCATAAAGATTTCTTTCTATTCCATACGCCGACGAACGACGAACAAATCAGTTCAGAGTTACCTTGTTTTTTTAGTTTTCAAATGTATTGGTAAATAATGTTAATTTTTACTTTAATGAGTGCTTCTATTTATGATATGGGGCTTTTTATTTAAATATTTTTAATGGGTTTTTAATGTTTAATTTTATAAAAGAATTATTTTCTTTATACGGCAACACTATCGCTGTTATGTTTCTGCACTAGAGCCCCGATTGGCGTCGTTAATGAGGACCGGAGAAATGCGACGCAAAACGAAACGACACAAATCGGATCTCTTTTTTGCAAAAGTTCTATTTTTGATAAAAAAAAAGTGATATGGTAAAAAATTTAATGTATGCTGCGATGCAAATCGGATTTAAAAGCGGGTTCAACCAAATTTCAAAAAGCGATGCAAATCGAAACGACGCAAGTAGTATTGACGAAAATTAGGGCTCCAGTGTATATAAAAACAAATTTGTAATAAGAAATACAAACACTTTTGTATTCGCCACAAGACGAATTTACGCAACGAACTTTTACCAACGAATTCGTCGTGCTAGTCGAAATTCGTCGTTCGTCCCAATTGTGTTCCCAGCATAAGGCCTTCCTGAGAAGGCAAGCGAGTATGAGTACTGGATATAAAAGAAGCTCTAGGATGGCCTTATAAATAAAGGCCTCAAAAAGTTCGCCGCTGGGATATTGTAAAACGGTATGCACACGTTTTACAAACATACATACAAGCGAGGAGCTTGGAATATTTATAGAGATGAAAATATTTAAACCAATTTATAAAAAAAAAATGAGAGAGTTGGATAATAAAAATTTGCATTTTTAATTGAAGCAATGAGAGACGCAAAAGTAATAAAACGTTGAATGTGGCTATTTTCATTTCATTTAAAATCAATTGTGGGGTCTTATGCATTTTATGAATTTTAATAAACGTACACAGAAAAAAAAACTAATCCGAAGCGTACTTAAATCAATCCCAAGCAGTGACGAAAATACGCTCAGTACGGACTTTCTTCAAACGAACATAAAAATATTGATTACGGATTATTTAGTCCCTAAATACTTAATTCAATCAAGAAAAAAAATTTTTTTTCAAAAACCGAATATTAACGACTTTGGCTTGGATGCCGCTTGAATCCTATCGCATACGTGCATCAATCTAATCGGGCTATTCAGGATTATTTATGCTCATTTTTGTCGTGGTTCACAAGTCAGTAGTGTTGTTAGCACTACCCGTATTCGTATTCGATTATTCGACTATTAGCCTATTTTTTTTTTTTTTTTTAATTAGAACCAGCACTCAGGGGTTGAACCCTACGTATGTAGTGCATTGTGCGGGAAATCAGGGAGAGGGATAGAGTAAAGAAAATAGATGTTGAAAATTTAGAAGGCTTAACTCTTTTACAACTCTGCTTTGAGCGTTATGATAATTTTTTTTCAAGCGGTGTTGCACAGCGCCTTAGACGCATTAACTTTGTTAAGCTGTATTAGCAGGCATTTTATTAATATTTTACTTCGCCAATGTTTCTGCTAACCGACGAAGGAGGGCGATGTTGTGTACATTAGCTTTGAACAGCATCAATCGCTGTCGGAACAGTTTTTTAGTGACCAGTGCTATGCCTTCATCACTTAAATACTCCGACAAGAATTAATATAATGGATCACTAATGTACATTATAGGAATTAATGTTGTTGATTGAATTTCTCTGGCCCCACCAAGTCATTGTTTACTTAGTAGTCAACGCGCTTCACCAACACCACCCTCATTTTTCAATTTCAAGATATTCGTATTCGCCAAATTCAAGCGAATATTTCTCGAATAGTTTGCACATACATTTTCCCAAAAAAAAAAAAATAATACAAAAAGTTTAAAAAAGTACATAAAATGTACAAAAATATGTTAATTTATAATAATTTTTATTTAAAGAAAGGAAGCCCTTTATCTTTGACGCAAGATAATAATTTTCTCCAAAACAACACTGAATTACTAATTAAAAGCGCAAGCAGAGTGAGAAAAACGAAATCTCATCAAATCTTCGAATTCGTCATCTCAATGTCATAATATTGATAAATACCTAAAGTAGTGTGATAGTTTTTTGTAATTTATTGTTCCTGACGCAAAGGCAAGAGTTTTTTCAATTAAATAAATTAAATATTAAGTGGCTCCAAGCCTTAAAAATAGTATTCGTATTCGTATTAGTATTCGGCGATTATCATTTTAAATATTCGTATTCGTATTCGCGCATACTAAAAACTAATATTCGTAACATCACTACAAGTGAGCTAAAATTTGTTTAAATAAATTTTTTTGTTTATTCATTTCAATTTAAAAAGTTATTTTTGACCATTGTTGTTATTGAATACAGAGTCACATGTTTGTAACACATCGTCTTAGCCAACTCATCCGCAATATTATATTAAAATCTAAAAGAGTCAAGAAAAAAAATCATCATTTTATTTTAGTTCATTTAAGGTATTGTAAAAAGTGCTTAATCCCTTTTAGGATTGATTCATGTTCATTTCAGGGATAATCGGATTAAAAATTTTAATCACAACTTGTACTCAACTTAAAATTATAATATTTAAATTTAGTATGAGTTTTTTTTTGTGTGTGTACGTAAATACAAACGTTATAAAAACAATTAAATAGGCTCAGGCATCTTGTATACTTGCATACATATTTCATTAAAGTCCACTTCACACTACGAGATTTTGGAATTTTTTAGAGCTTAAATATGATTTTTTTTAAATAAGATTATTATCAGAAATCTTGACTATAATATTGGGTTTATGTCGTGTTTTGTAGAGTAGCAGTAGGAAGTTGTGTGTATTTCTCGAAACTGCACTATTTAGTGTAGCAGAGGTCATTTCGTTGGGATCTTATTTCTATTTTAAAATGGGCATTTTGCATATGAAACAAATCCCCAATTATTGGAGTATTATTTAATATTTTTGTGATGGTTATATTTTGGCTTTTGCCTACCGCAACGATATCAATTATGAAAACAGCATATTCAATTTATGACGTTAGTGAAACTACGATGAACTACAATGAAAATTATATGTTCCATCAATAAAATTCAAATTCTCAAATACCCAAAATTTTTGAAAATGGTTAGAAAAAATTGATTTCTATGACATGATGAATTGATTCAATTACGGTATTGGTATTAATTAAAACTCTCTTAAAAATTTGAATAAGTGGATCATTAGAAAATTTTTTATGAATAATTTTGTCTGTGGTTTAATAGATTTTTTTTTTATTTTTCTTTCTACTTAAAAATACAACATTAACTAAAAACTTAATGGATATTTTCCATTGAGTTAATTTAAATAAATAAATAAAATAATTGAAAAAATTGAAAAAAGCAATGATGTGATGCACACGTGTAAGACGGTAACGCACACAATCTCAATTACAACCTACAATACTTTTTCGAATGCATTGCCGCATTCCTGGAGTGAACGCGTACCACTTGCACACAATGTAAGCAGGATAGTGAAGTGTTCATTCAATATATATAAATACTCATTACTGTTTCACATACTTTGTAAGTAGGCTGTATACAGTCTATACACAATCTCGCTTACTTCGGGGGAAAGTAGAAAGCGCATCAACTTCACACACATTGCAAGCTAGAATGTATTGAATACAAAGTGTGACAAACTTCATTGAAGAGATGTGATGTGGTAAGCAAAGCTCGCCGCTGGGTACATTCAATTGAATATTTTATTATAATAATTAATTCTTCGAAAATCAATTAAAACTTTACTTTAAATATATAAAAAAATTACATCAAATTTGTAAATTAGTATTATTTACGACTTAAGTACAATTTTTATTGAATTAATGACAATTCAAATTAGTAAGAGTTTTGTCAAAAATATTAGAATACTTGATTAGATTAGCAGAAAGTATAAAAATTCCTACAAACACCTCTTATCACCGTTCGTTAGTTCGTTATTACCACCTAAAAATGTGGATACTAATTGGGAACGAATATCATCTATTTAACCAAGTTTTCAAAAGAAATAACATTAAAGAATTTTTTAAATTAGTTTTATTTAAATTTTACATGTTGAAACAGTTTTTGGTTACCCTGAAATTTCACACTTCTGATTGGTCCTTACTAACATTCCAACAAACAGTAATAATCCGTAGTACACATCAATTTTATTGACTATGACCCTGCTACAATGCAATGACTGGTGACGAAGCTGAATCAATCGTTTTCATTATTTAATATTAATATTAATTACTTGTGTTTTTTTAATAATAATATAAAATATTAAATACAATTATAATTTTTTTGCATACTTTTAAAGGAAAAAGAATAGAAAATTTGATTTGTTTAATACATGACAATGTTTACAATGCCAGATTCAAAAACTTTGTTGATCTTACAATACAAAATGAGTTGATAATATCTTGGATTGGTCGGACTAGTGGAATATATGCGTATCTGACAATATTCTGGGAAGCTCTTTCATATTAATTGGCAACCATTTTCAGTTCAGATGACTCTATAGTCGGTTACATAGAGAAATCTCTTGAATATAAAAGATTCACTGCGGTCACCGTTTTTAGAAATGAAATGAATCTTTGGCTTCAGATTGCACAATTTGGGTGCGTTGTTCAAGCGTCAGTCTATTCATGTTGAAATACCAAATCAAACTAAACATAAACTTCTGTAAATATGTATCGCACTTGCAACCTCCAAACTATTTTGTAAAATTGGTAAAATATTGCGTATCTGTTAAAATTCTAATACCGAGTACCCAACACAAATTCAATTGTAAATAAAATTCAATAATCTTTGAAAAAGATAACGATCTTTAAAAATATTTAGTTTTTGGCTTTAAGTAAAATTCTTTCTGGTTATTGTTGGCATTTCAATTCCTTCGAATATTATTGGATTTCACTGTTCGTTGCAAATGGTGTTGCAAACAAGTAAACGTTACATTATTTATATCATGAAATTTACAGCTTTTTAGAAAATGAAAATATTTATTGCCACACCAAGAAGTGTTTAATAGAATTTTAAATATATTTCTTGCTGAATTCTAAAGGTGAATTTTCATAAAACATTTTGCGCCAAACACTGAATTCCGCTGCTATAAATAGTTCGCTACATAATTTCATTATTAATTTTGTTTCTATTTTCTTTTCTTTTTAACGTTATCGTTTTGTTAAATACATAAGTATTTGTTGAAGACTTAAAACAACAAATATTCTTCTTATTTATTAGACAATTAGCAAAATTAGATAAAATATGAAAACTTTTACTTTTTCCATTTAAATACTCGTATTATTCATATACATAAATAGGAAACAGTAGAAAGAATTTAAATTGATAAAAAAATTACGACGCAATAAAGCTAAGTACTTTGTACACACATACACACATACATAAATATGTAAGTATATGTATGTATGTGTTTATGTATAGGTTCCCTGTAGTTTTTTCGTGACAATTTACCCCAAAAGTGGCAGTACTATACAATGTGGACTGGTTATAAAACTATCCACATTGATCCTATACTCTGAAGACTGGTTATAAAGTTATCCACATTGATCCTATACTCGGAAGACTGGTTATAAAATTATCCACATTGATCCTATACTCTGAAGACTGGTTATAAAATTATCCACATTGATCCTATACTCGGAAGACTGGTTATAAAATTATCCACATTGATCCTATACTCGAAAGACTGGTTATAAAATTATCCACATTGATCCTATACTCGGAAGACTGGTTATAAAACTATCCACATGGATCCTATACTCTGAAGACTGGTTATAAAATTATCCACATTGATCCTATACTCGAAAGACTGGTTATAAAACCATCCACATTGATCCTATACTCGGAAGACTGGTTATAAAATTATCCACATTGATCTTATACTCGAAAGACTGGTTATAAAACTATCCACATTGATCCTATACTCGGAAGACTGGGTATAAAATTATCCACATTGATCCTATACTCGAAAGACTGCTTATAAAATTATCCACATTGATCCTATACTCGAAAGACTGGTTATAAAACTATCCACATTGATCCTATACTCGGAAGACTGGTTATAAAATTATCCACATTGATCCTATACTCTGAAGACTGGTTATAAAATTATCCACATTGATCCTATACTCGGAAGACTGGTTATAAAATTATCCACATTGATCCTATACTCGAAAGACTGGTTATAAAATTATCCACATTGATCCTATACTCGGAAGACTGGTTATAAAACTATCCACATGGATCCTATACTCTGAAGACTGGTTATAAAATTATCCACATTGATCCTATACTCGAAAGACTGGTTATAAAACCATCCACATTGATCCTATACTCGGAAGACTGGTTATAAAATTATCCACATTGATCTTATACTCGAAAGACTGGTTATAAAACTATCCACATTGATCCTATACTCGGAAGACTGGGTATAAAATTATCCACATTGATCCTATACTCGAAAGACTGGTTATAAAACTATCCACATTAATCCTATACTCGGAAGACTGGTTATAAAACTATCCACATTGATCCTATACTCTGAAGACTGGTTATAAAATTATCCACATTGATCCTATACTCGAAAGACTGGTTATAAAACTATCCACATTGATCCTATACTCGAAAGACTGGTTATAAAACTATCCACATTGATCCTATACTCTGAAGACTGCTTATAAAGTTATCCACATTGATCCTATACTCAAAAGACTGGTTATAAAATTATCCACATTGATCCTATACTCGAAAGACTGGTTATAAAATTATCCACATTGATCCTATACTCGAAAGACTGGTTATAAAACTATCCACATTGATCCTATACTCGGAAGACTGGTTATAAAATTATCCACATTGATCCTATACTCTGAAGACTGGTTATAAAATTATCCACATTGATCCTATACTCGAAAGACTGGTTATAAAACTATCCACATTGATCCTATACTCTGAAGACTGGTTATAAAATTATCCACATTGATCCTATACTCTGAAGACTGGTTATAAAATTATCCACATTGATCCTATACTCTGAAGACTGCTTATAAAGTTATCCACATTGATCCTATACTCAAAAGACTGGTTATAAAATTATCCACATTGATCCTATACTCGAAAGACTGGTTATAAAATTATCCACATTGATCCTATACTCGAAAGACTGGTTATAAAACTATCCACATTGATCCTATACTCGGAAGACTGGTTATAAAATTATCCACATTGATCCTATACTCTGAAGACTGGTTATAAAATTATCCACATTGATCCTATACTCGGAAGACTGGTTATAAAATTATCCACATTGATCCTATACTCGAAAGACTGGTTATAAAATTATCCACATTGATCCTATACTCGGAAGACTGGTTATAAAACTATCCACATTGATCCTATACTGGTTATAAAACTATCCACATTGATCCTATACTCGAAAGACTGGTTATAAAATTATCCACATTGATCCTATACTCGAAAGACTGGTTATAAAACTATCCACATTGATCCTATACTCTGAAGACTGGTTATAAAATTATCCACATTGATCCTATACTCGAAAGACTGGTTATAAAACTATCCACATTGATCCTATACTCTGAAGACTGGTTATAAAATCATCCACATTGATCCTATACTCGAAAGACTGGTTATAAAACCATCCACATTGATCCTATACTCGGAAGACTGGTTATAAAACTATCCATATTGATCCTATACTCGGAAGACTGGTTCTAAAATTGTGGAAAATTTTACTGCAGGCACTTAGCTGTCTTTTTGTGTCGCAGATGGTGGATAGTAAAATATGTGTGTCATTAAGCACACATAGCTTAAGTAGTACTAAGTACAAGTACCAGTGAGTGTAGCTGAGTGGGTTGAGATGTTGCTTAGCAGTCGGAAGGTTGCTAGTTTAATTCTCAATACAGTCAAAATACATTTACAAAAATAGTGCAATGTTACGCATCCTTACTAAGTTACAAGTGGACTGTAGGAACATTATTATTGTACTGCAGTGGGAATAACCAGGATGAAGATGACTAGGATGAAGATAAATAAAATAATAAGAATAATAATAAAAAAATAGCGAAAGCAAAATTTAATTGTTATATTAATTAATTATTATTATCTTTTTAATTAATAAATGAATTTGTTATGTTTTTTTTTGACGAAATAATTTTTTTTTTAAGTTAAATAAATTATAAAATGACTTTTATTTCATAAAAAATAGGGAATGATTTGGGGTTTTTAAGGGAGTGGTTTGGCAGGTATAAGGAGACAGTTAAGGGTAAGCCAAGAAGCACCGGCTTATGAACTGTCTTTTTGTGGCCTCTTGGTGACAATTAACCCCATCGTAGGACATCCCCTTGTTAAAGTGGCGAGTCATATGGCTAGCATTCGGACTGGTTGTGTCATAAAGGGGTTAGTATTATAACCAGCTCGGAGACAGCCACTTGAACTACAGGGTTTATGTTTAATATTTTCAAAATCATTTCATAATTATTTACATATTTAGTTTAGAAGTCTATTAGTTGTACAATATGAGGCGTCCAAAAGTCAACTATATTTTAAGGTAGCAAACAAAAGTCCAATAGGAAACATTAAAATTTAGTTACGTTTGTATACATTCAAGATAAGAGATCATTGTTAATTTACAAAAGTTATTGTAAACAAAGTCAAAGGCCAGAGTAAAATTAAAAAATATATAGAGTTTTTTTTCACACGAATTTGCAGTCATAATTTTATATTAAACTTTAAATAAACTTGTCGTGAGAACATGTCTGCTTCCTTAATATCCTACCAACACGTTCTTTAAAGTGCATTCTTTAAAAGATCAGTAAATATTTTCATTATAAAATAATTTCTATAAGAGCGTTACATTAATAAGTTTTTTAAATTAGACTGTGTCGAAAATAGTGAAAAGTACTTTGTAATAAATCGTAATAAAAATTTTTTAATTTTTAATGCACTCCACTTTTTAGAGAAAAATAATTTTTAACGTAGTTTTTTCTAAAAAAAGTATTGTTTTCGATTCCAACTCAGTGAATTTATCAGCATTATGATTTTTTTCTGATATGCAATAGTTTATTCCCGCAAGTGGCTAGCGAAGTGGTGAATATTTCCTCTCTATACACTAATGCGGTAGCGAAAGGATATGTCACTAGGCTACTACATATGTTTGTGCCTAGTCAGCAGTAGCTGTAACAACTACTACCACAAGACCTGCTCCTTAGGACTGGTTCTTTATACAGAAACATGTACATATATGTAACCCTTGGGTGGCTAAAACACGGGTCACCAGCCACTTTTGATGATAAGCCCGTCTTTGGTGCCAAGTTGGTAAGCGGATCTACACGTACGGAGCTATTCCCTTATAACACTGCGTTGTTCTTGTAAAGCTGGTGTGACGACGCCATACCTCTGGTCACTTAATAGTACAAATATATAGTGATAAATATTGTTCAATGCTAATATAGAACACAACGCGAAGGTAAATTAAAACTTCAGTACGTGTTATCAATATACCTTTAATTAACGCATTAAAAAGTGATGTGTCTCATAAAAAAACTTCTTGTTTTTAAAAAGTATACATTTTGTTAAAAAGTTCTTTGTTCAAAATAGTAGCTTTTGTTAATAAATACCTTTTATTATATTATAAATTGTTTTAAAACGTATATTTCTTGAGATAGCAAATACCGTTAAAACCTTCTATTTTCAAAACGGTATCTTATTGATTCCACTTGAAAGCTTGCGCGGAGCAGGCTGCCATATAAAGATAACGTGTTAATAAATTGTTACTGGTTTTCAAAAGTACCTGTTGAAATTATCTTTTGCTATAAAGTACTTTATGGAAAAAGGTACCTAATGTTTTTATTAAAAAGCAACTTTTGTTAAAATATACCTTTTCGTAAAAATTATATGTTTAAAGTACTTTTAGGTACTACCTTAAGTTAAATCGCATCTTTTTATAAAAAGTAGCTTCTAGGAAAATGTGCCCTTCATTGAAAAGTGCCATTTATGAAAAAGAACCATTTGCTAAATAGTACCTTATGTAAAAAATACCTTTGGTAATGCATAGGGTTTCTTAAAACTCTTCATTTGTTAAAAAAAAAAAAATTTTTAAAAGTACCATTTCCTAAAAGTCCCTTTTGCTAACAAGGGGCTGTGCACATATTACGTAACGCTCCAGGGGGGAGGGGGGTTAAAGATTTGTTATGGATTGAAAATTTCGCACTGAAAAATTAGTGTAAAAAGCGTTACGAAAGGGGGGGTGTAAAATCTCTGAAAACAGCGTTACGTAATATATGCACAGCCCCCAAGGGCAAGGGAAAAGCACCACTTTGTGAAACCCTATTTTGTACAACTACATTTCGCTACAAACTTAGTGTTGTATGATATCCTTTCTTTAGGCACATCATTCAGAGGATGATCCCTCCATATGCAATGCTTTGTGTAAGAACTACTAGGATTAGGGATAATGTAGAGAATATAGATGATTAAAATGTAGCGGAAGGGTTTATTATCTTACGACTGTGCATTAAAAGATTATCTTTTGCTATAAACTACATTTTGTCAAAAAAATAATATTTGCTAGAAATTACATCTTTGTTAGAAATTACATCTTTGCAATGTATATTTATATTAGTAAGAAAGTTACTTTAAATAAAAGCAGGGTTTAAAAAAACTAATATATTTAGTAAAAATTCCCCTCATATGCCATGATTTTATGTGAAAACTAGAAAAATATTTACCTGATAACAAATAAATTTCTAGTTTTCTAAAAAAAATTTTGTACTTGGCAACTAGTAAAATTTTTTACTAGCACACAAAATGAAAATAAATTCTCTGTAATATATTGTTCAGCAACAATTTCTTGTCAATGAAAACTAAACAAAAATGCAAAAACACACATTTACAAAATATTCTTCTCATACAATATGCCGCTATCAAACATACCAAACAATAAAATATATGCCAGTCCAACCAAACACAACTTCGACTAGTTAACAAACATGCCGATCTTACCAATGACTAGTATTTAAAAATTTTTCTCCTTGAATCAACAACCAGCAAGGCAAAAAATTACACAAAATATGCGTTCTTGTAATTATTCCTGGAGACAAGAGTGAATTGCTCACACTGGACTAACCTTTTTACGCATAAGTTGAACTTGTTAAAAAAGTAAATATTACAAAAATTATTTGGTTTTTCAATACTAAATTGCTATTCTTGATATAATTGCGCTTTATTTTTGTAATTGCTTAAACATTTCTTTATTTTAAATGTTTACTTTGTATAAATTTTTTTGGCACATGTGCAAACATTTAACAAAAATATAATTTTAAATTTCAACAAAAACTGCACTTGTTGCGAGTTGAAATAGGAACAACCGTTTTTCTATAAAATTCAAGTCCAGATATTTAAAAGAGTGTGCTAAAGAGCTTATAAAAAGACAGATAATACGAGTATTTGAAATAATTTTTTATTTATTATTTGTATTCAAAATCTACTGAAAAGAAAATTCCGTTTCACTTTACGTCAACTGAATATTTGCTATTATTGATGTAATGAAATAATAATTTTGTGCAAATTGCGTATTGCATTAGTGCAAAGTAACACTGTACTACACGATTTTGCAAGTGCAATGCCAGTAGACCAATTGTACAAGATCGTGAATAGGGCTAATGTAACGCTATCATACTTTTGCAATTATTTGCATTTAAGGCTTCTTTATTGCAAATAAAATGGAAACAAAAAATATGTGCAGAATTTGTTAATAAAGTAAAATCGATTTAAAAAATTTTTAATTATCTTTTGTTTCAAATTCAATAGAGAAATTATAATTTGCAAGTTATTGACAATTTGTTGTTTCAATTCTGAAAACATTTTATAAATATTTACACAATTGCAATTCGTATACTATTTACGCAAATGTGTTTGCATGCTCATGAACTGAAAGAAATAAATAAATTTTTTTCAAGGTTAATTATTCTAATAGATGCACATTCAAGCTTAAGGAAGTTTATATGTATGTCATTTGATCAAATAGAGTATACCAATTATATTCTATTAATTGTGAGTGTGAGTGTGAGTGTAAGGGTATCAAGTGATCAGTTTTAAAATAATTTGCAGTTACTTTTACTGCAAAAAAGTAATAAGTAAAAGTAGAAAGAGACTTACAAATTATTTGGACTTGCTCATCTATATTCTGCATTTCATTGCTCATAACAAAAATATAAATTCTTGAGTATTTACTCGAACAAAATGTTATACTTTGTAGAAAGAGTCTTATGTAACCTTCATCTAAGAAGTTAAGAATCTCATGTGCTCATGTATTTCTACAGTTGGTGCACACTCATGAGTATGACTAATAATTGAAAACAAACTTTTAGCTCTTGAAAATAAGTATGTGCACTAATTTATCCTAATGTGGCTACACACTCATGAGTAGACACTAGGAAGATCGATTATTCGATTTTTTCAAAAATAGTTTTTCGAATATTTGGTTTTAGGTCTATTGCGGGTGTGGCCAATAATTATAATAAAACGCAACACAATTTGTAATATAATGTCGTTTTATTATCTAAACGAATCTAAAAAAACTAACATTAAGTTCAATTCAAATTTTAGTATAAAACAAATAATCTTACATAATTCTATCTGCTTCAATCTTTCAATGCGCGAGATGTCTCCTGGTTATATTCAATTCATTCGTTAAAAAGATAACGCGAAGACGCCTTGCATCGTCAAGTTCAGCATAAACTTGAACGAATTTTCAAGAATCATTCAAAGTAAAGTTAACAATCATTATGACAGTAACCACGAAAACAAAAAACAAAAAAAAAAAAAAAAAAACAAACACACGCATGTGATTTAAAATTCATCAGGTATGAATTAGAAACTTAAATTCATCGATACAAAAATAAAAATCATTTTAAAAACTACGTTATAATATTTAAATTCAAATATGAATTTTTAATTCATAACAAGGTCAGTAGCTAAAAAAATTATTCGTAGTTAAACATTTCGCAATTCACGATATTCTTTATTTCGGTTGCGTACAGCTCACCAATCTTAATCAATTTGACTTAAAAATCAGCTGTTATACGCACAATATTCTATTAAAGTGTAAAGTTTAATTACTCTCAGATCAATACCTACGGAGTTACGGCTCCTTTTCAATAAAGTTGGACTGCGTATTTTTCAAAATTTAAATTTCCGATTTTAATGAAATTTTTAATAAATGCAAGATGACGATCACATCTTTAATATAGAAATATTTTAAATATAGCGATTTTTGCTTTAACTGCACTCAATTCTTTATAATGAATTCTATCAATCCACTAAATTTCAATCGGTTAATATGTTAAAACAACCGGGTTATTTATAAAAATATTCGAAAAATGTATGTGTTAAAAATCCTGTCTTTCGCAAAACGAAAAAAAAATTAAGTCGGTTGATCTCCCTATGAAATATGAACTCTGGTTAAGATTGAGAATTTACGTAGGATTTCTTTTTTGTTCCGACTTCAAATGAAATCAGTTTAGGCAAGTTTTCACAATAATTTATTTTAATTAAATTAACGAAAAGAGTTAAAAAAACCCCACAGAAACAAGAACCAGGAAGATAAAACAATATTTTAAACTGGGTTTGGGTTTGAAGCAATTTTATCTTCAAGTAAAACATTTAAATAAATATTTGACTTTTATTAATCTTGTGACCAATATTTTTTTTTTTGTAACAAATGAACCACAATATATCTTTGTAAATAAAAACGTTAAGAAAATAACGATTCATCTTACAGTCTTTATGGTCATTTCCGTTTCCTTAAAATGAGCAATTTTTTAGCTGTCTTAAAAAATTAATCATAATTGCCACACTGTTATTTTTGTGTTTGTATTAAATTAGTCAATTAATAAAAATACAAATTGCTAGTGACTGCCAACAAGAATAGAAATATGAATTCATTTTAATAAAAATTAAAAAAAAAATGTAATAAAATTATTAATAATTAATATCTTTTCGTTGTACACGCATACATACTTGTATGTATATACAAATGCACATTGTACAGATATGCATTATTTTGTAGTTGGGTTCTCGAATTGTTTACTGTTTCTGATATTTTAATTAATTATAATAATGTTTATTTTTAAAAACTTAAACGTCTGATTATTCGCTTTGTTTAATTTTCATTTAAATTAAATATCCGTAAATGAGTTTTATATTTTTCATATATTTTACTGTCACTTCGACGCCTTCGCTAGATGTCAGTTAAATAATATATTGTTCATTTTCAGCAATGGTCAATAACAAAAGCCAACATACAAAAGGCAGGAAACTCGGAATTTAATTAAGACAAAATTTATATACAATATATTGCTTCTTGTGCTTCGCTACTCTCATTCGCATAAAACGAACACTTATGATTGATTTTTACATACTACTGTTGATACTTTACAATTTTAGGCAATTATAGTTTTTTAGATGCTGTTTCCATATGACGGACGAATGATTTAAGTGCAAAATTTTTATTGAAATCTCTAAAAAAACTGAGTGCCTTTCATACAAATTTTTTACGCAGTAAGCAAAACAAATAAAGGTAACTGCCAGCAAACCCTTGCAAACAACATTTAACGTCCAGCATCATTTTATATTGTTTTCGTCAGTATTTATGTGTAAATTACTTTCACTACTTATTAGTTACCTCTGTTGAACGTGATAGCAATTCCCATCTCGAAAACAACGTTATTCTATTCTGCCGCGTATATTGAAATCCTTTAATACAAAATTTCTTGATGAACGATAATTTCTTTATACAACATACCATCTAATAGTTTCATCAATATATTTTTACTTATATCTTTCGTATGATCTTTTTAACTCCCAACACGTTCATGTAAAAAAAAAAAATACACACACAGAAACACATTGGGTTTTAATTATGCCAAGGAAGTGCATATTTCTAACAAATTACAACAGTGTTTCCTAAACTATTATTATATTTGACCTTTTGTGGAAAAATGTTTATTCTGCGGTAGGAAATTTAAAAAACTTGAAATCATCTGTTTTAATTCACAGCGCATTTGTAGACTTTTTTTCATGTTTCTGAAGTGAAAGCATATAAAGCAATGCAACGTAAGTAATTTTAGTTGTCCAGTTCACGACAATCAATTAACAATTAAAATTTGGTTGGAGTTGTTGTTGTTATTAGCACTGTGACATTATGCGTATTGTTGTTAACGTTTTTGCACTGCAAATATTTCTCAGCCATCGCAAATTGTCAATAGATAATTGTATAATTTTTATTAGCTATATTTTCTTGGAATAAACATTATAATCTTTTTGTACCCAGTACGAAATTGTGTACCTAAGCTGAAAACTATCAATCTCCGTTTTGAATTAGCTGGAGCCAACAAATATCAGCACTAATAAAATAAATATCATTAGTTTTAGGAAATAAAACATTTTCTCAAGACTTTAAAGCCATAAATGTCGTTCCGAGAATGTCTGAAACGTCTATATACTCGTATATGACATTTCATTTAGTAGGTGAAAATGTCAGTTAATAGAAATCGAAATTGCATTAACCCGAACAGAAATCGTGTTATTTTTTTTATCTGTACACGGAAAACAAAAATCGTACTAAATTCAAATATCTGATTTTAGTACTTTTGTATTTTATTTATTTTTGTTTTTCCGTGTACATGACTTGAAATCGCAAGAGCATTGGTACCTGGCAGGTTTATTTCTATATTTAAAATCTTCCTTCACGATTCCATAGAATATACACATAATTTATAGACAAAACTTATGCCCCAAATGGTCTCTGGGAAATCTATATTTGTATCGTTTTCATTTATGGCCACAACAATTTGCAACGGAAATAAATTTGCATTTATATTTTAAAAGTTTTAAATCAATACTTTCTTTTGTTTATTTCTAAAAACATACAGATTTATTTACAAACATATTTTCAATAATAACTTCCTAAACAACAACAACAACAATGTTACGAATTATGAAAATTACATAGAAATCGAACAATTTAATTGGCTGACATGTTTAAAAAGCATATACAAACTTGTCTACACAATTCAGAATTATTTTATCTATTTATGAATTGTTTAGGCGGTTCGCGCTTGTAGTTAGAGTATTAAATATGAAATGATACGGCAGGTGGATGGACGGATTGGCGGACGAACGGACAGACAGAATGACGTATTCAATGATAGACAAGCAGCCAATTAAAAACAACTCAAGTTTGTATTCGTATGACTTTGTTAAAGTGCCACTAGGCATTTGACAGTTAATTGTACGAACAACAAACGCACATTTTTCAACGCACTCAAATCGATCAATCGATAATCAGTGACAAATTACTTTTAATTATTTTGTGTTGTTCGAAAAATGCAAATTATTTTTGCTGTTTGATTCATCGAATGATTGTTTCCTTTCACAAAAGCGTCTGATTGGTTTTTCCCAATAGAGCTTTTGTTTTTTAATTTATGCTTTTGACTATTGCAGACGATCACGTTTAGAGCGCATATCAGGAGATAGTCGATTATTATGATTTTATTGCAATACAATTTTAAAAAAAGAATTTTAATCTAAAAACACCTCACAATTTATGTGAGTAACTGTCAAGAATTTATGTTTTCGAAAATTAATATTATTTTTAATGTGTTAGCTTATCTATATGCTGCATTTTGTTGATTGGTAATACCAATTCATCAGGAGATCCTTGCAAGAGGTTATTATCCTGAAATGCATTAGAAACTTTATTATAAGAATTAAATGGCTTATTGACAGCTAATAGTAATTATTGGAAACAAAGGGAGCTACAATTTAATCAAGTGCAATTTACAGAAGGGAATCGTAATGGATCTATCAGTTGGGTCTGCGCTTGGAAGTTTACGGTAGGCCATAAATAACGTAAATTTTTCCTTAGTGTGTTATTTTCAGAACTTATCTTGCGCGATTTAAAGCCTCTCACTTTTTAAATGTATTATTTTAAATGATTTGATCTCAAATGTTGATGTACATCTAGGCCAAGTTCGGCCACACAGTGTGTATATTTACACGAAACCATTCATAATATAATGAAACTTGAAACATAAGGTCTCCCTACAGAGGTGACGTTCAAGGTTAAATTTGAAAGCTCTACCGTAAAAGCTTTCCGAGATATTAAGGTGTGAAAAGTCCATATTTTAGTACATAATCACTGACTCACTGACTCACTGACTCACTGACTCACTGGCTCATCAATATTATTGGGCACTTCCAGTATAGCTAGAGAGCTGAAAGTTGGTACACAGGTAGGTCTTGGTGAGAAATTAACCAGAAAAATCTACAAACGAGCACTTCCACCCGTGTGGGTGGGACTAGGGTGCCCCCTCTTTGTATGGGGCACTTGGTCCTTATTTTGATCTCAGTACTTTTTACCGCCGAACTTTTTTGGACAGGAACTTGGCCTTATTTTCACATTTATGTTTTTGTGCGGATGTTATTTACATATTTTATTTGAAATTAATGGTAAAAGTTAATGCGACAAAATAAAAATATATGCAACCTAGAAAATAACAAAAGCAACAGATCTCCACGTCAACTCGGCAGGAATTCTGATTGTTACTGTCAATCAACTATTTTATGATCTCATTTTAAAAACGTTTTTCTTTACTTTCGCTTTTGACGTAATTTTTTTTTTACTAATCGTAATAGGTAATAAAAGTAAAACTTATTTGATAAATTAATGATAATGATAATGATTTAATTAATTTGTTAATTAAACATTTAGCAAATCCACATGGAATTGAAACTCTGGCAGTCCTTTGCATTTAGAAGTTGGCAGTTAAATAACGAATTTCTAATATGGTTTTTGTGCGTTTTGTAATTACAGTTGTTGCAATTTCAATGGCCAGAAAATTTTATTCGCACAACATGTTGTGTCAATTTAAATTGTTGGAAGTTCTTAAAGTAGTGATCGACCTACATTGAAAATAAAAGAGAATTAAGCCTTCTAAATTTTCTCGATCTATCTTCTCTATCTATCCTATCCCTTTCTGTCTAGTTTCTGCTACAATGACTTCATAAGTAGGGGTCATCACGTATCTGTTGCTGAAGAAAAATATATCAATAATATTAAAAAAAAAAGTAAGTGGCCTGCATGTTCTTAGTGGCTGTGCACATATTACGTAACGCTGTTTTCAGAGATTTTATACCCCCCTAACGCTTTTTAACAATTTTTCAGTGCAAAATTTCCAATCCGTAAAACATCTTTAAGCCCCCCTTGGAGCGTTACGTAATATGTGCACAGCCCCTTACTATCAGCACAAGGTATATTTGATTCGACATTCGCGCATATTTAGTTTGTTAGATCTTTTAAAACTTACATGCATTAAACTTTAAACGCTTAAAGCTCCTAAGATACATAACCAACAATAACCAGCAGTATTTTGTTCAATTCTGTGAATAAATATTTTAAATTTAATTCAAGTTTTGTCAAAATCGGTTGAATAATGTGGCCATAAAGATCATCACAAAAAATGGTGTTGCCTAATAATTATACAGATATGAAGAAATCTACCCTTCCTATGTACAATACTGAGACAAAAATCATCTTTCCTTAGTAGTTGGCACAACCAGCAGTTGCAAAATGAAACAAACGTATAACTATTGAAATTATTGTGCCTAAGTCCAAATTGGTTTTAAATGATATTCCAAAGCCAATTAAGTGTATTTAGATCTAGGCGTTATTGTCTTTATACAGCATCATCGTTAGCACTAAAAATAACAACAATATCAATATTCCATTTAGAGTTTCAAGTTGAAATAATGATGATCTGATGATGACTGTCACTGTTTGTGATTTCTCAATATCAAGTTTTGGTCTTATTGCGGCTTTGATCAAAAAAATTTTTTTTAAATCAAATTAATTACTTAAATCAACTTTGAACAAACATCAATTTTTGTCAAAGTATTTGTACCAAACATGTTGTTACACTACCTGTAAATATTTGAAATTAACCGCGGAGATTGCTGTCGACCATTCATAGATGAAAATTTGTTGTTTGTTTTTGTGTAACGATAATATTGATAAGGGATATGAAAACATGATCATTAGAGTGCTGCTTCAGACAATTGTTCTGTTTCAAATAGTTTCACGATAATAATGTTGCAACGAGAGAGCGTATGGTTATACAAACCGCAAAAGCAAGTAAAGAGAGAGAATCAATTTCTATAATAAGAGACTGATTTTTTTTTTCTAACTGACTGAATTTCTGGCATATCACCACCCAGCCGAGACGTTTTTATTGTTCTTCTGAATTATGTACATTAGGGTTGTTTTTTCTAATATGGTAGTTTTTTTTTTCTTAAAATTCGTATGTGCTCATATCTGTAAATGTGTTATTTAGTGCAAAACTTCTATTGTAAAACTTTTAGCGCAATAGGACTTTGCCAACCTGTGCCGAAAGATCCTTGAAGATTTAAAATTTGTAATTTTCACGAAAAATCTATATTTTGCTGCTTAAGCTGATAACTGATTAAATCAAATTAAGCAGTACTTCAATGACTTTACATTTAATTTCTTATAATATAAAGCAAAAGAAGAAGTACATAAATAAATTGTTTTAGTTATACCGGGTATTTCTTAGTTTTTTCATGAAATTTTACAATATTAAACAAAAAAAAAAATATAATAAAATAGTAAATTCAAATAAAAATGCATTCTTAAAACTCGTAAATAGATAACTTGGTAGGTAGTAAGTTAATATTAGAATTTTCAGTAACACTATTCAGATAAGGCTACACTAAGTATATTTTTGGAAGTGTCAGGATACAGCCGACGACATGCTGTTACAACTTGAAGTATGAACTGTTTTTGCTCCTCATCTTTTGTAAGTGCTATTGAAGTCTTCAATTAGCTTAACTCGTCTTTCAGCCGTGTCATTTTCTACCTTCATACCTCTTTCAAAACCTTCGACCTTCAAAAAATCTTCATTTTTGGACCAGCTCATTGCTTTAAAATATTCGAGGAAACCCAGACTTTGATTCGATACAAAGTTGTCAAGAGAAACGTTTTGAAACAATTTTAAAACCTCGTTTTCAGAAATTTGCGATCTTATTATTCTCGCAGACCTTTCATCTGATTTTAAATCCTTGTGCGACAATATCTTTTGTAACATTTTTCTTTTTATTTCGTAAGAAACATTCGTATCAAACAAGCTAAAGCAGACTTGTTCTGGGTTCAGATACCATAAGTGAAGTAAATATTTTCTCAACACTGTTTCTGATACACCTTTATTAATATATGCGTATTTGATAACGTTCTGAACAAATTCCATATCAGTATTAGGAGCGGTAATAGCGTTCGAAGCTTGGAACCACATTTTCACATAAAGGTTGACAATAAATAAACAAATAACTTTTAGTGAACTTAATTCATCTTTAGTCATGGGAAACTGTTCCTTAAAATAAAAATTTTGAAAGAGTAAATGACTTTTGCCATCCAACGGGCGTGACTATAGGCACCAGGAGTGCGAAACGAGATATCGTGACACGGAACTTGTCCTAAAAATATTAAGCACCGCTTAATGAATTCCAAGTAATCATCTCTTTGCTGTTTTTCGGTAAGTTGAAGATGAAGAAATTCCGAAACCTCCTTTTTTAAGTCTTTTACCGAAATAGCAAATAATTCTAGAGTTGCCAAAAAATTCGAGAAAATATTTAGATTTGAAATATGAGAAACAGTAGTACTTTTCCCAAATTTATCAGCTCTTTCGGCACTGAAAGGCGATGTCTGATTTAGTTAAAATTTTTACAAGAGTATTTTTACATTAAGTGGCACAATTTAGGATATGAGCAATAATTGATTTTATAAAACCACCCTAATGCACATATATAACTCTTTTTATAAATTCTATTGGGACAAACAGATCTTCAACAATAATTTCAGCAAAAAAAGAACCCACTTCAACAAGAAAACCAATCAAACAGAATTAAAAAATCAAAATCTTACTTTTTTATATATTATTCGCTCGAAAGATACACAATTAAAATCTTCCCATATATAACGTTATAATTTATTAATCATTATTTCGGGGGAACACTTACATTTCTATAGGACCATTATTTTTGGTGCCTTTGCCAACCAAACAATTACCCCGGTTTTCAAAAAAAAATTTGTGGGTCCAAACTGCACCGCAACTTGTTCAAACATAATACGAGACCCAACTGCAAGCAAACCCAAACAAGAAACACAAAAAGAATTTTGTAAATCGGTTAATGAATGAAGTTATTTAGGTTAAAACATTAAAAAAATACCCCCTTAAATCTTCTTGTTCAGAGGTCAGTTAAAAACTAACTAAAATTTTTTAAATTTTAATTAAGACTTACTGTCGTATGGTGCAAATTCCGTTTTGTACAGAAATTCTTGAAAATTTTAATTGATGTTAAGAAATACACACAATTTCTCATAATCATAAAAAAATAGTCACTAAAAACTAGTTCAGTATTTATTAAAATGTTAAGTTAAGAGATATCCTTACTATGTGGTTTATGACCTTGCTAAGCACTTCTTATTGATTTTAACAGTTTTGTAGGATATTTTTTAGTCCAAATTAGAACATGTCTTATTTTGAGTGTAGACATAAAATTCAAAATGCTTCATAAATTAATCTAAAAATAAGCGGACCTTTTTGATTTTATTTAGACAACGAAAATATAATTTTGGTACTTTTTAACTAACCTACTAACCCACTTATCATGATACATTGGGTCTCATGCATAAAAACGAGTAAAAGCGCTGAGTTGAGGCAGGTGAGCAATTGCTCGTAATTCGAGTTCAATCAAAAAGCAACAGCTTTTGCTCAATTTCGTATGCATAAAAATGAGTTCAAACCAATTGCAATTACTTGAGCAAAGGGAGATCAAACGTCTAATTGTTATAGAAGTAGAATTAAATAATAATAATAAAATAGAAACTGACGACATTTATAAACTTTTAGTAGAAAAAATAAAACAAAATAAATATTTACTAGAAAAGAGTCAATTACCAAGCATTAAAAATAAAAAAAAAAAAAACAATAGAAACATGTGTAACAGAAATTAAGCAAAAATTTGGCATTGAATTAACGGGGAAAAATATAATAAAAAAAATAGCTAACATGAAATTTCGCATAAAAAATAAAATAGACATGAATAAAACAGCCAATAAAAAAATTATTTTAAAAAAATAGGTTTTTTAATTTTTATATGAGTACAATCAATCACTCCAATTGCAAATGGAAAGCAATAATTTGCTTGCCATTTCATTTGAGCATCTTGTATTTCATCTGCATCTTTCAGGAATTTTATCCACTCGCTTGCTTTGGCAGATATAAGTTTCGCAACTTCCGCAATAGTTCGCGACACAGTTGATTGATGGACTCCAATATCTGTGGCTATACCATTTTGGAATCCAGGATCTGCCCAAAATCTTAAATACAATCGAATTTTATCAATGTTGCTGAGGGCACCACCACGTGTTTCTTCTGACTCCTCAAAAAAATAATTAGCCAACCAGCAGATGCTACTATCATCTTACCTATGTATTTATCATTTTATTATTAATTATATAAAAAAAAATTAATAATTAAGAATACAAGACTGTATAATTTTTTATCCTCACTTGCTAAAAATGTTTTACGCTGTTGATAACATTTTGTATTTCTTTGTGGCACAAACTATTCAGCCATGATTCCTTTTTAGTGTACGCGAGTCAACTATAAAGCAGGCTCAACAAAATTTGAGCAAGAGCTCACAAAAGAAAGCAAAAGCTTGTTTTTATGCATATGAAAATGAGCACAAGCTCATCTAACTTAGTTCCAACTGAGCAAGACGAGATCAAACGTGAGCAGTGAGTAAAAGCAAATACATCAAATTTTATTATGCATACGACAAGCACCTTTTACTCAAAAAATCGAGTCCGAGCTCAAGCTCACGTTTTATGCATGAGACCCATTGTATCATACCTAACAACTCAACTTTTTCAGCATTATACTCAGACCATAAAATTAAAAAATATATTTTTCTCCTTTTCTAACACGTTTTAGTACTTTTTGGAAACTCAAATATATAAAGTGGACCATTTGTATGTATTTTTGGTACTTTTTTCTTAACCAATATTTTTGTTTGTATACCCAAACTCTAAATGAATATATTTTAATTTCTCAAATTATGTTAACTTTATGAAAATAAACTTAATCGAATGTTATTGTCGTAATTTTTTTTTTTTAGTTTTAAGATCAGACATCCTTATTCATATATGAGTGTAAACGTTAAAGTACACAATAAAACTAACGTTAAATCAGAGAGCTTTTTAGTCACATACATAAGACTTAGCTGACATTAAATAATTTTTTACGTAGGATTTAAGGTCACAACGGTGCACGATGCAGGTAAACTTTCCTAATTTTAGGGGGAAACCCGATTTTGGTTATGGACAAAATAATGCAAACCAGGGAAATTGCAAATATTTTGTACCCTCTCTATTTTATTTTTTTAATTTTTTGCAGGCGCTTCTTTGTGTTTTTTTTTTATTTTGCAATGTCTTAAAATATTTGGAAAATGTAGTTCTTAGATCCCCAATCAGGGTAGTCTTTCTGGATGTGACCACAATTAATAATATTAGACAAAAAATTAAAGGATATTAAATGAATGAATTATAAATATAATGATTCTGTTATTTGTTTAGCGTTAACTGCTTGTATATCTTTTAAAATAATTCAATTATTCGCATACATGATGTTTTAGTCTCGATTATAATCTCGCGGAGTCTTACATCAGAAGTCAGAAGTTCGTATGGTTTCGGCTTGTAATTGATAACATTTTCAAATGCAAGATTGTTGTGACTTACATAGTTTTTCGTTTCAGCTAACGATATATTGGAAAGCAATATTAAATCCATTTTCTAAAGTGCGTAGACTCTAAAATATCATATACACACGGTCTGCATGTGAAACAAATGATTATGTTTTGAAATATCACATTTATTTGAGCATTTACTTAAGAATTTATGTTTTTAAAATTTTATTTATTTGTTGCGGGTTAGCAATATCTAAATATATATTTCGTTGATTGCTATACCAACTCATCATTTATGTTTTAAGATATTAATATGTAAGTATGTATGTACAAAGGCGTCGTTGTCATTGAACTGTTGCGATAGTATTTAAATTTTAAAAGAAAACAAATGTGTTAAACATGTCATTAAAATAATTTGTGCAGGACTCTCATGTGTATGCATACAATTCTTATGCACAGTATTATTTATAAATGACTTATGGAACATTACAAACATTACTGACACCTTAAATAATTATTCTCATTCCCAAATGACTTAATTATGTTAAACACTTTTTTGTTTGTGCAAATTCTGATTCTCACAACAACATTATTTGCAACTTTATGAAATGAAAAATTTAATTAAATTTAATTAATTTCATTTGCGAATTCTGTTCGTTTTATATTTTTGTACAAAAAAACACACATTAAAATTGGAAACTTGTCTGATAAAATATTGATTTTAAATGGATTTTTATTACTATTGATGGAAATTTAATTAATTGTTTTTCCTGCAAACGCTTTTATTTAGAACTCTTCATAAATGTCTCATGTCGAACGATTCATATATTTCAACACTTGTTTGTTTGAAATTGTGCACTCAACTTGTGTTCACAGAAAAAAATTTCGCATTCAATTACTAAATTCATAATCCCATTTACAATTTTAATTGGAATGGGACCTATCACGAAATTTGTAAAACTAACAACCACAATTCGTAAATAAGTAATAGAAAAAAAAAACACACGTATGTATGTTATTGTAAAAATCATACAAAACCAAAAAACAGACAATGATATTAATAAAAGCAAAGAAAACATAAATAAAACATAAAATTGAATGCAAACAAATATTTGTTAAGAAAAAAAATCTGTATATTTTTTTCTGTGTTTAATTAATGCATTTATTATTATGTTCGTATTGGTATATTTTAGCGAAAAAAGAAAAAAAAGCAATGAACAAGTGGGCGAGCGCCTTCTTCATAATAATATTGATATATCTTGAGAACAAATAAAGTAAATGTTCACTATTATTTAAAACAAGAACATATGAATGAAAAATAGTATTGCACTATTTTCGGAGCTAATTAATGTATTCCAAATACACATTTAATATAAAAATATTTTAAAATTGTGTGTACAATTTGCACAATGCAACAACAAAATGTTTGTATTTGCAATTTGATTAATTTTTCTTCGTTTGCGCTACAAAAACCATGAGCAAAGATAGTAGTGCATATTTGATAAAAGTACCTTTTTTTAAAAAAAAACTTTAAACATTATTTTCTTAAAAAAAAGTTAAAAAAAGTTTTCACAAAATTAGCTTTTTAATTAGTACCTTACCTGTAAGGTAGTCTTAAAAAATTTTAAAGTACATCTCAAATAGTCAATATATGTATGTTTTAATATATTGTGAAAAGTTCTTTTTTAAAAAAATTACAATTAAAAAAATAGTATCTAAAATAATGAAAATATATTTTGCAAATAGCTAATTTTCAATGATTTCTGAAAATAATATACATTTTTCCAAAAATCTATTTATTTTCCAAAAGTACTTGCTAAATATTAATTTCTTGAGAAGGTATCATCGGAAAAATTACTCTTAAAAAGTTAATTTCTTAAACAACTTTAAAGGAAAAGAAGCTTTAGAGCAAAGTTCTTCCTCACAAAAGATTATTTAAAAAATAAGGGATTACTTACATACTACCTGTTGAGAATTTTAATTTTTTCTCAAATCTTCGCGTAGCAATTAAAAACAATCCGACAGAAATAATTATTAAATTTTGTTTCACGAGTGATATGAATGAATTACACTTCCACTCGTAGACAAAATGTGATCCACTGTTTGAATGACAGGTAATAAGCTCAATAGGTTGTAGCTCCACTATTTATTCAAACATCGCACTGCAGTTGGTAGTACAAGTTTCCAAAGTGCCGGCCTTCGCTCTGACGCGGCTGTAGCCAGTCAACGAGCCCGAACATATCTATTAGTAGTTCGGATCTGCTTAAGTCAAGTTTTCAACACATCACCTACGAGAGTCTACAATCCGCTCTATAACACCCGAAACGATGGGTCGTATCTACCACTCAATTTAAGTTTTCTCATTCGGCAAAGTAATCGATGTGTCCTTTACTTGGTCGTTTAACGACGACTCTATTCCTGTTATCTTATGGACGATATCACTTCAATTAACATTATAGTCACGTGGAACCCAAAGTTAGAAGATACGACTTCAAAATGTGTCTCCCTTTAAAGGATTTAGCGCCGCCAGACACTCTCAACTTTGAAGAATACTGTCTCGCTACTGAAATATCAACATGGAAAATATCGCATTCATTCAGGAATCCGAAAGACTTGCGAATGGTTGCTCACAAAATGAAGTCGTCGTGATTAAATTCCCTATTCGAAATAAATAATTAAATATTCAAATTAATTTTAATGTGAATTCGATGTAAACAGTTCAAAGAAAAATTATGTATATTCGCAATAAAAAATGTATTAAAATGAATTTTAAAATGCACTCAAGAAATGTTTTTACATTTTTATTTAAATTTAATATTTCATATTAAATTTTTCACAAACTTGCCTTGTTAGTCCGACAAACGAATAAATCATTGTGTTTTGGGGTTGGTAAAATGTGTCTTCTTGTCATGCTTGCAACTCGAATCACTTGCAGTTGTTGGCTTATTGTACATGCAACAATAAAACATTTTCTAATTAAATCTATTGAAGAACAAAATGCAACCAGCCTCTAGGGGAAAGTAACCTAAACGTCAACATAAATATATCATAAAGCTTTCTTTATTATATATTTTGTTCGATAATTTTTAATCGATTGAAAAGAGTTCTCCATCTTTTGTCTTCTGTATTATTAAATTTAGTAGCGAAATTCAAAATTGATGCTTCGGCTACTTCTCATGTAAAATTTTTAAACAACACTTGGCTATTGTGAGATACAATTTATATGTATACATACTCGTATACATATAAATTGTATACTTATCTTGTTGAGATTAAATGGCATCCAAGGACTAAATGCATATTGCAATTAGGGATGCCAATCCCAAAATCCTGATGCGTAAAATATCTGAATTTTCCGGGATTATCAAATCCCAAATCCTGCATTCAATACAAAAATACCAGGATATCCCGTAATTTTTGTAATGTGCTTTTTAATTCAAAAGACTCATAATGGAAAACAACACTTGTTTATTTAAATATTTAAAAGAAATTGGACAAAAGTTGATCCATTTATACCGAGTGAAAATAATTAAAAAAAACCCACACTCAGAAAAAATGTTTTTTTTTTCAATTAACCCTTTAATTAAAAATATAAAAAAATTTGATTAAATATTTCATTTATGTATTTAATTAATTTTTAATTGTAATAAATAATTTTTGTTAATAAATGTATAAAAATTTAATTGATACTATTAATTTGTTTACTGGTGCAAATTTAATTAAATTTTTAATTGATATCACAAATTTTTTAATTGAAATCAATTTTTATTTTTTTCTGTGCAGTTTAGGCTTTAACGAACCCGAGACAACTGGATTCAGCTAGGGAGCGTTTCGTCACAGATAGGAATTTTAAGAAGATTTCATACTGCTAAAGCAGATCTACATGCATAAGCACTGGTTTGCTACAGAAACAATTGTCTATTGATACAAGTTGCTTAAAATCACAAAATCAAAATAGTCGTTGAAATTTTTGTCATGGACTTGGGGTATAACCATGTTCTTCAATAAGAGCTCGATCTTATGTAGAATAAGCTTCTTTCGTGGTTCTTTCCAATCACTTTTAGTATGGTAAAGTTCAAATGCGAAATCCATAACCAGTTTTAGTAGTTCCGTCACAATGCACTGCACAATTAGTAGTGATCACTTATGGACTTATCAAAAAAAAAAAAAAAAAATTCTTGAACTGCTTTCAAAAGTATTTATTTAAAGGTACTTTATTAAACGGAACGTTTCCAACCGTTTACATAAAGGTTAGTTTTCAAAATGTACTTCTTCAGCAGGCGCTTTGCTAATGCTTTAAAAAAACTTTCTGCATTGTAATTATAAAATATAAATTATTTATTAACAGATATTTTTCAAAAGTTATTATTTTGAAAGATACTTTTTGAAACATTATAACTTTTCAAAGGTACTTTTATAAAAGCTACTTTCTTAAAACGTACTTTATTAAAAATGTATTTTTAAAAGTCATATTTTTAAGCCCAGTGTTTTTAAGATAGATTTCTACCAAGTAGGTTTTTATTAAGGTAAAAATATGTTTGAACATTACTTTTTTAAAATATGCTTCCTTAACGGGAACTTTTATAGAATGTACTTGATTGAAAAGGTACTTCCTAAAAGGAGCATTTGAAAAATTCTATTGTAAAAAGTATGTGTTTAAATTTTACTTTTTTGAAACGTACTATATTAAAATGGTACTTTTTTAAGTGCAGCTTTTTAAAAAGTAATTTTTTAAAATGTAATTTTTAAAAAGCTTGTTTTATAAAATATACTTTTGTAAGAGGAACTTTTTTAAGACACTTTTTTACAAGAAACTTAAAGGTGCTTTTCAAAAATTGCTTTTTTATGGGTACTTTCTTGAAACGTACTCTTTTAAAATGTCCTATTTTAAATTTTCCTTTTTGTTAGAAGGTACTTATCATAAAGGTTTTTTTACAGGTAATTTTTTAACGGATTTTTTTTAAAAGGATCCCTTTAAAATGATGTTGTCTTTTTTTCTTCTTTTTGTTGTAGTACCAGCACTCAGAAGATGGGGTCTACTTATGCAATGCATTGCACCAGAACTTAGGAAATAGGGTAGAGTAGAGAAGATATATATTGAAAATGTATAAATCTTAATTCTTTTACAACTCCGCTGTTAATGTTAAATCTGTGTTTAGCGTCTCTAGTGTTAAGTAGGCGCATTACAAGGTACTATTCTGAAAAGTACTTCTGTGTTAAAAATTTGGTTATAAACGGAAACGTTCTCAAGTAATTTTTCTGTCGGGCTGGCAAATTCTTCCTAAAATTTACGTTTGATATTTCAAAATTCTTTATTTTTCAAAGTTTTAAAACAGACAGACTCTTTTATAAATACAACATTATTGAAAAAAAATTTTCTTTAAATTAATTATTTTAAGTTCTTAGGTACTTTAAAATGCAATTTTCGCAAAATATTAGATTTCTGCTTTAAAAATTTCCTTTTCAAATTGTTTAAGAATCGAAGCAAAATTTTTATTCAAATATTTAAATTATGTGTTTTTTTTTTATTTTTGCGTTAGAACTTTTAATTATAGAAATTACAAGCGATACGAGAAGCGTAACTGCTCGCTGTAAATTGTACAGTCCTAAGCCAGAAACAAATGGATTTTCTTGTATATTCTAATATTTATTTTGTAGTTACACACATACATGCATAAATGTATTAGCTGACATAAATGTGCCCTTTTTAGATTAAAAAACTGTTTGCAAAATTGAAAAAATATTATTTTTTTAATTATTTATAATAAAACATACTCACACTAACAGGCACCAATAAAATAATTAAACAAAAAAAAGTTTATTAAAACTGAAATATTTCTTGAATACGAATTATTATATACTCATATGTATGTACACATATATATTTTGTATTTATTCAATTGTTTTGCGTTTCGTTTAAATGTTTTTAAATATAATCGAAATAAAGCAATTAAACTAAGTATTTTTCTTGTTGTCTTAAAGTAGTTCTTAGTATTAGTTTCCAGTTCCAGGAAATAATTTTATCTATTGAAATTCTAAACGCGTTTAAATTAGAAGAAGTTGACAATGAACCCTTTTTAATGAACACGCCTTTTGATATGAATGTAATCAATCTAATAATTAATGTGTGTAATGTTGATATTTATACAATATGGTGCGCGTTATTGTGACAAGGCTTCTTATTATTTGTTTGTATTTCTAAATAAATGTCACTAATTTTTACATTGAGTTGTAAAGGAGCTCCAATTTATTACAATTTACAGAAGGTGAAAAATCTAGCTAAACATTTTTCTATTTATTTATTTTATTGCCGACTGTTTCTTGACTTGAGCTCATTGACAACTAAAACTACCCTCTCAGAAAGCTTTACACTTGAATATTTGTTACTTTTGTTACTATGAAAATAGTGCAAAATAATAAACTGATTAATATACTGAATCCGTATCTCAAAATATGAGTTCCTTACACTTCATAAAATATTATTTTTAACATTAATGGATTTTTAAAGGGGGGCAAAATCACGTATCATAAATGTTCTTTTGTATTAAAAAGAAACTCTAGAGCCCGCAATATTTGAAAAGACAATGAAAATATTGTAATTTACGAAAAGTTGAACTGACAATGAAACACGATCTTGTCCTCAGAATTCTTAGACGCTTACACCCCTCTTCCCACCACTACAGCTACAATGAAATAGTTGAATATCTTTTAAATTAAATCAACTCGTTAGTAACAATATTAAAGTGGTCAAGTAAAAAATGACTGCAAATTAACACAAAAAATATATGCTTTTTACTATAAATGATCGAAAATATTGATGGCAACGTAATGAGATAGAATTCTTATAAACATACAGTTCAATAATTCTGAAGATGTCATTGGAGTGATATGATTTCTTTAAAAAAAACACATTTATTGTGAAGGTAAGTCAAAAGTTTTTTATTTAATGTGAAGTAAAAAAAATAAAACGTCATTCAAATGGCCTCCACGACTTCTTCTGCAGGAACGAATTCGATGAACGCAATTCTCGAGCACTTTTTCCACTAAATCAAGTCGTATGTCATGAATGGCATGTTCAATATCGACTTGTAGAGACCAATGACTTCAAATAACCCCACAAGAAATAGTCTAATGGTGTTAAATCACAACTTCTTTGAGGGCATTCAATATCGCAATTTCTTGAAATAATCGAATCTCCAAACTTTTCTTGCAATAATTCAATTGTTGCATTTGCTGTGTGCCACGTAGCCCCGTCTTGTATGAACCAAATGTTGTAAAGATCAACTTCTTCCAATTTCGGCCATAAAAAGTTGGTTATCACCTATCTATACCGCTCTCCATTAAGAGTAACGGTGTTACCAGCTTCATTTCGAAAGAAGTACTGACCGTTGATTCCACCAGATCAAAAACCACACCAAACTGTCAATTTAGGGGAATATAATGGTTTTTCATGAATAATTTGATATTCGGCATGACAAACACAGACACTTCGACAGTGTCAGCTCTCAAGTGATTTATGTTTTTAGTTTGATTTAGCATTTCAAGATGAATAGACTGACGCCTGAACAACGCTTACAAATTGTACAATTTATTTTGAAAATCATGTTTCTATTCGAAATACGTAACTACCGCGATTTTTTTTAAGCTCACTTTTGTTTGAATGGACACGTCAATGATGAAAATTTTGGAAAAAGTCATCGAAAATTGGAACATATAACAGAAATAATATTTAAATTACAGTGCCGGAAGATTATCTTTCGAATAAAGTAAATTTCATGACAATTTAATATACACTTCTTTGCTATATTCCATTTGATAAAAAAAAGCTTTATACCTCTTTAAAAACAACCTTTCTAAATACTTGTAACCAGATATTTGTTTTTGCAAAAATATTAATCCGAATAAGTTAATATGCGAATATTTAGGAAATTATACTTTTCAGAAAAATTAAAACAAAAACCTATCGCTTCTAGTGCATATAAAATAAAAGAAACCATCGTAAAGTGATAGAAGTAAAACTTCCCATATACTCTTAAATTAAAATTTCTCCAAACAAAATATAACATTTTGTTCGAGCAACTACACAAGAATGTATGTTTTCAAAAATTAATTAATTTGTTAAAAAACATGGATAAAACAATCATTGGCGAAACGAAAAAAAAAATGTTTTTTGTATGACGCTTTTCTCTTTCAGTGTATTGAAAGAAAACGCGACAAAAGAAAAAGAGCGGGATGATGAAGTCTCGTATTCTTTTTGCAATAATTGTTAACTTAAATCGAAATTAAATTTGAAAAAAATCAGTCCACGAGGAAGTGCTAACAAAACCTTAGTAACAATAATATTATGAAATTGATAAAATAAAATATTTTTTATGAAGTCTGATGGTATTTGAACCCGAGCCAATCCTAAACTCTTCATTCAAACTGTTGCGGGTCGAAAAAGTACAAACATTTTAAACTTTTCAAAGCGTCTTGTTTCTTTTTTAAGAGAACAAATTTTATGCGATTATACCACTTCTTTCGAAACATAGTTTTTGTTGCTCTAAATAAATACCCGCTTCGTTAACACATTGAAAAAAAGTGATCTTATCGAATTGAAATATAATTTATGACATGTAATAAATTATTTCTTTTGGAAAATTTTCTACGTTTTAAAATTACAAAATGATTACAAACAAATTATATACAACGTTTTTTGGCAGCAAAATGATCCAAATAATCAATTTTTATGATATTATGCGTGTTTAACTGTAAGTTAAAAGTTAACTAAGATTTTTGAAAGTGACATAAGTCCCCTTTAAAAAAATTGTTATTATTATTTCTTTTTTAACTGAACTTATAGCACTTTCATAAATAACTGCTCAGGTACTAACAAAAAACTTAACAAATTGTTTACTATTTTTGGGGCCAACAAAAACAACATAAGACATATGCTGCTTACAAAACAATAAAATAAATGTTTTTTTTCAAAAAGGAAATGATTTGTAAATAAAGCGAATCAAAAATCTATAGATTTGCTATAAATAACAGTTGCAACTTGTTACGAAATTACTTGGTTTTGCTATGGAAAATTTAACATTTGTTTGATATTTATTTATTAATTTATTACATTTTTTGCTAAATATTAAACAGAAAACTACAAATAACAATTTAAAGGAAATTGCTAAATTGTTTAATTCAAAATGACAGGAGATTCGAATTTTAATTGCGTATAGTTTTCAATGTGTTTAAATCATGAATTAAATATTAAAAATCGCAAACAGTCAATCGTAATGCGCTTAATTAATTGGTAACAATAAGAAAACAAAAAAAAGGTAAATTTAAAAAGAAACAATAAAAAACATTTGTCGTTTAAATATTAAATATTACAAACAAGGTACACTTATATCATGGTGATAAATAAATTATACTTTAAGAGTTTTACAGTTTACTTCAATAGATTCAGGTGAAAATTGGTGGCAAGAAATAACACCCCCCGCCCCCCAAAGCAAAGGAAAATAATACTACCAAAGTAATGTGAGGAGGACAACAACAACTATTATTGGGGCGTTATTTAATTTTCTGGGTAGTACATATTTTTTTCTCTCCTAATAATAAAGCTACGATTACACTTGGCAAATATTTGCCTAAAAAAGCGTAACCACTACATAATAATAAAACACTTTTTGATGCAGACACGTGTTTATTACGTTAGACAATTTCTAACTTAAATTATAGAAAACGTCAGAGAATCCAATATTGTTGGAAACAGTTTAATTTAATAAATATTTGTATAAATCATAAAGTTTTTCATTGGTATTTAGTGGTTCCGCTTTTCTGGGAAAAGCATTTCTAAATGGGACAGCACCTTTATATTATAAAGAGATAATATTTGTTTGAGGTAATCTCTGGAACCACCAATCCGAATTCGAATATTTGTTCAGAAAAATGTAGAATGAAATCTCTAGTGCTTCGAGTAGTGTCAAGGGAGCGATTAACTCCCCACAACCAAGAAATATTTATTATCGTTTAAGCAGAGATCTAGTAAAACAAAAGTCTGTAAATTTAAAACAATATCTTATTTACGTGAGTACCGACACTGTCTTCTATTCCACATGCTTGTCCCTTCCCTGTTCGAAAGCTACATTGTTTGCAATGTTGCTAACTTTTTTCCAAAAAATATCGCTAAATTAGGATCGAAAATAGCTAAATTAAAAAAAAAATAGCTAAATTTTTAATTTTTATATATTGTTGCAAAAATGTTAGTTCAATTTCCCCAATATCTGTAGATTCATCTATTAAAATATGCTGTACTTAAATGATGAAATATCCTTCCTAAGCTTAATTACGAAATGAGGGGCTAAAACGTTTTTTATTATTGCAGTACATTTTGTTCTATGAATACGAATTTTTCCATAATTCACTGAGGTGGTCAATTGAATTTTTCGACGTATGTATGTGTCCATATAAATAAAGCTAATGCGGCTTCTTGCAATTTACAATTATCAACAATAGTTTCATTTTACTCAAAATTAAATTTTCTCCAACAGGACCCTCTCTAATCGAAGCGGCCGATTTGTGTTTCTCAGTTTCAGCGTGGCATAGAAGATCAAATAATTTTGCTGAAAGTCAGCAGCTGCAATATTTGGAAAATCCTTTTGTTTCGTTCTTTTCATCCTGCACCAGCCAAGAATTTAATTGACCATGGCTTAGCAATTCCCGACGAAATTTTTGATTGCATTTAGAGGGCCTTCCATTAAAATTTTTTATATAATTCTTTTTTTTTAAGTAAAAGATTAAAATGCAAAAAAACTATAGCACAATTTACACATTAACAGATTTTATAAATACCGTTATTCGAGACTCACTTTGGGGTTAAAGATTTGTTACGGATTGAAAATTTTGCGCTGAAAAATTATCAAAAAGCGTTACCAGGGGCGGTATAAAATCTCTGAAAACAGCGTTACGTAATATGTGCACAGCCCCTTGTTTTTATTCAGCTAGTGCTATTGAAAAATCTACAAAAGGGATGTATAAATATTGAATTTTTACTTCGTTGCTCGAAATATGTTAAGAATGTCTACCTAATATTTCTCTGATTATAAACATTTACGAACTTTAGCCTGTTTAAATATTAACAAAACAAATTCAATCACTCTTCTAAACGACATGTGTCATTTTAATTTTCTCTTATAAGGAGTTAGTCAAAACTTAGTGCAGAATGGGCGACGCCATGTGCACACCTAGTAATTAAATACGGAAGTAAAAAATTATTTGGAGGCTTAATTAATTTTCACTGTATAAACGTAAAATATGCAAAATAAGGGTTAGTTGAAAAAAATGCTGTAGACAATTTTTAAATCCGACCCAAGACCGGCTATAAATAAAATCTTTAGTAATAACGTAACGTAAACCTTATTGCTGAAAATCTTAAAGCTTTTATTCACCATGGTATTATTATTATTTTTTTTTTTGTTATTTCCCGGGAGGCTATGGGTTATGACCGTAAATCTGTACTTTCCGAAAACGAATCGAATTTAAGGTTGGATTATTGTCCCTGAATTGATAGTTGAGTTGTAGTTGTAGTTGTCAAATTCTTATTATGGATTACAACTCAACTCAACTTCCAATCAGCTGTTCAATAGGTTGTCTAAGATGTCAAACTGCGACAACTATTTAATCAAAAATATTAGTTGTGTTTCTGCCTGCGAGTGATAAAAATGGCAAAAAAACAATGTAACTTTGTATAAATTTCATAAAATATACAATAGCAATTTATATGTACATATCGATGGCTTAATATAGAAAGGTCGTATCTCGTTTTTTTCACCATCAGTTTTTTTAGACAAAACTCAAATACAACTCCCTTAAAAAATTCAGTTTTCTATGTTGACGAATAACAGATTTAAAGTAATTAAAAAAAGCCCTAACACATTTCATATGAAAAAAAAATAAAAAATTAAACAGAATTTGTTGGCTGTTTTAATAAAAATCAGCTTAAAAAAAAAATTATTATTTTTTCAGATTTTATTGACTTTTTTCCTCCTCCTGTAAAGTAGCTAAAAGTTGAGACACGACCTTTCTATATTAAGCCATCGATATACTGAAATTAATTTCAGCAAAATTAGAAAAAAAAAACAACAAATTTACCGTCTAAATGAGTAGTCAAAGATGCATTGATCCATTGTAAACAGATGTGTTGATCAAAAATAGTTAAAACTTCATCTTGTTAATTCAGCAAATACATAAAGGCTTCTTTAGTTAATCTAAAATTACTAATGAATCTAAAAACATACAAATGAGTAGTTCAGCATTTACGTACTTGGCAGTTGGTAATTCCAATGAGTTACATCGACTTCTAATGCTACGTCGTCGGTACGCATAAGATCCACATTTTCTTCCTCTGAATCTTCCGAAAAATACATTTCGACAGATATATCCATTTTCATAAATTAGTTTATATAAAATTTCCAAAAATATTATCAACACACTTTGAATATATTTACATACATACATATGTATGTTTGAGTGTATCTAATAGTTGTCAAGTTGTCATAGTAAGGTTGACAACAACTTAACGAAGACTACGTAAATTTGTTGTAAACCATATTGCAATGAAATAGTTGAGTTGAGTTGTAAGATTGACAACTCAACTTATCGTAGTTGAGTTGTGAATCATATGGGACATTACTTTTTTACCCAAGACAAATTTAAAAATATATTAAGAAAAACTAAGTTCTAAGCAAATATATATGATAGATGTCTAACAGCCATACCTAAACAAGAGCGGCAAGCGTTTTTTTAGCTGTCAAAAGTTCTCATGCCCATACAATTTGTATGGAGCATCCCGAAATAACGCGGCGGTAACGCGGCGGCAAAATTTTGCAATTGGAAAATCCGATTTTGACAGCGCGTTTAATAGTGAAGTTAGCTGCAAAAGACAAGCACTCATGATACAATGATTATAAGGTAGTCTTACAAGCCCAGCTGACAATTCTTGTAAATTACTTGTTTTTTATTTCAAGTGTTAAATTTTGATTTGTATTTATTTTTTCGTATTTGAATGAATAATTTTTATTTATATTTTTGTCACAGGTTGAAACATACACACATACACATTTATACTTTTGACTTCAATATAATCATTCTCATATGCACACATGTATTCTAATTTTGACAGGTGGTAGTCGGTAGTCTGCTGTGGCGAATGTGTTTAATGTTTTACCGATAGCTTGTCAGTTTTTTTATCCGTATTCTCTCGTACTCATAACAATTTGCGTTTACATGATAAGACTTTTTTCAATTTTTGACATACCGATATACATGTATTACCATGTAAAGAGGCCTTTAGCATGAAGCTGTACTACCTTTTGAATATCACAGCATATTTTTCCTAAAGGAGAAGTTTAAGAAACTTATTTTCGCAAATTCTTTTCAGCTGTAATGATGGCTATAAAACAGCAAATTGTTCAAGAAAAGAACCTCTTTTATGATTATCTATTAAGAATTATTTATGAATATATTATTTACACACTTGCATTGATTTATAATGGCTTATTCAGGAAGTTTTCTCTGTACATAAAATAAATTCTCTGTAATAGAAATAAAAAAAACATTTGTTCTAAAAATTCAATCACCCTATTTTGTATTTAATTTTATTTTTTTTTCAAATTTTATTAACTCGTTTGTATGCAACGCCATACTAAAAAGCGCGCACAACTAAATCGCGATTCTATTGTTGTTTAAAGAATGGGGAAGGAAGAAGATGTTGATAATTTTAAACTAAACTTAAATTTGTATGCGAGTCACATAGAAAGATTTTCACACCGAAACAGAAGAAAAAACAAAACAAATTCAAAATATGCACTAAGAACTTGAATTCTGTTTACGGGAAGAAAGGAAGTGGTTAAATAAGCAGGGAGAAGTGATGGAAAATAATTGGTAAATTTTATAGTGGAAAGTACTTTTTCTACATGAAAAGTACTTTTTCAATTCAGTAAAGGCCGTGCTTCACTATCCTACACAATCGTATGATTCATTCACAGGAAAATCTTGCAAAAATCTGACCGACTTTAAAAACTCGTTTCAAAATGGTGTTGTAGGTGCCACACTATCATACAAAGCTGATGCCAAAACATCTGGCTGCCAATAAATACTCCTCTGATGGCATGAAAACTATCATTTTATGAAAATTTTCATAAAATTTTACAAATCGCACGACTTGCCAAAAAAATCTGTCACACAGTTGCATTTTTAGTCCACATTACCATACATTTTTAGCACACATGTAATATTTGGCGTATCGCGCGACTGTGTAGGATAGTGCGGCACGGCCTTAACTTGCAAGGTAAATTTTACGTATGTAAAAGGAGTGTGATTTCTATTTCAATAAAAACCAGAATTTTTCAGCAAAGACCATAAATTTTTATTTGACTGTGGATGTTCTGTTTTAACAACAACTTGCAACAAAATTATTAAATATGTCTAATCCTAAATAAATTGCGAACCAACAAGCGAGACATGCAAAACCTTGACAGCAACTTATTAACTGAAGGCGCTTGCTAGTCAGTACTTCCTTCCGCACTTCTTCTAAAATCAAAATAGTTTCAATTTCATATCGATTTTGTTGCCAACTAGACTTGACTGTAAAATAAACTTTCAGTAATAAATTTCATTTTATGTATTTTGTTTAAACAATCATTGTTTATTAGTAAATATTTATTTTTAATAAAGTATCAGCCCGTTGTGTGAGAAGTATTTAGCAAATATTAGCAGTATAATAATTTAAATACGACAATAAATTAATTTCTCAAATTCCAAAGTAATTTCAAACATGTGCTGCAACAAACAATTAACAATTAATTAAGAATATTGTAAATTATTAAAAATTTTGTTTAATAAATATATGAAACTGTTGGAGGCATTATTAGTTGTTAGCCAACGGCTTATCTTATTATCAAACTAACTCATAAATTAAAAAAAAGCAATTGAATCAGCTATTTCACTAAACCTCCTAAGTCGTAAAATTCAATTTATATTTTAATTGACTTATCATCACTTCGTTATTGCTTTGCTGCATATGCCAAAAAGTCGAAATAGAGAAACACAACAAAGAAGTTGTTTAAAAATGTTTTCGGCAATTGATTTGAACAAAAATGTAAATTTTTTTAAGCTCTTACGAATATACTTAAAAGTTTATATTATTTTATTGAAAATAAAACATCAAAAATCCATTTTTTTTAACTAACTGCCGTGCATTGTGGAATTAGTAACTTGTCGACAATTGGATATTAATTATATAAATGTTTTGGGAGACAAATAAAGCTTTTATTTTTGTACATATGAAAAGTAATATTATCAGGCTCAAGTTCAGTTTTATTGAATTAATGAAAATTCAAATTACTAAGAGTTATTTTTTGTTTGAAAAATATTATTATTTATATCCAATCAGTTTTAGCAGAAGGTATCAGTACCGATTTCAAGGCCGCTACACCTCTCCTCAGCGTTCAATTGTCCGTCTTTAAAATTTTCGTAAAGTGGATACTAATTGGGAAGAATATCAACTATTTAATCAAGGTTTCAACAGAAATAGAATACAAGAATTAATTTAATTCATTTTTATTCTATTTTCACATATTGAAACAATTTTGTTTAGTACAAAATTCCCCATTGGAAATTACTAATAATCATCACAAACTCATAGTCCATTATCTTCAAATTATTCTACTTTGTAATTTTTTTAAAAAGTTTCTAAGCTTACCATGCCAATCCATATGAAATACTCAAATAAATTTTTAGATATTTAAAAATATTTTAAGCTAGATTTAATTAATTAACTCTCAATTGTAATTTTTGAGGGCAAAAAGGGTTAACACCGCTCTTTTCAAACGTGTAAGTACCACGTTTGGTGGCACCCTTTGCATTTTCAGTAAATTTTCGCATTTGCACTATACGCTTTTAAAAAAAAAGTTAAGTTGCATTTTTACATTTACATCCTATTCATGAACGATTATTGAAGTTGTTGTTGGAATTTTGTTTAGGGAAGCCGGTTTTACTCTCTAGCTTAACTTTACCAAATATTTATGAATACGAGGAATAAAATCCTGATTTAATTATAAAGTGTTCTTAAAGCAGAAGACAGTCGCCTAAAAATTGTTAAGACAACTTTATAGATTCTATAAACTGTCCGAAAAATTTAAATGTCCGGATTACTGGATAGTCCGAATTAGCGATTGTCCGGATTAGGGAGGTTGTGCTGTACATTGGACTCGCAGATACGTGAACTAATATTTACCGAGCGTGTTCATATTTTAGATTGCATTTTTTATCACTTTTTCAGTCTCTTTTGTCGTTTGTTTTATATTAAAATAAAGTAAGTGGTTTTTTAGCTATGAAACATTTTTCAATTCTAAGAAAAATAAATAATTTTTTAAAATAAAAATGAGTCTGTTAAAATTATTTCATTCAAAGGCTTTATATAACATAATAAAAATGATTTTAGTGGATGGATATTCAGTTCAAAAATTATTCAGCGGCGAACCCCAACATTTTTACAAATTAAATTTAAACGTTTGAAAAAAGCCAACACTTAAGAGCCTTTATTTAACCTTTGTTCACGTTTTAAATTAGTCAATGTAAGAAAAAAAAAAATGTTAATGTTTTGGGTAGAACATCCAGTAAGTTCACGTTTCTGCGAGTTCACTGTATATGAATTTTTGGCCAAAAATTTGTTAACAAATAATTTTTGACAAAAACAACCCAATGATTTATGATATTCATCCTAATTAAAACCGCGAATGAAGAATTAATTACAATTTATTTCCTTGAAATTTTCGATGAATTCGTTAAAATTTTAATTCAATTGTTTTTGTGAATAAAATGTACGCATTCAAGAATTTTTCATTCATGTTCAATTCATTCAAAGTTTAGTTCAATTAATCATTTGAGTGATGTGAATGCATGTAAGAGTTTTTATAAAATATCTTCCCTACCCTATCCCCCTCCCTGAGTTCCAACACAATGCACTGCATACGTAGGGGTTATCCCCTGAGTGCTGGTGCTAATAAAAAAAAATTAATTAAATTTTCTCCAATTCATTGTGAATTAAAAATCAAATTTCAATCATTCGTTTACAGCTCTGTTGTGTACACAGAACCTTTAAGTATTTAATAATTTAACAATATCGTAAATTTGTTTTTGTTTTATATGTAATTTGTACGAAAGAAAAATTCGTTCGACGAAGTGGGCCAGGTAGTTACTTAACAGACAAAAGATATTAACAACTCTCGATAGCACTGCCGCTAAGTGTTGAATTCCAATCCCGATTACTCCAGAATCAACGAGTGTATTCATTTCCGTACGAATCATCTTAATCATTCAGCTCTCCAACTTGTCTACTGGCTTCAATTCTCGTACAGACTGACGGACGGACATTGCTCATTTAACTTTCCCATTTATAAGGATCCGGAATAAATACATACTCGTATTTTATGTATCTTGTATGAACATTGTGGAAATTACATATGACCCGACATACCTATAAATAGTCTTATCATTTTTGTAGAATAATTTAAAGATTATTTCGTCTTTATTTAAACCTGATTATACCAAGAATGTAAAAGTATACTTTTTATGGTACTTAAGTAACTGACTTGTGTTGTTTATTATGGGAACATTGATAGCGCATATTATTTATAAAGGATCGAATATATTGAATTAAGAAGGACTCTTCATCTTCTAATGGAAATTTCGATTGACCGGTTTCGGTAATGTGCCATCTTCAGTGCTTTCTTATATAAACTTACACGATTTTTACCCAAAATAGAGATTTGCAGCAAAATTGTCTAATTGAAAAAAGTGGCTTGGAAAATAAACTTTATTTTGTAGAGCTGCTTTTCCCATTAATGTCTGACACTATTTAGCACCATGCTTATTCGTACACAAACATAATATGATAAGTTCCAAATATAAATGTATGTAAATCCACTTAAATATTAAGACGAAAGATATCATATTATTGTTGCATAAAAAATTGTTCATACAACGCTATTTTTCTCACTCCCACACTTAGTAACGCCTGGTACGAAGTAACTATTCTTCAACGCCCAATTCTCCCAAACTCAGACGTTTACATAATTTTCTGAAAAGTCCATTTAACAACAATATTATGTTTAGAATAATTTTAGTGCCATAATGGTTAAGTCTACAAATTTCCAAATACTTTTCTTGCCTTATAGTTTGCCAAATCTTTCAAATCTCTCAACTCTTCCGAGTTATTATGATCCAAAACATTTAAAAATCATTTTTAGCTTATTTCTCCCATTTAGTTTTAGAAAAATAATACCCATAACATTTAAAAAATTCCATTTGTTCATAACAAAAACTGTTTCATGTTATAATAAATCATATTGCAAGTATTTGAGCATTTAGTATTCATTTTATGACAGCTACAGATTTCATTCAAGTACAATTTACAGCCCATATACAGTTCAAAGTTGAAATGATTAAAAAGTTCTTTGATATTTATTTTCTTGCCTTATATTGCCTTCAGTAAAAATAAAGTTAAATAAAATATTAAAAATAATAATAATGAAAAATAACAACAAAAACAAGAAATAGATGTTAAAGTCTACTCTGCCATTTATGACACAAAAAGCAAAGTACTTTAGCACCAAGAACGCCTGAAAAGATAAATTATTTAATAAAAAAGAAAAAAAAAATATATTAAGAAATATGAAAGATACGAATGTTGTTGTTACCAAGAAACAAAATATTGCAATTAAAGAAAACATAAATTAAAACTGTAAAGGATGGTAAAGAATTAAAAATGCAAAATAATTATAAGGAAAATGATATCGAGACGACTGCAAAGGAAAAATTCATTAAAGAAAAAATATATTAAAACGAAATGAAAAATATTATAATAATAGTAATAAAAACGTAATAAATCTTTAGCACTTAATTTTTGCAAGATTAAATAATTTTTATTGGCTTATTTTTTTAAACAAAAGGACATGCAGCAGAATGTTATTTTTCAAACAAAATTTAATGAATGCAGATACTTATAAATTGATGTATGATTTGCTGATATGAACAAAAATGATCACGAAAAGTTTTAAACTGACCTTTTCATTCAAATTATTTTGCGAAAATGTATTAATTGTTTTTAAATTTTAACAAGACTTAATAAAAGCAGCAATTCTCTAAATTGGCCAAATTGTGAAAAAACACTACTACATCTAATTTTAACCAAAATGATTGTTTGTCTGTCTTTAGTAGACCGTAAGACTCCTTTTCGCTTAAGTCCTCTCTTTAACTCCTGAAATTGATTTTGGATGTGAGTGTGATTGTGGTCAAATGTACGAGTAACAATTACCTTTATTCCAGTTGTCAACATGGACACAACACAACCCAGCAAATAATTATTATGTTTCTGGAAGCAGTAACAAAATTTTATGCTTTCGAGATGCGCAGTTTTGAAGCGCTTCCGTGGCTGCTCAAAAATAATGCAGAGAGATAAATCAATTTATTTTTAAGCACGTTGAAATTGCATGCAGGAAAGCAACTAGCTGATTAAAAATTTGGAGCGGCGTCTAAAATTTATTTCAACAAGGCGGTGAAGTATAAAATTTTATTTGGAAATTTTATACAAAAAATAAAAATATCTGCTGTAAAGAAAAATTGTATATCACATTAAGAAACTTAAACCAAATAATGCATTTTTAACATCCGAACTACCTGAAAAAGCAGTAAAAAAAAACGATGTGTTTGGCAGTGGATCGAATTTTCAAAAGTGGCGGTGATGGCCGGCTTCGAAACGATCGGCTTGTTTCTCTGTTTTCTGACACACAGACAAATTTTTACACTGACAAAATGCATGCTGTTTTTGTGACGTTGGATTTGTTTTAGGGACAATGCTATAACCGAACTCTACTGTAACTCTTAAGTTAGAACCAAGGCGTATTAAGCCAGGTGACATCGCCAAGCCATATGATAATTTTTTGCTTCAAACATTTGATCAAAAGCATTTTTCGTTCAAAAAAATAAATGTTTTTGACAGATTGACTTATTTTGGCTTTACTTTTCTTCCGGCTGCCACCTTGTTTAATACAACTTGGTCAGAGCAAAGTTATTTTTATGTGAGATTGATTTAAAAATTAAATTGTTTATTTAATTTCATTGTTTATTTTTATTGAAATAATCAAGACTTTTGTAACTGCTTATAAATGGATTTATTTTCATTGAATTGACAATTTTCGTAATTAAATGTCTTTTCTTTAATTTTCTTTTTTTTCTGCGTATCCAAACGTTTAAAATCCAAAGTAAGTTTTAGTATTTGGAAAGTAAGTGGAAGTAAAAGAAGTACAAGAATTTATTTAAGCTGCCATTTGAAGCTGAAAGTTGAAACTAAAAGTAAGTTAATTGTATCTATGAGTGTCGGTTTGGTAGTGTGCGTAAGAATTAACTAATGTATTTCATGCTTTATTTTGCTTTTGCCAGCCAGTTTCTGCTTTAAAATTTTTTTTTACCACAAAACAAAGAATGCCGGTTTATCGCTGTTGTTTAGCCAAAATTCGAAAGGGATTTAATATGTTTCAGACGTGTACGTGCGATTATAAATATTTTATGTTTCAATGCGTTCATTCATGGGCTTGCTGAAGTAAGTACCCGTTTTGAACTGCTTTTGTTTTAATTTATGTTTATGTTTTTTTTAATTTTTATGGTTTTGTGAGTTTGAGTTTTTCGACTGTTTTTGTTTGTTTTATAAATTTTTAGTAGTTCTATTGTTTTAAAGTTCATGGTCAGTACTTTCAATTTGTAAGACTTTAAATAAAATACTACATGTGCCTTCTAAAGCATTTTCGATTATTTAATTATTTTGTGTATTAAAACAAAAACGCATTAATTAAAATGATAAGTAGTTAAGCAAAATAAATACATCTCATAAATTTATTAAGTTTTAATCACATTTTGTTTAGTCCAAATAAGGTCATTTATAAAAATGTTAAGCCTTTCATGGGAATCCAAAAATAGATGGCTTAAAGAATGGTGACGGAAATGCCACAAAACAAAAAACAATTGGTGACAAAAAAATTCAATTATTGAATAAAAAGTGTTTCTCGTATGGTCCTTCGTATCGAATGAAGGTGACAGCTAGCTTCGCCTGAAGCAGAGTGAGTAGTTATCAGAGATATTTTTAGGTTATTTAGGACATTAATTTTGTTCACGATGTCCCACTTGGGCATTATCTTTTTCAGCATAAATGTCCATTAACAGATTCTTTAATGTTTTGAATAATTATGTTTAATTAATGTAGTCACATGTTGCTTCAATGAAAATATTAATTGAAGTTCAATGTAAAATAGATCTTTGAAAGCTAGAATTGTGTTTATTCTTAAACAAAATTAAAGAATCAATTAATTTATTTAACGCACTAGAAGCCAAAAGTTGCAACAGTGAACCCTTTTCCGGCTTTGACTGAGTATATTACTCGTATGATATTCAAACGTTACAATGAAGAGAGTTTTTATGCCGTAAAAGAGATTAAATTATTGTCGCTAAAAAACTTAAAGATCTCTGTATAAATTTCCAACATTATCTGAAGTGCTTCACCTCTACCAGAAACCGATTATTGTTTTTCGGAAAATATTAAATAGATTTGATTTTATATCAGATTAAAACCTTACGAAATATTTCTTAAGTACAGAAAATATTTTGGCTTTGGGTTAAACAACACCTGGGATGCTTTAAAATTCTTTAAACTTGAACATGAACAGAGTAGACGTGACTTTATCGTCTTACAGAGCACATATCGCTTCGACATTGAAATCTTGTTTTTTCTTACAATTTTAAAGGTTTCATTAACAATGGACAGCAACATTTTTTTTTATTACATACTTCCATTATTATCAAACTTTTTACATTTCAGTTCAACGTCAGTGAATGAAATTCAAGTGCTGTTTACACAATCCAGACAGTCAAGACGCTTAAGAAATTTAAGAAAAAGTTTTAATGCCTTAGTGATTTTTATAAGTAATTTTTAGAAAATTTGAGCATTCGGATTGTAAAAACAGCTTCTTAATCATGATATTCTTTAAGCTGTATGGCTATGTGGCTGTGTGTGTGTGTGTTTCTGTATGGTTCATTGCACACTCCAGAGCTAAAATCACTTCTTCTCTTTGTTCAATTTTGTTTTATTATAATAAATATTTTTAATAACAGGGCTTTCTTTTTCTTTTGCTCTCTGAAATGAAGAAAATAAATATTCTAAAACTTATTAAAGTATTTATTTCTTTTATAAATTACAGAATGCCAAAAAGAGATCTATAAGATCTGTTATGATGTTTTGGTTCCTACAAAAATATGCTGTTCTCTTTAATGAAAATTTGCCACATCATCAACCCGGAAATCTGTACTGGCATGTATTTTCCTGTGCGGTGTATAGGGAGCCAAATAGAAAAAAAACATGTATAATGACGTTTAACGAAGCTACCTAACAAGTAGTGAAAAAGCATTTGCACATGAATACTGACGAGGTTTATTTTCTTTTACCGAAAAACAACGTTTGTTTCTATTCAGCCAGTGCTGTTGAAAAATCTACAAAAGGGATGTATAAATATTAAATTTTTCCTTTGTTGCTCGAAATATGTTAAGAATGTCTACCTAATATTTCTCTGATTATAAACATTTACGAACTTTAGCCTGTACAAATATTAACAATTATTTAAAAAAAACATTTTTGCATCAATTTGTTAGTGCATATTTTTTTCTTTGCAACATAATTTTGCATATTTCCGACAAAAATGCATATTCAAGGTATTTATTACATTTTGTGCCGTATTTGCTTGTTTTTAAAGCATATTTTTATATATTTTTTATTTCTTAAAAATAATTTTCATTAACTAAAAATTTAAATATGTATGTAACTGATTAATAAGAAAAAAATTTTTGGAAGTTAATATCGAATTTTGGAAAAACGAACAATAAAACAGGTTTTAATGTATTTTTTTCATAAACATTTGCAACTATCAGATATTTTAAGATTTCAATTTTTAGAACATACGATTAAAAACGAGTTTTTTTTTAAATAAAAACAATTCCTTAAAAAAGTAACTCTTAAAAAAATAGTATATCATATATAGTATCTTTATAAAACAAATATGTGTGTAATTTTTTTTTAAGTACGTATTATAAAATAAATAGAAATAAAGCAAATGTACATTTTAAAAAATATACTTTCAATTATTTCTTTTAAAAATTATCTTTCTCAAATCAGTTTTGTTTGTTTGTTTTCTTAAAATATCTTTTGAAAAAACTAATTTAAAAGAGAAAATATTGTACTTGAAAAAGTAAATTGTGACATTCCAAATCGAACAAAATTTCAATAAAAGTAAAATAAGTAAAACATTTTTGTAAGTTAAACAAAAATCTCTTAAAAATAATGTTGGCATGATTATGACATTCGAAATTTAACATAATTCCAATAAAAGTCAGATGAAAATATATTTTTTGTTCGAATTATTTTAGTTACTCTGTAATAGTAAGTTAAATAAAAATCTCTTAAAAAAATAATGTTGGCGTGACTATAAAATTCAAAATCGAACATAATTCCAATAAAAGTCAGATGAAAATACATATTTTGTTTGAATTATTTTAGTTACTCTGTAACAGTAAGTTACACAAAAATCTCTTCAAAATAACGTTGGCGTGATTATGACATTTGAAAATCGAAACAAAATTTCAATGTCACACTGTAATGACTGTCATCATCACATGCGTTATGGTTTCATTAAATTGAAGTAAAATCAGTTTCTTACAAAATTCGTTCCAATGATTCATCGCAAAATCACTTGTGTAAAATATGATTGATGTGCCCTTGATAGCCTTCTCTTTTCCCTCTTCTTTTACTTCTTGTTGTGTTTTTGTCTTCATCAGTAACACAACAATTTCTGGTGCATTTGAAGCATGCAACCTTGAATTCTTTGTTGTTGCATTTATTTTGTTATTTTCTTTCTGAAAACTTGTTATCAGTATTTTTTCTTTTATTTTATTATGGTTTCTTTTCATTATCGTTGCTGCTAAGTACTTGAGAATTGTTTTTTCTTTTTATGAATTGAGTTGCAAGCATCCAACATACTTACACTGGAATTAAAGCACTTGTCGATGAAATTGCCACACTTAAATTAAAGAGGCGCTTCAATGTCCTCAATGCAAAATTTTTTCAACCAAATAGTGATGGAATATGTAAACGGCTTTGAACTGTGCGATGCAAATGGAAAGTCTTTAAAAGAATTGACATTAAAATCTCAATGTTTTTTGGTTAAAATGTTGCCTCTTGAACTTTACAGTTACTAAACTTAAGAATATTTCAGGTTCTATTTTCCTATCTTTCTTACATCGGTGGTCCCACGGTCCCACTGTGCAGCAACAGAGTCTTATGGGATACTGTATTAAATTAAGGTTTTGTTTTGCTGATGACTGTCTTTAATTTTCGTTCATGTCTTTAAAAGTTAAACGCTTCTGTTGCCACTTGCGCCCTTCTTGGTGAATATTTACTTATTTTTTACTTGTAAAAAACAGATGTTGTTAATGCCACATAAAACGTTCAAGTTTAAAAATGTATTTAAATGCCGCAAAAGACTAAAAACAAACAAAAAATAAAACAAAAAGCTAAAAAAGAGATTTGAAGGTCAGTGAAATTAAGTTCCTGTTTGCCTGCATCTTCTGTTGCCATTTTTCCTTTTTATTCATTCACATTCATACATCCACTTACAAGTAAAGTAAGTGGATGAAAACGATGTTAGCTACAACACAAAGTATGCAAGGAAGGATGTTGATAGGAAAACAGGCTTTTTAAGATACATATCTGCACATTCATGGCTAAGGCCGTTACACAAATCCAATTTCAGTGTCAGAAACATAAAAATGTTTTATATGTGCAAAAACAAAGGCAATAAAATAGTTTTTAGTTTTCTGCTTTTCTCAAATTTATCAGATATTAAGTTTGACAACCAGTCTTATGTATTTCTTATATTTTAATTTGATGGCTTCAGGCAATTGGAAGATACATTAGTGGCTTGGATGCGATTTATTTACAACACGATACATGTGGAAAATGGTGTGTAAGTTTCGCAAAATCGGCAAACATGTTAGATCTGACAATATGATCAAGATACATGAAATATACCTATGTTGGTTAATAAAATTACTCAGTGCGTAAAAATATCAATAAATTAATAAAATCTTAAATATTTGATTTATTTAGAAGTTTTGGCTACAAAATGGAGATGCGAAAAATTATATTTTCAAATACCAAACAACGCCCTTTCCAATACAAACTACATACAGGTGTATTGGTTATTTACTGTCTCAATATTAGTTTCTAGTACAGTCGAATTCGGTTAAGCGAAATTGTAAAATTACTAGTACTTTTTTCCGCTTATGCGAGATTTTCGATAAAAAGGAGTTTGGATAAGTGAAGAACGTTTCACTGAAATGAACTAACTTCCGAATTGCTCTGTGAATCGAAAATATATCATTGGAAGTAAAACATTTGTGATTTGTTTTTCATTTCAGATTCATTTTAAAAACTTAAATATAAGCTTGCAACGACATTTGAAAATAATAAATAGTGAATTATATTTTATTGAAATAAGCGGTCACTAAAAAGTTTTTCGTGACCAGTAAATTAATAATTTTTAAATATGCGGTATTTGTTTTATATAAAATAGCTTATTTCTAACGAAAATATGTGTCAATTAAAGGGGATTTATTTTAAGCGGATTTTCGTTTAAGCAAATGTAATTGCTTTGAAATTGATCAAAAATAATAAATAAGAAATTCTTATCCGAACTCGACTGTATTTTTAAACAATTAAGCTAAAAACCACTAAATCTTGCTGTTCTTCCTAGTAATCTATTGCACATAAAATTTTCAATCATTTGTATTTTAATTTAAAATCAAAATATATTTAAGTTTTCAAGAATTTATTATTTATAGTGTTTTAACTCTGACATGATTTTAAAAAATATTTATTTTAACTTTAAATAAGTTTTTTTATGGTTTTAATGTTAAAGCCATTTTTTTATTAAATTTAAGTGTGAAAGCACTATATGTGAGTCTTTAAGCCAAATAATATCATGTTAAGTGAAGTTCGCAACAATTGTTAAGCAATCATATAATTAACAAACATCGCATCACATGTAGAAAAAAACATCCCATCCCTGAACAAAAAGGGGTTTAAACGAACAAACGCAAACATTATTATTACCCCGCAAAAACTACTGCTTCGACCGAAGCAGGTTTGTAAGGGAGAGATGCTTGTTGTTGTTGTGCCTACTGCTGCGTAAAGCGCTTCGATCATGCATGATTTTTGTTCGCGATGTCCCACTTTGGAGCTCTTGTTTTTTACATAAAGGAGCGCTTTTTTCACAACATCCAAAATGCGCAAAAATCACGTTTGAATAATCTGAATTTTGCTTTCGTTTTACTGTGTCATCTACTAGCATACATAATTCATCTGTAGCCAATGCTGCCATATTTTTTTTTAAATAAACTGCAAATCTAGAAAAAAAAACTGATTTCCCAGTGAAAAAACTGCATATAGAGCAAAAACCAAAAAATTTATAGTTTATTTAATTTATTTTATAAATAAAAAAACTGCTTTACGTACAAAAAACCAAATTCAAAACTGCACAATGCTTCGAAAAACTGCAAAAAACAGATAAATCTGCACATTTGGCAACGCTGTCTGTAGCAGCTATGCCCCAAACACATACATTCACATTTATGTTTGTGTTGGTTGTTTGATTTTGAGCGTAATTTATTTTTCTCTCATTGCATTAGGGTTGCCAGGACATATCTGGTGCTGTCCCCGAACAAATTAAAAAAAAATTAATGCAAATCGCCACATGTGATATAAATATATTAAAAATACCATTTAATTTGTTATTTTATTTTGTACTCATATAAAGACTTAATGCCAAATAAACTTTTAATAAAAGCTTGGAAGGTAAAAAAAATTTTTTGTTTTTATTTTGAAAATAAACAATATAAAACTCATTTCAATCGCCGTATTCAGCATTTATTTCATCAAGAAAGTTTTTAAATTTTCGATGGGTCAGAGAATTATGGCCCCCACGTATCTTATTAATTACTTTTATGGCATCTTGCATAGTATTCAATAAATTCAAGTTTTTTGTAAATAACGCCTGTAGATGTATTATGCAATGAAATACATATAAGTTAAAATCGTTTTTTAACAAAAACCCCACGAAACCATCTTTTTTGCCCACCATCACATTGGCACCGTCAGTGCATACCGAACAAAACTTATTTTTGTCCGCATAAGAAGAAATCTCTCAAAATCAAAAATCAAAATAGTGCTACCCTTAACATTTCCATGCAAAGCTACCACTGTCACCATTTCTTCATGGATTTCGAAATTATTGCCAATATTTCTTACGCATATGATCAACTGGCATATGTCATTAATGTCAGTGCACTCATCTAAACAAATAGAAAAATATTTGCAGTTAATTATTCTCTCTTTAATATTTGAATAAATGATTGCACTAATATTTTCCGTACGACGGGTAATTGTATGAGAGGACATTGGGACATCATTAATAATTTTTCGCATTTCTGCTCCTGTTTGACCAAAGACTTCTAAAACAGAATTACTCAGCTCCTTGAAAAACATACCATCTTCAAATGGACGGCAACGTTTAGCAAGTGCAGTGGCAATAACAAATGATGCCTTTCTTTTTAGGAAACGATCAGGAAATTTATCAACCTGATATTCTTGGCAATCATTTATTATTTTTTTATAAAAAGGTTTTTTAAGACTTAGAACTAATTCCTCCCTATCATTATTTAATATATTTTCATACTCGCCATGACATAAGCGATAATGCCTTTCTATGAAAAATTTATAATCACGCATCACAGTGAGTTGGCACACTAAGCACTCAGCTTTACCGAAGTAATTTTCGGCAAATAAAAAAGCATTCTCCCATTCTATATTAAACATTTTATTCAGTGTTGTCTAGTAACAAGCTACTACACAACCTGATCATAGGAATTATATAAAATCTAAATGGCAACCCTGGAAAAAGAAACAAGCGCCTACACAACTTGCTCGCATGAATGATCCAACAAGACTAAATGATTTTATTAAATAAAAATACAAATTATCTTCTCATGCTCTCTTTATTAGTAAGAGAGCATTCGCACATGTGCGCATAGCTGCCAGATTTGACGATTTATCGTCATTTCGACGATTTTGGGTCCTAAAAATGACATAGTGACGATGGGACGATTTATACCCTAATTTTGACGATTTTAAATAATTCAAGTTTGCAACATATATTTGCACTATTAGAGCAACCTCGAACTGCTGAAAACTGTTATGAGAAACGTTTTTAAAAACTAGTTTGCTTAAAACAGAAAACTTTTATTTAACTGATTATAAAAACAAAAACAATTTTTTAAATTTTTGACGACATTTATTTAGCAATATTTGCGTATTGGAAGAATCACAAATAAATGCAAAAGAAAAATATGATATTAGTAATAATTGTGTTAATTTTTAAATAGAGCTTTGTTATCAGATATTATCAAAATTTGATTTTGAAAATATGTATAAAGCTCTTGGCCAAATTAATCCATTTAGTATTTTAATGAAGAAAAAAAAGTTGTTTTTCTGAAATTATAAAATAATTTTCCTATTTTGTTGAAGAAAGTAAAAACCAAAACCTAGAAACAGAGTTCAGACAATTGAAATTATTGTCCTGATAAAAACATAAAACTCTTGGATTTTTGGAAAAAACTATCAGAGATGCAAACGAGGGATTCTAGTCTTTTGTTTCCGATTTTGACTAAATTTATTACAAAAATCCTAGTTTTACCACATTATTCAGCAAATATGGAAAGAATATTTAGTCAGGTAAACGTAAATAACACTAAAGTATGAAATTGAAAAAGTCGTCTTTGGAGGCAATATTATATTCAAAAGATTATTTAAAGCTAAACAAATGTACCTGCTATGATCTGACAGTTGTACCTAAATTAATCAATATGGTTAATTGCAATATAAATTTGTAAAAAATGATATTTTTATTGTATAAATTTTATTGTAGCTTTTATACATTTTTAGAAAAAGTGTTTCCAAAAATGAAATTTAAAATGCATATTTAACTAAATTGAAAAAAATAACTAAAGGATTTGAATTTTTTTAATTTTTTCCTTACAATATAAATATATTTCAAAGTATTGAAAAACATGCAATCTATGTGATTTTATTGTGAATTCTAAGTGAAGTATTTGATCTCTGTATTTTAAATAATGCTGTTTTTAATAAGATTTGTTGATTTAAGAGTTTTGTTATGTTTTGCCTCTAACAAAAATATGTTTTGTTAGTAAAAAAAGCGGTTTTTTCATTTGACGTTTTTATGACGATTTCAATAAGCTATATTGACGATAATGACGATTTTTGCCCAAAAATATGACGATATTACATAAAAAAATCTGGCAGCTATGCATGTGCGGTGTTTTGCAGATCTCTGATCAGCGTTGTCAACTTGGTGCGTTTCGCACCTTTTTTGGTGCTTTTATAAATGTTTTGTGCGAAAAATATCTGAGTTGGTGCGTGGTGCGCTTTTTCTTTAATTTTGGTGCGTTTTTTTTAATTTTGGGTGGCTCCAAATCATATTAAACACAATTTTTTGTTTCAGAAAAAAGAATTTTGTACAAAAAATACAACTAAAAGAAATACAAAAGGATTTGAGAATCACAATGTGAGTTTATGCAATGGATTCGGCCTTGACCAAATAATAACACAAAAGCAAGATGTTTTTATTGCAAATGCGATATCACGCTTAAATATCCAACCTTGTTCGGCATGCTGGAACACGGAAACACATTGCAGCTTTAAGCCCATTTAGCTACAACCGACATGAACAACCAGCATTGTACAAAATGTTTTATCCCATTGCAAATATAATATATCATGCCATTAGCAGTACAATTTTAAACCGATGTCGAAATAATTATCTAGTATTGAAAAAGGGTGGAGAATGATTCACTTCATGCATTGGCACAATATTATATCAACATTAGAATTTTAGACTAAAGTTAAATGTAGTAAAGACGCAAAATTAATTCAATAAAAATTTTCAATAAAAAAAAAATTCTGAACTTGGTGCGTTTTTTGTTAAATGGCGCGTTTTTTTCTCCATTTTGGTGCCTTTTGAAATTTCAAAGTTGACAACGCTGTCTCTGATCTAAATTAAATTTTATCTTCCAGTCGCTGTTTACTTTTTTATTCGTGTCAAATGTAAACAGTCGACCAACTTCAACGTGCTTAAAAATAAGTTGAGCGATCTCTCTGCCTTCTTTTTGTGCAGCCTCGGAAGCGCTTCAAAACTGCGCATCTCGAAAGCATAAAATTTTGTTACTGCTTCCAGAAACATAATAATTTTTGCTGGGTAAGAAAATATACACATCATATTAAAAACACGATGTAGTAGCACGATGGGTGGTGCGATGAATTATAATCTTCAGATTTCGTATTCAATACTGGGGCAATGACCATAGCTGCCAGATTTTTTAGAGGTAATATCGTCATATTTTTGCAAAATTCGTCATTATCGTCAATTAGCTTATTGAAATCGTCATAAAAACGTCAAACCAACCAAACATATTTTATTAAAGGCAAAACATAACAAAGCTCTTAAATCAACAAATCTTATTAATAAAACAGCATTCTTTTGGATACAGGGATCAGATACTTCAATTAGAAATCACAATAAAATTACATGTAAATAGATTGCATGGTTTTCAATACATACTTTGAAATATACATACATACATTGTATGGAAAAAAATAAAAAAATCAATACTTTAGATATTTTTTTTCCAATGTAGTAAAATATGCATATTAAATTTCATTTCATATAAAAACTACAAAAAAATTTATACAATAAAAATATAATTGTTATAGAAAATAGACTTTAAAAAAAGCGCACTATTTAATTGAAAAAATCGCTTAATTGAAAATAAAACTTCTTGTTTATTATTTTTGATCAATTTCAAAGCACTTTCATTCGCTTAAAAGAAAATCAAATTAAAAGAAAACGCGCTTAATTAAAACATATTTTGGTTAGAAATAAGCTAATTTATATAAAACAAGCACCGCATAAAAGAAAAAAATATTAATTTACTGGTGACGAAATAGTTTTTAGCAACGGCTCATATCAATTATATATAATTAACTATTTATTATTTTCAAATATAGTTGCAAGCTTATATTTAAGTTTTTAAAATGAATCTGAAATGAAAACAAATCACATGTGTTTTACTTCTAAAGCTATATTTTCGTTTTACAGAGCAATTTCGAAGTGAGTTCGTTTAACTGCAAAGTTTTTCACTTAATCGAACTTCTTTTTATGGAAAATGTCGCATAAGCGAAACAAAGGTTTTTGTATTTTACATTTCCGCTTAACCGAATTCGACTGTATATGTATAATATATTTTACAAATATATATTGCAATTGAACATATTGATTAATTCAGGTACAAATGTTAGATCATGGCAGCTACATTTGTTTAGCTTTAAATAATCTTTTGTATATAATATTGCTTCCAATGACGAATTTTTCAATGAATTTCTGACTTTAGTTTTATATATGTTTACCTGACTAAATAGTTTTTCTACATTTGGTGAAGAATGTGAAATATATTTAGTCAAAACCAGAAACAAATGACTAGAATCCCTCATTTGCATCTCTGATATTTTTTTTTCCAAAAATCCTATAGTTATATGTTTTTATCATCATAATAATTTTAATTGTCTGAACTCAGTTTCTTGCTCTTGGCTTTTACTTTCTTCAACAAAATAGGAAAAAAAATTTTATAATATCAGAAAACCAACTTTTTTTTTCATTAAAAATATTAAATGGATTAATTTTGCCAAGAGCTTTATATTTATTTTCAAAATCAAATCTTGATAATATCTAATCACAAAGCTCTATATAAAAATTAATAATATCATATTTTTCTTTTTCATTTATTTGTGCTTCTTCCAATACGTCTCTGGCAAATATTCCTAAATAAATGTCTGCTGTAGAAGAATATTTTTGTTTTACACATGTCAAATTGTATGTAGGGGAGCAACAAGCTGATCAAAAATTTGTAGCGGTGTCTAAGCAAAACAATTTATTTCAACCCGTCGGTGAAGTATAAAATTTCATTTAGAAATTTTATATATTAAATAAAAAAAAAACTGCTGTAATGAAAAGTCTAATATCACACAAAGAAACTTAAACATAACAATGCATTTTTAACAGCCGAAATAGCTGTAAAAGCAGTAAAAAACCGATGTGTTTGGCCGCAAAAAGCGGTGATGATGTGCGGATTCGAAGCGATCGGCTTGTTTCTCTGATTTTGACACACAGAAAACATTTTGCACTAACAAAATGCCCGTTGTTTTTGTGACGTTGTATTTGTTTTAGGGACAAGACTACCTTATTTATTATACCCTGTTTTTAAAAAGTTTCTCATTAAAATTTTCAGCAGTTCAAGGTTGCTTTACTAGTACAAATAAATGTTGCAAACTTCATCCCATCGTCACCATGTCATTTTTCTGACCCAAAATCGTCAAATTGACAGCAATGAAAATATTCCTCTATTTATTCGAATATCAGAATCGATGTATTTTTTTTGCTAAATTTCAATACGAAGTTTCGTAAGACAAATTCTTACAGTTTAGTACGAGACCCAAATCTTAAACTTTTCTGGTTGCTTCGGAAAAGCGATTTCACGTACAGACAAACGAACACAAACATATAGATTCATATATACCCTGTAGTAAACTCGGGGCCAATTGTCTCCAAGTCACCACTTTTGTCTACTTGTTTGGTGACTTCTTATTGGGCTTATTGCTGACAGGTCACCAATTTGACGACTAGAGCTGACTTCTTTATGACATTGTCAATGGTACGTCTACACTTTTTAGTTTGTTTTAACAGCTAGACTAAAATTATATAAATGTACCAGTAACATTCTGGTTTGAATGTCTCCACTTGGTCCCATTAGAACTACGTAATCACTACCTAGTCAACACTTTTAATGTTACTAGTATATTTTCAATGACAATCACATGATAAATGTCTATAGCACAAAGCATTCTAGGGGGGGGTAATAGAGAGAAGTACTGGTGACAAAGTCAAAAGCGAGTCAGTATAATTTCACTAACGATATTTCCTGCAGGGTATTTATATAAGATGACACACGGACATGGCTCATTCAAGTTCCCTATCTATAAGGATCCAAAATATTTATATTTTGTGGGTCTGATATGAATATTGTGTAAATTACACACGTAATGACGAACCTATAAATACCTATTTAGCGTCCGTTCTTCCACACTTCATCATATCTGTTAACTCTAAGCAAACTCCTATCCCAAAAAAGAAAACAGAGTATTAATTAACAAGTATGCACTGTTGCCAGAGTATTGTGCCTTTTAAAAACAAGAGATGAAATTCAACAGAAGCATCCCACCAGTATTTTAAACAAAAACCTAATTAATATTAAATATTATTTACTTACGAGATGCCCCTGCAAAATTCGTTTTGCGAGTACAGCGCCACCTGATGACAGTTTTTTTTTTTGTAAACCTTCGAGTAGCAATACTGAGAACAAAACCATTGTCAATTTTGATACATAGATTTAAAAAATATATTGATAACTGATTTATTTAAATTAACATATCCGCCGATGTAGTTTGAGATCGTCCGTCGCATTGCAATTGGTTTTCAGGTGATCGTTGGTCTCCAGTTTGTGATCTCCTTTGATGAAATTTCTTATTGGAATGACGTGCACGTCGACCTATCGAGCTGGTCATGGCATTATTTTCAAAATGAAAAAAAATCAAAAATTTAATGATTTGCATAATAGCAACAATAAAACAATAACACATACATATGATACGATGGAGGTGTACAGTAGTGATGTTACGAATATCAATTTTTAATATTCGCGAATACGAATACGAATATTTAAAACAGTATTCGCCGAATACGAATACGAATACGAATATTTCTTTTGAGGTTTATATTTCAAATTTAATTGGAAAAAATCCCTGCCTTTGCGTTGGTAACTATAAATGAGAGACATGATCCCTTTACTCATGGATACAAGTGACAGTGACTGTGAAAATGGAGATGAAATTTCTCAAGTTAGTTTCCCAGATTCCATTCATCATTTACTTAGAAAAACTATCGCGGAATATATATCGGAAAAATGGGCGGCAAATGACGTTAACCCACTGATTTGGTGGAAAGTAAATAAGGAAAAATACGAGCTTCTTTTATCTATAGTCAGGCAATATTTAGTGACACCACCAACGAGTGTTCCAAGAGAGCGAATGTTTAGTGGTGCGGGGCTTATTTATACACCGCATCGTAATAGGCTTGATGGAGAAAAGGCTTCAAAACTTCTATTTTTGAAATTCAACATTCCTCTACTGACGTTTGATTACTAATTTAACATGATATAAAACTTTATTTTTGAATACTAGTTGCAAAATACATATACATATATTTTTGTTTGTTTTTTAAGAAGGTTATTACTTTGCGTGAAATACAATGGGTTTTTTTAATAAAAATTAATATATTTTTTTACATTTTATGTACTTTTTTTAAACTTTTGTATGATTTTTTTTTGGAAAATGTATGGGAAAATTATTCGCTGGAATTTGGCGAATACGAATACGAATATCTTAAAACAGGCGAATAGTCGAATACGAATACGAGTATTCGTAACATCACTAGTGTACAGCAAGTGTAAAATCAATTGGTCAGTGAACAAATAAAATGACGATCGAAACAACGACTGAAAATATTCAGCTCAATATTCCAAATAGAACGACCGAATGTCATTGTACACATAAGACATTACAATACAGGGTTTGGTAACTTTTCAATAGACAATAAAAAATCATAATATCTGACCTTCTCCGAGAAATGGGACCTAGTGTGTGAAAATGAAATTTTGAGAAAAACGCATTTAAAGTTTCAAAAAACCCATTATCACTCTTAATCCACTCTTAAGTCCAAACCCGTTTTTTGACACACTAGGTCCCTTTTCTCGGAGAAGGTCACATATGGAAAATTATGGAATAATAATATAATATGGAATATGGAAATATAAGATCTAAATATCTCCATATCTCCGGAACCACTGGACTGAAACTTCAAATAAACCATTTACAGACAATGCCCAACGTACCCTACAATTTTGGTGGAAATCGCTCCACCCGTTTCCGCAGTTAGTGGTGACATCAAAGTGTACACTTCTTTTAAAATATATATAAAAATGAATTGCTGTTCGTTAGTCTCACTAAAACTCGAGAACGGTATTGTAAATTGTAATTAATAATAAGGGAGAAAAGTTCTCGCGCACTTAGCAGTGAAGTTTCACCGGTCAGACATACAATTTATATTTTAATTATCCCTACTATGACGCCTTACAGACAATGAAACATTTAGTTTTACTTGTTTTTATTTTGTTTAGCTCATAATAATAATTTTAATTTTGACAATTTTTTTTGTTCATAATACAAACATACATACAGACTTACATATTCCTGCTACATATTAATAAATATAAAAATAAATTATAAAACAAAGACTCAACGATTTCAAAGTATCATCAATCAAGTTTGTGCTTTTTCCCTTCAAACCACTGAAAAGACAGACACGTTGATGTTGGTAACTGCTGCTACGTGAGGATAATCATTTAAATATTTAAAAAAAAAGTTGTGCCATTTAATTAGCCAACAAAAAAAAAAGCTTCTTATGATTTAATGCGTTGTTAACTCTCATTTGACAGAGAATATTAAAATGTCGGATTTATATGATTGATGAGACAAGAGTTTATTTTCGCACACTTTAAATATTTTAATTGCAGTAATATTGTATCGGAAGATCATTATTAAGAAATTTCAAAATTCAACACCCTAAAATAAAAGTGATGTGAAAAATGTTCAGCTACCAACTTCCTTTCCTGGAAAATACTTTTTTTAACACAAAACGGCCAAATGTTTGCCGCCTTCTACATATATATTTTTTTTTTTTTTTTGAAAAATAAACAAACAGATAAAAAAGAAAAATAAACCTGATCTTGTCATTCCAAATGATTCATTCATGTGCCAATCAATTTGTCATAAAAACAACAAACATAAAGCAGTATTTAAACACTAAAGTGACAAAAAAAACACAGAATTAAACTTGTATTTAGCTAAAAACAGTCTTGTAATTTTAAAAAATTTTAAATTCTCAAACGCATATGAGAAAGTTAAAATTAGAAATTATTATGCATGATCGCAAGAAAATTTTGCTCCAGCTCCATAAACATGATAATGAAATAAGTCGGTTAGAGTGAGCGTGAGTAGCGTGTTCTTTTTTTATACATATGTAATGTCCATTCCTGCGAATAATCGTTCTTTGCACTTTAAAATATGACTGAAGTTAATCGTAAGCCTTTTTAAATTTCTCGATTTTTTTATGTAAATAAATACTTGTAAAAATTAAGCTAATCTTTATCACACTTTTATAAATTAAATACATATACTATATGTATATATCATTCATTACATTATGTATTACAGAAAGCTCCTAACTTATTTTTTTTCAGATCTCAGTGGTTTTTGCTTATATCGATCACTAATGGTGTTTTTCTTTCTACAAAAAAAAAAATGGTACATCACCATCCAGAAAATGTACTTTGGTGTTCGTTTCTTAAAAATGTTTTGCTCTCTAAAAGGGCAGTGTGTTTGATTCTAAAAAAAATCACCCTCACTAATGGTGAAAGGCATTGCACTTTTTACCCCGACAGTGTTGATAGTGCCCTGTAAAACTTAGCTGTCAGCTGTTGAAAACAGGGAGTTCCACTTTTTCATAAGTTGTGTTCAGTTCTAGTGAAATAACAAGCTGCATTATTACAGGGTTGGCAAGACATTTTATATATGTATGTATGTACCTTTCAATAAGGTGCCATTTTGTGTGTAGAAAAGAAAACACCATAAGAGTGTTACCTATCGAAATATGATAAATACGCTAAATTAACAAAATAATGAGATAGGGCCTTTAGAAAATTTATTTATAAAAAAATACGTACGCCCTTATTGTGTAAATCACATCACCCAGTGACTTTTATATGCAAAGCAAACACAAAAATTCAATTATTTTAAGAATTTGTTTTTGTCTTTCATGCAAATTCATCACCGAACACAAGTACAAAAATTCAAACGTTGCGTTGGAAATAAAAATTACTGTCAAACACAAAAGCAAAATTTTAAAATATTTGAATTTTTGTTTTTGCATTCCATATTAATTTCACTTAGGTGATGTGATTTACACAATTATGGCTTGAGGTTGTTCAACTTAATGTTTAAATTTTCTAAGCCCGTACTCCCCAATTCATAAAAATTTAAAATGGATTTGAAATTTATTTAAAAAATTTGAGTTTAAATTTTGTACTAAAACACATTTGAAATCTGTTTTATTTTTTATAAATACTACCAGTAATATTAAAAAAGGCAGGAACATTTTGAATGTACGGAAGCTTAAGCCGACATCGCAATGTTTCTTGTTCGCGTAAAACTTAACTACAATCAATTGTAGCTTTGATCAATGTTGCTGGTAGTTTCCAAATATGTAAACATATTGACAATCAAATGATTATGATAATATTACAAGCAACATTTGTGTACTCTGCAAACAAATTTTACATTAGCATACTCTTAGGCAGTTTATGTTTAATAAATTTGTATGGTAAAACATTTAAAAATGACAAATTAAAACATTAAGTTATTTGAAGAACTTTGATGAAGAAAATATTAAACAGTTCGTAAAAATAAATCATATATTTTTTGTCCAAGATTTATAAACAGGTGTCAAATATTTATGTGCATAATTTTAGCGGCTCAAAATCTTGCTTGTCGTTAAAATTCTTGGGATCTGCAATTTGCAACACAAATTTTTTTGCCGTCCAGAAATATTTTTTTTTTCAATCCAAGAATATTTTTAGTAACTTTTAGGATTGATATTTGTTGATTCCAAGAGAAAAATATTTAAATATTACTCATATTAAGATCGCCATGGTTGTCATAATAGTCCAAGTTGTGTTTTGGGTTGGAAAGGAATATATTTTGTTTTTAGAGACATATTTTTCATCGACAAGAAATATTTGCTGAGCAAAATATTACAGAGAATTTATTTATATATGATTGATTGATTTTCGTTTTTCCAATCAATTTAAAGCGAATATTGTTTAGATCAATAATTTGTTTAAAAATATTGTTGTTATCCAGTTTTTTATTATTTGTATACATATCTAATCCTAAAAAAGCTACACAAAGGAGTAGCGAAATATCGATAAATAAATTTTATACCATTTTTTATAAAAAAATTTACCTCAAGCTCATCAATCAAATATAAATAACTTCAATAAAAAGGTCGAAAAATTAGCAATACAAATAGCAGTGAATTTATTTTCATTTTGTCTGCTATGAAAAAATTTTACTGTGCATATATTTCTGGCGTGAAAGGAACTTAATATATTATTTAGTTTGCAAGTATAGAATTTTTTTTTTAGAAAACTGTAAATGTATTTGCTATCAGGTAAATATTTTTAGTTTATCTGCTATTTTCTGATAATAAATAAATACAAATAAAAAACTAATTTTAAACACTGCAGAAAATACTGCAATCAAAAATAAAAGATTAACTGTAACAGTTTGAAGGACAATAAAAATGAAGAACGATATACAACGCTTTTTAAAACACGAGTTATTTTTATTACTAATAATATCATAGAATCCGGAGAGAAACGGAGCCCAAGTACCAGCAACCATTTTCAAACAAAAATAAAAGAATATTGAAAACCGTTCCATAAATGGTGGAGTTATGAGATGATCATTATTTTGGGAAAATTTTTTACCTGCGATTTTCTAAACAAATTTATGTGAAAAAAGAAATTTTTAAAAACAGTTCAGAAATTAATAGAAATACACACGAATTGGTAACGTCCTTTTTTGAAAGCAATTGATAATCCCGTACGTAATTTTTTCTACAAATTTTTAATTTTCTTATTTAAAGGTACAAAAAATTCAATATTCAGCAGCCTGTATCTTTTGCAATTTTTAACCGATTGCAGAATTTTAAAATGAAAATGGAAGCTAGACATCTTGAGATATAAAAAAAATCATGACAATAGTGTTTTCTTAATTAAAGAGCAATTTTTGAGCAATTTATAAAAAAAAAATCCAAAAATGTGCTATTTTTTCTGTTCACTTGAATAAAGGCACTTTATTATTGTTAAAGTATGCGATGATTTTTTGTAGCAAGCGATTGTTTATTACAATTTATTATATCTTAATACTTTTACGAGTCAAAATGTCAAAACCAAAAATTTTAAATCTATCGGAAAAAACTAAAATCGATGTTTACCGTTCTGAAGGATATTCTAGCCGCGCAACAACTAAAAAAAATTGGACGAAGACGAACAGTTGTCGACAATTACATCAAGGACACCGAGGGGCTGGAAAAAATTTTTAAGGAAGGGTTTCATTGTCTTTATCTACGTATGAGAAAAGACAAATAATCAGAATTGCATCTAATTCTGCCTTATCCTTGTCAAAAATAAGAGCTCAAGCTGGATTGCGAAGGGGCAAGTCATCAGTACGCAGACTAATTAAGACCTGTGAGTATCTGTGAGTATCAAAAAAAGCCGCCACTTAATGCTCCTCATAAGGAAAAGCGGTTTCAATTCGCAAGAGACTACATGGTATGGTATGTGTAGCAAAGAGGTCATGTAAATGACTGCAGAGCTGTTGTATTTACGGATGAGAAGTTTAATTTGGATGGGCCTGATGGGTACAACTATTATTTCCATGATCTACGCAAAGAAAAGCGATTTTTGAACTGACATCACAGCCGAGAAGGCGGTGTTTTAGTGTGGGCTGCTAATACACACAATGGCATCATCGCTCTTGAATTTCAAAGTGCAAAAATGACTGGTGCAAGCTATAAAACGTTATTGGAATCGGCTTTTCCTAAGTTCAGTGAACTATTTGGTCCCTTATATTGGATATTGCAACATGATAATGCCCCTATATACAACGCCAGAGTAGTAAAGGAGTTCATTGCAAGCCAAAATGTTAATATTCTTGACTGGCCACACTATTCGCCAGATCTAAACATTATGGAAAATGTCTGTGGTTGGTTATTTCGTAAGGTCTACGAAGGATGTAGACAATGTGATGACAAGCAGTCACTAATTCAGGCCATTATTGATGCTTGGAATCAAATTTCGTTGGATTACATAAATTGTCTTTATCTCTCAATGAAAACCCGTATATTTGAAGTTATTTAAAACAAAGGGGGTTGTAAACATTACTAATAGTTCTTAAATTAAGTAAAATAAATTTTAAAAAAGGAAAACCTGTTTTTCATTAAAATTAGTTAAAGTGCCTTTATTCAAGTGAACAAAAAAAAATAGCACATTTTTGGTCTGTTTAAAACAAGTTCTTTAGTTAAGAAACCACTATTTCCATGATTTTTTTTATATCTCAAGATGTCTAGCTTCCATTTCCATTTTAAAATTCTGCAATCGGTTAAAATTGCAAAAGATACAGGCTGCTGAATATTGAATTTTATTGCCTTTAAATAAGTGAACCGGAGTTTATCTCGTAAATAGCGTGTTGCCCTAAAATGTTATCAAAAACTTTTTTAATTTTAACCATTAAAAAATTCAAATATATTTTATAAACTTTTTTTTCTGCTGGAAAGTAAGCAGTAATTTTAGAGTTATAGATTAGAGTATAAAGCCCATGATATGTTATTAAATTGTACTGATGTATATGGTTGTAAGTGTGATTAGGACTAAAAATTCGACACCATACGATCTTAATGTGGATTTATTTATCATACATGAATATGAGAAGAAATTTTATGAAAATCTTTTTGAACTCTTCAAACAAATTTTCTAAATAGCAACCTAACTTTAGTTGTGCTGCCAATTGTCAAAAACTTAATACGAATATCAGGCAAGTGGCAATTGAGAGCTGCTATTTTCAATTGGTTTTCAGTGATATTCTGGCAACTACCAATTTTATGATGCCGACTTGCAACGCCACTGAAGTTCGATTAGAGCTAACTTTACACACGCAAAGTTTACTTTGACAAAGTTTTTTAAATTTTCTTTTATATACAAAAATGTAAGGTTTTCCAATAAAAGTGATATGATTTCTTAAAAAAAACACACTTATTGTTAAAGAAATTCAAAAGTTTTTTATTTAATGTGAAGTTCAACCGATACAGTTAAGTTCTAAATAAAACGTTATTCAAATGGTCTCCGCGACTTCTTTTGCAAGAACGAATTCGATGAACGCAATTTTCGAGCACTTTTTCCAAGTCATGAATGGCACGTTCAATATTGACTTGTAAAGCTTGAAGAGAGTCTGGTTTATTTCGAAACACCAATGACTTCAAATAACCCAACCAGAAATAGTTTAATGGTGTTAAATCACAACTTTTCGGAGGCCACCCTATTGGAAAACCTTTTTCAACTATGAATACGACAAAAGAGAAACTGCAAAGTACTGCAAAGTCTGTACTCCTTGTCACTTTCATTCTTCCTCTCGCCAATAAACTCAAGACTTTGCAAAGTAAACTTTGCCTGACTAAATGCCGTCTCACTAAGCTCTCTTTTATATAAATTATATAAATTTGATACATATATCTCCTTCAAATAGATTTGTTTTTTATATTTGAATTTGTGTATTTAAATTTCATGTTTTTAGTGTGTAAAATGATACTCTGTAGAATTTCATACCTTTTATTATATTTTCACATAATTTTTATAAAAAAAAATATATTTCTTAAATAGTAAATTTTTCGAGAATGAAACATTAATTTGCAACTTGATTAAAATCATTATTTACAAAATTCTCAGGTGCTGTTAGTTATGTTTTTTTATTTTTAACTAAAGGTGCTTATATGTACATGTGGTACGGTGCAAGGAATTTAAGTGTCTGAATTACTAACAAAAGTTTGGAAATACAACATCTACTTTTCAAATAAGCAATTTTTTTAAGTTAATCGAAAAAAAATTTAACAAAACTCTTGAAGAAAAACTTTTCAAAAATGATGAACAAAAAATTAATTCAAAAAGCCTTTTGCAAAATAATATTTAACGGAAGTGTACATAAGATTGGCATTTAAACTCCGTCGTAACTCTTTCCAAACAGAAAAATCTTAGTCTGTGTTCACACGTTGCTAGTCTTATTTTTAAGATTTAATTTTTGTCGAGAGACGCAAAGGGAGAAGAAAGTACACAAAATCATGTACTCGTGAAATTCATTTTGCTTTCTTCAACTAATTCAACTGATTCAACTAATAAACTTGTACCATGTGAACGCAGAAGATAGTTCAATGAAAAAAATTTTGGAAATAAGACTCGCTACTTGTGAACACAGACTTACTATCGATTTTTCAGCACTGAGTCATCCTACAAAGTTTTTTTCTTATAGGTAGGTACACACTCTGCAACATGTTTATGCACACATTTTGATATTGATGAATTCTTTAATGTAACCCGGAATGAAACCATAAATACGACTACACACTATGCAACCAACAATGAAATATACCCGATTGCATAAACACGTGTGTACATTTTATTGGGAATAGTGAAAACAATTTACTGATATCGTGCAAAAGGCTTTAGGTAAAATTAATTCATTAAACAACAATTAAATACAAATTAATTATAATTAAAAACAAAAATAAGAAACAATTTTAAAAAAATTCTAAAAACTTTGTTTTAGAACTAATTGACTTACTGCCATGAAAAGCTGCCGGTAATGCCGTCTTTAAGACGATCTCGCAAGGAACGCTGTCTACTTGGTCCCGAACCGCTAAAAGGTGGCAACATTGAAACGTTCTCATCGCTGCCATCTTCATGAACGGTGGTTATATTTGAAGCCGATGTTGAAATGGGCGCTGGGCGGCCACCAGAGACCGTCGTAATGTTACCGTGCTCCATAATCGATGGCTGCTGTTGTTGTTGGTCTCTTGGTGTTCGTCTAGCACTATGTCGTGGGGAGTTTTCACGTGACATTTTATTAAAAATTTTTGTTAAAATTTATATCTAAATGTTGTATTTTACTTTTAAGTTTTAAATGTGTTGCACAGTTATTGTTTTAAGAAAATTAAAAAAAATAAGTAATTTGAAAACAGTAGAACAATTTGGAGGTGAGAATTTGTAGGCCAGAATAATCAAAAGAAGATTGTAAAATTTTCTCTTTTAATTTTTTAATTGACAAAGATTTGATGGTAGATTCATAATCAGCTATTTAGTGCTTTAAAACTGAAAGTGTTTTTTTTTTTTTTGTGATAATTTTATACGATCATTTGTAAAATATTTAATCAAAATTAAGCATTCCAAAGGTTTCGCTTTTATTATTGAAATTTTAAATGTTTTTTTCACTGTAAATATTTTTAAGAATAAGAAAAAATACACACACGGCAATGCAGAGTTAATGATAAAAAATATTTAAAATACTTTATATAAGCAAAATCCATCACTTAAGCGGCATACATAGAATTAAATTCAAAGATTTTGTTCAGTGTAGAAATGTGGCGGTTTTTGTGAAGTGTAATTTATTCTTGTCATGGGAGTGAGTGTACATTATGGCCGACTGCAAAGTTAAAAGTAAACGCGTATTTATTAGATACTCATCAAATGCCGATTCGAATTATGTAAACAAAAAACAAAGGAAATATCGAAATGCTACAAATATCTGGATTGTCCAGACAAGATTAACTGAAATTAGTGTGTTTTTGCAACTACACAAGCAATGAAATTTCATTAGGACCACAGAATAATAGCTTTGATAATCTGTTTCCCATTGTGCAATCTAACTGCGCTCTGAATATATTAATTTTATAAGTTAATTGTGTACGAAAATATTTATTAAAATTTTTCTGCAATCGGCCCAATTGTAGAGTGTTAGTTGGCAATATCTTGTAGATGATTCGCTTGGGAATGAATATATTTTGTAGATTTGAGTAGTTGATGTAAAGAGTGTACGAAACAATTATTTTTATAAAAATATAAAACAAAGTATTCTCTTTAATAACTTTTAAATTTTAATTATTTTTAATTACAATACAATTAAGAGAATTATATTTCAGTAGTCTGTCGATTTATGTTCTATGTGTCCTGGAAAATTAAGTGTGATGACGTTGTTGGTTTGGGAACACTTAATGAATTCCTATATATGTACATATATATATGCATATGTGTATTACACAGACATGCATACCCTGCAGTCGGCGTAGCTACCGAATGACTAGCTATTTCGCTAACTACCAGTCGTTACCACTAACTACTAGCAATGCACTCGACTGACGATTTTAACATGGGGATTACATTGATGGTACTCAATTGACACGATCAGACCGATAAGATCACTGGTCAGCAAAACCCAACTATTTCGCTAGTCACAATGTACCAGTAAGATCACTAATGATATTTCCTTAATGAAAATACTACTGAAATTTAAATTTTTAGATTTTTGTTTATTTATCAAATTTCTTTTTCAATATTTATAAAATTTTCAATTAATTGTTCTTTTTCTTCTTTTTATGCAACGTTTTAGTTGACTTCAGGGGGGTTACTCTGTATTGCGATGCGAAAAGAAAACTGTTCGCATTTGCATCTTATTTACATTATTTTCGAATCGCATTTGCTTTCGCATCGCAATACAGAGTAACCCCCTGCTCATTTTACATGTAAAAAAAACAAAAAATTACTAAAAATTTAACATTCACTGACCACGAACTTCCAATTGTAGCTGACGCCAACACAAAATCATAACACTTACATTGAAGGCATTAACATTTATGCATGTACTGAGTGCGTGTATATGTACATGAGTGAGAGAGTCAAAGGCGAAATCTTGTATTACTTGTGGCCACTTTAGTAGTTAGTCGATTTTTCGTTAGCGAAATACCTAACGATTTCGAGTCAATTTCGTCTTTTAAAACTGCAGGGTAGTAATCTAACAATACATGTACCATTCGCCGTGTAGGCTTCATACGAGTATGTGTTGAAATTAATAAATAAATAAAAAAAAATAAATCATAAATCAGACTGGGCTGACTGATGCAGTTTTATGACCTTAATTTAAAAAATTTAATGCAAGGTACCGATCAATTTGCTTCATATAAAAGGAGACACAATTTCTCATGACTCTTTTAATCGAATATACATATTTAATCTTCTTCCTTTCGAGACCTTACAAATAAATATGTATAACGTTTTCAGAGATATGTGGATCAGAGATTAGCTCAGAGTCACGTGAAATTATATTTATAATAATAATACTGTCGCAAAGTGGTGGATTTTGAAAAAAAAAAAAATGGAAATAAATCTGTATTGTCGGAAGTTAATTCCCAAAGCAATTTCAAAAATCTCGTACTTAAGGCTTTTTAGTACCTACTTTCGCAATTTTTTCTTATATTTCGCTAACCATAAATTTTTTTTTTTTTTTGGAAAAATTTAATATGTAGTAAATTAAGTCTAAATGTAGAGTGATCAATATTTTGCAGATGTGAAGAAAAAAAAAACCTTAAAAAGTATATTTATTAAAAAAAATGCGGAAAAAGAAAAAAAAAATTTTCCCAAAAACCCGCAATTCCCAAAAAAAAAATTTTTAAATCCCAAAAAAGGAATTTTTTGCAACATTTTTTTAAGTTTTATTTTTGCCCGGTGCATATAAAATTTTTGAAAATACTAAAAAAGTATACTACGTCGTTAGGACCCATCACGAAATTTTTGATTTTAGCTTTGGAATATGAGAACACAGGCTGTTAAATTAATATTTTCACAAATAAATCTACTAAGTTTTTTCTACAAAAACAGACAGTGCCGCTGTGGCTGATAGGTAGCAATGCTATTTTATTAGTCTGGAACCTTTTAGTTTGATTTCGGCCAAATTCCTAATCGATTTTGTTTAAAAAAATTTCGGACTTTAAATAAAAGTGCGTATAACTTATAGTTTGAAAATAACAGGTTAGCATAGGCCTGATTTGGCGTTCGCTAAATATGTGTATCTGATCCAACCTGTCAACTTAAACTCAATACCATTTCCTCAAATCCCGTATAAGATATCATCGTAATTGGTTTGTACGTTTAGAAAGTGCTGATTTATTTCCACCGTGTATCGTCGAAAGCTTTAAAAAATTTGAAAGCTTTTGTTAAAAAAAAAAGCATTTTTTTTTTTAAATTCACAAGCAAAATCCAAATATTTCAATAAGGAAACATAAAATTAATGGTTAAAAATTATTGTTCCGTTTAGTTCTAAAATATAAATTGTTGGTTATTCTTGTTCTTGTAATAAAAATATGAAATGCAATTGTGGACTGTTTTATTGTTAAATATAAAATTTAATTTAAAAAGTAAAAAAGAAAAAAGTATGAAGATTAAAAAAACCATGCTCGTCATCAATATATTATGAATACTTTAAGCATTATTATTAATTTAAAGCTTTTAAATAAAAACAATATACAAAATACGAGTAAATGAAAAATTAAAGTGGCGTTAAAAAAAGCAAAAATTTAATTTTTATATAAAAAGTATTTGTTAAATATTTTTAATAATTGATCTGTTTAAAATGCAAAATTCCAAGCACAAGTATATTTAATTTGAAGCAAGTTTCAACCACAACTTTTGTTGTTGCATTAATTCTAAGCAATTGTGTTGTTTAATGATTGATTGTAATTAACTATTAAACATTCATAATTTATTTAATATACTCGTATTTAAATATTGTATATTGTTCAATTAGCAATTAGTGAAATGTCAGTATGTATGTATGTATGGATGAGTATAATGAATTAATTATGTATTCTGTCAACTGTATTGAAATGTTAATTTGCTAAGGGGAAGTGTTGGAAAGAAATGGATATTGTTAATAAGGTGTATGTTTGTATATTTAACCTATTTGAAAACATAAACAAATGTGTGTATCATGTATACATGTCAGTGTCATGCATGTAAGTGTGTTCTAAAACTAAGCGTATTATATAATTTGAACTATTATATATATTTTCTATTTCTTTGATTTATATTTATTGAAATATATTTAAATATATTATTAAGCATTTCATTTATAGTTTTTAATTAAGAAGAAACGATTTGTTAACGAACCTGCAAAGAAACGGAAAAAATACATGTGTTATTAAAAGTTTTAATTGTAAATATTATAAGAAAATTATTATTGATCAAGTTTAATTTTCATTAATTAAATCAGGCGGTCCGTACTAAAACGCATAAGACATTTTTATAGACGTAACTTTTTAAATCAAAAGCCTCATCAAAAATTACTTAAGACGAAGTTAAGAAATGCCTATACCGTACTATTTTTTTGATAAATTTCACATTTAAAAAAATTAAAATGCATATTTTCCAGAAAAGTATCTGTTCCATAAAGTACATTTCAGGAAAAGCTTTTAGCTAATAGACAACAAAGTACTTATTGAAAGAAGTTCTTTTTCGAAAAGTTTATTGCATTTTATAACAAACACCTTTGCACAAAGTATACTTTCAAAAAAATAGTCATTAAAAAGAAAAACTAATACAAGCACTAACTCAAAAATTTTCAAAAATTTACTATAGATCTCTTTGATCGTTTTAAAGACAAATCTTTCCCAAAAATGATTTATTCCGATATTTGGTTCTGCAAAAAAAATACTTATGTCGTGTGCCGTCATTTTACGCATCTTAATATTTCCAAAATTTAAGTGCAAATTAAATTAAAAGATAAAATAAGTAAGTTGCATTTAAATTCTTTTACATGACCTTAGAAGCCTGTCTAGAAGTAACTTCTTAAAAACAAAAAAAAGTTTTTCAAAAACGTGCTTTTAAAATTAAAAACAATATTTTCAAAGAAGGGTTTTAAAAAGTTTCAGGAAGTATCTGCTCCTTAAGATACATTAGTACGTACCTCCTCCAAATCTGTTTTCCAAACATTATTTATTAATAACAGTACCTATTATACATGTTTAAAATAGTATCTTATTCAAAAAGGTACCTCTTCCAAGTCCAATTAGAAAATATAGTATTTTTACAATCCATTTTACAAAACACTTCCTTTTTAATAAGAAATTAATCAAAAAAGCACTTTTAAGAACATGTTTTCTCGAAAAAAAAGAATACTTTTTAAAAAGTAACTTTTCTATAAAGAATAATTTTCAACAAGTATCTTAATCAAACACTTTCCAAAATTTTTATTTTTCAAAATGTACAAAAAGAACAAAGAATATAATTGACAAAATTAGATTATAAACATGTACCGACTCCAAAAAGTACCTTTTTATAAATATTAAACGGATAACATAAATTATATTGTCAGATAGTGTTAATTTAAAAAAGTAATATTTTAAAAATATGTACTAGTAGGCTATCCAAGTATCGAAAAGTATCTTTCTCATCTAGTAACATTTCCCCAAAATTACTTCTTCAAAAAATAACTTATTGCAAAAGTATATATTATAAATAGAATATATTAAAATAAAGTATTTTAATAATTAGTTTAAATTAAAAGTTCATAACTTAGAAAGCTTATTTATAATCAAAGTCATTTTCTAAAAAGTATCCTTTTCGGCGATGACATTATAAAAAATTATCACTTTTAAAACTACATTCTCCAATAACTCAAATTCTCGTCAAAATTTTTTTTTTGTTAACTAAAAGTCCCACAAAAAGGTACTTCCCCTGAAAATTAGTACTAACTTCGACAAAAATTTAACACTAAATAAGAGCGACTGTTCACCTTTTTAAAAATTACCCAAATTATAAAAGTAACTCTAATTAATAGAAAAGGTACCATAAGGTAACAACTAGTGATGTTGCGAATATCAATTTTTAATATTCGCTGAATACGAATACGAATATTACTTTTAAGTTTTAGAACAACGTACATATGACGTACATATCGGTATACTGATACGTCCTGCTAAACTGATTACATCAATATAAGTTCAAATAATAATTACGTTTATTCGTAATAATATAAAAATACATATTGTTTTAGAACAACTTAATATTTCAAATTTAATAAGAAAAAATCCCTCCCTTTGCGTCAGTAACAATAAATTGAAAAAAAAAAACTTTCAAACTACTTAAGGTATATATCATTAATATGACATTGTGATACCGAATTTGAAGCCCACTACTCAACATTTTTAAATTATTTTATCTACATACATACATACTTTGAAATTTAGCTTTTCTTACTCTGTTTACACTTTTAATTAGTAATTCCATGCTGTTTGGGAGAACATAGCAGATGGCACAGGTACCTGTGTCGGTGGAATTTCTAATATTAAATTTTAGTTCTTCTATTTTTGAAGTCCAACATTCCTCTACTGAGAATTGATCACTAACTTAACCTGATATGAATTTACATATAAGACTTTAACTTTTAAATTCTAGTTGCAAAATGTATATTTGTGTCTGTTTTAAAAGAAGGTTATTATCTTACGTCAAAGATAAAAGCTGTTCTATAAATAAAAATTATTAAATTAATATATTTTTGTTCTTTTTATGTACTTTTTTAAACTTTTTGTATGATTTTTTTTTTTTTTTTGGAAAATGTATGTGCAAATTATTCGAGAAATATTCGTTTGAATTTGGCGAATACGAATACACTGTGGAACAAATAAAGGTTAACAAAAGTTAGGTCGATTCTGAGAGTGAGTGAAAATAGAGGCTAAATTAGGAGACCCGTATCGCGGCGTTTGTTTATGTTAGTTCGAATTTTTTTTTAATCGACCTTCGAACATTGCTGATTTTCAGCATATTGTTTATATGGTTTTTTGGCTATAACTCGTCGACTAATTGATATTTTTAAATCTGTAAAAGCCAAATTATTGCTAGAGACCTGTGCAACAATTAAATTTTTTTAAAAAATTGATTTGAATCTTAAAAAAGGCGAATAGTCGAATAATCGAATACGAATAAGAGTATTCGTAACATCACTAGTAACAACCAACCGGTTTTGAAATTTTACAGAGCCCAAAATGTAATCGGCTAAAACCCGACTTTGACGAATATTTATTTTGATCTAATATTAGATATACATATGCAGTTTAATATAATAGTTAAAAATTTAAAAAAAAATAGAGATATGTCAGTGTGCCTTCACACACGGGATGAATTATGCTGGCATAAAATGAGAGTTTTTTGGCGAGAGGGGTGAAGAGAGCGGTTTTTCGTTGGCACAATTTTTCATCCAGCCTCATAACCGCACAAGCAGCACAAAAATAATAACTACACTCTTACGAATACACAGGTTCTGATTTCTTTTTTACAGACCGTATTTAGTCGTGGGTTAGCTACCATCGAGTGCACATAAATTTCAAAGAAGAAGGGGGTTGGTGGCACCAACAAAATTTATGCATTTATTATTTAAGAAAACAGTATGAAACATTCTCAATTCATTTTTAATTTTTTTTATAGGTATTTTATATGTTTTTAAATATTTTTTCTTGAGTACTTTCTGAAATAAATGTAAAATTTTATATTTTGGCATTTTATATGTTTTTATTTCATTTATAAGAAGATAATATTTTTTGTAAATAAGGCGGTATATGTTTATTAATTGATAAAATTTGTCTTAAAAAACATAAAATTTTTTTAATGATTAATTATAAAAATTCTCAGAATTTACTTAAAAAATTACAAAAGTTCTAAGAGAATTAATACGTTACATACACAATTAAATTAAAAACTTTGACAAAAATTTCTGCTAAAGTTTTTTATTAGTATGTATATAAGATGTGAAGCAATTTAAAAATTTTTAATATTGATGTTTAAAATTTTCCCTCATTGCAAAAATATTTAGTAAATTCGCTTCTTATACTTTTAATTCCTCATAAAATAATTGCCAATTCATCGTCACTTATTCTCGCCATAATATTTCTGCCAACTATGTATGTTCCGTAATGTGTATAATAATAATAATGTGTATACAACGAAAGACAAACTTCAAATGAATAACAAAACACCAACACATACAAAGCTGAGTACATGTATACATTTTATGCCAGCATAATTAGACTCGTGTGTGAATAAAAGAACAAAAATTGTGCGGCTTTAAAATTCATCTCGTCTGTGAAATCCCAGTTAGTTTTGCCCGCGAAGCGTATGACTAATATTTTATTACATTTGACCTCCATACAAATAACACTCATACGTACCGAAGTACACACTTCCCCTTTCACAGAAGCAAAACAATGTTGCCAACGTTAACCATTTAAAATGCACACACTGTTTGTTAATGAATGCGTGTCGATCGGTAATTTTGGATATGAGAGCGAGCATTTTAAATCTCAATTTTTTCTTTTTCTAAAATCTCAGCAGTAAAATGCATTTGCTAAATTTGGAGCCATTAAAACAAATTAGTTTTGCATGTTAATTTTCGTTATTGGCTTAAAGCAATTCCTTTCTTTGTTTGTTTTTTATCTGTATTTGTATTTGTTATGTACGGTCCGGTCCGTCAGTTACTTTGCAGCAACAACAAAAAAAAAAATGCACAAATAAAACAAGAAAAAAAAATGACTTTTATAAAATGAGAACTTTGGGAAAAAAGACTGGAAGACAGAGGAAATACGTATTCATTCTCAATTGTTTATAGTGCAAGAATAATTGCTGGCAATCAGATAGAATGACCAGCAACAATAATGAAAAACAAATTAAGTTGTTAGTTTCTTTTTCCAAATAAACATTCATGTTGGCATGACGATATGCATTTGAGCGATTGTGAAGGCAATTTTAATTGAGATGAAAACTATAACAACAAAACAAAACAAATTGATCAAAATAAATAAACACGGAGATTTTTCAGACGATGCACTGTATTTCCAATCACCCTCTAAGCCCTCTACTAAATGAACAACCTTAGCAGTCGTTTAATGTCGAATTCTTTTAAAATAAAACTAAAGTTCATTAAAACTAAAAAGTAAAACCTTTAAAGTTTTTGTGACTTCTTGTTTTAAAACTTTTAAGAACTCACTTCAAAATGTCCTTGAATGTGTTCTTATGTTTTTTTTCTAACTAAACAACGAAAAACTTTTTATGTTTACATTTCTTTTTTTATTTATATTTTTAACTTGAACATCCGGCACATTTGCTAAAATAAATGTTTGTGCCACATTATACTTCTTCACTTCCTTTTTTTTACGAAAAGTGCACTTATTTGTGTTAAATGAAATTCATAAGGACAAGTGTCAACTTAAAATAGTGTTTTCCGAGAAAACAAACTTATTCAACACACATAAAACTTTAGACACATAGTATATATCACACTGGGATGAATCAGTATAAAAATTTGATAAAGAAAAATTAATGCTTAAGAAAATGTTGTGTGATCTAATTATATTATCAACAGTAACAAGATGACAGAATTACAAAGAGTATCATTAAAAAGGTAAGAACCAAGAATGTAGAAATAAAATCTTTCCAAAATATCGAAAAAAAAGATCAGTATAATAAATAAATAAATAAATAAAAAGCAACATTGCAGTTCCTTTAATTCATGATGCATAGGACTATAGTACAAAAAGTTAGTAAGAGATCTTTACTTCTGTTTACTGTTTGTTTATTTCTCAGTATTTATGACAGCAATAAAATTTGAAGAGTTTGTCTTTTAAGGGTCTCAAGATATAACTAATTGTGAAAATGACATTAAGTGATAGAATACCCTTTAGTTTTGATTAAAATTCTTATGATATTTTTTTGTGGTTTGAAAAATTCTAAGTGTCTATCGATTACGAATGGAAATATACTTTACACACCCTTTAAATTTTTAATTGTGTTAGACTTTAGTTTTTCTATTTGATTCTCGAGATAGTAACCGGTGATTACATTAAGCTGGACTTACAGCATTAGACTGACTTTTATTTTTGTTGTACGGCACACAGTGTTGCGAAACCGGAATTTTTTGGAAATCATATTGCCTAAACTGTAATTTTAATTTTATCGATGAGAAACTTCTACAGATTGGTCAGAATGAAATCCCAAACAGAATGAGTGAAAAAAAAATTTACACCGAAAAAAATCAAGAAAAAAATTCATTAATTTAGTTCTGTTTTTAATTTTTTTATAATTTTTTTTATCATACAGTTATTAACAGCTAATCGATGCAGATTACTTTCAGGGTGCTAAAACGAGAAAACTGTGATACTTTTGATAATCTTCTACTTTCAGTGAATTTTTGAAGAAGAACATGAATACTCATCAAACGAAAATTTTATGTGCCGAATCACTATAGCAAAATTGTTTCAATATGCATAAATAGAATAAAAATGAATTAAATTAATTCTCGTATTCTATTTCTGTTGAAAACTTGGTTAAATAGTTGATATTCTTCCCAATTAGTATCCACTTTACGAAAATTGTAAAGATGGACAATTGAACGCTGATGAGAGGTGTAGCGGCCTTGAAATCGGTATACTGCTATATACTGTTCTGCTAAACTGATTGGATATACTAATGTTTTTTAACATAAAAAAACTATTAGTAATTTGGATTTTCATTAGTAATTTTGGCAAAACCCTGACTTCATAGCAAAAACTCAATTGAACGCAACTAGAGAAACACTTAAAACTCAATATAACCCAATCCACGCTTATATTTTGCACGAGAGAGCAAAGTAATACCTTCTTAAATAATTAAATTCCTCCACAAACAGCAGCGGGAGTTTGGCGAATTAAGAAAACAACTTGCAGCCTGCTTTAAAAAATTAAATTTTAAATCAAAACTGTTCTTTGAAAATCGGTTCATATATAGCGAAGTTATGCGATAATAAATATTTGGGAGGGACAATTTGCTCCACCAATTTCCAAAAAAATGTATGGGACCAAAATGTGAGTTCAACAAAACACGAGTTTTAAAAATCAATTAACAAATAATTGTGTTACGCGATCACAAATATTAAAAACATAATAAAAAAAATATACACACAAATTTGCGTAGTATTCACTGATGGATCTAAAAGAGGCGATATCTCAGGCGGAAGCTTCTAAGGGGAAAACTTCAATGTTAGGGCTCCATTTTGACTTCAAAACAGCTGTAGCGTAATGCAAGCCGAAATCTCTGCCATCAGGAGGGCGGTAAGATGGCTTAGGTACTACAAAATATCACAAGACATCTTTATTTTTACCAGCTGCAAAGTGGCCATCACTACTATAAATGGTGTACACACTGCATCCATAAAGGTGATCGAACATCTTCAAAGAAGATAGCGTGACACTCGAGAGTAATAATAGTTTGGGTACCGGGGCACTCAGAGTGTACTGAAAACGATATTGCTGACGAAATTGCCAAAAGAGGCGCATCACTGAGTGACCCGATGATAAGTCAATTTACAGGCATTCCTATTTCTCACTGCAAGCGACTTATACAGCACAAGAGTCGCACAAGCCTATTGGTAACAGTGCTCACAGGGCACTGGCCAAAAGGATGGGTCTAGATTACAACGACTACTGCAGGAATTGTAATGATGAGAAAGAAGAAGAAAGAGTTCTCCATCTCCTATGATAATGTCCAGCGCTGAATAGTTTAAGGACCACTAGGGTAGTGGGGTCTAGCACTCTATTAAACCTAGATAGTCTGGCAAACATCGGGCTAAAGAACTTATCGGCCTTTCTGACACAATCGGGTTGGTTTGCTTGACAGGATGACAGGATGAATAAGCACGTTCGCCCTGTCTGCTATAGGGTACCACAAAGGGACTGAAACTAACGGACCCACGTGCGCAACTTTTTAAGTTGTGACGGCTCTCGAAACATAATCTAACCTATATGCAAATTATTCGAAAAACATTAGCATTAATTTGGCGAATACAAATATCTTGGTATAGGCGAATAGTCAAAATAATCGAATACGAATACGACTATTGGTAGCATCATTAGTACAGAGCTGCAGCCAACAGGCAACAACTTTAAACTAACAACTTTGAAAATCAGCCCATAATGGAGGAGTTATGGGATAATCAAAATTTATTGGGGACAATTTTGCTCCACCTTTTCCAAAAAAAATATAAGAATAACCCGCAATCAATCATTAAAAAAAATTAAATTCGGTTCACGAATGGAGGTGTTATTTCGGAGTCACTGTATGAGAAAACCACTTGCTATCAATATAAAAAAACAAAACATGATCTGCTCCAACCGCAAGAAAACTGATTTAAACAATGAAAGAGTTTCGGATATCGGTCCATAAATAAAGGGCCGACCGCCGACCCGGAAAATCAATCGGTTCATATATTTCACCGCCTTTGTTGAAGTTGGTTAAAAACATAATCTAATTGTAACAAATTGTATAACTTATCTAGTTACTTGAATATGAAAAAGCTTAAAATATATCGTTACTTTAATCGAGAAAGGACGTAACTAATATTTGACAAAATATGCAGAAAAAAAAATAGTAACCGCCTGTTTGTAGAAGATGATTAAAAATCTTCAATCTTCCATTTGTTTTGGGATAAAAAAAAACACAAAAATTGGTTTTTGTTTTCAAAATGGATGATTAAAAGTAGCTAATCATCTTCAATCGTATTCTACAAACAGGCAGTTAATCTGAAACTTTGGTAATAGAAAATAAGTGTTATCTTTTCGTAAATTGTTTATAAAATGCTCATTCTTCCGAGAAGTGCTGAAATTCTTTTAATGATGGTATATTTTACGATATTCTATCGTAAAATCCAAGAAATGCAATTACGTCCTTTCTAGATTAAAATATCAATATGTAATAGAAACTTTAAAAATAAAATATGAGCAAAATTTAACAAGCAAATTTTTCTTCTCAGAATAAAAATATTTTTTTATTTAATTAGTTTGCCTTAATAAAGATCAAAAGAATTTTTATTTAAATAAAAGCTGCTTCTCCTTCTTGTTCTTAAGGGCGTATTTAAGAAAACAAAGCAAAGAGTAAAACTACTCTTAAGCAGAAAAGCACTGAAAATAAAATATTAAGTTAATTGTTGAAACAAGTTTATCTTGAAACACAAGAGACGAAACTCAACCAGTTTAAAGTCTTTATTTGTGTGTTTATTTTTTTATTTAATACTTAAAAACAGAAGTTATTTTATTATTAAATTTTCGATTACCCAGCGATCACGAAAGTATGCCAAACTTTGCAAAAGATTCAATCGAATTTTCTGAAATTTTCTGTGAGATTAGTTGGAATTAAAAAAAAAAATTTCATCATTTTGTTCTGTATCTCTTCGTCCATCCATTCGGTCCATTTAAAGATAACTTTGGTTATGATGTAACAGGTTTAGAGAGTCAAATTTCAATATTATGTAAAGAAATTTTCGATTTTGTTTCGCAATAAAAATTTAAGCCATCACATCTAATTCGAAGCTTTGTTCAGAACAACTTTGTTTAGAACATGCCTAATAATTAGCGATTTATTCTAGAAATATTAAATTTCAGAACTATTAACTAAGGGCCGACGTAATCGACAATTCTAGATGTAAATAAAATTTACTAATGTTCATATAGAAACTATATTATCAACTTTACGCACCCGGCTAACCCCAAAGCAGGCAGAACCAACAAAAAATTTGTTTTATCTATTTGGGTTTTTGAAGAAAACTTTTTTCGTATAAATTTAAAATTATTATTAAGCTTAAGTTCAGTTTTATTGAATTAATGAAAACTCAAGTTACTAAAGATTTTTATTTTGAAAAATATTAGTGTGTATGTACAATAGGGGTACAACCAAAATAAGGCCCTATCACCTCGCTGTAGCCGATGTTGTGCTGAAACAGAAAAATGTTCCCTCAGGTCATTTCGGAACATTTCCGCGTCGAAGCCGATTTCTGAAAGCCCCTTTTTTTCACTTTATTTTTTATACATTTAGCAATAAAAATATAATATTTCGCAAATTTGCATAAGACAGCGTAGGTAAGTCGCAATATTTTATCACGATTAATTGAATTTATAGAGAATATTATTCAATATTTAATGGAAAAACTTATAATTTATTTATCATTTAATGAATTTATAAAGAAAATATTTTTATTTTTTTAGAACTTAATGATCCCAAACTTAATTGCATTTGACGCGGAAACTTTTTTAACGATATCGAAAATCTAAAGATGCAGTTCTTATTATCCATGTTATGGATAGGGCCATTTTGATATTTTCAAAAACTGTAAAAAAGTTGTTTCCCTAATGTACAATCAGACCAGCAGAACGTATCAGTATACCGATTTCAAGGCCGCTACACCTCTCATCAGCGTTCGTTCGTTCATTTTTACAACTTATGTAAAGTGGATACTAGTTGTGAAGAATATTAACTATTTAACCAAGTTTTAAACAGAATAAGAATATGAGAATTATTATAATATCTTTTTATTAAATTTTTTACATGCTAAAACAATTTTTTGGTTAGCCCGAAATTTCCTTTTTTCTAATTTTAAATTGCTAATAATCAACAAACACTCATAGTCTGTTGAGTTCAACGTAGTCAGTTCAAAAATGAATTACGTTTATTCGTAATAATAATATAGACAACTTTTTTCGTAAAGTTGCAAAAAAACAATAATTAATTCATTAAAAAAGAAATTATTGGAACGGAATAATATTAAAAAGTAATACGTACATACATCCTAAAAAAATATATATAAAAAATTTTTTTTTTAATTAGGACCAGCACTCAGGGTATGCCCACCCCTAAATGCAGTGCATTGTGACGGAACTCAGGGAAAAGGGATAGGTTATAGAAGATATATGTTGAATGTTTAGATGGCTTAACTCTTTTACAACTCTGCTTTGCGCGTTTGTTAACCGGTGTTAAGCTGTATTAGCAGGAATTTTATTAATTGTTTTACTTCGCCGATGTTTCTGCTAACCGACGAAGGAGGGCGATGTTGTGTACATTAGCTTGGAACAGCATCAATCGCTGTCGGAACAGTTTTTTAGTGACCAGTGCTATGCCTTCATTACTTAAATAGTCCGACAACAATTAATACAATGTCTCACTAATGTACCTTAGAGAAAATTACGATGTGCATTGTTTGCTTAGCAGTCAACGAGCTAACCACTTCAGCCAACACCACCCTCAAATAATGAAATCCCTTAAGGCATATTTAGCCGACCGTTGAAATTGTAGATGCAAGCTAAATGTTGATGTAATGTAAAGGTTAAATTAGTCGTGACTTAACCATAATGCCACAGAACCATAGAAAAGAGCTGCTGAAACTAAACTGACTTACCATAACGCCATAGAAACCTATTGAATTCAGGTTTTTCGCCATAACCGTAAATAGCTGTTTGGCTGTGGCATTACGGTTACCTAAGTCACGACTAATTGAACCTTTAGAGCCAACGTTTTTGTAGTTATAGAATGATTAAAAACGTGTCACGTGACATATGGATGAGCAGACATACTGTATGTACATACATATCTACATAAAAAACAAAAATTCTTATTAAACATATTAAATCATGCACCAGTAGTATTAATTTTCGTCGTCTATTGCAACCTTTAATCACTTTGAAAAACACAAATAAAATACAAAACAGCTGTTCCAAACAGTACGATATTATTTAAAAGATACCGAACCGTATGTACTTACGTGCATACATAAATTGATTTGCTTAGTTTGTTACTTTAAATATAGATGTACTTGTTCACATACATACGTTTGATATTAACATATAAGTTTTTAAAATATAAGCACATACATCGGTACAGTCCCTTGTTATATATTGAAGAAGAAAAAATGATTTAGAAAACTTTCTTTATTTAGTAAATTAACTAATGTGTTAATATTTAACAACTTAAACAATTCGAAATCAAAAAGTACCAACAAAGGACTTCTGTGCCCCAGTGCATTTCAAAATACAACAATCGCATCACTGTCTACGATTGTCACGTAACCTCGTAATGAAATTCTATTTTCTGCGGGTTGGTACGTTACGGCAACATTTAATTTCAGTCAAGTAAGTATTTTCACAGCTTTTCCATATAACAGAAGCAATTTACATTTCAAGAGTTACGGTCGCCTAAAACAGCCTTTGATCACCAATAAATAACTTAAATACACCTAAAAATCATTTAGAAAATCAGAATTTAAAAATTTTTGTATCTAATGTGGCACCACTGTAACATAAAAGATTGATTGCAACAGCTGTTTACTGCCGTTTTCAAAATAGTTAAGTAACTGGCTAGAGGACTACATCCCACAAATAAACAGAGAAAAAGTTTTATTGTTGTTGATTTTTTTGCAAACCGATTTGGTTAAAATTATATGTATTTTTGGATTGTTTGTTTTTTAAATTACATACATTAGCAATAAGTCTGCATGGATTAGTAGAAACTTTAACGCATATAGCTCTCAAAATACTGAACCCACCCTTCACTTCTGTGACTAAATTTTTCGTTTGGTATGATTTTTGCCAAAATCGGGCCAATAATGTGACCAACAAATGGTCTTACTTATTAATTTTACAGATCTTAAAGCTTTTATGGAATAAGTTTGGGCTGTGCAAACGCTCCCACTTATTTCTCAAGAATGTTTGCAAATATGTGTTTTATTATTTTTATATATTGTTGAAACACAGCTTTCATCTAGAGCAGCGAAAATGTCTCAATATCTTCCTCCTAAAATTGAAGGGATTTTCTGGAACTATTGCATCCGCTTCGTACTAAACCATTTTATAAGTTTTTCACTTCGAACATATTGCGACAAAAAATGTTCGCTGGGTATACGCACACACCCACTTGACCAAGCAAAGTAAACAATTTCACGGAGCTGCACAAAAATTGCATTTCTTTTTTATGTTAAAAATCAGCAGAGCAGAAAAAAGCAAACAAACTAAAACTTTAAAGGAAGAAAGAAAAAAAACACAAGTTCAAAGGAACACTTTAAAATTTCTTCTTGCAGAAATTGTAATAATGCCAGCGTAGTTTTTCTAGGAAACTTAAGTAGTTAGCAAGTAGATGAATAGGAAACATTTTCTCACCTCATTAGTTAATTGTTTCTACTATTTAAAAGCATTTAGTGCTCAATTGAGCAATAACGTCTTTTATTGTGTTTTAAGTAACCTCGCTTAACGTAACTCTCGATAAACGCAAGTCCTCGATAATCATAGCAAACAAATACTTAATGAGGGTATTTTTTATTTGATATTAATTATTTGGTTTTTATTGTTGTTTGCGTTATTTTAATTAATTACATTTATTTAAAAGTTATATGTTTTTTTTTCTAAATAATCGTCCTATTCTATGTCAAAGCACTTTCGTCGATAAAACTGATATGTAAATTTCTGACTCGGTATTCGCAACAACTAAGTTTTTGCAACAGCCTGAAATTTCTATTTGTTGCGGTATTCGTGTACTCATTGTAGTTGCGCACTCTTATTATTTTAGTTAGTCAAAAACATATAAATGGCAATATCTTTGAGTTTTCTGCAGTTTTGTGACATCGATGTCAACCATCTGGGTGGGTTACTTATCATTCATTTCATAGAAATGTAACTGAATGAAACTGTAATGGAATGTAGGCATTCAGATTCATTCATTCATACAAATGACAATTTTGTAGGACAGAATATTTCCAGTAAAAACTTGGTAATATATTTTGCGCGCGAGTGTGTCTGGTTTGGGGTTCCGCCATTGCTGATCGGTACCAATGCTGTCCTAGTAGTCCGAAGCCTGTCGGTTCGATTCCGGCCAAAGACCCTAATTGTTTCTTGCAGAAAAGCTAATCTACTCGCGAGTTGTGGTTGTTTTATAAATAAAGAAAACCACATACCTTCTGCATTAGTTTACATTTGTTAGATTAACTACTTAATAGTGAACTACCAAACTATCTATTCTCTCAGGAGTAGTGTGAATGTTTATCTGGCAGATATTCAATCCCTTAAAAAGCAAATTGAATTTGTATTATATCTGTGTAAATAAAAAAATATAAACCTTTAACAAATTATTTGTTGAGTAGACAGTGAGTAAAACACTTGTCACGTGTTCAATGTTCAGCAGAAACTTTTAACATTTATTATGTTTAATCAAAGAAATTTTATTTTTTCAGGCTTAAATTCGTTTTCTCTAAATTTATTTTTTTATAAATTAAATTATTATTTTTATTAGAAAGAAAAATCTAGAAGCTCGTAATAATTGAACAGACAAAGAAAAATTAGACTGCGCGGAGGTTTGAACTGACATTATGATGTTTGAAGACTAACTAAAGTCTTATCATCACAGTTGTATACCGCTTAGACCTCACTGCCACCACGGCAGCTTCAATCAAATTGAAAAATTAAAATTTCTTTGACTAAACATCAGTCAGTTCGAATGAAAATTATTAACTTTTATTATGTTTTAATATTTAATAACTGATCAAATTTTTAACATCGGGTCGCCATCGACATCAACATTTTTCAAGATTGGCAATTTTCTAAATTGCGACTATTTCAAATATTTTTAAAGTATTTTCTCAGGGATTTTCGTTGGTTTTTGTTTACTGTGACTTAATTCGCTTCATCTTTTCTTCTATTTAATTTTAGTAATGTTTACGTAACGGTATTTTTTAAATTTAAAAAAAATTATCATTCTTGCCGATTTTATTACAACTTATCGATTTTTGGTTTTGTCCATTTTTTTCTTGTAGCGCTTTTTTTCAAATTATTACTATTACTTCACATTTCTGAAGATTTGGCTCTATTGCACTGCACTCGCTACTTTTTTAATTTACTTAGATACTTACTTTCTTGTATTTTGAACGCAGCTAAAGGCCGTGCTTCACTATCCTACACAATCGTACGATTCATTCACAGGAAAATCTTGCAAAAATCTGACCGACTTTAAAAAATCGTTTCAAAATGGTGTTGTAGGTGCCACACTTTCATACAAATCTGATGCCAAAACATCTGGTTGACAATAAATACTCCTCTGATCGCATGAAAACTATCATTTTATGAAAATTTTCATAAAATTTTACAAATCGCACGACTTGCCAAAAAATCTGTCACACAGTTGCATTTTTAGTCCACACTACTATACATTTTTAGCACACATGTCAAATTTTGCAAATCGCGCGACTGTGTAGGATAGTGCGGCACGGCCTTAAGTGTTACACACAAAATTCTTATAAAACCTTCCAAATAATAACTCATCGAGTTTTAACTATATTGCAAACAAAATTATCTACAACTTATCAACACAGAAAGGTAATATTTTAAATAAACTGTGCTTGTCTCATTTCTTCATAATATAAAAAACCAATTGTTTTATTCTTTTCGTTTTCGCGCAAACATGACGAATATTTTCTTCCTGGATATTTTATGTGTATAAGATTACCGATTTTATTTTTTAGCCGAGTTTTTGTACATATTAACGACTTTTCGTTATAACGAGTTTTGCAAAATTAATGATATTAGTGATTATTTTGATAGTTTTGCACACATTTTATTGAGATTTATTACTTTGTGGCGCTTATTTAAATTATAAAATTTTTTCGTTGTTTGTTTGGAGGATATAACAATTTATATAACAATATAACGTTATAACAATTTTTTTCTAAAATTGAATTTTTTTTCAAATTGTAATTTTGGTCGCGTAAGTTTTAACTTTCTCGGCAGTCTTGTGACTCACAGATAAATGTCTACTCTGAAATTATTGATAAATATAAGAGTTATTAATAACTCAAAAAAATTTCCCTGAAAGATCGTTAAGACCACAATATTTTAAGATACAATAAATAAGTAGATATTCAAAATTTAAATACACTTTTATATTTAGTATAAATAAAAACTTTTTAATGCGCAGTTGAAATATTTTTCCAGTTAAATTTTTATCATGACAAACTCTTGGGACACATTTTCATTGATAACAAATTTATATGGGCATTTTTTATATTATTTTATTTTATATTGTCGCACAGAAAATGGAAAAACAAAACATACAAGAAAAATTGTTTTATTGTTGTTCGTTGCTCCCATAATTTCCATTTCGAAAGGGGAAATGAAAAATGTTTTTTTTTTATTATTGTGCCAAAAGTGTAGGAAGGAATAATTACATACGAAATAAGGAAATGTGGCACAATAAAATTGAAAAGGGTGATATTGAGCTGAAAAATCTACATATTAATTTATGTACGAGTATGTATTACATCATAAAAAATTTATATGAATCTAACAATACTCAAATGTTTGCATAATATTTGCTATATTATGAATTAAATTTTAAATTTATTTAGATTTTGACGTCATTTTAACGTCAATTTAGTTTCCACACGCCAGATTACCATCAACAGCCATTAGGTGGCTCGGTTTGAATGTGATCGTTTTTTTTATTTATACAAATTTAAGATTTATGTTAATGTTCCACAATTTCTAGAGAAATTTATTATGTTGATTGACCCTGATCCCTGACCAGAAAACGAAACTGCGTCCTATTTTCTACATTTATTAGTCTACTTCTATTAATTACAGAATAAGAGAAATTTTGCCGTAATTACAGAAACAAAGAAAATAGTTTTTTTGTGCATTCTGCAAGAATTTTCTTTAAAACTTAAACGATTCATATCCATGATTTTCATACATAAAAATTTTTACCTTAAATTTTCCTGAACTGAATGAATTAGTTTTCTTTCATTGTCGGCGAAAATTGCTTAAATTACTTTTTGATGCTCGCAACTCAATGTTGCAAGATAACATTTTAATTGGAAAAAAATATTTACCTTGAAATGGATTGAAATATCTTTTGCATTTGCAAAATAATTTGCTAAATATTCATGAACAAAAACTCATTTTAATTCATCGAGCATAAAAAGAAGAACGATGGAAATATTTAAAAATAGTTAATCTGAACTAAAATCACCTTTTAACATTTATTGTTTATGAGCACAAAGGATGTTGCAATTAGTGATGCCTAATGTGAGTAATTATAAATATTCGTTACCTTTGATATAGTTAGATACGGATTAATCGTTTAAAAGAATTTTATCGTTCTTGAAAAGCAAAAAATAGTTTTTAGACATTAACGCAGCGGATAAATATTTCTTTTGGTATTTAGGAAAATAGGCCAAATAGTGAGAATATATTTCACAATCGATAGAATGATAGATGATCAGAGCCCAAATCGTTACATTTGTGAATGTACAACTCCCATACAATTATAAAGTTATTACGTGACGAGTCTTACGTTCTGGGATGTAAGAATTTGGGCCCAGATTAAATTTTATTTAAATAAATTGCACAAATCGAATACTAAATCTTCGATTCCGATTGCCCCAATAGGTATCTAATACGAAATTAGTATGTAGTTACATTGTATTTCTAAATATAAACAGACAATAACAAAATGAAGTACACACACACAAAAACACAATTGTTGGTACAGTAATGAACCATTTTGAGGTCACCTAACTGTCCTACTTTGAATATACGCGACGACACACACAAATGTTTTTTTCGTATTACCAGCAATCATGTGTATACATAAAAAAAGAGATGAATGTCATGCAAATATAATGCAACCATCTATATTCTTAAAAAGTTACCTTTTTTATGTTCAGATAGAATTTACCTAGCTAGCACTAAATGATTCTTCTGAGATCACTTTTGGTGATTAAAAACTGATTTATCACTTGGGTGATTGAAAAAGGATTCACATATGATTCATCTATATGATCAAATAATCATTTCTTAAAAATACAGCAAGAAAATGTTAAGAAACCGCAAAAAGATTATGATATTTTTTTTAGCATCATTTTGTAATCACATTTTGCTCAGCTGGATGATAAAAAAACTTCTTACTATTCTATTGCTTTTGTTTATAACGGTATACATTTTTACTTTCAATGAAGCAACAGCTTCAACATTTAAATATTATGAATTTTTTTCAAAAAATTTGTGTAAGTAGGCAAACTTAAAATAAAAAAATAATTTTATATAAACGAAAGTAATGTCAGCCAAAGAAATAAAAAGATTGGCTAAAAGAGAAGCCCAAAAATTATTATCAATTATTGAAAATAAAAAAATTAAATCACAGGGCAATTGTGAATATATAATTGATAATTTTGAAAATGATAGTTTTGAAAGCGAAAGTGAAAGTTTTGGAAGCGAAATAAATTAAAACATTTTCAGAAGCATTTCATTGCGAGAACAGGAGGTGATGGTTCCGCAGATTTCATTAGATCAGCTATACGAAAAGTTTTTACGGATGAATTAGCTTCGTTGTAATCGTGGAAGGGGACTAACACCAAACCTAGAGCTGAAAAATCTTTCGCAGTTGCAACAATAAAGAGTAAGTAGAGGTACTACCATTACTAACAAATTTATATAATAAATTGTTGTCTTCTTAGATATTTGTCATATGAAGTTCAACTGTACAGATAAAGATATGAATGCTGTGCTTCAAAAGCATTTTATGCATGCAACAGATAGAATAAAGAGACAGAAACGTGTACAATAATTATTAGTCATGTACATATGTAACTCTTATCCACTTTTTTAATTACTTATGAAATTAATTTTAATTTTTTTTACAAGAGAAAATGGACTTTTTATTTTTACTTTATATTAATTATAACTAATTAATAATAAACCTTTTTTAAATAAAATATTTTAAATGTTTCATGTTTTGTACAGAGGTAAGGAACAATTATGGTTCTGGAACAACTCGTAATAACCGATCTCCACTATATAATCAAAAATGATTCGAAAAAGATTCCCCAATGATTATAAATACTACCAGGAAATTGCTCAGAAATTAAACAGCAAAATGTATCATAAATGATTCTTTGCGATGATTCATCTGTAGGGTACCGTTTTCTCACAACGAGGGAATCATTTATGATCGGAAAATGAGCTCATATGTGGGCATTTTTCCCGTAATGCTGATTCTCAAACGATTCGATTGTGATACAAAATGCTAGCTGGGATGGCCCGATTAATAAGATCTGCTTAAAACTACAGCAATAATACAATAGAAAAAACAACATGCATTTCGTTTGCATTAAACCAACCCAAGAACGTCAAAAACAGCTGCCTACAAAACAAAGAAAAATGTGGCCATTAGATTACGCAGTACAATAAACAAATCTTTTGTATACAGCACTTGATATATTGTTTAGTGATACAAATATTAATAAAATATTTCGCATCAAGAATTAAATAAGTATATCATTATGGAAATTGAAGGTAACAGTGAAAGGTACTCAAACAATGATAAAAGAATAGGATACAAATGGCAAACAATGCCAAGGCCGACTGGAGCGTATTGTTGCTTTTCAACAGGACGGCTGAAAAGGTTTGGGCATAAAACATGAGGCGGTGTCGTCTTCAGTTGAAGACTGGGATCCAAATAGAGAAGAAATAAATATTCCGGAAATTGTTCCATGGCTTTCTAACAAAAGAGCTTAACATCTGGACAACATTTGGAGGGCAAAAAGAAACACTTAGGTTAGGTTAGGAAGGGTGAAACACACATCCACTCGGAGACCCAATCGGATCCATTGTGATTCCCTTCATTTGAATTTATTGACTAATTAGTCTCCTTAGTGCCCAAGGAGAAACAAAGTGCTCATATCATCCATCATTCAGCCACTTAATTCCCATGATAAAGCCCCTGATATCCTCAAGTTTTCACTTCGCGATATCACTAATGCCCTCATGGAAACGTCTGCCATCTCAGCCATCTTTGCCTATGGCATTGCAGCCTTGGGCAATGACAGATGATATGCTCTATAGTTTCTGGCTCCTCTTCATCCCCATACATTCTACAGAAATCCGGAGTGCGATTTTCCATATGCTGGTCCTCGATCTAACCGAGCAATGGCCAAACAATGCGCCTTCTAAGACTCTCAAAGCCTTTCTATTCATACCCAGAAGTAGATCAGATTTACCTAAGTCTAGTTCTGCCCATATAGACCTCGAGACTCTACAATCTTCTCTATTCCTCCAGGAATGATTGGTTCTGCTAATTACCCAATTACTGAGTTCCCTGTAGTAGTAACCGATTGGAGGTTAAAAGAAACACTTGATGAAGAAACATTATTTGTTAAATGGTATTTTATCTGCAGAGAATGTGTTAGACAAGTTAGATTTTATGTTCACTTGTCCTAAAGATCAAATGGGAAAGTCAATTCTTAATAACAATGAACTGCTATATTTTGCTGACATTTGTACAGGTTTTTATTTATTAATAGTCATATAAATACTTTACGCAATAATAACTTATTTATCAACAGGTCCAGGAGCTTTTTCCGAATAGATATTGAACAGAAAGTCATGGGATGCCAAAGCATTCGGTTTTACATTGCTAGGTGCAAATGATTTCAATTTTGACAAATGCCGATACGATGACATATTCAAATATTTAAATGTCATCAGCAACCTTTTGAACCAAGGAACCGAACAGGATATATTAGAAATTTTAGACTTGCTTTTAATTAAGCAAAACGAAGAATTTTATAACTTTTTAAGAGAATCAACCAATTTTATTGGCCACAATCAAATTATTGGTTTAAACAAAAGAAAGGCATATTGCAATAATGCACAATTGAGAGAGACAAGTGGATGACTGTTTTATTAAATCCATATCATTTGTTACTTCTGCCAGTTGCTCAACAGAAAACTTTTCAGTGTTTAGATTTGGAAATGTAGACAGTTCTATTTCAATTGTATGTCCTGTTTCAACAGCAAACTGCTCCGTAATTGTTGTTAGTTGCCACGTTCTCTATCGGTCGTTTAGCCAAAGGCTTGGCATATGTCAAAAGGTTCACTTTTATTCCTAAGCGTACAATACTCGCTTCAGCAAAATGTTCTGAGCAAATAACTCCATATTTCCCTTTGAACAGGGTCTTTTGGTACTTTGAGTAATGTGCCACTTCCAATTGAAAATTTTTTCTTGCATACTTCGCAATAACGCATTTTAAAGTTTAATTTAAATTTTCACTTTAATAAAATAATGTAAATAAACAAATTCAATGTTTTTATAAAATTTTCACTGTAATTTTCACAATTAATTCACGGTTTCTTTTAAATTTTCACAAATTGGATTGAAAACATAAGCAAAAATATTCATGATGGCGGCCAAAAATGTAAACTTTTGACAAGTTTGGGTAGTTAACCATTCTTTTGCAGATTATTTAACGGTCAAAATATAACCCTACAAAAAACCATATGGCGTCTTGCGCAAACCTAATTAATTTGGCCATGATACATATCAGAAGCCGAATGAGGTCCGTCACCCTGGTGCCCAAATGGCCTTTGGTGGTTTATAATGTTTAGCTGTATGGAGTTTGCATTGAGGCTGTAGAGTAATCGGAGTAAACATGACAAATTGACCTCGAACTGAATTTTTTTACTTTGCTTTCTGTTTCTCATACTTCATGAACTCAAGGATTATCTAGTGGTTCTTTTAAACTGCTATTTTTTAATGACGAAGAAATGATAATAAGAATAAAAATAATAAGATAAGATATACATACATATCTTTATATTCAAATTTCTTTATTATATTTTTCCAATATTTCCGGTAACTTTGTTGGCCATCTTCAAGAAAAAAAATTTTTTTTTGTAATAAGAGTATTTTTCACACTTCTAAGATGGCGAACAAACTGAGCCGAAATATTGGACTATTAAATCAATTCGGTCATGTTGTGCAAATAATTTCCTTTTGAACATGATCATATTCATACCTAAGTTTAAAATGTCTGTAGTTTATTTTAACGAATACTATTGTGTACAGTAATTTTGTTGTTCTTGTTTTAATCATTAGACAGATTAAGGCTCAAGCTCAATGTCATACACATACACATGCATTAACAAGTGCATTAAGAAATTGTATACGGGCTCTTATGCAGACACAATGACACACACATATATAGATAGGTATGCGCATATGTATAGCATGAGCATCACAGTCTTTGCATAAAACAAAATAAAAAGCAGCTTAAAGAAATATCCAAAAGAATTAACAATATCCGCCCTTGTATTTAAATCAAGGAGCGAAAGTATACATCATGACTAGAAACGCATAATCAAGTGCTTGGATAATTGTACGAACCCTGCAGTTGTAGTAAAGGTTTCGATGCCACCATCAGAAGTGAAAATGTGTCCTAAAAAATAAAATTTGAAATGGAATTGCCAATGAATGCTTCTACTAACTTCATTTGTAGTAGACATGCATACTTTTAGGACCGTTTGTAAAATAAGCTTAATGTGAGCTTTGCCTACAAAAACAATTTGAACAAACACCTTTGGGTATAAAAAATATCACTGTAAAATCGATTAACGGTATCTGAAGACTTTAAATCAAAAACGATCGGAATACAATTACGGAAATGAAACTATTCCGACCAGAATGTGTGACTAGACCGATTGTCTCAATTTAATTTCGAAAAAAGTTATTAACTTTTTGTATATTAATCATGGCTATATCCATTTCCTTGGCGATTGAACCATACTTATGGATAAACTTTAAAAAATCATTTGAGATTTTCAAAAGTAAGAGATTAGTAGCTTTAGAAACTTATGAAAATATACAGCGATTTTTATCTATTTTAACTTTCAAAAGGTGCTGTCTACTGATTATTTGCCATGATCCCAAATCAAATGCATGTTGACATGCTTAACATACAACAAATTAATAATTTTTTTTTTCTTAAGCTTAAAAACTTTCCATTCTTTAAAAGTAATTAAAAATTCTTTGTATTCGTATCGAATAAAAAATTATTTGTTATGATGTTTTTAAATTTTTTTAAAAACTATTTTGCTTGTGCTTTAGTAATTCGCAGATGTTGTATTATTTGCGAGTTCATATATGAATGAGTAGATGAGTTTTGGAACTTTTCAAACATGAATGGTAAAGATCTACTGATGAGTTGGTATTTAGCTACCAACGAAATGCATCTAGATTAGCTAACCCATAACAAATAATAAGTTTTAAAAAACATAAATTCTTGAGTATTTGCTCGAATAAAATATTATATTTGGGGCATGCACACTGTAGTTATAAGTCATATGTCATAAAATAATAGCACACCAAAATATGACAAGTGTGAACACCCCGTCATATATATGTACGTAAGTGTGCTAATAACCCATAATTGTGCCAGCTGATAAACATTTAACAACACTCCATTTATAGAGGGATTATTGCGCATACGTTTGCATTTTGGCTTAAATGTAAATGTTTTTTAATTGTTAATAAAGAAAACAATAAATTTCCTGTAAATTTTCTAAAATGTCCATTATCAATTAAAATTTTAAAATTTTTTTTATCTATACGAACTTGCTGAAATAAATATAATCGAAAGCAGATGTTGCCGGTAACATGAGCTTTTTTGGACGGCGGCAAGTGGAAAAACGTTCACAAGCTGCCAGGCAGAACACTTAAGCATTAAACACATTCGCCACAGCAGACTACCAACTACCACCTGTCAATTGAAGACAGCAAGGCAGCACGGCACAAGGTTTTTGTCCATGCTACTTTTGTCGTGTAGTCAAATTGAACTAATTTCTCTTTCTGATGGCCACAAAATCAAAACAGTGTTGACAATATAACAAAATTTGTAAAGCAAATTAGTGATTAGAAATATTTTTTATTATAAAATAAAAAAGAAAATAACAAAGTTTAAATGTTATAATACATATATATGCATAAATAATTTTTATTAGGGTTATTGTTATATAGAATATTGACTTGAGTCAAAAATACCAACATTGTTAAAGATTAAAAAAAACTCACAGGGTAATAGCTCTTTTTTACCTAAAAATTTTTGTGTAATTTTTTCGGCGCTCTCTTGATTCCGCAGTTTCGGGGTTCAAAACTCTAATATATTATTGATCATTAGTCCTACAATATAGAACGAATATTAACGACATATGTTGGTATCATTTCAAAATGCTCTATATAACTCATTTAATTCTTAAAATCATCATTAAAGAAGCATATCTTACGTATTTCATCGGTGACAGCTTTCAAATATACACCAAATAAAAGCATGGTAAGTTCTCTGTAAAAGTGAAAAGTCAGATAAAAAAATTTTAAAATTGAATTTCACTCGCAATGGGTAAATTGTTTTAAAAAATTTGTATACCAGTATAAAGGTATTTTGGAGAAGATTGATATCCACATCGCTTATATCCGTTCCATATTCTAGGAGTTATGGCCAATAAAAAATAAGTTTTGAACCCGTAACTCCGGAGCCAAAAGAGATCTATGAGATGATTTTTTTTCGGTCAAAGCGAATCCATACAAAGTGATGTGAGTGGCGAATTCAATTCGCCGTATTCAATTCGCCCTAGCAAACTTTAAAAAAGTAAAAGCGCTAAATATCACCACTGTAATATACATAAATGAATCGTTGCAACAAATCAGGATCAGCTGTTTACTGTGTATCTGTCGTTTTCAAAATAATTAAGTAGCTGGCTAAACGGCTACAACGGTAGCTAGCAGCATTTGTGTTCGTGTGTTCGTGTAGTCTGCTGTGGCGAATGTGTTTATACCTTTACACAACCACATCTTTTCATTCAAGGCGAATTAATTATAAGGTGGTTGTAGTGGCGAACTCACGCGAATTTATACATTACCTACACTGTCAAATTTTGTACATATTTTCCGGCGCCATTTTATGTGTTATTTAGAAGCACAACAACAATTTTTTTAAACTATTGTAAAATAATAAGACAATATGACAATATGACTGATATGACAACAGTGTGAACACCCCAATTATGTTTAAAATATTTAAGAAATTTTCGAACATTCACCAAATGTTAATAATCCTCTTTGTAACTCGGATCATTGAACCATTTCCACCCCTTTTCCTTTCTCTAATCTTCGCTACGTCTCTCAATCAGCTACGAAACATTTCAAATATATTTACGAAAAGGCGCGTGGGGTCGAGCTCAATGAACTTTTCCAGCATTTGAATTGGAAGCTATGTTTTATAGACAATAATATCAATAAAAGCTTTCATTTCATCTAACCAAATTTTTTTATTAAGCTGAAAGTTAAGTCTTGATTCAATCAGATCCTAAGAGGAAGCAGTTAATATCTGGCGCAATAACAAAAACGCCAATACTAATTCGCTGCGTAAAAAGGCGAGATCATCAAATGCCAGAGTACTAAGACTGAAAAGCTTTCCACGATCAGCGCCTTCGCACTAGACTTCTTGATGCCCCTTGGTGTAGCAAGAACTTTGAGGCATTCGTTAAAAGTTTCAAGAAGAATGCTAGTTCCTCAATTCCACCTCTTTTAAATGATGATCATGTATTCATTGACCCGGTTGATAAAGCTAAACTTCGCAAGAAATTCTCACTTGCCGGAAAGCATTCAACCACTACCCGTTCTTGAAAAAGTATCTGTAACTATGCCAAAAATATTTTTTCGAGCGCGTGCAGTTAAAAAGGTTTAAGCAGAGCTTAACATAAATAACTCTCCTATGCCGTATGGTATTCCAGAACTGGTATTTTTGTAGCTAGCACGTTCATTGGCACGCGTGTTGAAAACTTTGTACCATGCTGGTGAATTTCCGAAGTGTTGGAAGGTCACCAACTTAACGCCCCCTAAAATGGGGGCTTCATTCACTTTGACTGCAGCATCGTACAATCGTATTCATTCAGTAGCAGGCTAAACCTGTCGCAGATCTGGACGATGCGGCAAAATATTAATAATACACTTCAGTGTTGCCAATGAAATATATCCTACAATGCCCAATCTCCTGATTTTTGTTTTCTACTTAAGTCAAACTTTTTTGATTTGATTTAGCACAGGCCCTGTAGTTGTAGTATTTTATAATTACTTCGAACTAATTTGTTAGTTTTATTAGATTTGTTTTGTTAGATTTGCCGAAAAATATTCGTACCAGTCGTAAAAATTTTTCTTTAATACATTTTACCTAAAGATATACCGGTATTTATATATTTTACTCTATTTGTTGTTACAAACATCTTTAAGAACAAAAAAATTTTTTCCCAAAACGAAGCAGTCAGAATAGATTTACATTGAGAAGATTATTAAAATTGTATGGTCACACCCAAGGGAAGAAATATTTGTAATTTTTAGTGAAATGTTTCTCCAATGTTAACGTAAACTTAGATCTGACTTATACTCATCTAGAGTTTCCCCAGTAAATTCTTTACGAAATTCGTAACAAACTCTTACAGACATTTCAGGAAAGTTTTAAAAATATTCCCTGCCCTTCCTTTTTTTATATTCTTACTGACTTCGGATATGAATTCAGTAGTTCTGCAGACTTTACTTAAAATTGTTCACTGGGAATGCAATTTGATTTTAACAACACGTATTTTCTATACTCATTTCCAATGACTATTTTTAGGCGCGTTTATTATTATGTCAGGTCTTGAGCTTTCTATTAACTTTTATAGCCAAGGCCAATAAATATTATTAACAGTGATTCTATTCATCAATTACTTTCCCTCGTTGAACAATTGCAGTTAATTTGCTTTATTGTTTATGTTAAAAAAAGTTATACTCGAGTAATGGTTTTTGCATTTCATAATCTAGATTTAATTCGGTACAATATTATTAAAGTAAAAAAAATACACACTTTCCTATTTTAGTTTTATAAAAAATTATTTTATAAATTTTGTTTGATTTCTTTTGTCGCTTTTTAATTGTTTTATTAGGACTTCTTTAACAAAATCATTAACGAAATTATCAAGCGACAAAAGAAATTTAAACTGTAATAGAAAAAATAAAACAAAAGTTGTTGAAAAGCTTTGCCATCATAAAATGGCATTGATTTCTTGTATCATCTATTGACTGACAGAAAGCTGCCAGATTTGGAAATTTTAAGGTCATTGTTATGATTTTGTTAGAAAATTCGCAATTTGTTTAGTAACTAGAGCGGTGTCATTTAGTTTATAGTTCTTGATTGTAGGCCCATGATTCTATTTTTTAACCGACTTCAAAAATAGAAGAAGGTCATCGATAGAAGGGGTGTATTTTTTAATGTATGACCTTCCATAGCTCTTTAATTTATGAACCGACTTTCGAGATTCTCTTGTGTTTGAAAGGAGTTTCTTGCAGTAGACTCCCACAATTTTTTTGTAGACCGATTTTTAAAATTCTTGAATTCGGTTTGGTTTTGGCATACATTGTTTATCGAATAATTCGTGTGTTTATAAGCCAAAATTGTGTTTTTTTTTTTTTGTTTGATCGGATTTTTAAATAGTTTAAAAATTTGTTCTCCTAAATTATTAGTTTTTGAAAAACTCATTTATATAAATATAAATTTTTTTTTTTTTTGTTTTGCGATTCATGCAACGATATTTTGACGTTTTTATATCGATAAATACCGTCTGGCACCACTGAGAAACATTTTTTGTAGAAATGGTCTTAATCCTCAACTAAAACATAATTAGATAAAGAAAATAGCATTTTTTTTTAGCTTACAGTGGTTTTTGTTTTGTTTTTTCTTTTTAAAAAATTGCATTAAATTTATGTAATTCGTGATTTACATATAAATTGTTAATTAACAATTAGCTTGCGGGTAGTTTGGCATTTTTTCACTTACTGAGTCAATTAAATGTTTAAATTAAATAAAACTTGTCGGTAATTCTTAATAAAAAAAAAATTATTGCATGCGGTCAAGTATTATAGAACATTAAAATTAATCGATAATTTTTTGGGTTCCGTACAACGAAAGAAAAATGGATAGTATTTCTGTTTAATCTATTCCATGTTGTTGATCTTAATAAATTGTGATAATGCGCCTTTTTATATATTTTTATAAGACGTTTCTGTTGTTTTTTCCGTTTTATATAAAAAATCAAAAATATATGTAGGCACTCTATACTATAACTCCACCATATAATTTGCAAAAGTCGTTCTTCGTTTGTTAATTAATGGCTCGATCATGGATAGCAACCGAACTATTTTATTATTATAAGTTTTAAAATCTGAGATTAGAGATTAAATTAAATTTTATACCGGCATGTTTTTTTTTTCTGGTAGGATCAGCACGAAGAGATTATTATCCCACCTTATGCAATTCATTGTGTCAGCACTCATAGAAAGGGATAGAGTAGAAAAGATAGATGTTGAAAATGTAGAAGGCTTAATTTTTTTTGCAACTCTGCTATTACGCGTTTTTGTTAATTTTTAGAACTGTCTTGCAGAACATCTGGTATTAAGGTGTGTTAGGGATACATGAGAAGTTGAAGGTCCTTACTTTATCCTGGGATATATAATCCCAATAAGTTTTTACGGTGGGACATTATGTCCCAATAAGGCTAAAATGAGCGAAAATGGCTTCGCCCAAATATAGATTTTTTTATTTTTATTTATATTAGTTTTGTGAAAAAAAGAAAAATTCAATATTCAAACCTTATAAATAAAAGAACAAAAAAAAAATAGTATAATGATACTTTACAAATTCATGATATAAATATTAAAATAGAATTTGGTGGTGGATTGGTACAAAACATGAGAGACAAAAATCATTGTTACATAGTGAGCATTTAAATTCTTGTCTCCCATTTCATCGAAGTGCATCGAACCCAGCGACGCGGTAATATGCTTTCTACAGGTAAATGCTCGCCAAAAGATCCTTCTTAGTCCGCTTAGAAGGCCTGCCGCCTGTCCAACGGGTTATTATCCCTTGTTTTTCGCTCCCTCGGCTATAAGCGCTTCACCCAATGGAACTATAAACTGAATTAGTGGAATCTTTCGGGGATGATGCTCCATATATATATCATCCATGCGTTTACAACACAAATCATAAGTATTTTGAAAATACTTTCTTCCACCACTTTCTCGATTTTCTAATCATGTCGTAAGCAGCTGTTTTTTGATCGGCGAGATCGACCCCTCCGATCATCCTCTTGTAGTCACTTATGATCAACGGGCTGTTAACATTATTCTTGGTGCCATCCTTTTACTCTCTCAGCAGTTGAACTTACTCTGGCTTGTGGCAACTTGACATACACAGTACTTCCTAAGCGTCGATAAGCTGTCCCTTTACCTCGAGCAACAACAGTACCAAGTGGAACAGCATCATCAGTTCCAACAGAATCACTGGATTTATACTCTTCTTCGGCATCTGGTGGAGTATAATTGGATATGTAATCACTGAAGTCAGTTCCATAATTTTCACTTTCATCGAACTATAACATTACCTCGACCATTTGATTATCCGACAATCTCTTTCTTCCCATCTTAGCACAAAAAACTTGTACTTTTAACTTATATTGGGATAATATATCTCACTCGAAAGTCTTATTGGGACAATATATCCCATTAAAAGAAAAAGCATTCTAACATTTTGCCATTTGAAAATTTTTTTGCTGCAAATTGTTAAAAGATATATTTTATTACTTACCTCTTCTCGTTGTATAAGACTGTAAATAAAAACATATAACCTGCGCCGTTATACATAAAAATATGTCACGATCAGCGAAAATACGGGTTATGTTATTAAAGAACTGCGCATAACTCATACCGGTATAAATCAGCACTGATTTGTTCACTTATACCACAAATAATACTTCAAACTTTATTGGGATTTTGTAAGTATTAGAATAGAAAGAGAGAGAAAAAAGTTAGGATGTAGGGAACATTGCTGGGACATATAATCCCAGTAGGGGCGAAAGGGTTAAATAATCAGATAAATTAAAAATATTGCACACTTGTCATGGACAGATGATGATCATCTAGTTTAATGATTTCTGAAGGCGTGGAGTTTACTATATTGGTGGTGTAAACAAATCAGTGCCTCGTTTCTGTAAGTCTAGGGTCACACACGACGATCTTAATTGCCCAACATTTTCAGAATTCTCTTTTGAACTTTCTTTTATATTATAGTTGGGCAATTCTTCTGTTTTGTTTAGTTTTTATTTTCTTACAATTTGACATTTGTGCTTTCATAAAATAAACAATTTCAATAAAATATACAAAATGTAGTAAGCTTTTACTAAAAATTTTTACTCTATAATAATTATTTTATTTTTACATATTTAAAACGTGTAATTTTTGCGTTTAATTGAAATTATAAATGATGTACACCAGCGTTGCCATTTTGGTTCTTTTCGGGTATTTTTTGGTGCAATACCCGAAATTTTGTTAAATACCCGTTTTTGAAAAGCGGATGTTTATAGTGCTTTCAACAATTTCTCACAGTGCTTTTAAGTGCTTTTTAAATAATCAACATTTTTGGCATTAGTGCATCTTCCTACTACATATTCTTTAAACCCACCTAATACTTTTTTAACCAACTGCGTATTATTTGCATCTATATTTTGATTAGTACTCGCAAATTGTTAAGAGTTTGAATTATAGAATTTCTCAAGCACCTTTTTTTTAAATTCATGCAGAAATTTTTATGATTAATTTGTTTAGCAGTGATCTTACTTTTAATATTAGTACATATCCTTTGATTTGTTTGTTGTGCAAATTTAAGCAAGAAGGTGCCTTGGTTAATATCAAGCTGAACAGTTATTAAAAGTAAGTTCTTCATTGATGTTAAAGTTCATATGTGTTAAAGTTCATCATCTAGCAATATCTTTTCTTTAGATCGAAAAACAAATACATATATAGAAAAGCTTTGGAAAATGATCCAGCTTTTAAAAGGTGGCTTAAATTAGCAAAAGATGAACTAAAAGCAATTTTATTTCTTGTAATTGTGAAATAAATGCACGATAAAGCGATTTACTCCGAAAAAGTCACACAAAAAGCCATGAAAAAGCAATAAATCTGTCTTTTGATCCACCAGACCCATAACAAAATTAGTTTAGTGCTTTTGTACCCGAAATTTGTTTCATTTTTACCCTTTTTTACCCCATTTCCATGGGCTAACAGTGCTTTTGATGTTGCAAGAGTTGGCATCACTGATGTACACACAAAGAAGCGAAACACCGAATGAAAAAAAACATCTATAAACTGAAGAATTGCCCAACTAAAATCGTCGTGTGTGAACATAGGCTAACTTAAGAGAAGTTCTCACATGAGCTTGCCTTTAAAGCTCATAAGAGTTCGAAAATATGAAAGGATGCACAGTACTAAAGTTTTACACTAATTCCGCATTTTGCAATAAAACCAGTAAGAAATTATTACGATTGATAAAGATAAATTAACATTAAAAAAATTGTATGTATGTATGTATGTGCAAACTGAAACTCAGTTCATAATCTTTTCTCTAATTGGGTTCATAGAAACAATCCTATAAAAACCTTTCCATGCATTGAAAAATTATACAATGTACATACAGGGAGAAACTATTATATCTGTTCGTAACTTAAGCACACATTTAACATTAATTTAAATTCATATTTTTATGTTAAGCGTCCTTCAGGATCCACAAAATGTTTGCAGCACACGTTAGATATCCAATGGTTAACAACCATATTATGTACGGATGTATGTATCTACGTGCGTACATATATACATTTGTTCCATTATATTTATTGCGATGCGATGTACACAAGATTATATAGTAAATACCTGCATATATACATACTTATATATTGAGTAAATATGTTTATAAGTATGTCGTCTTGGCAATGCGTTATTGTTTGTAAGTTTGTTTAGATAAAAAAATCCAAGAAACTTAAAAACAATTCATATATGTATATTTGCCCACAATCATAAAAATAAATACATACAAGTATGTGTGTATATCCCTTGTGTATATTCGAATAAGTTTGTATACCAAAAAACCTTCTCAAGGACAAATTCAAGAGCACTAAGTTACGTACATACTAAACAGAAATCAGCTAAAGTAAGAGTTGCCATAAGAAATTTATTTTTGGAATTACACATTTCTGAATGCCTCCTAAATTACATTCGTTATTAACTTAAGCTAATATTTTAGTACTATTTTCTTCTCTCCTTACTTTTTTCAAATTATTAAAAAAGAGAATGATAACCTAGTACATATTAATAGCTATCTATCGTGTTACCATAAAAAACCAGGGCCCAAATAGTTACATCCGTGAACGTACAACTCCTCACGTAATTTCCCATCCAATTATACAGTTATTACGTCACGAATCCTACGTTCACGGATGTAACGATCTGGGCCCAGAAAATTTGTGAGTAACTGACACTTTCGGTGTAGTTACTTATTTCAAAGATAAAAATTTTAAAACGCAAAATAAAGAAAAATTATCCAAGAAAAGTTTCTATTAAACAATTGACACTTGAAACCGATCGGCTTACTGCCTAACCCACGATATCGAACGATGTCGATCACTTGATTTTTAGACGTAAAAAATCTATCTTGCGTTCCACTAATAACCGATTTTATTTATTTGTTTAGCTTTTCTTCCAGTAAACAATTAATAAGTTAAATAAAATCGGTTATTAGCGGAACGCAAGATAGATTTTTTACGTCAAAATATCAAGAGATCGACATCGTTCGATATGGTGGGTTAGGCAGTTAGTATCGAATACCATAATTCGAACGAACACAAGACCTAAGTCACAGTTTGCTTATCTATGTACAGACGATTGGCAGATCTTACAATATTGTCAGAAAAATTTTCAGAAAATGTCTGACAATCGTCTGAACTTACAATTTTTGTTCTGCAACGTTGCAAGAAAAAGCATTGTCAGTTCATTGTAAGACAATAATATTGTCAGACATCTGACAATCGTGAGAACACTCTACTTTGCCATTGTTAGACAATTGTCAGACATTGTAAGCTCTTTTTTATTGGCAGATGTGTTTGAATTAATGCATCTGGAAATGGCACCTCTGTCAGATAATTTTTCTATTCGTAATGCTGTCCATAAATACTATTGGATTTGACAGTTCTGACGAAGTTTAGCAACGCACCTGGCAATTTTTTCCACGCAACAATCTGACAACCGTGTGAACTGACAATTTTTGTTAGTAGATAAATTTATTGTCTGACAATGAAATTGTAAGGTTTTCTTAAAATCGTCTGAACTGACAATTTACCTTTTGGTAACAATTATTCATTGTCAGTACGTTGTCAGCATATTGCCATATCTTACAATATTGTAAGATCTGCCAATCGTCTGTACATAGCTTTACTAGTCAACGCGATAATCCCTTCAGCCAGCACCACCCTCAAGTCAACATTCGTTTTCTATTCTAGTATTTTAAAATGTATTTAAAAAATAATTTATATATCGAAAACTTTATTACTAGAAAATTCTTAAAATCTATCGAACCGAATTGTTTCATTATCTTGTTGCAAATGTTGCGAATTTGGTTCCGATCGCTTACGTCATTCTTAAATTATGAACAGTTGCATGCATATTGGTATCAAAAAGTTTGGCCTTAAAAGGTCAGGAACTACTGAAACCTCAATGAAATCAACCGCATTAACAATACATTATGCAACTTTGTTGCATGCAATTTTAAATTTGAAATAGAAATGTATAGATTTTATGTTTCTTCTCTCTCTCTCTCTTTTTACGCAACAAATTTAAATTCGTTCAGTAAAAGACGAAATTACGCATGCAACTTTATATTAAACAAAGTATGGCAGCACTTACCAAAAACTTACATGCATATTCGAAATTTGCACAAAAGGAGAGCATATAACAATTAAGAGCACTAAGCAATTTCCTTGCTACAAAGAACATGTGGCAGGCACATCAAGACATAAATCAGCTGAGTGTCTTTAAACCACACAAAACTTACTTAAATAACGTTAACAAAATACATATTTAGAATTTCTATAATGAGAAATCGAAAAATCTAAACAGAGAAAATGAGAAAGAAAAATATATGAGTTTGCGCTAAATTTAATTGAATGTTATTTACATAACAGCGTTATAAAATGTTTACTGTTATTTTGAACTATTTACAGTTTAAAAATTTTATTTACATACACGAGTACATACATATGTATATTAAATATGTAAATAAATACAGATGCAGTATGTTTGTATCGGTACCCTGTAGGAAATTTCGATAGCGAAATTGTACTGATTAGCGGTTGACTTTGTCGCCAGTACTATTCTCTTTACACACCCATACAATGCTTTTTGCTGTTGACATTTAGCATGCGCTAATCATTGAAAATCTACTAGTAACATTAATAATGTTGACTAGCTATTGACCATGAACCAAATGTACTGTAAGTCTACCCAAACGCAAATGTCACCAAGAAGTCAACAAACTAGTCGATATCTTGGTGAGTTGCCATCAATAAGTCATCAAACCCTTCGACAAAAGAAGTGGCTTGGATTGTACACATATATTTAGTATTCCCTAAAAATTTAATTAAACAAATTAGTTATTTATATTCGAGCATTTGCGTAACATTACAATTTTGACAAAATGTTGAGGAAAAAGGAGGATCTCAGAGGCATTTTTGAGACATTTTCTTCAATATATGTCTATATGTTTGTATGTATGTATATATTTCTAGTCTGCAAATTGAATTTTTTGCGGAAGTTCTCTTAACTATAGAAACCATGTGTATTTTCGACCTGTCTAGGCGCACACTAAAAGATTTCGCAGGCCAATTTTTCACAATTTATTCAATTTTTAACTTTGTATGGGAGCTTGATAATGAATGGATATAGGCCGTATGTCGCTTTGGAAAATTCCGGCTAGGAGTGACTTTCTGGTAGTTTTACTATATATTCTTTTTTTTTTTACACTTTGAACCTAATCAGGGACCCACTTATCGTCCATTCTTAAGTTTTTTGCTATTAATTTTTATATACGTTAACAAAATAACTGAATTATTTGATTTTGTTACCTAATTTATAAAGCTATTTAAAAGATTTTAATTTTTTTTTTGTTTTATTTTATTTTTTTTTTTTTTTAATTGGAGTGTCACAATGAGCTTCCCTAACGACTAACTGGTTCACTAATGTGGCATTTGAAAAAAAAAATTTATTGAAAAGATCTGCAAGCAAATAAAATGTTTTTACAACTATGATAAACCCTTGCATAGTTGCTTCATTTTTGGTTCGGTTCTAAAAACATTTTTTTGTGAAAGAGTATCAATGCAGTTTGGTCCCATAAATCTTTTAAATTCGGAGGAACAAGTTGCTGGCTGGAAATGTTGATTACAGTGCACCTCCGTCATTTATGAACCGACATTGAAAGGGTACACTTGCAGTTAGTCCCATAGAAATGTAAGTGGAAATCGGATGGACCGATATAAATCATATTTTATACAAGAAGTTGCTTTAATAATAATATAAAATCTAGCCATAGTTTCGTAGATTTTGCAATATTTTCCATTGACACTTTGTATTCCCAGAGTTATTTCTTATTAGTGATAGTTAAAATCTTAAGTACATACAAATTTCCAGATCACAAGCTCAGAATCTTATTAATTGTTTAGGAAAGTTTATACAATTCTATTAATTAATTATTCTGTTATTAATTAATTCAGTTATTTCAAAATGATTTTTTTCTATTTAACGGCTAAGGTTTGTAAAATTATAATCGGATGATTTTTCTCTCGTTCCTTGATCATGTTCTAATTTTTCTGAATATAACGTTTCGAACCTCATACTATATAATCGCTTTTGATATTGAAAGGTTTTTAATGAAAGAAAAGGTAAACTATATAAAGCTAAAAAAGTTCAGTACAATTCCGAAGTCAATTGGTACAATTTGAAAACTCCGTTTACCATCCCTGGGCTAGCCCCGTCGTCAGGAAATATTATTAGCCATAAAAATATATTATCAAAAACTTGTACGATGTATTTAGTATTTAGTATCTTATATGTCTACGCCTCTAAAATACACCCTATGCGGAAAGTAATCGTATACAATATATTAAATTTTCAAGCGAAACACGTAAAATCTTTATTGTACATCGCTAAGGAAAAGCTGTAAAAAAATAACACCCAATTCACATGATGACTTTGGGACGTCGTTTTTACTGAATTCCCTTTTGAAGTTGCTACCAAAATCTTTGTGTGTTCAGACGATGTCTTTTAGTTTCATGTCTTCTTTCCCATTTTTGTTGTGAAATAATGTAAGTAACAAAGATAAATAACAAAAGTAATAAAAATAATGAAAAATAACAAAGAGAAATGGAAGAAAAGTCTTGAAAAACACAAATCAAGACTTTTTGTTTACCCCTCTTTCTTCCCAACACCGCTCACAAACAAGCAAAAAGAGACGTCGAAAAAGCGACGTTGCAAAAGTCATCATGTAAATCGGGTGTAAGAGCTACTAGATTTTTCTTTCTAATAAAAATAATAATTTAATTTATAAAAAAATTAAATTTAGAGAAAACGAACTCAAGCCTGACAAATTAAAATTTCTTTGATTAAACATCACTCAGTTCGAATAAAAAATTCACAACTTAATTAGAAACTTATTAAATAAAATAAAATAAATAAAATTTTAATTAATACATATAAGAAAAAATCACATAGTTTATTTCTTTGAAAATAGTTCATAAAGTAACATAAAGCAACAAAATCTTACTTTCCAGAAAATTTTCATTCAATTTGAGCGCGCATTTTCTAAGAGTAAGAATTTTTTCCTAAGTTTAAAAATTTTGCGTTATTTAAAGGTTTCATATAAGATGCGTATTTCTTGGAAGTCGTCTTAAGCTCTATTGTAACTTTTACTATTCAAAAATAAAAAAAAAAAAAAAAAGTTCTACAAAAACCATATAATAAAAAAAAAACCAAAGGCATATTATTTGTATATCTAATATCTTACGAATGCGGTTAAAAGTTCGTTCTCCTTTATTGAAAATGAAAAGATTTGTTTTATGCCACATATACAGTATTTTTTTTGGTCGCAAATTATTATGTTGAACAATAGGTTGCAAAACGGTTGCATAGACTATATTTCAGCAACCACTACCAATATTCTATGGATTCAAGTAACATGCCATGATCGTAACCATAATACAACAATTGTAACAAACATACGGTTGTAACAATTCTTAAAACCGAATACATTCTTTTGCCAAAATTGGCAATGAATATGATTTGGATGATACTTTTAAAGTTGTGTTTACATGACTTTGTAGAATTAAATAATATGCATGAGGAGAGAAACCAAAAGTGTGTTGCAGGTATTTTTTATGTCTACACGGATATAAATACAATCAACGATTTTGCGGTACGAAATAGTTACAATATTTACAAAGCAACATGAGTTTGATTTAGTTGTTTTTGTAATTATTGAATAAAAATGATACCACCTTCAATAAATACTGTTAAAGCTGCCATTATTTACTTTAAAAGACACCTCTGATAAAATGGGTACAGCTAAGTTTTTAAAATGATTCACCGAACGGTTTTATGATTTTTTATCCGTATTCTCTCCTACTCATACATTTTGCGTTTACATGATAAGATTTTTTAAAATTTTTGACATACCATATTACCATATAATACATGTATTACCATGTGAATACACCTTAACCGATTATTAGGTTACTCAATATTTGTCGTTTTCAAAATAATGGCTGTGGCTGAGAGTCTGAACACAATGTTTGCGATGCGGTGCGATTTCTCGTTGCGGGAGAGAAAAATAAATATAATACAACGGAAGACGGCGACGGCAATACATTTACATTTTTATTAATTTTTATGTGCTTACATTCAAACATACTTCAAAATCATATTTTTTGTTTACAATAATGTTGTGAACACCGCCAATTATTCAAAAACTATGGCAACATTAGAAAGAGTAAGAGTATCAAAAATTGAGAGAATAAGAAAGTCCGCAATGAAATGAGAGTAGATTTTAATTTTATGCCGCTCCGCACTGCGGATTTTTACTTCAAAATCGCATGAAAAACCGCACCGCAATAAATTATCGCAACGTTGTGTTCAGACTCTGAGTTGTCTAAGGCGATGCGTTTCAAACACGTGAGTTCTATGTTCGATACCAATATTTGACAAAAATAAATTTTAAATTCAAATGAGTAAGTAAAACTATTTAATTTAGTAGGTAGGTATTAAAAATATTAATTCACATCTGTTCCGGGATAAAAATGCGCTTAGGAATACATTGGGTAAAATATCGGCGAAAGTATTATAACAATTTTTCTGTAAGACATTAAAAATACATATTAATTGGTACCAAAACCTAAAGAAACGATTAAAAACACAAAATATTGGAGAATTTTCTATGTCTAACAGTTCTAAAGATTAACTTCAGGAGGTTTGGCTTTTGCTACGTTTGAGTTTCTTTGCAAACATGGTTCTTGAGTGAGAAGCATCTTATTCAGGATATCTTGACTACGATGCTAGATTAAAAATATTCGGTTTTCGACAACTGGTTTATAGGTAATGTGGCATTTTTTATTATCGCGAGCCTATCCACAAGGATTTTGTTTAAGTTAGGAGTTGTTGGATGCAAACCGCATCCAAAACGTTCTAGGAGTATATTTGCAGATTACGGCCAATTATTTTTAAACAATTTTGTAGCCAGAGAACACCGCTTTCATGATCCATTTGAGATTTCAGTGTCTAAGCCCGAATTGGCGAAGAATATTCTAGACATGTTCCCTAAGTTTGTATTACCGAATAATTCTTTTTGTATATAATATTAGTACCGTCCTTTCTCTCTATTTCTTCTGAATTATTTCGAAGGTTTTCTCAACCACTGCTTTTATCTACTGAAGAACGAGTAGACAATAGTATGGCATTTCACTACAATCATCTTTCAATCTATCTGAGAACTTTTGTTGATAGACAATTTGATGAGAGCACCCACAGCTTTATTTTCTGATAAGTTCTATGTGTCCAATTGCTCTACACCATATATTTGAAAACTATTCTCAAGAGAAAGGCAATATTTAACGACTGTGTGATCGAACAACTTCAACTCACTTCTCCGTATCTCCGATTGACTCTGGTTTGTGATTTATAATGTTTTTTTTATTTTCTTTTGGCGACTCTTTTACGCTTACAACAAGAGAAGAAAACCTTATTGGAATCGTGTAACAACAACCACTTTCCCATCTAACGTCAACTGGAACAAAGTTTTTCAAAAGGTTCTCTTTTTTGCGGTTATGACTAATTTTTTAGTTCGGTGGGGCAAGTTGATCGCTCGAAATATTCTACATCACGTGAGAGGCCACCTGAAATATTGATTAATAAATAAATCCGCTATTTATCGACCAATTTAAAATTTCTTAAATTTCAGAAGGTACTTTAATATTTCGTTATAGTAAATATAAACCTGAAAAGACGTATTTTGAAATTTCGCAGAGTTGGGTCAAGTTTGTATTCAGCTTTATTGTTATTTTTCATTGAGATCTGTTTTTTTTTTTTTTTGCTAGAATTATTCAAATTTGTCATTATTGTCTTAAGCTAGATTTACACGATTGAAGGTATTTTGAAGTCTTATCAAAATTTTGAAAATTAATTTTGATGGTCTATTTACACGTTTCAAAAATTTGATCAAAATAATCTTTCAATATATTTCAAAATCTTTAGATAAAAATTTGATCAAAATTTGTTGAAGTTAATTTACACTATAGCATTAAACACATTCGCCACAGCAGACTACCGACTACCACCTGTCAAAATTAGAATACATGTGTGCATATGAGAATGATTATATTGAAGACAGCAAGGCAACACGGCAACAGGTTTTTGTCCATGCTACTTTTGTCGTGTAGTCGAATTAAACTAATTTCTATTTCTGATGGCCACAAAACCAAAACAGTGTTGACAATATAACAAAATATGTAAAGCAAATTAGTGATTAGAAATATTTTTTATTGTAAAATAAAAAACAAAATTACAAAATGTAAATGTTATAATATATATGCATAAATAATTTTTATTAGCTTTATTGTTATATAGACTATTGATTTGAGTCAAAAATACCAACATTGTTAAAGATTAAAAAAAACTCACAGGGTAATGCCCTTTTTTACCTAAAAATTTTTGTGTAATTTTTTCGGCGCTCTCTTGATTCCGCAGTTACGGGTTTCAAAACTTTAATATATTATTGATCATAAGTCCTATCATAAGTCCTACAATATAGAACGAATATAAACGACATAGGTATCATTTCAAAATGCTCTATACGCATACCTAACGTATTTCATCGGTGACAGCTTTTAAATATACACCAAATAAAAGCATGGTAAGTTCTCTGTAAAAGTGAAAAGTCAGATAAAAAAATTTAAAATTGAATTTCACTCGCAATGGGTAAATTGTTTTAAAAAATTTGTATACCAGTATAAAGGTATTTTGGAGAAGATTGATATCCACATCGCTTATATCCGTTCCATATTTTAGGAGTTATAAAATAAGTTTTGAACCCGTAACTCCGGAGCCAAAAGAGATCCATGAGATAAATTTTTTTCGGTCAAAGCGAATCCATACAAAGTGATATGAGTGGCGAATTCAATTCGCCGTATACAATTCGCCCCAACGAACTTTAAAAAAGTAAAAGCGCTAAATATGCACCACTGTAATATACATAAATGAATCGTTGCAACAATTCAGGATCAGCTGTTTAGAGTGTATCTGTCGTATCCAAAATAATTAAGTAGCTGCTAAACGGCTACAACGGTAGCTAGCAGCATTTGTGTTCTTGTGTTCGTGTAGTCTGCTGTGACGAATGTGTTTATACCTTATTGGTAAACTTTTTATATTGAAAATATTTCATACAATACTCAGAGAGTATATGTATATACTCTCAGAGAGTATTTGTATGGTGCTTGTTCTTCTTTTGTATATCAATACAAGATTGAAGCCGATACAATATTCACTAGGTGTTCACAAACACAAACAAAGGCGTATTTCATACAAGAAATGGCAATACAGGCATATTTATTAAAAATTAATTAAAAACCCAATAAATCGAAATAAAAAGTTCAATTCATTTATTTGGCAACTTAAAATAATCACATTCTGTTTCTTTGTATGTATGTATGTATGTATGTATATAAAAAATAAAATTAAAATATTAAAAAGAAATCACATTCTGTTCACATATAAAAAATAAATTTTGAATCAAAAGAATGAACATGCTGTCAAATTATTTATAGTTATCAATATTGCCAAATGCGATTTTGATGCTTATTTACACGGCATCAATAAAATCTTCAAAAGTTTTGTTCAATAAATTTTGATCAATAAATTTTGAAGAAATTTTGCTGTTTACACGAGTTTAAAGCATTTTGAAGAGCAATTTTGAAGAAAATTTCAATCGTGTAAATCTAGCTTTATACCGTATTAACACTACGCAACTTTGTTACATGCACCTTCCTTATTTTAGTGAGAAGATATGTAAAATGTGTACAGTTCTATTTCAACATTCTCACTTAAAATGAAAATTTAATGCAGGAAAGATGGATAATGTAAATAGATACGGTATTATATTGCTTGAAGTGAATTGCAAAAAAGAAATATGGAAACAGGTTTCATATTGTCACAGAGCAAATATTATATCAAGTTAAATTTCTGATTATTGTCTCACAATTTTGTATTTTTAAAGTTCTCAGCAAGATCACCTAATTATTTAATATTTATGATAAAAAACAGAAATTCACCATATCAAAACTTATCATTTTCTTTCCATTTCACAATACTTTTAACAAAATCTACGATACATGCTGGCTAGAGCTTATCTTTAACAGCACATCCTAACTAGAAACCCCTTTAAAGATGTTCATAAAAATTATAATATTTAACCACATTCTATTTCAACAACATTCACTCGTAACTTCAAGTACAAAACATACGAAGAAAATATTACCATGAAAAAGATTAGATTCTTTATTTTTTTCTCATTTTGTTCTTTAAAATAAAGCTTAAAATACAAAAGTTTATATATATTTTCTTCATCAAAAGGATAATACGTATAATACTTATGATAAGACAAAACACTAACTGCCACCCAGCAGCAACGTAGCAAGTGCACACACACATACACTGAAATCGCTTAAGAAAAATAGAATAAAACAAGTAATAGTGCTATATTCGGCAGTGCCGAATCTTATATACCCTTCACCAATGCATAAATATGTGATTCACTGAATATAATACAGGCTTTCATTTCTCTTATAAATATAACATTTCAAACAATATAAAAAGTAAGTTTAAACTTTCATGTACAGAATGTTTAAAATATTTTACAATTTTCAATAAATAAATATGTACAAAAAATACAGACTGTTTGAAATATTTTACAATTTCACTGAACAAAAAGGTTGTTTGTACGAAAAAATAAATAAAGTTATTATTAAGTTTTTATATGGTCCTATGGAATGCAGTTATGGGGCACTGCCTCAGCATCGAATGTCGAAAGAATTCAAAGGCGACAGAATAAAATCCTACGTACAATAACAGCAGCTCCCTGGTATGTCAGAAACCATCGAATTCATAAAGACCTAGACGTTCCGTTGGTGAAGACAGTATTTTCAAAACACGCGAAAAAATATATAAAAAAACTTGAGTTACACCCAAATCCACTTGCGCGCAATATTCTTCATTATAGAGGCCACACCCGGCTGAAAAGAAGGGATACTCTTTTTCTCAGCCGTTCACGAGAGATGTAAAACAACAAAAATTAACCGTTGAAATTAAAAATTTTGTTTAGCATTGGCTAAACTTATATTTAATATTTTTTAGATTTAAGATTTGAAAAACTTATTGATAATTCAATTTAAATAATTAAAGATTCAATAAATAATAAAATTATCAAAAAAAAAAAAAAAAAATTATTAAGTTAATATACACATTGCGTTGAATTATATTCGACAGATACCATATTCAACACTAGGGTACCTCATGTATTTATACATTTATTTCTGAAAGTGTTATATATATCTTCATTTATTTGTATATATAATTCTATATCAGAACCGATATTGCTGATTTTCAATACGAAACATCTTAAGAAAAATATTTTCATTTCATTCCAAGACCCAAGTCTCTAGCTCTTCTAGTGTCTTCGGAAAATCGATTTCACGTACAGACAGACGGACAGACGGACATGGCTCATTCAACTTCCCTATCTATAAGGATTCATAATGACAAACCTATAAATACTCTTACCATTTTGGTGAAGGGTATAAAATTAAATTCGTAAAGCATTTTGTAAATATTGTAAGAGTGATGGAGAGAGAGATAAAGAGAGTGATCTGAAACATCAACAAATTTGAACAAGTAAATTAATGTTCCGATGTCGTTCTCAAATTCTCGGGGTCTTTATCATTTTAATTGTTGAAAATACTTTAACGAGAAAGATAGTTTTAACAAAAAATCAATATTCGTAATTTTTCGTAAAAATTTCAAAATTTCAAAACCTTTTTTAACTATCCTTTGTAGGGGCTTATTAGATATGAATCGAATAGCTAAATATATAAAATCTATTTGAATTATCACTTTAATAGTTTTCCGAGTTTAACATTTTTTTATAAAAATTCAATATTTCCCCTGAAAAAGCCACTAAGATAAGATAAGATAAGATGTTTTCGAATTTTTGAATGATATTCACATATTGAGAAACACAATTTCGCAAAAATGTATGAACAGGATCTGCAGTGGAAAGTAAACTTCAAATTGCGCGCAAAACACTGCTGCATTTCTGAGCGATTGTTTTCAAATACGAGTATGTCGCCAAAGTATCACAAAACATGGGTATGTACAGTGAACTCGCAGAAACTTGAACTAATTTTTACCGAGGGTGTTCACGTTTTAGATTGCATTTTTATCACTTTAGCAGTCGCTTTTGTCGTATGTTTTATATTAAAATAAAGTACGTGGTGTTTTAGCTATGAAACATTTTTCGATTCTACTTTTTGTAAGAAAAATAAATAATTTTTTAAAATAAAAAGGGTCTGTTAAAATTATTTCATTCAAAGGCTTTATATAACATATTAAAAATAATTTTAGTGGATGGATATTCACTTCAAAAATTATTTACCGGGGAAACCCAAAATTTTTAAATAGGCTTACAATTAGAGATGTGCAAATGTCGTGAATTTTTCGTGTCACGCGTGAATTACGTGAGTCGTGATTACAAATTGATAAAATCACGCGTGCGTGCGTGATCGTGATTCAAAAATATAATACCGTGCGTGATCGTGCGTGATTTTTTAATACAATTTTCACGCACTCAAAACAGTTCTCTATGTTAAAATCTCCGTTACAAATGCAGACATTCATCTACATACATACATATGCATGTACGTACGTACATGCATACATAATGAAAATCCATTTTGTTTTCTGTATGTAAACAGATAATGCAAATATGTAATGTGATATTTTATCTCATTGGTGTTATAAAATGAATGTATGTACAATGTACATATTAATAAACCACCATATAAGTAATAAATTTAAATAACCTGAATTGGCAGACAGTGCTAGATTTTTTTATTAAGTTTATCCTTTGTATGCTAATTTTTCGAGCTTTTCCGGAATTTTTTTTTTATTTAATTGATGATCTTGAAGTAAATAAAGAAATTAATTACAAAATAAAATTTTTTAGCTATGCTAAATCTTTTATTGCAAAATTTGTATTTCACCGTGAGCATGCGTGCAAAATTATTCCCGTCGTGCGTGAAAGTACGTGATTAAAAATATTGCGCTCGTGAGCGTGCGTGATCGTGAAAGTTTTAAATCATGCCGTGCGTGAAAAATATTTATGCTTCGTGATCGTGCGTGATCGTGAGCGTAATTTTAGTCATGCGCACATCTCTACTTACAATATTAAATTTAAACGTTTGGAAAAAAGTTCACGTTTTAGAGCCTTTATTTAACCATTGTTCACGTTTTAGACTGTTCCGACAGCGATTGATGCTATCCAAGCTAATGTACACAACATCGCCCTCCTTCGTCGGTTAGCAGAAACATCGGCGAAGTAAAACAATTAATAAAATGCCTGCTAGTACAGCTTAACAAATTTAGTGCGTCTACTTAACACCGGAGGTGCCTCAACACTGCCTTAAAAATTAACATAACGCGCAAAGCAGAGTTGTGAAAGAGTTAAGTCTTCTAAATTTTCAACATCTATCTTTTCTACCCTATCCCTCTCCCTGGGTTCCAGCACAGTGCACTGCATACGAAGGCGTCATTCCCTGAGTGCTGGTCCTAATTAAAAAAAAAAAAAAAAAAAAAAAAGACTAGTCAATGAAAAAAAAAAATATGTTCATGTTTTTGGGTAGTTCCCGTTACTGGATGTTCACGTTTCTGCGAGTTCACTGTATTTGGGTATTTTGATATAGTAGAAGGTATTACGTATATCTTGATCTCTTCTTTGAAGATATATTACGCTCCAATGCTCAGTTTCCGTATATATTTATCTAAGTAGGGGAACATTCAAGTCAAGTTGTTACTCAGTATTTCTCAATACTATTTTTTACATCCAAAAGGCGCTGTAACAACCGGTAGCTTTTTCGTCTGGAAGAGGGGTGGTCCATGTAATGCATTATCATGCATAAAAGGTGGAATATCTGAAATAATCTTGGATTTTGGAACCTAGACCACCTTTTCTGCATGCCTGGACTATCATTTGTATGTAATGGGATATTTCTATACTCGTACCTCATAATTTTTCCATAAGAACCACTAATCATTATTCTAAATGAGTTCCAACAACTTTTACTATGACTATTAAGTGTTTAACAGTGCTCTATTAATAACAACTCAGAACACAATTTGCAACGCAACTTAAGTTCGGTTGCTATCCATTATCTAGCCAAAAGTTCTTTATATAACAATTTTCAATATATAACAAAATAAAAATCTTAAAAATTATGTTTTAAAATAAAAGTCGAGAGTTTAGAAAATACAAATATGAACCACATAAATATCTATGTACATACGAAAAGTTTTGAAACTAAAAATTTCACTAAAACATCAAAAGTTCTCCCTATCTCTCGCAATTCTTTAGATATTTTCATTTATTTTCTGAATGTATTCTCCTAATTTGACAATAAGTTTGTTTGTTGAAGTGGATTTCATTTTCCATTAATTTATATTACGAACTTAAAGTAAAATAAAATAAGAAGGTCAGTTAACTGACACTCTGTTGGCTAATAGTTATTTCTAACGCCCCAACCACACACATTCATTATTATAGCATTAGGTATTCATAAGTTTTCCTTTAGATACAGTTAAACGCGTCATGTGCTATCTCTCATTTGGAAAATACTAAATTATCGTTTAACAGAATACAGACTCACTCCTGTTAACACATAAACAGCATGAAGAAATTGTAAATGGAAAACGGAAATAGAACTCCCAGCAGGGAGTGTTAATGAAACACACACTTGTGTACAATCGCGTACACAAAAACTTTCTCACATTTTTTTATCAAAAATTTTTTTTCTCTTATTTCTTTTTTTTTCTTACTTTTTAAGGTTTGCCAAAAGGTGTCATAAAAAGGAAATCATATGCGAACATAAAAATAGTAAAAAAGGACATAAAACTGTATGTCATATTAAGGAAATATTTTAATATGCGTAAAAGTTAGATTTTCAATAACAGTTTAAGTTCATCTCTAGTTTTATTGTAGTGCCAGGTCAGAGTTCAAGGTTTTTGTAGCTGAAAGCAATGAATGATCAATACTACACTGAGGTTAAAGAAGGTGCGGTCACGCTTGTCAACAACGTAGGCTTGAAATATGTTTTCCTGTAGTTTTTTTTTTCAAATCAATGAATTTTTAATAAAATATTAACCCCAGTGAAGTGATCAAATAAACTTTCTACAGTATTTCAAAACTTTATTAAATTCAGAAAAATATTTTATTTGGAATTAAAAAAAGCTTTCTTGAAAAAATCTTTCATTTGTTGCGTGGTTATCACGTATACGCCTGCATTTCATTAACGCTCATAACAAATCATCAGTAGAATTTAACCAAAAATTTTTTAAAGTTACATTACCTCTTACATATGCACAAATCAATTGGGAATTAAATAAGAACAAGTGTAGTAGTCAAAATCTAATGATGATTTGGTTTGAGCTTATCACACAGCATATACAAACTTTTTTTAAATAAAATTGGAAAAATACCACAATTAATTATTTACCCAAAGATAAATACATCTATTTGATTATGTTTGCTGTTGTAAACATTTCAAATAATTATTTTCCTAAAACAAATCAAAATATTTGCAACTTATTGGTCACACAAAACATATATGTTTCACCAAAACCAGCAGTTTTCTTATTACCCTCTGAATAATAATAATAATAATAATAACCCCACTGCAGCCAACAAGTATTTGACAGTTTTCATCAAATGTTTCTCCAATGGAAAATTTTCAATAACAATAACAACACCCATTTTTCATAACTAAAAGAAGTTTCGTGTTAAGTGAACACAGCAAAAATTTGCTTTCAATTTATTGTATTGTTAAAATCCAACATACGACACAAATGCAAAAAACCGCAAATCGATTTTTTAAATGTATTTCTCCAATATAAATCACCATAAAAAAGACTTTAACGAACAAAAATTACAGTTTTGTTAATAAAGTATTAAAAGGGAAGTGGACCTGACCCGTAAAATTTTTACTTCTTTTTTTATTTTATATTTTAAAGTGTCTCTATATTACGGCCTTCAAGTTATATATAATTTTTTTTTATTTTTACATATTGAGTTGAGATTTTCAAAAATTGTACCATATGCAGTGTTTTCAGTTTTAGCCCACTGTAAAGCCTTCAATCATCAAGCTTCATCACATATTAGATTTACATTTAGTGACATGTCAAGTATCAATTTCGACTTGGAAATTATGGTTTCGTTTAAAACCGTTTCAATTTAAAAACAGATGACTTAAGTGGTTTACTACTGACTAATGATCACGGTTCAATATCTGGCATGGCAACTCATATATGTATAAATGTGTATATTTAATAAAAAATCGGAAACGATATTTTAGTTTTCTAATTTCAAATACGAATCATCTTTAGACAGATGCTAACACGTCAGTCCAAGACAAATATCTCTAAATTTTCTGGTGGTTTCGAAAACAGATTTAGCGTACAGACAGACGGACATTACTCATTCAACTTTCCTATGTATAAGCATCCAGAAGATATACATTTTATGTGACTCACATAAATATTGTCGAAATTACATATGGAATAACAAACCTATAAATACCCATACCATTTTTGGTGATGGGTAGAATAAATCATAAGGAAACTACCGTATTTTACAAACACTGCACTACAAAGAAAAGCTTTACAACAAGTTTGCACAATAAAAATTCTTTAAACACGATTTAGATATTTAGATATCTTTTTTTTTTCTTTATCAATTGTTCGCAGGAAGACTGAACAAAAGGTAAGGTTATAAAGAATAAATAGAAAATGCGAAAGAAAAAACAACAAAGTTTGCGTGAATAGTAATAAATTGTTTTATATATAATGTGTTCCCAAAAACAACAAAAATAACAACAACAATTGTTAGATACAACAGCTAAAAGTAATAGCCAGCAAAGCTAATGTAACTTTAATTAATAATACAAAAAACAAAAGCACCGTAGGACAAAAGACTCGACAGAATAAAATAAAAATATTTTGAAACAAAAAAACTTAAGAAAAAAAAAAATAAATGAAAAAATTGGAAAAAATATATTAAAAAGGACCCCTGTGGACACCGCAAATTATGCAATATTTTACTGTAACCTACAAAACAATAGGCAAGGTTGGCTTATCAACAACAAAATATCTATGTTGCAAGCTTAAAATTATAGTTTCTATTACCCTGTAGTTTTTTCGTGACAATTTACCCCAAAAGTGGCAGTACTATACAATGTGGTTATAAAACTATCCACATTGATCCTATACTCTGAAGACTGGTTATAAAACTATCCACATTGATCCTATTCTCGAAAGATGGTTATAAAACTATCCACATTGATCCTATACTCGGAAGACTGGTTCTAAAGCTGTGGAAAATTTTACTGTCACTTTGTGCAGGCACTTAGCTGTCTTTTTGTGTCGCAGATGGTGGATAGTAAAAAATGTATGTCATTAAGCACACATAGCTTCAGTAGTACAATGTACAAGTATCAGTGAGTGTAGCTGAGTGGGTTGAGATGTTGATTAGCAGTCGGAAAGTTGCTAGTTCAATTCTCAATACAGTCAAAATACATTTACAAAAATAGTGCAATGTTACGCATCCTTACTAAGTTACAAGTGGGCTGTAGGAACATTATTGTACTGCAGTGGGAATAACCAGGATGAAGATGACTAGGATGAAGATAAATAAAATAATATGAATAATAATAAAAAAATAGCTGAAAGCAAAATTTAATTATTATATTAATTAAGTATTATTATCTTTTTAATTAATAAATGAATTTGTTATGTTTTTTTTTTTTGACGAAATAATTTTTTTTTAAGTTAAATAAATTATAAAATTACTTTTATTTCATAAAAATATAGGGAATGATTTGGGGTTTTTAAGGGAGTGGTTTGGCAGGTATAAGGAGACAGTTAAGGGTAAGCCAAGAAGAACCGGCTTATGAACTGTCTTTTTGTGGCCTCTTGGTGACAATTCACTCCATCGTAGGACATCCCCTTGTTAAAGTGGCCAGTCATATGGGTAGCATTCGGACTGGTTGTGTCATAAAGGGGCTAGTATTATAACCAGCTCGGAGACAGCCACTTGAACTACAGGGTAGTAACAATAGCAACAACAATAATAAAAACACATACATCCATACATACATGCTAGTATGTGTTTGTGTTTATGTAGTCATGCATTGAGAAATTTACGATTTCAAGGATATTTATTTAAGGGCATTGCTTCATTATTTAGATCCTTTATTTGAAAGTAAATAGGATTCTTCACACGAATAAAATAAGAGGCATAGAAATAATTGTTAACAACTTGGAATTTTTCAGAAAACTCGACATTTTAACGCTTGCAATGGCTACCATATTTCTTTCGAAGTTTGTATGTCACGTACACAGACAGTGGTGTCAAAAACTAAATTTATAGGGGCTTGCAAAGTCTTAGGTAGTGGGAATAGATGTTTGATAAAAAAAGGTTTGAGGGCTGAATGGAGTATTAAAATATTATTTTGGGTTTCCGATGTTATTTTCTTTATTCCCCCACGACACAGTTGACAGTTTAGAATAAAATTGTGTGAGTGGCCAAAGTACTTTGTGGGAAAGGTATATATTTGGGGCATCGAGTGCAATGCCGTTAAATACCGTCAAAATACCGTTAAATGTCAATAGAATGCAGTTGAAATGTTAAATTTGAATTTTTTTCAATATTTTATCCGACATCAAGAAAGGAAGAGCTAATCAAATACCATGTAAATGTTTTGTGCTTAACTGTATCCCTAACTCTGTCATTTATGAACCAATTTTCCAAATTTTGGTTTAGTTCATGAATTTTTTTTTTTTTAAACAGGGGCAAGTTATTTCCCTAAAATAATGATTATCAAATAACTCCTTCATTTCATAATTCTTTCCTTGTTTGAACGGGGCTGATTGCAGTTTAATACAATTTTTTTTTTATTCGGGGAAGTTGTACCTTCTTCTTCAAAATATTGACTATAGCATAAGCTTTAAGCTAGATTTACACGATTGATATTTTCTTCAAAATTCCTCTTCAAAATGCTTCAAACTCGTGTAAACAGCAAAATTTCTTCAAAAGTTATTGATCAAAATTTTTTGAACAAAACTTTTGAAGATTTTATTGATGCCGTGTAAATAAGCATCAAAATCGCATCTGGCAATATTGATAACTATAAATAATTTGACAGCATGTTCATTCTTTTGATTCAATATTTTATGTATGTATGTATGTATGTATGTATATGTGAACAGAATGTGATTTCTTTTTAATATTTTAATTTTATTTTTTATATACATATGTACATAGAAACATAATGTGATTTAAAGTTCCCAAATAAATGAATTGAACTTTTTATTTCGATTTATTGGGTTTTTAATTAATTTTTAATAAATATGCTTGTATTGCCATGGAACTTCTCCGCCATCGGACTCTCTACCCTTTGCACCAACGTCGATGTAAACAAAATTGTAGTTCGCGTCCACAAGCGCCATCAAAACAATGCTGTTTTTCTTTTTATAATTGAAATATGCGCTTCCACAGTGTGCTGGTGCTATAATATCGATATGTTTTCCATCATTCAAATTCATCCCTTAATACTTTATATAATGCAGCGCAGACTTCAGGCACAATATCGCATCTCAGTATTGGCCTTTTCTATTGATGGGGTGAGGAGATTAAGCAAATAATGAAAATCGTCTGGTGACATTCCCACAAAGTTTCTGTATAGGTCAGGATCATTCCTTTTCAGTCGCTCCCTAAAAGAGACATACATACCATTACCTTCCAAAAGAAAAGGTCGAACCCAATATTCCTTTTGTTTTCTTCTTTTTTTTTGCATTATTATCAGCTACTTCTTCCTCCAATATTAAAAATGTTGATGCTATGATGATTGTGTAGTCGTCCATACTTATTAATTGTTTTTTTATAATAATACATTATTTTTTATAATAATAAATTATTGAACAAAAGAAACAAAACAGCTGATCAAGGTCAATATTTTCAATATAAAAAGTTTACCAATAGTGTAAATTAGCTTCAACAAATTTTGATAAAATTTTTATCAAAAGATTTTGAAATATATTGAAAGAATATTTTGATCAAATTTTTGAAACGTGTAAATAGAACATCAAAATAAATTTTCAAAATTTTGATAAGACTTCAAACTACCTTCAATCGTGTAAATCTAGCTTAACTCCTCTATATATTGATATATTTTTTGTCTGTTTTCCAGCTTGCTCCCCTATATTTAAATATGTTATGCAATTAGTCCATATCCCCTCTGAAACATTGGTTTTCAAAATACATATTGATTTTCAAAATTATTATATTTGGTTTGATTGGGCTTGCCAGCAGTTTGGTCCCATAAAGTTTTTTGAAAGGGCAAGGTGTTTTTAAAATATTGATTGTCGCATATATATAATCCATTTATGGACCAATTTTCATGGGTTTTCTTGTAGTTTCGTACCACACATTTTTTTCTGAGGTGCACCCTTGATATATTGAATTCTATAATATGTATATTTGAAGGGCTTTCATTGCTGTATATAGAAAGTATACGCTTGCAGTTTGGTCCACCTAAAATATTGATTAAGAAATAAGACGTTTTTCATTTATTTTTTTTTTATTTATTTAAGAAAGTATTTCGTTTTTCCGTGAGATTTAAATATAACCTAGTAGTGGTATCATATTAGGGTTTAGTGTTACCCGCCAATTTTGTAATCTGTGCACTTTGTTTTTTTTTATTTAAGTCGGTTTATTTTATATGTTACAAAAAATAATTTTTCACAAAAAAATTTAATAAATACTTTTAAATGGTTTTTTTTTTATTTTTTTTTTTCATGAAAATTTTAGGAAAATATGCACATTTTAAAGGTAATTTTTTGTAAGTGACATATTTGAATTGAATACTTTTTAAATATAATTTTTAGTAAAGCAGCTGTTGTGGAAAGGTAATTTTTGTAAAAAGTGTTTCTTACAAAACAGTTTTTGAAAAATATATGTACATTTTTACAAAGTTTCAAATTTATGAAACATTTTTAAAAGCCACTTGTTGTAAAGGAAATTATGGGAAAACGGAATTGCTTCGTTAGGTGCTTTTTTAGAAAGTACCTAAATGTAATTTCTTAAAGTTTTAAACAGTACTTAATGAAAACCATACGATTTGAAAAATATTTTCAGTGATGCCAACTCTTGCAACATCAAAGGCACTGTGAGCCCATGGAAATAGGGTAAAAAAGGGTAAAAATGAAAAAAATTTCGGGTACAAAAGCACTAACTTAATTTTGTTTTGGGTCTGGTGGATCAAAAGACAGCCTTGGCTGTACTGAAAAAATTGCATTTGGATCTATTGATTTTTCATGTTTTTTGTGCGACTTAGTCGGAGTAAATCGCTTTCATATTGCATTTATTTCACAATTACAACAAATGCAATATGCTTTTAGTTCATCTTTTGCTGGTCTAAGCCACCTTTTAAAAGTTAGATCATTCTCCCAAGCTTTTCTATATATTCGTTTTTCCGGATGTACGAAGAATCGCCCAATTGAAAATCGACCGAATAACAAATATGTAGGATCGCCCAAAAATTGTTTTAAAATAAATTGGGTGATCGTTCATCGACTTTGGGCGATTCAACATTTTCAGATATTTGGGTATTTGTTCATAATGAATAATTGCCCAATTTTTGTAAAGAGTTAAAAAACAAACAAAAAATTTTTGGGCGATTATTCACTCTCAATTCGGATGATTTTACATAATGAACAAACATCCAAAATCTTTGGGCGATTATTCATTTCACACTTTTGGATTTTCCTTCATCTTTTTTGGGCGATCGGGCACTGTTTTTTGGGTGTTTCTTCACTATGACGAATCACCAAACTATTTTGGGCTTTCCTTCATTTAGCTGCTTCGGGCGATTTTCACTTGGGCGATAATACGTACAGCCCGTTTTTCCATCTAAAGGAAAGCCACTGTTAGATGATGAACTTTAACACATATAAAATGAATGAAGAAGTTACTTTTAATAACTGGCACTTTCTTGCTTATATTTACACAACAAACAAATCAACGGATATGTAAATTAAATGTAAATCGTTGCTAAAGAAATATATCATGAAATTTTTTTACGAATTAAAAAAAAATATGCTTGAGAATTCTAGAATTCAAACTCTTAACAGTTTGCGAGTACTAATCAAAATATAAATGCAAATAATACGCAGTTGGTTAGAAAAGTATTAGGTGGGTTTAAAGAATATGTAGTAGGAAAATGCATTAATGCCAAAAATGTTGATAATTTAAAAAGCACTTAAAAGCACTGTGAGAAATTGTTAAAAGCACTATAAATACCCGCTTTTCAAAAACGGGTATTTAATAAAATTTCGGGTATTGCTTGAGTAAAAAAGCACCAAAAATACCCGAAAAGCACCAAAATGGCAACGCTGAACATTTTGGAATATTTTGAAGTAATTTTAAATGCCGACTTTGCATTTTTTTTCCTCTTATTAATCGAGTTAGTTTTGTTTAAATAAGCGATATTAAGACTTACATCAAATGAGATAAAGTAATTCTCGTATTAAATTAAAAAAAAAAATGTTGTTATAAAATCTGCTATCACGTTCAACAGAGCAATCAAACTCTTAGTGATAAACATCATACGGAGTCTCCATTAGCCATGAACTTGGTATGAGCATCATGTCAGACTTCGCATATGGCTAATGTAGACCGCTCATGTCCATATTTCGTCCATGCAATGACATCAATGCCCGAACATATGGCTGAACAATGTTTGCCATGAGGTTGGCCATTCAATGTCATTTTCTCTTTGACAGTTTATTTTTTTAAGTTATGGCAGCTTTTGTTTCAATCAAATATTGTTTTGCAACAAATACTGCACAAAAACAGCGAAAAGCATAAAAAAACATTTTTAAATGCGATTACCATTTAAAAAATACCCAAAAACAAACCATTTAATAGAAAAACATGAACTATTTGAACGCTTTGACAAACTAAAAATTATGGTTAGTCAGCTCATGAACATCTGTAAGTATTCGCCGAATTCTAGAAAGTGGACATATTATTACCGTTTCTCTGCCAAAGTTATGTTCATGTCATGTTCAAGTAGATGCCTCGTGAAGACGTAGGGTAATGGGTCGATTATGGATGGCAACCGAACTCCAGTTGCATTGTCAGTTGCCGACAATTGTATTACGGATGGCAACTGGCAACTGAAAGGTTCTAGTTTCAGTTGCTATATAGTGCTTTTCTGCCAACCACAAATTTTCAGTTGCCAGCTGGCAATGCAACTGATGTTCGATTGCTATCCATAATCGAGCCACAAATTGATATTGATTTTTTTTCTCTCTGCTGCTCCATGAAATAATTTTTCCTGAATATAACTTTACGAAATTTATCAGACGAAAATCATATAAATTAATAATTAATTTAGTTTGAACATTTCTGTTTATTTTGTGCTTCAGAACACTGTGCAACCTTCAAAGAATATTTATTATTTCTATTGCGTTGCGTTAAAAGCGTTTGGTTTTATATACAATTTCCTTATGTTCGGTATATAAATTTACTATTTATTGTAGCATTAAATAATAAATAAAGAAAACATTATAAACCATTCAGCAGTCGCGCCATGTACATATGAACATACTCGTACATACATACATACATATGTACATAATTCGAAAAAGGTAATAATTTTTTATTGCGTAGCGCCAAATAAAATGCATTTCATTTCATTTCAATTCACTCTTTCTGTCTTCTATATAAAAAAACTTTATAGCATTTAATTGGAACATATTTTTAATGTTTTAAAAAAGGTACTTTGAGCTTTGACTTCAATTTAATTAATTAAAATTGTATTCCTTACATTCGTTTTCATGTTCAATTTAAACTTCATAAGAATTCTAGAAATATTTAAAGACTGCTACAACAATAATAACAATCCGAAAGGTGTCAAATTAAACTTTTATGGTTTTTGGCATGAAAATCGAAAGGTTGTTTAGCACAAGCACATAAAATAATAAAAACGAAAGGATGTATGTATGTATGTACGTCTATACGACAGACAGTTTGATGGATGGCAGCTTTTGTTAAAATTTATCAATGACAAAAATTGTATCTAAAACTTACATTTTTTGACAAAATGTTGTGTACAAAAATATTATCCAACTTTAAAAGGGGTGGCTGATGTTGTGCAAAACCCTTCCTTTTAGGTTTTTTCAATTCACAACTTTTTGATGTTACAAATATTGTTTATTTAAATTGCGTTTTTTTTTCAATATTTATAACACTGATAGATATATTTTAAATAATGTATGCGCACTTGATAAATATTTCCTAATCACTAAAACAAAAATGTAAGTATATTTACAATAATATCTAAAAAAAAGTTTTCTTTAACCTTTTTTTGTGGTTTAACTTTTTATTAATAATTGACAGATTTCCTTTTTGATTTTTTCAAAATATTTAATTTTGTTTTCACTATTTTTTTATTTTAATACACAAAAACGCAGATTGTTTCTTTTAAAACTTTTATACGAAAGCTCTAGTTGTTAGTGTAGTAATTAACAGTAAAAGGCCCGTTATACTTGTTAGTATGTGTGCTCTCAAATTCCGTTATTTAAAAACTGTGCAAATGTTTTACTTCTTTACCAGGACTTTGTAAAAGCAAAAAAAAAATCAGCTGTGCTTAGGTTTGGTTAATTTCAATAAGGACATGCGCTTTAAGAGATTGAAAGAAAGCAGGTGTCTTTGTAGAGAGATGTAGAGAGTACTTTAACCAAAGAGATAGATATGTAATTGTATGTATAAGTGTAGTTAAAAATAAACGACTAGAAATTTTTTTTCTTTTTTTTTTTTAAATCCAACACAAAACAATGGAAATTAAGACGCACAGATTTATGTAACAACTTGTTTTTTTTTTTCTTTTTGCTTTTCAATTGATTTTAAAAAGGTCTTACTACACAAATATACAAATTCTATTGATATTATTTTGTATTTACTCTTAAGTAAACTTTTAATTACTAAAATGCGCAATAAAGGTATTTCAAAAGTTTTTATTAAAGAATTTTTTACAGCCGTTTTCTTGATAAATCGTTTAAGTTCTTTTTTTTCCTTATTTCACTTTTCAACTGCACTTTTGTATTTTGTTCTTGTTTTTTCTTTCTTATATTTAAATATTTGTTAGATTATTTTAATATATTCACTAGAACTGTTAACAACAACTGTCGCACATTGACTGTCATTAACGGTATGTTTGGCAATTACTTGTCAAACTTTAGTTATTCATTCGCATTTAGTGGTTCTCTGTTTACAATTTGTATAACAAATCATGTCGTTTAACATTCTTATTTATGTAAGTATATAGTACATTCTCCGGTTATGTTTTGAAATGTTAGAAATTTTACAGTAACACTTACTTTGTTGTTTTAATGTCATCAGCCATTATCAGAAAGATGGACCGTAAATTGATTTTGTCATTTGAAATTCGGAAATAATTTATTTTATCGAAAACTATGAAATTTTAAATTTCGATCGTGCTGATGCTGTAATCAAGAAAAAGTTCTGGAATATTTATTATTTTAAATGATTGGACTACGAGTAGAAATCAAACAATGACCTTTAAGAAAATACAGATGTTATGGAAAGAACGATAAGACTACTGTTAAAATTATAAAATAATGTTAGTAATTTACTTGGAAAGTGGCTAAACGTGGTACAACAGGGAGTTTATTTCGCATTACAACGATACAAATAATAAAAATAGTTTTCCCTTTAAAGTGATGTATGGTACATTGTTGATACCTTAATGAAAATTATTTAGTAACCAAACAAATGTTAAGTTTCGGGGAAAAAAATTCCTTGATTTAATTATAATAATCTCTATATAGTAACGGTAAATAATTTTAATAAAGATATTTTCCGACTCTTTCATGAATACCAAATACATAATTAATTACACAATAAAAATTAACTAAAGCTTAGGAAATTTTGACTTCATTTGAGTTAAAAATGTTTATTGTATGTCGCCATGCCGTTTTTACATAAATTATGTTAAAATATATTTGATGTTAGGAAATAAAAATTTTGTTATTCATAATCAGAAGAAAATATTTATTGAAAACTAATTCCGTGTTTCAAAAAATTAGTAAAAATTTTGCCGTGCATAGGAAACGATGCCGTCATATACTTGTGTAGTGGTTCATTCCCTTGCTATGTGGTTTATAACCTTGTTGAGGACTACTCATTGCCAATTTTTTCCTTAAGATTGTGCTTCCTGATGACGCAGACGTTTTTGAAGTCAGAAGAACTCATGGTAGCTGCTTCTTTTTGTGTTTGTCTTTTTTCTTCTAAAGTGCGATTGAAGACTTTTTAATAAAACTCGAAGTCTAGTGAGATTCGAACCGAGATACTTTGGCTTTTTAGATATTTCACTTTATACTATTTTTTGGCATATCATGCAAAAAAAAAGAGATCTGAAGTTTGTGTGAAAAATCGCTTTAATCTTTTACAAAAAATATAAAACTTATTTTTTCTTCAATGATTTCATTCCTATATTAAGAAATATTTTTAAGTTTTTAATTCGATTAACTATAAAAGCATTTTTTTATTATTAATATTTTTGAGTACAACAAGACTGAGTTTTTGTCTTGGGAAAACAGATTTTTCCACAAAATCAATTCTTTAAACATTTTTTGCAATAAGAAAGATCGAGCATTAAAAAGTGTATGACTATCTAAGTTCCACATTGATATTTACAGATTTCTCTACAAGATTTATTTCTACGATTCTTTTTAAATACTAGTAAATAAAATCTTTGAAAAAGTCTGATATAAAAAAAATTAATTATATCCAACCGAGCAGAATGGGAAAAAATTTTGATACCTTGTGGAAAATGATATTCATATTTCAGAAAGTTTTGTTTTAATATTCAAAGAGATTAAATTGCACAGACACTCTACTATAAGTTTCCTTTCCATATTCCATCACCTACTCGTACAGATGAATGTTTGTTTGTGCATCTGCTCAAAAGTTAATTTAAAGGCTTTCTGTTTTTTTATGTTCGAAAGAACTGAAAGTAATGACCGTAGTTTTATGCACATTAAACAATTAAATAAAAAATAGTTTTCATACAAGGAATGCAATGCATTTCCTCTTTGTTACATGTTTCCTTGTTCTGGGAAAATGCATACAAACATGTTATTTACTCTTTTATTTTTCTTTCACAAAAACAGTTCTACAAAAAAAATTTTTAAAAAATCATTTAATTTTAACATAAATAACCATTTACTATAGGGGTTAATTTTTATTTTAACTTTCATTTAGCACTAGCGATACCCAGCGTACTTCGCTATTCCCGATTTCCATAAAATAGAACGAAATTTTAAAAGTATAAATTATTGTCTCTTTAATATCATAAAAGCTTAACTTAAACATAAAATCAGGAGATTGGGCATTGTGAAATATAATTCACTGGCAACACTGGAATGTTAAATATGTGTTGAAAAATAAATCTACAAAGTAACATCAATTTAGAGGTGAGAAGTCTCGTATCGCATTTTCATTCGAAATGTGCATTAATGAGATTTTTAATTATGGTCAGCAGAGCTACACATGAATACTGGCGAGTTTTAGTGGATTCGAAATCAAGGTTTTTTTTAGGACCAGCACTTAAGGGACGACGCCTACTTATGCAGTGCATAATCCCAGAACTAGAAAAATTGGATGTGCTCCAAATACACCAAATAAAGTTGACTAACCTACTGTCACCGATAAACTTATTCGTTCGAATTTAGGTGGTATAAATATTAAGGCGATCAGATAGAGTAAAATATGTCAAACACCGTCTTAAAAAACTGAGGCACATGAATCCTTCTTTTGCGACATGAAAAATGTGATGAGTACAACGTACATATTACACTGGATTTTCATACCAAGAACATCAAGAGCTTCTGATACCCTCTTTAATTACAGATCAAGCAGAATGTTCCGTCATTCGCCTCTAACCCATTTGGAGATTATTATTATTAGTGGAGATCAGCCGTGTTGTTGAAATACAAGTGATGTTGGATATTAAATTTTCCTTTGTCGTTTGAAATAATTATAAAAAATTATTTCGAAGCTCGGTTGATCCGATATGTGAATATTAGTATTTACTTTGTATTCGCACTTCCCTCCTCCAGTAAGAAAAAAAGTAATTCTATCTAAATTTCCTGGTCATCAGTAATACCGATAACGTTTGTTGCTCTTTGGGTGGAACAACACACTACTTATGAAAAACTGTAATGCCCTCTTTTTAACGGCGGACAGATAAGTGTGTTTTTCGGCTGAGGATAACTTTTAAATCGTAAGATCATGAAAAATCTAAATAAGAGATAGTCCACGCTCATTGCATGTACGCATGGTCACATTCAGTTGAATTCTTAAATAAAAACATTTAACTGTAAAAATGATAAGAATCAGTTTAACACAAATGCAATAGTGTGTGTAGTTAGATCTCAAAGTAAAATAACTTGGTAATAGGAAATTCGAAATTTTGGAAGTGGCGAATAAATTAAATAAAAGAAGAATAAATTCCCATTATTTTTTATTTGAAAGGTTTGTTAAATATATAATATTTTTACCCATTGATATCCATCATCAATTGCGGCCATATTGGCTTTTTAATATTGTAATAATTTAAATTTACATTAAATCAAATATTTAACTTATAATTCCTACTACTTTTCAATTAAATTAAAGTTTCTTTTCAAAAGTATGGTTGAAGTCTACTGGTGATTTCGCAAAGCACCAAACAAAATATTTGAAACAAGATTTATTTTATCGAGTTTTACAAATCCAAACCGCAACTGTAGAATTGAAATGATTATAATTAAAAAAAAAAAAAATTTGCAACAGGACCTCCCGAGAGTTATTAATTTAATATGAGAAAGTTAAAAGATTCTTTTTCTTCTGTAATTCTCAAATGATTTTTGAAAGTTCGTTCATGATTTTGTATGCGCTCCAAAAATCGTTTTGTGGGATACTTCAGTCAGTAATTTTTCCGTTTTAATCAAAACGTCGATGGTACAATGTTTCTTTCTTTCTTAAGTTGTGAACTTAAATCAGTGTCGGGCGCACACATACTCTCTCATATGTTTTGGTATGGGAAGCAGCAAAAAACGAACGACCGTCAATAATTATACACTCGAAAAATTTTTCTGTTGCCAAAAGTAATACATTTCTTGGCTTTTAGTATTTTTATTTGATGTGAATTTTTTTTTCAATAATACTTTTTATGTTAATATAATAATAACGAAAACAATATTCATTTAATAATAAACTAGTTACACAACGAATGAAATAAAATGTATTATTTAATAAGTTAAGAAATATCGAGAAATCATAATAAATAAAAATAAAATTTATTACAAACGAAGCCCTCAAGCTTGATAATTTATTAAATTCGATAATTAAAATAAAAAGTTCGAATAAAAACAAAATTATAAATATAAAATCATTTTCCCATTCGTCATTGAACATTTTGAGTGTTAACAAAAAATTGTGCAGCGAAGTCTTACTCAAACAAGTGCTGATCAGCGACAGGTTTAATTTACTTTGACGAAATGATAACAAAGCAACAACCGAACGTTAATTCTCATAAGCTACACGAAGATGCTTATAGTATACGTGTGTCGACGTCGCGCAAACAGAATTTTCTTGCTAAGCACGCGTGCTTAGCATTTCAAAAATCGCCCGACACTGACTTAAATCATGCATCCATCCATCAGATCGATTTGTATTGAGATCTTTTCGTCGAATAAAACTTCTTTTTACTACTTACTTCATCATGTCTCTATAGTTTTTTTTTTTGCGTATTTAAGGGTGCTTTCTTCGATGATCTACGACCGCGACTCGGCCTTAGAATACGATTATGATCTGTACAAACATTTGCACTAAGACCGCATTCTCTGCGCGCTTCGCCGCTTATGTACACGCATTTGAACCAAGTCTGCAAACTGTATGATATTCTCTAAAAAAAACAAAATTTTCTTTAACAGAAAAAACACCTTTCGCATTTTTTTTTTATCAAATTAGTAGTAAGAGTGCAGTCAATAAAAGTCCCAAATTGTGTAATCCCTCATTATTAATTATGAGTCTAAATATTCCATATTTATGTGATTCGCAGTGTACAAAATAGTGTTGTAACTTAAAAATTAATATTATTTGAATTTTTCCATAAAAAACAATATTTTGTTTTGTGCTTTAATTATTCTAGAAGAAAAAATTCTAAATCGCAAAACAATTGAAAAAGGACAAGAAAATTTTGACCCTACGGTGGTTAAAGCTGAAATCATAATGTCTCGAAGACCAAACACTATCTCACTAACAATGATGGTACTTGCAGTCGAGTACTTGAATATATTTAAGCTTTCTTCGATTCGTTAGAGATTTTAAGCTCTTTTCAGCTTTTATTTGGTAGTTCAGCGAAATTAAAGGTCAGCATGAGTCTTTGGCTACATTTGGAGTAAAAATTAATATTCCTTAAAATAAGAGAACATATAACAACGTAAGTCACGTAACTGGCTCTCAAGGAAAAGGCCACTTACATAATTAAGATGCTCAGTGATAGAAATTAATTTAATATTTAATATATTTTTCCTGTGGTGATTTCTTTAATTCTAATAAAATTACTGTTGTCGAAAATAATTCTTTAGATTGGGAAAAATTATGCAGGTATAATGAGGATATTTTATAAACATTTTTGTTCTAGTTCGTTGAGATGTGTACTCTTTTCACTACTTGCGACTTCGGAGCATATTGCTCCACTCCCATACTCATCAGTCATGGGACAAGTACTTACGTGGAAGACAATTGATACAAAATTTACCGCAGCGAAGTTTTATCTCTGTATTGATTTTTATTTGCACGTGCCCTTGCACTTAGCAGTACATCGTTTTACTACACCATCATCTGCGTTATCAGTAATTAGTATAATTGGGTGTAGACTTAAGCAAATGTTAGATCTGAACTTCGTTTAAATTGCAGAAAAATATGTCACTGTGTGTAGTCGTAGTAAATACGCGTGTATCGGAATTGTATTTTATTTTTCTCCTTAATGAAATGTAAAATGTATTTGTGTGTGGCTCTGTAAAATTGAACACTCGTGTGTGATAAAAAAAAGAGAATCAATAAACAAAAATAGCAACCAAAAAAAATCATAAATACCCAGTAAACAGGGGACATGTATGAGGAGGTGAGAAAAATTAGTCTTTTGGGACGTTTTGGAAAGTACATATTCGTCATTATTCTGCTATGACGTTTACGAATATTGTCTGAAATTATTCTGTTCGTTGTCAGGCGGGCGGTTAGTGTTTTTAAACCCATTGTACGATTTTAGTTTTTACAATAATTTTCATTTAGGTTCCGTGCATCAAAAGTGGCTGCTTTTTGGTCGGCTTCATATTGATAGACATGTTTCTTTGTGCTGAAATAAAAGCAGTTAAATTTCAACAAAATTTAGCTGAAGCTTACACAGAAACTTTCATATCTCCAACATGCTACTCAATACAGTTAGTGTACGTATATACGCAGCACAAATGGGTACTTAACAAAATATTAAATGACATAAAACATGATTTATGTGCAGTGGTGAAAATAGAAAAAAAAATAAATAAAATCAAGGATATTTTTAAACAAAATCGTGTAAACCTTCAGGACAGTTTTTCTCCACTCCGAATATTTGGCGATGAACAGCTCATAAAAAGTATTGCAAAAATATTCAGATCTGCTGAAAAATCATTTAAAATAAAAAAAATTCTAGTGCTGTACAGAATTCTTTGAAGTTTTCGGGGAAAGTTTAGGCAACCTGTATATACTTTCAAATCAAAATATTAGCTGGGTATTTTACAAATGTATTTTATTTAATCGTATGGGAGGGTCTGTACAAAAATCACTGATGCTTGTGCATAACGGTTAAAAGCGCAGACGAAAAATTAAAGACAACAAGTATACGTGTTAAGCAACAAATTTCAGTTTTCTATCAAGTTTTACAATACGTTTAAAGTTAAGACCAAAAGAGCGACTTTGAAAAAATTTCAGTCCTACGATTGTTGCGTTTAATGTTCTACAAAAAAATAAAACATTTTCTAATTAAATTTTGTTTATAAATTTAATAAATAGTTTATTTGTTTTGGTAAAGATTTCATTATAAAGTCTTATTTACACAATAACAAAAACCGAAAAGGGGCGTTAAATTTTTTAATGATTTTTTCAAATGTAGGTTTAATTTTCAGTAAAAAAAAAAACTACAGTGAACTCGCAGTAATGTGAACTTATAAAATCCAAGGTTGTTCAGTTTATTGAATTTGCAATAATCTTTACCACTCTACTATATTATTTAGTACAATAGAAAGGCCCACAAAGAAAAGAAAGACCAGGTTGGTAAAATAACATAAAATTTATTTCAAACATTTAAATTTTCATATATTCAGTTTTAGTTTAATACTTAATAACAAAAACATACCGGGAGATCGTACAAAACTAGAAGAAAATAGCGTTAGAAATTTATAAAACATTTGAGTGTAACACATAGCAACAAAAATGTTCGGTTTTAAATGCAAGTCATTTGTTGTTTGAGTTGGTGTTCTCCAAAAAAAACTGTTGCTAACAATTTAGACTCTAAATTTTAGAGCCATCAAACTTTGTTCGCAATTTAGAGAGTTCATATAAGGCAATGAGTGTTCATGTTAGTGGACAGTTCACTATTGTGGAAATTCACATTACCGCGAGTTCATTGTACTTTCAATTTATTAAATTTGTTTTCTGATTTTGAAAAAAAAATATAAAAATTAATCGAAATGTCTGTTTATAGGTCTCAATTAGCTCTACTAAGGTCTGATACTATCAATAGACCATATAAATTTATTTGCTTTTAAGATATCGACGTACACACAATAAACTCGTACTAAATTTTAATATTTTCAGATTACTTTGAGTACGAGTTGTACATAATAATTTTAATATAAAATTGGCGTGAGTATGTAAAAAATTTAATTCATCTCAGTTCTGAAAATATTAATTCAACTGTGTTCCATGATAAAAATCAGCATAAATAATTCCGATTAGGTATTGATTGCAGTAGACGACAGGATTGATTTTAGGTAAAAGAAATGTGTACGGCTTTCATGATATTCGCCTTAAATCAAGCCGAGTGTTTTTTTTTTTTTTGTATTGAATAGTCCGTACTTGTATGAATCCTTTCATACATGATTTAAGTAAATTTGATTCAGAAAATACCTCAACACCTGCTTGCAGTTTCAGTACTTTTTTCTTATAAGCCATTTTATTCTTGGCATTTTTTAATTTTTATATGTTAGCAACATTGACAACAGGTGTAGCAGGCTTGGCTGCTGTTTGTGGAGAGATTTTCGTGGGAAGGAATTTAGGGGATTTTTTTCAGTATTTAATAAACATTTTTTACTTTTATTCATATAATCGTATATTTGTACATATATATTTTGGATTCTTCCTCATGCATGTAAAGGTATCTACAAGTACATATATAAATCCGAATAATCCATTTATATTAATATTATTTAATAAAATAAGTAAAGTTCCAAAAATAAAATTGGATTTTGTAATTGAACGATGATGCTCAATATTTTTAGTTTTTGAACGAGGGATTTTGGGAACACCACTTTTTAAAATTCGGGAGAGGAGGAAATATTTACTTGGCTACACTGGATGTGTGTGGTAGCAGTCCTTACTGAAATTGATGTTAGTGTTAAAAGAAATGAAACTAAATATTAACAAAATATTAATAAAAAAATACCATTTTATTGGAAAAATACTTTATTGGTTTAAATTCACATCACGTTTTTAATTTACTTAGAAATACGCTAATTTTAATAATAAAAGCCGCATAAAAGAAAAAATTATTAATTAATGTTTTACTTGTAATCCCATATCTTCGTTTTATACAGAAATTTTGAAGTGAGTTCGTTTAATCGAAACCTTTTTCACTTATCCGAATTTCTTTTTATCGAAAATCTCGCCTCAGCGGAACAGGTATGCACTTGTAATTTTTAATTTTGGCTTAACCGAATCCGACTGTACGCGTAAATTCTCGTACAACAAATATAATCGTACGCACGTAACGATAGTTTGTATTTTGTTTATATTCCTGAGTATGATTTATTTTCATTATATTCCTCATACGGCACAACGAGCAATTGTTTTAGTGTACAACATGCATCCATACATACGTATGTACTACATATGTATGTATATGAACATATCGCTGCTTTATTGCAACGTAGTCATATCTCAAAAAAACTCAAACGTGGCAAAATGCATTTAAAGTTTTCAAAGCGTAAGCATTTATATGGACGGTTTGAGCATGTAAGCGGTTATAACTTGGGTTTAGATCAGTGTCGGGCGCACACATACTCTCTCATATGTTTTGGTATGGGAAGCAGCAAAAACCGAACGACGGTCAATAATAATACACTCGAAAAATTTGTCAGTTACCAAAAGTAAAATACATTTCTTGCCTTTTAGTATTTTTATTTGATTTGAAGTTTTTTTCAATATTACTTTTTATGTTAATATAATAATAACGAAAACAATATTCATTTAATAATAAACTAGTTACACAACGAATGAAATAAAATATAATATTTAATAAGTAAAGAAATATCGAGAAAACATAATAAATAAAAATAAAATTTATTAAAAACGAAGCCCTCAAGCTTGATATTTTATTAAATTCGATAATTAAAATGAAAAGTTCGAATAAAAACAAAATTATAAAAAAAAATCATTTTCCCATTCTTCATTGAACATTTTGCTTTGAGTGTAAACAAAAAATTGCAAAGCGAGATCCTACTCAAACAAGTGCTGATCAGCGACTGGTTTGATTTACTTTGACGAAATGATAACAAAGCAACAACCAGTGTTGCCGTTTTGGTTATTTTTAACCAAAAATGGTAATTTTTTTTTTCCAATGTGGAGATGTGAACTTTTTTTTCATTTTGGTAACTTTTTTGGAAATCAAAAATATGAATGTTTTTTTATCTAATTAATTTAATAAAACGTTTTTTATTACGTTGTTTTGATGACACTGTAAAATTTTACAAAAGTAGTTTTGTTAAAAGTTTAATTTCGTTAGAAACGGTAAATTTATTTGATGAAACAAATTACTTAAACATAGAAAATATTTTTATTGGCCGTAAAGCTGAACTATGTATGCAGGAAAGTAACTTGTCCAACTTAAAAAAATATGAAATTAAAAAAAATATACAATCTTTTTATATAGAACTTTTAAAAGAAATTTCAAAACGCTTTGATTTTTCAAGAAAAGATTTAAAACATCTTGCCATAATAACACCTAATCAAGTTTTAAATAATTTAGAAATTTCTTTGGAGCCTTTATTGTCAACTTTCCCAAACTTAACAGGCGGTAATGAAGAAGAAATTTTAAACCAATGGAAGTTATTAAGATTTGCGAACATTACAGAGCTAAAGAGTGACATGGATATAGTTGAATTTTGGGATAAAGTATCCAAATACAAAAATGGAATGGATGAAAAATGTTTTGAAGACCTAATTAATTTTGTTCAAAATTTGCTGACATTGCCACATAGTTCTGCTGCTGCCGAAAGAAAATTTTCCCAACTTAATTTAATAAAAACTAAGTTTCGAAATAAACTTGACTTTAAAACTATTAATAATATAATGCAATCAAAGGAATTGTGCAAAGACCAAAATAATTCACACTATGTGTGGTCTGCCAATGATATGTTTTAACCTTATCAATTAATTTTTTATGTCATATTACACAGTGATAAATTTTACCTGTAACTAATTTGTTGATCTCTATATGTAATAAAATTACATATAAGTTTTTTTAGTTGTTTAGTATTTTTTATGTAAAAGAATTTATTTTTTATTTTTTTTATCTCTGAAGTACAAATGAATTTTAAACATGTAAATATATTTAATATTATATATTATTTAAAAAAATAATAAAAAAAAAATTTGGTTATTTTTTTTCTCGTTTAGTAAGTTTTTGGTTACATAAATTTTTTGGAAGTGGCAACACTGGCAACAACCGAACGTTAATTCTCATAAGCTACACGAAGATGCTTATAGTATACGTGTGTCGACGTCGCGCAAACAGAATTTTCTTGCTAAGCACGCGTGCTTAGCATTTCAAAAATCGCCCGACACTGGTTTACAGCCATACCTAAACAAGAGCGGAAAGCGGAACGTTTTCTACCGCCTAGCGTTAACGCTGAAATACCATACCTAAACAAGAGCGTCAACCAGGGATGATAAAGTTGATACTTTGGTATTTTTTTTGATACTTTCTGATCTTCCGAAGTACCGTGGTACCCCAGTGACACATTTGATACTTTTTTGTACCATCTCAAATAAATACGTGATATGGTAACATTTTTTTTACTTCATCTTCTTTGCTGAGGTTTTCGTAACAGTTGATGAAATGTGTATGCTTTTTTACAATGACAACGGCAACCGGCTTAAGTTAACAACGAATTGTTGCATTTATTCATCAATATTAATTGAATAAATTCTTAAAATCTAAAAAACATGTAATATTGAGTATAATTTGAAAGACAGTGAAATATGTGCATAAAAAATGTATTATTAGAAAATTGATACTTTTTCGACCTGAAAAGTACTTTTTTAAAACTTTTTTAGTACCATTTCATCGGTCTCATTTATCATCCCTGGCGTCAACGCTTTGTCATAAAAACAGGGTTATTACAAAATATATAACAACCCTGATTATAATAGTATACTCATAACCTAATAATACATGCATCTCTACAACAAACACAACAAAAAAATTCCTCAGAAGTCAAAAGTATAAATGTGTATGTGTGTATGTTTCAACCTGTGACAAAAATATAAATAAAAATTATTCATTCAAATACGAAAAAATAAATACAAATCAATATTAAACCCTTGAAATAAAAAACAAGTAATTTACAAGAATTGTCAGCTGGGCTTGTAAGACTACCTTATAGTCATTGTATCATGAGTGCTTGTCTTTTGCAGCTAACTTCACTATTAAACGCGCTGTCAAAATCGGATTTTCCAATTGCAAAATTTTGCCGCCGCGTTATTTCGGGACGCTCCATACAAATTGTATGGGCATGAGAACTTTTGACAGCTAAAAAACGCTTGCCGCTCTTGTTTAGGTATGGCTGTTAGATAGAGATATGTTTATGCAAATTTTTTTACAAATAAAGAAGGTATTGAGAATCTCTTTTTCGTCAGTAACTGAAAAATTTTGTTTTTTGAGATATGACTATGTTGCAATAAAGGCGCGATATACATATTTTCTGTTCAAAGTTATAATAATCACCTAAAAGTATACTTTATTGTCATTTTATTTTACGCTTCGTTCGAACATGACGTTCAATGCCAACATGTTCAATTTACTGGCATATATCGGTCGTTTAACGTAACACAGTCATATCTAAAAACATTGAAAATGGGCAAAGTTAATTTCAAGTTTTCAAAATATTAGCATATTGTGGTTCAAACTTCGGTTTAGATTGAGATATTTTCATGAATAATAACTGGCAAATAAACAATTTCTCTTCAGTATCTTAAAATTTCATTTTTTCGAGATATAACTACGTTGCACTAAACGAGCGATCTGAAAAATATATATGTATACCTAAACTACTAAAATTTGAATAAAAACTCGTCAAGAAAAATACTGCTGAGTTGTAAATCCAAGCGTAGACATTTCATCCAAAAAATTAAACTCTTTTGAGACTTGTTGTGTATGAAATGAACAATTAACTTTTGTTTCAATTGTAAGAGGAAACGGAAGTATAAGAACAACGTCTACGCTCAAACAATGGAATTTAAGCAGCATAAATATTCGTTTTACTTGTACACATGATGGATTAACACTGAGCATCTTTGTTAAATATTCCGCAAGGAATTTTCAATGTCTCTAGTCAGACGAGTACGAGTATCAAAAGTGATGCAGTTTTAATATGACCGCCACTGATACTCCAATCAAACAAATGTTTATGTGTGTAGTTACTTCTGAGTGTTTCTTAAGACAACATTTTATGATGTTTGTCAAGGCAACATGTGGTAATCGTTTTACCAACATATGAAATACAGATGTCAAGCTTAAAGCTCTGTACAGACGGTTGTCAGATCTAACAATATTGTCAGTAAAATGTGTTCAAAATTTCTTACAACCGTCTGAACTAACAATTTTTGTCTGACAACATTGCCAGAAAAACCATTGTCATTAAATTGTTATACTACAATATATCAAAAAATTGTCAGACATCTGACAATCGTGAGAATACAATTCGCTTTCATTGCCAGGTAATTGTCAGACAATTTTTCATTGTCAGATGTTTGAGTTTTGTGAATCTGACAATTTTCTCATTGTCAGTAAATAAACAAGCAAAAGCTTTTATTACAGTCGAATTCGGATAAGATTGCTTAACTGAAAATAAAAATTTGTATTTAGTTTTTTCTATCAATTTCAAAGCATTTACTATGGCTTAAAAAAATCCGCTTAAAAGTAACCCCGTTTAATTGAAACATATTTCGGTTAGAAATAAGATAATTTATATAAAACAAACACCACTTAAAAGAAAACATTATTAATTTACTGGCAACGAAATACTTTTTAGCGACTGCTCATTTCAATTAAATATAATTAACTATTTATTATTTTCAAATATAGTTACAAGCTTATATTTCAGTTTTTAAAATGAATCTGAAATGAAAAACATAAATTTTCGCTTAGCCGAATCCGACTGTATTCTCTTTCTCTTAAAAGTATTCTATACATTTCATGGTGTTTATGCTCTCTGAGAGAATCTGGCAATTATTGTTATATCTAACAACTGTGTAAACAGACAATTTATTGACTTACAACGTTGCTAGATAAATTTATTGTCTGACAATAAATTAAAAGCTTTTCTGACAATTTTCTTACAACCGTGTGAACTGACAATAAAGCTTGTGCTGGCAATTATTTATTGTCAGTACATTGCCAGCAAATTGTTAGATCTGACAATATTGTTAGATCTGACAACCGTCTGTACAGAGCTTAAGTAATATACATATGTACACATAGTTTATTGTTAAATGCAACAAAAGCAACAACAAAAAGTAATAAAAAACAAAGAGCAGAAAAATGCATCTGCTAATACGATAACTTTTTCAACCAATTGAAAAATAAAATTCTGTTACAAAAAAAAATGTTAGCAAAAATTTATTTATTTATTAGCAAATCTATATGGTGCATTTCATTGGTTGTTGAATAACAACTCATAAGTAGATATTTACTACCTCATGCTATAAAAGCTTTTTTAATCATAACCAATAAATTAATTGTTGAAAACCGTAATATTTATCCTAAAAAAAATGGCTGGTAAAAAATTGTCTATGGAATCTATATAATTAATAGGCAAGACCATATTTGCTGATGTACTTTGAGGGCATAATATTTGACCGATTTGGACAAAATTAAAAATATTTATTCACAGATTTTAAGGAGATATTGTGGGTTAAAGTGGGTTCGGCATTAATCGTTTATTGTTGCTACTAGTCCATGCACACGTATTACTCATGCAGGTTAGTTTAAAAAATACAACAACAAACAAAACATGCATGTTTTTTCTCCAACTGATTTATCAGAGAAAGTAGCAACAACAATATATATTTTTCTATTTTTAGATATGGGAGAATCGTAGGAATGTTAAAGGATCAAAAGAGCAGAGAGATCAGCAAATAGATTTCGGTGATTAGAAAGGTATTTTGTTTTTGCATTTTATTTTATTTGTAATTTATTATGAATTCATGCAAATATACTATTCAGTAATTGAAGTTGTGTTTATTATTATGGTAAGACTGTTTTTAATGAGATTTTTTACAATAATTTCTCTATAATCATTAAAAAATTTATTTTCATCTAGAATACGATCGATTCTGTCGGACGTTGGTTATACTTGTATCCATCAAAGTCAAGTATTATCAATGTTAAAGTTTATTAGTAAGAGGAATTTTCGTAACTGATTTTATTGCATTAAAATGGCTCAGGGATACTGAAGCAGATTTAAAAATTGTACTAACTTTCATGAAAAACTGTCCTTTTTTTTAGTAAAGTTGTACCAAATTCTTTAATGTTTTATTCATAACGCTTTTTATTAAAAAGTGATTAAAAATAAACTCAAAATTCGTTTGTACATACGTATACATATCTAAGTGTTTAAGTAAAATTACATTAAAGCACATTTGTATGAAAAACTTATATGTATGTAACAAACTTGACAATTAATATCGAATAGGTTCAGCACCCGATGAAAAAGTTATGGAAAGATCAGTTAATTTGCCAATCTGTAACATTAATTGACTTCCTAAAGGAGTAGAGGGGATCATAGATTCATTTCAACCAGGTCAAAAATCTAATTTACCACTGGATATGAATACAAAGGTTTATGAGACCCTAAATAGGCGCGTCAAGTGTCCCCGTTTTCTGTAGGTTATCAATTAATTTAAAGTTTAATTACAAAAGCTACACAAAAGTGCTATTAGTTGCTGAGATGAAAGTAACATTTAGGATATTCTTCTTACTAACAAACTCTTATTATATTGTAAATTACAGCAGGACTATAATTTATGACTTCAGAAAAACTTTTGCTTTGATTAGATTACAGACAGTCGAAACAAACTGTATGTTCCTCACTTTAGTTTTCAATTTATTTTAATACGAAAATACCCGTTTCGCATTTACAGATAATTGATAATATTTCTCCAGCAATTCTTTAAATATCAGAAAACAACAGCTTATTTACTTCTTTTTTGATTTTATAGGATACTAGCTTATCCCGGTGTGCTTCGCTACCCCCGTCGTTATAAAATATAATTAAAAGTATTTATATATCCTATTGTGAAAATTTAATGACGATCGGTCCAGTAGTTAAGACTATATTACGATTTTTAATTTTCCTAAAAAGGGGCGTGGTCCCACCTACTTTTCTCCTGGTACGTATTCCAAATCATGCCAATACCATATGTACCAAATATCATCGACGTAGGTCAAAAAATGCCCAAAATATGGCGATTTAAATTTTTGGGTTATATGGGCGGTGCCACGCCTCTTTGTCCAATCAAAACTTCATATAGCCCATTATTCCTTCCAGAGTCACAGTAACATGCTGTGAAAATTTCAGGAAGATCGGTCCAAGGGTTTGGTTTTCCTAAAAAGTGGCGTGGTTCCACCCACTTTTCTCCTGGTACGTATTCCAAATTATGCCAATACCATATGTACCAAATATCATCGACGTAGGTCAAAAAATGCCCAAAATATGGCGATTTAAATTTTTGGGTTATATGGGCGGTGCCACACCCCTTTGTCCAATCAAAACTTCATATAACCTATAATTCATCCGAGAGTTCCAGTTAAATACTGTGAAAAGTTCAGGAAGATCGGTCCAAGGGTTTGGCCTCCTATAAGGAACAAACAAACAAATAAACAAACACACATTCGGTTTTATATATCGCACCCGTTCAACAATACTGTATTAACTCAAAAACTTCAAAGTGTTCAGGAGAGACAAAAAACTGTTTTTTTTTATACTATTCGTCTATCACAAAGAGAGATACAACTGTATTTTTTTGGGTGAAAGAGTGGAGAAAATGGTGTAAAATTTTTACAGTGGATAGATATGACCACTGTTCATCGATTTCTTGCAAAAAACGAAATTTTAAAAATTTTGAGTTAATACAGTATTGTTGAACGAGTGCGATATAAGATTGATGAAAGAGGATTTCTTAAAATACGTGTCATACAAAAGGATTTTTTTTCCATTTAGTCATTGTGGTGCTATGGTACATTTACTTTACTATAGTACCAACTTTTTTATCCCTGCAGTGGCTGTACTGCTTTTAGGCCAATGATAATAAATAATATATTTCAACGAAATTTCCTCATATAGTACTCATATATCATCAGTTTAATATACAATATAAACCGCCCTAATTCACTTTCGATCGATATCGCTAATGTTTTTCAAAAATAAAGAACCCATAGTAATTTTGAATTTTCATTAATTTAATAAAACTGAACTTAAGCCTAATAATAATAATTTCTCATTGATATTGAATCCCATAATTTGGTCTATGTTATTTGCTTGATTTGCAAAAGTAAGTAACTTTATATCGTATTTATTGCATTTCTATATACTATGTATTCTATTCGAATTATTGAAGGAATTTCCAATAATGGCGGCAATGCTCATTACTTTCTCTCTCTCTCTCTCTATTAAAACATTATTAATTGCCCTTATATGAATTGAAAAAAATATCGAAAAGCTTTGAATGGACATGTTGCGTTAACATATTCCATGTTGCACTAACTTTATTTTGAAATATGCTAAAATTTTCTGTGGGAAAAACGGCCAGCATTATTACCAATCGATTTGGTGCAAATGTCGCGTACTGTGTGGATCGCTTTCTAATAAATCAACACAAACTTACCACATTTGTTAAGATACATTTACTTAAACCTTAACAATTATTTAAGCTTAATATAATAAACAACAAATTGTTGTTTGATTAAAATACCGGTTTTTGCAAATAATGAGACATTTTTTTTTTGTTTTTTAATAAATATGCATTTAATTTAATTTATTTTTTATCATTGCTCTTTTTTTTAATACTTAATAACACAATTGATTTTAATATATGCCACTTTATAAAATAATCAATAAAATTTGATTTACACTAATATTTCTAATTATGATGTCTGACGACACATTAAATTATTTCACTTTTCCGACCGACAACCATCAAAATGTATGGAAATTCTAAATTACGGCAGTACAAGCATCCATTACGCTTGAGTTTCAAAAATGCACTACAAAATTTATTCAATATTTCGCATTTTGTTTTAGAATATGAAAGTTCCTTAAAAAATTCGCCAAAAAAATAATTATAAAACACCATCTCCAATAAAAAAAAGTAGCATATACAAATTAATTTTAATTAAGATCACTTAAATAATTCAAACCAATTACCACCAGAAGCAAAAAAAAAAAAATAAAATTAATTGTTTTGTTTTCTTAACTAGTTTTAAAACAGAGCAAATTTCAATTTATCAAAAAGCTTAACAAAGTTCGAATGTTTTTATTCAATATTATTATTACGAATACACGAATTAATTGAAATAATAATTTGAATTTTCATTAATTCAATAAGACTTAAACTTAAGCCTGAATAATATTCATTCTCAAATATAATTTTTTTAGTCAAATTATTGATATGAAGAATGCAAAACAGAAGATGAACTGCAACCAATCTATATATCAGCGGTGCCCAGGCCCTATGCTCTTCATGCTCATTTGTTTTTGTAATACTTTGCTGGTAAACATTGACGACAGCCATCATCAATGTACATTTTGTTTTTGTTTAACGTATGATATGAAATAAATATCCGCACAAAAAAATAAATGTGAAAATAAGGCCAAGTTCCTATCCAAAAAATTTCGGCCGTAAAAAGTACTGAGATCAAAATAAGGACCAAGTTCTTGATAGGTACAATTCCATCTCATTTCTAGGCAACCTGTAAGCTTGGCAAAATTTTTCCAAGAACTGTTTCCCATATTATAAAGGCAAAAAAATAAAAAAAAATTTTGAATAAAAATTTGTTTTTCTTTAAATGTATTGGTGTTTGCTCTTCCATAAGGAACTTGTGGGCACCGCTGCTATATATAAACAGCAAAATGGACATTAAAGGGCCTGAAACCATACAACCGATGTGCTCTGAATCGGTTTCATTATAAATGCAATTTTTTCATGATGGTTTTAGAAAATTTAAACACTGCATAAGATCCATACGGTCTATTCCTAAAGCCCGTTAAAAACATTTTGCGACTTGTGAATTTTTGAAAATTTTAAAATTTGTATGTATGTATGTCTTGGAATTTTGCATGAAGGAATTTCTTCCCATATGTAGATCCACTATTTTTGGAATTTTTCAGATTTTAGCTTTTTTCATTTTACTTTTAATTAAAAAGATTTTAAAATTTTAGCGATTTTTTTGCAAACGGTTATAATTTGCACAATTTTTCTCAATAGCGTACAATTTCAGCAAATATTAATTTAGGGTTCGCTTTGAATCTGCGGTTCTTGCGAATTTGTTAGATTTTCGCGATAGGCTTGATTTTTTCCAAGTTTTTTTGCATTTTTAGAGTTTGAGCGTCTTTTATCCAATTTGAAGGCATGACATGTTTTATTGAATATTTTGTGAGTTTTTGTATAAATAGATGAGCTTTGGAATTTTTTAAACATAATAAAGGGTAAAACATCTACTGATGAATTGGTATAGCTACCAACGAAATATATATCTAGATATTGCTAACCCGCAACAAATAAATAAAATTTAAAATATTATAATTATATTGTTTTTTAATTTTTTCTTTTATATTCTTTTAAAAAACTTTTATAGTTAAATTAAATTTTTACAATTAAATTAAAAACTTTGAAAAATGTTGGAAAAAAGTTTTTTTATTAGTATGTACCTATAGAAGTTGTGAAGCAATTTAAAAATTTTTTATATTAATATTTAAAATTTTCCCTCACCTCATTGCAAAAATATTCAGTAAATTCGCTTCTTATACTTACTTTAAATTCCTCCTATAATAATTGCCAATTGATCATCACTTATTCTCGCCATATTTCTGCCAACTAAGTATGTTCCGTAATGTGTACAACGAAAGCCACACGTGAAATGAATACAAAAAACACAAACACATACAAAGCTGAGTACACGTATACATTTTATGCCAGATGAATTAGTCTCGTGTGTGAACAAAAGATATAAAATTGTGATGCTTTGAAATTCATCTCGTGTGTGAAACCCCATTAATTATAAGGCCTTCAAGAATCACTCTCGAAATAAACGAATGCGGAAGAGCTTCTCCGCAATGACATCGTGTGTAAAATTATCTGAGTATGGAATGGAGCGAGAAGGACTTGCACATCCAAAGGAAGGGGGCAGAGGCCTTTTGGAAGGCCTTCGTGGTCCTTATTTTTCCCGCTGGGTATTTGTTAGAGTTGTCAATTATTCGCCTTTCAACTTTGTTCGAATAATTCAAATAATAGTTTTTGTTCGTTCGATCAAACGATTAAAGCTAAAAATTTCAAATGGGTATTTCACCTTCGCAATATGCTTTTCGCAGATACCATAATACCACAACATTGCTGATTAACCTGACGGATGCCGTGCGTGATAACATTAGCCATAATAAACTAACGTCCTTAGTGTCTCTTGATTTAACTAAAGCGTTTAACTCTATTAATTATTCTGTTATGCTCAATAAGTTAGGTACGTTTTTTGGATAGACTAATTTACTCATACCTGGCTGGTAGGAAACAATTTGTAGATATTAATGGCGTGTTTTCTGGGACACTTTCTTTGTTTTCAGGTGTCCCTCAGGGATCTGTTTTGGGACCGCTACTTTTTATTCTATATGTTAACGACCTTCCGAATGATATGGACAATAATATGTGCACTACATTTCTATTTGCAGATGATGTCTTCCTGCTATTCAATTCTGACAGTAATTCTCCTGATGTTTTGGAAGCTAATATGAATTATGGCCTGGAACGTTTTGTGCTATGGTCTTCACGTAACTTCTTGACTGTTAATTCCACTAAAACCATAGCCATTCTTTTCCGATCTATGAGACGTAATTATCCGAAACTGGATGTCGCTATTAACGACGATAAATTATCTTTTGTCGATAGAATTAAGTGTTTTCGGCTTACTTTTGAAGGCCATGTTGACCAAGTTTGTTCGAGGGTGTTTGCCAATTTACGTAGAATTTACTCGAATAATGTTTTTCTTCCACAAATCTACTATGGTCTGGCGGTGGTTTCTGGCACCTTGGGATACATAATTGCTAGGCTACGTCGTGTTGTAAATTCCATTGTACTCTATGTTTTCAGTGTTGGGCGTAGAAGCCATATCTCTTGGTTTGTTAGAACTTTCATTGGTGGTTCATTTCTCCGTTTTATTACTTATCGTAACCTATTAGTATTTCTCAGAGTTATTAAGAGTGGACAACCAGGTCAACTACGCTCAAGATTTGTTTTTTCACGCTCGTCAAGAAACCCCCAGATTGTTACTCCCAGAATTAGATCCAACTTTTTTGAAAGATCATTTATTGTACGAGTGGCTAGGTATTGGAACTTTCTACCTATTGAACTCCGTTTATTTTCTCACTCCAACAATGCTTTTCTCCTGAAACTGTTAGCATATTTTTCTACCCTTGATTGATTGATTTTTTACCTTTTGCTGAGAAATGACTAATATGATTCATTGAATTTAACTGTTCCAATGGTACTGATATTGGCTTTCACGTTAATTTGTATTTTTATTAATAGTGATTTTCTATACTTGCCTGTACGAACCACCCCTCGGGATATGCATTTTGTGATACCTTTAATCTACTACCTGGGCGTAATCCTAGACAGTAAACTATCTTGGAACCTAAACACCCAGTATAGAGCAAATAAGGCCCTCGTGGCTATTTACACCTGTAAAAGAGCGATTGGTCGCAGCTGGGGCATCGAACCCCGAGGGACCAATTGGATCTTTGAGACGATAATTAAGCCCATAATGTTTTATGGGGTTATAGTCTGGTGGGAAGCGACAGAGAAAGACTCCCACCGACGAACTATAGAAAAAATTTTTAGGCTAGCGGCGATCCTGATAACGGGAGCGCTCAGGTCTACTCCAACGAAAGCACTGTTCGCTATGCTGAACTGGCTTCCGGTGGACGTTCTGGCCAAACAGCTAGCTCTGTTCGCGGCGATCAGACTGAACGCTACATGCTCATGGACGAGAACCGATCTTGGTCACTCCAAGATTCTCAGGCAGCACCAAGCGCTCCATGATTTTACTGACTACTGCCCACCGGAACCTTATTTCGGCGGGCTATTTCAATCTATTGTTCCCAATAGGGAAAATCACTCCTCACCCCCTGCCACCGATGGAGCCACCAGAGTATTCACTGATGGCTCCAAAAGAGGCGTAAACACCGGGGGCGGTTTCTACGTGGAAAACTTCAATGTGAAGGTTCCATTCAGACTTCGGGATGGCTGTAGCGTCCTACAAGCTGAAGTCTCGGCCATTACAAGAGCGGCAAGATGGCGTAGGTATTACAGGATATCGGGATACATCCTTATTTTTACCGACAGCAAAGCGGCCATTGCCGCTATCAATGGTGTATACACTACATCGACGGTGGTGAATGAATGCCGGAAATCTCTAAACGAGATAGCGAGACATTCAAGAGTAACACTAGTTTGGACTCCAGGGCACTCAGAGTGCGCTGGAAACGATATTGCGGACGAAATTGCCAAAAGGGGCGCATCATTGAGCAACTCGATGATATGCCACTTCGTTGGCATTCCTCTATCTTATTGCAAGCGATTGATCCAGCAGGAATCATACAATCTTGCTCAAGAAAGGTGGGAACAAGAGCATACCTGTCAAATCTCCAGGTCCACTTGGCCCCGCTACAGCCTGCACAGAACTCGCGATCTGCACAGGCTTGGTAAATGTCATACAAGACGATTAATAACAGTGCTAACAGGGCACTGGTGCTTCGGGACTCATGCCAGAAGGATGGGCCTAAGTTACAATGACTACTGCAGAAGTTGTAACGATGAGGAGGAGGAAGAAACAGTTCTTCATCTTCTATGTCAATGCCCCGCCCTTAATAGCGTTAGGGCAAGTACTTTAGGCTTCAACACTCTGCCAGACCTTGACAGTCTGGTGAACATGAGGCTAATCAGCCTATCCTCCTTTTTACAACAATCAGGATGGTTTGATTCGGCGACAGGACAATCACAGGAAATTGAATAATCAATCGACTGTGCCCTGTCCGCTGCAGGGTACCACAAAGGGACCGCATTAACGGACCCAAGTGCGTCTCGTCTTGGACGTGACGGCCCTCGAAACCTAACCTAACCTAACCTAATCTACTATCTTTTTTTTTTTCTCTGGCTGGGGGGCCACCTTTTAGACTTAATTATTATAATTATTTTCTATTATTTCAAATACTTTTAAGTATTTAGTTATTCGGGAAAGTGCTACTGTGGCTTATTATATTACATGGATTGAATAAATGAAAACGTAAATAAAATGTTGGAAAGTAACGACGTGGATCCACGGTATTGTTTTCATTTCATTTTAATTATCTGTCATCATATAATGTAAATAATTTCAAATATTTTATACACATACTAGCCTATCCCGCTGTGCTTCGCAAAAATTAAAATAAAATTAAAAGTATTTATATAATTCTATTGTGAACATAAAATAAAATTCCTATTGTGAAAATTTAATGACGATCGTTCCAGTAGTTAAGACTATATTACGATTTTTAATTTTCCTAAGAAGGGGCGTGGTCCCACCCACTTTTCTCTTGGTACGTATTCCAAATTATGCCAATACCATATGTACCAAATATCATCGACGTATGTAGGTGAAAAAATGCCCAAAATATGGCGATTTTAATATTTGGGTTATATGGGCGGTGCCACACCCCTTGGTCCAATCAAAACTTCATATAGCTTATTATTCCTTACAGAGTCACAGCAACATGCTGTGAAAATTTCAGGAAGATCGGTTCAGAGGTTTAGCCGTCTATAAGGAACAAACAAACAAATAAACACACGTTCTGTTTTATATATATAGATTTGAATTTAAGGAGAAAAAGATAGTTAAAAACCTTATGGTGGCACGAAATAAGCCCCAATGAAATAAGCCCAAAAAAATTTTCAAATTTTTTGTTTGGGGTTTGTTTCATTTTTTTGGGGCTTATTTCATTTTTTAAAAATTTGGGGCTTATTTCATAAAATTTTTTGGGGCTTATTTCATTTTATTTGGGGCTAATTTCATTTTATTTGGGGCTTATTTCATATCCGTAAAATAGATCTAAAATCCTTGCGCCCGGCCGTAGGCTGGTTATGCAGAGAATGTTTGGAACGCGAAGCCGGTGTTCGATAAACCATAGAGGATAAATTCCTTGCGCCCGGCCGTAGGCCGGTTATGCAGAGAATACTTTGAACGCGAAGCCGGTGTTCGATATACCATAGAGGATAAATTCCTTGCGCCCGGCCGTAGGCCGGTTATGCAGAGAATGTTTGGAACGCGAAGCCGGTGTTCGATATACCATAGAGGATAAATTCCTTGCGCCCGGCCGCAGGCCGGTTATGCAGAAAATACTTTGAACGCGAAGCCTGTGTTCGATATACCATAGAGGATAAATTCCTTGCGCCCGGCCATAGGCCGGTTATGCAAAGAATGTTTGGAACGCGAAGCCGGTGTTCGATATAATTTAGAGGATAAAATTCTTGCATTTTATGATTTCTTCTTAAGCTTACATCATAAAGTTAACAAATTTGGGGCTTATTTCATTTTTTTGGGGGCTTATTTCATAAAATTTTTTGGGGCTTATTTCATTTTATTTGGGGCTTATTTCGTAAATTTTGTTTGGGGCTTATTTCATTTTTTTTGGGGTTTATTTCATAAAATTTTTTGGGGCTTATTTCATTTTTTGATTTGGGGCTTATTTCATTGGGGCTTATTTCGTGGTGCCAAACCTTATACCTATCTACATTCAATATGTTTTATAAGAAATTTTTGCAAAGAAACTTAAGCCTTTTTCATGACTGAACTTGGCGAAAATCTTAATACTTAAAATACTGTCCGTACTTTTTAATTTAATTTGTGGTTTTGGTTGTTGTATGACTGTTTTATAAGAGATTTTCTATGACTAGAACACAGTCGATTGTGTCGGCCGTTGGTTGGTACACACTAGTTAATATTAATATTTGGTTTCCATCACACCATTTTTTGAAGAAAATTTTCATAGAACAAAATAAAAAATTAAATCGAATACGATTTGAAAATTAGATATTTCAACGTTTTAAAACAATTTCTATATCATACCTATTAGCCTCTTATTCGTAAGCGTTATAGCTTCCGAAAAGTTTTAAAATCATATGGAATTGAAATTTGGAACGATATACATACATACTGATAAGCTGAATCATCCTTCTACTTTCCTTAACGATTTTTAATTGGAAAGAATTTATATAAATTTTCTCTCAAAGTCATAACTTTCCATAGACGAACTTATTAAAGGTTACTTTTATGGATTTGTTAAATAAATTGTTATCTCATTATATTTATTACTTTGAATTGGGAAGCCAGAACATGACCGGGTGTATAGGTACATATCGCACACTACATCATAAAACGGCATAACTCTAAATGCTTTTTATTTGATAAACCTGTTCACATATCAAACTCATTACGACCTTGAAATTTTATTTTCTATTCCCGCCTTCCTTACCATGAAATGATATTTTGTCTCTACTGAACATTTCTGACTTTCGAGTTGTGACTATTTAAATTGCGATATGCACATAATTATTTGGTAAATTTTTAAGTATTTAATTTTTTATTCTTTGGAACATAAATTAGTCGATAATTAAAAAAAATAATCATTATTCCAAATAATAAAACAATAATAAATCATATATATAATTAAACTACGTATTCAAAATTAAAACAAAAAAAAATCCAATTATGCTTTTAGTAAAGGTAGGCAAAATAAAGCATCAATTTACAATTCGGTATGAGTGTATTCAGTCTCTTTTCCATTTGGTACAATGTAGAGACCTTCGGCCGTTGTCCATTGTGTACCCTTTGAAGGGTTCTTTAATCCAACAACTTCCATTTGACCGGAAATTGGACGGCCAAATGAATGACCGGACATTGATAGGTAAGCGCCAGTGTCAACATGACGAAAACGTACAAGTGCATCTCGCAACCATTCGTTATTATTGCAAATCAACTCCCAGTGATCTCCCGTATCACCAATGCCGTCATTACCATATGCTGAAACTTCCTGCTCGTGTGATAAAGGCGAAGAAAAGTAATGAGAGTGCAAATTTTTCTTTGTACTTAAATGTTCCAGGCGTATTGTATCCCCACACTTAATTATTTCACCTCTATTGCAAAGTTCTTTCGTTGGGGCTCTTATATACCAATGACTGTTAACGTCTTCTTTTAATTCTATGCCCGTGACAGACTGTTGTCCCGAACCAGAACCGTATTTAACATCATGTGAATGTAATCGTGAGTTAAAATCGGAATTTAAAAGCTTTATTATGGAACCACAAGTAACATAATTTGTTTTAGCTCCTGTGGAAACAACCATATGCACATACATACATATATAAAGAAGTAAGTAAAACAAAAACAAAAATTTGAAGTTTATTACAAGGGGCGGTGAATGGCCAATCATAGCCGGCCACATTTACTTACCAAAAGTCTCAGGAAATCTGAAGATAATTGCAAAAATCCCAAGTGATATAAGATAGTTCTTTGCGTACTCCATTACTTTAAGTAAATCTATTAGAACTTAATATATAAATTAGTTACAGATTAATTGTTACGCAAAATCTATTTGAAAATCCACGCAGTTAAAGGGACACGCAACGATTTTTAATATTTTTATTTGCAGCAAAAAAGAAAACAAAAAGAAATGTAGTGCTGTAAGGTAGGTAAATATACTTGAGTTACCAGACTGTGGAATTTAAAATTTATACGTACCATTTTAGTCAAGGCGAATTGGCTTACCAGGTGGTGACACGGTTGCCAGATTTGACGATTTATCGTCATTTTGACGATTTCAGATGCCAAAAAAGGCAGTTTGACGACGTGGCGATTTGTGTCTTAAATTTGACGATTTTTAAGCAATTATATGTTGGCAGCGTTCTGCAGAACTTTGACACTACTCTGAACTTGGCAGCTCTTGCCGCAATATGTAAGAAAAGTAAGGAGTAAAAGAGGTAGTTTTATCATATTTAGTTGTTTTTGAGTTGATAATTACAGGAAATTGAATTTGAGTTCACGCAATTGAAATTACTAAATTAAGAACAATTCTTCCCGGATACGAACATAAAACTTTTAGAGTTTTGGAAAAAGATTTCATTGAAAAAAAACTCTAGTCTTTTATTTCCCACGTTAACTAATTTTCTTAAAAAAATTTTGGTTTTACACATTTTTCGGCAAGAGTATTTAGCCAAGTTAATTTCAACAATACAAAAGTTAGAAATCGGTTAGAGAAAGCTTCTTTGGTGGCAATTTTATATACTAGAGATCATTTAAAATTAAACAAGTGTAATTGTTTTGACATGAAAGTAGTACCTGATTTAATAACCGGTTCAACTCCAATATATATGTTTAATTTTTTTTTTAATTTTTACAAATGTGTTGTAACATGAATAATACTATCATCATTTTTCATTTAAACTCAAATCTTATCACTAATTTCTCTAAAAATTTAAACTTGCTAATATTTTGTGGATATGGTTTGTAGGCATTGTTTTAAAAAATTCACAAAACACCTGATTATACTTTGTTTCAACAGTTGATCTCTTTATTGATAAGAATTTACTTTATTTTATATAAAAACTCTTGAATTTTATTTGTTTTGTTTTGTTAAATTAAATAAGTGTTTTGTTTGAAAAAAATTTGTTTTTATATTCGACGATTTCTTGACGACTCCGGAAAACTATTTTGACGATCTTACACTAAAAATTTGACGAATTCGGACCCATTTCATCTAACAACTATGGGTGGTGTTACTAACACCTGTGCTAACACAGTTCAACACAAATTAATTAATTAATTTGATTTGACACAGCTGAGCTACTTTTTTTTGCATTATGGAGATCGATATGTCAAATATTGTTGTAATCTTTTTCACGAAGTAATACCTTGGTAACGCTTTAATTTCAATAGACTCTCTTATAAGGTGGAAGCAGTGCTGTATTTTGTGGCAGTGGCGAATTGAATAAATCGCACAATGGGCAGTGTGAATAGAAAGGTAGTTTTTACAACATAGTTCTAAGAACTAGCACTAGGTTTAACTTTTCAGTACTGGTTGGTTGGTTGGTTGGTTTACGTGGCTGCCTGCTATGCGCAAGCATTCAAGTAGAATCAATGAGATTCCGTTTTGACAGAACACTCCACTTGTCAGTGTCAACCTGATTTAGGTCCGAATCCACGCCTCAGATTCGGAGTAAGATTCTAGATCCATCCCGTCGAATTAAGGTATCTAATGAGGTCACCTAGATCTATCCCTGATACCTCCGAGAGATCGTCTATTATGCTGTTGCCTAGAAATTTGTGTCTCGAATGGTGTAAGGCCGGGCATTCGCAAAGAAAGTGGAAGATTGTTTCCTCCCGGCAACTACGGCAGAACGCATTGTAGGAAAGGCCCATCCTGTTAGCGTGTCTCCCGATAACCCAGTGCCCCGTCAATACTGCGACGAGCCTCGAGATGTCCCTGCGGTTTCTGTTAATTAGTTGTGTTGTGCGCTTAACGTTGTAGCAAGGTCACATTTTCTTAGCCACCTTGCACGTGCTCAACCTGCGCCACCTATCTTCAGCTTTCTGCCTGAAATGATTGAGAATGAGATTTCTAATACTGCCAAATGGCATGGCTACCGATTCAGCAATGGAGACGTCCATGGCAGATCCAGCCCTGGCCAGTTCATCCGCCTGTTCGTTGCCTTGGAAGTTGCTATGTGCGGGAACCCAGATGAGGGTGCTTTTCTAAATGTTTTGTGCGAAAAATATCTGAGTTGGTGCGTGGTGCGCTTTTTTTTTAATTTTGGTGCTTTTTTTTAATTTTGGGTGGCTCCAAAGCAAATTCAACACAATTTTTTGTTTCAGTATAAGAAAAAAGAATTTTGTACAAAAAATAAAACTGTTACAAAACCATTTCATTCAATTGTGTAAAATTTTTACATTCAATTTTACAAACCATAATAAGAGCAACCTTTAATGATGTTTAACAGGCACCAAAAGACATTCACAAAAACTGTTAAACCGTCTTGTTGTTATAGATAATTTGTAACATTTTATTATAAGAAATTTGTTGTCCCTTTTAGATTTTCAGAGTACATAATTGTTTGTTGTCGTAAAAGTTGCTGTCAAGTCTGTTAAAGAGCTTAGCAAAAACAAAGTATTCCTGAGACTTGTGATCATTGTTCGTTTTTTATAAAATGCCTAAAAGTTTATATAAAGGGTTGTAACACTAAAATTAATAAAATTTATATTTACTAAAAGATATATTTAAAGTTAGTGTCAAGAATGGAGTCTAAAAAACGAGATCATAAGCGAAATACAAAAGGATTTGGGAATCACAATGTGAATTTAAGCAATGGATTCGGCCTTGACAGAATAATAACACAAAAGCAAGATGTTTTTATTGCAAAGGCGATATCACGCTTAAATATCCAACCTTGTTCGGCATGCTGGAACACGGAAACACATTGCCGCTTAAAGCCCATTTAGCTACAACCTACTTCAACAACCAGCATTTTACAAAATGTTTTATCTCATTGCAAATATGATATCATGCCATTAGCAGTACAATTTGAATCCGATGTCGAAATATTATCTAGTATTGAAAAAAGGTGGCGAATGATTCACTTCATGCATTGGCACAATATTATATCAACATTAGAATTTTGGACTAAAGTTAAAAAAGTAAATCAATTAATAAAATGCTTGCTAATACAGCTTAACATAGTTAATGCGTCTACTTAACACCGGAGGCGCCTCAACACTGCCTTAAAAATTAACATAAAGAGTTAAGTCTTCTGAATTTTCAACATCTTTCTTCTCTACTCTATCCCTCTTCCTGAGTTCCAGCACATTGTACTGCATACGTAGGGGTCATCCCCTGAGTGCTGGTCCTAATTAAAAAAAAAAAAAAAAATTTTGTAAAGACTCAAAATTAATTCAATAAAAATTATTATTTTTATATTATTATTATTACGAATAAACGTAATTATTATTTGAACTTATATTGATTTACATATGAAAAGTAATATTATCAGGCTCAAGTTCAGTTTTATTGAATTAATGAAAATTCAAAATTACTAAGAGTTTTTTTGTGTTGGAAAATATTATTATTTATATCCAATCAGTTTTTAGCAGAACGTATCAGTACTGATTTCAAGGCCGCTACACCTCTCATCAGCGTTCAAATGTCCATCTTTACAATTTTCGTAAAGTGGATACTAAGTGAGAAGAATATCAACTATTTAACCAGCTTTCAACAGAAATAGAATATGAGAATTAATTTTTAATTCAATTTTTATTCTACAATGAAACAGTGCTGGTTAGTACGAAATTCCCTCATTACTGTTTGGAACTAATAATCAACACAAACTCATAGTCCGTTATCATCAAAGTATTCTACTTTGTATTTTAATGTTTTTGTTATTTTTACTCTATATTAGGGAAATTCACATATTACTGTGACCCCTGTTATTAGGGTATGTATAGCTCGTGCCCAAGCGGAATTAATATTTTTATATTATTATTATTAATATTAATTCCGCTTGGGCACGAGCTATACATACCCTAATAACAGGGGTCACAGTAATATGTGAATTTCCCTAATATAGAGTAAAAACAACAAAAACGTTAAAATACAAAGTAGAATACTTTGATGATAACGGACTATGAGTTTGTGTTGATTATTAGTTCCAAACAGTAATGAGGGAATTTCGTACTAACCAGCACTGTTTCATTGTAGAATAAAAATTGAATTAAAAATTAATTCTCATATTCTATTTCTGTTGAAAACTGGTTAAATAGTTGATATTCTTCTCACTTAGTATCCACTTTACGAAAATTGTAAAGATGGACATTTGAACGCTGATGAGAGGTGTAGCGGCCTTGAAATCAGTACTGATACGTTCTGCTAAAAACTGATTGGATATAAATAATAATATTTTCCAACACAAAAAAACTCTTAGTAATTTTGAATTTTCATTAATTCAATAAAACTGAACTTGAGCCTGATAATATTACTTTTCATATGTAATTCAATAAAAATTTTCAATAAAAAAAAATCTGAACTTGGTGCGTTTTTTGTTAAATGGCGCGTTTTTCTCCATTTTGGCTCCTTTTGAAATTTCAAAGTTGACAACGCTGCTCGTAAATACAATTTGCAAATTACAAAGCATAAGCAAAATAGATTTTAAAAAACCTTACCAACATCACAACAAATAATTTTCCTTACTCCTTAATTTCAAACATAAATGGTAAAGATCTACTGATGAGTTGGTATTTAGCAACCAACGAAATTCATATAGATTTGCTAACCACCAACATATAAATAATATTAAAAAAATAAATATATATAAATTCTTGAATATTTGCTCGAATAAATGTCATACTTTATTAATTATTTACATACATAATATTTCAAATTCGCCTTGCTATTAAGTTTCTTGATATCATTCATGTATTAATAACATTTTATACAAATGAGCCCACAGTATGCTTAGCAACTCTGTTTTCAATTAAGCTGAATTCGCCGCGAAATGAACTGTCAAATGTGGCCATCATATAGATTTTTTGTTGTGTTTGCTCAAAATAAAAGATACTTTGGAAAAATTATAAAAAAATTTAAATAAAGACTTAGTGAACATTTAAGAGATTAACCTATTAATAATTTATGATAATTAATTGGAATTAGAAAATTGCGAACAATTAAAACCGTCAAAATTTATTCCCGTAGGCGTTTTCGTAGGATATTGATAATGACACTGGTGGGATTAGCGGCACGCAAACAATCCATAAAAAAACGGTAAAGAAGAGATTTCTTAATATAACTTTGTATTACTTATTGAAGATATTTTTCGTATTTAGCAATGCCAAGCTAGCATCGGCTTTTCCCAATGGAGTACGTTGTCAAAAATGTCTGGAAATGGGCCATTGGTCTTTTGAATGCAAGGAAAAACGCAAATTTGTACATCGCACCTCACGGACGAAACATTTAAGCAAAAAGATTCAAGAAAAAGTAGCTGAACAACAAAACAATGGAGATGCTACAACTGAAGCTGGAAATTTAGTGATAAAGAAAAAGCAGAAACGAAGACATTCTACTTCTGGTTCTTCCAGTGGGTCTTCATCAAGTTCAGACAGCGAATCGGATTCATCATCCGATGATACGGGATCTTCTGACTCTGGTTCATCATCTGACAACAGTTCCTCTTCGGATAGTGAATCTGGTAGTTCTAGTGATGGAACCGTTTCAACTTCATCAGACAGTTCATCAAGCAGCTCTGATGATGATACAGCACCACCAAAGAAAAAATTAAAACGACATACATCCAGCAGTTCTTCAGATTGTTCAGATAATGAAGGCATATAAAACACAATACATAGTTTCGGTGTTTTCTCGAAAAATATATTAAAAATTATTTGCTTTCTTTAGCATTCGTTAGTGAGGCTAAAGCTAAATACATTTTAATAGAAGGCCAACTATTCAATAGGCGACTATTTGGACACACCATAATTAACCAAAATAAGTTTAAACCAAGAGTGTTTAATATAAATACAGATAGGTAGTTTGGTAGTAGAAATACATGAAATCGTAGTACAAACTCTTTTGGAGACGGAAGCTTTAGTAGTTTATGATAATTTTCCAAGTCGTTTTTATCTAATTAGTTTCATCACCAATAAATTGTACCGAAATCTTTTAAAGTACATGTTTAAAAATAAACTTTACTAAAGCATTAATAGGGAATTTATGAAAAAGCAATTATCACCTGAAGTACCTTAAAAAATAGCAACGGTTTCATTTTTATTACTAAAACATAGAACCAGCCAGGTCAGCCCGTCTACTCAGGATATCACATATTTATTTTTGGTTTAAGAACATAAAATGGTTTCTTTCTTTTTTTCAACATTTAATTTTTGTTTTGTTTGGAATGTATTATTAAGATGAAATCCGTATGTATGTACATATGTATCTTGTATCAGTTAACTTACAATTTGAAACGGAATTGATATTTTTGACAAATATTTATGTTAAATTAAATATGTGTACTATTTTATTAACTTGTTTCATAATTTGCACATATTGAGGATTTATGGTATGATTCTGTTATATTTTTCAACAAGAGGTATTCGTTTTGAATGTGTAATAAACTGTTTTTTTAATTTATCAATTTTACATGTTGAAAAACATGGATGATTATTGATTGGCATTTTTCTTTTTTTTTATATACAGGACCTTAATATGTATGTACATATTTTAAACTTTGGTGGATATACAGAAATATAATATGTAATTGTAGATGAATAAACAATAAACGTACAATGTATTTAATCAAAACATTAATAGGTACATACATACATATGTATGTATATGATCATTTGATTACAAATTTATGAAATGAATTTACAAATTATAACATTATTTCAGCAAGTATTTGAATCTCAATTCAGGCTGTGGAGAGTATTTTTATAAGAGTTTGAAAACTTTTCAAGCATAGTGGTAGAGATATACTGATGAGTTGGCTTAGAAGCCAATGAAATGCAGCATATCTATAGATTAGATAACCCATAACAAACAAATTAATTTTTGAAAACATTTATAAACAAGTACATACACACATTCAGGGCTGTGGAGTCGTGCAAAAATAGTTGCGACTCCGACTCCAGCCGCCGAAATTTTTAAAGTACGACTCCAACTCCAATGCTAAATGTCTATGGACATTCCCGATAATTGAATCGCGAAATGCTCAACCACTTTTTTTTGAGGGTACGTATGGACCTCTAAACGCGATTGAAGTTTGGGATTTCGCGAAAAAACAAAAATAAATATTACAAAACAAAGCTGAATCAAAAGTTGTTTGTTGTTTATAAAATATAGCTGTATTGTTTGGTAAAATAGTGGTCAATAAAAGAAAAAGTACAAACAAATTTTAGTGCACCGATTTTGAATCATAATTGCATTTTTAAAAAAGAATTTTCACAAAAACATATTTTTCATTGATTTTTTTTGCCGTTTTAACCAAATTTAAAAACATTCTCATAAAATATAATCAAACTATAATATTTTGCAAGTAAATGCAATTTTTTGCAAAAAAAAAATTTTTTTGTGGAAAAAAGGAGTTTTTGTGAATAAATATTAATATGTATTAAAAATGCAATTATGGATCAAAATCGGTGCACTAACGATTGTTTGAAATTTTTCCTTTAATGAGCACTATTTTACCAAAAAATTCAGCATTAATTTGTAAAAAACAAACAACTTTTTTTCGAGGTCCATAAGTACCCTCCAAAAAAAAAAAAGTTGTTGAAAATTTCGTAATCAGCACAAAATTCCCCTTCTAATGATTAACGCGATTCAATCATCGGGACCCCCTAATGTCCATACACATTTAGCATTGGAGTTGGAGTCAGAGTTTCTTTCAAAAACAACAACGTGTGTTTTAATGTGTGTTGTTATATACGTCGTTAGGGGCTGTGCACATATTACGTAACGCTGTTTTCAGAGATTTTATACCCCCCTTTGTAACGCTTTTTACTAATTTTTCAGTGCAAAATTTCCAATCCGTAACAAATCTTTAACCCCCCTTCCCCCTGGAGCGTTACGTAATATGTGCAAAGCCCCTTAGTGCTGAAAATTATTATAATAATAAACATTTGAAGTTACGTTCTTTTTTTGTAAAAAAAAAAATTTAAATGGTCAATATTTAAAAAAAAAAATTAACAATATAACGAGCGTTAAAAATTACTCGATTTGGCATCAACTCAAATCCGATAAAAATGGATCAATTTAACATTTTATTTTTTAAATACTTTAATTATTTTTATTAATTCTTTTAATAATAAACAAAATACTATAATAACGAAAACTCAAAATAATAAAACTTCAAATAAAATAACAAAACTTGAAAAAAATAAAACTTCAAATAAAATAAAGCTTGAAATAAAATAAAACTTCAAATAAAATAAAGCTTGAAATAAAATAGAACTTCAAATAAAATAAAACTTCAAATAAAATAACAAAACTTCAAAAAAAAATAAAACTTCAAATAGTAAATCTAAAATAAAATAACAAAACTTCAAACAGTACACCTAAAATAAAAAATTATTCTGCATTTGTTTTTAAAAATAGGATAGCCTCAATAATATCTGGCTTCATTGATGCTCTCAAATCGGATCTGATGATTCTGAGTGCAGAAAATAATCGTTCTACGGAGACTTGTGTCGGTGGCAATGCCGTGACGATCAGAGCAGCATCTTGGATAATCTCTGGGTACTTTGGAATTGCATCTTTTATTGCTAAATTTGAAGAACGGTCAAATTTCTCCACCTCCTTTAATGCTTGGTAAAAGTCTATTTTAAATTTACCTACGACTGTTGGAGTTTCTGTGTCTTCGTTACTTTCAACTAAATTTAAACGACGATGTTTGAACTGCTCCTGCTCGTCTAAATATTTTTCAAAGTCATCTACAACAACGTCCTCAGGAATTATATTTGATGAAGAATAATCATTACCTTCTTCATTTTGCACCTCTATACCTTTCATTCGAATGGCTAATTCATATAAAGCATCTTTAGCTCTAATTTGACGTTCTTTGGTTAGTAAAACTCGGACCATAGGATCGACTTATATACCCGCTAGTAAGATATCATTGTCTAGGAGGGTACTTTCTCTGCGTATCATTGAATCCTTAATTCCATCAGCTATTTTACAATTACTTTTAGAAAAACGGAAAATGAGGTTACACCATTCTTTGTAGAACATACTAGGAGTTAAATCTGCGGCTTGAAAATTTTTGGTTGCGGTATAAGGATGACGAAGAAGACATTCAAGTTTTTCTATTTCTTCCCATTGCGCATCAGTTATTGTTGCAGCTGGGTTAGCCATATCAGTAAGAACATGTTTTAGTTCAATGATGCGTTCAATCAATTAAATAAGTGCTTCCCCACCGCGTAGCTTGATCTAAAATTGCCCCTTTTCCAGCACGTCGCTTCAAAATGGCATCTAGTTTTGGTGTTCCGCAAGAAACCACGACACTCCGTACTTTTGCAATAAGTCTTTTAGCATCATAATCTTCCAATCCATCACGAATGGCGAGTTGCAATGTATGCACTGCACAACGCATGTGATGGATCTGGGAAATATTTAGAGCAGCATCGCCAAATCCGTCTAAATTATCATTAAGTTCTTCTTCGGAAGCTTCATTATCATCATAAACATATGCTACTATATCTTCATTCAGCTTATTTACAGTGCTGACCATATTGGTGGCATTATCGGTCACAATGCATAAAATTTGTTGCTTGTTAATACCAAAATCCGATAGAACGTCCAAACCAGATCTTGCAAATAACTGCTTGTATGATGCGCTTCAGTGTCCTTTACTGCCAAAGTACGTGTGACGACTTTTTTCTTGTCATCAATAAACTGGGCGTTAATTGCAAAGTAATTAACTCTCTGACGGGTACATCCGTCCATCTTCAGAAAAACAAACCGTCCTACTAAAATATCTTTGAGCATATCCTTCTGCTGTTTTGTCTCCTGTAGTACCATATTTCTAATATTACTTCTTTCTAAAGAAATGCCAAATTTACCAGCCATTTCGCCATTTAAAGAGACAAAAGCAGCAGAAGAAAAAGAAGTTAAAGGCATAGAATTTGAGTACACCATTTCGATGATACAGCGCTTGAATTTTTCTGCAGTCATAGCCATTGTAATATTTTCAGCCTTAAAATATTTTGTTACAGGTGCTTGACATTGTGAAGAACTTGGCTTAGGTACAACTTCAGACAGTAACAGTTTTAAATATCATGGGGTGATAACGTTGTAGATGTCGCTTTAAATTCGATGTTCTGGTCGGAGCATTAGTACCTTCTCCGGAATATGCACTAATATTGCTACCACATATTTCTTTATCACCATCTTTGGTCACTTGGCATATGAAAAATTTATCATCAACAGTAACTGAAAAATATTCAAAAGCTGACGATTTCTGCTTCTGCCACTTATTCTTATTCATTGTCAAATTAATCGCTGTTATTAAATAAATAAACTTATTTATTGAAGCAATTGTGTATGTACATACATAAGTATTTTTTAAATTTTTGTTTAAAAATAAAAATTATATTAAATATTTGTGAGTTCAAATTAATTATTTGTATGCAAATATCTACTTACATGAAACTTAAATTCCACTTTCACTTTCAGTATTCAATGTAATTATTTTTTTAAATAACGAATTAACTAAAACACCAGAACTATAACCTTTTATAATAAAAACAAATAAATTTTAATTTTATGCTGAATAGAGTGAACTCGCGGTAATGTAAACTTCCACAATAGTGAACAAAAGTTTTGTGATGAAAGACAACAGCGTACTGACTGCTATAAAACTAAAACTATTGTTTGCGTTTGTTAGCAATTGGGGGATTCCCAGAATTCAATCTTCTACTGAAAAATTCATTTTCAAATGTAACCGTTAACAAAAACATAGCTTTTGTTTTCTTTCATTAAAGAATGAATGCAATGCTTTATCAATAGTATTAAGGCCTGTTTAGCCGACGGTTGAAATCGTAGATGTAAGCTAAATGTTGATGTAATGTAAGAGCCAACATTTTTGTAGTTATAGAATGCTTAAAAACGTGTCACGTGACACATGAATGTGCAGACATGCATATGGATGAACATACATACATAAAAAGAAGAAATATTCTTATTAAACATATTAAATCATATTTTTCTGTTCTTCTTCGAAATCTTGTGCCCCGGAGAATTCTTATTGTTCATTTTCCTTCACCAGTAGTATTAATTTCTTGTCATCCATTGCAACTTTTTATCACTTTGAAAATTATAAATAAAATATAAAACAGCTGTTCCAAACTGTGACGCCAAAAGTCAACAATCGTTTTTGGCCCACATGACGCCAAGTATTAACACAAAATTGTTCTACCGTTGTGTCCACATACCCTTAAACCTGCACAGTTATATTTTTTATTATATGTATATTATTGCTCTGTCTTTTGTGTTCATATACCCGTAGTAAACTGCATATACTTTATTTTTCCTATCTCAATTTACATATATATTTACATGCTCGCGGTATTGAATTACCTCTATTAGTTTGCCCATTTATACGCGTATAGAAACTATAATTTGATATCTTTTATATACTTTATTTACATATATATTTATATGCGCACGATACTGAATTAACTTGTCAATTTATATTTGATATGTTTTATATACTTTAACTTTGTTTATATACATTTACATTTATATGATCACGTACTGAATTACCTTTGTTAATTTATATTTGATATATTTTATATACTTTAACTTTGTTTATATATGTACATGACATTTATATGATCACGATACTGAATTACCTTTGTTAATTTATCCATTTATTTGTACGTGTCCATGAACTGTAATTTGACATATTTTATTCCACTTTGGATGGATTTTGAATTGTATTTATACATATACTTTTGCATATTTATTAGCTATGAACTATATTTCATATATGTTATATACATATATGTCTATCTTCTGTACTTATTAAAATGAATTTCTGATAGTTTGTATACCTAGTTTTATTAAAATAATGTAGTAATACTATGTAAGTGGTGGATGGTTTCGGAGTGCCGCCATCTATGTGTCAAAGAATTATGCCATTAATGTTCGTAACGCTGCCCAACACTGCCAACTGTATACAGACAGCTGTTGCTTAATACACAAAGCTAACAGCTGCTGACGTATACGGCCACATGAGTGTGCGTGTGTTTGTGTATCGATAAGCATGTTGTCTAAATGTATAAAAGGCAACACATTAGCAACAAACAGGCAGTTGCTGTATAGCCGAGCTACGGGTAAGATCATAATTTGAAGTTCGTTTCGCTTTTCAAATTACTCTTATTTGTGGTTACATAGCAATTGTAAGGTACCACAATACAGCAGGCTGCTTCAATCTAACGTATTGACCTAGTAGGGGAGAAACATCGAATGATCAGTGTATTACTCGATCGGACGACTCTCTCTTCTGCTGAGTTGCCTAACAATTGTTTGTCGGTTCTCTGGGACATAATCCAGCTGTGGGACAATACAGCAGGCTGCTTCAGTCTAACGTATTGACCTAGTGTGGGAGAAACATCGAATGATCAGGGTATTACTCGACCGGACGATTTTCTCTTCTGCTGAGTTACCGAACAATTGTTTGTGGGTCTCAAGTACTGTGTTCTACAGTCGAGCTGAAGTTGCGAGAGTGTCGGAAGTTCGTTTCGCTTTTCCGACCGCTCGTACCGACAGTACAGTAGTGGGAGGTGAGAATCCCAATACACCAGGCTGTTTCAGTCTACCGTGTTGGGAATTTTTCCTGTGACTATATCGGCGTAGAACCAGTGGCAAGACACGCCCCAGCTGGTGGACTCCTTAGCCAACCACCACCACGGACGCCGTCCACTAGAAGTAAGGGTCAGAACTGTACCTGTATTGACGAAGATAAAAAACAAATAAATTTATTCTTACCACGCAAAACTTGCGTTTTAATTTATGGAACGACAAATCGCTGGCTTCCACTGAGCTACCCCAGCAACCAGCGAAACCGCGTCGTTACAAAACGTTGATGGAAGTTCCAAATGTTTACAATATTTGTGATTGTTCGCAAATAGTACGATATTATTTGAAAGGTACCGAATCATATTATTACACATTTTATTGTAATGAATTTGATAATTGGTTAAATTATAGTGTAACATTCATATCTATGTATGTATGTAAGTATGTATGTACATCATAGTTTTGATTATTAGTGTTACTTATTAATTAAAAGATTTTTTTTGTATACTTGAATGTATGTATGTGTGCACATATGTATGTATATATGTACATATGTAAGTACACTATACATGAAATTACAAAGTAAGCATATCAATTTATGTATGTATATACGTACAATTTTAAAAATTTTGTTTTTGTTTTAAATGTAATTTGTACGAAAGAAAAATTCGTTCGACATCATGTGCAAGGCAGTTATTATATAAAAGATTTTTTTTGTATACTTGAATGTATATACATACATATGTATGTACATAAATTGATATGCTCACTTTGTAATTTCATATATATTGTACCTATGTACATACATACATATGTGCATACATACATACATACATTTAAGTATACAAAAAAAAATCTTTTAAATAATAAGTAACACTAATAATCAAAACTATGATGTACATACTTACATACATAGATATGAATGTTAAACTATAATTTAAACAATTATCAAATTCATTACAATAAAATATATAAGCACAAACGATCGGTACAGTCTCTTGATAGATATTGCAAAAAAAATTATTTAGAAAACTTTCTTTACTCAATATAGCATGCATGTGTACATATTTAATGTTGAAATAAGTTTTTCAATCATATTAGTTTTTTGTTTTATACTTTTTATGTTGTTGAAAATATTGTCATTCTGAAAAAATATTTGAAACGAATAAACGTATCTTGATATATAATTATTTTTATATAATCTTTCGTGTCCTGATTTGTGTATATTACTAGAGGTTATGGGCGATAGTAAAGAAATACACGGAATTCCTCAATTTAAGGGTGAGGGATTTGATGACTGGTAGTTCCGGGTGAAAACTCATTTGGATTTGCTCAACTTATTGGATGTTCTAACCGGCAGTTCCCCAGTTGACGAAATGGCCTTAGAAGAGTTTACTAAGAAGGACAAGAAAGCAAAAGACAGAATCGTAAGCTTTGTTCATGCGGACTGTTTAAGCTTCATACGGGAAAAAGAAACTGCTTTTGAGATGTGGACTAGTTTGCAAGCCGCCTTTGCTAAACAATCCGTTGTAAATCAATTGCTATTAAGAAAGAAACTGGTGAAGTTAAGAATGAACGATGGGGAATCAATTGTATCTCACATATTGGTGTTTGAGAATTTGATCCGGAAACTAAAATTGGCTGGAGCTAAGATGGAAGACTCTGATGTTTTAGCACAGCTATTCCTAACACTTCCAGAGAAATATGACCCTCTTGTTACCGCTCTGCAAAATGTAGACGATGGTAAATTGAAATTTAATCTAGTTAAAGAGCGTTTGATTTCAGAAGAAGCGAAGTTTTCTGATCGTAATAGTGAAACTCCTGAAGAAAAACTGGCGTTTTCAAGTAAGAAGTTCCATAATAAAAAGAAATTTAAAGGTAAATGCTTCAAATGTAATAAATTTGGGCATCAAGCGAAAAATTGCTGGCAAGGTGAAGCAAAAGTTGCAAGTAATAAAGGGATATCATTTATGGTAAGAAGAAAAAATGAAGAATAAAGGTATATTGCTGATAAAATTAGTTTTAAATTGGACTCTGGTGCAAGTGATCACTTAGCAAATCAAAAAAACATATTTTTCCTCTATAAAAGAATTGAAAGTCCCGGTAGAAATAAATATGGCTAAAAATGACGAGTCAATAGTTGCAAATCATATTGGAGACATAAATGGTATTAGTAACAAAGGCGTTTTAGTTACAATAAAAGATGTTTTATATACCCCTGAGTTAAGGGACAATTGTCGCGTAACCTCGTAATGAAATTCTATTTTCTGCAAGTTGGTACGTTACGGCAACATTTCATTTCAGTCAAGTAAGTATTTTCATAGCTTTTGCATATAACAGAAGCAATCAGCTGACACATCAGCATTTACATTTCTAGAGTTACGGTCAGCTAAAGCAGACTTAATAGGAGGGTTAAGTTGTCATTCCGAAATATTGGTCCCATAGAAATGTAAATAGGGCAGTAAGTTGCGTCGATTTTTTAATATATTCGATTGGCTTTCTGTTTTGAAGTCGCGTTTTTGTCATTATTGTTGATGTTTTCTTTTGTGTGATTTATGTACAATTTTTTTATTTACATACATATGTACAAAAATATGTACATACATACATATGTATGTATGTATTTGTTAATATTATTTCAACTATCCCATATCGATTTTGTGTTATTTTTGTTTTATGTTGATCTATCAGTATTGGAGCTCCTTTCACAATAAATGATGATTTAGCCCCACATTTTAAATTACGGTGCCAAACTGTAATCAAACCCGTTCACACAGAAACGGAATTTCGAACCGATTTGTGAATCGACAAATAAATGATTTATGAGGCACAAACATGAAAAAATTTAAAAGAAAATACACTGGTCACTAAAATCTGTTCCGACAGCGATTCATACTGGACCAACCTAATGTACACCACACGTCTTCCTTCTTCGCACATACGCATGCACGATAAACAATCATTTTATAAATAAATAAAATTTTTATATTAAAATACATATGTAAAAAAGATAAATGAATTGAAAGTAAATATGTACATAGTGGTGTATATCAGGTTTTTTATGGTCGGTAGTTGTAACTTTTCTGTAAACGCAACTAAAAGGTTTTCCTTTCGGTTGCGCAAAGCGAAATTGCTTTAATTTGCAAATGAATATAATTTTTATGCAATACAAAATCATAAAATATATAGCAAAACAAGCGAAATATACTGCGAAGTTTTTCAAATATTGCCAGGCCATCTCTCTCCAGTCACAATTTTAAAAGTTTTAATTCCAAACGTAACGATAAAGCGCCATAGCTGACATCAATGTTCTCAGCTATTTGTAAAATTTTGCTGTACTTGGGAGATGATTGTGAAATTATGAATATTCTTACTGTATTTAATGTTAACTAAAATTAAAACCTTAGCATACTTTCCGGCAAAGTTTTTAATGTTATTTCAAGTTAGTGTTCACACACACAGAATTAAGCTAACTCAATAAACTTTATCATCTGGAAAATAACTTTGTTAATATTTTAAACTGGCCTCATCACAGCCCATTCTCTTTTTTCTTTATTTTTAAGCTTACATATTTATCTAAAAAAGAAATTGGTTATTTTTACCATAATAAACTTATTTTTTGTTATAAATTATAAATTAACTTTAAAAAATTTAAATGTAATAAATTTAATTTAATTTATTTTGTTGACATTTGTCATTGTAATTTTCACATCTGAACATACTGGTGAACAGTGTTGCATTTGAAGTTTAACTCAATATCTATAACAATTTCGTATTTATTGCGCAATAACTTAATTAAAATTTTTTATGGAATATTGAGCTCATTAATGGAATTTATTTCCGTACAATAAATGTGTATGTCTGAACAGGGTATTACCAAATCGTCGGGTGGCTGGCTACTGGTATGCCACATCCAAAATTTTTACAAAATATAGGCTACAAATCAATTCTATATATGTAGATAATTAAAGAGCGCTCTTTTCTAATCCTTAATCCATTTTTTATATTTCGCATTCTCGAAGTATTTGGAATATTTTTATTGTTTTAACTTCTTTCATTGAAATTAAAACAATCCCATTCCATCTTGCATGGCTTACACTATGTGTTTTCTATTTTATGCTTAATAAATAAATTACTTTGACCAACATGAAAGACATTTAAAAATATGTATGTTACAAATACTGATTATGTCATTCTAGCACTGTGGTGTTCCATCTGAAAGTTGTTTCTTATGTAATTTTGCGCAATGAATTTGAATCGGCAGTGGGCTGATTTTTAACAGAATACATATATATAATTTCAATGTTTGAACCTACATAATTTGAAAGGGTTCGCTGGCAATTGGATCCAACAAAATGTTGAAAATCTGAAAAAAGTTTTTCTCCTATCGAATAAATCCCCCATTCAATACACGATTTTGCAAATTCTTGCTTTGTTCAAACAGGTTTCTTTGCAGTTCGGTCCAATTTGGGATATTCATCAAGAAAAAAATGAAAACTTGACAAAAATATAAGTTACAAGCCCAAATCAATCCTGACTATTTTTCCGATAAAATTCGTTTGGATGTATGTATGTATATAGTATATATCGTCCCCTTAGTATTAAAATAGCGTATAATACGCTATTATATATAGCACATAGGCTATTGTTATACTAAGGGGACGATATGTAAGTGTGTATGTAATTTGTTATAACTTAAGAAAGCCTTAAATTAAATTCATTGTCAAATCAATTTTCAAGATTAATATATCAGTGTAAACAAATGTTGAAAAAAAAAACTTGCAGATTTGAAACATAACTGCCCATTCAGAACCATCAGATTTATTTCCATTTTTTCCAAAATCCCCCCTGTGAATCGCTAACATCTCTAACACGTTGGTACTTTTGCAGTATCCTTTCCTTGTTCCCAAGACGTTTCCTGATTTAGAAACTTTAAGCCAATCTACTCGCTAGCTTTGCGACTTGGTCCAAGATTTATATGAAATATACTATTTATCAATACTATGTTTTCTTGAATATTCTCAGACTAATGTCAAAACACAATTCCCAGTATCAAAAACCATCTATGGGCTTTCTTTAATTGGTGTCACTTGTTACGGAGTCCTGCTATGGTAGAATTTTTAAGAAAACTCTAATTATAATCAAACTTTTGTTATTGTAAACATGAGTTTGTTTAACGTAAACTGGTTAAGAGTCACAACCATTTAATTTAATACTAACTTCTTTTCCACGCAACAATACAAAGTTTGTATGAAATATTTGTACGATTACGAAAGTTGATTGAGGGAATAGTAATAAATATGTATTAAAAATGTAACATACGAGTAGTAATAGCTTGTATGTATGTATTTTAAATAATTGAAATCGAAAATAATTTTAAAGATTTCTTAGCACTCTCATTTAGTCAAAAAGTACAGATGCCGAACATACATAATATTACTATAGAGCCTTCAACAGCAACAAGGCCAACTTCCAAAAATTGAATAAATGTATAAAAAATAACATGAAAAAATGCTGACAAACGGGCAGGGTTCTCAATTTCCTATGAAATCTAAAAGTAAATTAAGTCAACACAATATGCTGGCAAAATAAAAAAAAAAATTACATAAAATTCAACAAATTTTGCAAGTTATCGAACTATTTTAAATACCCTACAAATATTATTTTGTGGCTATAGACACAATTGCTAAGATACAACAAAACGTACATATCCTTTTCGATATATTAAAAAAAAGTACACCGGGCGTCGCACGGGGATGTTAAAATCCATTACAGAAAATAAAAAATAACTAGCTCTACCCGGTATTCTTCGTTAACCCCTTCTCCTAAAACAAAACAAAGTTTTATACGTATAAATTATTTATTCTTAAATACTAATTTTGATTCTTCATTATTTTAATGTATTATAGTTTTTACTCTAGAGATTTCTAATGTAATAAAAAAGGATTTTAATAGCCTTTTTCTGATTTGAGAAAGATCACCTTCATTCGCATTCTATGAGAAAGTGACACTGACTCATTAGGCAATTCGAATGAAAATGTAAGTTCTCATATAAAATCTTCTTTGTGTGCTACGAACCATGGTATAATAAATAAGGTAGTCTTGTCCCTAAAACAAATACAACATCGCAAAAAGAACAGGCATTTTGTTAGTGTAAAATGTTTTCTGTGTGTCAAAATCAGAGACACAAGCCGATCGCTTCAAAGCCGTATATCATCGCCGCTTTTGTGAATTCGACCGCTGCCAAACACATTGGTTTTTTTCTGCTTTTACAGGTATTTTAGCTCTTAAAAATGCATTTTTAGGTCTAAGTTGCTTAATGTGATATTAGACTTTTCTTTACAGCAGTTTTTTTTTTTATTTAATATATAAAATTTCCAAATAAAATTTTATACTTCACCGGCGGATTGAACTAAATATTTTCTTTTGCTTAGACCCCGCTACAAATTTTTAATCAGCTTGTTGCTCTGCTACATACAATTTGACATTTGTAAAACAAAAATGTTCTTCTACAGCAGGTAGGAAGACTTTACCTTATTTATTATACCATGCTACGAACGTGTTGTGAATGTTTGACTTTTGAATCAAATTTCATAATATATTTTTAAATTTTAATTAACTTAAATTCACAAATAAAAATTATGAAGTTTAATAATATGTTGTTTTTTTCGTTAGGTTCTAGGTCTCCTTTTAATTTGTTTGTTTTTGCATAATTGCGAATATATTTGTTGATATTCTTGTTGTAGTTGTTCTTTAGGTGTTTGTACAGCGTCATAATGATGCTTATTCGGCGTGCCTTCCGTAGGTTAGATGTATTTTTTTAATTTATTCGACCTTAAGTTGTTAATAATGTTTTTTTGTTTTTTTAGTTAGGCTCTAGGTCTCAAGACCTCTAGGTCTCTAGTTCTCTTACATTATTAACAGCTTAAGGTCGAATAAATTAAAAAATACATCTAATTATGAAATTTTTTTACATAATAAAATTCAATAATTTTTATTGAAAAGTCGAATTTTTTGATATTTTTGACAAAAAAGTAAGCAGACCGTTCAGAAAATTTAAAAAAACAATCACATGTGGTTTTGCTTTCGCAACTAAATTTCTATGTTTACTAAAAATATATATAATTAAAAATATTAATATTTATATACGTGTGTATGTAGAGTATATGTGTATTTACAAAGGTTTACGACTACAAACACTGGTACTGTCCAGAACATTGAACCAATCTCGTAGCTCTCTGCAGCTCATTTGAAAAATTTGCATTGTTATCTTTTGCACTCAAGAAATTAACTGCAACCGATAAATCCAACTTGGTCAAACAAATATAGTTTCTATTTTACTTGTAATCTTTATTTTAGTTTATTTTTATTGGTTTGTGGTTATTTTAACACTCTTATTGAAAACAAAACAAAAGACAGAAACAATATTGAGAAAAACTTTTTATATATTGTAACTTTTTTTTATAACGACATTTTCAACCAGATGATTACACGTGGACGCCCTTGTATTCACTTCAGAATAATTTAGGAGTATTTTTACGTATTTTCAATAGAAATATCCAAATGTACAATGATATGGCATTGCTTCGGTTTATTAAAACGTATAACACTAAAGTTGACATACGGATAAAAGTTAGTGGCAATGAGAAATCAAAATTGTTTCGAATTCGAGCGAGTGGGTTTCATTTGCTAAAGTTTACTTTCTTAAATCAGAAATAGGCTATAACACAAATAAATTAGTTATGAGGAAGTTGTGCGATGATCAATATTTCTTTGCGTTTCGCCCGCAACATCGATTCAAGATTTCGCTGGAAACTGTATTTTATTCTAGGAGTAAGAAACATCAAATTTAGAATATTAATAATTACTTTGCGTCCCCCCAAGTTTCCTGCTCCTATCGGCTCCAGATTTTTCCGTAAGTTGTCTTATGGTCTAAGAAAAATCCCCAGAAAATTTTAGGACATTCAATATGTATCTTACTTGCGCAGACACTTTAATTTTTTGAAGTTTCCGAAGGATATAATATTGTAGACTAACATATGTAGATTTTTTTTGTAGGACCAGCACTCAGGGGATAACCCCTCCTTATGATATACATTGTGGCAGAACTAGGCATAAATTGATAGGGTAGAGAGGCTAGATGGTGAATATGTAGAAGAATGCTTAATTCTTTTACTACTTAATTATTTAACTTCACCAACGATTCTGCTAACCAACAAGGGAGGGTGCTGTGGTGTACATTAGCTAGTAACTGTGATTAGTGCTACGCCTTGTAACGTGCCGTTACAAATACATACTTACACACTACCACGTAAGTACCCTGCAACTACAAACGTTATAACAAAGGGTACATACCACCATCCTTGTTGTTGCGACCAATAATTTAGTAGTTGTTGTAGTTTGCTGTTTGTAAGGACCTCCGAATACCTCTTAAATTCATAAATACTACCCGGCATTTTACCTGAACTCTATATTTTATTATAACCGATCGTCGGTGACCCGAAATAGCTGCCCGTAGCTGTCCTGCTTCATCGTACATCGTACCGCAAGCTAATATCCGACCAACTTCGTAGTATTAAGCTAGTCTTAAGTAGTGTAAGTTTCGTAAATAAAGCTTTGTTCCATTCATATTTAACACCTAAAAGATACACGTATTTCATTTCAAAGGAAGTAGACCTTTGAGACGAACTTAGACAGACTGAGGCTTACATTGGCTGGAAAAATGAACTATTTTACAGCCGTTATCACTTAAACAGTCCAACAACAATCAATGCAATGGGTGTCTAAAGCACATCAGAGAAAATTATGATGTTGATTGGCTTGCTCTGACCAAAGTGTGAACGCAGGTCCCGGTTACAAACAAACCCAGTTACGGATCAAATTATAGTATTTTGGCTACTGGACAGGATTCTACTTTAAATAAACACAATACAACAAAAGCTTCATAATTTCAAACCAGAAATCAACCAGAAGATGAGAAGCAGCAGTACCTGCCTTCCCGAACCTCCTACCACAAAGCACTACTTCATAACGCTTCTGTTGTTTTAGCAAGAGAAGAAGCTAATATCAACAAGCACATAAACTCCCAAAGCAACAGCGTATTCCTAATTGTGGGAATTATTTCCTTACCTCTCCAGAAGGGAGCTCAACTGCTAGTCGACCTTCGAAAGAAAAACCAATAGACTTGCTATCGAATTTGTTCTACGGAGGGATCTTAGTGCCCGCTTTACAGTACGATTGTCAGTTTTTTTTTAATTTTAATTTTTCGAATGTCAAATAGACCGGGTTTCTTATAATCAGTCGAATACATTTTGATTCTTGTCAATAAAATTAGTTTTTTGCTCTGTTTTCACACGACGACCAAGTGATTGAAAATCACTTAGTTTTTTGAGTAATTTCCATATAAATTGTACACTCAAATCATTCGTCCGTCTTATGGAAACAGCACCCTTATATATTAAAACTTACAGACCAACCTAAACTACGACGCAAAGCGAAAAAACGAAATTTAGCGATATAGATTTTACGCTGATATGAGTAACCTAAATTAGACCTTTAACGTTGCGCCAGAAACAGTAAACTCTAACTAAAAATAAGAAATATAGATGAAGACGCTAAATTGAGCTGAAAGTAGCTAAAGTTATATTACTTTACAAACAACAACAGTATTTTTGCAGCCAACTTCACTTCTTGACGCGCTGTCAAAATTAGATTTGGCAATTGCAAAGCGTTGACGCCGCGTTATTTCGGTTGGTGTCATACATTTTGTATGGGTATGAGAAATTTTGACAGCTAGACGGAAGTTTTCTGCATTACTTTTTTCAGTGTAAAAGTTCTAGTTGTATTTTGCGTATGGCAGCACTTACAGGACATTGCAATTAAAGCGAAATAATTTTATGAGGTGGTAGCAGGGGCGAAGTAATTGGTAATAGTTGTCAAACTCTATATCATAATCTATGGTACAGAAAGAAGAGGCAAATTTATATATATGTGCATTATGTATGTAGTATGTATTGAGTTTAAAAAACAAAAGAAAAATGTTCGATATCTTTGATTATTTCAAATTAATTACAATTATTCTATTGCCACAATAAAAATAATTATTTTTAAATAGATATTCGTTGCAAATGTTGTAGGGTATAGAATCCTAACAAAAAGCTAAAAACTTTTTTTCAGCTCTTTTTTGAAGACTTTTTTCGAACATTTTTTTTATGATTTATGAGAGCAATCCGAAATGCAAAATGAGACTGCAACAATCTAAGAACACTATTATGTCGTTCGTTTTTAAGTACGACTTTAAGTTCTAAAAAAGTCAGTGGTTCGAGTTGAGGTTTGTTGTATTGTGTTGTACAAGCCATAATGTTGTTAATGTTTAGGTGAATGTTTTTTATTGTTGGTTTTTTTGTTTTTGGTGGCTGGAAAATATTAAAGTCAAATGTTGTTTTAGTTGTTCACTTTTTCGTTGCTTGTAAATTTGCGTTGAGTTGTCTCACCACCTTGAAACCATTATTCATATGACTTTGCCAACCAAGTGCTTTCGAACAATGTTAGCAACAGCAAAAGCAATAGCAACAGCATCAACAATAAGAAAAGGTTTATTGTACCCTTGTCGTGTTGGAAAATTGAAATTGATATGTTGAAGTTTCGACTGAGTATTGTTTTTTATACGAGATATTTTCCTTTAATTTTTATTTATATTTTTTTTGTTGATTGTTTGAATGCAAGTGTAACTATTTGCTTTTCTTTTATTCATATTTTCGCTTTGCCCTATAAATTATTAGTTTATTGTTGGCAACATTATCTTCTTGTTGTTGTTGGTTGTTCTTGTTCTTTTTGTAAGTTTATGTAAGTTAATATGTTGTTTGTCGACAGGAAATGAAAGATCAACAATTATGACATTTAGCTAAATTGAAAATTTATTAATATTTTTCTTTTAACTTTAAGACAAAGTATTGAAAACATTTTGAGACTTTTATTGTTATTTTATGGTGCATTGTTTTACAGCAGATAATTGAATTTATTGTTAGACAAATTATGACACCATTCGCAATAACATTTTAGAAATTCTATATAAGGAATGCAAATAGTAAAAATTCTGAGACTGTTTTTTATCATTCGATAGTGAAATATTTACTAATACAAAATTTCTAATTATAGAAAGCTAATTGATACTGATTGATATACACGTCAGAAGACCTCTCTTATTGTAGGAGATATGCCTGTTCGAGATATGCCTAATGAAAGGTATTTTTAATATAGAATTGGTGTTTATTTGGCTATCTTTTTTATAATATGGTGAACCGTAAGTCTCACGTTGGACAAACAAAATGCTCGTAGTAGGACCAAAATTTCTATTCTGATTATGAGTACGAAGAGTAAGGATGCAGGACGCAGTCGGTACTCAGCTGTCATAGAACCTTATCTTAGATAAAATCCTGTTCGAACTGAAAGGAAAATGCCTAAAAACAAAATACCTTAAAATCCGCAAAACTTTTACAATCCAAGCAAATCGCTAAAATGGTGAAAATATCACCGAAACGGGCAAAAAATCGCTAAAACGAAAAATTAATTAAAAATTCGGCAAAACGTAATAAATTTATTCAATCAAAAATATGGCTAAATATTGAGAATTTTGCCAATCTGGAATAAAAAAAAAAACACACATCAGCATGGCGGTTAGAGCTCACTTAATCAAATAAAATCGGTGTACTTGAAAAAGCGGAAAAATCGCTGCTATAACAAAAAATAACAATCACATGAAGGATGTTTACAAAAGAAATTGTAAGAAATCTTATAGAATAGTATTTTTTCCTAAACTCTTACAAGTAAATAAAAAAGTTGAATGCAATAAATTTTTTACGCAAAAATCGCCACATAATAAAGCCATTTAAAAAAGATTTCATTTTACATCCAGGTAAATAATTCGTATCTTAATTAATTCATCATTCATTAATTTAAGGCATACAATAACTACAACAAAAGTTCATGACACTTGTTTTCCCAATAAAACCGTACGTACGTACGCTCACGTTTATATCTATTTGATGATTCTTTTCCTTCTGAGGAAATCTCGCACCTAAAAAATAAAAACCTTTTTTTTTTGTTATGAATTAAAAGTAATAAATAAATTGAACGTGAGAAAACGCCTTTAGGAATTAAATGGAGCATAGGATTTTCATCACATTTTAATACAACAGCCAGCAGACAGGGCGTTTAGGAAACTTTATTTCTCGTTTTCTTACAAACTTGTACTTGCGGAGAGGAAAAAATAAAAAATTTCTTAGCAGTTTTATTTTATTTTTGGGTTAAATTATGGATCATTTTATATGCGTACAAGAAAAAATAAATGAGGGTGTGGTTGTCGTGGCTGAATTTCATACAAATATAAAATTATAAAAAAGACAAAGTTGTTGAAACTCATATAGTTTGTTGTAAGTATAAATATGATGCTGGTATTAATAGTGAATTACTTTTTGTTTTGTTTGTTTTTCTGTGTCGATAATATACGACTCGTTATGAACTTTCAGCAAATAAGTTTAAAAAGAATATTTTAACAGAAAATGATTATAGAATTGAGTGTTTTAGTGGTTAAGAGTACTAGAATTGGTACTCACTCATATGCTCATACCTTAAAATACTTTCATTGTCAATAAAATTTATACAGATTGTATAAAGGATGTACGAAAAATATAAATACTAATATCGAACAAAAAGTTTTTGTGCTTTAGTAATTCTTATTTCTTACTTGCCAGTTTCTGTCTAAGCATGTGAAGTTGAAAGCTTTTCAAGAATGGTCTATTGATGATTTGGTATATAGCAACCACTGAAATGCAGCATATAGATTAGCTAAACCATAAAAAATAAATTATTTTTTGGAAAACAGAAATTCTTGAATAAAATGAAATATATTTTAATTAATTTTTATTCGAATTTAATTTCTTAGTAGGATGTCTCCCCTGTTTAAAACCCTTCTAAATTATTGCATAGTGTAATTATATATTCCTTCAAGATGTGGTACATGGTACAAGACAAAAATAATATTAACAATTTACAAAAACCATCAAATCGCAAAAGCTAAAAAAGACACCATAATGCCAAAAAAATTGCCAAAAGAAACATAAAATAAATCACTAGACTAGAAAAACTCGAAAAAGTAAGAAATTGCCAAAACTACAGACCCCCAAAAAGAAATGATATTAACCAAAATAATAAACGAAATATGTAAATCATGAGACTTGAGAAAAACAACCAAGAAACAATGAAATATAATCAACAAAAAAAAAAGAGATTTTTAAAGTTAAAAAGCGCCAAAACGCTAAAATTCGCCTGAAAGATAATTTTTAAAACAAAAAAAAAAAAAAAAAAAAACGCACAAACACAAAAAAGAAAACAAATTTGCAAAAAAGGAAAACGTGCTTAAAATAAAATAAAATAAGGAAAAACAAAATAAAAATAAAAAAAAAAATTTCAAAGTTTGGAAACGCTAAAACGAAAATGTTTGGCAGAATGAAACAAATTGCCAAATCAAAAAAAATCGGCTAAATGAATAAAGTCGCTGAGATAAAATAATTTGGGCCACTATTATAAAATATTTACTAACCCCACCCCACTGAACCATTCGGGTGTGTTTCAAAGTCACTCTTTACGTAGTTTATAACCGTTGCTCCCGCCTATTGTAGTTACAATATCATGCAAACATCAATCGAAATTAACCGGACTCTCGACATTTCAAGATCACAACTTCAATAACTTTTTGAAATTTTCAGTTGAAAGTTGTGATAACAATAAACCTTCTTATATCTTTTAAATTGGAGCCTATTAAAAAATTTTAGGGCGATTAACAAGAAGTTTATAATTGTCACGCAGTGTATTTCGATCGTTTAGACATAAATTTCAGCAGAACAGAATTACCATAAACGCCTATAAGGGAAATCTTTTTAAATCTAAGAAAAACATAAATAAACAAACCAACTACACAGGCAACAAAATGTCAGTAAATCTAACCAATTTTGTTGGTTGGAATTGTACCGACCAAAAACAATAGTGAAAACAACCAATAAAAATAGTAAAATAACATTTAACAAAAATAACTGCATAATTGTTGTGGTTAAGCTGCAAATAAAACTGTAAAACACACCACGGACTACGGCCATTAGTGTTACAGTTATTATTGTTGGATATTTTATCCTGGGAGACAATTGAATTAATAATTTTATTGCGCTAAATAAATTTCAAATTTATTTTTGTGAACCTGTTGAAATTGGACGTATAACTCAAATCTTTGTAACTTATTACCTTAGACAACTCAGCCACACTAGAATATGGTTACTTTTGAAATTTTTTTTTGATACATTTTTTATTTATGGGGTCTTCAATTATAAATTGAAACATCAATAAGTTGTTCAAATCTTAAATCTAAAAATAATAAATTTATGTTTAGCCAATGCTAAAAAAAATTTTTAGTATCAACGGTTGATTTTTGTTGTTTTACATCTCTCGTGTACGGCCTCCTCAGCCGGATGTGGCCTCTATACTCTAGAATATTACGCGCGAGTGGATTTGGGTTCTACTCAAGTTTTTTAACAAAGTTTTTCGCGTGTTTTGAAAATACTGTCTTCACCAACGGTTACTTTTTTATGGTTAATTTAACTAAAAATATATTTTAGTTTAAAAAATATACACAATCAGTTCAATTACTACTATGACATTTTGCTTTAACCAATAGAATTATTGTGATAATGAAAATTGCAACAATAATTTACATCAACAGTAAATTAACAACTAAAATTGGTTGGATTAACCAACAAATTTTTTTTTAGTGTACACGATTCTATTTATTTCAAAATTAAAAACGAAAAAACATTGGCCATCAGCCACTAGCTTGCGTCAACGTGGATGTTGCCACCACTGAAACCTGACACTTTCATATCATCAACATTTATTGTAAATCAATATAATTTTTAAATTTTGTTTTAAATTTCATTTGTCACAAGTCAAATGATTTAATTATTATGCCCCCACATACTTCAGGATTCACTATTATAAAACGAGCATATGAATGAATACTCGTGTGTGTGTATGTGTGGTATTTTATTAAGCATATAATTTTTGTGAATAAGAGATAAAAATACTACAAGTTGATATAGTGCTGATGATATGTCTATTTGCTTTGATTGCAAATTCAAAGAAAAACTCATTACAAAATTGATCGTTGTATAGTTTGCGATAGAGTTTCCTAGAGAGGATAGTTAGTTTACAATTGATTAAAATACAAAAATAATTGGTTAGAGAGGAAAACACCTCTATTAACTAGAAATCAATTTGAAAGTATTTACAACTGCCACAAACAAATTCGTTGAAATTGTAACAGCGTCATCGTTACCTTTTTACAGGCTTTTCCGTATTTATTTTTTTACACTTGTCTATAAAGAATAGATTTTATTTTACAATTTACATAAAATACTACAATTAGACGAATAAACTTAAATTTAGAGAATGACAGGAAAGGCAATTAAATATATAATTTTATGTTTTTATATTAAATTTAATATCAAAATTTATTTGTTAATTTGTTTATATATTTTTTTTTAATTTTTATAAAACTAAAAAATTAAAATTTTTATCATGAATAAATTATGTTACGAAATGATTTGGCTGGTTTTGTTTAAATCACCTCATAAAGTGATTTTATAACTTATTGGAGTTTGTGAAAATTGCATTAAAATAATTTTTATTTTGAGTAAGAAAGTTATCAGGTTCGTTGTCTAAGTCTTTTGTTTGTTGTAATCCATTGGCTGGTTGTCACAATTACGTTAAGCAGCTGCTCGAGCTTTTTCGATTATCTCAGATAAGACAATTTTTTTCTTCAGTAACAAGTTGGCTCCGGATGTAAACAATTAATTAGTTTATTTGAATGTAAATTAACATTTTTTGTGAATCAAACGAAAGACATTTCTCTGTTGTGATCGGAAATGGTTGATAAATTTTTAAAACTAGTTTTTTTTTTAATTAAAAATTAAATAGTTTTAAATAAAACGAAGTTGAATTATTGATATATTTTCAATATTTATTTTAATTTTATGCCATCGTTCCCTTTTCATAGATTTTAATTAAGCAGCTACTAATTGTGGATTTAACTTGCAGAGTTAGTTTTATTTTATCCAATTTTACATCGTTTCACTTTCTACAGCAAATAATAATGTAAACATTTTTCCAATAAAAGATTGTTTGAAATAAAATTTATTGCCAGTAAATGATGTTTACTATACCAGTTAATTTTTCGTCACTATTTAACAACTTCCTAAAAATATTTAAACTTTCCAATTGAGTTTTTTTTTTTTCGATTTTTATACTTTTTTGTACAAAGTCCCCTTTGAATGGATTTTATTGAATTTACATAAAATTTATAGTAAGAAAGACATGTTCAAGTTCAGCAGCATTAGGAGTTACAGCATAAAGTGTGGGATATCCATATTCTTACAATTGATTTAAAATGGGAAGTTTAATAAAAATTTTCACTAGTGCTAAACAATCGGTACATTTCAAAAACCCCTTGAAGCTGTAACAAGTATGTGTCAGTCATATCATTATAAATAGTTAATACATTAATTTATAAAATATCCACAGAGGAAAATATTTCCTTACTATCAAAGAATTTTCCATAAACTACTTGAATTGAACATAATATTTTTTCCAAACCTTTTCCAGTGAACATAAAGTTTAAAGCAGAGAAAAGATTAATAATAAAAGTTAAGAATAATTATTAAATCAGATTTAATAAGTATAAAACTGTTTTTATATAGAATTACTTCTATTCAGGCTTCTAAGGTCATTCAATTTAATTTAAATGTAAATAAAAGGCAAATTTTATTTCATTTATTTGTATCCGACGTTTCGTTGGGATTTTCCAACATATTCAGGGATAGTATGACTACATACGACATAAAACACATAATTTAAAATAATTGCAAAATAATCAAAAGTTTGTTAAAAAATATATCACAGTAAAAATTATTTTCCTTAACGTTCCAATATCACAGTTTGTGTTACACTGGAGTTTAAACTAATATTTAAGTGCAAGGTCTATTAGAAGAGTAAATGTATTTCAATAAAACTACTATCCCTGAAGATGTTGGAAAATCCCAACGAAACGTCGGATACAAATAAATGAAATAAAATTTGCCTTTTATTTACATTTAAATTAAATTGAATGACCTTAGAAGCCTGAATAAAAGTAATTCTATATAAAAACAGTTTTATACTTTAAAATAAAGGTCGAAAAATTACACATATATGCAGATTTAATAAGATTAAACATTTATTAAAATGCGTCTAAAATTTACTTTTTTGAGAAAAATGATAAGTGGAAGGTATTCATATCCTTGCATTGAAAGGAACAAAATTTGCAACATGGTTGAAGCATATAATATTAGAAATTCAGGGTAATTTTTTGTGCATTTAAATCATAAGTGGAGTTAAAATTTAATAAAAAAAAAGGATATATGGAAGGTAGGCATAACCTTGCACCGAATGAAACAAAATTTAAAACAGGACGAAAAGCGGATAATTTGAGAAATATTTACTAATTTGTAGTCCATTGTATCATAATTGCAGCAAAAATTATATTGTGTTGAGAAAGAGGATATACGGGAGGTAGGCGTGCCCTTGCACTGAAATGAACAAAATTTACAACAGGGATGGAGCATATAATTTTAGAAATTCAAATCATACGTGGAGTTAAAAGTTAGTTAAAAAAAAGGATATATGAGAGGTAGGCATAATCTTGCATTGAATGAAACTAAATTTACAACAGCGACCAAAACGGATAAATTAAAAAAATTTACTGCTTTTCTTTTCTATCATAAATCAGATAAAATTTAATTGTGTTGAGAAAGAGGATATACGGGAGGTAGGTGTAGCCTTCCACTCATTTTCCTCAAACTTAAATTTTATTTCTTAATTTGTACGAAATTGAATGTTTCTGCGATAACTACTCAAGTTTTGCAAATTCACTAAATGAAGACGAAGCACTGTGCGTCGTTCATAACTATTATAGTGGCCGTTATTTTAAAATGATTAACGATTTTTTATTTTGTGACTTTAATTGTTATCATATGCAAGAGCTGTAGCTGTTATTAAATGCCGTAAGATTTAGACATCTTGGCTCAGATCAGATTTTCTTTTAACGAAAATTCTTTTGAAATAATATTTAACTCATATAAATACAAACAAGATTTATTTCAAATGTTTAATTAAAATTTTAAAATAATTTTTAAAATTTTTATAAACAAAATTGACATGACACGAATTCTTGCATTTCAAACCATTCATAATGATAAAGTCAAGAAACTTGCGTCTAGTCAAATTTATAGTTAAAAATTAATTTTTAACACATTCAAACTATTGATCGCTTAGACACACATTCAAACAAAGTTTTCTTAATGTGTCTTTTTCGCATTTCTTCACTTATTAAAAGAATATTTATTACATCATATTTGCCGGCATTTGGTCTCTACATGGCATCCCATGGCGTTTAATGTGTGCGTTTCTCTATGGATTATGAGCGCAAACATTGTACCTATCAGCCAGTGGGGGGTTAAGTCAAATTTAACATGTAACTTTGTTTTGAATTTTGCTTGGCATCAACATCAAGAGCCATTGTGCAAACTGAACTGTGGCAAATATTAAATGAATGTTTGTATTTCGCATAGACCGTGATAAATCCAACTTTATGTTTGTTAGTTTTCAACTTTTAACTTCTTTATATTTCAGTTTTTATTTACGCAGCTTGTCTTTTATATGACTTTAATGCTGGTAATTTGTATTTGGTTGAATGTATGAACGACGGAAAAATATTGTTGTTTAATAGACAAATTTCAAAGTAAACATATTTTCTTTGCACATTTCGGAATTTGAAATTCTTTTTATTTGAATTATTGCAGACATTTTTATTTATTAAGTTTGATTTCTTTGAATATCCTTCATTGTCTTTTTTACGAGTTCACTGTCCTGTCACGTTCCATGTGACCGATAATTTTCATAATAACTTTATTTTCTTTTACAAATTGCTTAATTTTCTGCTTTAAAAATTAAGCATATAAATGATCGTATTTTCGATGGTGGTCCATGGATGTGATATCCCATAAAGAAAGAGTAAATCATTTTCTTAAAAAACTTGCCAAACACACTTTTGGGCTCATTAACACTTAAAAAGCACACAGACTGAATTTTGCTTGGAGTCGTGGACAATATCAACAAAACAGCTTATGTAGAAAAAAGTTGCAACTTAAAACAGAACACACGCATTGGTTCTCACGATAGATGATGTGAATAAGCGCTGATGTACATGATGATTAGATCAATTGATATTGAGGAGTCGCAAAAGCAAAACTAAACTTATAAATGTTTTATGGATTTTTTTAAAAAATCATAAAGGACTAAATTTTAAAACAAACAAAACGCATTAATGTTTCGGCCCAAAAAATCAAAACGAAAAAAAAAAAAATAAATGGGCTGGCAAAAATTATATGCGCCAAGTACGTGTAGTTTTTGTTATCGTTGTGTGTTATTGTTTTATTATGATGCCAGACACTTGAAGAATATTTTTTTCCTTTTCATTTTCCATAACTTTGATATAAAAATCTTGCAACATCTGTGGCAAAAAACAAAAAAAAAAAAAAAAAAATTATGTGTAAACAAAAGCTTAAAATCGATTAAGGTAGATTTAGGTACAATATCACGATTTCATAGCCAAGCTAAGAAACAAAAGTAAAAGACCTTGCCCTTGGTTAATGTTATTTGCGTAACAGACACAACGAATTTTAGTTTCACTATTTGGAGGAGTTTTTCTTGATAATGCACTGGAGCGGTCTTGTTGAGCAAAATAAAATATTCACTTCCTTCGGTATAAACTAACGTTTAAATAAATAGTTTTCTAAGTTACCAAGATATAACATAATTATTTTGTAGGAGAGGCCACACCCACTTGACCTATATTTAATACATTTTCATTAAAAGTGGAATGCAATTTCAAGTTCTTAGCTGCATTAGTTCCATAAATACCATCATAAAAAAAATCCTCTGTATGCGAAGTGCCACGCCTACTTAATATATTAAAAATCCAACAACCCTATTGTTCCTTTCTGACCATAGCAAACACATTGTCAAAATTTCAGGAAGATTGGTTGACTAACTTTAAAAAAGACAGATATTCACTTTTTTATTTTATACTGATTTAATTATTGCGCGTAGAGTACCTTAATGTCTATCTCGATCACAGTTGATTGTTGATCTTTTAATAAAAAAATTACCTATATTTTGTTTTTGTGATATTGTTCTGCAATAACAGCAATGAAATCAAATCATTTGCCATCATTTATGATACGAAAAATATGCACTTGTATCTTGTCCTTTGTTTTGTGTTTCATCTCTTATGCCCAACAATCTTTTCCTCCATTCATTAGTGGTATGTGCGTGTGTTTGTGTAAATTGCTATGATAAGGGCGAGAACACAGTGTGAATGTTCATGTAAAAGAATTGTACTTATCGAACGTGGCCCTTAATTATGGGTTATAAGAATTCTTTTTAACTACAGATTTTAAATATGGCTTGTCCTAAACCGAACATAATATTCTATACAGCGTATAGACTTTCCTTGGTCAGATTCTTGTCACGAATATGAACCACCATACAATTTTATGATAACATTGTTTCCAACTGCGGCAGATGGCACATCATGACGAAATTTGACTACTTTTTAGATAAAAAAAGATCTACTTTTTAGTAAATATTTTCTTGTGATTTAGAGAATTTTCTGTGAAAGACAAAACTTGTATTTCCTAACATCAAAAAAATTTTTACAAAAGTTCTGAAAAAAATGGCATCCGCAATACGAGAAATCAAATTAATGTATTCTTTCTTATCCATCGCATATGGAATATTTTTCTTCACGTTTTACGGCAGCCAAAGAACAAATTGATCGATCGTATCTTGACTTACGGCGACTGAAGCTTATTATCACATGGAAAAACTATAGTTTTTAATGATGTCCCTGATAGTTACAATCTTTTTTTATGTCCTAAAGTAAGATTTGACTCCCCACTTAAATAACTTCCTAATAAGAATAAATTTTAATTAAGCAACATTAGTAGATTCATAAATTGCCAGAAAATTTATATGAAAAAATTCAAGCATTAGTAGTACTTATACTTTCTCTGACAAGTGCAGTGTAATCACATCATAACATTGAAATGGAGCAGCCTCTCGAAAAGTCTTAACTTAAAATGAGAACAACCGTTTTTCCTAAGATTAAGTCACTTCCTAAATATGTAATTGTTTTTAAGTTAAAATAAAATAGTTTCGTTCATATGACAGAATGTCCTTAAATTAAAAAAAAATTCTTGTTGTTCGAAAAAGCGGTCTTAAACGAAATAAATATTTCCTTCAAAGTAAGATTTTTTTGGAGTAACATTATTAACTATTTTCAAAGACATGAATTATTTGAATTTTTTTATGTATCGAAATTTTTTAAAATTATTTTGAATTAAATTTTTTACTTAAGTTCAGTACATGCCTTCTTTTTGAGTGTGTGGAACTGTTTTCATAACTCAACCGTTAGACATCTGTTGCGAATGTAGGGAGTAGTATATTTTTATCCTGCCTATTAATGTACCGGCGCTTACTAACGCCACTGGTCTAAATTATTCAAGGCAGATGAATGCCTGTTTATATTTAAGTTTTTCTAAAGCAGTTGAATGCTTTATAAAGAAAAAAACAAGCCGATTCTAAGGCTAAGTAAGAATTAATTTATTTTCTAAAAATTCGCTTGTTATGTACTAAATTAACAGTAACTTAAAACTACAAAAATTTATTTTAAATTTCCAGTAAATGTTCCAATACTAACAATTGAGTGAAAAGTATATCTAGTTGTTGTAATTAATATTAATAACTCCAATTGAGAGTAAATGTAATTATAGTACAGTAGTGGTAATAATTATTACAAAATATATTATATAGTGAATACACTACACATCATATAACTTTCATCACAATAGATCAGTACACACGATCTCTGTGTAAAATTTAAATTTATTATAAAGAACGATATTGGCGCATATTCTTAAATTTTCACTAAGTGGTAACGTTTTTAAGTGTCAATTTAAGTCTCCACTTAATTATGGGTACAGCTGTAACTAAATGCCAACTAACTAATACATCCTACACTATCTTCAGATCACTTGCCTGCAATTGTCACTATATACTCACACACAACTGCAACACCAACATGTGATTTGCCGATGCACATCTGCACGTATTAACTGGCTGAAATACAAAAAAAATTTGAGTCTCATTGCACGGAAAATATGCCTTTGAGAACACCTTCTGACATAGAAAATTCTATTAGGTTGTTTGAAGCACATGTTAAACAAGCTGCTCTTAATGCTTCTTCAAATCAACCAAGTCAACAAGTGAGATTTAACAATAGTTTTTATGTGGATATAGAAAGGCTATTGACTGAAACTGGAGAGCTCGGCGAGAATGGCAACGATACAGATCCCCTCAGTTAAATTTAAGGCTAAAGGAATGTACCAAACAGCTCAGAAAAGTTTTACAAACACAAAAAATAGCTTCGCTGCAAATATTTCTTCCAGAACTCGATGCAACACCACAAACAGATTATTCGCTGTAGCGTGCAGCCAGAGGACTTAAAAGGCCAGTGATATGCAAACCTCCCTTGCTAGCTTCGAATGGTGACTGGGCAAGAACTGATGATGAAAAAGGTGCTCTTTATGTTAAACACTTAGAAAAAGTATTTACCCCAAATATTTCTGCTGATATTGTTGAACTGCCAACAGTCCTCTCTTTACGAGAAATACCGCTGAGATTTAACATTGTGGAGATTGAAAGGGCCATTAATCGTCTTAACACCAAAAAAGCCCCAGGTGTCGACAAAATAAGCAACAAAATGCTTCAAGAATTGCCTTTCATTACAAAACGAATAATACTATTCATCTTTACGGCTGCAATACTATCCAAAAGAATGGAATATTTCGCTAATTACTATGGTACCAAAGCCCGGCAAGGATCATACGAAGGTTGAATCCTATCGGCGTATTCGTTTATTGCCCAACATTTCAAAACTATTTGAAAAGCTGTACATGAGCAAGCTGATGCCTATAGTGACTAGAAGTGGGTGCATTCCAGATCATCAATTCGGTTTTCGCAGACAGCATAACACTATTGAACAAACTCACAGGCTTGTGAATGTTGTTAGAGACACTTTTGAAAAAAAGAAATATTGCTCTGCACTCTTTATTGATGGTGCACAAGCTTTCGATAAAGTATGCCACGAAGTTCTTATCCACAAATTAACACGAAATATACCCGCAAACATCGTTAGGCTCTTAAAAAACTATCTAAAGGAACGAAAATTTGTAGTTAGGGAAGGCAATTTTTTAAGCCCTCCGCAGTCGATTGAAGCCGGAGTCCCTCAAGGCAGTATCTTCGGTCCTTTACTTTATTTAATATATGCCTCTGACTTACCGTCATGCAGTAATAATCACACGTCACCATTTGCAGATGATACAGCTTTTCTAAGCCTTCATGAAAATCCTGTAGAAGCTACCCGAAATTTACAAGGGTACGTATCAAAACTGGAAACATGGCTAAAACAATGGCAGATAAAAGTTAATTAGCAGAAATGTATACACGTCACTTTTACGTTACGCATAGAAACATGCCCGCCTATACAAATCAACACCGAGACTATGCCGCAACACACTGTAGTAAAATATCTAGGCGTTCATCTTCATCGTCGTTTAACCTGGAAATCGCATATAGAAGCAAAGTTGATCCAAATGAAATTAAAAGCAGCCCAAATGAATTGGCTTATGGGAAGAAATTCTATACTAAGCCTAGACTGTAAACTTCTATTATACAACGCAATCCTGAAACCAGTATGGTCCTATGGAATCCAGTTATGGGGCACTGGCTCAACATCGAATGTAGAAAAAAATTCAAAGGCGACAATTACATCAGTCCACTGGTATATCCGAAATCAGCGAATTCACAAAGACCTTGATGTTCCGTTGGTGAAGACAGTAGGGGTATCACTCTTAGTATTGTAACCATTGCAGATCTAGCAAGTCTAGCTTATTTTCATCAGTTTGCAGCAATGCAATAACAAAATATGTAAACAAGCTAGACCTGCAAGTTCTGCAACGGATGCAAGAGCAGTTTTCAACCAAGAGTGATTACCCTCAGTATTTTCAAAACACGCGATAAAATACATAAAAAAAATTGAGTTGCACCCAAATTCACTTGCGCTCAATATTCTAAATTATAGAGGCCACATCAGGTTGAGAAGGAGATATACTCTTACTCTCAGCTGTACACGAGAGATGTAAATCAAGAAAAATCAACCGTTCATACTAAAAATTTTGTTTAGTATGAACGGTTGATCATATATTTAATCATTTTTAGATTTAAGATTTGAAAAACTTATTGATGTGTCAATCTATAATTAAAGATTCAATAAATAATAAAGTTATAAAAAAAAAAAAATTCAAAGAACAGCTGATGATTGCTGCTTGGGTCCAAAAAACATCATTACAAAAAATAAAATAAACTAGAAACGTGTTTTTGGTCAACAAAATTTTATTGAATAATTTTATTTTTAAACGCCGTTATTTTATATGATTTATATACAAACTTTAAACAAAAAATTACTTTTTTAGAAATTATATGAATTTTTTAAAGACCAAAAATTGTTTTAAATAGCTTTATAATGTTTTTAATTAATAATATACTGTAATCGTTCAAAATATTATCGACATTTTGTTTTCTCTATTTGCCAATATGTAAGGTTGCATTTCCTTTACCATCTGCGAGCAGTTGCTACGCTAGTTATAATAATAATATGAATAAGATCTACAACTATCTATTAACTACTTTTCAGTTACTGTTTTATTAGTTCTCACTTTGGTTATGATTTCTGAATATGCGCCTTTGTAATTAATTCATCATTCAAATAAAACTTTTATAAATATTCTTTTTTTTGTTCAAACAAACAACATTTTTAAAGTAACGAAAGAAATTACTCACACAACTTTTGACGAATTTTCGAATAATATTTTCTAGCATCCATGAAATTTAAATAGTCTCCGTTAAGAAATTATGAAACTGGACTATACCAAAGCTAAATCAATGTTTTGGAGTCCCAATCAATGTTTGCAAGTCCCAATTAAAAGACAAGAAAATTAAAAATGTGTGTGTTTTATTCTTTCAATAAAATCATTTTCATATCTAGTCTACTAAATAATTTTAATAAAACATTTAATTATTCATTGACGTCTATTCGAATAATTTGAAACTCTAAATATATAATAGCTCTAGTATAAACTTATTTCTGACACACAACTTTATGTTGTTAACAAATCTTCCTTTTCGCATTATTTTCTACTTTTACGCACAGAATTTGGTGATCAGTTGTCGTACGTCAACACAGTCATTAAATACGTCTGCCAGAGTGTGCGACCATCAATCTTGTACTAAAACCATAAAAAAAACATTAAACCAACAAACCTTTATTTATTCTACTGCAATTGTCTTTGTAAATTGATATGCTGCAGTTTAAAACAGCGATCGGCTGGTAAAGTCGGTGCTAAGCAATATTTTTAATTTTATCCAAAATAATATTTAGAATAACGAGTGATACTGTTTGCCTTCAATGATTTTTATATAAAAAGGACCAAAGTAAGAAGTGATCATTAATATATTCCTTATTCTCACTAATTCTCCGTATGTGCCGATCACTGCTTTTCAATTATTTTTCGGAGGTTTGCCTGTTTGACTTCTTAACTGTCGAAAAACAAACAAATTTGACAACCAAAATGCTTACCTGCCTGTCTGTCTAACTGTCCGTCTTTGTATGTGTGCTTCGCCTGTGAAATATATGATGACATGATGAAGTTATTCTTCACGCAATTACTGCAATTATGCCATTAAATTTTTAAGTGTTTATTTATTATTGGCGTTGAAAAATATTACGTGAGTATTTTCTTTTATACTCTTTGCCATCCATCCACTTTTATACCACTATGGTCATTTTATATTTAAAAAAAAAAATAAATGTGGACTAAATTATACGTTTTCTCTTCAGAGCTGGTGAAGATTTCATCACCCCCATCAAAATTTTTGTAGGGTTTACTTTATTGATTCTGTGAAATATTTACCAAAAAAAGAGAAACAATATTTTAATTTTCAAATTAAAATGCAAAGCTTAAGAAAGCAGTATATAGAGCTTTGCTTTTTTTCAAGTTTAAATTACTTGGAGTCAGATATGAACGTTAATTGCGGTGTTCAGAAGAAAGTTACAAAGGATTCTTTTAGGTTTTTACTTTTAGCCAGCAAAAGCTTTTGGAATGTTTAGAAATTATTTATTGCCTTATAAAGTAATGATTGGTAATTATTCATTTCATTACTTTGGTAGGTATAAATATTTTAGTTGCGGTGCATTTTAAAAGTTTAAAATGTGGCACAGAAAATCCTCCCCTTTAGATTTTTCAGGATTTTGGCAATTAACCCTTGTAATGCAATGCATTTGCTTGATCAGCAATCGAACCCAGATCTTAAGTCATACTTTGCTTTGTAGACAAGGCGTTAACCACTTCAGCCAAATAAAAGTTCTAACCATATCTTTTACATCAAACTCAAGGATTATAAGATTTTCCATCGTGATCATACAAAAACGGAGAAACTTTTAATTAACCGCTTCACGTAGCCTTGTTTGGTGATGTTGTTGCACAGTGTAATCACAACACCTTGCACGGATAATCTAGTAGCTATTAAAGCTTACTTTAATAATAATATAAGCTTTTGTATCTACTATTTTATAGCCATTATTAGTTTTCTCTCAAAAACATTTAATCTTTTTTGCAAGGTCATCAATAAAAACTACTAAATTTTGAAACAAGACCACAAGCGACATTATCCAATTAATAAAGCCAGCCCCAAAAATATATGTAAGATCATAAAAGAAGCAACAACATAAAATTATATATAAATATTTTTATTGCAAATAAGAATACATTAAAAGTGTGTTATATGGGCAGCAGATGTATGAATGAATAACCGCAATTTAAATTTAACAATTGAATAGATAATAATTTACGCCCCACCTTCGCACACAATACAACAACATCTTGGCAAATGTCCAGACCGATTGCCAGGCATTCATCGTTAGAAAAGCGAATGGGAAAAAGTATTAACTATTGATATTTGAAAATGTTGCGGATAATAATGGAATTCAACGCAGTTGAGTTTAAGCACCAAACAACAACTAAAACAAATATAATTAAAATAAGGAAATGAAAAATCGAAATATTCTAAAAAGGTTTTTTTTTACAAATTTTGTTGAGGTTCCAGTTGTAGTCAAAGGACTATATATATAAATACATACATACATACATGTATATAAGAGAGTAAGTTTAGTTGTGTTTCTGACTGAAAGCCGAAAATGTTGTATCTCGGTTCCACTTCCGATTTATAGATCCGATAAGAAGGGATTTTTGAAAATTAAATTTGTATAGGTTTTTTTTTATTTTTATATCTCCGGATCAATTTAGTTAGGGTAGACGTAAAACTCAAAAAGTATTATAAATAAATAAAAAAATAAACGGACAGGTGTTTGGTGATTTTTTTTAAACTTCTTATTAAAGTACAAAAGAGAGTACTTTTGGTACTTTTTATGCAACGTTCTTATATCTCGTAAAGTTAAAAAATTAGACATAACATTTAAATTGCATTCTTATCTCCTTAAGAAGACTTAAAATGGTACTTTTTGGAACACTTATAGCTTATTTTGGTACTATTTGAAGCAATTTCAATAACGGGTTGGTTCTATATTTTTTTAGTGTTAAAACATGCACAAGTCTCTATCATTTGTAATACCAATTAAAAAAATTATTTTTTTATGTGCTGGGATTTGGTCCCACACATTGGCAAGTTGCACCCCTTAAATATTTGATAGCGAAATACTCTGGAATTTTTTAAACGATTTAAAAACTTTTTTTTTTTTTTGTTTAAAGGGTTGGTACTTGCAATTTGGCCCTAAATTTTCATTAAATATCGGAGGGGGAAGTTGCTGCTTTCAGAATAGACCTTCCATTTTTGGCCAATTTTCAAAAATTATAACAACAATTATAAAATTTTTTATAACTTTTTTGTAGAATCGGAGGGAAATTTAGATATTGATTTGCTCTGTCATTTCTAGACCGAATTCTTAAATTAGTTTTTCTTGCAGTTTGGTCTGATATTCCGCTTTTTTTTTTTGGAAAATTAGAGCAGCAGGTTGTTATCCCTCTTTAGATCGATTTTCAAAAGTCTTGCAACCCGCAAGTCTTATAAATTTGCGCATAGATCCACAATTTACAGAATGATTTTATAAATTCTGTGTTTGTTTGATTGTGGATTGGTCGCTAATATTTCTTTTTTTTTATCGGAAGCCCAACTGACCCTAAAATATTGAATAGCACATATCCCTCCACATGTGGATCAACATCTTTGTTTATTTAAAAGAGTTTACTTGCAATTTATTTAACCAAATATTTTTTGAGAAATTCAATAGTTACAATTTGCGAAAAAACGAAAAGCAAACATAACTACTGTTTGTCGAAGAACATAAAAAAACTTTCATTGTTATATAAAAAAAATTTACTAAAGTAATGACATTATTTCTTTAAAATTTTTGAACTTTTAACTGTGTAAAATTCCAGAAATACTTTTGATAAAAAAGTAAGGAGATCAAAAGCTTAATTATGCACAACTTCAACTTTTGTATATTAAATATTTCAATATTTAGAAGTTATTAAATTCACAAAACATAATAAAAGTTAAAATTCTTCAGTGAGCATTGAACACGCGCCCTTTAAAAATTATAATTTTGTTTTATGTCAAGTTTTTTATTCACTGGTCTACTCTAAATCTATTTTATTGCTGGCTTAAATTCTAATTAAATTCGCCAGCGATTGAACTCCTGATCATCTTCATGATAAGCAAACGCACTGATGAGACAATATATGGATTGTTTATTTACAAGTAAGTAGTTGGTTGTTAAATACTCTAAAGCAATTCGTACACTATTCAGTTTATGTTGAAAAGTATGTTGTAGGGTAACTGCAACAAATTACCAAGTTTTTGTAGTGATGTTAAACTAGAAAGATTTTGTGGATTGTGTAATTTTTTAACGGCTGTTTCTACATGTAGTTTTACGAGATTATTTTCCATATTATTTAAAATATAATAAAATCTTAAAGTGAGTCTAAGTTGATTTCAAACGTTTTTTCTAAAGATCCATTCTAGAGTATCCAAATTTCCATACGTTTGTCGCTGTCATATTCAAATTGCTAATATGATTGGTGTTGGGAGATTATAAAACAAATATTTTATAAATAATACTCATATAACAAATAATCTGAAATAAATTCTCTTTGCCCAAAGAAATACCTCATCATTTATTCATATACGCTGTGCTGATTGTGTTAAATATTTTCCAAAGGATAATCATTAACAGTGGTATTCACGGTATTTAAATGCAAAACTTTTGGACGTTATTTCTTAAAGACAAAAAAAAAAAAAAAAGACACAAGAAGCATTTTCGGTGACAGGTTCTCTTTCCTCTAGGGTCGATTCCATAAAAGGGAGTATAGCTATGCAGTAAAACCTTCGCTATAGTAGAGAAGTCACTTCACTTCGCAAATAAACTTTGCGGATTATGGTATTCCATATTTGACAAAATATATTCTTTAATTAATATGAATTGTTGAGTATCTCATTATGATAGACAATAATGACAGTTGGTGGTAGCATGTTTGGATAGAGTTAAGGAACCATTCTTCATATGACATTAATAAGAAATTATTTTTCATTCCGAATTCGTTCTGAAACCTTCACTTAACTTTTATGTATTTTCTAAAGGATTTCAACCACTGTCTCTGAGATTTAATAAAGAAGCATTAATAGCTTTTCTGTTTTTGTTTCGTGGCATGCTCCATAAGCAGCAGTCAATAAATAGTGTTTAAGTTTTAAGCATGTGGTTGGTTGGTTGGTGGTTATTGAACGATAACCTTTTGACTCGTTCTGAATATCGCAACCATTCTAACGATTGTATGTACATCTGTGCAAGTACATGAAAGAAAAGTAGGAATTTTCTAATGAATGTACACATGTGTAGAAACAGTTTGTACTGCAGTTGTTGTTCTTGTTTGTTTCGATGTTGCACATTATTTCTTTGGTGTTGTTATTTATTTGCAATAATTTTTTTTTTTTTTGGTTCTTTGAAACAAATTTTTTTGTAGCCAAACTGACAAATTGAATGAATAAAAGAGCAACAAGTGGTCGTAATAGATGAACAGGCGGACAGGCTAAAAAACGGACGGTCGGTCGGACAGACATTCATAGAATTGTCTACTAAGTATTTGTACAGATGGAATAATTTCAAGAAAATAAAATAAAAAATATATATAAATAAATAAAAAATGAGAAACAAAGTGCTGCCTTTAGTTAAAAGTTGGGCGTAAAAGTTGCGTTGTTTAGATGCATTCAGTTTTACTAATAAGCAGCAACACTTTTTTGTTTATATTTCTTCCTTGTTGTTGCTACACTCATTGCATTTACTGAATGCCTCAGAGCTGTATGAAAAATGGTATATTGTTACTTGTTTGTTGCACACACTTTTTAGTTGTTGCTAATATAAAACAAAGCACTTTGTTGTTGGTGGCTGGTGCTGGTGGTAAATAAAATGTACTTTTTTTCTACAGCATGTGAAAAAGTAACGCAAATAATAAAAACTGCTTAGGAATGTTTTAAAATATACAACTTTGTAATGGTATTTTTGAATTTGCAACTGCATTGGATTGTTAATGGCAGCATATTGGTTGAGCTATTGTTGTAACTGCTCGTTGTATAGATCTGGATCCAGATTGTTTAGATCTACGCAAGTCAAATAGAGTTTGTTATCTCATTAAAACACCGTAAATAAAACACATGTCGAAAATAATATGATTGATCCAACCATATTCTAGGATAACCGTACTATTATTATGAGTAAGATGTGCTAAATAAAATAGTTCATACAATCTTATGTTTAATGGTATGTAATCATAGAATATTTGTATATCAGAAATATATGGAAATATTTGTTTTCTTAGCCATATTTTGATAAAAATAAAAATTTTAGCAGCCAGAAAATTTTTTATTGTATGATTTTTTTGTGGTTAGTTTAGTTATTTATTGAATCTTCAATTTTAAATTGCTCTAACAATAAGTATTCAAATCTTATATCTAAAAATGTCTAATTATATTATAAATTTTAACTCGAACTGGGCGATGTTTGATCAAAGTAATTTTAATTTGTCAGGCTTAACTTCGTTGTACATCACAGTTGTTTATACTATGAAATACAGTTGTATATATAACATAGTATATTCCACTACCCCTAGAGTAATGGTATCCGAAGGCTGCCACCTAGGAATGAAATGAGAAACACTAGAAGGAAAGCCCAACTTGAACAAAATAGACGTTGAAAAATATAGTAAAATTCCTACCCATTAAAAATGATAAAGCTGTTGTGTATAAACTTACTGTAACTCAGTAGATTCAATTAATGATAGAGGATCTTTTAGTATGATTGCATCTCCCGTGGTGGCAGTGAGGTCTATGCGGTAAACAACTCTGATGATGAGACTGTGGTTAATCTCGAAACATCATGATGTCAGTTCAACCCTCAGCGCAGTCTAATTTTTTTTTATCTGTTCAAGTATTACGAGCTTCAAGATTTTTCTTTCTAATAAAAATAATAATTTAGTTTTTAAAAAACAAAAAAAAATAAATTTAGAGAAAACGAACTTAAGCCTGACAAATTAAAATTTCTTTGATTAAAAATATCTAGTATATACATGTATGATGTCTAGCCAATGCTAAACAAAATTTGAAATGAAATAAAAAATTAAACTTTAAAGCGCCTTGGCCATACATCAAGCTGACGCTTCAAACAAACATTTTTTTTATAGTGTTAGTGAAAACACTCACAAGTATGGTTTGATATAAAAATCCAATGGGTTTTCAAAATGGCACCTTGTTGAAAGATACATGTATGAAATGTTTGGCCAACCCACTATTATTTCACTAGAACAAAATACATTTTATGAAAAGGTAGAATGTCCTGTTTTTAACAGCTTTGTCATCTATTTTACAGAGCGCTGTCAACACTGTCGATTTATATGGGGCATAAAGTGCAATGCCTTCCACCATTAGTGACTGTGATTTTTTTAGAATAAAACACACCATCCCTTTTAGAAAACAAAACATATTTAAGAAACGAACAGTAAAGTACACTTTCTACATATAGATGTACCATTCTTTTGTAGAAAAAAAAAACACCATAAATGATTTAGATATTTCTCAAACCAAAATTTTAAAAAACACATGCACATATTTGACGCGTCTGTTTGATGTGTGGCAATGGCGCTTAAGATTAGTTCACGTTTTGATTGTCTGCCGCCTTACAAAAAATTAAAAAGAGGATGAGAGCATTTTTATATATCTGTCGGCATAAACATTGGTTGATTGCAATGAACCGTTCTTAAATAGTATGGTTGTGTTATGTTTAACGATGCATATTGTTAGATCCAATCATGTAGCAATTTCTATAAATGCTTATAATGTGATGTTTAAATATAAATTGGTGCTCCCGTTGTGATTATTTTAAGTTATTTTAAAGGTAAGATCCTACTATTGTCACAAATCGCACAATATATAGTGATTTTTATCGTGCTAAATGGCGCACAGTTTGAAATTTATCACTATTTTTCGGTTCATATCGGATAAAACAAAAGTGATATACTAATCGATACTATACGATCATATTATCGTACATATATCATTCTTACCGGTACGAACTACGATAGCATTCCTTGCTGGTAACTCAACCCAAATGTCGAAAACAGAGTTTTCTGCAGTTCTCGATGTTTTTGGACATGGGAATCTATTCCGACTATTTTTACGAATGATGTACGTTATGTATGTGTCTGTGCATGTAGGTATTTAACTACTCATAACTTTATCGATCGGAACCAAATTTGCGGCATTTGTAAGGAATTGGCTTCAGCAGATCGCCTTGAGAAAAAAATTCAGTTCAACATTGATCGTCGCTTAAGTTACCGACGATGACCGGCATATTTTCCATATTTTTTTTTTCAGGACACATTTTTATCGGATGCTAAATTTTTTAATGAAAACTATGAATTGCATATGTAACATTTGCCTTTCAGAACCCATAATAACTTTCTAAAATTGTAGCTAAATTTAAAACAACAGGTTGCTTGTTAGTAAAAGTTTTACAACAGAGACTATGATGTGCGTCTGCAACACCACAATGCCACAAATACTCTGTATTACAAATGACTACAATGATATTTATTCAAAGTGATCAGGAACAACTAACTGCCCAAAAATAACACAAACCAAGTAGAGAAGATGGAAAATATATTAAGCAAAAAAAAAAAAAAAAAATAAATAGAAAATCATATTTGATGTTTAGACACATTTGAAGGTGTTGCCAAAATAAAAAACAATCAACAGCAACACATGAAGATTAACTATACAACACATGCTTCTTGCTCTATGCTACACAGGACTAAAGACAATTTTATATAATTTTTTTTTTTGTGGAGAAGTTAAAGTAAATTGCATTTTGCCCAAAAAGATAAAAGAAGCTAAAGGCAAACAACTGTACTGTTTAATAAAATTCGAAAAGTCCATAAAATTACAAAGTTAAAGAAAAAATATTGAATATTGAAAATGTAAAAACTAATAAATAAACACAAAGGAAGTTGTTAATTATTAAAGACAAACAGTTCAAATAGAAAAAAACAAAAGTTTAATTTGCAACAATTTGTTTAATAAATTAACAAAAAAAAAAAAGCAAATGATGATGATGTCAAGCAACAAACTATGCTTTACAGGTCAATGGAAATGGCGTCATAGAAATTAAAATTTATCTATTTTATTTATTTTTTCTAAAATAAAAATAATTTTTATTTTTCCATATAAACAAAGTATCAATAACGTATGCAAAAAAAAAGAACAAAAAAAAAAAAAAAACAAAAATGAAATCAAAAGTTTTTGAACAAAAACTCCATCCGTTTGTCCGTCCTGCCAACAGCTAAAAAATTTTATATATTGAATAGAGTCTGTATGGCTTTAATAACTGATGTTGCGAGTAAGAAGTAAGTAAGTCACACTTGTGCTTCATTGACTATCTTACTGTATCTTAGCAAATGTCGTATATAATGTCCAACTGTGTCTAAATGCAATTAATCTACAAATAACACTAAGACGTAAATGGCATTAGTAGCAACAACAACGAAAGCACTAACACTGGTCTAACGTAGTCCGATAAAAATATGTACAGACATAATAAATACAACATACATACACACAGATACAAGAATTATTTGGATGGTGACAAAATCCATTCTGAGATATTACTATTTTTTGGTTTATCGATGACACAGTGAGCCGGCCAAGTCTATTGACTGAATGGAGTGTCGATATAATGTCGGCTGTGTTTCAATGTTCTATCCATACCGCAGTGAATTGTGCTCCGAAGAAATCCGGAACAGGTCAACAGGACTTATGAATATTTCAGACATATCCTAACTTGATATTTTGGATCTGACCAAAAGAGATTTAGCATCTAGGTTTGCCTCTGCATGATCTAAAAAGGTAAGCAACATTGACGCGTTTCCGCTTAGAGTTTTGCAGATATTCGACTAAAATAATTTTATATACAATTTTTCTTACCGTATTTGGTCCAGCGTTTTGCCAATGGGAACTTCAAATTATGCTCCACTTGGAAAAACTTATGTCCCAGGCATAAAAAACAAATCTTTTCGCATATAAAAAAAATCAACGCTGTTTAATTTATCACTTTGAAAAAAGTAGATATCTCTCGCGTGTGCTCTGCAAAAAATTCATATGATGTACTTGGAAATTAAAAAAAAACATTTAGCTAAGCTAATTGAAGTTTTCACAATAGACGTTTTATTTTTTTTTTGCAGGGCTGTGTTCTCAAATTTAAAAGCTGGAGTCAAAAAATGTGTGATGTTTTTAAGTTTAGTGGCTTCTACGAAAACACCGTTTGTTCTAGAAATATTTTATCACTACCTGGCGAAAAAACAGCAAAATATATAAAAAATACAAAAAAAAATCTATATATATATATATTTTTAATTAGGACCAGCACTCAGGGGATGACCCCTGCGTATGCAGTGCATTGTGCCGGAACTCAGAGAGAGGGATAGAGTAGTAAAGATTGATGTTGAAAATGTAGAAAGCTTAACTCTTTAACAACTCTGCTTTGTGCGTTATGTTAATTTTTATAGCAGTGTTGAGGCGCCTCCGGTGTTAGGTAGACGCTTTAACTTTGTTAAGCTGTATTGTCAGGCATTTTATTAATTGTTTTACTTCGCCGATGTTTCTGCTAACCGACGAAGGAGTGCGATGTTGTGTACATTAGCTTGGAACATCATCAATTGCTGTTGGAACAGTTTTTTTGTGACCAGTGCTATGCCTTCATCGCTTAAATAGTCCGACAACAATTAATACATGTCTCACTAATGTACATTAGAGATTTTAATGATGTTGATTGACTTGCTCTGGCCAAGGTTTGAACCCAGGCCCCACGTCATTGTTTGCTTAGTAGTCAACGCGCTAACCACTTCAGCCAACACCACCCTCAAATATTGAGGATGATTGAAATTTTGATGAGAATTGTGAATAAAAACAAACAGGATTTACTAAATGTTTTTTCTTTAGTAACAAAAGGAAAAGGTCAAATAATAAATAAATAAAAAGAAATGTGATTTCCCGTTTAATTTCAATTTTCAACCAAAAATATTGATGAATAAATCTTTAACAGCATCCTTTTTCTGAGACCTTTAATATCATCTCAGTAATAAGTTATGAAAAGTAAATTGGAAATTTCCATAGCATGCAAATTCTTTACCATTTTGTTTTTGTATAAAATCCCCCACTGTGCAAGGTCGTTGTATTTTATGTCAGGTATGTTGTCACTCGTCGGTATATTTCAAAACTATTTTCTTGCGGACTTTGCGAACATGAACGCAGTTTGGAAAATCGATTTTGATTCGGAAGGGGTTGGTTGAATTGGTTGCCGTCTTTGTAATACGCACATTACCAGTAATTGATAAAACTACTGTACAGACAATATGCATTTTGTATTGAAAGCTATGTTGTTTGATAATGGCAACAACTTACCAAGTTTTTGGTCGGATCAAATTGACATGAGTTCAATACTCAGCAGCGGTATTAAATTTTTATTATGTTTTGGATATTCAATGAATTCTAAATTATGCAATTCTGAAGTTGCTATTTGTGAGCGAAAGTTAAAAGTTATGGCTTTCCTTGAGGAAAGAAAATCCTCATAGTTGGCGCGAATAAAAAGAAAATTACGATAACAGTGGAACTTGTTGGAATTATCATCAATGAAGCAGTGAAGGAATTCTCATATTAAAACTTTCTATTCGATTTACTGAAATAAGAATTGCGGTTGTATTTAACCGAGACACGTGATAAGTGATGACAGCTTGAGATAAACTTTAGCACTGTGGCGGTTTCCAAAACACAATTCTCTTTCGTAGACTTGAAAATTATGTTGATGTGGAATTTCTTTTTTCTTTTTTTTTTTGGAATATTGATCATGTCATTCATAATCGAAATTTCTTAATTTCCTACCCAATAAATGAAAAAATAAGGAAACAACAACAACAGCTCCCAATTTGATAATATTTTTTGTGTTGGTTTGTTTGTTTCAATTTAACTGAAAAGCAATTTGTTGCAACGATCATTAACAACAGTAACAACAATCACAAAATTCAACATTGTCATATCTCACGACAATAATCTAATAAGTATTATATGCAAACGAAAAAAAATATATAAAAATAAACTCTATTTGCTTAAATTAATAAACATTATTTAGTATTAAATTTTATTAAAAAAAAGAGCAACAGCAACTGTATTACAAATCTGTTCGTTAATATTTTTTTTTTCTCTATAGAAAGCGAATATGAGTGACTGCGCTTACATGTGTTTTTCACAACACGAATAACATTATCTAAATAAGTATCTGCGAGTATTCATTTCATGTTAGTTTGTAAATTTTTACGCAATTAGCGACACAAAGTCAAATTTTTCGCTTATGGTAATTTATCATGACACTCCATAAACAATGTAGATACAATCCCCCTTTGGACTAGCAAAACAACTGAAAAGCATGCCAAAATTATATATTAAAGCTGTGCAATTTATACATTAACCCTTGTTGACATGGAGGGAGCAGGGGGCACTAGACAGAAATAACAATTCAATTATTTTATGGTTATTTAAATTAAACCAATAAATGTTTTTACAAGACAGAGAACATGAGAATATTTACCACATATTGTTGTTGATCCCACAGTCTACAATGCAACACCGACATTCTTATAAAAATTCTCTTCTTTTACTCTCACATATCTTTTGTTTTCAAGTGTCTGTGACGATATTTAAAATCATGCTGATGCCTTAGGATTATTCTTTAATTTTCCTCCAGGAGCATAAATGAACAAAAACTAAATATTTCTGCTCTTTGAGGGATGTGCCACATCCATATGTCCAATTCGCAGGCTCTTCTCTGGGAAGCATTACAATAAATCTCATATTTCTTACTTAATCAGCTCCAAAAATATTCCAATATTATTTTTCATTATATATACACTAAAAAAAAACTAAAATTTTTTAAAATTTTACCTAATTTGAGTTCAAATTGGTTGTCGTATGGCGCCAATGTCTTTTTTTACAGAGACTCAGTAAAAATTTCCTTGATGTTAGGAAATAAAAATTTAGTTTTTAACAGGAAATTTTTACTAAAAACTACAAAAATATTTACTAAAAACAAATTCAGTGTTTATCCCAAAATTAGTAAAAACTTCGCCATGTGCCCCACATCTACCATCTTGCTGCCCATTTTTCATTTCCTTGTTTTACCTTCTTCTGACCACAAAGAAGCTTTTGATGTCATTAGAGCGATGGAACGTCCGGAATGCTTATTTAAAACATGTATTTGTATTATCTGGAATAAGGGGAAATGAAAACATTTTTATAAAGCATACATATTTTGGGACTCGAACCAAGGTACATACTTCGGTTTCGTAGATAGGAACTCTAACCACTTTACTACTACAAGGTACAGTACAGGTACAGCTACTACATATAAGTACTAAATTCGAAATTTCTTACATTACCAAATATAATTTTTTGGAAATTAGCAAGTTTATTAATTAAAAAAAACTATTTTGTTAAAATTTTGCTCAAATTTCAAAATGAAAAAAACTATATGAACTTAAATTGAGGATAGCCGTTTTCCGTTTTTATGTATTACAATTTTTATGAACTATTCAGGAGTACGCCATTGCGTAAATCAGTTCTTACAGCTAAAATAAATAGTTTCAGTCGTATGACAAAATGTTCTCAAATTTAGAAAAAATTTAGTAGTTAATGTAACACACTCAAACGCACACCGAATTTGAAGACATTCATTGCTTTAATTGCCCAGATATGTATTGTCTATAATAATATTCACAAAATTACCTTGCTAATGACCCCTGTTTGGATGGTTTCGGAGTCTATAACGGAGAGTGACCAGTGTAATGCCTTCATCATCACTTCAACAGTCCAACAATAATTAATATAATGCCACAGTAATGCACATCAGAGAAATTTATGATGTTGATTAACTTTTTCCTGACCAGGGATCGAGCCCAGGCCCTAAGTCATAATTTGCTTTATTGCCAACGCGCTAAGCACTTCAGCCAACATAAAGAAGAAGAAAACGTATAGGAATTCATGAAAATGTACCATTAAATAATTGTGTTTGTGGCTGTTGTATAACTTTTTTAATATATTTTTTATGACGTTTGGATAATTTTTCTATAAACTTAAAAATTATATACATCTAGAATACGGTGAATTGTGTCGGCCGTTTTTATATTAAAAAAAATATACTTTTAGGCCTCACATCCAAAACTCTGTCTTCAGAGGGTTAATATTTTAAGTAAAGATTAAAAAAATCTGCTTAAATTAAAAGTTTTTATTTTTCATTCTTAAAATAGTAAAACACATTATAAACAAGATTTGTAAAGTGAGTATTATTATTATGTTGTTACTTACAATTGTGTAAAATGTGTTGCTTTTGACACCTTGAGTTAACAGTCCATACGTTTTGTCTACGAATATTTGTCTATCTGTCTGCCATTTCATACATCCGCCTGCTTCTACGTGATATACATGACTCTATATTTGGCCATCCAAAAACTCACTTACTAATGACTTCATTTGTGCTGCGACTGCTGACAACTTCAACTATATGTCTTTGGAGTTAAAGCATTAAATGAATTCGGGCTACAACATGCAGCAACGAAAACATGAACAAAATTCTAATTATTAATAGTCATTAGAGGCAAATGTCATGACACGCATGCATTTGTGCTAAATATCTCACCTTTTTTTACAATCTTAACCCAGAAATATGTTTTTTTTGGCAGATTTTAGTTTTTGTTTAATTTATGACTGAAGCAAAAGAATTTATGATCATGTTATAACATCTGAGTTTCTACATGTGGTGTTTCTGTTGGTAATTAGTAAGAGGTGTAGTTATGTAACAGTTATTTTAAGAATTTTATAGCGGTAAATATTCTTTAGTATAAAAATGCTATTGGTCGGATAATTTAAATTTGGCCACACAAATGCACAACTTATACCTTATAGACAGATCTTTTAAAAGCTATGACAAGAAATATAAAAAATAAGTTGAGTTTTAGCTAAATCCCTTAACCCGCAATTTCTTAACGTTAATTGGATGAACTCGGCTCAGTACCGGCTCTCTTATTTTCAGCCTAACACGAGAGACGCAAGACTACAGTAGATTCAACCCTTGAAGCAAAAATTTTGTAAAGTCTGATAATTTGATCTGATGAGACTAAAACTTTTATATTTTTAAATGAAATGGTAGTTTGGACGATTTAATTTTTTTAAAATTTCTTATTAAAAAATACAGGAAAACATACTAAAATTAAGGCTCCATGAAAAATGGCCCCAAACTAAAAAAATGAAAAATGGCCCCAAACTGAAAAATGAAAAATGGCCCCGAACTAAAAATGAAAAATTGCCCCAAAATAGGAAAAATGGCCCCAAAAATAATTATTAATGTTTTCAATGTAAAAAGTTTGGGGCCATTTTTCATTTTTCAGTTTGGGGCCATATTTCATTGGGGCCATTTTTCCTATTTGAGGAATAACAAGAAATAACATGGTGGAGAAAATCCCTAAGCCCAATGCCAGGGATCTATAGTAAGCAACTCAATTTTTTGAAAATAATCCAATATTTTAAACCCTCCAAACTCGAAAATGAAAAATGGCCCCAAACTTTAGGAAAAATGGCCCCAAACTTAAAAATAAAAAATGAAAAATGGCCCCAAAAAATAGGAAAAATGGCCCCAAAGTTCGTGTTGTTGTTTTCAATACAAAAGTTTGGGGCCATTTTTCATTTTTGGTTTGGGGCCATTTTTCATTGGGGCCATTTTTCATGGAGCCCCAAAATTAACCCATGCAAGGGTTGTCTATTCGTTGTATTTCCAAATCATTTAGGGATATGTTATTATTTAAAACTTGTAATTTATGATTCAAAATGAGAATATTTTACATTTGGAAGATAAATATGAATGTGATAGTCTGCAGTGTGTTGAATTTGAAGGAACCTCACCTGACATAAAATTTATAATTCAGTTACAAAACCGAACAATTTTTTGTCGGATTCCATTAGCTTAGAAGCTTCAAAACTCCAAGAAAAATATATTTTCCTTTGTATGTAATAAATATAGACGAAATGCATACCATATGAAAAAATTCTTTAACAAATCTGCGAAGTCAATATATTCTATGCGGAATAATTCCTACTTTTTTCTGAAAAAAATTATGTGTGATGTGAGACTTGGCAATCCTGCAATAAAAATCACTTTGGCAGTTCTCCCTAAATTAATTTATTGGATTTCGTTATTGATGAAGAATTTTGAATTTAAATTTATAATATATGGTGTAAAAAAATTATTATTATTATATTAACCGTGTGTGTGAAGTGTGTTTAAAAGCTTTAAGTGCAAAAAAAAAAAGTTGCTGAAAAGTTTGAAGCAAATTGTAAACATTAAGTGCGCAGTGGGCAAATGCATGTAAAACGATGGAAAAAAATAAAGTGAGAAATTGTGATCAAAAAAAGCTTTGGATAAAATTGTGCAATCGGCGGGACCCTATTAAGATCCCTAGGGAGAGAATTTGCTCGTTACATTTTAAGCAGGACGATTTCGAAACAATATCGTATGAAGAGCAAACGAAAAAAACCAGCACTGAAACAAACGATTAAGTCCAAATGCGCATATCGCACTTTATCAACAAGAGGGTAATAACTCAAAGTTTGCCTTAGAGGTCCGAATCCATCATAGTAACATAGCTGCCAGATTTTTTGAGGTAATATCGTCATATTTTTGGGCAAAAATCGTCATTATCGTCAATATAGCTTATTGAAATAGTCATAAAAACGTCAAATGAAAAAAAAAAACGCTTTTTTGTCCAACAAAACATATATTATTAGAAGCAAAACATAACAAAACTCTTAAATAAACAAATCTGATTAATAAAACAGGGATCAGATACTTCAATTAGAATTTACGATAAAATCACATGTAAATAGATTGCATGTTTTTCAATACTTTGAAAACATGCATGGAAAAAATATTGTGTGGAAACAAATTAAAAAATCCAAATCCTTTAGCTATTTTTACTCCAATTTAGTAAAGTATGCATTTTAAATTTCATTTTTTGAAACACATATTCTAAAAATGTATAAAAACTAAAATAAAATTTATACAATAAAAATATAATTGTTAAAGCAAATAGACTTTTATACATATATGTACATACATATGTATAATATATTTTACAAAATCCATATATATTGCAATTAAACTTATTGATTAATTCAAGTACAACTGTTAAATCATAGCAGCGTTAAATAATCTTTTGTAATTAATATTGCTTCCAAATACCACTTTTTCAATGAATTTCTTACTTTAGTCTTAGTTATGTTTACCTGACTAAATATTATTTCCACATTTGCTGAAGAATGTGGTAAAACTAGGATTTTTGTAATAAATTTAGTCAAAACCGGAAACAAAAGACTAGAATCCCTCGTTTGCATCTCTGATATTTTTTTTCCAAAATTCCAATAGTTATATGTTTTTATCAGGACAATAATTTTAATTGTCTGAAATCAGTTTCTAGCTCTTTGCTTTCAAAAATAGGAAAATTCTGTTATAATTTCAGAGAACCAAGTTTTTTTTCTTCGTTAATAATATTAAATGGATTAATTTGGCAAAGAGCTTTATATTTATTTTCAAAATCAAATCTGGATAATATCTGATCACAAAGCTCTATATGAAAATTAACACAATTATTATTTTTCTTTTGCACCTATTTGTGCTTCTTCAAATTCATCTCTGGCAAATATTCCTAAATAAATGTCTTCAAAATTTAAAAAATTGTTTTTGTACAATATATTGAAAAGTTGTTCGCAAGTGAAAAACAAGATTTTAGTTTGAGTGTTCAAGATAGTCTGTTCCTTTATTAAAAATTTCTTTCGCTATACTATATACAATCAAAGTTTCTTTATTAATTCTTATCTACATTACAACATTTTTTTTTAAAGAGTTGAATACCCAAATTTGCATCATAATTTCTATTTGGGTCACTACTCGGTTTCATATTTTATTTGTTATTTTAATTTTGTTATTTATTGTAATTCAAAGTATTTTGTAAATAAAGAAGAACAACATATTTATTTAAAATGCATTGGTTTGTGTGTATATTGGTTTCTCAAGTGTCCGATATTCATATTCAAATAATTCAAAGTTCATTGAATTGTTAAATAAATTTAACTGCGTTGAATTTTGATCATTTATTTGTTTTTGAGTCATGCAAACTTAATTACTGACCTATTACAACAAACAGTATTGTTAATCAAAAACGAACGGACATTGGTTTTTTATGAGCACCAAAATATACTACACTACAATATATTGTGATACTTACTTAGATCGCGATCCATATCGCAGATTACGCTAAAATGTGAAATCCATCAATATTGCATGCTACACCTTCAATAAATATCGCGATACTGGATCGCGTTCAATATATATTGAACGTGTAGCATAGTACAAATAAATCTTACAAACTTCAATTATTTAAAATCGTCAAAATTAGGGTATAAATCGTCCCATCGTCACTATGCCATTTTTAGGACCCAAAATCGTCAAAATGACGATAAATCGTCAAATCTGGCTGCTATACATAGTAAGCAAATTTAGTTTGGAAATATTATCTAACATTGTTTTTGAGTTAATTTTGATTTAATGCACTCTTGTGGATCTTGTCGATCGACTTGTCATTAAATTAAAAACAAAATAAAAACTTTTGTAATAAAATTATTTAAGGAAAAAATGAAGGAATTGCGCCACTGTTATCTTTACACAACTAACAAATGTCAGCATGTTTCGTGACGTCACTTAACCCACATACGCAGAAGATTCAATTTTTGTGTTCGGGAAGGCGTAATCTGTAGTTCTATCATTCTTGCTTATCACTACTTCTGCTCTGGTGTTCATGCAAATTATTTTAGCCTGAAGATCTCATTAGAGTCAAGTACTTTCCAATCTAACTTAAAAATAAAAACTTGAAAATGATAAAAATTTTTGATCACATTTTTTTTTGCAGTTTTGTGCCATATTGGCTTGTTTTTCCGGCAATTCTGGCTTTTTTAAAATGTTATTATCGATTTTTACAAAACTATATACCTCTATGGTTAAATTATTAAACAATATCGAAATTCTTAATAATTCAATGGACTTGATTTATTCCGAGTTTATTCTAGGGATGTAACGATACGCCATTTCGCCGATCCGATACCGATACTCAAAAAAAAATATCGCCGATACCGATTCCGATACCGATACGCATATTGAAATTGAGCTCAAGTATAGAAAAAAACAGTGTTTATTAATGAGCCATTAAAATCATCAAAGTTTTCAATATATTTCAGTTTCTAAAATTCAAATTTTCAAATTACAAAATGTCTGCAATATTTATGATTTTAGAAAATAAACGATGGCATTCAGTTTAGATTGGCTCAAGATTTAAAATTGATATTAATAAGATTTAAAAGACAACGAATTGAATTTAAGATCATATTAAAATTATAAAAACAACATTGCAAAAGATTAATATTTAAAATTGATATTAATAAGATTTTTTGTTTAAAAAACAAACTGTTCTCAAATTTTGCGGAGATAGACGATTTCTCAAATCCGTTTGAAGTAGACCTGCACTGGACAATAGTCTCTCAGGTGCGACAGAACTCATTTGAAAACTTAAGTATTTCTGCGCCATTTTCTTTAAGTTTGGGTATGATATGTCATTGCGCCAGTAAACAAGAGGGTCTAGAAGATCTAAGGTATCTCTGGACTTCTTCGGATTCTCTTATAATTTTTTCACATACGCTCCAAAGGCGAGTACTTCTCGTAGATTTATCAGAACTTTTGCGAGGTGTAGGGAGGACTGTGTCTTCAACACTTTCGGAATGTAGAGTCATGTTAAGCAGCTCAATAAGACGTTTTTTCGATAGAATTGAAGTCGATTGCCTTTGAAATATTCGAACTTTGTATAGAGGGTCAAGAATTGTAGATAAATAATAGGTTGTACCAACTTTTACATCGCTGAACTAAATCATCGCATGCATAAATGAATAAAAGAAAATCAAGACGTATTAAAAGTGGTGATGTAATTAATAAGCACAGTTTTTATTCTTTTTTTGGCGCAAATTAGAGGTTCGTATTTCAAAATTTGTACATGTTGACATAGGGGCTGAGATGTCAGTTGTTATTTTAAGTTGTAATTGTTGTAGAATTACCACCACTTGTATTAATGCGCCTTGGAAAAAATCTTAAAACATACAAACAAGACTTAGCATTGAGAGAACACTTTATTACTATGGTGCAAAGCAAAATAGAAGAAACAATTTCATTATGTATTCTGTTTTGATTTTATGTTCTGCTTTTAATATGTTATTTCTCATAGTTGTCATGCAAAAAAAAAGTGTTGAAAATTGAATATTTTGTTCAAAAAACTCTAAAGAAAAATATAAGCAGTATCGGCGTATCGACAGTAAAATATCGCCGATATCGATATATCGGAAAACCAGAAGTATCGCCGATATATCGGTATCGGTTGCATCCCTAGTTTATTCACAACTTTAATAATTTTTAATTGATTTTAAGGATTTTGGGTGTAGATGTCTTATGACATATTTTGCACATTTCCAACGACATGTTTTACTGTCTGTCTATCCTGTATATTTTTACTCTTTTTATTTAAAATTTTGGAATTTTTTTATTTTGCAAAAACGACATAGAAGAAAAATTAGAAAACAAGTTTTTCTAATTTTAGAAGCATATTTTAAAATTGTTGCTGTATATTTAATACGAATAAAACACAGTTTTAAGGCACATATTCCGTTACTCTTTTGATATATCGCTCGCACCAACTCATAAATAATCACAATTAAAAAAAAAATATGTATGTATATATAAGATTAAATACTGTTGATGATTTACAAGTTATGCACGCAAGTTTTTTCAAAAATGTTGATTTGTAACTGTTTATAATTTGGTGGGCGATATGTATGTACTAGTGATGTTACGAATATCAATTTTTAGTATTCGCGAATACGAATACGAATATTTAAAACAGTATTCGCCGAATACGAATTAATAATTCAGTGCTGTTTAGCGAACATATTTTTGCAGAAGGCGCATCCACCTGTGTCAGTGGAATTTCATATATAAAAAGTTTTAGTTTGATTCCTGTAGCTTCCCACCCTTATACATTTACATATAAACAGAATCAAAACATCTTACCGAGTTTCACCGAGGCTTCAAAACTTCTATTTTTGAAATTCAACATTCCTCTACTGAGGTTTGATTACTAATTTAACATGATATAAAACTTTAATTTTTGAATACTAGTTGCAAAATACATATATATTTTTGTTTGTTTTTTAAGAAGGTTATTACTTTGCGTGAAATACAATGGGTTTTTTAATAAAAATTAATATATATTTTTACATTTTATGTACTTTTTTTAAACTTTTGTATGATTTTTTTTTTTTTGGAAAATGTATGGGAAAATTATTCGAAAAATATTCGCTTGAATTTGGCGAATACGAATACGAATATCTTAAAACAGGCGAATAGTCGAATACGAATACGAGTATTCGTAACATGACTAGTATGTACATATGTAAGAAGTCTGAAATGAAGGAATTAAATCCGCCAAGGTATTTAGTTGTCACCAGCTGCCATATGCAACTGTAAACTCAAGAATTTAAGCTTTCAAAAATTAATTTATTTGTTATGGGTTAGTTAATGTATATGCTGCATTCTATTGGTTGCTAAATACCAACTGGTCAGTAGATCTTTACAACCAATAACCGATAATTAACCGAGAATTACTAAGGCAAAGCACAATAGCGATTTCTTGTGTTTATTATGTTTGTTGTTTATTGAATCTTCAATTATAAATTCATCTAATATTAATTATTCAAACCAAATTTTACTTTACTGGTTGATTTTTTGTTTTAGTACGTCTCTCCTGTTCGGCTGAGAGAAAGAGTATTCCTCCGAGTATTGCCTCTATAATTTTCAATATAGCTTGCAAGTGAATTTGGCTGCAACTCAGTTTTTTTTATATATTTTGTCACGTGCTTCGCTGATTTCTGAGATACCAAGGTGTTGCTGTTATTGTACAGAGTATTTTAATTTTTCGCCTTTAATTTTTTTACATACGATGCCGAAGCAGTGCTCCATATATAGGAGAAGTTTACCATCTAGGCTTAGTGTGGCTTTTCTGTCAATTCAGCTGCTTTTCATTTTATTTAAACGGCGATCAAGATGGACTCCGATATATTTTACTTCAGAGTATTGTGTTATAGACTGGCTATTGATTTACTTTAGTTGCGTACTTTTTTTTTACCAAGATCATACTTTTGCCTCAAAACAGTCTTATATAATATTTTTTACACTGTAAAGAGCAATAAATATAGACATTTGCACAGATGCATACATATACAAATCATTACATTACTATTTCTCCTGATGTTGTTTCTTTGTTAGTGTTCATAATTTTTTTTTGCCACTGCAGTTGTTGCTGTGTTGTTATCACATTCATTGTTTCGGGATGTCACATATGGGCAACTGTCATTAAAATAATTTAAGTCTAAATTAGACATGGCTTAAATGTGTCGAAAATCATGAGCATGCAACATTTCTACTTAACCATTAAGTGTAACTGACGAAAACATGGTTACAGCCAGCAACCGAAATTGCAAAAACAAAAACAACCAGCCAGTAACCAACCATCTGAACAGAGTATTAACAAACAAACTAACTGCTATTATTCATGTTCGAGTGCAACATCAGCAGCAGGTTATAAAATAAAAAAAAGACATAAAATTTATTTATGTATAAGACAAAAAAAAAACAAAATAATTAAATAAAATAAAAAACAAATATGCGAAATACAAATTTAAGCATATCAAACCAGTAGAGTTATTTTTTTATTTTTTGGTTTTTAGATAAACCAAATATTTTTCATACCAGTCTCTGGGTAAGAGTTTAGAAGACAGTGGCACTTGGTGAACGTTTTATTGAATAAGAAACATTTGAAGCTGGTAGCCATAATTTTTGACTTGCAACATAGTTTTTGGAAAGAGAGTTGCCAAAATTTCAAGGTGCGGCAAAATGGAGTGAAAGATGATGAAACTCGCTACAAACTAGGCATGCCTGTCGTAACGGTTTATAAAAATCATTAGATGTTAATTTGTTCGTTCACTTTTTTGTCATACCAGGAGAATACATTTGTTTTTTTTTTCTTCTTGACTGAATTAATGTTTAAATTAATTCCAAGGTCATTTAACATTCTTGCATACTCGCATACTTTTTGTAAAACAAAGTTAATAATAGAATCTTATTTTATTTGCTCAAACCGCCATTATTGTTCAGGAATAGAAGTGGTCAGGAATAGAAAATTTTGTTTAGAATATGAATTTTAAAATGGGAAAAAATATCAAATAGAATAATTTGATTAGAGTTTTAAATCTATTTTTGCTTGCCAGCCCAAAGACGCGCCTTCCAAATTTTGCAAATCCATTTGCGATCCATTGCGTTCTCTCAATTTTGATATCACCCGGAATTCTTTTCTAAGAAGAGAGCTGATAAAAAGGTGAAAACATTCTATATTAAAAATGGCGGCCACCCTAAACACCGAGAGATCATTCTTTTAGCACTCTTCCCTGAAGTTTGAAAGATCAAATATAATAAGAAATTTTTCTTTAAACAATAAATGATCAATTTTAACTTGAACTTTAACACAAATATATAAAAGTTTCGTTCCCAATACCGTTTTAAAAAAATCACAATAACTTTATTTTGGCAACTCTTTCTGCGGTTTTCATTTAAAATGAGGTGGAATATATTCCATTCCATGTGCAGCAACAATTTGCTTAAGCTTTATAAAATGGATCAGTTACGGCAAAGCGATTCAAATTCCCCAGAGTGTATTTATTATACTACAAGGCAGTTAAATTTAAATGTTTATAGGACAATAAACCAAAATGTTTTTTATTTGCATGAGTAAGGGGGGGGGGATTTTTGTGTTTTACTCCATTTTATTTAGTTTCTTGATTTGGTTGCATTTTATTTAACATTTTGTTTGTTTATTTTGTGGACAGTTAATGACAACAAGTTTCTTTATGACCATTGAGTGTTGCAGTCGTCGAAGAAGAAAAAAAGTGAAGACGAAGTCGTAGAAAAATAAAGTTGTTTTTATATGCAAAGTTGTTGAAAACGGAGGATTGAGTTTTAAAGGATTTATTAGTCATGAGCTTTAGTTTAGTTATGGACGAGTATTTTACGTCTGTAAATGTCAAACGTTTGTTATTTGCCATCTGGCTTTAGTAAGTAGAAATTATTTTAAATAATTAAACAAAATACAGATTAACGAATATACTCGTACACAAGTTAAAACTGAACAAAGCTTTTCCTTGGCTGCCCTGCATCACACATTTCAAATAAAGTTTAAAAAGTGTGTATAGTTTTGAAACTTATGTAAAGCAAGTTTTATTATTTTGGTTTTCTGCCAACAAACCATAGTTGGACATCATTTGATGGTCAAAGTTCCATACGTAGCCATTCCTCCTTGCCACCAGTCATTTTGTTTGTTTTCTTCGGTGGGGTTTTGCTTTTGAAAGTCTGTTATTTGATCTGTTTACAAATTCCAAAGTTTATTAACATTCTGCCATGCAAATAATGTTTATTTACTCTTACCAACTCGCTTATTTATTTTGTCTTTAGAGTTAAAAAAACAAAACAAAAAATATTTAAAAGTTATTTCATCCATTCTATTGCATTTTTAAGCAAACGTACCATTCCAACCAAGCCAATCCACCATCATCAATCAGTTAACCTTAAATGGCAACTATAATGACATAATTTGTACATATGGCATCACAAATATTCAAAAGATTTTACTCTTGCAACAATTGTTTGGTTGGTTTCTTAATGCAACAACTCTTTGCTGAAGTGGCACATGTTGAGAGGAAATGTATTCAAAACATTACATTTGACAAAGTGGATAACAATCACTTATTTTAAACAAGAATTTGTTAGCAATTGTTGATATTTTTTTGTTGGTTTTTTTCTGCGCTTGTGTGTCCAACAACGATTGTTGTAACAATAGTTTTACAAGGGATATTCAGTGTTGCTGCTCAGATAGTTGCATCAAAAAAAGTCAGATTTTTAAATTGTTGTCGCAAATAAAAGCCTTTTGAAATTCAAGCAATAGAAAAATAATTTTGGTGATTATAATCAAACAAAAGTCGCGACAAGAGTAGAAAGACCCATCCTGGACCAATGAAATTCAGAACACTGTTATAATTAGAATATTAAAAAAAAACCGGTCCAAGGACTCTTGTAGCTCCTATATAAAGTTAGCAATAAATATACAACCAAAGTATCCTTCATGGGGAACCTGTTTAAAAAAACTACACTTAAAAAAATTAATTAAAACTTGGGATTTTCTTTTACTAAATTTGAGTTAGAAGTGAGAGGATATATAAATTTATTTCTTCACAGGAAATTTAATATAACTACAAGAAATTATTTACTAAAAACTAGTTCAAAGTTTATGCAAATAATTAATAAAAATTTCGCCACTATCTGCCGTGCCTAGAAAGAATGTTATAAAATAACTTGTGTAGAGAGGCAGTTCCTTGCTAAGTATTTCGTGAACTTGCTAAATACTTCTCAGTGGCATAGTTTCCCCTGTAGATGGCGCTTCCTAAGATATCATGTGGTGACACTGAAGATTTTATGCCAGGAGAGCGCTGGAATGCAAGTGGCCGCATGAAAGAATTAAAAAAAAAAAAATGTAGAAGTCTCTTGTGATTGGAACCATGGTACTACTTGATTGCAGCTGTCGTGATTACTGGTGAGGTCAAAGCGGTCGTGCTAGGTCACGAAACAACATGATGTCCGTTCAACCCTTCGTGTAGTATAAATTTTCGTTAAATATTAAATTATAAGAATAAATAAAAAATAAATAATTTTTTTAAGGTTAAAGTAAAATAGTTTTATTCGTATAAAAAAATTTTTACTTTTAGAAAATGTGCTTTGAGGTTATATAAAATCTCCATGAAAGTAAGATTTTTTTGAAGTTTGACCTCTAGCGGTAACTTTTTGACACAAAGCAATGATCGAGCTACTGAAAGAGTTCGGCACAAAACTAGTACTTATAGACTCTTATGTTGTGTCCAGCACGGCAGGTCGTTTGTTTTAATCAAACAAATTTATATTACATGAACTTGATCACTGGTTTGTGTCTAAGATGACCTAATGAATGAGTTGAGAAACTTTTTGTGCATTCGTCCACAAAACAACATTTTATAGTAAAGATCGCAAATACTTTGTATCAAATGCAAAATTCTATAAAACCTTGACTAGAAGTTTGTGAATTGATCGATGATGAAGCGAATACCTCTTCTGTTATATTCCTTATTAAGAATCATTTGTAAACACAAGAAAGAAATAATAAAATTTTAATCAAATGTATGTGCAACAAATGTTTTGTAAAGGAATTACAAACATATTCTGCAAATATGTACATAAATCATTTTTTTTTCATCATCATGTGAATTTAATGTGATGAATTCGAACAAGAAAAAAAAAAAAAGTTCATTGTTTAGATAAATCTAGATAAAATTTTATGTAAACAAGTGTTTGTTAGCTAGACTTGTATTTAATTTGCGTATAATAACTTTTTATTATAATTTTAAAATATTTACTATGAGTTGTCGCAGTTTTTTCAGAATTAAAAGTTTCATTAAATTTGGCTGCTAAAAATATTTTACTTACATTATTGTATATTGCTGGCCGATATTTGCTTTCTTATAGAGATTTCTGTCAGGCCGTGTGACATCGATCGGAAAAATACATTTTTAGGAGAAGAGGATAGCGATAATTGTTGTTTTGAAATAGTTGTTTTTTGAAATAGTGTCGATTTGGAATAAGAACTGAAATATTAAACGCACTTACTAAGAGGATATAATTCAATTTGTTTTGCTTTTGTATTATCCTTTTGTTTACTGCAGACCATTGAGACCAGTCCAGTTTGGGGGTAAAATATAAATATTTTGTAAATAAATTAGCCATGGATCATCTAATTAACAAAAAAAAATAATATTATTGATGTTGTTCAATTAATTTATCAATTAATATTTTCATTGAATCAAAAAATATTTTAATTGATTTTATTTTCATTGAACTCAATAGAATTGAGAAAAAGACGCAACAAATTTAAACAATTTCCTCATGCAAATTAATTATAAATAAAATAAAACTATGTAATTTGCATTTGCGCGAATTCAATAATTCTTCGGAGATCTATGACTGTGGTGTTTGTGAATACCAAGTTAATGTTTAAGTTACATTTTTAATTAATATACGATTTTTCAATTGGAAAAATTAAAAATAATATTGCGATTTACGTGATTCGTTAGGAATCTATTATTTTTTTAACTGAACTTAAGTTTTTCTTTATTTATTTAGTTTTTCTCCTCTTTGCTATGTATAAATCCATTTCTATTTAATTAATCTTGGAAGGGGACTTTGCCAAGTTGCTCAGTAGGGTTGCTTATATTTTTCGTCAAAAATTAATATAAAAATTTCTTATAAAATATCTTCAAAGGCTCGGGTATAACATCTTATTTTTGTTTGAAAGGGTTTGACTATCGAATAAGTCTATTGTATGAGCGATTTTTAAAATTCTCTAATTTCTTGATTATCGCGTAATATGTGTTCCAAAGTATTAAACTTCTGATTTCCTCATATGGTGGCTCAGAAGGCTCAACAGAATTTTTTTATTTTTTCATGAAGAGCTAATTTTTATACGTTCTCTATAAAAAAATACTTTATTATTATCAAGTCCATTTTTTAATATTTCTTAACACCTGTATGCAGCATGCCGTGGTGGCAAGTGGCAGCAAAAAAAGAATTAAAAATAAGTAATAAAAAATCAACAAAACAAATAAATCATGCCAAAATATTATTGTAAAGATAAAACGACAAGAAATTAGGTTATAAGCACCTGGCTACCATCGATATCCAACAGCAACAACAGACAACATTGAACTGCAACAACATATAAAAATGAGAGAGTCAAAGATAACAACAACCGCAACGAAAAATGTTACATGTCAACTGATCATGAATAATGGTAAAATGAATATCGACTGTTAAAATCACAGTCATATTCGAAAATTATTGAAAAAATAAAAACAAAATAATCATATAATTAGAAATAAGAATTGTATAGAGTTTCAGTTAATTTTTTGCTCTTTTGCCATGTCTGTAAGACAAACTACAAATAAAAAAAAAAAAAAAAAAACAAATTTATTTGTAAATGATTTATAATCACTTATTAATAAATAAAAATCTTGCAAATACGAATGAAGCAGCCAACCAAGCAAATTTGTATACCCTTCATCAATAATTGTAAAGGTATTTATAGGTTTGCCATTGCGTGTGTAATTTTCACAATATTTTTATGAGATCCATAGATAATATAAATTGTGAATCCTTATGGGTAGAGAAGTTGGATGGACCATGTTCGTCTGTCCGGCTGTGTTTACTTAGAGACGTGGGACTCCGACTGATCTGTAAGGATTTGTCTTAAGACGATTCGTATTGCTCCGATATACATGTACACTGTGTGCTAAAAATAATAATGGGTTTTAAAAATTTCATAAATTTTTCGTTTATATATTTTTTTTAATTTTTTCAGACTATAAAATATACAAAATTAAAATATTTTTACACTAAGGTGCGGTTTATAGAAGCCGAACGAGTGATTTGAGTGCAAATTTTGTATGAAAAGCACTCAGTTTTTTTAGTGGTTCCCATACAAAATTTACACTCAAATCACTCGTTCGGCTTCTACAAACCGCACCTAAGTATGGAAAATAGTAAAACTTAAAATGATCCCCGTTTTCAGCTTCGCAATGATTTTAACGTAGCAATGGTTCGTTGTTTACTTCTCTTCGTCAACACCAACATGGTACCGTAAGAGATTTGTCACAAACCGGTAGATCACGTTTAATTCGCACTGCGGAAAACTTAAAGCCAACATTGTTGCATAAATTTAAACCTTACAGCCACAAATTTTGAAATTTGTTATGGAAAGTGCGCTAAAAAGAGCCGATTATTGCGAAGCTGAAAACGAGGATCAAGTGCTATTAAAGTGATATTATTTTTTTTTATTTCGTGCAAAAAAGTTCCATTTTGTATATTTTATATTCAAAAAAAAAAAAAAAATATGTAAACGAAAAAGTTATTAAATTGATTCCATTCCGGATTTAAATTTCAAGTTTACGTTGGTCATTGCTATCGCAGTTAGAAAAAATTTCACAACAATATAATACTGATGGAATAAGGTATATTTTAGCTAATAGCAAGCGGTGTATTGCAAGAGTTGTCGAAACCTTGACTGTCCACAAGTTATGCTGCATTTCATATACTCTTCCTACAAGGTTAGTCTATGATTGAACATGACATCTACATTGGACACAGAGTTCACAAAATCGATATTCTTGTTGTTGATTTTAATCTGAGAATTGCTTTAAATTCTCGTTTTGAAAGGGAATACATTTCGATTGAAATGTATTCAATCAATTTAATTGAAAGTCCTTTTGCATTTGCCCATTCATACATTTTGCTTAAGTCGCAGTTAATTCTTTACATACAAGCAGAAAAATCAGCGATGTTACAACTGTTACAGAGCTGTACATCATCAGCGTGCATATGTACTTGAATATTGGTCAATACATCCGAAAATTGTTGATATAGAGACAGAAAATAATAGTTTCAAGTATAGAGCATTGAGGAACACCTCTGTTGACTTCGAGAGCATCAGATAAATTGCCACTAAGTTCCACTACTTGCGATCGTCTTAAAAGATTGATGACATAAGGTTACAAGCAGGTTTAAAGAAACGAAATAATTTTTCGAGCTTTATTTGCCAGAATTAAATAATCAACAGTGTCATATGCTTTACTATGGCCCAAAAGAACTAGGAAAGCCGCCATATTTTTGTTAGCATTTACAAAACCTGATTGTCTTTCAGATAACAGATTTTTACGCATCAAATAGTCAGTCATTTGCTTGCCTATAAGATTCTCCATCACCTTGGACAAATAGGGTAAAATAGCGATTGGTCGATAATGAACATAAGATTTAGTTATAGGAATGACTTATGTTCTCTTGCGGAAGTGGCTTTCGTGAGAATAGTATTAAATTAATGCGTAATAAAATGTAGCATTTTGGGGATTAAAGCTTTTAAGAAAATTGAATAACAACTGAATATAGTTTTTATCTTGTTCTGATATGTTTGTGATGAATAAATAAAAATGAAATGAAATTAAACTGCGTTAGATTTGACAGGCGAAAAGGCATGAAGAACTTCAAGTGGATCTACGCAGCGGAAGCTTAAGGTTGTTAACAATGACATCGGGGTCACACGAAGGAGGGGTTTTTAGTCCTACACCAGCTTTACGAATTTCCCTCCATTTGGACTTGCCATCTAGGGGAACTTTGTTGCAGTTCTAATACCATTCGTGACCACATTTCGAGCAGCACTGCCGCATTGCGTGTCAATGTGTTGTCTATATTTACTTAATTCTACCATCTGCTGTTTTGCTTTTATCCCTCCTTTTTCTTCAGGGATGGAAGTACTCAGGAATGGAAAATGAAAAGTGTTGAATTTTGTTGAAATGAAAAATGGAAAAATGTGATAAGTATTTTTATTGGGCTCGTTCAGCAGAAAAACCAGCTACTAAACATTTTAGATGTAGCTGCTTTTGATTGGTTTAATTTTTCTGAAGGATCTGCCAACTTTTTTGTCAAAAATATCAAAAAATTTGACTTTTCAATTAAAATTATTGAATTTTATTTTGTGAAAAGAATTCATAATATTTATTTGTGAATTTAAGTGCCTGTTCGCCGATATCGAAGAAGTTCTCTCTTTCGAGCAATTACATTTGAAACAAAAACAAATTCAAAAATTTTGTTTATGTTTCAAATGTATTTGTTCGAAAGAAAGAACTTCTTCGATATCGGCGAACAGGCAGTAAATGAATTTAAATTTAAAAATATATTATGAAATTTGATTCAAAAGTCAAACTGAACTGATATATCGTATTTTGATGAAATGAATCGTATATTTTATTTGCTACCTAAAACACTGAGTGATGAGCGAATATGTTGAGCGAAGCGTTTAGCAGATTGTTGAGCAAGAGTTGTGTGTTATGTGGGTGTTAGATCAAAACTTGCTTTCGTGCCACCCAAAACACAGGCCGCCAAAACTTTTCAACTTATTTTGTCCTAAAATTACCACCTCATGGTTTTTATGGGTCCCCATGAGATACGAGTATGTAAGAAATTCAATTATATATCAGCTGTGTGAAGGGTATATAAGATTCAGCACAGCCGAATATAGCAATCTTACTTGGTTTTTTTTTTACTGAAAGTAATGGCTGGTATTGGTTTTTGCTGAAGTCATTTGTGTACTCGTGTACTGTTTGGTGGCATAAACAGAAGCACAGAGTCAAAGCAATTACAACAAAACAACATTAATGTCAGAATGTCTTGATGGATCACTTACTGCTAACAATCTCATGCTAATTTGTACGATTTGCAAAAGATTTTTTAAAAGATTATTTGGGCTGAAAAACAATAACTGAACTGAATATAAAGAAGAAACGATATCCAAAAATATGTTGGGGTGCTGCAGGTTGTATAGTTGAGACTAACGGTGTTTAAACTACTTGGCTCCAACAGCAGCCACAGAGATTCTACGTATTCTGATTTGTTTTCTTACAGCTTCCTTTTTTACTGGTAATACGTTCCTCGAATTTTTCATTAAAAACAAACAACTTAGACAATAGCAATTGAGGTAAGAATGCTCGCACTTTTGTGTGTATTTTTAATATACAAATATTTTCTGATAATTTTTTTTCATATTTCCCGTCTATATCTCTTTCACTCTTCTACTTATCTAAATGGCCTTGATATAAGTTTTGCCAAGTTATTTAGATTAAATTGTTCTCGTTTCTAAGAAACTATTGATTCATTTTCTTACTCAATTTATATTGTTTTTCTACGATTAAAATCATAAAATGCTTAACTCTTCAAATATTTTAGTTTCTATAGTATTTCATTATGATAATCTTATAATCGATTCATCATATATTATCACCATCATCATCATCATCATCAGCATAATAATTATCATTTTCGATGTTATTTTATCACATTGACTTACTTTTCCTTTATTAAGATTTTAGTCGTTTTAAACAATTTATTTGCTGTCGTTGTTGTTGTTTTTGTATCCATCCAGATGAGGTGTAAATGTTTCCATTAAATTTGTTGCGAAAAATCTTGTTTAAATTTTAGATTTCATTTGAAAACGTTAAACTACCGTAAATAGCATCCTTTTCTACGATTAACTATAATCTTGTAAATAATGGTTGGTGAATAAAAAATAATTTGCACAGTGGTGCGGATAATACGAAGAAAATATTTTATTATATTTTATATATAATAATTTACAGCGTTATTCAGAAAAAAATTCAATATCGATATCATCTGTAAATTTCTTATTCAAAAAATGCTTATTAAATAATCAGTACTTTAAGAACTTTATTCATTTAAGACTGCCAACATTAATTTATTTGCATGTCACTAAAGCTATGTACAGACGATTGGCAGATCTTACAATATTGTCAGCAAAATGTTCAGAAAATGTCTGACAACCGTCTGAACTTACAATTTTTGTTTTGCAATGTTGCAAGAAAAAGCAATGGCAGACATCTGACAATCGTGTGAACACTCTACTTTGCCATTGTCAGATAATTGTCAGACATTGTAAGCTCTTTTTTTATTGGCAGATGTGTTTAAATTAATGCATCTGACAATGGCACCATTGTCAGATAATTTTTCTATTGTCTACGCTGTCCATAAATACAATTAGCTTTGACTGTTCTGACAAAGTTTAACAACGCATCTGACAATTTTTGCCACACAACAATCTGCCAACTGAACTGACAATTTTTGTTGTCATATAAATTTGATGTCTGACAATTGTCTGACAATAAAATTGTAATGTTTTCTTACAATCGTCTTTGTCAGTACGTTGTGAGTATATTGTCGTATCTTACAATATTGTAAGAACTGTCAATCGTCTGTACATAGCTTAAGTTCTAATGGTGAAACAAGAGTGAATACTATTTTATGAGTAACCGTAACTGGTGAGTTGTTTTATTTATAAAATAATATAAATGCCTTTAGGAAGAAAATATATTGCAATAGTCTTTTAGCAAAAGATTTTGAAAAAGTCAGTATGTATTATTTAAAAAAATAAGCGTATACATGTACTGCCACGCATTAAGAAAACCTAAACAGACAAAAATTACTCGGTAACCATCATTTTGTTTGTTTATTTTTTTTTTGCACAAGACTATTTTTATGCATTACATTTCAGCAAAATTGATCTTTAATTTATGACTGCTTGCTAAAAGAAATGGAAATAAAGGAAGAAAGAAAGTTAATCCCTCTGGATTTAACGGGATCTCGAGATTTTCGTTTTAAGAGTATTCATAACAGAAAGAAAATTGATTTATTAAAAATATTAAATTCACTTGAAAAGCAAATACTTACATAAGTATGTCGAAATATTTTGAAAAATTTTATTTGGTGCAGTAAAATGAAATAAGAAAAATTATTAATTTTGAAAAGCAGTACTACAGATATTTGGTTTTTAGTGGTTAGTATGGTGTGATATGTAAAAGTACTAAGTAAAGCCTTGTAAATAAAAATTACTAAAGGAAATTTGAAAATATTACACATAGAGTAAACTTTCTGTGATATTCTACTCTCTCTACCATATAAGGAACAGGAACAGTGAGAGATAAAACGATTTATGTATGTCTCTCCGAAAATCTGCGGTAAAAAATAACTTCAAAACCATACGCAGTCACTTTTTCCTACTAGTCTTAATCCGATCCACTAAATACAAAGAGAAATTAATTTTTCTTTTGATTTGCCGGAGAATATGAAATTTTTGATATAAAATTGACTTTTCCATACTTTTGAAAATATTACAGCTTTTGCGGTATTTATTAAATTTTAACCAAAAGTAACTTCTAATTACAAACTTTGTTTTCGGCAGAAGCCACTAAACCTCGTCAGCATTCTCTCAGATCATTACATTACGAGCTTTAGCCTATACACGCGGAGAAAGACATGATTGCAAAATGTTCATGTCAACTAATTATATCTGCTACAACCAAATAATTATTCATTGAAGCAAATATGGTTGCATTAAACATTCTTAAATTATTAAATTATTTCATGCGACAATATCAATCTGGGTTTCGTCCCATAAAAATTTAATGTATCAAAAAAAGTATATTCGCTGCTAAAGATGGCAACTCGATTTTACATAAATATGCTGATAAATAAGTTAATTATTTTGAATTTTCATAAATTTAATTTGTCCAGAAAAGTTTATTCGATAAATATTTTCAAATAAAAATATTTATCAAAAATATAATTTGATTTAATTTAATTAATATTTGTGTGTGCATTTTTCTTTTATCTAAGCAAAATGTCAAATTGTTTAAATAAACCAGGAAATTAAAATTTCTCAGCATTTGCAGAGCATATTATGTTCATACTTTCAGAGGGAGATTTATGAAGAACATATTATGTTCCTTAGACAAGAAATGCAATATATAGTAGCTGCAATCATTAATCTGAACATGATAGTTTGCGATTATTATTCCATCAACCATGTTTTTTCTTTGCGTGTAAAAATCATTAAAGATTAAAAATTCAGAAGCTACAAGATCCGAAGAAGCGATATTCTTTTTTTGCTGCGATATAAAAATTGATTATTTTATTATCAATATTTCGCTACTATTTTATGATCACAGACCCACAGTGAAGACTTTTTTCATCATATAACTCAGTAAAAAGAAAACAGGCACAATGTATCATAATTTTTCATAACAATTTTTAATAACAATGATTTTTAACACAGAAATTGTTATAATTTTTCATTGAAAACATACAGTTAATAGTGATGGTTGTTCGAAGAGCAGGAAAACTGGTGGTATTGGCAATTTAACACTAAACTAAAACGTTTAATACAAAAAATATATGTATATGTATGCATGTAGACGCAAACAACATCCTTCAAATATTCTTAAACTACACCTGTCTACGAAATAGTCTACATTTGTACGTTCATGTGTCAGAAAACAATTACACTCTAGTATCGTTGATTACTGGGTTAAAGAAAAGAAGAAGAAAAAAAAAAAAAAGAAAATCACATGAAATATAGTGGAAGTAAGTGGAAATTTAACTCTTTCGACAACTACTGGTTTCATTTTTTTTGGTTTCATTCAATTCTTAACAAAGAATTACGCAAAAAAGAAACGGGTATTATATAAAAACGTCTAAAGAAAATAATTTGAAGTTAAATTTGCTGTTCTTACGTTTTTAAATTTTTCTTAAAGTACCGCTTTTGTTAAAAGTTATGAATGGCTTGAAGCTATAAATGGCTAATATTTTTCTTTTAAATTCTGTTTTCTTTTTTTCGCTTATTGTTGTATTTTTAGTTTCGTTAACAATCAAATCTGAAATGCGTAATAAAGACATATAAGTTTTTTTTTAAATAAATTTAAAAGAAAAAAAAAAAAAAATAAACACGATGGTAATGCCGCAAGACTAAATTTTTATAAGAGTTTTATTTTAGCTTGTTTTTGGTAAAGAACCTACTTTTTTTATTCCATTGTAACAACTTGCTATAAAAGGAGTTCTATAGGTCTTTAGCAATGTCTATAAATTTAAGCCATAAACATAAAAGGAGGAATTCTTAATTCAAATTTAAAACACAAAAGTTGAATAGCAACTAGTTAACCGTAACAACATCATTATTATCATCTTCATTATTTTTTTCAAACACACACACACACACACATTGTCCAATAGAGTCTAAATTTCCACCTTCAACAAATTGTTGCATAAGAAGGAAGTAAAAGGTTTATTGAATGTGAAACGAATTTTGTATGCCCTTTAAATTGAAGAAAAAAATATTCGTTATACCTACGCATGAAAAAGAAAACTTTAATATTTTACTATACATTAAAATAAAGTTAGGTTAGGAAGTAGTTAAGTTCGAGGACCCATTGGAGATACTGTGATATCCACTATTCAACCCAATCGAGTTTAAACATTTGAGCAGAATTATTGCATTAGATTTGCTAAATTTGAAATCCTTCAGTTGTTTTCACTGAGTTACAGGTTGCTTTCATAGATGTCTTAAAAATATTATCATCTTTAAAATGTATGTTTGTAAATCAATTTCTTTGAAATTTGTAGGTTTTATAATTGTTCTGAGTGTATAAAAAATGCCTAGAATTTAGAACAGACTTTTCTCGAAATGTAAAAATAAAAGAGTTGTTTGAGTAAATAATATTTACTAGTACAGCGAAGTTGGACACAATTGTCCGTATTCTAGATGTAAATTACCTTTTTTTATGCTCATAGGGAAATTATTCAAACGTCATAAAAAATGTCTTAAAAAGGAGTCACACCATTATACTATACGTATGTATGTATGTACATACACTCTTTTGCAAGATTTTCCAAAAATTAAATATCAAGAAGAGATGTTAAAGAAAAAAACAATAACACGTGTTATTGTACGTACGTTCGCATGAACTAAATCATTTTATTGAGCTCTCTTCCCTACAATTCTCTCACATAAAATAAACGACAAAATAATTTATTTAATAAAAAAAATCTAAAATTTGAAAAATTTTACTTAATTTCAATTCAAATCGGTTCTGTTTGAAATCTGTATTCTATTTATTTTACCTTGGCTTACAGTGTACTTTCTGGGGAGTAAAATAAGGTAAAAATGGTACTTTTGGTACTATTGGAACTTTGAGACAAGCGAGTAAATTGATGTTATGACTTTGTTGGAGCTAACGACCGAAATGTCAGGAAATGATATAAACACCCTGATATTTTGTATTCTTTTAATCACACTACATGTTAATGGAGGTATAACCTCTCTGTATACCAAAATTATTGAAAAAACAAAAAGTACCAAAAGCAAAAAGTACCAAAAGCAAAAAGTACCGAAAGTAAAAAGTACCAGGTTTTCCTAATTTTTATATTAAGGTAAGATATTAAAAAAAGTATAAATTTTTGGCGATTTTACCCATAAAATCTGAGTCTACAAGTTTTCATCCAAATACTTTCAGCGGTTTTCGACTTTCGATAGTGAATCAAACATCCAAACATTTGTAGTATTAGTAGAATTTAACAAATTATTAATTCATAGAAAAACACATGTGTCGCCTCTGCGCCTTTTTAAGCGTGCGAGAGGCTATTTAGAGAGAGGCAGCATTTTTAATCATTACAATTAAACAAACAAAAGTGATTGGAACGAATGCTTCCAACTAAAGTTTGTAGCATATAAAAAAATTACAATGTAGAAAATAAAGTGTTTTAATCACGTCTACACTTACTGTGTATGCCGAACGAGTCATGAACGAATTGCACTTGATTTTTAGGCAACTTTTTTTTTAAGTTGAATGAAAGAATTTGACTACTGTTTAGTTTGTTTTTTCTCTAAAATAAAAATAAATTTATGATGTTGGAAGAAATCCTTATAAAAGATACATTCATAGGAAGCATTTTTGCTACAACCATAAATAAAGTACGAGTGTATTGCATTGTGGTGTATGCATTTAAATTGTTGCAACATGTCACCATAATCAAGGTCTCATTTTTCATGCAACATGACCGGTAGTAATTTTTCCATTTCAAGTCTTTTTTTGTTCGTAGATTTTCTCTTTGATGCTGCAACCGATGATTGCAAACATAGACTTCACCCGCTATTTGCCTGTTACTTGATTTTCATATCTTGGAAAGATTTTTTTTTGTAAAAAACAATTCAGATGGCGACTAGTAAAATGTGTCACAGACTTTGTCATGTAAAATTATTCTTTGTCGTTGCCACATTTATGGCGTTTAATCAATTATGTTTTGAGGTCGAAGACTTAGTTTTAGTTTTTTAAATAGAAGTTTAATGGCTTTTTAGAGAAAGAAAATTCCCCAACAAACTACTCCATAAGCATAATATAAGTGAATTGCTGAATAAACTTATTATTATAGATTTCCTACATCTTTTGAAAATCATACTTATTTTAAGAAAAGTAATATTATCAATTACTTTTCATATATACATCAATATAAGTTCAAATAATAATTACGTTTATTTGTAATAATAATAATATAAACATACTTATTTTATATTATTATTACGAATAAACGTAATTATTATTTGAACTGTACTCGTAATAATGTATAAATGAGAAATTATTATTGTTAGGCTTAAGCTCAGTTTTATTGATTAATGAAAATTCAAATTACTATGAGTTTTTTTATGAGAGTTTGGTGAATATTAGTAGTAAGCAATCAGTATGAGGAATTTCGTACTAACCAAAATTGTTTCAATATGTAAAAATAGAATAAAAATGAATTAAATTAATTCTCGTATTCTATTTCTGTTGAAAACTTGGTTAAATAGTTGATATTCTTCCCAATTAGTATCCACTTCACGAAAATTGTAAAGATGAACAAATGAACGCTGATGAGAGGGATAACGGTCTTGAAATCGGTATACTGATACGTTCTGCTAATCTGATTACACATGCTAATGTTTTTCAAAAATAGAAAACTCATATTAATTTGAATTTTCATTAATTCAATAAAAAACTGAACTTAAGCCTAATAATATTAATTTCTCAATCAATCATAATTATTCTAAAGTTATTTAATTGGAAAATGCTAACTAACAGTTATTAAATAGTTTATTAATAAATAACAAGTAATAATGTTAAATTCGTCTGTGACGAATCTTATATTTTGTATGTAATCGGTTAGGATTATCAACCAAATCTTAAAATTTAATTTTAATTTGCTGCTATAAATTATGATAATAACACTAACCATTATTTAAAAATTTCATTGAAATATCTTGCGTACTAAACTTTTGAGACAAATTTTAAATTTTCGTTTACCATTATGTTGTTATCGAATGCGCAACTTTAAACTCGTTTTCTGCTAAATCACTTTTTTTGAGTTATGACTCTATTGCAGCAAAGGTTTAATATGTTCTATTCTTGCTTATGTAAAAGATGTTGTTCTTTTTTTCACATGCATTCTTACATATACATATGTTTAATAGTAGTCCAAAAGAATGTTAAAAAATTGAATTCAGTTTGTAAAGGAAAATCATTGCGGTAAGTTGCCCAGTAGATTATTGCAACACACTTTTCCAAACGAACTGCTTTTTCGGTGCATCTAAATTCTAGAAAATCTCGCTAATAAAATCTTTTGGCTTTTAATGCCTCTCTAATGTTATGTTGCATTATCGTACGATGTTTTGTGAACTGGGAATAATTTTTTTACAAATATTCCCTTAAATATTTTCTAAAATATTGTTACTAGACGAAAAAATAAAAAAAAAACCTTAATAAGTTTAAAATTGAATTACGTGTTGTCAACGTTTCACTGTCGTATTAATAATAATTCCTGTTAAATCATTCCACTTAGTTTTTAATTTATGCAAATCTAATACGATAAATCTTTTATTTTCGTTCATATACAGTTTGTACTCAGACGAGTGAATCATATTCGATTGACTGATTTATGTAAATCTATTTAAAATCGTGATTTTATTAAACTTTTGCATACAAATGATTATTTAGGTAAATGGAAGCATTTGCTTGGATTCAAAACGTTCCATGTAGTCATAATTTGAAAATATTAAATTCAGCGGCTTTAGTGAATAATGAGGTGATTATCAAATACTCGTAATAATAACAACAGAAAAATAGTAAAGTTTACCGTCGAAGTATCTAATATTCTTTAATAAATTTTCAATAGTCGACGGTGTAGGCACAAACCGAATTTTTCCAAGTTATCTAGTTCTTATTAACAATTTATCAAGAGAAATTTGATAAAATTTTCATTGTAAGAAACCGAAAGGCGGTTCTAGGTGACATGTTAATCAGTTCTTTTCACTCGAATGCAGATGATGTCTGCATGACCAAACACCTTCAAAAAACCGTGAGCTTTCTTTCGACTGCAACTAGACAAACATTTTTAAAATACTTAATTCTATCCCAGAAAATTTTTGTTTGAAACAGCGTCAGGCTTGATTTAAGGCGAAAATTTCCGGCTTAAGATTTGCGCGCATGATCCTTTACAATACTTGAATCAAGCCTTAAATCGTGATTATAAACCTTTATTTCTATCCTGGAACACAACTGAGTTAATATTTACTGAATAAAATTTTTTGTCCCTACGAATTTATTTTCGTCCATTGTTGGTATTGAATATAGAACCACATGTTTGTAAGACATCGCTTTAGACAACTCTGCCGCACTAGAATAGTAAAATCGACAAAAGCAAAAATGTTTTATTATATTATTTTTGTGTATTTCTGGTATTAAACAGTTTGAAAAGTGTGTAATTCTTTTTTAGATTGATTCAAGTAGATTTTAGGGATATTCGGAGCACAATTTTCAGACCATAAAGTTACTAATCGGCAGACACCAATAGATAAAAGATCATGTGAGCCCACCATTTTTAAGTGTAACTAGGGCCATAATTAAACTATACAGTGAATAATATTTTGGGCTACTTTGATTAACCCGAAAGGCTTTAAATTCATTGATTGGCTTATTATTTTTCCTCTCAAAAATATTGAAACGGATAACTGATCCTTATATCAGATAAGAAACCTGCTGTTAGACTTTAAAAACGTCTATACAAAAAGCATATCAGTTGGGTTTCGTCAGTTTATTTGAAAATTGTTTTTTTTTTGACAAAGAATGCACCTTAAAAATTATGAAATCAACATTATTATTCTTTAATGAAAACAAATAAACTTAAATTTAGGTAATTTAACTTAATTTTTTTTTACCGAAATTCAGTACAAATTTACTTGATATTAAGAACACAAATTTCTCTTTTACAGAAAATTTCGCTTAATCAGAAGAAAATATTTACTAAATATTTTCGTGGCTGCTTCTTTAAATATAGACTTCAAGTCTTCGGCTTTGCACAGAGCCACTCCAACCTTCACACTACTACAACTTTCCACCTCTCACCAGGCAGTTCACATAAGTACTAATTTCGTAATTTATTACATGAACAAAGTTAATTTCTTTGGAGTAACATTATTATCTATTTTCAACATGAACTGTTTGATTTTTATTTATATTAAGAAAATTAAAAATTAATTTTTTAAAATTAATTTTAAGAAAATTTATAACCAAATTTTAATAATTTATAACCTTGTTGATTCAAGGAGAAAAAATTTTTAAATACTAGTCATTGTAAGATCGGCATATTTGTCAACTAGTCGAACTTTTGTTTGGTTGGACTGGCATATATTTTATTGTTTGGTATGTTTGATAGCGGCATATTGTATGAAAAGAATATTTTGTACACTGGTGAGCAAAACCGAGTGCATGTTAAGCATAATTTTAATTAAGGTGTTGTAAAATGATTAGAAAATTTTATGAAAATTTTAGCAATTATTCTTTATGATAAAAGCAAAAAATATGCGTATTCAACAAAAAACAAAAATTTTCAATATAAAACTATAAGGTAACTAACTCAATTAACTCAGTTTTGCACGTTTCCATATTGCTACTGTAGGGTATTAATATTAGTACGGTATCCATAATACCTTATTTTTTATAACGTTTTTCATACGCTTGGGCATACTTTCCACTAAGTTTTCCATAAATTCACATGGCAGATTTTCCCATTCTGTCTTTACACGGCTCCAAAGTTCCTCTATGTTCGTCGGAGCTCGATTGTGTTGTCCTAATCTCCTCTTTAATATAGACCACCAATTTTCAATAGGGTTTAGGTCTGGACTTTGCGCTGGTCATTTCATCAGCTCAAATTATTACGCAGACAACCAATTTTGAACAACTTTTGCCGTGTGCTTAGGGTCTCCGTCCTGTTGAAAAATAATTTCATCCTCGGAATAAGCGCTGTGGTCCACAAAATCAGGTAAATGCATTTGTAGAATTTGAAGATAGTCATATTTCTTCATTATGCCATTAATTCTTACCAGAGGTCCTAAATGCCACCAGGTGAAGGAGCCACAAACTATAAAACTGCCACCACCTTGCTTAACCGTTTGTTTCACGTGATGTTTTTGAATAATTTCATTAGGTCTGCCCCAGAAATATTCCTTACCATCAGATTGGAAGCGCTTGATTTTTGTTTCATCGGACCATATAAATCGTTTCCAATCATCTATAGTCCAATGCTCATGTTTTTTGCAGAATTCAAGACGTGATTTTATATTTTTATTGGATAGAGCTGGCTTTTTCTTTTTCACTGCTGCTACTAAACCGATTCTATGAAGTGTTCTTCGATCAGTCCATTCACTCACATGTTTATTTAACATACTAGCAGCTTGTTTGGGTGTTTTCAAAGCATTTTTTTTCATCTCTCGCACCATTAATCGCGCGTCTGAATCATTTAACAGCCTGGGGCGACATCCACTATTCGGCATAGCAGTTACATTTCTACGTTTTCTGACTGCAATCACTATGCCTTGACTCACTTTTAATTTATCACTAATTGTTCTCGAAGAATGTCCACTTTCATTCAAAGCTACAATACTATTTTCGATGTCTATGCTGATTTTCCACATCTTTGTGCTTTGTAACGTTCCAATTACTGATAAAAAATAGAAACCAACTGCGTAAATCAATACTAACATCTAAATGAAGACGAAAAACATGCACTCGCTTCTGCTCGCCAGTGTATATGTGTGATTTTGCATTTTTGTGTGGATCCTAGTTTTCATTGACAAGAAATTGTTGCTGAACAATATATTACAGAGAATTTATTTTATTTCAATTTTACTATTTGTCAAGTACAAACTTTTTTTTAGAAAACTGGAAATTTATTTGTTATCAGGTAAATATTTTTCTAGTTTTCACATAAAATTATGGAATATGAGGGGAATTTTTACTAAATATATTAGTTTTTTTTAAACACTGAATAAAACTATGTGGACTATATGGATTTTGATGTCCTAAAATCAAATCCGTTTTCGGTTTTTCTCCGTCACGTACGGGTTTTTTTTTATGGGCGTGACAATTTTTTCCCCCTAAATTAGTCAGGTACGAAGACATATTTCAGCCTCACTCGAGAACGACTGAAGGAAATTTGAATTTGAAAGTTTTGTTCATCTTTATTTACTTCTAGAGCAAAACTGTTCGAAAATAAAAAAACTGTTTGCAAAACCGAGAACATGTTGATTCATCGTTTCTATCATTACTTTAAGGACCGAACCGGACCCACTTTATTGAATCAATAGAAAAATGAATGAATATTTTGGTTTGACAAATTAATTAAATTCTGCATTAAAGATACCCAGTTGAATATCATACATATATCAATTTATATTATTTTCTATTTTACTAATTTATTGTATTTAATTTTAAACTTAACATCTGTTGAAATGTAGAAATGCAAACAAAAAACATTTAAAATATTTCTCTCATTGTTGTTGACTGTAGCTTAACTTTCAAACTACAGACATTCGTGCAGTTGTAACGATTTAGCTAAATCTTAATTTATCATTAGTTTGATATTTTTTAATCCGCAGTTGACAAATGAGATCAGGTTAAATTTTTAATGTCAGCAAATTTACAGATTTAACGTAATAATTTCTTGGTCTGCTATTGGAATGAGAAACATTTTAAAGAAAAATAAATGTATGTATTTCTTATATTCATTGATTTTATTCGACCTTAAGTTTTTATATACATATGAATGATTTTATTTTTTTATTTTATTTAAAGAAAAATATTCTAGAAGTTCTAGTAGATTTAATAAAATTCTTTGTTGTAGATCTATTGTGATTTTATATGTAGTTTTGTCATTTCTAAATATATGAATAAGTAAATACATCCTCAAGAGGAAGGTAATCGATGAAGCATTTTTGAAAATTAACTAAACAATCGGACTACGCTTTGCATATTTTTAGTTTAGCTACGAACTACGATTGTTCATCGGATATTTAAAATAATCTCAGTATTAAGCGAAAATATTATTAAAAAAAATAATTGCTGTATTGAATAAAGGATCATAATATATTTTTATCTCTTTGTTAAAATTTGTCAATCATTTCTTAAAAAATTGTTTGTAAAGTTTGCATATAACAATAATGTGGACAATAAACTACCTGTATACTAAATTAAAATTTAAGTAAGGCGTGGCATGAAGAATGTTCCTTTTTAAAGCCAAATTGATTATGAGGAATGTATTCAAAATTTAAATTCAATTGCATTTTAGAGCCTAATACCCTTTCGAATAATTTGCCTACATTCGATAACATGGAAATAGGTCTCGAGTTATTTATTTCAAACACGTTAGGCTTTTTTGAAGAGGATAAATTTTCGCAATTTTCCAGGCGAGCGGGAAGTAACCGTTGTTAATACAATTATTGAAAATAATGGTTATATAATTTAATGCAGCTGCTGGAAGTTTTTTAAGAAGAAAATTAGAAATCTTATCAATACCCGAAGACTTTTTCGCATTCAGGGATTTTATAATTGATAGCAACTCGGAAGGATTCGTAAAGTGTGAAAAATCTGAATTTATGAGAGACATAAAATTAACATCAAAGGAACAAATTCTTGCTGGAAAAGGAGAAAGGAAAGAATCTATTTGGGAAGTAATATTAGACTCATAAGAAATGGGTGGCATATTTCTACCATAAATTTGCGAAAAATGCTGACTAAACTGTTCAACTTTGTCGGAATCTTCTATATATGTTCTGTCATTAGTGACTAGTTTTTGAAATTGAACCTTTCTATTATTCCCAATAGCAATAAAAATTTGCCTGTAAGCAGTAGGCACTGGTTTTATATTCTTTAGTCTATCGTTGAATGCATTTGCCACCCTTTTATTAAAATTTTAAGTAGGTTCAATTGTGCAGAAAGATTTAGATATTCGGGATTCCGTCTGGTAAAGTTTCTATGGAATAGTTTTTTCAACTTTCTCTGCCAAGCGTGTTTAATTCTAAAGAGATCTTTAATCTCATCGGAAACAAAAAATCTTTTATTTCCCATTTGGATTTGTTCGGAATGGATATTCACTATATTATTGACACTAGTTGTAAAAAAGTCGATGTGAGTGTCTATCTCAGCGTTCTCCAAGTTTTGATCTGAAGCAATAGGCAATACAGCCAATTCACTATTAATATCTCTTTGAAAATTTTTCCAATTCGTTCCATTAAACGATGTGAAACAACGCGGGGGATGAAAAATAAGGTCAAAACTAGGTAAAGTTATTCGTAAATTTATAGGGAAGTGATCTGAAAAGGTTGGAAAAAAAGATACCAATAAATTTACGCTGTTGAAATCCAATATGTTTGTGCTGATCAAAAAGTGATCGAGATATGATGACGCGTTAGGAAATGATGGATTAACATCACAAACTCTCGTAAATTCTGACCCATAGTTCCCAAGCCAATCAAAAAGATTCCTGCAGTTTAAGTTGTCCATACTATCACCCCAAACATTGTTTCTGGCATTGAGGTCACCGCCTAAAATCGTACCATCATATGAAGAAGAAAAATTCTTAATGGAATTAAGACTAGAATAAGTATCAGCAGATGGAAAGTTACATGGTATATACAGACTTCCTAGAAGAAGTCTTCTAGTATGTGGGGAGGAAATCAATCTTAGTTCAATAAAGCAACTTAAAATTTTTAAATTAGGAATGTTTACAACACAAAATTCAATATCCTTTATAATAAAAATTGCTGTACCCAAAGCAGAGTCATCCCTTACATAGTTAAAATTGTATAAATAATGATCAAACCCCGTTGAAACCCTAGTTTCCTGAATAAAAGCTACATCTACTCCATTGTCCAAAAGCATTTTATTCAACTCTATTTTCCTACTGGTCTCAATTAGAGACCTTACGTTTTACGTCATTATGTTTAAGGTATTACGGGCCATATTACGCAAGTACCTCCTGTAAGAGCTTGCCGTACTCCTCCTTAGCAGTGTTCGTTGGCATTGATTTATAAACACGAAGGAATTTTGAGATTCCAATATTTCTAGGAATTTATCTATTATGGCCGGTCTGCGGGTCTCAGTTCTGTCATCATAAAAGTTACTTGCAAATGATTTTCCCGGAACAACATTATTAAGTACCGACGTTACTTTCTCTTTCTTCGACTGTTGAGCTTTCCTTTCAAAAGCAGAACTCAAAATGTTTCTTCTAATCTGCTTGTATTGTTTAAAAAAAGTGCATCCCCTAAAATTAGCTGTGGGGCCAATAGTATTACAATTTACACAAACAGGCTCTCACCCATTTCCTTTTTCTACTAAGCACTCTCCTGGTTCTTGATCCTGGTCACATTTAACACAACGCAGTTTCCTATTGCAGTTACGAGCCATGTGCCCCCACTTCTGACAACGGTAACATTCAATTTCCCTTTCTTTGGACTTTGGAGCTACCCAAATTATAGCTTGATTAAATAAGTATCTAATACGAAATAAGTCATCTTTCTTTTTTCCGGGTAAAAGAGTGACTAAAAATAGTCCAGTATCATAAGCTCCCCTGACCGAAGCTGGGGTTTTAAATTTAGTGACCTAGTGCACTGTTTCAGGAATCAAAGCTTCTAATGTACTTTTAATATCCGTCAAACCACAGAAACTTGTTTCAACTGCTGGGCCGTAAATGAATTAGATTCTATGCTCTGACTTCTAAGCAGTTCCATCATTTTAAGATGGGCGGGCAAATCTTCAAAAAAAAGCTTACTTTTTTTTTCCTTTGTTAATAATTTTGTAAGATACATTTTTTTCGTTTAACTGGTCAACTAATTTCTTGACATTAATGTTGTACAACATAAAAGGAGGACAAAAGGACTTTTTTCCACTCTTACCTGTGGTCTCTGCTCTTACAGACTTTTCGGCACGTTTATCCGACTGAGAATTTGCTGTTTCTCGTTCAATACTGATTTGACACAAAATACCAAATCTGTTATTGTCAATACCAGAAGTTCCACTCTTGATCGCTTAACTCCATATTTTACTTGTTGAAATTCCATTAAATTCTCATCCGCATTTGTTGAATTAAGGGATTGTATGCTACATTCCGCTGTTATATCATTCAGGCTATTTAATGGTGGTAAGTTGCGAGGTTTCAAACTGCTTTTTATATTGCTACTTGGTGAGCCCTATGGTACATTTTTCAACTTTGTGGCTAGTTTATCCAGACTATCATCTAGTGGCACCTTTTCTTTATTATCCATTGGATTGTCAGAATTACCCATCCCCACTAAGTTGATCGATGGAATAATTCTTTATAGAATTTATTTTTATTTTAAATGTATATTTTGATTAAAAAAAAATATAAAAAAAAAATTTTTGTTTTTTTATTAGAATATTTTTTTCAAAAAACGTTCGTTCTATTTGACGGTAAAATCAAAACCTCGCTCCAAATCATATTAAACAAAATTTGAGAAAAAAGAATTTTGTACAAAAAATACAACTCTTTCAATACCATTTCATTCAATTGTGTACAATTTTTACATTAAATTTTTCAGACCATAATAAGAGCAACCATTAATGATGTTTAAGAGGTACCAAAACACAATCACAAAAACCGTTAAACCGTTTTGTTGTTATAGATAATTTGTAACATTTCATTATAAGAAATTTGTTGTCCCTTTTGGATTTTTAGCGTACATGATTGTTTGTTGTCGTAAAAGTTGCTGCCAAGTCTGTTAAAGAGCTTAGCAAAAACAAAGTATTCTCGAGACTAGCGATCATTGTTCGATTTTTATAAAATGCATAAAAAATGCGTTTATATAAAGCGTTACAACACTAAAATTAATAAAATTTCTATTTACTAAAAGAAATAATTAAAGTTAGTGTCAATAATGGAGTCTAAAAAAGGAGAGATCATAAGCGAAATACAAAAAGATTTGGGAATCACAATGTGAGTTGAAGCAATGGATTCGCCCAAATAATAACACAAAAGCAAGATGTTTTTATTGCAAATGCGATATCACGCCTAAATATCCAACCTTTTTTGGCATGCTGAAACACGGAAACACATTGCAGATTTAAGTCCATTTAGCTACAAAGAACCAACATTGTACAAAATGTTTTACCCATTAGCAGTACAATTTGAATCCGATGTCGAAATATTATCTAGTATTGTAAAAGGGTGGAGAATGATGCAATCATACAATAGCACAATATTGTATCAACATTAGGATATTGGATTTTGTAAAGATGCAAAATTAATTCAATAAAAAAAATTCTGAACTTGGTGCGTTTTTTGTTGAATGGCGCGTTTTTGCTCCATTTTGGTGCCTTTTGAAATTTCAAAGTTGACAGACAACGCTAATAAAGGAGCATAAGAATATGTGTGACAAATGCGTGTGAGTTCGTTTTGCACTTTTGTGCAAAGAATTTTTAATTTAAAAAACGGTTGACTATTTATGATTTTTTTACTTTATTTAATTATTTACATAATTATAAATATATGCTTTTCATTTCTTCAATCTTTTTATTAAAATTTAAAACTTATCAAATGTTTTTCTTTGTTAAAATAATAATGGACAACTAGTGCAGATAAACTAGCGATAGTTCGTTATATATATTAGAGATGATAGTAAATTATACGGGTGCGCAGCATAGTTCAAAAAGAACCACGAAATTTTGTATGGCGTAACATGTATGTATGTTCAATCCAGGTTGGCCCGCGAACCATGAGTTGAGTGAGAGCGCGAACCGAGATAATTGCTGTCTGTGTGAACATAATATTAAGGCTGATTTAAGAGAGATTGGATTGATTTTTGTTTTGAGTGTATTTTTATTTAAACATTTTTGTCTTTTTCGCATTTTGCCGATATTTTTCGTTTTGACAATTTTATTTTTGTTTGCCAGATCCAATTTGCCAAAAAGCTTGACATTGACCAAAAAAAACTTGATTTTGAAAAAAAAACTTGACAAATAAATACACTCATACTATTGGTTTTTATTTAATTTTTTATTTTTTTTTCATAAAAATTATTAGAATACAAACAAAAATATCATAAAAAGTAAATATAACAGAAACAATGTAAAAGAAACAAAAAACAATATAACAATAAAAATTCAGTCTTTACATATTTTAAAGAAAACTTAGGCGTTATTTAAAAAAAAATATAGGTACTATCTTAAGAAAAAAAATATATGTAGGTTCTATTTATTTTGCCACATATATTTCGTATTCTTAGATACAGAATTACTCTACCATCTGAGTAATGGGGTAAATATCAGTGTTGGCACTTTTATTATAATTGTACATACCTAAAGAGAACTATATTTTTTAAATTATAATTGCACAGAAAAATATATGTATCATATTAGTCCTTAAATGTATTGATATTAAAAATATGCTCTTTCGATGTGTTTTATAGAAATTTAAACATACTTTTTTTAAGTATTATTAAATATGTAGCTAGAATAAATTTAAGAAAAAAAATTACTTACAAAAAACATTGACAAATCACTTTTTCACTTGACACTTGACGCGCATTAAAAAACTTGACAATCAGGCCTGTCTGGCAACCCTAATTATATATAATTATTTAAGGATTATTTTGAGAATGAATTGTACTTAAAAATTTTAATTCGAATTTTTCTAAATTGTACTTGAATCAATCCGAAGAGGTTTTGAACACTGCCTTCAAAGAATATTAAAAATATGAATTGAATTGTGTTCCAGAACCCGTTTAGAGATTGATTGAAGTATGCGACAAGAATGATTTTACGTAAAAGGAATTTGTACGGCTTTTATTTGGCATCTAATCGTAAGCAGGCAATTTTCGCATTAAATCAAGTCTAAAGCTTAGATCCCACTATCGGCACAATGTACCGATTTTCGTCGGCTCACTGCAATAAAGTCATAAGTACTAAACCAAAATTGCATTATTTCTCAATTAATTCTGGAATAAGTCTATATGGCTTTATTACCAATGCAGTGTGGTGCAATTATGTCTTATATTTAAATTAGTTGACAAATAATGCAAATTTAGCTTATTACTTATAACTTTATTTCAGTGAGCCGACGAAAATCGGTACATTGTGCCAATAGTGGGATCTAAGCTTTACGCTCTGTTGAACTTTGCGTTGATTTTTTTCGGTGTGTAAACAAATTAATTACGGAAATTTTAAGTCTCTAATTATTACTTTCTATTATATTGAATTAAAAATTACACAACTTGATGCTATACCCATTATCTAATATTTTGCTTGTTTTGTTTTTTATATCAGTCTTTCATCAAGGTTTTGATTCTATTAACGGATTTTTCGTTTTTATTTAATAACTTTATTTTCGATTATTTGATTAATCGAAATGAATATCCATCGAATGTTCAACAAATTTCTCTGACGCCACAATGTTCCAAAGTATTTATAAGAAAATTTCTATTTAAGAACGAAATTTCATTAAATTCTGTGTATGTATTTAAAAACATTTAACGATTACTTAGTCAACCATAAGGTGCTAAGCTTAATGGTGATCACCATCAGTTTGATGCTTTTTATGTTTGTAGGCAAGAAATTTTTTTTTTTTTTAAATAAATAAATACAATATAGAAGGAGTTTGTTGAAGATGCGAGTAAATAGTGAAATAAAAACAGTTTGAGTAGCCTTAAAAAATGGCTTAAATGTTTTATTGCCAAACACTAAAAATAATATATAAAATTTAAATATAAAAAGAAAAAAAAAAAACTTAAAACCTTAAGCCTACAATTTTCATTTATTTGGATGTTATGAAGGCTGGAAATCTGCTACACATGTCCCCAGATGGGTTGCAGCTTTCATTCTAAACTAACTTGCTTTTAAAATCTTGTGTGGTCTTATCAATTATTAGCTTTCTTTAAATGTTTAATACCTTAAAAGCAGTTAAGATGGAAAAATCTTTAATTGATTTTGGACTGCACTGCACTGCACTGCACAACTGCATGTTCGTTAAAAACTAATAATGTGGGTATGTGTATGTGTGTGTGTTTGTTTTTTATTATTATTATAAATAGAGATTTTTATTGTATTATATAATTACCAATTCAGATTCTTGTTCATGATTTCTCTTGTTATTGTTGTTGTAGTTGGTTGTTAGGTTGAATAGAAAAAAAAACTGTATTTTTAATTGTGCATAAAATTGTTTCTTTTATATTTTTAAACACTGAAACTTAACACTTGCATAATTTTTAATCGACTTGACGAGAAAAAAAAACAAGATTTTTACAGCTTGTGGACATGTTTTTAAGTGATCCATCCATTCATCCGCTTAAAAGTGTCGATCTATAAATACCTGCGCGTGTCTGTCCATGTTGTTTTATATCTAACCGTAATACCGTATATTTCACATACAGTTCAAAAGTTGGCTCGTTGTTGGTTGCTTAGTTTCCATTAAATCGTTACCTGAATATTCATAAAATAAATTCAGTTCATTCATAAAAATAGTACACTTATCAAAATCACTTGTTGGTTAAAAATTTACTTTCGATTAAAGTAAAAATTCGATTAAAAAAAAAAAAAAAAACAAAATAACTCACTGGGAAGTCCCTGTCCATCATCGAATTGCACAAAACCCGGTATAGTTTTACGACAAAATTATATTCCTTTCTAAGTGGAGGATTTGTTAAAATTCACAATAATTTTAAAAATCTCTAAACTGTCTTATGAAAGTTTCAAATACACCGAATGTTGTGCTCGACATAATATTCTTACCTAATTAATGTTTGCTCGATTAATCGGTTAACTTAAGTCAAATAGTTTTCTATAATTAAAAAAACATATATATATATTAAATTGATTCATTTTAGTCGATTAATCGAAGAAAAATAGACATATATTAACGTATTTTCAAATGACTTAAAAATGATTTTTATCAATTCGAGGGGTATTTTTTATATTTGCACACTCATAAATAGAAGGGATAGTGAGTCGATCGCTAAGATTAATCGCTAATTTAATCGTTAATTTCCTATTTATTTTCTGCACTGATTATAGAAAAAGTAAAGTAAATTTAAAAGATTTACGATCAAATCGAATAATTTGGAGAAGTACATTTTATAAAAGCTTTACTCGATTGTTTTCGATTTTTTCGATTAATTTTATGATTTGATTAACTGAACAACTAAATCGTCACATAAAATGTGTATTCTAGTATCAACTATTCTTCAATCAGCTTAGTAACATTTTTATCAACTCTTTTTCCAGTTTGTTACGAGAATAATAACTTCCAGAAATCAGATCATATATTCCAAATACTTCAAAATCTCTTTCTGCGAACCAAAGTTTTTTTGGTCAAAGTAGGTAAAAAGAAGATATAATTTAAGTTTTTTTATTTTGGTGTGTTAATAATCTGAAAGAGGAAACCCCATAATTGTGCTAGAGTTTTTTTTTAGCTTTTGGATACGAAAATTTACTTCCAAAAACTGTTTTTTATCAGATGAAAAATATCAGCATGAAGTATATCTTGTCTTGTGGCTCCACCCCCTTTTAAGATATAAAATCTCCTCATATTATTGCTTTAAAAGAGTAGTACTATCTGTGCTCCTGGTGAAGCCAACTGAATTTTTTCTTATTTGTGCGTGAGATTATAAAAACGAGTTTTAAGCGAGCAATAAATAATTGTTAAGCAGATCACTTGGCATGTAATCAATGCTCAGCATATACTAATAATTTTTATTATGTTTCTAATATTTAATAACTTATAAATATTGAAATTTTTAGGTAATTATTTGTAATTCAATGTGGAAAGTACACGCCTCCAATGACATCACCATGTTAAAGTTATTAGTTAAAATAATAAAGTGGAAGTACTGAAGAATATGTTTATTAGCATTTTTTTCAATACATTTCCATCGAAATTTTTGCTGGGTTGTTTTTATGGATTTTTTCTATGTTTTTTAAAAATCCTTCACTGTGATTTTGGAGGTCACAAGTACTTTCTTTCTCTTTAAACAAACAGTCTGAATTACTACGTGCCCGCGTACGTGCCGGACTGTTGGACAGAAAATCTCTGTGCAATGGGATATGATTACCGAAGAAGATTTCATTGAGAAATTTAATAGCGACATCGAAAATAATATTTTTTTTCACAGTGTATTCATTCAGTGCCATAAATTAACTGGATTTATTTGCTTTCTGTTTATTTAGCATAAGGTGCATATATTTATTTATTTATTTATTTATTATTTGCATTTATGTCTTTTATATCAATAAATATTTAAATTGAGCGCAAAATGTATGAAACACGACGTATTAAAAAAACATCAATAAGTACTCGTGGTACACAAATAACACAGCCAACAAGTTTCAATATAAAAATTTTAAAACTTTGAAATGTAAAAGTCGAAGCTCCATTAAGATGGCGAGAGTGGAACGGAGAATATATATTTTTTTTTATAAACTCGTATCGTGTGGGTTTGTTTATGTTTTTAATTAATTAATGTCGAATGAATGAAATTGAACGTTAATGAATGAAATGATAAAAAATAGACATTTAGATACAGACGCATTTTTTTCATTTGTATTTTGAAAAATTTTTTATTTTTTTATATGTATTTATTTTAAATATTAAGTTTAATTAAAATAATAACATAAATTAGTTTATGATTTTGCAATTAATGAATAACAAATATTTTTGTTTTCATAACTGCACAACTTGACCCAAAATCTTTATCATCATTTTGTAGGGATTTGTAAGCAACAAATTGATGAGGGTGATCCAGAAGAAATCGGTTAACATGAAAATGTATATAAATTTTTTGTGTTTCTTATTCCACACAGCTTCGATAAGTTCGTTTTAAAGTAACAAATACGATTTGGTCGTGACAAAAGCGATTGTGCGAATGGTTTATAATTGTTTCCAAAAAACATTATTTTATAATTTCAAGCATATGAAGACAATGAAATTGCAGTAAAAACTTTTGCCAGAATAACTAATGAAACTCAAAAGTGTTTTGGTAAAGAAATAAACAGTTAGTTAAGCGAGGAAAGCGCTACCAAGGGTGCGAAAATGTATATGGCGATAGCTTTCGTATTATTTTATAAGCGGGTCGGAAAAATAAGGCTTGAACTTTGATAAAAACTAATTTGCTTTAGTCGACTTAAGCGATTAGTCAGTCCATCAGATTGGGTATACAACTCTTAATTTCTATTATCTTACAAATGTATTAACACTGGTCAGGGAAAAAAGGAATATATCTCCAATCTAACATATTACAAAGTCGGCATAACTATGCGTAATTCTAAAACCCGATATAATTCACTTCTAATTAATATTTTACTTTTACAAATATAATATTTTATTCTAGCAAATGCTCAAGAATTTATAAAGCTACGTTCACATATATCAAATATTTGTCGAAAAAAACAAAACGTGACCAAGAAAGAGAGTTAAATTACACATGGACAAATATTTAATTAATGTGAACGTAGCTTTATAAATTCTAATGCTTGAGCATTTCCTCGAATAAAATGTCATTTTTCATTTTTGCCTTATAAATACTTTTATTTTCAACCAAGGGTTGATTAATTGTTTAAAGGTAACAAGAAAAGAAAAATAAATTCTTGTCGAATAAAAAGTTATTTGTTATGATGTTTTTAAAGTTTTCAAAAACTGCTTTGCTTGTGCTTTAGTAATTCGCAGCTATTATTTGCGAGTTCACGAATGCGTAGATGAATTTTGAAACTTTTCAAATATGAATGGTAGAGATCTACTGATGAGTTGAGTAGTTAGATACCAACGAAATTTTGAAAACATTTTGCTTCTACGAAATATTAAAATAGATTCTAAAAAAAAAATATTGAAAACCGGTCCATCAATAGCAAATTAATTTAATAATCAAAATATCAGGCGGCCACTTGTAATTCTGGGAGACGAACTTCCCAAACCCGTCCATAAATGAATTTATATTGACTGTCAATAAAATTGATGTGAACAAACCTTATATATAGTAGATTACTTTGAATTATTTGAATATTAGTAATGACCAATCAGAAGTGGGGAATTTCAGGGTAGCCAAAAACTGTTTCAACATGTAAAAAAACTTATGTAAAAAGATATTACAAAAATTCTTAAATTCTGTTTCTGTTGAAAAATTGGTTAAATGGTTGATATTCTTTCCCAATTAGTATTCACTAGTGATGTTACGAATACTCGTATTCATATTCGACTATTCGCCTATTTTAAGATATTCGTATTCGTATTCGCTAAATTCAAGCGAATATTTCTCGAATAATTTGCACATACATTTTCCAAAAAAAAAAAATTATACAAAAAGTTTAAAAAAGTACATAAAATGTACAAAAATATATTAATTTATAATAATTTTTATTTAAAGAAAGAAAGTCGTTTGCTTTTACGCAAGATAATAATCTTCTTGAAAAACAATGGAAAATTATATTTCGTAACTAGATATCATTTAAAATTTAAAGTTTTATATATAAATTCATTTCATGTTAAGTTAGTAGTAGAGAAATGTTGGACTACAAAAATGGAAGATAAAAAAAATTTAATATGTCCACGGAGACATGTGGTTGCACAATCTGCGAAAATATGTTCTCCCAAACAACACTGAATTACTAATTAAAAGCGCAAGCAGAGTAAGAAAAACGAAATTTCGAAGTATGCATGTAAGTAAAATAGATTGAAAATGTTCAATCGTGGTCTTCGAATTTGGCATCTCAATGTCATAATAATGATAAATACCTTAAGTAGTGAGACAGTTTTTTTTTCAATTTATTGTTACTGAGGCAAAGGGAGGGATTTTTTCCAATTAAATTTGAAATATTATGTGGCTCTAATTGAAAGTAATATTCGTATTCGTATTCGTATTCGCGAATACTAAAAATTGATATTCGTAACATCACTAGTATCCACCTTCATAAGTAGTACAAACGATCAAACGAACGTTCTGCTAGTCCTGAAACTCTTACGTCAGTATTTATAATGAAAAGTTGGCATAAGTGACGAAATTGAACTTGATCTTGAAATAATATTGAGTTTTTCCATACGCTGTGTAATCAGAAATCATCGCAGATTATAGTCATGACTCCCGACTACAATCTACACTGTAGAATCTGCCATTAACGAAAAGCTAAAAAAATTGCGAGTTATTTACTTTTTCTTTAGATGAAAGTATCGACATTAATTATATTTGAGAACAATAAAATTTTTTGTGAAAGTTCTAAATAATTTTATTGTAATTTAATAAAAAAGTATTTTATTAAAAGCCTTAATTAATATTTATTGTTCGAATTTCAGTTTGAATTAATTACATTTTAAAAAATATTAAAACATTTATGTCATAGAAATTTCAAAGCTATGTTGATATTTATAAATATAAATATTAAAGTTAAAAATGATAAAGTAGATTTCCAACACGCCTTCTCAACTTTAATCATTTTTTGATGTCATCCCCATTCCTTTAATACAAAATTGATGTTTAATTTTGGGTACTGGTTTTGTTAACATATCAGCAATCATTTTGTCCGTTGGCAAGTATTCTAGTTTCACAGTACCATTTTCAACAGCATCTCGTATAAAATGATAACGATAATGAATATGCTTAGTTCTAGAATGATGACTTCCGAAATTAGCCATATGTTGAGCACTTTGAGAGTCACACATAATTGTTGTAGGAACATTGACAGCATAACCAAATTCTTCTAATACATATCGCAAATACATAGCTTCTTTTGCACACTCTGTTAACGCCATGTATTCAGCTTCAGCGCTAGATGTTGCAACAACGCGCTGTTTGCGTGATTCCCATGATATAGCCGCTCCTGCGAAAATAAAACAAAATCCTGATTGAGATTTGCGATCATTACAATCTTGAGCCCAATTGGCATCTACAAAACCCACTAGAGGCGAATTAGTTTTCTTATACATTAGTACATAATCTTTTGTTGATTTTAAATATCTAATAACTGCTAAAGCTGCATTCCAGTGTTGCTTTCTTGGATCTTGACAGAACTGCGAAAGCCTGTTCACACTACAAGAAATATCTGGCCTACTAAATACTGCTAGATGTAGCAAAGAACCTATAATTTCTTGAAACTTCGTCTTATCTATTTTTCCCTCTTCTCCGGGAATTTTAGGTTCTTTTTCGAGATTTATTTTGAATTGCATTGGTATTCTATTAGTTTTTGCATTTGTTAGACCATATTTTTCAATTAAATTTTGAATATATGCTGGTTGACAAATAGTTAACGATCCGGGCTTCTGACTTATTTCGAGTCCTATACAGTGTTTGGGATCCTTCATGTCTCGAATTTCAAAATTATTTGATAGTAATGCAATTAAGCGATTAGTTAAAGTTTCATTACTACTTGCAATGATAATGTCGTCAACATATAGTGCTATTATAACAGAATCTTTGCCTGAGTTCATCGAATAAATACATTGATCATACTTTGATTTATTAAGATTAAATTCCTTCAGTACTGAATCTATCTTCTTATACCACTGTCGACTGGCTTGTTTAAGCCCATATATTGACTTTTTCAATAAACAAACTTTGTCTCTGTTCATCTCATCGATAAAACCTTCGGGTTGGGCCATAAAAATTTTCTCATCTAAATTCCCATTCAAAAAAGCTGTAGATACATCCAGCTGTCTCAATTTTAGGTCTTTTTCAACAGCAAGTGCGTATATTAAACGCAATGAAGATTGTCTTATGACTGGCGCAAATGTACTATTGTAATCAACACCATACTCCTGGGAATACCCTTTTGCTACTAAGCGCGCTTTTCGTTTGTCAATTTTACCATCAGGGGTGTACTTAGTTTTAAAAACCCACTTGCAGCCTATTGGCTTTCTACCTTTAGGTAAATCTACTAATTCCCAAGTACTGTTCATCATTATCGACCTATATTCTTCTTCAGTTGCAAGTTTCCAATCATGTACGTGTTCTGATTTCAGCATTTCTTTATACGTTTTTGGGTCATTTCTATCACCAATTATAATATTAGCTTCTTCTCTACTCTTAAATATTGACCATGACCTAAGGCGCTCTCTAATGGAAGGCTCATATGTAACACTTTCATTACTGCTAGTAGATATACTTCCGTAATCATCTTCTGTTAATATCTGGTTCGGGTTCTCTTGTTCCAATTGGTTTTCGTATTCTAACATTGGTTGATTTCGATTGATGGCATCAACTACTTCAAAGTCCCTTTGATTTATGTCCAAATTATTATTAGTTCTTTCGTTAGCATTCCAATTGAAATCATAAAAGCCTACTTGTTCGTTTTCTATTTCGCTTATGTCAACCGAAAAATCATCTTCTATAAATCGTACATCACGGCTTTTTATTATTTCTCGAGTACTACGTTTCCATAAACGATAAGCCTTGGCATCTGTTGAGTAGCCTACAAGTACAAATTCTGAAGACCTTGGTTGCCATTTAGATTTCCCTGGTCTCTTATCTAAAACGAAAGCTTTGCTTCCTATTTGCCGTAAATGCTTGATACTGGGCTTCTTGCCTGACCATAGTTCTTCAGGAGTCTTATTATTATTGAGCTTAGTCGGGCACCTATTTCTCAAATAAGAAGCTGTCATTATTAACTCGGCCCACAAAAATTCTGGTAATTTTGCTTCTATCATGGTTGTTCTAGCCATTTCCACTAGAGTTCGGTTCATTCGCTCTGCTAAACCATTTTGTTCAGGTGTATACTCTACACTAAATTGACGTGTAATGCCACAGCCCTTTAAAAAACCTTCAAATTCACGGCTTTTCAATTCACTAGCATTATCAGACCTTACAGATTTGATCTTCCTGCCTGTTTCCAGTTCAACTTGTTTCTTAAAATCCTTGAACAGTTCTAGATATTCGCTTTTCTTTCTCAAAAAACGAACGTATACCTTCCTGGTAAAATCATCAATAAAAGTAGCGAAGTAAAGTTTTTTACCAATAGACTCTACTCTCATTGGACCACACAGGTCCGTGTGTATTAACTGCAATATTTCGGTAGATGTCTTAGTATTCTTCTTTGGAAAAGCTTGCCTAATCTGCTTACCACGAATACAACTGATACAATCAAGTCTCTTAGTTTTAAATTTTGGTAGACCAAACACCATTTCCTGAGATTGAAGTTTTTCTAAATCTACAGGATTTAAATGGCCAAAACGTTTGTGCCATAGTTCTAATTCGCTCTTAGATTTTTCTACATGCATAGCTCTATCATTATAATTTCGAATGGAATGAAAACAATATATACCACGATTCTTCTGAGATGATATTAAAATATTACCATTTTTATACACAACGATCTTGTCAGAAAATATTTTAATTCTGCAACCATTATCCGTTGCCTTTCCTATTGAAAATAGATTGCTTTTTAAGTTTGGTATATACAAGGTTTCTAGGAGATTGACAGTACTAATGCGTCCTCTAACTTTGACATTAACTTGAGCTGTTCCAATTCCCATGATTTCCAAATTCTTATCGTCAGCTAAGCGGACAGTCCCTCTAAAAGTTTCATCTATGTTAATAAATGCTGACTTTATGCTTGTCATGTGGGAAGATGCTCCACTGTCAACTACCCAAACAAAACTATCCTCAGATGAAACAAGAGAACTGTTACCAATTAGTGTTGAAAAAACAAATCCTGACGACTCATATGCTTCATTTGCTTTATTTATTTTGACCTTACAATTTTTAGCCATGTGGCCCTTTTTTCCACAATTGTGACAATTAAAAGGAAATTTCATACCTTTATTTTCCATGTTGTTAAAATTACCATGTTTCTTCTTGTTGCCATATTGATATTTGAACACCTTCAGAGCATTATCTTGTGTATGTACTTCTTCTGGCTTGTCGCCAATTTCTAAGAGTCTTGAACGTATAACATTTAATGTTGGAAACTCATTGGCAGTGTCAAATGCTGCTTTTACCGATTTGTACTTGCTTGATAAACCATCCAATAAAAGTACCTTCAGGAAATCTTCATCTAAATCGTTCACCATTTCACGAAGTTCGGAGACTGCAACATCAAATTCCACTAAATACTGCGAAATATTCTGATTTTCAGCCATTTGCAAATTCAGCAATTTGCGGTATAATTCCGCCTTCTTTCTTGTTGACTTGCGATCATAAGTGTCCCTGAGATACAACCAAATCTCATGTGATGTCTTAATATTCTTTACCATTCGCACAACTTCAGGGTCTAAAGCAATAATAATTTCCGCACGGGCATCTTGATCAGCATCTTCATATTCACGTTGCTTCTTTAGATAATTGTCGTACAATTTTTTTTCTGCTACTGTTGCATTTTCATTGACGACGACTACTTCTGGCTTGGCTTCTTGATTTCTTACCATACGTAATAATCTATTCTTCTGCAAAACTGCCTCCATTTGTGGTAACCAAGTCGAAAAATTTTTCCCGTTCAACAAAGGAATTCTTCCTGAAATTATTGCCATTTTTCCCGTTCAAAATAAATATTATGCAATTCTTAATTATTCACAAGGTTTGGGCTGGGTCCATAACCTATTGTAATTTAATAAAAAAGTATTTTATTAAAAGCCTTAATTAATATTTATTGTTCGAATTTCAGTTTGAATTAATTACATTTTAAAAAATATTAAAACATTTATGTCATAGAAATTTCAAAGCTATGTTGATATTTATAAATATAAATATTAAAGTTAAAAATGATAAAGTAGATTTCCAACAAATTTCCTAAGGAAAATAACGCTGGGTGAATTCTCATACTCACTAATACTAATTACACAGCAATACAACCTCATTTTGAATTTTGCGCATGAATGATCTACTAAGCTTCAGTTCGATTTCGTCACTTATGCTTACTTCATGCCAACTTTTCTAACTGCCTTTAGTAATTTAAGTTTTCATTAATTCAATAAACTTAACATAAGCCTAAATAATATTAGTTTCTTAACTATTAATTAAAATAAAGTTGAAATAATATTTGCGTGTAAAATAATAATATAAAATGTAAAAATTTTATAGCATCCTTTTTTGGAAACTTAAACCATCTCTGTATTAATTTATAAAAAAAGTAAACTCTTGCTCTAATTTAATTTATAACACTTTGTTTAAAAATAAAACATTACCCAAGCTTGATGATTAATAAACATGGTCTTGAATTTTTACAACAAAAATTTTGCTTTTGGCGAAAAATAAAAAAAAAAACTGCGAAAGCACCAACGAAAATGGATTATTTTGAAATTTATTTAGGAATTTTCATTATCTTCGCATTAAAGACATCATTCCCCAAACTTATGGATAAATAAAAACTTAATTGGAAACGGTTTGCTCGCTTAGAAACTACAATTTTTTTTTTATTTTTAATGTTTTAAATCTCCCACTGTGTGACGGTAAAAGTGGCTGTCGCATAAAATAACATTGTAAATTTTAGGCACTCCGTTTCCCCAAAATAAGTTTAATATAAACGGAATAGTTGCATACTAGCCAAATATTTTTGACCTAATAACGAATTCTGTGTCATCTAGTCCGTCCACACGAAGGCATGCAACAACAAATTGTGTACAAACAACGAATTATGTATTTTTACTTAATATTGCTATGGGATTATTTACATATTTCGATGGGCTCGAAAAGGCGGGGTTGTAGTGGCACAAAATCTCTGAGAACCCCGTGTGAATTGCTCGTAAATGCAACAATTATTATTTTTTTTATTAATTTCGACCACCAGTCAGTAAACCAACAATGCCGTCTCTGTCAAAACTAAAACCAAGTTGCTGCCAGCTGATGTTTTGAATACAATTATTGTGATGGTACTATTGCTTTGCCCATTGTCCACAATATTCAAAATCATACTTTTTCTGTTAATGACTCCATCATGTGCGAGAAATATTTTTTTTTTTAATTTTCATGCTATGAGTTTTGTAGTATTTTTTTTTCATTATTGTGGCTCGTGCTTTATTTTTGTTCTTAATATTAAAATTAGTTAAGCTACAATTCGTTCCGTGAATATCTACATTCATATTTACGTTTGTAAGTATGTCTTCATATAATTATTTGTGAAACTAAACAAAAGAAAAAATATTAAAAACAAATTATAGTTTAATAAAGAACACTTACGAGCATTACATTCGGCCATACCGAATATTATACTCCCTTGCCTACAATTCAAAGTATTCAAAACTATATGCTAAGATGTTTCTTATTTTCCGAGAAGTGTTTCGCATAAAAAACAACAGCTTTCTTTCAGTTGCTTCATGTATAACTTTTCAATGGATATCAGATTTTTCATTTAGGTTTTTACTTTTAATAAGAATTAAATTAATCAAAAGAGGTTTTTATAAAACGAAAGTTCGTTGTAAAAAATTTGGATAATCATGTCCATTTCACCACTTGTTAAGTGACTTGATTGTATGTAAATTCGACTTTTATCTATGCAAATGATGAATTCAGAAAGAATACGAGAATACGAGAAGCCGACACAATCGATCGCATTCTAGGTGTAAATAGCAAACGTCATAGAAAGACACTAAAATGTAAAAACAAAATACCTACCAGAGAGCTAAATCTATTTATTGAGTTCTCTTTTCTATTCTTCCTTTAAAATTCCTAAAATTGTTCCACAACGAAAAATAGAAAAAAATATCTTATTGTTTTTACTCTCTTTGCAAAGCCAAGTACATAAAATTAATGAGCATTACGCTGGGAACACAATTGGAACGAACGACGAATTTTTCGATGCGAATATACGTCGTCAAAAATAGAACACATGTATGCATATGAAAGTGAACACAACACCGACGTTGACGAATTCTCTGATAGGTTTATTTCTATTTCATATGCCGACGAACGACGAACAAATCAGTACAGAGTTACCCTATTTCTTTTAGTTTTCGAATATATTAGTAAATAATGTTAATTTTTACGTTAATAAGTGCTTGTTTTTATGATATATAGCTTTTTAGTTAAAAATACATAATTATTAATGAATAAATTTGTTTTTAATGTTTTTTTTTTAATGTTTAATTTTATAAAGGAATTACTTGCAATCGCTGTTATGTTTGTATGTATATAAAAACAAATTTGTAATAAGAAATACACACAAATTTTTTTGATTATTTTGTTAATTGTTCGTCCCAATTGTGCGCCACACGACGAATTTACGCAACGAACTTTTATTAACGAATTCGTCGTGCTAGACGAAATTCGTCGTTCGTCCCAATTGTGTACCCAGCATAATACGTGTGAATTTATTAGTAGTTACTTTAAACGCTTAAAGCTCATAAAATACCGAATCTACAATAACCCACAGTATCTCGTTCACTTCTGTGAAAAATATTTTTAATCCGCCAAAATTGGTTGTATAATGTGTGCTTAAAGTCTATCACAAAAAAACCTTGTTGCCCATTAATTACATATATGAATAGTCTAATTTTTTTTGGTACGTAAATATCTCTTGTACTCATTAGAAGTATCATTAATTTTGACATGATTACTTCATTTTTTCAGTGCTTAATTGAAACTGGAGCAATGTTGAGAACTGCGAACACTTACAAAATTTCATATAAATCGGTTTTATGGTTTCGGAGATTATCGGAAACAAATACGGAGAAATTGATTTTTATATAATAAAAAAAAAAATTATATATTTTTTGTTGCAGTTTAGATAAATATTAACCCACTAATTCATAAACGATTATTAAACATATTGTAGTCTTTTTTATGGAAAACCTGGAGAATCTAAAAAAACTGCAAACGGTATGACAAACTTTCAGTTAAAAGCTTCGACTTGTGCTGAAGGGTACACAAATGTTTAATAATTATGGACAGACTTTTATTTATGCTGCAGTTAAAGCATTTCATTAGTCACCTGTTTTATTTAATTAAGTAACTCATGAATTTCTACGTGTTCTAATTTATAAGTTAGTAAAATATAAAATATCTTGTGTTTGAAAATTCAAATAAATAAGAAGTAGCAAAATAAAGAAGGTGCTATTGAACTTTAGTTTCGCTTTTGGATGATAAACCCTTCTTATTCACAAAAATTTTATAAATTTAAAATGCACAATAAAACCGGTTTTCACATGCAAAATTCCTACATTAAGGCGGCAATAACTTTAATACTCGCTTAAGAACGGAAGCGGAGCCAAAAGACACCAAAATGGGCCACGTGTGGCTTATGAAAACTTTAAAAAACGAGTGTTAAACTGATATGTTTAATTTTAAAACAAAGAAGAGTACGAATTCGCTCTGTAATGCGTAGTTGCGGTTCACTGACATATCGATCATAAAGGGATAATCTCTTTATGAAGAGCGTGTTGTACGTGAAAAGTGACGGGTACCGGGAACAAGTTCCCTGATTTCATTAGAGCACATTCCGTTGTAGTAGCGATAGAACAACGAAACACACCCAACATTGCGTCGATGCTCCAGTGAGTCAATAGATTTGGCTACCCTACTGTCACCGATAAGCTTCTTCGCCTTATCCTGTACGCGACCGAGTAACTTCAAAATAGATTTTGAAGCACCGGCCCATACATTAGAGTTGTATTCCATTTTCGGTCGGATAAAGGTGGTATATATATTAAGGAGATCAGATGGAGTGAAGTATGTCCTACACCGTCTTAGAAAGCCGAGGCACTTGAATAAATGTTAATTAAATGCCAGAGAAAGAGTGTACCTCCTTCTCAGCCGAATATGGCCTCTAAAATTTTGAATATTTCTCGCAAGTGGATTTGGGTGCAACTAAATTTATTTTTTATATATTTTGTCAAGTGTTTTGAAAGCCCAGTCTTCACCAACGAAATATCTAGATCTTTATGAATTCGATGATTTCTGACATACCAGGGAGCTGTTGTAATTGTTCGTAGATTTTTATTTTGTAGCCTTTCCATTTTTCCTACATTCGATGCCGATGCAGTACCACTCCCATAACATACAAATACAAAAACAACAATCAATTTATTATGTTTTTATTTTTCTACACATTTATACAATTAGAAACCCATTGTGCGACAATAAAATTAATTATAAGGTGATTTGAAAAAGAAAATCTAATATAAATCATTTATTAAATTTATTGTTTGAGGTATTTGTTGATGGCTAAGCAACTGGAGCTTCACCAAATCATCAGTAGACTTCCACCATATTTTCGAAGAACTTCATAATTCTTATCTTATGCACAAAAATATTAATAATAAATTATATTTTTCATTTCAATATAAAACCTTGGCTAGTGTGGCGAAGCGCGCCAAATCTAAGATAGTTTTAAATATTTACGAAATTAATCTTTGCAGACATTATAAGTAGATTTTGGACAATAAAGTTGGGTAAGGAACTTTAAGGTGTTTGAAGACTATATGAAGAATATAATTTAAAAAAATAATTTTCGTTTAATAGTTCAGGAAGCTATATAATCCTTTGAAAGGACTTCAGTGACATATTCCTAAAAACTAGGGACACATATACCTATCCTGCGAAGAGGTTGTGTCTTAAAGTATTTTATAAAAATGTTCATCGTGCTGTTTTATGAATATAAAACCAACATTTTTTGCCTGAAAATAATAAATTTTACATGCAAGTATTTGAATCACACAATACTCGTATGAATTTCTTTGCTGCCGGTAACTGGAATCAGCATTTAAAACGATATCATTGTATTGCAGAACCTTAAAATAAAACTGCTTAAAAAAGTCAAATTTAAAACTTTTCAAAATAGAACAAACCAAATTTGTTTGGTTTAAAGATACGAAGAATTCAAATAATAACTAAAATTCTTAAAGAATCAAAATCCAATAAATGCACACAACTCTCTCTTGTATTCTCTTGTAATTGAAAACTTCCCTTTTTTCTTTCTTTCATCATAATCGAATGATATACTATACAATTTTTATACCCTTGACCAAAAATGGTAAGGGTGTTTATAGGTTTATCATTACGTGTATAATTTCCACAATATTTATATGAGGTCCATATAGTATATATCTATTCTAAATCCTTATAGATAGTGAAGTTGAATGAGCCATATCCGTGTGTCCGGCTGTCTGTACGTGAAATTGATTTTCCGAAGACACTAGATGAGCTAGAGACTTGGGTCTTGGACTGAAATGTAAGGATTTTTCTTAAGATATATATAATATCGCTCAGATATTGAATTATATATACAAATAAATGCAGATATATATATAAAACTTTCAAAAATAAATTTATAAATACATGAATTGCCGCAGTGTTGAATATGGAATCTTTCGATTATAATTGAACATAAGAACCATCGTGCTACTGAGGCTTGTTAGAGTTGTGTGTATATTAACTTAACAATAACTTTATGTATTTTTTCGAACAAACACCATTTTTGTTCACTGATGGATGGAAAACTGTAAAATATTTTAAACAGTCTGTATATGAAAGTTTAAACTTAATTTTTATATTGTTTGCAATGTTATATTTATAAAAGCCTGTATTATATTCAGTGAATTACATATTTATGTATTGGTGAAGGGTAAATAAGATTGTTAAGAATTGCTTTTATCGTCTATTAAGGATTTCGTGAAAACTTTTTAATTCCACATATTTCACATTAAAGGATCTAGAAGTGCGAATGCTATAGTTTGAATTGAATTGAATTTCCATAATTAATTGTTTTAAAAAGAAAATACTAATTGAACTAATTTTCAATAAACCATCGTAACAAAAGAGATATTACTCAGTCACGACAATTGTTGATTTGCTGTAGATTTGATAATAAGCGGCATGTATAGATTTCTTTTTTTTTTTCTAATACTGAAATTCAGATTTCTAACGTTCGTTTGTTGTCTTATAAAAATAAAAAATAATTATTTTATATTCGATTTAATAACAAGTATGAAGTCATTTATTGTTTATTTAAACATGCTTTAGTACGTTACAAATTTGTATTAATTGAAAGGTGTTATCGTGATTAATAAATATGACTTATTGTAAAATGTAGCAAATATAAAAAGAAAAATAATCTCCATAAAACGTTTAAGCGCCAAACCCATTGTCTCTTGTCTATCAATTGTTTCCAATCAATTGGTTACGATTTCCAATAATACAAACTCAATAGAACTCGATCAATTTCAAGTCATTTTAATTAAGATATAATTTTAAACTTCAATTAGCACCTGAACTTCACTATCGCAATTAAAAAAAAGAATTTTATAGAAAAGAAATCCATAATAAATATTTATGATTTATTTGTATGTTTTTTTTTTGATTCCATCTTGTACAAATACACGCAAATTTCAATATTTTCTAGTCAATTGATTTTAATCTCTTTTTTAATGTCTGGCTAAAAACAAAAATAATGCCTTAGTCCATAAATATTTGTTCGTATTCTACATTTATTTCTGTTTATTTAATTATTTTATTGACCAGCTTTTATATCGACTGCAATTAATATTTTATTGCTTAAAGCTTAATTTTTATTACATTTTGAAAATTTGTAACGGCCTAAACTTGTTAAACTGTTTGCGAAGTTTTTAAAAATTCATTTATTAATTTTTCTTTGGCACATTGTTGCAAAATGGACTAAATGAAATGATTGCTAAAGTTAGGATCGATTTTGTAATACCGTGTCTCATACACAGAAGTTTCACGATGAGTATTAATTTGATTAAAATCAGATTAAAAATATGCATTAAGAATTACATATATATCACGCTAATGGCAATAAAAGAAAATTTAACATCTTACTTTCGGAATTCTCATAATCAAACATGTCCTTATGGCAAGTAAGAATGGAATGACTTGTATTTGTAACGAAAAATTGTCTTATTCATAATAAACAAAGAAAATTTAAAAGTTCTATACAATTTGTAAACATCACTTTTCATAATATTTTGGAAATTGCCCAATTAAAAATCTTCCATAAAACTTATTACAAAAGATTAAGTAAAAACAAAAGACTTAAGACAAAAACAGCTTCATGCAGGTTGGCTCTTGTTTGATTGCTAACAATAAAAGTAAACAAAATTAGTTATAAACTACGTAGAGTTTAATAAAAACGTTTTTGAAAAATAAGTTTGCCAATATCTAAATGCATTTCGTTGGTTGCTATACCATCTTATCAGTAGATGTTTACTAGGGTGCTTAAAAAAAAATTTTTAATATTTTTTTTTCAACTCTTACCCTCTCAAACGTTTCTATTTGATGTAAAAAAACTCTAAAGGGTCGCTATTTTTATTTTAGTTTCTCATTTAATTAACATGGGAAATTTTATAAGCAATATAAATATGTAGCCCAATGTATGTGAAGGTCGAATGAAATATGAAAATCTTTTTTCCATCATCATCAGCGTTGCCAAATGAGCAGATTTATCTGTTTTTTGCATTCAACAGTATGGAATTTGGTATTTTTTGTACGTAAAGTAGTCTTTTTTATATATAAAATAAATTAAATAAACGATAAATTTTTTGGTTTTTGTTTTATATGCAGTTTTTTCACTAAAAAATCAGGTTTTTTTTTTCTAAATTTGCAGCTTATTTAAAAAAAAATATTATGGCAGCATTGATCATCATTTGTATTATTTGAACGTAAAATATTTAACAATGAAACGCATTGCCTAATAATCGTACAGATTGTATAAATGTTTTCGTAGATCAAGACAATATGACCATGGAAAAAGAAAATTTATGTCTTCCAGAGTCAAAGACATAAACAACCATAAATGCAATCGGAGTATTTCTAACACCAATTAAAGCTAATGTAGGGGTAAAATTTTTTAAAATTGTGCCGGTTTTCATGTGAAATTTCCATCAAATAATTCAATATAACTTTTTGATCAGTTCTTAAAAGTATGCCAAAGAAAATTAATGTTAATAATTTCTTAAATTGCTCATTAGTTAATACAATGTTTAAGCATTAAATTTTTTAAACAAGATTCTAGAAGACTGATGAGTTGGAATTAATTCGTAAGATTAACCTAAATTATGAATTTCTGTTATAATCCTTATTGATTTCTGCAAATAAATTACTAAAAAGATTTAAAATTTTAGTTTCTGAGAAGAACAAACTTGAATGGAAAATATTTTATTTGCAGAAATATTATTAAATTCAACGAGGAAAACATAATATACGTACGTTTTTAAAAAAAAATTTACAAAAACTTCAATGTTTCTGTTGTCTAATGCACATTAGTGAGGCTTTGTTGTATTAACAGTTGTCGGACTATTTAAGTGATGAAGGCATAGCACTGGTCACTAACAAATGTTCCGACAGCGATTGATGCTGTTCCAAGCTACTGAACACAACATCGGCCTCCTTCCTGGGTTAGCAGAAACATCGGCGGAGTAAAACAATTAATAAAATGCCTGCTAAAGCAGCTTAAAAAAGTTAATGCGTCTACTTAACACCAGCGGCGCCTCAACAGTGCTATTAAAATTAACATAACGCCGCGCAAAAAGCAGAGTAGCAAAAGAGTTAAGCCTTCTACATGTTCAACATCTGTCTTCTCTACCCTCTCGCTGAGTTCTGGCACAATGCACTGCACACGTAGGGGTCATCCCCTGAGTGCTGGTCCTAATGAAAATAAAAAAAAAATATATACAATTTAGCAAAAATTATTGCAAACAAAAATTTTAACATAAAATGAACTTGATTTGAAAACGTAAAAATGTTAGAAATTTAATATAATTGTTGCATTTTGATTGAATTCGAGATTAAATGGCCATTACAGTTTTTTTCCAGTTTCACCGCATATTTCAAATGAAATTTTTTGCGATCCTAAAAGTATGCTTGTTTTAATATTATCAGGAAAACCGCAAACAAGCAATTGCGTATGTTTTTTTCTTGAGCAATGTATTTAAAACCAAATATATAATTTAAACGTTTTAGAATTTTTTAAAAATTCTGGCATAATTTTTTAGTGCACATATTTGCATATTTTAGTCTTTATAGCCTAACTTTGCTTATAATGGAATTGAGAGCTTACTCATGACTATTTTGACTTGTTTTTTGTCAATTTTTTTCGACTTATGTGAATATTAACATCCAAAAAAATCAGTTTTTCGAGTAGACAATTTTTTTAAGTATTAAAAATTTTGAAAATTTTTTTTAACACTGCCCACATTTCTTTCATTTATTTCCAATTTAGTCCTCAATTCTTTACTATTTTTAAACCATTTTAGGGATCGAGTTGTTTATTCCGACGATATATTTTGACTATCTATTTCAATTTTACAAAGGAGATAAAAAGACACAGTTTCGCGATCATAAAAAATTTGTAAATATTTCGGTATTATTTTCATATATTAAAAATTTTTCATTAACGGTTTCAAGCTTATAATACTGAATTTTATTCGCAATTCGAAATTTTTTAGGTATTTATTAGTGCATATTTTGGCGTGTTAAACCATTTTCATCATAAGTTTGCATACACTTGGTGTAAAATGTTTGTTTTTGTGTGGGGAACACTTTAACAAAAAAATATAAGAATTACGTTTTGTGATTGTTAAGTTTTTAGCCAATAATTTTAAATTTATTGTAAGTATTTTTTTTCAATTTATTCCGAGTTACTTTGCAGATTAAAAAAAAATTTAAAATTCATTATAGAAAAATATTTTAAACCGACTTTAAAAAAGATGGAGGTTATCAATTCTCCAAATCTCATCATTTATGAACAGATTTCCAAAACCCTTTTTTTGAGTAAAGTTTGCTTTAAAATCGTGATTATCCCATAACTCCACAATTTATTGATCGTATACTTGAATGGGGTTTCTTGCAGGTTAGTCGTTGTTTCCACTACCTCCAAACAAAAATTTTGATAGTCGTATAGCTTCTCAATTTGTTAATAGATTTAAAATCATTTATGTTTGATCGGGTTTTCTTACTGATTGGTTCCCATAAAATATGGAAATGGATTATATCGGGTTAAGGCTGTGCCGCACTATCCTACACAATCGTACGACTCATTCACAGGAAAATCTTGCAAAAATCTGACCGACTTTAAAAAGTCGTTTCAAAATGGTGTTGTAGGTGCCACACTATCATACAAACCTGATGCCAAAACATCTGGCTGACAATAAATACTCCTCTGATGGCATGAAAACTATCATTTAATGAAAATTTTCATAAAATTTTACAAATCGCACGACTTGCCAAAACATCTGTCACACAGTTGCATTTTTAGTCCACACTACCATACATTTTTAGCACACATGTCATATTTTGCAAATCGCGCGACTGTGTAGGATAGTGCGGCACGGCCTTTATAAGCTTTTGAATAGTTGTATTGTCGTTAACTTTGTATTGAATTCCGGTTCGTTCTAGAATTATTTATTGCAGTTTGCATGTTTTACTTGTGGTAGCAAAATTGTTCTTATTTTCGAGTGGAACTTATATTTAGGAATTTTTTTCCTCACAGGTTTAACAATTTCTGCTTATTTACAGTTCATGTAAAATACATGAAGAAAATAAAAGGGTTTCTCGAACATATGAACAATCTGTGATATTTTGACCATTTATGGGAATAAATATGAAAAACATATGCGATATATTTGGGTCATGGTGTCCAGTATTTTATATTCGGAAGTATGAAGAAACGGGTTGGTCGACTACTACGACCATAAACAGTCAGAATTATATTTCGTGGTGTCAGAAATTACAAAAGAAATTATTTTTGTATGCCCTTTTCAGAGTATACATTTGGGGAGTATATATTTTTAAAAATTTTCAGCATAATTAATGCCCAAAAAATACTGGCCTATTTCCGGATTCCTCGGATTCTGTTTACGTTCAATATTTTTTCACAATAATGTTTGAAGCCTAAATGGATTACCAGATAATTTATTTAAGCCTAAATTAAGATTTGTTAAGGCCAGTAAAGCCCGCTAAACCAAGTTTAAAATTGTTGAAATCAAACTTGTAGTTGTGAAAATGAAGCCCAAAGTTCAATAAACTTCATCACATTAAAATTAATTTGATTATGAACCGATAAATTGACCATATTTTTTTCTCAACTTAAATGTTTTCATAAAATTTCAAGTAGTCTTATTTTGTATTTTTATTTAATCTATATATTTTATAAATTTAACAATATTATATGTAATTAATTAATATAATATATTCTTGTAGTATAAAATATTGTCACATATTAATATTTATTGCATTTAATTTTTTTTTTTTTTAATATAAAAAAACTATTTTTAAAAACTAATAAATAATTTACATGATAATTAAGATTCTTGCATTAATTTAATTTAGTACAAACATTTTTTTTATTTGGTTTCTAATCTTTGGAAAAACATAATACACACTTTCTCTTTACACAGGTGGCTAAAAAGTAAGGAAACCCATTTAACTTAAACAAATATCTTTGGATTTTTTAGCTGGTTTTTGCGTAAAGATTAAAATTAATAAAATCTTTTTGATTTGAGCATTGAATTAATAAATATAATTTAAAACTATAAAAAAAACTAGAATTAAAAATGTTTATACAGATCTTTTATATAAAATATAATACAACGTTGTTAATAGAAAATTCTCATATAAAATTCATTTAATTGGCTACAAGAACTTTGTTATTAAAAGAACTAAATATTTTTAGAAAGAAGCAGTTTAAATTTTAACATTGTTTTTACGAAAACATAAGAAATTATGATGAAAAAAAAAATCATCAGAATAATTTTTAAAGTTCTTGCAACAAATGGGCCCTATTTCTCTTAATTTTTTAGATTAATTCCATATTTTACTTAAAAAAAAAATTCTTTTGCTATTTACACTGTCGCTCTTAATTTATCTAAAAACTATTGCAATAAACTAACAACCATTTAATGCTTAAATTTTACTATAATTTGCTTAAAACTTTTGCAAAATCTCATTTACTTATAATGATAACGTAAAGATTCCTCATCGGACTCGTCTTCATCGCTGGAAGATGGCGGCGTTTCTAAATTCGCCACCGCTACATCTAAATAATCTTCATTGGTTAGCAGCAGCTTATCCAAATTCTCTACTATTTCGGTAAAGGTGGGCCTCGCTGTGCCATCGAAATGCCAACATTGACGCATTAGCATATAAATATTCAGAGAACATTTGGTGGGTTTTTCCATGCGCTGACCCGACATTAGATAAGTGTATAATTCTTCGGCTGACATTATGGTGGGATAAGGCTGGGCACCAAACGTCATTATTTCCCACAATAAAATGCCATAAGACCACACATCACTTTGTGAATCATAGAATTTCTCTTGCAAAGATTCAGGTGCCATCCATTTGATGGGCAGTCGTCCATTGGTATTCTTGCGATAATAGTCCGTGTCTTGTATGTCACGGGCCAAACCAAAATCGGCAATTTTCATCACATAATCATCGGAGACTAGAACATTGCGGGCCGCTAAATCACGATGAATACAGCGGCGTGAAGCCAAATATTCCATACCACGTGCGATTTGAAAAGCAAACGAAATTAAATGCTTTTCAGTGAGATGATGTTGCGGTGATGTTAAATTGCCATCTTTGTCGTATTCTTTACCCGGTCGATTTTTATTTAAGAAATCTTTAAGGTTGCCATGAGGAGCAAATTCCACAATGACATACAGTGGACCACTCTGTGAGCAGCAGCCCAATAGATTTATGATATTAATGTGTTTCCCTATGATTTTCATTACTTCCATTTCACGAACTAAACTGGCAATGTCATCATCGGTGTGACCCTCCTTGACCATTTTAACAGCTACAATGGCATTATTGACCTCAGCCATTACCACACGACCAAAAGCTCCTTCTCCCAGTGTAGCTCCCAAGATAAGCTGATTGCGTGGTATTTCCCAATGGGAATCTAAAGGAAATTCGTATTCATTAAATGGCACCGGTTCTGAGTTTGAACTTTGCAACACCGTAGTACGTTGCTTTTCAATTTTCACCACCGGCATAATCATGGCATCCATGGAACCGGAAGAATCACCACTGGCCGGCTTATAGACAATTACCTTTTTAGTCCATTGATGTACAGTTTCTATACGCTGTTTCAGCAACTTCTCATGCTTCATCTTACGCCAAACGTAGTAAATGAATATGGCCAACAGGAGTAACATTAAAATTATTACAGTGGCCACTACCACTTCCCATAATGTTTGTGATCTCATTACTTTGGTAACTTTGGTTTCACTGGGATCTTTTACTCTCAAATAGGCACTTTTCAATGATTTACCGAGACCATTTATTTCCATGCAAGTGTACCAGCCCTCCTGCTCTTTCGTGACATTTTCAAATGTCAAGTCATCCTGTACATCTTGCAGAACCGTGCTGTTGGCTGAACAGCCATGTGTAGAATTACAAGGTGTAAAAGTCCAACTTTTCGAACTAAAAAGATCAGAGAGAAATTTACATTCCATTTTGCCGCTTTCATTGATAAATAATGTTAAATTGGCCGGTGATGTGAGACTTATAGGTTTATGATTGACACGATCACTGATGTGCAGACTAGTGGTGTGGTTAATGCAGCCAAAGGGATTGCAAACTTTACAAGTGTATATACCGGAATCGGTTGGCACTAGATCCTCCATGTGTATGGCCCATTTAGTTTTTCTTATTTTACCCACAATACGGGCAATTTTCGTACCATTCACCAGCCAAGTTATATTTGGCTCTGGCTTGCCTATGGCAGGACACGATAATTGTATGAAACTGCCCGAAGGTTTGGAATAAATGTTGCGTAAATTTTTGGGATTTTTAAATTTTGGCAATTTATCAGGTTGCTGCTGCTGTTGTGGTTGTTGTTGATGATTATCGTCCTCCTCATCGGCCTCATCATTACGATCACGTTCCTGTACTTTTTCATCATCTTCATCGTTGAATTGATCAGTAGACAGAGTACTAGCGTTGGAGTTACCGCCATAAGCAATGCCGCCACTACGTTTCCTCACCTCCACTTGTGACGTGTAGCCATAATCATAATCATTAACTTCGGACGCAGAAATGCGTCTAGCCATGGCTGTTACTGGTTGCATTAATATGACCAAGATGACAACTAATAAGATGGCATGAAGTAACAAATAATTACGGCAATCGAAAGGATTTTTATTTCTAGAACTTTGTGTTCTTGACACCATGATGATTGTTTACAAAATGATTGCCACCAACAATTCCTAAAGGTGAGTGTGTAGATACTTCTTGGATATAAAATCCAAGGAAACTCACTCAAACAGTGATATTTGCGTTGCGTTTCTTTACTCTCAATTTGTTGTAAGCAAATTTTGAAATGGGTTTGTTTAAGGGTTTTTTTCTTTCTTGTTGTTTTGGTTGTGCCTCTTTCTATGACAACATGGTTTTTTGTTTTTGTTTTCTTCAATTAGGACACATGTGTTGCAAGTATGTTTCTTTAACTTTTCACTTTTTATTTAATGATCCTCACAACAGCAAACAAAAATAATTTCCTTTTGGTTTTCTATTGCTTGTTGTTGTAGTTGCTGCTTTTGGTGATGTTGTGGTGTGTTTTACCGGAAATCCACTTAAAAGTCACAAACGAACAGCAAAGAGATTGAAAAATCCATTTAGATCTTTTTACACAAAAAAAGGAGAATATACAAAATTTTTAAACGATGCGTTCTTTTTTTTTTTGTTGTTCTGCTGAAGACGTTATTAAGACTGTCGCTCTATTGTTGCAGTTGCTGCAGTTGTTGTTGCTGTCCTAATGAACTGTAGCAACATGTGTGTGTGTGTTTGTCTTTTGAAGGAAAACATCTAAAAATATCTTTGTTTTGTTTTTTTTTTGATTTTTATTTTGTATATTCAAATTTCTATTTAAAAATATTTGATGTTAGAAACTCATTAAAATCCATTAATGTTTGTGTCGCATGTGCTGGCTGCCAGGCTCGCTTTTCGATCGATCTTCTGCGCTTCAAGTTTCTACTGATGATTGATGTGGCAAGTTTTAAGAATTTTTGTGATTACAATTAAACAAATGATGATACTTTGGGTGGGTGATGATGTCATTACAAGATAATGATCACCTTTCGATTCACTTTGAAGGTAAATATTGTTTATTTTTCTCGTTAAATCTATTTCTGTTTTATGTAGCAGAAGATCTTTAATACAATTTGTATGTGATATTTCTTTCTGTGTATGTTTTAATTAGGTTCTCTGTCATTTTTAGCATAATATTTTAATCAATCATCATCATCGTCATCATCATTACAAATCGATGATGTTTAGTAGCACAGAATTGAGTTTTCATTTTTAGAAATTTTTAAACATTTTTGGTTCACATTTTCTGCTTTTGTGTATATTTTCTCTTTCTGATTGTATATTATATCTTGGCGGTGCTTTCCGGCGTAGTAATTTTTTTTAGACGGTGTCGCTGATCCAATTTCAAATCTGTAAAACAAGAAAAAAATATCAGGAAATTTATTAATACATTTTTTTGGACAAGTTTAGAATTTTTAAGATTTTTTCTATGCGCATCTAAACAGAAAGAACAAGCCGATTTTTCTTTATTTTTTTTTATATTTATGGTATTGTATGTTGTGTTGTAAATAAGATTTAAAATTAATTTAAATTCTAAATGTTTATTTTATGTATTTTTAAATTATTTTATGATTATTTTAGTTTAAAATATTCAACCGTGTTTTGTAAATCAGAATGAAATGTTAATATGTATCTCTCCCGTTGAATCGATTTCTTTGGAGTCGTAGAATACTTACAATCATGTTTATAATTAAGAAAATTAAGTTGAAATAGGAATTAGAGAGTCTCGATGCATTCTCTGGTAGTTTTTGTTAAAGTCTCCAAATAATCCTTATATAACACTCTTTAATATTAAAAATTTCATATAGATTCAATTAAATCGCAGAAATCGAATAATTCAAAATTTTAACTACTTGAATGTGTAGGAGGTCTGTTTTTAGTTTTTCTCAAAATATCGTGTCTGTCATGAGTTTCACATGCGTGTGAAAGTGAATCTTTTCCGAATATTTTGGTGACCTGACATTCACTTCCGAACAATTTTTTCGTTTTACTTTCGACTGCACTAAGCTGTGTGAAAGTAAATTGAATCCCATTTATTACACAATAAAATTGATTTAATTTGAAAAAAAATCTATTTTGAAAAAATCTTTGATATCTTATCTACCTAATTCGGAAATAAAAACCAATATACGTTTGATAATAACACATGGAAAAGGAGATTTCGGAAAATTCCCACATTAGCCACCAATCCAGCAAAAATATTCAGAAGTAAGCCGGACAACAAATATTCTATTTTGTGATTCGGAAATTTTCATTCTAATTGAAAACGTTTGGAACTCATGACAGACACGTATATTTTTCATTGATTTATATATTGTCCACTTCAAAGTAGTGCCAGCGTTTTTTCCAATCCTCGAAATAGTTATGATATACACTTAATTGTATGTCCTTAAGGTCTGTCAGCGATTCGAATTTTATTTCCTGAATCGTCCCAAAACACAGTCCTTTCATGGGGCTTTTCAATCTTGGGAACAGGAAAAATTTCAAGGAGCCCAATCTAGTAAATATGGTGGCTGAGGTACGATTACGGCGCAGAGTGGGGGATATTGAAAAAAATATGGACAGGTTAAAGGCTGCAGTCCGATTTTAATAAAAATTCATACGTCATTTCTGGAGGTGCTTTTGAGTTTTACTGCCTGGTCCACGATGTCGATCGACAACTTAAGCGAGCGACAGCAAGTCACTCACTATCGATCGCTTAAGCGCCGCACTAAATATCGACTTGTCGGTCGTCTGGCTTTACGTGTTTACCGTAATCATTGTATAATGACTATATTGCCACATAAAATATTCCATGTTAGTTGCGCCATAAATATGGCCATTTGAACGTGGCACAACTACCAGGTATGCACACTTCGATAACAAGTACAACAAACAAAAAACAACTAGTATATTGTTGGTATAAAATACTCGCTTTTTTATTGAAACAGTCAAATAAATTTTACAATTTCTTAAAAATGCTTTACAAACTGTAACAATTACTTGTGTATGCTGTAAAACTGTATCAGTTAGTATGCAAATTTGATCTAAAGCTATCTGAGTCAGCTGTGCTAGTCAGCTCACCTCTTGAATATGCCTTGCTTCAAATGTAAACACAAAACATATGTTTTCAATAAATCAATTTTGTGAAAAATAACTTATAGCAAAATAATTTTTTGTATATTTTACAAATTCAACTAGAACCTGCATATGCTTCAGATTTGCCTTTTAAGGCTGAAAAATGTTGTTGGTAATAAATAATTCTTAGCTGTACAAGAATATTTTTATCAAAATACATATTTATATATGTACATGAATACCTACATATCAATTCTCCATCATGAAATTTCTAAAATTATTTATAAAATACCCAATTTTTTATATATTTTGTCAAATTAATTTCTCAGTCGACAACCAAAAAGCAAGTGACTGATTTTGACAGTTGTTGTCGTACAATATTTCTTAGTGGGGCGCAAATTTGTACAAGAATGCTTACGTTATCGCTCGCTTTGATTGTCGATCGACTTGTCGTGCTGAAAACTCTTAGTGGGGCGCAAATCAGCTGTTTTTCGTCACAAAAGCAAGCGAGCGATAGCGGTTGACATCGTGGACCAGGCAGTTAATTTGAAGTTTGGGTGTTATATCTTTTACATTTTCAAGTTACAACTTTTGACTGAATAACAATGTTTTTTTTTTGAAATACTAGAAGTATTGTATTTAATCTACGAAAAAAAAGTTTTTGCAAATCGGACAAGATTTGACTTCCCCATTAGTAAAACAGTGGACCAAAGTAGGTAAAAAAGATAATCACCCCTATCGTGGATAACTTTCCACATGAACTTTTTTCACTTTTCACGTATTTGCAATCGTGAACAACTCGCATGAATAACTTTTATTCAGTCAAGAATAATAACGTGAAAAAATGTCCACTTCAAAAAAATTCCCTTTATCGTGAATAAACGCATATTTTGCGTAATTTTTTGGTTTGCTAGTTGTTGATTCAAGGAGAAAAATTTTTAAATATTAGTCATTGTAAGATCGGCATGTTGGATTGGCATTTATTTTATTATTTGGTATTTTTGATAGCGGCATATTGCATGAAAAGAATATTTTGTATATGTGTGTTTTTGCATTTTTGTGTGGATGGCTAGTTTTCATTGACAAGAAATTGTTGCTGAACAATATATTACAGAGAATTTATTTTCATTTTGTGTGCTAGTAAAAATTTTTACTATTTGTCAAGTACAAAATTGTTTTTAGAAAACTGGAAATTTATTTGTTATCAGGTAAATATTTTTAGTTTCTCTACTATCAAAAATGGAAACGGATCATATTTCTCCCTAGTCGCTAGTATAATAAATAAAAATAAAAAAACTAGTTTTAAACCCTGTTTAAAATATATTTATATATATGACCGTGTATATTTTTGAAAAAAAATTTCTTTGATTTTTTGTTTTTTTAATCTTCTTTCTTCTTTTCCATTCACTGATAACTAATAGCGGGAATAATTTTTCACGTGAGATTCACGATACCATTTTGCCCTTCGAGGGGAATGAAAATTTCACGGGAACAAAAATTTCACTTCTAATTGACGATTTTCGAAATGTAATTATAATTGGACTGCCCGCTTTTAGGCAAATAATTAATGCTTTTGGATCCACATTTTGAAATAGATTTCGTTGCCATGCGCTGCTGGCCAAATTATCCGACATCTTAAGCAACTTCTCTGAAAGAGATTGATCGATTCTCCATAGCAAGTTTTGGTAATTTTCTCAACATTTTCATTGGTTGTTGGTTTGGCGGGTCGACATTCACATCTTCTCGACGATCTGTTAAAAGGTAATACCATTTGTACTAATTTCTCAGAGTACAATCTCGGTATGCTTTTTTATAGCTTTGCTATTTATGGCGCGGTAGGGGTTGAATTTTATTTTTCGTAATATAAATAATCGACACTATTCCCGTTATGTTTTTCTTTTTTTGTTTTGATTAGCTCATCCTTTAAAAGCGACTTCGTTGTTGTTTTTTAAAATCAAGACGAGAAAATATGTATGTACATATGTATATAGTGTGTTACTCACATTCAACCGCAATAACAAAAACAAAACAATAAATATACTCATATGAATACATATGTATGTATGTGAAATATTTATTTTTTTATTTAATTAATTAAAGTTTGTTTTCAGTGATCGTTTGTATTTTATCACTATAATATCTGCAATATATCAGACTTTTTCAAGTATGTATGTATATATGTACATATGTGTATGCAAGTAAAAAACCACCACCATTTGGCAAATTTACATCATATTCGCCTTGCAAGAAACGAAATTGCTTTTTTTTATTTTGATTTCAACTTTAACAAAAAACCGAAAATATTATGTGTACATACATATGTACATACTTACTTCTTCTTATTCGCCTTCGTTCCTTATAAAAAAAAAATGAGCAAAGCTATAACCGGGTGTCCTAAGACACCTCTCTTCTTTTTTTTTATAGCAGAAAGTCGATGAACCAACATACGAAAATAATGTAACCCGCGCAGTTTAAAAATTCAGGCTATTTTTTGAACAATTCTCGTATATTAACTCGTAAGAGTGAAAACTTTCTGAGGCTGAAATTTAGGTTTAATTAAATTTAAGAATTAATGTGACACGAGTTTTTGCCGTTGTCTGACAATTTCTATAAATGATATTTTATATATTTATAGAGTGGGTGAGGCTGTTTGACTTTTAATAAATTTTAATCGAATTTAACATCGATTTCAAGAACTTTGAAAAAAATATATATTTACATATATGTATGTATACAAACATATGCACATTATAGCAACATTAGGGTGGTTCTCACAACAATAGGTGTTGTGATTTTCTAAGACTTGCAAAGAAAAGATATGGGAAAATAAGTTCTTCTCGTTTTAAATGATTGTGAAAACTGATGTTTACATGATAATTTAGAAAGAACATACAAGAAATTTTAAACTAGCATCAAAATAATTGTAGAGTAGACCAGTGAGTAAGACAATTAGCACGACGCACGAGTTCAATGTTCCGAAGAAGCTTTTATTTTTTATTATGTTCTGAATATTTAATAACTTGAATTTTGAAATTTTTAATTTGGTGGAAATTCAATGTCGTAAGTTCTCGCTTTCAGTGACATCATCATGGTAAAGTAATTTGCTAAAATGCCAAGGAAGCAATAGTGAAAGCTATATTTATTAGCATGTGTTCTCATTGCCCAGCAAACAATTTTATGAAAAAGTAAAAAGATAAAATGCTAATAAACGTGTTATTCACTACTACTACATTGATATTTTCGTAAAGCAGGTTTAATTTTGTTTTAAATCGGGGTTAAATTTGTCCCTAAAATTTAAATATATACCGATTCTCATAATTTTTGTTTTTACTGTAATTTTTTTTTTAAAGGAAGCCACGTATGGTTTTTACAAACTGATTTAACAATTTTTTTTTTATTTCATTTAAATTTGCCTTAAGAAAATTTTCCTAAGATGTCAACAAATAACTTTCCTTTATTCCAAACAACCACTGTGCACAGACAAATAAAGATCATTCGTAATCTAGAAGATTTTCTTTTAGGGTTTATTTTTCTAATATGATTATAATACTTTGTCTCAAATAGCTCTCTTAAGCGACCATGAAATATTTTAAAATCAGGTAGAGTTTTTTTCTTTTGTTAGCAAAGAGTCATGTTTCAAGTACTTGGTTCATTTGTTTATGAAATACATACGGAGAAAGTGTTTTTAAAATCAAGTGAAGTGAAATTTTGGTCCCTCGAATGTTTTTTTGTGAATTTGAGTTGCAGTCTTTAAAGTAGTTAAAAACTAATTTAAAAATATGCAACATGTCTGACTGGCTGCCACATTTAATTTTAATGAGGTTTAGGGACAGAAAGACAATTAACTATTAATTGAAATTCATTTAATGTTTTCTTAAAATGAGACTGAAAATTCCAAAAGATTTTTTTCTCTTAAATGGTATATGTTTTAAAATTAAATCTTTTTTGTTTGAAAGAGTTTGCTTGCAGTTGGCTTTTCATAAAGTATGGTTGGATAATTTTGTTTTGAAAATCGGGGGCAAGTTAAAACTGATTATAGAAATGCTCCTCCATTTATTGAACAATTTAAAATTTTCTTTATTAGTTTGATCGGGGTTGATCGCTGTTTGGTCCCATAAATTAGTTTAGAGAATCGCAGGGAAGTATCACCTCCAAGTATGTTGTTTATAGGCTAGGTTTATTAGCGTGTCAATGATTTCTTGGATAACAGAAAAAACTTAGGCAATTTTTCGTCTAGTTTAAGTTTTCAGTAACGATCTCATAAACAAAAACGAACAAAATTGTCATTAATTGCCAATTTTCTTTCATTCATGTTTGAAATAAAATTTTTTTTTGCTACCGCTGATTTTGTCAATGATTTTTGCTTAAATAATTCCTTTTATTCTCTATCATGCTCTTAATCGCTCAGTTAAATACCATGATCATAGTGATGATAATAATATTAATAACGTAAATGATGCGAGTATGCTGTTTTCTGATGACGTCGTTGATGATGATGATGATGATGGCATAGATGGTGTATACTTCCGGCGTATTTTCAAAGTTAACACATAAATATATATGTAAGTGTGTGTGTGTGTTTTCATTCATTCGTTCGTTCATCTATAAGTGCTACAACATATTTTAACCATTTTTTTCTTCATTAAACAAAATCGCTTGTATTTTCTATTTATTTATTTATTTATTTTTTCATTACGAGATTAATATCCAAATTAAATTTCTACATTAAACCACCACAACAAAACAAGCCAGAACAAATTGTAAAATTGTATTTATTAAAAGCTATTTTGTTTTTACATATAAACAACACAGAAAAGAACTGTTTATTTTTAATGAGATGATTTATACGAGGGTAATTGTTTATGTTATGAGATTAATAGTTACAAAATATTTATGTGTCGTTTTCTTATCTTAGTTTTTCTATTCCTACTTTAAGGCAATTATTCCCTTTTCTGTTCTGAAAAAACATTTGCTTCGAAATGACTACAAACAAATAGTTATTTCGTGCAATTTCTTATCGAAAGTATATTCTGCTTCGAGTTTGTGAAGCTATAAACAGTGTGTTGGAAAGCTTGATTTTATTTTTTACAAGCTAAACTGATCTTATTTATAAGAATAAACGCTGTATACGCAGTGCCTATTACGTTATTACCGCCTGTGTATTAATTTGGCAAAATATGAGGGTCACATCAGGTGGCAATTTCTTATTTATAGTCCACCCTCACGCGTAAACACCTTGCTTAAGTGTTCGAGCTATCTAATCTTTTTTATCTGTTGTTTGGCAACAGCACATAGAGGGGTTAACAGTGGTAGACTGAAGTACAGCCAGCCAACTGCACTGGTCGAGCATCAGTCCACTCTCTCATGGGGCTGAGGATTAACTTTTTATTGGCTTTTGTCTTGAGGGAGACCTAAGGTGAACTTTCAGCTTCTACAAGACTAACAATGAACACCTAATTCCGTACAACCGTTGGCTCTATTGTTTCACAGATTGGTCATTAACATATAAGTTTTATGATTCATTGACAGAAGTTAATGTCTTTCAATTACCCTTTTGCCCAGTAGGCACACCACCAAGGTGTGGCTATTACCCGGGGGAACAAATCGACAAAACGAAATGAAATCGACAAAGCGAAAATATCGGTAAATGAAGAAAAGTGCAAATTAGAACACCCAAGCTAAGATCTAAGAAGATTCCAGACTGGAAAAAAGACTACCAGACCCGAAAAGATCGCTAAAGCGATAAAAAGTAACTCGAAAAACAACATTGGGAAAAGACAATAAGCTGCTAAACGAAACAAAAAATCGCCAAAAGGAAAAAAGCCGCAAGAAAGAAAAAAAAATTGCCAGCAAAAATTATTTAAAAATAGAATAAAATCTCCAAAACGAAAAATTTTGCAAAACATATGTAATCTTACAGTAAAATTATGTCTACAGCAACCGATTGCAAACAAATAAACTCGTTCTAGTTGAAAAATTACAAACTTGCTAATGGATGTATTATGCGGCACAACTTGCTCGTAACCCTCGTAAAAATTTACTTTAATTTTCAAAAATATTTGATTAGTATAAAACAAATAATTATTCTTAAGCACGTAATTTTTCTCGAATTTCATGGTTGTAGTCCGTATGATGGAATTGAATCTATAAAAATCAAACGATAAGATATTTTTTTAAGTACTAAAATTTTAACAGATTTTTCATATAAAACAACACTGTAGTATTTGATGCAGCAGTGTTTCTATTCAAAATTTATTAAGAAATGCTTTATATTATGTGTGCATTATTCCAAAGGTCTTTTATTATATTTCCATAGCGCTGCAAGGTGTGCTTCGCTACCCGTATTATTATAATATAAAACTAAAATTTATAAATACACACAAAAAATTTTTATTGTAAAAATCACACAAAATCATTGGGGTATTCACACTGTAGTCATAAAGTCATATGTCATAACATAATAGCACACTAAAATAAGACAAGTGTGAACACCCCGTCATAATTTAGTGTGCTATGTCATAAATGTGCCAGCTGATAAAAACAGAAACATTTAACTACACTCCATTTTTTAGTCAGAGTAGTGCGCATTTGGTTTAAATGTAAATATTTCTTAATTCAGTCCGACTTGTTAATAATGAAAATAATAAATTTCTTGTAAACTTCCTAAAATGTCCGTTATCAATTAAAATTTGCAAATTGTTTTTTATCTATACGAACTTGCTGATATAAATATAAACAAAAGCAGCTATTGCCGGTAATATGAGCTGAAGTATTTTTTTTGTACGGCGGCAAGTGGAAAGACGTTTACAAGCTGCCAGGCAGATCACTTACACAAACACATATTATTATTCTCTTTTTATTTATAAGTAGCGGCGGCTTGTAAATATTATCGCCGGCTCGACTTTTAGCTGCTCGACTAAGGTTTCTACTGTTATTTTATGACAAACCATAAACATACCTAAAAAAGTCTTATTATTATATGACTTTTTTGCTTGAAGCACAACAACAATTTTTTTAAACTATTGTAAAATAATAAGACATTATGACAATATGACTGATTTTTACTATATTTCGTTATCAATTTTGCTTCATATTTGTATCATGTTAAATCAACATTGTCTTCAAACAGCATACAAACGAAAAGTTTCCATTTCGATTTAATGTATGATCATAGTCGATTTAAAATATTACAATGCATACTTTACATTATTCTATGTTGTTTCAATTAGAAACAATGTTAATTTTACTAATATAATTTATTTTCACGAATTCAACAAAGTTCAATGTTAATTTAATTATGAAAAATGTCAAATCAAGTACTTTTAAAATTAAATTAATTATTACAGCAGTAAAATCCACCTCAACCAATGTTAATCTTAAACTGTATTAATTTTATCAGAGAAATTTACTATCAATCAAATCAACATGTTTTCATGTGGAATTTACGTTCTTTTTTTTCTGTCTGTATTAATTATTGATTCTTATATAATAAAACTTTTTTGTTTGAGACCCATATCAATAAAGCACTAACAAATTTAAAACGTTTGCTTTTTTTTTAAAATACTATCTTTTGATACCAATATCAATAGGGCGTTCGGATTTTGGAATTGGCGCCATTTTCTTAGAAAACACTTTATTTCCTTTATTTAAGTGATGGTTCAATTATTTCTAATTTCATATTCCAAACTAAATTTTACTTATTCCATTCCTGGCCACTGCCATCCCTGAGTAAATATTTTTTATTTTTGCTGTCTTTTAATACGAATCGTCTTAAGACAAATCTCTATACATTAGTCCACGACCCTAGCCTCTGACTTTTTTGGTGGCTCCCGAAAATCGATTTCAAGTACAGACTGACGGACAGACGGACACGACTTATTCAACTTTCCTATTTAAAGGATACAAAATATATATTTTTTATAGCGCCCATATAAATATTGTGGAAATTACACACGGTATGACAAACCTACAAATACACTGGACATTTTTGGTGAAGGGTACAAAAAAACGATTTTAATACAAAAGGGCGAAATAAGCAGAATAAAGAGGTAACTGCCAGCAAACCCTTTCAAAAAAAAATATAATTTTAAATGTCAGCTATGAGAGAATTATTGAAGTGAAAACTTCTACTCAGTGATGCCAACTCTTGCAACATCAAAAGCACTGTGAGCCAATGGAAATAGGGTAAAAGAGGGTAAAAATTAAAAAAAATTCGGGTACAAAAGCACTAACCTAATTTTGTTTTGGGTCTGGTGGATCAAAAGACAGCCTTGGCTGCAATAAAAAATTTTTATTTGGATCTATTGCTTTTTCATGTTTTTTTTTGTGCGACTTTGTCGGAGTAAATCGCTTTATCGTGAATCTATTTCACATTTACAACAAACGCAATATGCTTTTAGTTCATATTTTGCTATTCTAAGAAACATTTTAAAAGCTTGATCATTCTCCCAAGGTTTTCTATATATTTGTTTTTCCATCTAAAGGAAAGCCATTGTTAGATGATGAACTTTAAAACATATAAAATCAATGAAAAACTTACTTTTAATTACTGTTCAGCTTTATAATAAACAAGGCACTTTATTGCTTAAATTTGCACAGCAAACAAATCAACGGATATGTATATTAAAAGTAAAATCATTGCTAAACAAATAAATCATAAAATTTTCTGCACAAATTTAAAAAAATAGAAATTATAGAATTCAAACTCTTAACAGATTGCGAGTACTTATCAAAATATAGATGCACATAATACGCAGTTGGTCAAAAAAAGTTTTAGGTGTGTTTAAAGAATAGTAGGAAAATGGTTTAATTCCAAAAATGTTGATTATTTAAAACGCACTTAAAAGCACTGCGAGAAATTGTTAAAAGCACTAAAAATACCCGCTTTTCAAAAAATTTCGGGTATTGCTTGAGTAAAAAAGCACCAAAAAATACCCGAAAAGCACCAAAATGGCAACGCTGCTTCTATTGGCGCGGTACGAAGGTTTTGGATGAGACAAAACCTCAGAACTCGCGACACCGTCACGCTTGTAGCATATCTGTTTGTGCGAATGCCTAGTCGGAGTGAAGTTAACAACCTACAGATATTGGGGTTTATTACGGTTCTCGATTCGACTTCGACTGCTGTAATAAATTAAAAAAAAATGTTGTGTGTTTCTTTAATCAAGTACAACAGTCGAAGTCGATTCGAGAACCGTAGTAAGGCCCAACACCTAAATTTTTTCTCTCAAAATGATGAGAGCGCCCGCCCCCTCTTGTGGGTGATGTTGCCATATATGAGAAAAACACTAATTTTTTGGTGCACCAAAGAGGGCGCACTCTTCAATTTGAGCGAAACTGATTAAGAAGAGTACACAAAGATAGCGCTCTCTTCATTTTGAGCGAAAAAATTTAGGTTGTTAACTTCTCGGGCGCAGTTGCATTTGCGTTTACAATAAGTGGCATGGTAAAACTAGCAGGTATGCGCAGTTCGACAACAAGTACAACAATCCAAAAACAACATGTATTTTGCTGGTTAAAGCACTCGCTTCATATCAAAACACACAAACAAATTAAAAGCATTTTAATACGTATGAGTACCAAACTGTAACCATTTTTTATGTACTCTCTTCAAAATATATCAGTTTGTATGAAAATTTGCTATAAAGCGAGCTCAGTCAGCTGGGCTAGTAAGCTCACCTGTTGCATACGCCTTAATAATAAGTGGTTAAATTTATTGCATGTATTTATATAATTGTTTATATCTACGCATAATTTTTTTGGCAATAGCATGTGTATTGTTGTAATCACAAAACGTTTTCACTTCTGTCGGCACTCCCGGAGTGCTACCCGTAGTTTTTTTTTATTTGTATGGGGACTTCTCTTACCCCATCCTATCGCTTTAATATATTCCTGGAAATTGTAATTTATTGTAGGAGTAACCCACATCGATATTGAAAAAATTCGAGTATTTTTAATTTCGCGCACATCAGTAATACGGCTCGTAACTTTTAAGATGATCGGTCTTGCTGTTTGGCTTCCTAAAAGGGACATACCAATAAGAAACAAACGAACACAGATTCATTTTTATATTTATTATATTTAATTAAATGCAGTTGTAAATGGAAAAAAATGCTGCCGTTAATGGCAAAAAAGGTTAGTGTAAGCAGTATAGATTTTGATAAAGATTTCTAATGAAATTAACTAGATTTTCCTCAGATGTGAATGAATATTGCGTGATTTTCCAATCGTGCTGTATAGAATATTACATTCTGCAATATTTTTCATTACTAAAATAATTGATTTATGGTAAATCTTGAAAAATAATATGATTCAATTCATTTAAAATAAGCCAAAATTAAATAAAAAAATTTTTATGTTCAAATCGGTCTTAGCAGTTCAGAAATGAATAATAAAATATATAAAAAATTTAAAATTCTTCACTTTCAATGAGAACGTGAAAATTTTTGTCTATTTACTTTCATCACATCCTGTACCACCTGTTATGTTTCATTCACAAATAATTATTTATAATAAATGTATTTATTACTTTCAATAATGAAACAAGACAGGAAACTTGTTCGCTATTTGATTTATAATAAATACATTACAAAGAAATTATTGTTGTTATTATTTCTCGGCCAGCGGAAATAAAATTTTTCATTAAATTTAGTATAGAGTACACAAAACTATTTTAATCTCAATAAGGGTAATAGCGATGGTGATTGTGCAAATTTGCACTTTGCAAATCTTCGTGAGCGAACTTTTAAATTTATTGTATTTTTGGGAAGAGCATGTAATTTTCTTAACAAAAATTTTGGCATCTCTTTAAAAATTCTGGCAGCACTGACCTCAGATGTCAAGTTTAATATTTATAAATAAATTTAAAAAAGAGATGACTAAAACTTTGTAAATTAAATAAATTAAATTAAAATTAGTTACAAAATTAAATATTCTTTTTCTACAAATAAATATATGACGATCTGTACGTCACAAGTTGTTGTTTACTTTCATTTGCAATTGATTATATATTCACTAATATCTTTGCTCATGGTTTTTTTAGTGCAAACGAAGCAAAATGAATCAAATTGCAAACATTTTGTTGTTGTGTTGTGCAAATGTGTGTATATTTGCACAAATTTGCATCGTTTGCACACTTTGCACTACCCATCGTGATTACCCTTAATATATTATATTTGGCCTACAAGTATCTGCAAGTAACAAAAGAGAGCGTGAGAGATAGAGATTATATAAGCATCTATGAAATACATATATCAAAATCTGCTTCCATTCATCGTTCCTTTTTGTACCAACAGTTCAAAAGCATTGTTGTAGGGTAACGAAAGCATATAAAGAAATCTTTCTTTAATGAATTAAACAATTTGTATTCGTCTGAATTTTATTATATTCATATTTTCGATATATATTTTTCTTCTTCTTTTATTTCCTTACTTTTGGACAGTGATGCCAACTCTTGCAACATCAAAAGCACTGTGAGCCCATGGAAATAGGGTAAAAAAGGGTAAAAATGAAAAAAATTTCGGGTACAAAAGCACTAACCTAATTTTGTTTTGGGTCTGGTGGATCAAAAGACAGATCTATTGCTTTTTCATGGCTTTTTGTGTGACTTTGTCGGAGTAAATCGCTTTATCGTGCATTTATTTCACAATTACAAAAAATAAAATATGCTTTTAGTTCATCTTTTGTTTATCTAAGTAACCTTTTGAAAGCTGGATCATTTTCCCAAGCTTTTCTATATATTTGTTTTTGTATCTAAAGATAAGCCATTGTTAGATGATGAACCTTAACACATATGAACTTTAGCATCAATGAAGAACTTACTTTTAAAAACTGTTCAGCTTGATAATAACCAAGGCACTTTCTTGCTTAAATTTTTACAACAAACAATCAAATGATATGTACTAATATTAAAAGTAAGTAAGTAAAACTCTTAACAGTTTGGGAGTACTAATCAAAATATAGATGCAAATAATACGCAGTTGGTTAATAAAGTATTAGGTGTGTTTAAAGAATAGTAGAAAAATGGTTCAGTGCCAAAAATGTTGATTCTTTGAAACGCACCGAAAAGCACTGTAAGAAATTGTTAAAAGCACTTTCAAAAACGGGTATTTAACAAAATTTCGGGTATTGCTTAAGTAAAAAAGCACCAAAAAATACCCGAAAAGCACCAAAATGGCAACGCTGCTTTTGGAGTTTATCAGAGAAAATAGAGTTTAGTTGTTTTCAAGAAAATTTTCTCAAAATTTATAATTCTTTAGTTGTGTGTTGGTTGGTTAAATTTAAATTTATTATTTTTCTTTGTTTTTAATGTTTTTTGGCATTTTCAGGATAATTTCAACTTAATAGTTTGCACAAAATGTTTCTGTTCTTTGCATTTGTATTTCGAAGAAATTTCTTTTATTTATTGTGTATGTGTGTGAGTGTGTGTGTCTTCTTTATTGTATTATTATTTTTTGGTTAATTGAGGAGCAGCAGCTTGTTGAATTTTATTTTTTAACTTGACATTAATTAAAAATGTCGCACAGATTTCCGGCTTTACATCTTCTACATCTGTTTTGTCTGAGAGTTTTTATAGTTATTAAATCATTTAATAAAAAAAAATTACTGTGATTTAAGGAATTTTTGCAATAATATGTGCATTAGTTTTTGTTGTTGTCGTCGCTGTTGTTATTGTTGTTGTGTATTTTTTATAGAGAAAAATTACTTTTACATGCCAATGACATTACGAGAGATTGTAAATTTATAAGGAGATATTTTTTTTTTCTGTGGAACAGTTGTAGTGTGCAATAAATTGGACAGGGTGTTTACCTCGTCTGTATTAATTTTAAAGAGCATAATGTACATCAGATAAATTAAATCTATTACCGCATTACGTTTGTGTACTAAATTAAATGTTGTTGCAAAAGTGTAAATGTAAAATGTGGTAGAATTTTTGTTAAAAACTGATACACTTTTTTGCAAACATTGGTGGTATTTAGAGTTTGGTCTAAATGTCGAAAGTGCAAATGCAAAAAATCTTAGCTTTTTGATAAAAGCTAAAATATTTTGCATTTGCACTTTCGCAAGGAACAGCTTTTATTATTTAATTTTTATGCATGTCTGATATTGAACCGAGGCATCTAAAAAATGTTTCTTTTTGTGATTAATTAAAGTACGTTTCGGATAAAAATTTTCAATCAAAACACGAAAAGTAATAAAATATAATTAAATTTAGAACCAGTTTTTTGTGTGTAGATTGCAAGCTTTAATTAACAGGTCATTTCTTAAATGAAAATAATGCTATGGGATTCAGTTCAGTTTTCAGATCGAAAAATGTTGAGTAAATTAAACACGAAATTCTTATCACGATAACCGGCGATCTCTGACAATGTTTATTTTTAGATACACGGAAAAAAAATCATGATAATTTTTTAATTTTTTTTTGAGATTTAAAAATACATATTCTGATATGACTGAGTTGTCTAGGGCGACGTTTTAAGTGAGGTTTTGAGGGCCGTCACAGCTTAAGACGTGACGCACGTGGGTCCTTTAATTCGGTACCTTTGTGGTATCCTATAGCAGATAAAGCGAAAGTCAATTGGTTGCTCAATATTCCGTAAGTGCCCTGTCAATGATTCAAACCATCCCGATCGTCTCAGGAAGGAGGATAAGTTTATTAGCCCTATATTTGACATACTCTTTAGGTCTTGCAGAGTGCTGGAGCCGAGGGCACTGTACATTGTAATTGAGCATTGTCAGAGGGTGGTTTTGGCTGAGGTGGTTACCGCGTTGAGGACTACGTAAACAAATGACTTAGGACCTGTGTTCAAAGCCTGGCCAGATCATCATTTATTTCTCTGATAAAGGCATGGGTACTGGTCACTAAAAGCTGTTCCGACAGCGATTGATGCTGTTCCAAGCTAATGTACACAACATCGCCCTCCATCGTCGGTTAGCAGAAACATCAGCGTAGTAAAATATAATATAGCATCTATATTCTCTCTCTCCCTCTCCCTGAGTTCACTCTCAATGCATTGCATTAGGGGTTATACCCTGTGTGCTGTTCCTAATAAAAAAAAAAGAAGATGAAGAACTTTCTTCTTCCTTCTAATCGTTACAATATCCTACAGAAGTCGTTGTAACTTAGACCTATCCTTTTAGCATGTGTTCCTATGACCCAGTGACCTGTGAGCACTGTTACTAATAGTCTAATTCGACATTTATTAAGCCTGAGTAGATCTCGTGACTCTTGCTAGATTAGTCGCTTGCAATATCGTAGCCAGTGTACTCTAAGGATCACCGTGCCCAAACTATTGTTACTCTTGAATGTCCTGCTATATTTATTAAAGATGCATGTTGTGTATACACCGTTTACAATAGCGATGTCCGCTTTGGTGTCGGTAAAAATATCTTCCGATATCTTATAGTACCAAAGCTATCTTGCCGCTCTACAGACAGAGGCATCGGCTTGCAGGCCACTGTCTAAATGGTGCCCTCACAATAAAGTTTTCCACATAGAAGCCTGCACTCGTATTATCATCTTGTTTGGATCCATCAGTGAATACGCTGTTGGCTCCTTCGGTGCCGAGGTGTAAATTGTAATGTTCCCTATTGGGAAAAAGAGATCGAAATAGCCAACCAAAATAAGGTTTCAGTGCGCAATAGTCATTAAAGCTATGGAGTGCTTGAATATGCCTGAGAATCCGGAAGCCACTTAAACATGGCGAGCAGTGCTTTCGTTGGGTTCAACCTGAGCGCTCCTGTAATCAGAGTAGCTGGTATTCTAAATATTTTATTTATAGAGAGTCTTTCTCTATCGCTTACTACCAGCCTACAAACCCATAAAACAGTATGGGCTTAATTACCACCTCAAGGATCCAGTTGTTCCCTCTCGGTTAGATTCCCCAGCTGCGACCAATTGCTCTTTTGTAGGTGTTTAGGTTCCAGGACAGTTTCCTGTCTAGCATTACGCCCAATTATTAAACGTTGTCCGAAATCGTCAATGTGGTCCCGTTTAAGAGGGTGCAACAATACCAATTCTAATTTTGTCTGGATTGACGTTGTTGTTTGTATGTTTCTTAGAGAAAGCCAAACGGTAAGATTGATCGTGTTGAAATTTTGGAACCGTTTTAATGATGACTAGGAAGTTCAAATGGATTATATCTTTTAATGTTGGAGGGCGGAAGCGTATCTTCAAAACAAATTAAATCATCATATTCACATATCTGCGCTGTGGGTTACTCCAAGAACGAAATACAACTTATATATACAAGTTATAGCCCTACATTTACACATGCAAGTAGTTACATACTTGCAAGTTGTGTATACGTATTATCATGAAATTGTAAACGAAATAGAACTGATTTACAACCTTCTGCCCATCTATTTTATTTATTTGTTTAGCTTTTGTGACAATAAACAAACAATAAGTTGAATAAAACCGTTTATTGGTGAAATGCAAGTTAGTTTTTTTACATCTAGAAATCCAGCGATCGTAATAGTGGGCCAATATGTTAATTAATTTCATTATTAAAGTTCTACCAGCGACGAAAATTGTATATTCAATCACTAAATTAGATGTTTTCAATTACGAAATTAATTGAAATTTTCGAACATGGAAATAATTGAAAAATGTTAACAAAAAATTTTTTCTGTGTACTCAAAAGAACAAATAAATCTGCTCAAATACAAATTAATTTTATTTTTAGTGTATTTACGGATAAATAAAACTATAAAACTTTCTTCATGATTTTATAAAAATTTCAGGCGTTGATCTCAAATAAGGTTGCCAGATCTGACGATTTAATGCTCGCTCGAAACCTTTAAAAACTAAAAACCCATTTACTACACATTTGATGTTATGAACCGGAAATAAAAGATATTTTTTATTTTTATTCTCGTTTCTTCAAACTTTTGAATATTTTCAAACTACATATTTACTTTTTTTTAATACTATCAGAAATTTATTTTTAGTTCTGTTTTATTTCGTTTGTGGAATTCATATTTTTATTGTTTATTATGATTTATGTTTGCCTTTGTTTAAATTTTTTTATTTCTAAATATATCAGCCTTTTCTATATATTTTTGTATACCTTTTAATGAAATTTGAAAATATCCACACACTTGCAATATAAATCACTATTTTACAAACACATACACACTCGCATTCATAAATCTATCCAAAATCCAGATGGGGAAAATCTTTTACGTTTTATAACAAACTAAATTGTAAATTTGTTTTTACTTTTTTGCTTTTCTAATGAAACTAGAAAATCTCTCTCTTGATATTTTACTTATTTTTTTAATTAAATAATGAGTATATATTTTTTAATTTTCAAAAGCAACACAGTAATTCATGATTTTACTGAAAATTTCGCGTTGTTAATTTGTGCAGAGCAGAATATAAACTGTTTCAAATTGATCACTAATAACGGCCTCCTACTCAATGGCGAGATCTTTTAGAATAATAGCAATATACTCGTATGTGTGTGTGTGAATTTCACATCCCCGTATGAACATGGGATGGGAGATACACATCATTTTTTAGTTTTCAATTTAGTACACTCCAGAGCACTCAATTCTAAAATTAAATAAGTGAAGAACATAAAACACAGTGAAATAATAACAACCAGCAGAATTTGCTCATGTTGCTGGTAAATACAATGTGTGTGTTACACATATGTATTAATACGAAAACATATGGATAAGCCGACGGACAAGTGGACGGACACAATACAAACAATTTCAATGTAGAGCAAAACATCAGGGAAATTCTGATCTGAAAAGGAATAGTAACGAACGCACTCACTCAATAACTGTAAAAAAAAAATAACGGCAAAATATCATATAAATTCACATTTCTGCTCACTCATTCATTCCGTTACTCATTTGATGTCAGTCTCTTATAATTTTTATTTTGTATGCAATAATGAAAACAATGTCTTTTATAATTTAATTTTAGCCCGCATCTCATTTCTTTTTGAAAGGGCATACAAATATTTTTAGAGTCGAAGTGCCGTTTGAGTGCAATTGCCTCAAGCGAACTACTTATTTCCCCCCACCAAAATGTTTGTTAAAATATTTTTTGCGGACTATTCGCTAAGTTGTAATCAAGCGCACAATAATTTAAAATTTGTGTTTTACTGTTTATATCAGTGATGGAATTTGTGGCACAATTGTGCGTGCTATGGAGCTCTTTATAGCCATGTGTCACACATTTTTTTTAGGACGTGAGTTTGTTGTACATACTAGTGATGTTACGAATATCAATTTTTAGTATTCGCGCATACGAATACGAATACGAATATTTGAAACAATATTCGCCGAATACGAATATTACTTTTAAGGTTTAGAGCAACTTTGCGTCAGCAACAATAAATAGAAAAAAACTGTCACACTACTTTAGGTACATACCATTTTTATGTTTTTTTTTTGTATGTGAAAATTATTCGAGATATATTCGCTTGAATTTGGCGAATGCGAATATCTTAAAACAGGCGAATAGTCGAATAATCGAATACGAGTATTCTTAACATCACTAGTACATACTCGTATGTGTATGTTATATTTTTATAACAAATATAATCCAGAATGTGGCTTTAAGCCCAAAGTCTATGGCGGGAATCGAACTGACGACCTTGTTTTTATGTATATGTAGCTTTTTAATTCGTGGAAATCTGTTATGATAGAGATATCAAAAAGCTTGCAGAGTCTTATAGCTGAGAAGTTTAAAGATATGTGATGTCAAAGCTGAAGATAAGATTTAGCACGAATGACAAGCGCGTTGATTACAAAGTAATGTATGACTTAGGACCTGGGTTCGATCTGTGGTTAGGCCAAATCGTCTACACCATGAATTTCGCTAATGTACATTACTTTCGCTTTGTATTAATTATTGTTGGAATGTTTAAGTGATGAAGGTTAATGAAAAGTTTAATGCATCTACTTAACACCAGAGGCGCTGTAATATTGCCTTGAAAGTTAACAAAAGCCGCAATAGCAGAGTTGTAAAAATGGAATTAAGCCTTCTACATTTTAATCCTATACTGCCCTATACCTTTTCCTTAGTTACGGAATATTGTACTGCTCAACTAGTCGTGATCCCCTCAGAGCTGGACATAAATAAATTAAATATATCGCATAACGGAAGAAGAATTGTTTTTTCTCGTTGGCTATAGGCATCCAAATTATTAAAAAGTCGTTAATACAAAAGAAAATGGTCAGAAAAAATATTTTTAGGGCGGATTAAATGAACCGTTGACAGCAATGGTGATTTGTTTTACGAATATATCATATTGAGTTGTTCCTAACCAAACATCAACTTACCAGAAGTCCTTATAAAATATCACTTTCGATGTTGTCAATGCCTGCTACAATGCCATTTAATTGGAAATGATCAACCAAATCACTACTCTTTCGTGTTCTTCATTTCGAGCCATTTAACTAAACGCGAAATGGTTCTTATTAAAGAAACAGTGAAGGCATCAATCACACTTGAACAAAGAGAAGAGGCTATTAATATTTTTTTATGTTTGGAGCCGTCTTCTTCTGTTTGATAGGGTTCGCTTGTTCCTTATACATATTTCTTAAAAAATCGGGTGCCAAGTTTTCTACACCCCAAATTTATTGATTATCGCATATATCAGGCGAAGGTTGTTCCACCAACCAAAAAAAAAATATATTGATTAATACATTTATTGGCCGATTTTATTTTTATTTTTATTTTTATTGTATGATCGCATTTTTTTGCAGATTTTGAAAATGTACGCTAGTAGTTCGGTCATATAGAAATGTGAGTGGCCGCCTGATAATAATTAAATTCGACTAAATAAATCCGCTATTTATGAGGATGTCCGAATTTGTTTTTAGTCTTTCATGCCAGTAAAATATAAATCATAAATAAACGTATCGGTTGTAACATTTTCGCTTAGTTGAGTAAATTTTGTAATCTTTTCCATTGGTCTTCTCCATTGGAGTTGGGTCTTATTGCCACAATTATTCGTCTTATAAATTAATAACGTAAGTAATTATAAAACCAAAAATTGTATAATTGATTTATTGCATTTTATAATATTTTTTGAATCTTATTTAAGGTGGGAGTATAAACCGCAGAAAGCTTTGCCACATATATTGCATTCATCTATTTATATAATCATATATGCCGCTATATATGAATATATTTGCAGCATATATGTTACATATATGGAAGCATATATCTCCAATATTTAATTTCAATAATAAATTATCCATACAATTTTTTAAGTGATCTATTTAATTTAATTTCTTGTTTTGTATTTGATGTTTTTATTAATATTTTTGTGCGAGTTCACGAAAATATAAAGAAGAATTATTACAATATGAAAACCAAGAAATTTTAATTTTAATTAAAATATTTTAATGTCACGTTTTATGAACGAGTTTGTACTACTGTGAACCGTTTAAGTTAAATAAAAAAGAAAAACTACCTATATGAAATTATATTTCACTTAGTTTGACTACCTCACAATTCATTGACATCGGAATAAAAAAAAGAAAAAAAGAAAATGAATAGAGAAAATATTAAAACAGAAAACCCTCGTATACATATTTCTAAGTGGATCATTTTATTTACAAAACTTCTCCTCTAGTACACTTTATGCATGTGTTTGCAGCTGATTGAGGTTGAGATGGACAACATCAAATTGAAGATAATGTATAGTCGGTCAAAAACTCATATTAAATAAAACGTACCATTAAATGACTTAAAAGAAATAAAGGTAATGTAAATAATAGAAAAAGTCTTCTTGGGATATAAATGGTTATTTTACATCAAAAGTGTACAACAAAAATATAAAATTTTTGTTAAAAAATACCAAAAATCCAATGAAAGAAGTTGAAAATCGTAAAGAAAAAAGGTACTCAAATCTCTAAAAAGGTTCGTCCTGAAATTAAAATTTCTAAAAAATGAATGAAATTCAAATTACTAAAAGGTTTTTTTTTTTTTTTAAATATTAGTTAGATTGGCACAACTTTTCAGTATATACCGATTTCGCGGCCGCTACACTTCTCATCATCGTATCTCAATTGGGAAAGAATATGAACTATTTAACCAAGTTTTCAACAGAAATAGAATTCGGAATTCTTATAAAAAAAAAAATGCTTAAAAAAAAAATTTGTTGAATCGATTGTGAGAAATATATATGTATTCCCAAAACTGGACTAGTAACAGCGGCTTCTATAGTTGCTTTCATGACCACAATGAAGACTAAACAAAAGGCGATTTATGTGCCAGATTCTCTGGGTAAAATCTAATGAAGTCGTGATTGCCGAAGAGATCTAAGGGCCGAGAATTCTCATCGAAAAATCATGGTTAGTTTGGATACATCGGGTTGTCAGTTCAACTTTATTTAGAAATTTATATCTAATAAAAAAATAGTTAAAGTGGAAAATTAATTCGAACGAACGTAATCAGAATTTTATAAAATTTTTGTTCGGATACATGAAGGTTCAAAACGGAAAAGCCAAAGTTTTAGAAACATAAAAGTGGAATGTGGTGTGTTAGGAGGCTTAAAATTTGAGAACGACTGAAACAAATTGCATACTTTCCTCTGTGGATTTATTTTTAGTTGCTCGGCAAAGCATTGAAAAAAACTGCGAACTACGAATAATTCTCAACAGCGCTTAAGACGTAAAACCTAGTCTAATTTAATATATATTGGCCGTTTGAAAGAGATTTGTTTTATTTATCCTGATATATAAATGAATATATATGTACATTCATACATACAGACATATACCGAAAGTTGGATAGTGCTTATGATTCTATAGTGCTGATTTATTTACATTTAGTCACTTGTATTTGAATAAGTGTGGATAGAAGTTTTTCACATAAATATGACGGCACAAGACACAAGGGCAAATAATATTATTTATTTTATGTTTATCTACCGTTCCTCTTCTGTACGTTTAAATATTAAATTTTTCTAAATAAAAAAATTAAGAATACAAAACACCGTGTTAGTGTATGGAAATGGAAATGTATTTATAAGTCCACATGAATTCGTACGGGTATGTATGTATGTATGTATGTATGTGAAAGATACATACATATCTACACACAAGTCTATTAATTCATGGATATGTAGAACGTATTTAGTTCTGTGTAAAAAAAAAAAAACAAAAACATTTAGTGATCTTGTATATTCCAATTGTTTAGGTTCTTGTCCTCTTTGACTTCATCTCTTCCATTGCACTACGGATAGCTGGTTCAATAAGCAAACCAAGCTATAAGAGTACTACCGGCAGAACGATTGGGCGAAACCAACAAAAATAAATTAGACCATTCATTGTGTATGTAAGAGAATTAAAATGTATGTTGTACGTTGTGGTCGTACCTATTTTAAAGATGCGTTTAGTTTTAGTTTTAGTTCTAATTCAAATTAAATTTTCGGTTTGCCATTTTCATACCATTCAACAAAAATGGTAAAGTTATTCACTTGAGTTCGATAATATATAAATGTATATTCTGGATCCTTATAGATAAGAAAGATCAATGAATGATAATGAATGAATATCTGTCTGTATGGTAAGTCGGTTTTCCGAAGCCACCAGAAGAATTGAAGTATTCCGTCTTGGACTTTTGTGTAAGGATTTGTCTTGAGAGGATTTATATTAAAAATCATCAGAAATAAAATTTTTGTAAAAAATTTTTAAGAATGGGGTTTTTTCACTCTCAGGTGAATAAATTAGAAATACACTAAAGCCAAAAAATTGAGCTCGGTTTGGAAGTATTTTACCAAGCACAAAAATTAAAAAAAAAAACAAAATCACATGTAACAAGTGTCCTAAAGTATACAAAATTGTTGGATCAACAACAAAAAAATTTTAATAATTCTTTTGCAACAGATTTACGAAAACGTATTAAAAAAGGATAAATGAGGGACGTATAAAATTTTTAAATACGTTAATAATATTTTTTAAATTCTGGAAATTTTCCGAGAAATAAAAGTTTTTTAAAATATTCTTCAAAAAGTGTAACTAAGGAATAAATTATACTCCAGATTATTTTATGTTGAAAGTAACCACAATAATTCAGATGAAAGTAATGATCAAGAAGATGTTACTAGTAATGAAATTAACAATCTTTTATACGAATTAAATAATTATATTAAAAGACTTCAGCGATATATTAGACGAGAAATTACATAAACTATTTTATGCTTTTCTCACAATATCACCTACCTCGACAATTAGCGAAAGATTTATTTCAAAAACCAAAACCAAAAATCGTTTGATAGCTAAAAAATTTAGTCAACTTTTATTTGTAAAAGATTATTTCCTAAGAACAACCCAAATTGTCTGATTTCACAAAAAAAAAAAACATTTGATATTTTTTGACTGAATGAAGCATGTTTATTTGAATTAATAGTTTTATGTATTTTTTTGTTAATAAAAATATTTTTTATTTTATTTTATTTTATTTTTAAGTTTTTTGTATGAAATGTTTATTTTTTGTCAATATATTTTTTAAATCATTTTTTATTCGTTGTTCTCATCGATTAATCGAACAATTTTTCAGCTTTAATCGTTTGATCGAACGAACAAAATCAATTATTTGAATTATTCGCACAAAGTTGAAATACGAATAATTGACAACTCTACTAAGCAACTGTTCCGACAGCGATTGTACAGCAATGTACACCACAGCGCCCTCCTTCCCACGACAATCGGATCTTCGCTCCGGAACGACCCGAATCCAATTCGGCCAAGGATTGTCAACTCAGCAACAGCTGTATCAGACGGAAGTTTTTTCCACAGGAAAGAACTCCCGTCACAAACAGCATCAGAGCTGCTACAACAACAACAGCGCCCTCCTTCACCACGGCATTCCGGTTAGCAGAATCTTCCACGAAGTAAAAATTTTAATAAAATGTCTCCTCACACAGCTTAATGCGTCTACTTAACATCAGAGGCCCTCTCCATCACTGCTTTAAAAATTAAAAAAAACCCACAATAGCAGAGTTGTAAAAGAATTAAGCCTTCTACATTTTCAATATCTATCTTCTCTATCTTATTTGTAATATTTATAATTTATGCTTCAGAAAATCAGGGTGATAACTTTTGTTTCTGTTAGAATTTTCTGAATTTGATTTTTGTGACCATTTTATGAATCTAAAAGAATATTGGAACACATATGAGCGTATATTCGAGATTGAAAGGTTTCTCACAGTGCCATCTCTATTCGAGACTGCTAATCGAAGTTTGTATATATATATGTATACAGGGTAACCCAGGTAATTGCAACGAATAGAACTTTTGAGTTGTTGGAAAAATAGAATAAAAAATTTATATGCCTGAACAAAAAAAAAAACAAAAGAAATATTAAAATTAAACAAAAATAAACATTCTGAATTTATGTACACTCAGAGCAAAGACATGATTGCAAAATGTTCATGTCAACTAAGTATATCTGCCACAACCAAATAATTATTCATTGAAGCAAATATGGTTGCATTAAACATTATTCCATTATTAAAATATTGCATGCAACACTAAAATAATCATTCTGAGTTTCGTCCCATAAAAACTGAACGTATCAAAAAAAGTATTTTCGCTGCTACAAGAGTATCTTTTGCAAATGAGAATAATAAAAGTTTCTTTAAAATAAATTATATTGTGACCATACATTGTTTGTGTTCTGAAAAGAAATAAAATAGCTGTCAATCGAAGGTAACTTCAGTCGATCATAGAATTTAATAAGAGGAGGAGATGTGAAGTGAAAAAATTAATGTTAAATATATGATGAAAGTTATTTAATTTTACAACAAAATAAAAGTGCACCTGAAATCTTCAACATTAGTGGTTTTAGGTCCATATACGAGTACATACTAATATATGGTGTGAATTAAATATGCGAATGTATGTTTCTTTACAGCATGACAAAAAAAAAAATACTACGGAACTGAAAAGGTGGCAATTGGATTTGATTTAATTTAATGTAATAAGTATTTGTGTGCGCATTTTTCTTTTATATAAGCAAAATTTCAAATTGTTAACATACACCAGGAAAAAAACATTTTTATAGTTACTATAACAGGAAATGATAGTTTGCGATTATGATTCCATCAACCATGTTATTTCTTTGCGTGTACATATTAAGTATTTGGGTGTTGCGATTATCGAGGAGTTGTCGTTATCGAGGGTAGTGTTAACCGAGGTTACACTGTATTTATAAATGTGTTAACAATACTTCTTAGTGTTAATGCAAATGGAAAATTAATCCTTGTTCCTTTTCATATATTTTTTCCATTTAAAATTTAACCCGTCTGTACTTGTTTTTTAAATCTTTTCTTTTTTTTTTTTGTTTATTTTTTTTTTTATTTTTTTTTGGAATACAAAATCATATAATCATAAAATGATCGCGAATGAGTGTGCGTGTGTTATTTTAAGCGCAAAAGTGTGGTTTGTACCCTGTGTTATGTTTGTTGTTTATTCGTATTCAAACTTAAATATTCACTTGTGGTAAATGTCAGAAACTTGTCATATTTTTTGTTTTATAGCCATATGTTGAATCTTTTACCCCTTTTTAAAAAACAATTTATTTTATTTTTAATTTTTTGTCAAATTTATTTTTAAAAATACTCGTCGTATTTATGCGTTCACCATCTTGCATAAAAATTTGTATATTGTTGATGTACAGTTTATCATATCAGTACATGTCGTCGTTCATGTTGCTTTTCTAAGAGTAAAATTTTCACACTCTTTAATGCCAAATGGTGGATGTCACGGTTTTATTTCCTTCAAAATGGGGGGAATAATGTCACATGTTTTAACATTGCAATAATTTTTGTATGTGTAATTTTAAAGAAATAGTGCGATTTTATATTCTTAAAAAAATAAAACTTAACGTATGTACATACAAACATATGTACTAGAGTTATCAATTATTCGCCTTTCAACTTTGTTCGAATAATTCAAATAATAAATAAAAATTATTCGATTAATCGATGAGAACAACGAATAAAAAAAATGCGTAAAAATTACTTATTGACAAAAAATAAATGTTTGTCATTTACACAAAAAAGGCATAAGCATATAACTAAAATAAATTAAAAATAAAATAGTTAAAAATTAACAAAAGAAAAATACATAAAATTAATAATACATAAAAAAAACTTAAAAATGTAATAACTGAGATTACTTTGAAATATTGTATGTCGAGTTTACTTGTACAAAATATATCAAATGATTTTTTTTATGTTAAATCAGATACTTTAGGTGGTTCCTAAGAAATAAACTTTTAAAAACAAGTTTCTTGCTTTCAAACGATTTTTGGTTTTTGTTTTTATTAAGTTAGATTTTGAAAAAAAAAAAACTCTTTCGCTAATTGTCGAGGTAGGTTATTATAGCGAGAAGAGGATAAAATAGTTTACATATCTAATTTTTCTGTTCTTATTTTAGATTTTTCCAAATATACCATAACGTCTAATATCGCTGAATTCTGTTTTATTATCTGAATTTTTACTACTTTGAATAGAAGTACATATTTAATTCGCATAAAAGATTGTTATTTTCATTGCTAATAACTTCTTCTATATCATTACTTTTATCTGAATTATTGTGTAGAGTATAATTCATTTCCAAATTTTTGAGGAATACATATTTTAAAAACTTTTATTGCTCGGAAAATGTCCAGAATTTAAGATATTTTATTAACGTATTTAAAATGTTAATGCGTCTCTTATTTATTCTTATTTTAATAAGTTTTAGTAAATCTGTTGCAAAATAATTATTGATTTTTTTGTTGTTGATCCAACAATTTTGTATATCTTAGAACACTTGTTAAATGTGAATTTTTTTTCTTCTTGGTAAAATTCTGAAAGATAATTATATATAAAAAAAAATTGAATACAATAACAACATTTTCTATTTACAATGTAAGATTTATATAAAGCAATTTATTCTTTTTGGTGTTTAGTGTTTTTCTAACTTATTCACCTGAGAGTGTAAAGAGCCCATTCTTGAAAATTTTTTAACGTTTCATTTAAAACATAATACAACTATTAGGTATGCGCAATCCGACAACAAATACAAACATCCAAGATAACATGTATTTGGTTGATACAAAGTACTCGCTTTGTTTCAAATCATAAAAACAAATTTAACACATTTTTTACGTATGCAAAAATTTATCGATTTATTCGGTATTCGAAATTCGGCACTTTAAAATTTTTCTAACAAGAGTTTGGTTCTGTTTGACCGATTAATCGAATTATTCTTAATCGGTTGACAACTCTAATATATACTACTGTTTGTCCATACATACAAACATACATACTCGTATGTACATACATATGTACTTATGTATTTGATCGTTATTGTTGACTAGTTTTTGGCCGTGATTTCGTTTACGCTAGCTACATCGTACTGAAGGACATAAACTGCCTCCATACCAAATTTATTGAAAAAAGAAAACGCACCATAAAAAAGTACCGAGTATCAGATTTTTCCCACTTTATCCCCCAAAAAGTATACTGGTTGTTATTGTACAGAAAAAAAAGTTAAAAAATTTTTTAACTTCTCTTATAAATTTCCATAAAATATTTTATTAAATCGAAGCAAATATTCGACGATCCCTCCCTCATTTAAGTAAATTGTAATAAAAACATTTATTCCAAACAAAAAATGTACAACATTTTCATTCACATCTGACCTCCGCAACTGACATTTGCTTGTCAATCTGTTTTATTTCGTTTTAGCGCTTTCATTCATTACGGCCTCAAAGACGTCAATTAAAAAGTTTACAAAAATAAAATGATCAAATTATTGACCACAAACTCTCAAACCCATACAGTTTAAAGGAAATACACGCACATATAAAATGATGTGGAATATGAAATTTTCTGGATGTATTTTTCTTTACTCAATATTCGTATCGAAAATTGAGTTGCCTGAGATGGATGCCTTTCAATTCATTATAAAACGAATCGATTGCATTTAACGAGAAAGTTTTCAAGATTTTCTTGTTGTTGCTTTTGTGCTGCGAGTTTCTCGTATATCAAACTGATTAACAGAAGCTTTTACGTTAAATAAACAAATATATTTCATTGTTACATTGCCAAAGATATTGAACTATGTATAAACAAAAGATGGTGATTATGATGAAGAGCATTGTCGATCGTGTTCAGAGACAAAGATGTAGAACCATGAACCGACAAAGATGATGATGACGTGAATGGTTTATGTAAATGTGTCTGTCGGAGATCTTTAACAAATTTTTAGTAAAATTTACTACTGAATAATTGTGGCATAAAAACGACCGTAATACAAAAAGCCATTTGAAAAGATAAATAACTCTACGATTAAAGCCTGATATAATTGATATTTCACTCACATGGGGAGAAGTATTTTCTTAAATAAAAAATATGGGTTACGGTGACGTTGGGGTCATAGCTGGAACTACCCGCTAAGCGCAACCCTTATATCTCAGGAATCTCTCGATGTCTTTTATGTAATAAAGAAGTAAAATTATTAAAAAAATTATTAAAAATCCACTTCACAGGAATTTTTACACTAATTAAAATCCAAAAAAAAAAAAAAAATTAATGAATTTTGAAAATCAATTAGAAAGTAGTTATTCGTAATTTTTCGACAACGTTTCGTTCGACAGAATCAATCGATTTTAACCAAACTTTTTGCAGAGTACGTTGTTTTTTGAGTTTGAAAGTTAAATAGATTTTGGATTGGACTGGTTTCAAAAACTTTATTATCGAATATTCTTCAAGCGAATCGAATTGGTTGGTTAGCGGAGGTAAATTCTTTTAAAATGTGGCTAATTTAATTCTGATCTGCAAAGCTATTCTTAAGTAGTGAGGAGTTACATACACACACAAAAACACATATATATTTATATATCTATAAATACATTTGCACCGACATCATTGTAAAATTAGTCAGAATGGATTTATATGGCCTCAAAACGTTGAGATCTAATGAAAATCCGATTTTTATATATAAAAACATTTCCACCAGGTTTTAATTTTATGGGTCCAAAATGCAAGCAAATACTTCCAAGCTAAAATTTTGAAGATCGGTTACACTACACTACATCTATACACGAAGTAGCTTAAGAATTCGAAAAAGGTTTTAAAACGTTTTTTTTTTGGTTTTATTTACATAATTCTCATTTATTGCCTGATAGTTTTTATATTAGTAAATAATTTTTAAAAGTTCCATTGCATGATGCCTAACATCTAACGATACATTGGCTTTAACAACAACAAAATACAAACATTTATAATATATATGGCAAGATTCTTAATCACACTGTTTACACTAAAAGAACTGAAAAAGCTTAAGGTATTAAAAGTTGTATAATAAAACAACCCATTTTTATTTCAATAAAAAATTTTCTTTTTTCAATCTAAAAATATAAAAACGATCATATCTTTCTTACTTTGTAACAATTCTATTTAGAACAATAATACAATAAAAAAAAAATACAAATATCTAAATTAATTACAAGTCCATTAAGAATTTCGTCTCCACGACAAGTATACGTAAGAAGTAGTAGAACTATTGCAATAGTTGTGATAATTAAAAAAAAATATGTACATGTGTAAACTTTTTCTTTTTAAACCGAAGCAGTTTTTTAATAACTTTTCAAGGCTGTAGTTTTGGTATTCAGAATTTAATCTAAAATGAGTGCAAATGTAAAATAATTTTCTTATGGAAAGTGAAAATTTTGCTATCTTTTTATTTCGTTGTGGACTTTGATAACTTATTTCACGCAGACCTAAATGCAAAAAACATTCAAAAATTCATAGCCACGCTGACTTGGAACTAATGGTTTTTTCTGTTCTATGCACAAAATGGCACCTTGTTGAAAGGTACATGTATAAAATGTCTTGCCAACCCTATAATAATGCAGCTTGTTGTTTCACTAGAACAAAACACAACTTATGAAAAAGTGGAACGCCCTGTTTTTAACAGCTGACAGGTATGTTTTACAGGGCACTTTACACACTGGCGATTTTTACGGAGCAAAAAGTGCAATGTCTTCCACCATTTGGAGGGCGATTTTTTTTAGAATCAAACACACTTTCCTTTTAAAGAGCAAAACATTTTTAAGAAACGAATACCAAAGTACATTTTCTGCATGGAGAAGTACCATTTTTTTGTAGAAAGGAAAACACCATAATATTATGAAGCTTAAATAAAATTTTATTTAGTTGCTATAAAAAAAGTTCGGATAATATTTTATTTATATTCGGGAAATGAATATTATTTCGGCTTATGTGCAAAACATATACCGATTTCAAGGCCGTTACACCTCTAATTCGCGATCGCATGTTCGTTTTTATCACTTTTAAAGCTGTGTACCAATTGGGAATGAATATAACTTATTTAACAAATTTTTCAATAGAATAAAGGTACGGTCACATCTGTCAAACATTTGCCCAAAAAAGCGTAACCACTAAATACGAATGAAAAACTTTTTGATTTATGCATTTATTTATTAAGTTAAACAGCATCTAATAAGATAAGATTCTATTACATTTTCTATAAATTATGTAGGAAACTGTTTAACGTAATAAACAGGTATCTAAATCAAAAGTGTTTTCATTCGTATTTAGTGGTTAAGCTTTTTTGGGCAAATGTTTGACAGATGTGACCGTACCTTAAGTATTTGAATTGAAACTCTTACAGTTTGAATGAAAATCTCAACTTCAATTATTGTAGACTGAAGGCTCGTAAGAGCTGGTACCGATCGAAGTTGATCATAACATTATTTATGTTCGACCCTTATACAAAGTCAAGAATTTGACTAATCCGATTTCAATTATGAAATGTTTAGAATAATTGCTCACTGTTTATATTATATTAATTTAAGCCTAAATAATTAATATATCTTTGCTTAAAGTAGTCAAATTACTTCTGAGACTGTCCTCATGTATAGAAAAATTTCAACATTTCAATTTCATTTCATTTCGGAATAACTATTGAGTTGTGCGTGCTAATATTTAATTAACTCTGAGAAAATAGGAACAATTAATAATAATTACAATTAATAATTGTTATAAATTTGTTGTGTCACAAATTGTTGACAAATGCTCGCTTATAATAAAATAAAATATAAATTAAATAAAAATCTAAAAATCTTTATTTGTTTAATTCATTTCAATAAAAATATTTTATAATTCCACAGAAAGTGTTTTTCACGTGAGTTGCAAGTATTTATAGCAGAAAAATTACATTCAAATAATCAAGGCAATCTGAACGTCATTTGTTGTTTGTTTAGATGCATTTTCAATTAAAACATAATCATCATGGTTGACAATAAAATTTTTCATGTTTTACTTTTTTCTCTTAAATCATTTATTTTAATTGAAAATATATTTTTTTATTTTTCGGTGACGTAAAATTTTATACGCTTGAGTTGTTTGTTTTTAATTTTTGTTCGCAAATTTTCTTTCTTCGGCAGGGTTCTCAGTTTTATTTCCTAACTTTTTGCCCGTTTTAAATTTTTCCTTCCTAAAAATCCACAATATTTAATTTATTTGTGCAGATTAGACAAAACGTGACTAAGAAAGAAACTAATAATTTATTTCCTTTAATTCCAATATTTATTTTATTATTTGCTCCCATTTTTTAAAAACTGTATAAAAATACATTTTTTTTGGCGAATAATTAATTTCATTTTGTAATATAAAAACCAAGTTAAATTACACTATACTTTAGAAAAACTAGTGGTTACGTTTTTTTTTGAACAAATATTTTATAAATGTGAACGTAGCTCTACGCCTGTATAAAATATATGATGGCAAAAACAACACAAACAAAGGAATAAGTTTTTTTTGTTAAAAAATTTGTTCTAGTTTTTTTTATTTTATGGGCAAAAATATATTTCTGGCGAAAGTAAAAGTGTTTAAATATAATAGAAAATATCTTACAAAGGATAATACTTACAATGATAAAAAAACCGTATAAAGCACCTTTAGTTTTTCCATTCAGAAATTTTATATTAAATTTTTTTCTGATGCTTTTTCATTTTCCATTAAAACTTTATTTGGGACTAACACTCAGTGTATGCCCTGAGTCCGGTCAACCGCTACGCCCTAAAAGTTATTTTAAATACGTCCTCGAATTGTCAAATCGTGGACAGATGAAGAACACATGTTTTTTTTTTCTTCCACAACATCTTCATCACATCTTGGACTTAACGGTACACTGTCATGTCCGAAACGGTTTAATAATGAACTAAAAAGCTCTGGTACTCTTGGGATCAAATATTTAACGGAAATAATTTATTTTGATACCGAAATGCAAATATCGTTTTCTATCACTGCCAGGGATCGAACCCAGGTCCTAAGAAATAGTGTGATTTGTTGTCAATGTACTAACCACTTCTCTCAACACCAAAAAATTATTTATTTGTTAATTGGCTCAGTTTATCTTTATGCCATATTCCTTAAGTGCTAACGCCAACTTATTAGTGGATCGAAGTAATGAGAATTACAAGAGCAAAAATCTTGTACAAAAAACATCCACTTCAGAATATTTCGAATGAATTTGTATACTTTTTAATTAAATGTTACCATTTTTTTAACAAACACATCTCGTGAAGTGATTGCTTATCTGCTAAAACACAAAGAGTCTTTGGCCAGAATCGAAACGACAACCTTCAGACTATTAGACCCACACTCCTAGCAGACATGTGGATTAAACTCCCCGAATATTGATAAACACTACTCCCTTTATACTCCTTTCCAAAACCTATTTTCCTAGTTCCGGCTAAACGCTTTGCATACGTAGGGGTCATTCCCTGAGTGCTGGTCCTAATTAAAACAAAAAAATGTTTTTCAATCTAAAAAAAATCTCAGTTTGTGGGATTTTTTTGTGATTTGATAAAGTTCGCAGTTTCAAGCTGTTTTTAAAGCCCTTCCCAAACAGAGATCACGAAGAGACCTTAAATTTTTAGTTATTAAATAGATTCAGTTTATCCAAGCACAGTGCTGAACAAAGTAAATTAAATAAGATCAGAGAAACGGGGTTTTTCCTGGCTGATAGGTACAAACGCTAACCTATTAGTCCGGAGGTTGCGAGTCCGATTCCGGCCAAAGATAAGTACTTCTCAATTTAACGAATTTTAAATAGCGATTTAAAGTGTCATTATGACTTTCGACTTTTTTTATGTTATTTTAATAAAAATTTACGGAAATTAATGATTATATTAAACAATTTATAAACCAAACATGGAAGCAATTGAAAGGAAGAGCGTAATGACTAAAATTTAAGCTTTTCTTCAATTTTCCACACAAAAAGTTTAAAAGAGGTTATCGATTTTGAAACTAAACTATTTTGGTGGAAGCTCTTTCCAATTGGATAAGAAAATTAATGAATTTTACAAGGGCAAATACTAGAGAATTAGCTTCTTTATTCATTGCAGCAAAATTAAAAGTATCAATACAATTTTTCCCAAATTTTCTTAAAACGCGAAGAAGGGTGATTAGCAAGCGATTAGTCAAAAATGACAAAAGTAAGTCTTTATATAAAGTCAGATGGTAACTTAGTTTTATTAGCTAGAAGATCATAAATTATAAGAAATACACTCAGAATACGTTAAACTCAAAACTGAATTAAGCAAATAGGATTAAAACATTCGTTAAATATGTCGAACAAGTACTTTATGTTTTTGGATGGCGTGAGTAAAAATTCCTTAAACAAAAGTTATAAAGGTTTATTCTCTTAAACAAATTCGTATTCCAACTCTGTACAACAATTTTTCTTTTTTATTTAAATTTAAAATTTTGACACTAATAACTTTTAAATTGTTTGGGGAACAACTCACAAGATTTTCGAATAACTGCTTTTTTTCCGGAGAAAAGAGTTCGTTAAGAATAAGAGAAATATGAAAAGAAGTTCTAACGAAGACTTAGGGCGCTCAAATGTTGCACAAAAATGTTCCTCGTCGTGTTTCACATAATTGTACTGAACATAACTTCTAATTTAAATTAAGACTTGCTAAAATTTTTCCTAAACATAAACTATCCAAAGTCCGATATGTGTAAATTTTTGACGATGTCCTCTGTCAGAGTCAGCCGTTGTAGTCTTGAAATTTTGCAAACAATTTAACGTTGTGGAACAGTGATATTTATCCGCCTATATTTTGTTGTAAGAGGTATACAAGAGGAATTTGTTTCTTGGCAAAAACGAAACGCCATTTCGAATTATTTTTTTTACTATTTTCTGAAAATGTTTTCAAATAATAATTTTTTGTTTCGTGCTATAAAATAAACATTAACTTCCTGTACATTTTTGTATAAATAATAACATTGTAATTAATATTACACTCACCCGTATAATTTTTTGTTTATTTTTTTCTAAAAATGCAACAAAATAATGCCCAAATTAAAAAAATATTTTAAAAGAAAAGGAAGCAAACAAAGACATTTGAGATCAATCGAACGTGTTTCTGGCACTTTTCACTTTTCTTTCGCAAATACGTAATTCTTTTTTCTCTCTTTTACTTAAAATATTTTTGGCAAATTTTAGTTTGTTTTCTTTTTTCAGAAAACTTTTAAGCGTAATCATAAAAATACCAGAGCAACAAGTGCTAAATAAATTTGTGACTTGTTGTTTATTTCATTAATTTAAAATCTATTAGAATTATTTATAAGCACACAAGCACACAAGCACACGAACAAGAATTAAATATATACATATATAACAAAATTAAAGTAGAGCGTTAAAATTTAAAAGCAAAATAATATTTTTATGAAAATTACTTGAAACACAAAATTATTCCACTGATTAAAATCAATTCATTTGTTTTTCTATGCTGTACAACATAAAATTGAATGCGCTCAAAAGCAAAAAAAAAAACGAAATTATTTTTAACCCTTTAACGATTAAATAAATTTGTTTTTTTGGCGGTATAAATGCAGAGTTGATCAGATGATGTTGCTGTTGATCGGCTGACTATAAAAACGAACGATACAGAATGTTGCTAAATTAAAAATACAAAAACTCACTGAATTATCCACTCAATTGCCTGTAAAGTATTGTTGTAGTTATGGCGACAGTAAATGGTATTAAATGAGTTTATTTTGACTAGAGATGGACGTGCAACTTGTGCACGTTAAAGGGCTGTGCACATTCTACGTGACGCTCCAAAGGGGGAGGGGGTTGAAGATTTATTACAGATTGGAAATTTTGCACTGAAAAATTTATAAAATAATTTATAAATTATATATAACACAGTGATACAAAAAAGAATGAAGTAAAAATTCCCGGAAAGTGATATTATTTTTCTGATAGGTATTATTGAGTACAACAAGAATCTGTATTTTAAATTTGCCAGTCACATCAGAATTTTGAGATACGGATAAAAAACCGGTTTTGCGTACCTCTATGTACTTATAAGCCAGTAACTTACTTGTTTATTAACCGATTTTCAGTTTCTCAACGGATTCGGAAAGAAGAAACTAGTAACTTTAGAATGGTGTATATATCGTTATGGTTGGCTTAAAAGCTCTTTGTGTATTTCTCCACCAAACACATTTTTTCCCCACTTTTTTTGACATTTTTCAACTTTGCCGATATTTTTACGCATTATTTTATAATGGAACCGTAAAATTTTTTAATTTATTGAAAAAAATAAATTTATTTGTGAGTAAAACGCAACTTTGTTTAAAAAAATCTGTTAAAAATTGACTGAGTTATTCAACCATTTATTAAACCTAAATTTTTGCAAAAATAAAATTTTTAACTATTTCAGTCAAAAATGTTTGCTTGACCGTATTTTTTTTAATTCAGCATCATCAGTTTCTCTCTGAAGTGACCAGCAATATTCTGATTATTTAAAATATAATATATAAAATTAGAAAAAAACAACTTCGCTCCGAACATTTTAACGTATACATTTTTCAATTTTACTCACGTGTCCATCTCTAATTGTTTCATGTAAAAGACAGATTCATTCTGTTTATGAAAATGTGCTGAAATATTATGTTTGTTTAGTTGGATGCTTGAATGAATAAATACAAAAATGATGCTCTGATTCTGTATGTTTTGTATATCATGAAAAAAAAAATTAAAACAGACACATTATGATCCAAAATTTTTTAAAAACTAAATTGAAAAAACACAATTTATTTGAATAAAAAAATCTCTGTTAAAAGAGAAAAACAAGTGAAACCGAAAATTTATGTATGTATGAATATGTAATGAAACATTTGCAAAAAATATTTATTATCATCTCGCCTATAGCAGCTTTTTAAATAAAACAGCGATAAAGATCGACATAAAATACCCTAAATATTTTAAAATAAACTTACACTTAAGGAAACCCGATTGAAGTATTTGGTAATTTTAAAATAAATGCTGACTCCGACTGTAACTTCCTGAGCTAGGTTGACTTTTTTATAACACTTGGTTCAAATAAACCTTTCCATTATTTATCATGATGCACCGACAATCCCCGATGGTACGGATCTGCACCTTGATTTCCTGTCCAAAAGTTTTAATTGGTATTTTTCTCCACACAACTATCCATAATTCTTATGTGTTACTACCAAATCTCTGAAACAACACAGTAGTTGGTTTCTCCATAGGCAGGAGGTTAACATAAGATAGTTTGGCAGCGCTGGCGAACAACCGTCGAATTTGGCAGAACTCATACACTGGTGCTACAGTGATTAGTGGTGAAATGATTTTGAGTTTTGAGATGTACTGTCGGAATTACATTTTATATTCCACATCAAGCTCGGTTCTTTGGTGGCTATTGGTGGTGAGTCCTTCGGTAATTCACAAGATGGTTGCGAACCCAACTCACCCGAAGAGCTTTTAGTTAAACATGTTATGATCGGTAAAATTTAAAGACTCTCAGTGATTTTACTTAAACAAGAGAGGTTGAAGAAGTGATTTCTTAGGCGTTCCCTGGAGATGTCCATGATATCTGTTGCACGTCCTTATGGCAGACCTCTATCTTTTTGAACTCTATTGCCGATAGTAATAACATGATGAGTGATTGATGTGCAACCTGAGTTCTTTGATAGATTTTGTTCTTCCTGTTACTCGTCTTCCGCTTCCTGTTCCGTATGCTGAAAGTTGTTTTCGTGATGTTATGTTTATTTGTTGTGTCTTCCCTGTCGTCAAATGTGTAGCTAGCTACAAGAAAAGCTAACTTTTAAATTGATTTTTCTAGACTAACTTAAAGCTAACTACAATACAATGCAGAATGTAACCAAAATCAAGTAGTAGGTTGAGTATATATTATACTCTCATTTATAATTATAAATCAATTATAATTGAATATGGTGAGCGCCAACAAATTTACTCATTTAGGAACTCTTAAAATTATTTCATGTATTTCATAACTTCTTGCTGTCAATATTTAAGTGGTACCTTAGCTGAGTGGTATGCGCGTTGACTGTTAATCCAATGACCTGTGGTTCAAGTCCCAGCACAGCACCGGTGAAAAAAATTTAAAGAAAAATTTATTATTACAATATTACTATAAAACTACTGAATATAGAATTGAGAAAATAAAATAAAAATTAAATATATTTTTTTTTATGTATACGAGTACTAACTAACTACATTTTGACTTTTTAAAACTAGTGGAAAGAAAAAATGACTTTTCCCTAGGACATCGCCATGTTAAAAAAGCTAGTTTTTTTCAAACATTCAAGTTAGTTTAAAGTTAGTTTTGTTTCCGACAGGGTTGATATAAGTTTTTGGTGGTGCAGATCCTCGCTATATGATGTGTGATCTTGCTATGAATTTTGCATTTACCATTTTTTCCCCTGTAGGTGGATCTTTCTTAACGTGGCTCTTTTAAGCCACGAGAGCACTGGAATATCAGGGTACTTTGTCTTTTGTAGTGCATTATTATCTGGAGGAAGAGGGTCTCTAAATAACATCTCGAACACTACATTAAAATTGTAATTCCTCTACCGTTAAATTCGTATTTAAAAAATTGCACTGTAACCAGTATGCCATGCAAATCTCTGAGCGATATATAGTTCGAAAAATCAAAATAAATCGAAAACCCCTACGAAGTACATACATATGTATGTGTATCCTGCTTTCCGATAATTTTTTTTTTGTAATTGACTTACAGTTCAAATTTTGTGTTTTGAAACTTGCTCGGAAAGACATTCCCCTTTTACCTGCAGAAGTTACACAGTAGTGTGGCAAAATATTGAACTTTATAGAAATTTATTTATATTTAACATTTCGCTTTCCACATACTGATATTTAATAAAAAAAAACTACAATCAATTAATTTTTCTTATATGTACATAAAATCTAAAAGTAAGTTTACGGATTATAAATCTACACAAAAACATTAGTCGTTTAGATGATAATCATGACGGAGTTTTGTTTATGAAGTAAAGGGTATTCTATAAAAGATATTAAAATTCCTATTTTTTATTTTGTAGTCTCATAATTTATTTTAAATTTAAGGAAAATAAATGATATCTTATAAAAATATTAAACATTAAAATTCAAAAGAAAAAATTCAAAACTTTAAGTATGTTATCAATGCAAAATGTAGGGTAATCAGCTAAGCTCAGTTTGCCCACAGAAACATCCACCATAATAATGCTGTTGTTCTTATAAGAGGGTCTGCTGTCTGCTTGTTTACAATAAAAATCTATTATAATCTTTAATTAAATTTGAGTGACTTTATTTTCATCCCTCTGCGGCATGGCCCAGTCAATTTGAAAGTGAAAATTTCGAGTGATATTTTAAAGAGAAAGAATATCGTGGATGACTCTCTCTATAATTTCGAGTGTAAAATTGTGGGAAATTTGTATATATTCAAGGGAAATTTTCTACCCACACAGCAAGTATATTTTACTTTTCGTTTTAATTTTTTAAAATCTCATAAATATTTACATATTTGTAGGCTTTTGCGAAAAATCCATTCTCAAATTAGATAAATCATTGATTTTAAACTAAGAATTTTTAAAATCTCGTCAATGTGTTTAATTTTCATTTTTTATCCGAAAGAGAAGTTAATCTCATTTAAGTTATTTTTGAAATTTATTAAATTTATCGTTTTTTATTATTTCTCAAAATTTCATGCCGTTTCCGTGTGGGAAAATGTTCTTCTTAATTAATAGAAATGTTTTTATAATATTGTGATGATCTCTTTTAAATCGAATATTGTCTATTAGTAATTGATTAAAGATAATTATTTAATCAAAAGTTCAATTAATTTAAAAGTTGTTTGGTCACATGACTAATTTTATTATTTTATTAATGTTAATGATTTTAATGGGTATTAAAAAATATGTCTGTATTTCATACACTCACATTAATCCATAATTATTTTATGGTAAATATACTAACACGGGTGGGGAATGATGTTAAAATAAAATAAAAACTATTATAGACTTGAATCTGAAAAACTCGTAAATTCCCAATGAATTTTGAAAAATCCCAATTATGGGATTTTCTGCTTCACTTCTAGTTTACGTTATTATATTTGTTGAACGAATATAAGGTTTTTCTTACATATATAAGGAGTGTGTCAGTTGAGAGAATCAACGGCAGAAGGCAATACTCCCCCCTCTTAAATTACCACCAACGCAAAATTTTTAAAATAAAACCGAAAAAAATGGTATTTGTTTAACGTGCTATAAATCCAAATTTTTTAATGAAATAAGACAGACACCGACGATATGAAATAATATCTCAAAAAATAACCAGTAACATAAAAACCCAAGAATATGCAGCATTTTTTATGGTTTCATGAGATATGTATGAAAAATTCAGTAAACTTTTAGTGAGCGTACCCGGTTTTCGAAATACATACCTTAAAGAAAAAATCTATAAAACTCTTCGCTTAGTGAAGGCTCCCAATACTCGTATAGCTTAAAGTTTTTCTCCACCATGGTATATCCTGAAACAGCGATGCTTACTAAAGATTTTCTGCACTGCCGAGGGATGTTAGATTACAGTGAACATAAAAAATGAAATAATTCCAAAAAAGAAGAAATTACTTCCAATATGAAATGAAATAAAACCCAATATTTTGGAAGTTACATATTTCATACTAGTGATGTTACGAATATAAATTTTTAGTAATCGAGGTTTATAGCCAGATAATATTTCAAATTTAATTGGAAAAAAATTCCTTCCTTTGCGTCAGTAACAATAAATTGAAAAAGCTTGGTTTGCATTTATTAAAAACTGTATAAAATACCTTTTTGTAAAATATTTCAGTTTATTTTTTAACATAAAAACAATTTAAATGACACTATCCCTAAGCACAATTAATATTTCTTACATTATGTTACTATTGCTTGGAAATATATCTGGTACAACAATTATTTTGAAAATATTTTTGGTACAACAGTTACTGGGGAATAAAATAAAATACAAATATATATGTATTTTTTTATCGTTTGTATCAGTAACATGTGTTACAAAACCAAGGTTAGGTTAGGTTAGGAAGGCTGTCACATATGAAACGTGATCTTGGGTCCGTTAATTCGGTCCCTTTGTGCTACGCTACAGTCAATTGGTTATTCGATTTCCCGTAATTGCCAAAAAACCAAACAAATTCAATGTTCTGTACTCTTTTTCGCACTTTCGTATCAATTTTAACAGATATGTTAAAATGTAGCGTGACGAACGCTACATTCGTACGCATTTTCACATTAATATATTCTAATGTTTTGGTCTTTCACAAGAGGTACCTTCAACTTATACATGGTGTTGGGTACTTTCGAATGACATCAAACATAATTTTTTAGCAGGTATGTGTTGCGAAATAATTGATCACAAAGTTATGTGACGCTCACTACAAAAAATGGAAGTAACTTTGAAACTTGAAGTGTGTTTTCGTAATTTTTAGCGAATTTTGCATAATAAATCACACAAAATCTAGTTTCTAAAAGAAAGATGAATATAAGAGAATTCTAAAGTAACTTATTTGCAGCCATAAAAATTTGTCGTTTTTTATCAAAAGACGTGAACCCTTTGTGACGCACGCTACGTGACGCACGCTACATTTTTTCTAGTAGAATATAAATAGACACATTTGTATTAATTTTGACAAATTAAATTTATAATTTAATTTATGTTTATTTATTTATTTATAAAATTATATATCTAGTCTAATATTCCATAAAAAACATAAAAAATAAGTTGGATAAATTTCAAAATACGAGTATGTTGGTTGGTGGCCTGTTTCTGGGATATGGTATATTTGTTTTCCAAATACTTTTAGGCATACTCTTGCACGTCTTTAATGCCGAATTTGACGACCACTACAGAATATTTTCAAATTATTTTACCTACATACATATTTTAAGATATCGTTTTCCTTACTCTCTCTGCTTGCGCTTTTAATCAGTAATTCAGTGTTGTTTGCGAGAACATATTTTCGCATATAGCGCAGCCACAAGTGTATTAAATTTTACTTCTGCCATTTTTGAAGTCTAACATTCCTCTACTGAGAATTTATTACTAACTTCACATGATATGAATTTACATATAAAATTAATATAAATTAATATATTTTTATTTTATTATATTTTTTTATACTTTTTGTATATTTTTTTCTTTTGGGAAAATGTATGTGCAAATTATACCAGAAATATTCGCTTGAATTTGGCGAACAAGAATACGAATATCTTAAAATAGGCAAATAGTCGAATAATCGAATACGAATACGAGTATTCGTAACAAAACGCAATTTTTTAATGAAACAAAACCTTAAATCACATTTTACGAAATCTATACTACATAGTGCCGTTTCGGGAAAAAAACATGGTGAAGAAAATCTTTAAGACAGACAATAAATCTTTAGTAATAAAGTCTAAGTTATGTCCAATAACGTTTTTGCCGCTCTGAAAGAAAAACCTTCATATAGATACAAGAATATTGATTTCTGGCGCTACAGTACTTTTGTGTATATTTTTATCTATTAAACAAATTCCATTAATTTAAAAAATGTCATAGTGAAAATTAAATATTTAATATTATGAGAGAATCAGTCTTTATGTTCTGTTCTGTTCTGAAACAGCTGATCGATTTTCGTATATACAAAACTGAACAAGTCGTTAGTTTTTCGGTGTCGTCTACAGAAATTATAAATCAGAAATTTGTTAAGTGACAGCTAAAATAAATAAAATTTATGAATGCGATTTTGGAATTTATAATCATACAAAATTATACCAAACTAAAAGAATGCACGATACTGATACGAAAACTCATATTAGTGGAAAATTATTCATTCATTAATTGTTTTAGGTTTCATAACTTTGTGTTAAAACTTTCCTTTTAAAGCTTATTTGTTTTTAGGCTCCAAGAAAAATGCCCCCAAACAAAGAAGTTAAAAATTGTTCAAACCTAATATGAAAGATCCTCAATATATTAAAAATATAAACGAAAATTTTTTGCAGGGGTTGTTAAAGAGGGAAAATAGTCCCAAACTGAAAGTATTAGTTATCATCTTTCCCACTTTAAGGACGTGTTTTATTTGTAGTCTTTTAATTTTTCAAAAGTGTAGGTGTGCAATAAAGTCTTAAATAATAAGACAACATGGCAATAAGTAGAGTCTTTAGTGGGCGGCGTGCGTTGCCATTTCGGGAGTACCATAGAAAAACTAACTTTTCAAATTTTTCAACAGAACGGCACACAATAGAACAGAAACAGAAATTAAAGACTAATAAGCTCTTTAGGGCTTTATTTTGTAAAAAGTAAATTTTTTATAAAATAATTTTTGCAAAAAAAAAAACCACTTTAAAATTGAGTTTGATGATGGTTGTGTGGTGACATGCGAAAACAAGTTTATTCTGTTTTGTTGTCGATGTTGATATCTGATTTGATGTAACTTTTTGCCTCCTTCCTTAAAATATTAACAAGTTTTTATATTTTCTTATGAAGTCTTACGGTTTTTTAGTCCATAGAAATCTGAAATTGAACAATTAACTTTTTATAGAAATTTTCAGAACTATTGAATTTTTTGTACAAGTTGTTAAATTTTATAAAACTTAAACTAAAAGAAACTTAGGAATAATGTAAAATAGAATTTAAATTGAAAAAGCCGCTTTCGTAAGACCACACAAACAAATTCCCATAAAGATTATAAAAAAATCAATAAATTTCTACAAAATTGTTGTTGTAAATTGTAAATGTCATAATTCTTTTAAATAAACCAGATACTGAATAAATACATGCCAGACACGATTTAATCGCCTTACTAGAGTGTCAAAATACAACAGCATCAATTTTTAACACTTAATCTACATACAGAGCAGCACGGCTTCCAACTATCACACACCTTTAAGGTTATGTGAGGTCCATTAAGGCCACCCACGTAGTTTGAACAAAACCATTTACAATTTATGCAAATTTTCTATATTATTAAGAAATAAAAGAAATATTAAGACATTTTAAGTCCCTCATTTTCAATTTAAAATAAAAAAAAAAAAAAAAAATTGTGGAAAATAATAACTTACACACTCTCAATCAATATTGACCCAAAATTAGACACAATGAGAAGGGCAGTGTACGACTCCATAGACTCAGTAACAGTTAACTCAAGTTTAAACTGGACACTACAACAGCCTCAAAAAGGCAAAAGTAAATCTGAATTCTTTAAGTTTCGTAGTAAAATATTTAAACAATAAAAAAAAAAAAAATAAAGAATGCGTTGTATATTATTATTGTGATAATTAACTTTTCTACTTTATGTGACAGTTAAAGTGTCAAAATGCGGTCAAATACTAAAAAGACAAAAGCTGAAGGCCACACAAGTAGTTTGTTGTTGTTGTTGTTTGTCGCATGTTACTGTTTACTGGACGTTATATGTGACGATAAAAACGAATACGTGATAAAACAAGGTATCCATTACTAAACACTTTCGTTTTTTTTTTTTATTTTAAATCGTTCATTAATATATAAAGTGTGAGCTTTAATGAAGCCGTTTCAATAAAAAAACATAGATTTGTTTTTGTCTCCTGATCTTAACCCTAAAATGACAACAATTGTCGACGAATAGTTCATGGCTATTAAAAGTCATGGATGAACAGTATGAAAATGTTGGCGGTTGAATTTGATTTAAAATATGAAATATAAATTTTTCTACAGTTCCAGAGATTGAACCGGCTGCTAGTTTGTGTGATAATTGTGTTTCTACTAGTTGTATCCTAAACACTTCAGCAAGGTGTTTACACATGGTGGATGGGACTTGGTTCAGATGTTGCCACCTTGTGTGCTCTCGAGGTGACTCGTGGTGGTGGTCAATACAAAAATTCACATGGTGTTAAGAGCACCGTCAGATAAAGTCGTAATGGCAGGTACTGACGTTTCAAGAATTAACCACTTCAATTTCAGCTTTCGTCGAATAGCACAACTTTTTTAAATAAGAAATTTAATTTGTTAGAACATAAACACTTTCACAATTTGTTTGCCAATTTTTTTAAATTCTTTTTTAATAAAACAATAATTCTAAAAGTAGTCAAAGTTTCCAACTCTTCTGAAAGCTGCGGAAAATTAATTTCCCGGTACAAACAGATGGACATACTGACAAACGGACAGTCGGACAGACGGACAGATGATCCAGATCCAGGATCCAGAATTGATGTACTTTAACGCTGAATGACACACTTATGCATAATATTACCATTTATGGTGTATGGTACAACAACAACATTCAATGATTGTTTTCGTGTTTCCGCTTTCGATTTTATCGAATAGTGGATTGACTGAATAAAGACGTGGTCAATGATTATTACAGTCGAAGGGCTACGCAAACGAGTACTTAGTATTTGACAAAAAAAAAAAAAACAACAAACAAATTTGATCTTTAAATTCACGTTTACATTTATCAAATATTTGTTAGTAATTTATTTCTTTTAATGTTAATAATTTTAATAATCCTTTTTTGTAGAATAATTAAATTTATTTTTAATATAAAAACCAAGTTAAATGACAGTATTCCTAAGCAAAACTAGTGGTTACATTTTTGTTTGACAAATATTTAATAAATGTGAACGTAGCTTTACAAATTACCTTTTCCTCGGTACTGTCTTATAACTCGATTTTTTTTGTAGGTCTAGCAATCAGGAGATGATCCCTACTTATGTAATGCATTATGCCAGAACTCAGGGAGAGGGATATGTTGTAGTCAACGCGCTTACCACTTCAGCCAACACCACCCTATTTTGTCATTTAAGGGTTAAATTGAATCATTGATTTCTTTAAAAAATTCAATATAAATTTAAAATTTCATAATTGTGACAAAAAAAGAAATCATTTTGAGGATGACCACCACCACCACCAACCAGCATGTTTCTGTTTTTTGGTCAACTTAATTTTCGTATTAACAAATAAAATTTTATAAATAAATAAACGTAAAGTGAAGCTAAGAAACCATTTAATAGTTTGTTTGTGTGACCCTCATTATCTATTTTGAGTTATTTTTTTTTATTGTTAATTGAAATTTATCGTTATGATTGTAAACCGTATTATTTTTATGTGTCATTCAGTGTTTTGACAACACTCCCCTTTTATAATGTCTTTATTTTAATTTTATTAAAGCGATTATTTTTACTTTTGATTTAAAATTTCTAATCTCTAAAATCTGAAAATTTATTAATGATTCAGTATTTCAATGATGTACTTCAATATTTCATGTAGAGATTATATGGGAGTGTGTGTGGATTTCTTAATATCTTTACTTTCGATTGATTTGGTTTGTCTATTTCCAATATGATCTTCTGTAATAAATCTCTTTGGTATTTTTAGCATTGATCCTGATTTATGATGTATGATATTTTTAATCAAAAAGCTTATCGAAATAAAAATTCAATTCCGGTAGTTAATGAATTTAATTTTTAAAATTTTACAGTCTGCTTTACAACTCAGTTTTTTTAAATGTGTAATAAAAACTATTTTGCATCATATAAGATCCAATAATTTATTATTTATGTTTACGGGTGTTCAAACCTAATAATGGGGAAACAAATTCTATAATCGTACTTATATCATCGTGATAGAAAACATATAAATTGGTTAATCGATTAATGCAGGACTCTATCATCCTACTAGATTTATATGATTGTATGTTTGGATGTTTGTCGTATAACATATGAATCTGATTAAAATATAGGATACTTATAAAGGGGTAAAAAGGGACAAAAGTTTTACTTGGGTACTTTTACAAATATAACAATATAATTATTTATTTTTATTTAGGTACTTTTTATCGAAACATTGATACTTTTTATGCTCTTTTGCTTTTGTAGTTTCTTACTTTTGGTACTGCTCAATAAATTTGGTACACAGATACTCGTAGTTTATTACCTACTAGTGATGTTACGAATATCAATTTTTAGTATTCGTGAATACGAATACGAATATTTAAAACAGTATTCGCCGAATACGAATACGAATACGAATATTTCTTTTGAGGTTTATATTTCAAATTTAATTGGAAAAAATACCTGCCTTTGCGTTAGTAAATATAAATGAAAAAAAATTTTAGTGATTTAACATTATTATTGCATTACGATGCCGAATTTGAAAACCTCTACAGAACATTTTTTAATTATTTTACTTACATACTTTCAGATTTCGTTTTTCTTACTCTGTTTGGGTTTTTAATTAATAATTCAGTGCTGTTTAGCGAACATATTTTTGCAGAAGGCGCATCCACCTGTGTCAGTGGAATTTCATATATAAAAAGTTTTAGTTTGATTCCTGTAGCTTCCCACCCTTATACATTTACATATAAACAGAGTCAAAACATCTCACCGAGTTTCTTTAAATATCATGCATTTAAGTTATACGAGTATATTCCAATTTATTGCCGATAGATGATGTACTTTCTTCAATTCACTGCTGCGAAAGCATTTTTAATTTTATTAATACATTTGAGACAACTTAAATTATAATTTATATATATTTTTGTTTATTTTTTAAGAAGGTTCTTACTTTGCGTGAAATACAATGGTTTTTTTTAATAAAAATTAATATATTTTTTACATTTTATGTCCTTTTTTAAAACTTTTGTATGATTTTTTTTTTGGAAAATGTATGGGAAAATTATTCGCTTGAATTTGTTCTACGAATACGAATATCTTAAAACAGGCGAATAGTCGAATAGTCGAATAGTCGAATACGAATACGAGTATTCGTAACATCACTATTACCTACATTAACTTGTAGTGTACTTAACTTACATATGTATGTAAATAAATTATTTGTTATAAATTTTTTTTTATAAATTTAATTTTTTATTACTGAATTTGAAATATATTTTTTATTTACTTGTTTGAAGACTTTTCGAATATGAACGTTAAAATCTACTGATGAGTTGGCAGGCATTAGCACCAACGAAATGCATGGCACAGGAAATCTTATAAAATATAACGAAAAAAAAAATAAGATTACTAAAAACCTACGAGGGCTGCTGCCGAGGCAGCCCCTTGCTTTGTACTTCTTTTTGCTTTAAAAGTGTAATGAAAAATTTTTGTTGAAAGACTTTTAAATGATTTTTATTTAATTCTCTTTTAATTGATTCGTAAAATATGTATATACAATTTTCGTTAATAAGATGCAAAAATGTATTTAAATAGAAGTCAGCCCGAAGTTTGATTTCACGTCACATAATTTTTAAAAAGCCAAAAAAATCGGTGTCGAAAAAAATAGATTTCAGTTAAATTTCTGGTTGGCTTCGTCGTTAGCAGAAAAAAGAGCACATATGTAATAAAATATTCTAGGAGATCCGCTTAATAAATTGAGGATTTTTTAATTGCGGCAGCGTAGCATTAACGGTCCATCTGGAGTGGGAAGCGAATTTCAAAATTCCTGCATTTCTAGAAATTGCTGAATTGGAAAATTTCGTCTTCTTTCTAACGTGTTATTTTCACATGACGAACAATTGATTTTACACTAAAATCAAAACATAAATATTTTGTTCTCCAGTTTTTTTTAATTTTATTTGTTTGTTGCGGGTTCGCAATATCTAAATATATATTTCTTTGGTTGCCATACCAACTCATCAGTAGATGTTTACCATTTATGTTTAAAAAGTTCCAAAGCTCACCTATTTATACATAAACTCACAAAATTTCTTGAGTATATGCTCAAATACATGTAAAATTTTGTAAAGTTGAGATTTGCTTTTCATTTTTGCCTTATAAATACTTTTAATAGCAACCAACGGTTGCCTAATTGTGTAGGTGTAGAAAAGTAAACACATTCATAATGAAAAATTATTTGTTGGGTATATTTGTAAAGTTTTTTAAAAGACTAATTTTATGCTTTGTAATTCGCAAAACTTTTTTTGAGCGTATGTATAAATAGATGAGCTTTGGAAATTTTCACATGTATGAACATGCTCAAATAAATGTAAAATTTTATTCTCCATCATAGTCAGGGCTTTCTTTCAAGTTTCCATGTGACTCTAACATAAGATACTGTGGCAAAATTATACGGAGTTCTTAAAATCAATAAGAAAACTTGTGTATTAGGACCAATTTCTTTAATGCATAAATTGTCTATCACATGAACTAAGTAGATATAAACAGCTATAATACATGTATAACAGAAATTTCTTTAATAACGCGAATATCCATCAATAAGTGCTATGAAAGAAAAATAGGATGTTATTAAGGAACATACTTAAGTTTTGTATAGTTTGCTTAGCTTGGTTTTAAATTTAATTTCAAGTACAATTATTTTTTTTTTGATGAGAGAGGAATTTGGTCGTAAGAATTGAATAAAATTAGACTGCACGGAAGGTGGTCTCTATAGATGATTAAAATCTTTCATCTAACTCAGCAGAATCTATTAATTAACCAATTCATTGCAGCTTTCGTGATTGGCAGTGCGGTCTAAGCGGTAAGCAATTTTGATGATGAGACTATGGTTAGTCCTGCAATGAAGTCTAACTTTTCTCTGTTTTATAAATTAAATTATACGAAGTTAGGCTTGAACTAAAATTCATAACTTTATTATCAATAATTTTGTGTCCTCGTTATTGTTAAAAGTAACCTCCAGTTGCATTTGGCTAAATCATCTTAAAAAAGTGTATTTGAAGAAGTGCTTAGATATTTTTTTTTTTGACACAGACCGTGAACGTACACTCAGAAAAATTATGTGTTGGAAACCGGCTATGCCGATAGAATATCTGTTGCAGAGATTATATTTCAGAAACCGATTTCAATGTACCCAAAAAAACATTCCATAATCATAACCACAAGACCACAATTGTAATAGACTTACGATTTTGACAATTCTTAAATTAAAAATATTCTTTTTTAATCCCAAAATGGCGAGCACAACTGAATAGAATGCAATGAATTGGATTTTATTAAATTTACAATAAAATAACCACTTTTTATCGATTGTTGCAACTAAATATTGGTTACTTTTATTATCATAATCTATAGCAGCAAAGTAAAATTAAATGTTAAGGTTTGGTTGATAATCCTAACCGATTATTCGGTTTGCATAAGCAATTATAGTAAAATAAGTACTTATTCATTTATCGATATTTATCGATTTTAAAATACTAATGTAGCTCACTTGTCTAAGGCGATGTGTGAGTTCTTTGTTCCATACCAATATTGGACAAAAATAAATTTTAAATTCAAATGAGTAAAGCTACGTTCATATTTATCAAATATTTGTCGAAAAAAAAACCTAACCAAGAAAAAACACTAATACTTTATTTCTTTTAATTCCAATATTTTTTTAATTACGGGTTCGTATTTATTATAAACTGTATAAAAATACTTTTTGTAGAATAATTAATTGAATTTTCTAATATAAAAATAAAATAATTAAAAATATAAATGACGTTTGGGACAATTATTTCATAAATGTGAACATAGTTTAAATATATTTTTGTTTCTAATTAGTAAATTTATTTTACACAAACAATAAAGGCCTCATTAGTCTTGACTTTTACTTTCTGTTCTGTTCTGTGCCGTTCTGTTGTTGAATTTTTGTAGTTAGAAGTTCTGTAAAAACGTATCAGCTGTTTCTTAGAGAATATACATAGCCGAATTTACATATTTTATCGGCGGCGGCGGCAGTGTTCACCAATTTAAAACGGCGCTTCGTCTTAATTATCAGGTTGAATAATTTTAAAGGAAATAAGTTAAAAACGTTATTTAATTAAAAACAACTCTACTCACTATAAATTTTTCATGAATATAATATTTTTTTATTAAAAATCGTCTTGTTTTTAATGTCCTTAAAGTCGATGGCGGCGGTCATAATAAAAATTTATCAGCGATTACGCGGCAATTTTGTTCTGATCGGCTTGGTTTACTGAAACAAGCAGCTGTCTCTTGCTGTCACTTAGAACTGTAAGTAAAATTCAGTTGTCAACAGAATGGTCCGTAAGGTCTTCCGCACACGAGTCTAATTATTAAGCCGCACAATTTTTGTTCTTTTATTCGCACACGAGTCTAATTATGCTGGCATAAAATGTATACATGTACTCAGCTTTGTATGTGTTAGTGTTTTTTGTATTCATTTGAAGTTTGCCTTTCGTTGCATACACATTATTATTATTATACACATTACGGAACATACATAGTAGGTAGAAATATTATGACGAGAATAAGTGATGATGAATTGGCAATTATATTTTAGGAGGAATTACAAGTATAAGAAGCGAATTTACTGAATATTTTTGGAATGAGGGAAAATTTTAAACATCAATATAAAAAATTTTTAAATTGCTTCACAACTTCTAGGTATACTAATAAAAAACTTTAGCCAACATTTTTCAAAGTTTTTAATTTAATTGTGTGTGTAACTTATTAATTATCTTAGAACTTTTGTAGTTTTTTAAGTACATTCTGAGAATTTTTATAATTAATCTTAAAAAATTCTATGTTTTTTAAAAGATTTATTGACAAATTTAATCAATTAATAATTAATAAACATAAACCGCTTATTTACAAAAAATATTTTCTGCTTATAAAAAAATAAAAACATAAAATACCAAAATATAAAATTTTACATTTATTTGAGAATGTACTCAAGAAAAAAAATTTAAAAACATATAAAATACCTATAAAAAAAAATTAAAAATGAATTGATAATGTTTCATACTGTTTTATTAAAACATACATAAATGCATAAATTTTGTTTGCGCGACCAACCCCCTTTTTCATTGTAATTCATGTTCACTCGACAATTGCTAAAAAACGAATAAATACGGTCTGTAAAAAAAAAAACACAGAACCTGTGTATTCGTAAGTGTGTATGTAATAGTTTTGTGCTGCTTGTGCGGGTATGAGGCTGGTTGAAAAATTGTTCCAACGAAAAACCGCTCTCTTCACCCCTCTCGCCTAAAAACTCTCATGTTATGCCAGCATAATTAGACTCGTGTGCGGAAGACCTAACAGAACAGAACAACTAATTGAAAATATGTGTGGCATACACAAAAAATGAACAGCTGATCCGGAACAGAACAGAAAGTCAAGACTAATTCTACCTTAAGCCTGTTGTTTTCTTATTTTATTAAGTTGTTGTAGAGTTGCATATATGTATGTACATACATAATTGATATTGACTTACTTTAGTCAGAAAAACAGTTTTGTGTTACGTCAGTTTGAGTTCATCCCACTCAGGTTACTCAAACCGACACTCAATTATTTCAAACAAGTGTTTTCTGATAGTTAATTTTAACTAAACGATTACCCACATTAGATTAGGTTCGGTTAGGTTAGGAAGGGTAGTGTGCAAGCATACATGCACTCAGAGACCCAATTGAATTCAACGTGATACCCATACCTATACCTTTATTAGAAAATTTCCTTAACCTTCTTAAAGTCTTAGAAGAAACTAAAAAGCCCTTATAATATATGTACATACATATCTTATTGCCACTTTATTCCTATGATAAAGCCCTCCTTATATTTTTTGTTCAACAAAGAACATTTATGTATATATATCTTTATTGAAATGTTTTTTTCCTTAAATTAAGCTATAATTGAAATTAATTTATGATGCTTTCTCAGCTATACGTCCTTGGCCTTGTGAGCTTTTTGTATAGCAAATATAAATAAATAAAAAAAAAAAATATATTCTCAAGCTTGTATTTTGCAGCATCACTAATGCCGTGATGGCAATATCTGCTCCGTTGTCTTAATTTCCTTAAAACAGAATTGTTATATTGCTTTACGATGAACTAGCTCTTTTGCACTATAAAAGTGTTTTATAAAACGAAAATATGGCATTAGAAGTAAAACTTATTCGAGTTGATTTTGATTTCAGGTCTATTTTTCAAACTGAACTATAAGCTTGCGAATATATTCAAAGATAATAAATAGTTTATTTTATTTCTTATTCTACAACCTTTTCAATTTATTAGTTATGTATAAAACTGTTTTACCTAATAAACACGTGTAGGGTATGTAGTGGGTGGTTACGCTTTTTTGAGCAAATGTTTGCCAAGTGTGACCGTACCTTAAGTAAAACAATTTAATTTCGTTAAGTATTAAAAATATTAATTCAATTGTGTTCAGGATTAAAATGTGCGTAAATAATTCCGATTATCTTCCATTTAAGATTCCATGGTTATTAAGCATTTTATCGGTTGACGCAATTATTAGATTAAAGGCCAGAACTAAAAATTCAGTGGTACTACACGAAAATTGTAGTTGGCAACAAATTTGGTATTCATAATGAATCTCTTAACTCTGTGTACCAAAGTGACAATGATTTATTTATTTGGCCTCCGTTTTCGCGGGTGTTTTATTAGAAAACTAATTTAATGCCAAAGAGTCTTTCAAAGAATTGAAATTTAACTGATTTCAACAACGATTTATAGTAAAATAGGCGTTTCTTTAAATCAAGTGATACACATACATATACAAAATATGCTACTGGCTTTTATAAAAAATAGTAAAAACCATTTTATAAACCATTAATTAAACAAAAATCTATTTTATAGTTTAGTCAGCTAAATAAAGAGAAAACATTTTGAGCATGAATATTATAAGTATACCGATTTCAAGGCCTCTGCACCTCTAATTACCGTTATTCTTTTATAAAATATTATTTTTGCATTTTATGGTAAGTGAGTTTTCGTGATTTTCAAAAGAGTGCGATTTGATATTTTATCTTATTATTACGAATATTTGTAAAAATTTTCAAATATTTTATGGTAAAAACTTTAAAAACTTGCATGATTATAAATTGTATAAGATCATTTAATACGAGATCGTAATTCAATTTAAATTACGAATATCAGCGGAGTCTTGGCAAATTGAATGCATTTTAGACCAACAGTGAAAAGTTAACAAATGTGGGATTAACATAATTTATTAATTTTAATCCTCTATTGTATATTTTATAAATATATTTTTTTTATTAATAAAACGTTTATGTAACAGTCATTAATCAAAAAAGTCTGCTTGGAATTGCAAAATCTCAATGACAATTTTTAAACACAAACAAAAAGATAAAAAACAAAACTCAAGAAAGTAGCAGGTACATTTATGTTTGTTTTTCCTGGTATTCGTTCGTCCTCAATTAAATTGGATTTATTTTTCTTTTTTTTTAACTTAACATGATATCGTGATCTTGGTTAAAATGTAAACTTAATTGTTAATATGATTAATTATCCATTAACATGAATTTTTATTGCCAATTATCAGTATCCAACTACTGGTCAGCCAGTTGGTGTTGGAAAAACTGTTGAAGACCAATTACATACTTCACAGTTTTTGGCCCAAAAAGATGATGCCACTTAAAGTACATGGTTTACTGAGTTTAGCAAAGAAATTAAATAAAAAAAAAATTTTAACATTTAACGGATAATAACTAAAGACAACAACAAAAATTACAACAACAACCATTTCAAGTTACTAAAATACTAAAAGTTTTATAACGTTAATCGCTAGAATACTTGAACAACAGATTTAACAACAAGATGGCTAAAAATAAAACGTAATCGTTTTATAAGCAAAAGATAAGATTTCAAAGATAAAATAAAAAACTGTTAAATGTGTAAAACCTGTGGCTGTTGTGGCCAACAATACGTGATCATGTTATATTTTTTTTTTTGGTTGAATGTTGTTTTAGATCTTCTTTAAAGCACTTAACCTTAAAAGCTCATTAAACAATTTGGCCTAAAGCTTAAATGAACATTTTATAGGAGGAGAGCAGGCCAGTACGAAGCCTTTCTGCCGCTACTAGTGTTGTTTTTGGTGTTTTATTTTAGCTGCAGATTCAACAAGAACAATATTGAATTCATAATGTTAAAAGAACAGTAGCAGTTGTTGCAAGGAAAATGATGCTGATGCTGATGATGGTGACCATGATCATGATTACAAACTGTGAGAGAAAGCAAGGTGTTGTCTATAATTGTTAAGACCACCTATAGTTTTATTTTCAAGTTACAGCGAAATATTATATATTAACACATTTCTCAAGAAATCAAAGGCGAAGCTTTCGGGACGACTAATCGCATATTGCAAGACGTAAAACTATTAACATCTTGTAAGGTAATTTCAATTTCGAAATCATTTCTATTGTATGTAATTCAGAAAATTTGGTTTGAGCTTCCATTTGCCAGTTCAACCAAGTCTTCAAAGCAGTATTGTCAGCTTAGGGCTTTTCCCATTTAATGGAATGTCGCATTTATCTTTCCATTTAAAGTTCTACATGAGCAGACTCGCAGCATTAATTGCAAATTGCAACTTCCTCCCAAAATATTGATTATCGCATCATTTAAAGACCAATTTTCAAAATTAGAATAGGAAAAATATTAAATGCCTGCAACAATGTAGTGAATGTTACTTTTACAAATATTTTTGAAATAAATTTGGTTTCAGATACTAAAAAGAATTGATTTCTTGAAAAGAAAATTTGTCGGGGTTTCTTATCCGATCTTAATCTCAAGCGATTATTCAAATTAATGATCGTTTAAGTGATAATTTTTTATAGATGGAACCCGGTAATAATGTTTACATTAATTTAATCAATTATTTATGAATAAAGCTGTAAGTAGTAGAAATTTAAAGTAGATTCAAGTGTTAAACATATTCTCCACCTCTTCCTGAAGGAAATTAAAAACAATCAACATGTACCATTTTTTTTTACATAGAGACAGTCAAACATCAAAAATAAATGAAAAATAAAAATACGTTAAAGTTAAAAGAAGCAACTTTTACTATTAAAAAATTATTAGAAACTAGAAAATTTTCCTCATACATTAAGAATGGAATTTTCTTGCTAAAAGCATGTGAAACATTTTTCTTTTTACACTACGACACAAACACAAAGTGAAACAAGCTACGAACAAGTGATCCTCAATTATGATATGAGTGAAAGATGGTCATAATGAGTTTATTACAATCTCCTTTCTTATCGGCATATTTTGATTTGAGTTTAGTTTTCGTTAAGGCGATTTATTAATTATGTTTGAAAAAAAAGAAGAAAATAATAAAAGCTGCGTGCATGAACTCATATTTTGTCAGTTATCAATCGGCAAAGTTGCTCAGAATAATTTATAAAAAAAGAACAATATTTACAACACAATATAAATCAATCAAGTCAACAAGACCATTGACAGCAACCATGCATAACAGAGATAATCTTTGAGGTAGACAAAAACAAAAGAAATAAGAAAATATTAAATACACTGTAACAAAGTTTGTTTTTAATAGGAAACAGAAATTATATTTTATATAGGATTACGGCCGTAAAAATAAATTAACCCCAGAATGCATTTTAAGTTTTGCTTCAGTTCTGTCTCTTAATGTGAATCTTGGTATTTAGTATTTTAAAAGACAATAATTTTTTTTAGGACATTTTAGACCATTATCTCCCTGTTTGTTCGAAAGGTTTTGTGATTTTTAGGAACACTTTGTAGCGGACTAAATGATACATAGAAGACAAAAATTATATAAAATGTCAATTATTTTAATATTTTAATTTAAATTTGAAACTTGTTTCATATAATTCTGTTCTGTAATTGAATCAATTAATGCAGTGATCATATAAAAACGTTTATTTATTTTCGAATGGGTTTTTTAATTTTTTCGTATGAATAAAATATAAAATTTTTGTCGGAAGTTGAGCTTCAATAACGAAATTAATTGAATCTGCAATTTTCGTAACTGAACCAATGCTAAAAAACTAACACTACCTGCGACGCTATTAGCTTGTCTGCAGAAAACAATCAAGTTCTATGGCCGCAATCGAATCCGAAACCTCTTCACTAACAAGCAACAACATGCTTACGCAGATACATGTTGCTTTTAATATTTATTAAATTATTTAACTCAATTTCTCTCAGTGTTTTCTTAAGTCATTTGCTCTAAATCAATCATTTTATATGAATGACTTAAACTTTATCATACCAACCATGTGGTCTATCGGCTTAACTACTAACATATTTTTCACATTTTATCCAGGCTCCACAGCGAACAGAAAAAGTCATGGTAAGAAAAAAAAATTAAGAATTAAAAAAAAAAGATTTAAGACCGGAAATATGTTGAATGTAGAAAGTCAGATAAATACCAACACACCTCTCGACAAACATTTGCACAGACTTGCATCGTGTACAAGTTGTTCACATGTACGATTGCCATACAAGTAATAATTAATAACAAATCAATAGTTATTTAACGAATAAAACCAATAAAACATCTAAAAAATAAATATAATTGACTTACAAACAAAAAAGATAAAAAAGTTGGGTAACTTTAGACGGTGTCTTGAACTTATTCAAGATAATAAAGGTACAAAAACAAGTGTTTTTCTAGGAGCATACAAAAAAGTTCTGGATACAAAAAGTTTGCGCCACGACGACTTTTTTAAAATATAAAAGAATATTGATTATCGCGACTAATATCAGAATCGTTTCAATATAAAATTTCCACTATTTATTCACCAACACCTCGCATTCTTTGTCATATTTTTCGCAAATATTAAAAAAATCTCATAAATATACATATGAAAAGTAATATTATCAGGCTCAAGTTCAGTTTTATTGAATTAATGAAAATTCAAAATTACTAAGAGTTTTTTTATGTTGAAAAATATTATTATTTATATCCAATCAGTTTTTAGCAGAACGTATCAGTACTGATTTCAAGCCCGCTACACCTCTCATCAGCGTTCAATTGTCCATCTTTACAATTTACGTAAAGTGGATACTAATTGAGAAGAAGATCAACTATTTAACCAGTTTTCAACAGAAATAGAATATGAGAATTAATTTTTAATTCAATTTTTATTCTACATATTGAAACAGTGCTGGTTAGTACGAAATTCCCTCATCAGTGTTTGGAGATTACTAATAATCAAAACAAACTCATAGTCCGTTATTATCAAAGTATTCTACTTTGTAGTTTAACGTTTTTTGTTGTTTGTGGGCACGAGCTATATATACCCTAATAACAAGGGTCACAGTAATATGTGAATTTCCCTAATATAGAGTAAAAACAACAAAAAACGTTAAATGAGAATGAGTTTTAAAAATAAAATTTTTACATGCAGAACATTTATTAGAATATTTTGTTGATTGATTTGGACAAAAAAAGCACCGGACCCTCTTCATATTTCTGATTTACAAAATGTAAGCTTGAGTCACTTTGAAGATTTTTTTATATACGATTTAGTATGAGTACCTTTTGACATATTTTGTTTTCCGAATAAATACGTCGTTTATACTTTTTATTTCGATTACAGTCTGGATTAAAATTATGTACGCGTTGTATGCTGATATATCAAAACTTCTGTATAAGAGTTTGAGGCCATTGATTGGTTCTCTTCTTACAATTTTTAGTACTAATAAGTTGGTCTAGTGCAGTGTCGGGCGATTTTTGAAATGCTAAGCACGCGTGCTTAGCAAGAAAATTCTGTTTGCGCGACGTCGACACACGTATACTATAAGCATCTTCGTGTAGCTTATGAGAATTAACGTTCGGTTGTTGCTTTGTTATCATTTCGTCAAAGTAGGGTTATATAGTACGAGCTAAAAGTCGACTTTTCGACTTTTCGACTTTTTGCTCAAAAAAAGTCGATTAAAGTCGACTTTTCGACTTTTTATATGAAAAATAATTCTAGCATATCTGACCTATAGAGTCTCGCTGCAAAATTGATAGTCATAAAATAAAAAGATAGTCATAGAATGCAAACTTTGGAAGTTATAAGCGAAAAACCAAAAAAAAGACTAATTTTTACCCGTCAAAAATTTTATTAGACACATTCAGATTCGTGTTCAGCAGCCCAAAATCCATAAGGATAGCCAATAAAACCAAATACACCAGAACTTTTCACTGTAGACAAAAAAAAAGTTAAATGACTGGGATATTTAAGTGAGCACATTATAAAAATGTGCCTCGAACCTAGTTTAATGACATTGAGGGATTTTTTTAAATTAACATTGGTACAAAAAAATTAAAAATTAGGGGATTATGAAACAAGAAACTTGGTAATTTAAACCGTACAAATTTCCTGGTAAAAGTTTAATAAGAACGTGGTCAAATATTTGTTTTTTAGCAAAATACTACCAATTATGTACAAGAAACTTGGCAAATAATTGTTATCATTGCTCAAATGTTATATTTGCCTTGACAAATGATTACAAATTTAATAAACAATGATTTACCAATGAAATGACATAATCTTGCCCTCGGTATTTCTTTGTGTGTAGAGTTAGTTGCTGCAAACAAATTTTGGAAATTTTGAGTTAAGCTAGGGGCAAATCTAGAATAGGAATAAAGAATTACCTGGCAAAACTGCATATAAACAATAACTGATAATAATTAGAGCGAGTGAACTAGCACTATTGTTATACACATATAGCAATCTTTTTTCTTCACATTGTTTTTATTGACTCGTTCAATGTTGCTAATTCCATAAACTAACAAAACCTTAAACTTGGAGGGAAAAAATATTAATAGCGTTTAATACGGAAAAACCTCAAAGTTGACTACAATTTATTGTTTGCTTCATCGAAAACCAGCAGAAGCAAGCAAAAACAAAAGAAAAAAAAGTCGATTAATCGAAAGCAAAAGTCGATTTTTAGACTTTTTGACCACAAAAAAGTCGACCTTAGACTTTTCGACTTTTTACTACAAAAAGTCGACTAGTCGATTAAACGATTAATCGACTATAGAACCCTACGTCAAAGTAAATCAAACCAGTCGCTGATCAGCACTTGTTTGAGGAAGACCTCGCTTATAATTTTTTGTTTACACTCAAAGCAAAATGTTCAATGAAGAATGGGAAGATGATTTTTTTTTTTTATAATTTTGTTTTTATTCGAACTTTTTATTTTAATTATCGAATTTAATAAATTATCAAGCTTGAGGTCTTCGTTTTTAATAAATTTTATTTTTATTTATTATGTTTTCTAGATATTTCTTTACTTATTAAATATTATATTTTATTTCATTCGTTGTGTAACTAGTTTATTATTAAATGAATATTGTTTTCGTTATTATTATATTAACATAAAAAGTATTATTGAAAAAAAATTCAAATCAAATAAAAATACTAAAAGGCAAGAAATGTATATTACTTTTGGCAACAGAAAAATTTTTCGAGTGTATAATTATTGACGTTCGTTCGTTTTTTTGCTGCTTCCCATACCAAAACATATGAGAGAGTATGTGTGTGCCCGACACTGGTCTAGTGTATCAACTCCGGATTTCGTTTCATTGTAAAAATAAATGATTTCAAGCTTTTTGATGTTAGCTTTTATTTCTTTGTCGTGGTGTAATATGCTGTGCAAAAGTACGGATCGATTTTTTTTAGGTACATATCCCACTACGCTTTGATGAAGGGACAGCGTTGCGGTATGTAACTAGCTGCTTATCTACTGCCACACATTCAACAGGGCTAAACATTTGCCGTAGGTTTGATTCCCAATGGTTGCAACCTCTAATTGGAGCAAGTTTATCGCGAGCTCGGCTTTAATTTCTATCCGACGTCTTGTCAATGCGATTTGACGCGATATATTTTGGAATTTTCGTAATCTCACTTTCTATTTGAATAGTGGTCTGCCTTTGTGGTCATCTCATAGACCCCAAGGCTTCACCATTAGATCGGTATACACCAGCCAACAAAAGCAGTCCGAAATATGCTTCAGTGGTTAGGGAATCCAAGTTCTCCAAATAATGATTGACTTAAGAGCATTATAAGTTACCATACAAATTAGTCATATCAACTAGATTTTTAACATCACTTGGCATAAATAATAAAAATGATGATTTGTTGTTTTCTCCCCTAGAAACACCATAACGCGTAGGCTCAGGGAAGAGATTTATATTATAAAGCCTGCCAACCACTTTCACTATCGATGTTTCGGACTACGCATATATCCCACATTTAGAATTTTATATTGTGGCATCAATTCTATTTTGTTGCAGAACTTTACTGCTACAATTACTAGAGCATCAAACTCAGGAGCTAACATTTTTTCAGTTTTATTACTTTTTGTAATCCCAAAAGCAAAAAAACACTTGCTTCCAAACAGATTCGACGTGTTTTGTTCATGTTATTGGTATTGGTTAAACGTACATTGAACAGACAAATAAATTATATTGTTTTTAAGCTCAAATCGCATTGGGCAATTTTGACCCAAGTATACCAAATGCGCAAGTTTTTTCATACAGCCATTCTGCAATAATCTACAAGACATCTATTTTACACATAAATAGCATTCATTAAAATAATAATAGTACTAAAGTTTAAACTAAATCCATTGAGTATTTCTCCAAAAAATTAGCAATGAAACCCGTTTGGCCAATTTTGACCCATTAATACATGACAAGTGTTAAATACACTTTAAGGAAAATCATTCGGTAAAAAAATAAAGTTCCCTAAGATAATGAAAAAAATTTGCAATCTGTAATGGCATTTTGAATAAATAAAAACGATTCCATTAATTTGGAAATCATTTAGGAATAATTTTAATGTAACAAAAAAATTACTGATCACAAAACTAAATTTTAAAATATTCAGGAAACACTAAAAAATAGACTACAAAAACTTAAACAAAACTATCCTACAAATATGCGGCGATTTCATTAAATTTGGCAAAATATGCACTAACGAATCCCTAAAATTAATTTAAATGAATTGCGAAAAAAATCATTAATTTAAAAATTTGTTAATATGGAAAAATTTGTGGACAGACTATAGAAATTTCGATTAAGGAAAAAAATGATAAATAAAATGAACTGATACTATAACTTAAGTTGCGCCTTTTAATTTCATTTGGATCTGCGTGTTATTGTTGTTGATGTTGTTATCGGCTATTAATACCACCAGCGTTTCAAAAACCTATGAGAGAAAAATGTTAGATTTTGTTAAAAAATAATGCAAAAAACGCTTTTTGCTGAAAAAATATACTACATTTTATACCCTTCACCAAAAATGATAAGGGTATTTATAGGTTTGTAATTCCGTGTGTAATTTTCACAATATTAATATGATAATTATAAATTATCTATATATTCTGGATGCTTACAGATAGTAGGGAAGTTAAATAAGTCATATCCGTCTGTCCGTCTGTCAGTGTGATGTTCGAGAAATCGGTTTTCCAAAGCCACCAAAAGTGCTCGAGACTTCGGTTTTGGACTGATGTGATGACAAATCCGTCTTAGGACGGTTCGTATAGAAAATCAGCAAAAAAACACAAAAATGTTCGAGCTTAAATTCGCATATTTAAATTTAAAAATAAATGACTGTTCCGTCGTATTAAATTTTTTTTTATTGGGACCAGCAGTCAGGGGATGCCCCTACGTATGCAGAGCATTGTGCCGGAGCTCAGGCAGAGGAATAGGGTACAGAAGATAGATGTTGAAAATTTAGAAGGCTTAACTCTTTTACAACTCTGCTTTGCGCGTTATGTTAGTTTTTTAGCAGTGTTGAAGCGCCTCCGGTGGTAAGTAGAGGCATTAATGTGTTAAGCTGTATTAGCAGGCATTTTATTAATTGTTTTACTTAGCCGATGTTTCTGCTAACCGACGAAGGAGGGCGATGTTACGTTCATTAGAGAAATTAATGATGTGATTGACTTGCTCTGGCCAGGGTTTGAACCGAGGCCCCAAGTCATTGTTTTCTTAGTAGCCAACGCGCTAACCACTTCAGCCAACACCACCACATATTACGTAACGCACCAGGGGGGAGGGGGGTTAGAGAATTGTTACGGATTGGAAATTTTGCACTGAAAAATTAGTAAAAAGCGTTTCGAAGGGGGGTATAAAATCTCTGAAGACAGCGTTACGTAATATGTGCACAGTAGTGATGTTACGAATAACAATTTTTAGTATTCGCGAATACGAATACGAATACTAATATTTAAAACAGTATTCGCCGAATACGAATACGAATACGAATATTTCTTTTGAGGTTTATATTTCAAATTTAATTGGAAAAAATCCCTGCCTTTGCATTAAGATGCCGAATTTGAAAACCTCTAAAGAACATTTTTTAATTATTTTACTTACATACTTTCAGATTTCGTTTTTCTTACTCTGCGTGAAATACAATGGGTTTTTTTAATAAAAATTAATATATATTTTTACATTTTATGTACTTTTTTTAAACTTTTGTATGATTTTTTTTTGAAAAATATATGGGAAAATTATTCGAAAAATATTCGCTTGAATTTGGCGAATACGAATACGAATACGAATATCTTAAAACAGGCGAATAGTCGAATAGTCGAATACGAATACGAGTATTCGTAACATCACTAGTGCACAGCCCCTTAATAATAACATTTTCTTATTTTCGTATTGTCCAGGGATGGCATTGGCCAAGAATGGAAAATGTAAAATTTAGTTTGGAAATTGAATTGAAGAATGAGAAAATATTTCAAATAGTAAAATTGAACTATCACTAAGTTTTTTCTATGAAAACGGCAAACGTAATTATTCTAAATTACAAATGGCGGCCACTCCTAAATTTTCTGATCATTTTATACTTTTTTGCTTCCTATTGATATGGGTATTAAAAGAAAGTGTTTTCTATTTTGAATTTTGATTTTCTTGTTCCGCTACGTTGATCTCAACAAAATTTAAACGTGACAAAATGCATATTCTCTTCAGACAAAAAAATTATCGTTTGGAATGTTTGTATTTTACTTTCTCTTTGTCTTCATCTGCTATATTGAAATGTTTTAATATTGGCTCTTAATATATTTTAAGCTGAACCTAATTCAACGTTCCGCCAACCGATGAAAAACAATAATTTTATATGAAGATATTTTTATTTCGAACTTTTGCTATTTTTTTACACAAGTTTTTGGAATTGCTTACAACTTTAGCGACGCTCTACGATTTTATTTAAATTGACTTTTTTCCGAAATTTTCGAAAATTTGTATACCCTGTGTTGTTGAAAAAATTCGGGTAACAATACACATTAGCATTTCTTTTGCAAAACTAAAAGATAAATAGATTTGTTCTCGAAAATTATAAGCGTTGAGAAAATACTCAAACAAGACAGATTTGCCGCAAAGTTTGTAGAGTTTCCAGTACTGGTGATCTGTACACCATAACTTTAAAAATTTTTTTATAGAATTTTATTAAATTGTCCACGTTTACTTTACAACAAAGTACAGAGTTCATTACAAAAATGTTTTTGGTCGGCAGAAGAAAAATATTTATGAATTTTTGTTGCATAGTGTATGTTAATGTCAGGTAACGACTAATAAGAAAATTATTCTTTGTGGCCAAACTCGAAAATAACCCAATTTTAAACTTAAAATGCCACCGTCAATCAAAAACAAATTAAAAACCAAGAAAGTTGCCATCATTTGACATACAATAAATATAAATAAACGAAAATTTTAAAATACACCCGCATTCAAAAACAAAAGCAAAAAATAAAAAAAAATAATGAACTTCAATATGTTTGCAACGATTAATGTTGCATGTAACTTGAGAAAGAAATTTCCATGACCAACATCTCTCCAACTTCAGCTCCAGCTACACACTGACTGTTAAGCATTTAATAAGAAGAATTGTAGGAATCAGTACGAGTATTTATTTGTTTGAATGCAAAAACCGAATGAATACATGAATGAATGAATGAATATTGGCAGCTTTCAACCAGTTTTTATTTTCATAAAATTTATTGAACACAACTAACTCATCTTTCATGTTTTATATTTGTACCGGAGTCAGGATTAACAATCATACCTGCTGTGCGAAAAAATATTGCAACAACAAACAGGATAAGAACAAAATACAAAAAAAAACAAAAAAAAAAAAAAAAGAACAACAAATAAAATTTGTTGTCTATTTAGCCGTAAGCCTGATTTGGACAAATAGCTTTGACTACAAGTTCACCCAGGCTGATGATGATCTGGTCAACAAGAACAAACAGCGCAGTACACGAGTACAGAGAATCACAGCGAATGTATTGATTTTGAATAATTCATAAAATAAATTGCCATGAAATGAATGGTGTATAAATTTACATTTATTTGAAAAACATTTTTCCTTTTTTTTTACGTTTCTACGATCTTTTTTTTTATTTAAATCAAACATTTAAATGAAATTTGAGAAAAAAACTCTTTTGGTTTAATCGCAAACAAATCTTAGAACATGACACTTTTCATATCTTTCGCCAGAGAACGGATGGGCAAGATCGCTGTACTTCTTCTGCAATTTATAATACCAAATTAATATTAATTTAAAATTTTTTTTAGGTTTGAAGCAAACTTCGATTTGAATAACGGAAATTGTTGCTTAATTTTCATTTATAATAATTATATTAAATACTATTTTTACCAATTTTATCATATTAAATTTTAAGAGTTTTACATTTTTAATTATTCAATAAATCTGTGCCCATGATTTGTAACTTTTAAGATGATATACTCGTATAAGTTTTATCTAATAACTGACAAGAAAATAAAAAACTTACAATTAATTAATTGATATTAAAGAAAAGTGTTGCAGTCGAGGTTGTTTTTTGACTTGAAGAGCTGATTAAATTTTTGCGTTGTTCATCAATCAGTCTTAAATATTATTTTTCGAAAATTTTTCAAAATATATCAAAGCGCATAACTGTAGTCAATATCTGTTAAGCAAATGATAGAAACATACAAACACGCACACATCCACACTGCTACCATTGTCAATATAATTGGAATAGGTTCCCATTGCGCCGAGATCTGATTAAAAATCTATATTCGAAGACGGGAGTGAAATATGTTAATTCCTATTTTTGCAAGTTCAAAAAAAGTTTGGCTTCATTTAAAATATCTCGAAAATGGAAAAAGGCTCAAACAGCTGCGACTATTCCAAACTTTTAATACTTAAATATAACGGGAAAGCGAAAGAACCAATAACAAATGTGATCTTAATACACCAAAAGTTCTTCAATATAAAAACTGTAAGTAGAAAAAATAGTTTGGTTGCTTTCTTCAAATCTCTAACTTTTAACCTTAAAAAGCATTAAAGGTCAGATCTAATTATTTACAATTTTTTAAATTTTCTTATTAATTATTTCATTATTTCTTACCATTTTTTTTCAATATTGTGCTCAAAAGTAATTTTTGTAGTCAAGGTTAAATGTTGTAATCGTTTTCTATTAAGTTACCAATATAATTAACAACATCATTGAAACTTTTATAACGGGGTTTTCAATAAATTATGATCGTTCATAAATCAAGTCCGTTGTGGCATCTAGCGTGCTGCAAACGTCAGTTTGAAATAATAGTTATAGGTTATCTATTTGTGGTATCCCAACAACAAGTAATAAAGGTTTTAGGAAGCCGAAGTCATACTTTTTCAGCCTTAAAAACGTGCTTCATAGTAAGCGCATATCGATGGCTTCATTCCAGAGTACGCTAAGTCTAAAACGTGAATTTTACAGGAGACGCGTTCAAAGTTTATTTGGAATTTCTCAAAGGCCGTATAAGATAGAAATTCACTTTTTTCGGCGTTAAAATCATATTTATTGTAGAATTTTTTTAGTGTGTACGAATTATAAATACTGGTAGTAGAACATGGTTACAAATGACTTAGGCCAATTTAGAATGTACAAAACTTTTTGCGTTGTTCATCCAAGTGGACTTAGCATCTTTTTCTTTTTATACGCTGACGACTTTCTCCAAACTAAACTGTTATATGTTTAGTTACACGCGCGAACTGTTGTTGTTTATTCCGGGAATAACATGCTAAGTACACATAGCGACACTCAAAAATGTACCAAGTGTATGCTAAGTAGGCTTAGAAAGCATAACAACAATAAATGACCTTTCTAAAGAATGCTATGTTAACTTAGTTCTCAAAAAAATTTTACAGTTCTCTTCCAAACAATACTGACTGTACTTAGCCCTTTTCGGAATGGAAGTTTTTTAAAACTTTAGTCGTAGGCTAAGTACAATTGTGAGCATAACTTTTGATAGGGTTGTCCGATAAATTCGAGCTTTCTACAGGACTCAAGTTACATCGATCCAAATTGAAATAAAAATACTCCTTCAAAACATGCTAAGTCGACTTAGCATACTCTGGAATTAAGCCATCGATATGTACTAATAAATAAAGAAATGTGTGGCAGAAAATGTAAAATAATATTGATAACTTTATTGCAAAAGAAATAGTTTGTAGCCACTTAAGCAATTAACCTTTACACATAATCCCTTCCACTACTGCATACTGGAATGCTGTGAGGCATTGATTGAAAATAAAATTTTTACGAAGTGTAACGAACATTAGACGACTGTACGCATGTGTGGATAAAGTTGATATTATTTCGTGATCTCTCTTCGCATACTATGATCGTATATTTCAACAGCTTCAACATTCCACGAATTCTTAAAACACATAAAATGAAATGCTTCAAAGTGGGATATCGCGAGCGAATATTACACCATGCTCATAGAACCTTAGAAACCCGCATACAGTGAAGAAGTAATTGTTGCTGGGATATAACAATCGCTGTCGACGATGATATCCAACTAATCTCTGATTATCCTCACGAGTTGACATGGAAAACGTTTTTAATTTCAACGGTTGATTTTTGTTGATTTACATCTCTCGCGTACGGCTGAAAGAAAGAGTATCCCTCCTCCTCAGCTGGGTGTGAGCTCTATACTGTAGCATATTGCGTGCAAGTTTTTTTTACATATTTTTTCGCGTGTTTTGAAAATAACGGAACATCAAGATCTATATGAATTCGATGATTTCTGACATACCAGGGGGCTGCTGTAATTGTACGTATAATTTTATTTTGTCGCCTTTGAATTTTTTCTACACTCGATGCTGAGGCAGTGCCCCATAACTGGATTCCATACGACCATACTGGTTTCAGGATCGCTTTGTGTATTAGAAGTTTACAATCTAGGCTTAGTATAGAGTTTCTTCCAATAAGCCAATTCATTTGGGCTGCTTTTAGTTTCATTTGGATCAGATTTGCGTCTATATGCGGTTTCCACGTCAAACGACGATCAAGATGAACGCCTAGATATTTTACTACAGTGTGTTGCTGTATAGTCTCGGTGTTGTTTTGTATAGGCGGGTATGTTGCCCTGCGCAATGTAAAAGTGACGTGTACACATTTCTGCTCATTAACTTTTATTCGCCATTGTTTTAGCCATGTTTCCAGTTTTGATACGTACCCTTGAAAATTCCGGGAGGCTTCTACAGGATTTTCATGAACGCTTAGAAAAGCTGTATCATCAGCAAATGTTGACGTGTGAATGTTACTTACTGCTTAGCGGTAAGTGAGAGGCATATATTAAAAAAAGTAAAGGACCGAAGATGCTGCCTTGAGGGACTTCGGCTTCGATCGACTGCGGAGGGCTTAAAAAGATACCTTCTCGAACTATAAATTTTCGTTCACTTAAATAGATTTTTAAAAGCTTCCCGATGTTTGCGGGTAGATTTTGTGTTAATTTGTGTATTAGACCTTCGTGCCATACTTTGTCGGAGGCGTGTGCAATATCAATGAAGTGTGCGGTGCAATATTTCTTTTTTTCAAAAGTGTCTCTAACAATATTTACAAGTCTGTGAGTTTGTTCAATAGTGCTATGTTGTCTGCGAAAACCGAATTGATGATCTGAAATGCATCCATTTCTAGTCACTATAGGCATCAACTTGCTCATATACAGCTTTTCAAATAGTTTTTAAATGTTGGGCAATAAACTAATAGGCCGATAGGATTCAACCTTCGTATGATCCATGCCGGGCTTTGGTATCATAATAATCATCGAAACCTTCCATTCTGCCGGATAGTATTGCAGCCGTAAAATACCATTAAAAATGAATAGTATTATTCTTTTTGCAATATATGGCAATTCTTGAAGCATTTTGTTGCTTATTTTGTCGACACCTGGGCTTTTTTAGTGTTAAGGCTAGTAATAGCCTTTTCAATCTCCACAATGTTGAATTTTAGCGATATTTCTGGTAAAGAGACGACTGGGGTGGAAGTTCAACAATATCAGCAGAAATATTCGGAGTGAATACTTTTTCAAAGTGTTTAACAAAAAGAGCACCATTTTCAGCATCCGTTCTTCCCCAGTCACCATTTGAGGCTCGTAATGGAGGTGTGCATATCACCGGCCTTTTAAGACCTCTGGCTGCACGCCACAGCGAATAATCTGTTTGAGGTGTTGCATCTAGTTCTTGATGAAATTTTTGGAGGGAAGTTGTTTTTTGTGTTTGTAAAACTTTGCTAAGTTACTTGGTACACTCCTAAGCCTTAATTTTAGCTTGGGCGATCTGTAACGTTGACATGGAAAACGTGCCTGATAAAAAGTGGGTGTAAAGATTATTTTTATAAACTGTAATTTTGCTAATTTAATTGTGATTTAAATCTAGCCAATATATATATATATATATATATATATATATGTACATGTTTGTATGTGTACCGGCGTTTTAATATTTTACATTCGAGTTTAATTTTTCAAAATTTATGTAAAAAATTTCTAAGAAACTGAACTTGAGCCTGATAACAAAAATTTCTCATTTATACATTATTACATATGTATATACATAAGTTCAAATAATAATTGCGTTTATTCGTAATAATAATATAGAATGTAAAAAATTTCCTTCAAACCAATTTAAAAAAAACTTTTAAATTTAATTATAATTTTATTAAAATTTCAAAATATTTTTTATATCAAATACAATTTTCGTAATATAAGAAAAAATCAAACTATTTGATTCAAAAACCAAACCAATTTTACTCTCAAGGAAATATTTTGTATAATTTGAAAGAAATTTAGGATAAAAGAGTAAAAATTTGTTCACGCTAATAAAATTATTTTATTATAACTTTGAAAAAATTTAAGTTTATGGCTGACTTCCAAAACGTTCGTATACAAAGTTTGTATACAGTATTGCTACTGTATTTAAATCACATACATATGCAAAGTTCCGAATCAACGCAACAACTATAAAACCGATGCCGTGTTTGCTTTCTTACTGCGTTAAAAATACTTGGCGGCGGCGTTTTGAAATGGTATACATTGTACAATTATTGTACTGCGGCGTTATGAAATATGATGCTTTGATCAAACACAAAGCAATTGACGTTTTGGAAGTCAGCCTATATGTACATACGAGTAAGTAATTTTCCAATAATTATACAATTTTTATTAATTATTTTTATTTCATGAGTTACTAGTTTCAAAAAATTATTTTCGTTAATGTAAGGAATTACGAAATTAATACTTATGTGAACTGAGGGGTAGAAAGGTGTGATGGTTAAGGTACCTTTTTTACTAAACCGAAGTACCTCATTTCGAATCCCAATAGGAATTATGTTTTATTAAAATGTTTTCAACACACACATTCCAAACAATTTATATACCGGTTGTAAAAGGAATACGCGCACGTTCTGGCACTCTGACGACATTAAAATCTTCCTTGTACCAGATGGTCGGGTTAGAAGAAGGGAAAACACTGAAATGAGAACTGCTTAGCAAGATTAAAAACCACATAGCAAGGAAATGAATCACCAACAATTATATGAAAACGTTGTTAATAGTTAGGTCAGATGGTTATTTTCACTAACTCTTGAATAAACACGGAAATAATATTATATGAATATTTTAATAATTATGAAAAATCTCCTTTGAAAGATGGAAATTAAATTTCCTAACATCAACAAAAATTTTACAGAATTTCTGTAAAAAACGGCAATGGCGCCGCGCCCATACGGCAACCATTTTAAACTCAAATTATGCAAAATTTCCCAAATTTTACTTAATATTTTTTTTATTTTTTTGAGTGAAGAAAACCTATCAAACATATGTTTGAGGTATAAAATCAGTTTTTTTAACGTAAATAACAGTGAATTATGTATGGTACATAATAACGATATATAATTGCCAAGACTTAATAGCAAAATAAATGGCGAAACTTACTTTAATCGTTTTGTTAACAAACATTAAAAATGTTGCACAAATGTTTTCAATGGTGGTGAATATCGCCTAATTTCCAATTCTAACAGCCATACCTAAACAAGAGCGGCAAGCTTTTTTTAGCTGTCAAAAGTTCTCATGCCCATACAATTTGTATGGAGCATCCCGAAATAACGCGGCGGTAACAAGGCGGCAACATTTTGCAATTGGAAAATCCGATTTTGACAGCGCGTTTAATAGTGAAGTTAGCTGCAAAAGACAAGCACTCATGATACAATGACTATAAGGTAGTCTTACAAGCCCAGCTGACAATTTTTGTAAATTACTTGTTTTTTATTTCAAGTGTTAAATTTTGATTTGTATTTATTTTTTCGTATTTGAATGAATAATTTTTATTTATATTCTTGTCACAGGTTGAAACATACACACATACACATTTATACTTTTGACTTCTGAGGATTTTTTTTGTTGTGTTTGTTGTAGAGATGCATGTATTATTCGGTTATGAGTATACTATTATAATCAGGGTTGTTATATATTTTGTAATAACCCTGTTTTTATGACAAAGCGTTGACGCTCTTGTTTAGGTATGGCATTTCAGCGTCAACGCTAGGCGGTAGAAAACGTTCCGCTTTCCGCTCTTGTTTAGGTATGGCTGTAAACATTTATTTTGTTTTAGAGCCTGCTATTCCAGTTTTTTTTTTTAATAAAAAAGAAAGTTAGATATTATTGTAAAATGTAAACAAAAGATTTCATATAAATTAGTAAAACAGCATGCCCTTATCAAAAAACCCTATGTATTTCTAATACTTTATATATAAGTGTATGCCAAATTTAAAATAGTTTTAAGGCACATGTGGCAGAATTTAATTGAATAGAAGTGCAATGGCATGCAGCTTAGTAAAGGTGTGTTATTGCCACATGAAAAGTAAAAAAAAAATACCGATTATTATGCTGGTATAAGCCTTATTTGACATTACCCTGAACTTAAATGCCATAATTTAAGCGACAAAACAAAAAATAAATAATACTTTTTTTACTCTAGCGCACACTAAAAAATTTATTTATGAAATGTGCACTTAGAAAAAGGTTAAGGTTATTTCTTTTGATGGTTTATATAACGTTAAACATTTTATAGTTTGAAAAATTTAAAAGTTTTCTATTTAAATGCATAACCAAAATGTTATATTATGAAAAATTTAAGAAATTTTTTGTACAGTCAACTGTACTCATATGAGATTAATTCACAGTGAAATGAATTTCCTTCAAAGTCATGCAGACTACTTTTTTTATTGTTGGTTAAAAATTTTTATTTAATACTTTAAAAAATTGTTCAAGTGAAATTTCGGCTGATCTTTATTATACAACCGATTTTGACAAAACAAATACCAAAATAAAAATATTTATTTACATATGTGTACGAGATTTATTTTGTTAATATGTATCAGTTCAGTATTTTGATTTAAAGTTGCTGCTAATACTTACTTGTGCATGTATTAGTCATGCAAGGAATTAAAAAAAAGAAAAATACCAGATGGATGTGTTTTCCTTCAATTGATTTAAAAAAAAAAGTTTTATCTAATATATCTTCCATATACGAGCCGTTTATTTTGAAAGTGGCATAAGTCACTTTTTTTATTGCAATTTTTATACAAATGAAAAGACACCGTTCAATTGTACTTAGTGTTGCCATAAACTCGTTTTTTTTGAATAAGTGACTTATGCCACTTTCAAAATAAACGGTTCATATATTGTAAAAAAGTGAATGTGTGTATGTTTGTCTGTTTGAAAGCAAATCTTCTTAAAATTATTTTGGTTATTTTATTGATATCTAAAGTGGGTGTGGCACTTCTGAAGAGGAACTTTAAATATGCTGATATTTGTGAAACCAATGCAGCAAAATACTTGAAAATTTTTACGCAGCGCGTTGCCCATTGTTTATTTGTCTTAAATATATATAATTAAAAATTATAGAGATGTGTGTGGCACATCCTTAGTTATAACATTGGTATATCTTGGGAAATAATGAAGTAAATGGGAACAAACAACGATAAGTGGGAGTGGAACTACTCACACAGAGGATCTCGATATATTACGATATTTTGTGCTCGTGCACCTTTTTACATTAGTTTTTACGAAAAATTATATAAGAATGGACAAATGGGCATTTCCGTCAGAGGTCCACCGTGAGCAAAAAAAAAAGAAGGTATTAAAATGTGATTATATGACTTTATTGCTATAGAGAAATAGTCATATTTCACAATTTTTTTAAACTTTTTTAAACTTATCTCTGATAAAGTTCTATTGCATACTTTCTTCAATATTATCTTCTTTTAGAGAGAGAGGCTTAAAAGAATAAAAAAAAGACGATTTTTGAATCAAACCAAAAACATTTTAAGGTACCATTGATACGTAAAATTCTGGTAGAAGTTTGGTTAAAAAACTTTATCAGGATTCGCTGAATTTAAGACTTTTTTAAATATATGGCCATAAAAATTATTTCTTATTTTGTCACGTTTGAACCGTTACTTGTTGATCTTTATATTTGACTTGGAACTGTGCCTGGTATTAACTTTAGCACAGCTATCAGTGCTTCCTAGGCGATATAATTTTAGTTAAAGAGAAACCTAAACAAATTTGTTGGTTAATGTTTTTGCATTTTTCACGCATTCGACTGTCACGTTCGGCACTGTGGAAGTACCCATATATCCCATTTAAATATTTAGTTTTTGCTGATGCATTATCCTCGAGGAAAGTCAAAGATATGCCATAGAATGATTTTATTATTTTCATAATTTAAAAAAAAAAATGTAAAGTCTCTAAATAAATACAGAATAAAACAAATACATATAAAATAGTGGAAAAATCGAACTGAAAACTTCTAAAATAATAGGCTATTGCTGCCTATCAGCCACATCGGCATCTTGTCTTGGATATGCGCTGATTTCCAAAATATGGAAAAATACGCAGTTAAAAATCCACAAAACAAATTTAATATACCTGAAAGTTTTTGATCACAAAACTGTTTTTTTATCTTTTTTTATTGTAAAACGGAATGCATCAATATAAGTTTACGTTTATTACATTTATTTGTGATAATATATAAAATATGAAAATATATAAACATTTTTCTAAATATACAGTGCAGTCGGAAATTTGAAAAACTATGCTGAAAAGAATAGAATAGGCACTAACAAATCGATAAGAGAAGTTTTGAAAATTAAAAATCTTTTAATTGGAACCATATTCATCACACAGAAAAACATGCAATTGCATATTTTCCCTGGTTATAATACAGTAAGAGCTCGGTATGTGCAACCGAAAGGAAATCGGGGTTATTGCTTTTACCGAAAAGTTGCAAGAACCGACCACTAAAAATTTAATATAAAAACACACCACTTTTTTACTTACTAGGGTTGTATTTGGTAGAAGTCTAAAAAATAGCCCGGACTCGTCGCAGTTGTAAATCTGATCAAGAACTAATCCTGGTTCATTGATCTTAGCGGTGAATTCATCTAAAAAAGGATCTACGTTTTCCGCTTTATTTGATAGCTTTTCTCTGCATATTTTTAGTATGCGTATACCATGTCGCTTCTTAAAGTTATTTACCCATGCAAGGCTAGCAGTAAAAGTTTCAGGATTTTCTTTTAATTTATTATTGAAAAATAGGGTTTTTGATTTTAAAATTTCCTTAGAAACTGGAACGTTATTCACTCTCTGTTTTAAAAACATAAGAGTTTTTCGATTTGTCCTAAGTGTAAGTCGATTTCCTGTTCCGGAGTCAGAGTTTTTTTTTCAAAATTTCGTATCGCAAGCTCATTTTTTTATTCTGTGGTTAATTGTTAGCTTATTCTTTTTTTTACTACTGCCATATTTTTTAAATTGATGTGTACATAACAATGATCTTCACTTAACTCATGTAAAACTTTAAACACAACGTGCAACGCATTGTATAGATTAAAAAACTGTTTAAGCGCCGCTTCTGCGCGAGAAAAAAAACAAGAGCAAAGGTTTAAAACTACGTTTTTGAACAAATAAATTCAGCGAGAAAATTGCTTAAAATTTAATAAAACAGAAAAAGTTGCACTTATAAACCCTGTAATGTAAAAAAAATGCGTGTTGTGCTAATCGGAGTGATACGATAATCGGTGGTTGCGCAAATCTGAATAAAAGACTAAACTTTTAGTTAAATAAAACAAATTTTTATTATTATATCTTGGTTGTCATATTTTGAAACTAACACCTGGCCATTAGCAAATACCTCTACTTTAAACTATTTTAAGTACATATAACTTTTTCCCCCCCATTAATCACTACTGGCAGTGTCAGTTTGTGTGCTCGTTTGATAGTCTGTGTTTGGAACTGGTATAAATTAAGCATTTTCAAAATATTTATAATAAGTTAAAATGTATCAGTCATTGCGTCTAATACCTTATTGAGTCTAATCAAGTTGCATGGATGATTTATTAAACGGTAATAAATTGCGTGATTTGGATTAAGAAAATAAAATAATTTTTCTTCATTTTTTACAACAAAATGTTCATGTCATGTTGTTCCAAAGCACACACACACACATACATAGACACAGTCACACACAAAAGTGGTAATGCACTTGGTAATGTCAGTATGCAGATACAATATCTTATCTACCAAAAATGTACATTTAAACCAAATACGAGTACAAAAGCCTTGACATTAAGCCGATATAGAACAAAAGCTGTGACTTTATATTGTGGTTAATCGCATACAAAAGTTAATATTGCATACATTACGAACACTTGGCCAATAAATATTGTTGTTGTTATTTGTACTTAAAGAATGAATTACATGGGCAACATGCAACACATGTTGCGCTCACCAAAAGCGGTATTTAACAAACAAACAAACAAAAAATTTAAAAGCCGCGCTACCAAAAACGTGCTAAACCACCCGACAAAACAGTTAATTTAGCAACACACAAACTTACAAAAACACAAACGTTCTTCTCACAAAAAAAAAAAAAAAAAAAAAGAAAAAACATTTCTTAATCCCCTGATCTTCTGCAAGGCATCGTTCCAGGTCTACTCTTACGCTGGATGAGTATCGTGGGATGGTTATTCATGTATTTAGTTCGAGTATTTGCAAAATGTGTTTAACGTTCATACTTGTACGCGTGCATTGTGGTCACTTGCAACAAATGATGTTTAAGTACAAAAAAAATATATGCGTTTTTCTATTTTAATTTTTTATTTTTGGATCTTACAGGTCCACTTTTTATTTACTTTTGTTTTGGTTTGTCTTGTTAAACAATTGATTATAAATGTGTGCTTGTTGTAAGCTTTTCCTTCTTTGCTGCATGCAGTAGTTAAAAATTTGCTTCAATTTCAAGGTAATGTTCAAAAAACGGAAGCTATTTTTGTGTTTATTTGGCGCTCAACAAAAGAATTGCGTGTTGCCACTGTTACACAGAATATTTTGTTTTTAAAACAAAGAAACCAAAAATGTTCAAACATGTTCAAAATTCAGTGCAGCATACAACACGATAATTATATAAAGTGTTCCATTCATATAGAGGAAAGAAGTTCAAAAAAGGGGGAAAAACAGCAACGCAAATTAGATCTGTGTAGGAAAATATACTCAAACTGAGAAGACCAATATATTTTGGTCGGCAATAATTTTCGGTTTCGGATTAAAAAAATTACCATTTATTTCATTTTGATGAACACCCCAAATCCAATGTCTGTTAAGGGTGTTATCTGCTCATGTGACCGTGCTATAAAAGCAATTCAGAAAGCAATAAACAGCAAAACTGTGTATTTTGTTGCTGGATTAGGAAAAGTCTATTATATTTTCATTTGACTCTCGCAAGAGCAATGGCATCGACAATGAACTTGCTTATGTGCTTATACGGGAAAGTTATGATAACATTGTTTTAATAATATATAAGTAGATGTGAATAAAAATACATAAAAGAATAAAAATTGGTAAACAATTTCGGAATCGGGATTTCGGGATTGGCATCCCTACTGTACACCAAATTCCAACTTTTTAATCAAATTAATATCGTTCTGATGACAACTTACAAACTGCGTTTGGTTAACAATTTCTTTTGTGACATATTCTCGATTGAAAAAAAAAGGATTCTAAATATTGAAATTGTTTGGCCCAAGATTTTCAAACCGAACGTAATCCAATAGTTTTTTATACTTTTTGTGCACTGAAACGGGCAGGGAGGCTTTTTCAAATGTAGATGTGTTGTCACAGATGATTGGGGATAAAAAAATTTAAAAAAAATTGGTCCAAAGGGATTGGAACCGAAGTACCTCAACTATAAACTTTGTATTTCGTTGTTTAATACAAAGTTTTTTTATTAAAACAATAATTTCATTTCATTCGCCCTTCTAAATTAAATTAGTTTGACCATCTCTGGAAATTTAAGCCATAAATGCTGTTGTGATTTGTTGGCATTTGTCACGTTCGATATGTGTTTGTTTGGTTGGGTGTTTGTATGTTTGTTTATTTGTTTCGTTTAAAGCTCCCAGTTCTTGTGGCTTTTGAACTACTTTAAAGACCAGGTGCGAATTTAAGGAATGTCGCTGACAAGTGTGTCTATACATGGTGGCTTAACATATCATGTCCTGCCTGCCAAAGTCACAAGCCAGCCAATATGAAAAATTACCTTAAGCTGTAATCAAATAATGAAAAAAATATAAAATAAAAACAAAAACAAACCATTCGATAAAAAGTTTTTAAATTTGTAGAAAAATATTTTACTTCTTAATTGCAATTCAATAAAAATAAAAAAAAAAATGGCTAATTTCATCGTCCTACAGTTTATTTTTTTTACACTTTGGGTGTTTCTCAGCCAAAAACAAAATTAGTTTAATAAATTTTTTAATAAATACTTTATAAAATTGTTCTTGTTATTGGCTCCGTTCCAAATGAATTTTTTTGCTGCTTGTTTATTTGTTTGCAACATGTTCATCAATGTGATGCACGTTCATCATCATGCACGTTCATCACCATCAACAATTGTCGACAACACAGTCATCATTACTTTCCACGTCGCTCAAACGATACAACTAACAGGTGTTGGTTGATGGCTGATGGTCAGACCACTTTTCTTATAGACCTTAATGATCGTTGCATTAAATTTTTATTTGCTTGTATGATTTGGATTCTGTTTTTTCTTAATGTTTTTAATAAAAATGTCTGTATGTCGGCCAGTTGTCTGATTTTTACTCGTACTGGTTGTAGCAAATGCTGATGCAGAGATATTTTTTTTTTTTAATAATAGATGTTGGAAAAATTTGGAGCTAATTATACATCACTAGAGGTTTTCTCCCTTTGAAATTATTAAAGTTGTTATTTCACCATTAAACTTAAATTGAAAGAGATGTTATTATAGTTTTGAATATAAATTGCGGTCTATCATTTTTTTTTTTAATTAGGACTAGCACTAAGGGGATGACCCCTACGTATTCAGTGCACTGTGACGGAACTCAGGGAGAGGGATAGGGTAGAGAAGATAGATGTTGAAAATTTAGAAGACTTAACTCTTTCACAATTCTGCTTTGCGCGTTATGTTAATTTTTAAGGCAGTGTTGAGGCGCCTCTGGTGTTAACTAGACGCATTAACTTTGTTAAGCTGTATTAGCAGGCATTTTTATTAATTGTTTTACTTCGCCGATGTTTCTGCTAACCGACGAAGGAGGGCGACGTTGTGTACATTAGCTTGGACCAGCATCAATCACTGTCAGAACAGTTTTTTAGTGACCAGTGCTATGCCTTCATCACTTAAATAGTCCGACAACAATTAATGCAATGCCTCACTAATGTACATTAGAAAAATTAATGATGTTCATTGACTTGCTCTGGCCAGGGTTTGAACCCAGGCCCCAAGTCATTGTTTGCTTAGTACTCAACGCGCTAAACACTTCAGCCAACACCACCCTCTTATATAATTTTGAAAGAAAATTAAGCTACAAATCAAAAATTTATAATATATTATTAGGTAATACTTTATGAAGGTTATAAAAATTTACAAAAAGTTCAACAAAAATATGTTAAAGGCAAAGTAGTCAAATAAATCTCTTAAACGTAAAAAATCCGATACTCTCTAACAAGTTTTTAAGTAAAAAATATTTAAAAAAATAGTATAACCCCTCACAGACATGCAAAGTTTACTTTGCAAATTCTTCTTGTGTCTAATCACAAAACATATTTAAAAGAAATTTGAGAAAACTTTGTGAAAGTAAACTTTGCCTGTGTGAAAAGGATCTATTTCTCTTGTCCTCATATTTATATTTGCATTTTTTTACAGTACTCTTTAAACTAGTATGTAATTAACATCTGATTCTTTAAATTAATAATAAATTTAGTTTTGTGGGAGCCGAGATAGAGCGGTGATAGCTTTGGTTTTTCTAGATCACTTTGAAAACTCATTTTGTGAAGGTAAATGTAGTTGAGTAGTAGCTTTCTTAGCAATCCGCTCTACACCATTTTTAAATGTAATTCAGAAAATTCCAAATGAAATTGAGAATTTCAATTTTAAATTCAGAAAATTAACTTATTTAGAAAGACCTAAATTTTAACTTTGAAAAAATCATGGCTATTGAAAATTAGTTAATAAACAAATAACATAATAAACGAAAAATTAACAAAAATTGCTTTCTCATCTCTCTAAATTTCTTATGAAATAAAAGAATCTATTCATGCAAATGCAAAACACCTTTCCCAAATCCATAAGTTATTCAAATCGTTCAAAAACTTACAACGTTATGCTGGGAACATAATTGGGACGAACGACGAATTTTTCGTTGCGAATATTCTTCGTCAAAAATAGAACACATGCATTCATATGAAAGTGAACACAGCACCGACGTCGACGAAATTCGTCGTACGTGACGAATTCTCTGATAGATTTATTTCTATTTCATACGCCGACGAACGACGAAGAAATCAGTACAGCGTTACCAAGTTTTTTTAGTTTTAAAATATATTAGTAAATAATGTTAATTTTTACTTTAATAAGTTCTTCTTTTTATGATATAGAGCATTTTAGTTAAATAAACATAATTATTAATGATGAAATTTGTTTTTAATAGTTTTTTTAATGTTTAATTTAATAAAGGAATTATTTTCTTTATACGGTAACACTATCGTTGTTATGTTTGTATGTATATAAAAACAAATTTTTTTGATTATTATGACAGCAGTTGTTTGTTCGTCCTAGTTGTGCGCCACACGACGAATTTACGCAACGAACTTTTGCCAACGAATTCGTCGTGCTAGACGAAATTCGGCGTTCGTCCCAATTGTGTTCCCAGCATTATGCCATATTTTGTCTATTGTTTCCTTCTCTTTTTTTATAAAATTTAAGATAAAAATTTATTTGGGATCTCTTATTTACCAATTTTATTTGGTTGGATTACTTTGTTTTCTAGATCACTTTGCAAAGTCACTAGTGACAAATGTGATGAAACAACGCATCTTTCACTCTTCCAACTACACGCAATTATAACTAATTTCTTTTAAAACGGATTTTCACAAATTAGTTAAGTTTGAAAGATCAAATTTTCATACATAGATTTTAAAAATCGAATTTTAAATCTTTATGTTGTGATGGTTTAAATGTAAAAAAACACAACACATTTTTTAAAAATTGTTTATTTCGCACTCTTATAAAATACCCATTTGGGATATTTAAAACGGATCTTAAATCAGGCAGATTTAATAAAAAATCTACAATATATTTCATTTACAATTTTGCAACACCATTTGCATCAATACTGAATACCGGCATTGTTTTATTTTTAATTCGATTCCGATTTTCGCATAGGCTCAGGCGCACTGTACTTGAGTCACATTTGAAATAATAAAAAAATTTCTTATAAATATATACCAAATATCCAGATCAACATTTTTCTATCAAAAACTGGTTTTTGTGAAAATTTAATACAGAGAATTGTGTTATTTTAAAAATAAATATATATTAGGAAACCAAAAAAAAAAACACTCTGTTTTGGAAAAAGGTTTACCTTGAGATGATCGCAATAACTAATTAAACCACAAAAGAAATAATAACTTTCTCCAAGAACAAAACTTGCCCAGAGGACTGATAATTATGGAAAAGCTACTAAAACCCCTTTCTGTTCTAATTATATTTTGAAACTTTTGCAATTTAACACTGAATAATTACTTGATCATCGTGACGTATGAATATTAAACTAATATTTTACTTCCAGAGGTCTCTTGTAGAATGATATCCTTGCAAAGTCAACTTCAGTTGCATCAATTTGTTCTTGTTGCATAATTCATTTATTTTTTTGTGGCAAAAACAACTTCTGTGTTACGTTCTGACATGTTTATTGAATTATTACTTTTGCTGTAAATTTCAATAATAAAAAAAAGAAACCCAAAGGGAAATAACAAGTTGCATTATTTATTGGCACCAATGAATGGATTTATTATTAACGTATGTTTGATAGAGTTAAAGGGTTTTTTCGTGGATGCATCCACATAATACAATAATGCCGTATTGCAAAGAGGAGATTTATTTTTTTTGTGTTTTGTTTATAGATGATGTTCGAGTCAAAGATGAAGACAGGCAAAACCAGCCAAGCAGGATTTACCATGATGAATATTAGTTTGATAAAGGTTTCCTTTTTTTTGAATACCACAAGAGCAATACATACTTTGTTAATAAAATGCAGTAGGCAAATAAATATGATAGATTAAACAAATTAGGCACATGTTAATATAAAGAAGGCCAATTTAAAAACGTTCTAGTTTCATTAATTTTTAAAGATTATATTTTAGCACTTCTTGATCGACGAAAACGTAAATTAATTTTAAAATGAGAATTTTTAGTTCAATAAAAATTCTATTGCAATTATTTGAACAAAATCTGTGATTTCCTAAATTTCAACTTGTCCATCGAATGCCTGACAACGGATATATCAAGCCTTTGCTGCAATAGAGTCATAACAAAAAAAAACTGATTTTTGAGTTAATAATGCAGCATTAATTCTCATATCGTGCTTTAAAATGTGTAAAAATTTCATTCAAATATCTTGCATACTAAACTTTTGAGACAAATATTAAATTTTCGTTTATCATTAAGTTGTTAGAGAATGCGCAACCTTAAACTCGTTTTCTGCAAAATCATTTTTTTTTGAGTTATGACTCTATTGTAGCAAAGGCTCCATATGTATGTATTTACTTGAAATATCGTTGAATAGTATATCACGTTTCACACAGAGGGTTTACAGGCGATTTCTGAGTCTGATTCTAATAGAAGTTTATACGGCATTTAAAAAAGATCTGTTACGTTTAAATGATCAATTTTAAAATGTTTTACATCCATAACGCGAGCAAAACCAGAAAATTACAAAAAAAAAAAAAAAAAAAATAAGTAGACGATTATCCTAAGAGCTAAAAAGAAGTTGTTATATTTATGGGTTTCCGCTTACAGTTTATTCCACAGTAATTTGACTACAAAAAACTAAAACTGGCCTTGGTGCATTGCCTCTCCAATATGATAGTGAATTATTAGGGATTTTCTAGAATTCCTTTTCTAATTTCAAGATTCTCATAAGTTTTTGATCCGCATCATACATACATAATTTCCTACCTACATATTTGTCAATTTTTAGACGTAACTATTTAGGAAAAAAAAATTCTACAGCATAATTTTTCTGAAATATTTAGCAACATCTCAGCGTTTATTGTTGAAAAATAAAATAATTTTTTATTGCATTTCGTAATTTATAAAAAAATATTTATGCAAAAATTAAAACATTAATCCTTTTTTGAAATATAGTGTCATGACGAAAGATACAGAGAATTATTTTTTCAAAATTTCCGGTATTGAAGGAACAGCATCGTTTCGAAATGAACCATTTTATTTGCGTATATCAATTTTAAGGCTTGCTGCCCGATTGGAAAAGTTTTGTTTTAAAATATACACTCTTAATACTTTACTAGTTTTTTTCAGTACTATTTCATCTTAAAAATACCTCAGTACCTCCATACCAGTTTTCCTACCGTTTCCTCGTACGTTATTTTATTCTTTGCGTTTTTAATTTTTTATATGTATATTAGCAACATTGGCAACATGTCAACCTGAAATATCATTAAATACTAATAAAAAGTACTATTTTGATAAAAAAGTACTTCATTGGCTAAAATTTAGTACTACATCAAAATTTTAATTTTCCATCACTGTTTATAACTCTTACATACCAACCTAAATTACGACGCAAAGCGTTGTCTGGCTGTCAAAAGTTATCATGCCCATACAAAATGTCTGAAACCAACCGGAATAACGCGGCGTCAATGCTTTGCAATTGGAAAATACAATTTTGACAGCGCGTCAAGAAGTGATGTTGGCTGTAAAAGTACTGTTGTTTATTTTATTATTTTGTTAAGTAATGTAACTCTAGCTACTTTCAGCTCAATTTGGCGTCTTCATCTCTATTTCTTATTTTTATTTAGAGTTTTTCGTTAATTTAAGTGAGTAAACATTATTGCTTCTGACGCAACGTTAACGCTCTAGCTTAGGTTACTCTATTCAGCGTAAAAGCTAAGCGCTATATTACGTTGCGCTTTGCGTCGTAATTTAGATTGGTCAGTTATAGCCAACGGAAGACAAAGTTGTCCATATTCTAGATGTAAAAAATATTAGTAAGGATCGTAGGGAAATTATTCAATCGATCTTAAAACAAATTTAAAAAATGCAGTCCCGTAATATACAATTAGTTACCAGCAAAATACTTTTAAAAAGGTAGTCTAGTTTGGAATTAAGTATTTTTCGTGGAAGCTCATCCCAACTGAATTACCAACTTAACTATTTTAACAAGGCGTGAGACTTTTATAATCGATTCTTGAGAAGTAGTTACTTTGTTTACTGCTAAAAGAATTAGTTTCATTTCTGTTTTTTTTTTTCATTTTAAGGAATCCTATTTGTAATGGGCTTTTCACAATTGCCTACATTTTTCGGGAATGCACGGAAGATGTTGAAAACATGAAACTTGCGTTCACAAAAGAAAACAGGTTTTGTAATAAAATAAAAATTTATTCAATAAATGGATTTGGGAGAACAATTAGTAATTGGGTTAATTTTTGTGTTGCAATCCCTCTTATTGAAACAGTGTATAGAATCACTAAAAAGATTACTGGATGAAGAAAATGACGAGAACATCGTACTGGACTGTTGCATGCCTGTTTGGCTGTTTAGAACATTTTTAAATTTTTATTTTAATGTCATTAAATGTCATCTTCCAGTGATGTCACTAGAATTTTTTACCATTTGTAGTGCTGACACTAAAATTATCGAAAGATGGAGAGTGGAACAAAATGATTTAGGTACATTTTATAATGATGTTGAAATATGTTGATCGTTAAGCCCTGTATAATTCTTAAGCTAAAATTTCAACATCTTCGTAAATTGATGGTAGATGTTTATAAGTGTGAAAAGGCTATAAGCGAGTATATCTACAAATTTGGAAATCACAAAAGAAAGTAAGTAGTTCAGCTGGTAATGTCTAATATTTGCTGCATTAATATTATACACGCATACAAGTATTAGTAACAATTGGGGTGTTCACACTGTTGTCATATCAGTCATCTTGTCACAATGTCTTATTATTTTACAATAGTTTAAAAAAGTTGTTGTTGTGCTTCAAGCAAAAAAGTCATATAATACTCGTAATAAGACATTTTGAGGTATGTTTATGGCTTGTCATAAAATAACAGGAGAAATCTTAGTCGAGCAGTTGCAACTCCTTATTCGAGACGGCGATAATATTTACAAGCCGCCGCTACTTTTAAATAACACAAGAATGAAAACAAGGCAAATTCATTACCAGGTATATGCACGAACAAGGCGAATTAATGATAAGATTAATGCAGTGGCGAATTCACGCGAATTTATACATTGGGCAATGTGAATAAAAAGGTAGTTTATACTACATAGTACTAACTACTAGCACTAGCTTTCACTTTTCAGTACTAGCTAGGTGTGCTATTATTTTATGACTATAGTGTGAATACCCCAAATGTGTTTTTAGTCTGAAAATATTTATCGGAATTACACTTTTTAAAAACAAACTTAATGAAAATTCAAAATTACTAAGAGTTTTTTTTATGTTGGAAAATATTATTATTTATACACAGAGAAAAAAATTAACCTTATATAAGGTTAACTTAACCATAAATAAACATGATTTGGAGTATACGTTATATAAGGTTAATTTGAACATTTTCTTGTTGACTGGTATTTAACAATAATAATAGTTAACTTAACTATTTCGTGGTTGAATTTTTTAACCATGAAAATGGTAGATATTAATATGATTACTGTTGTTTTAACAATGCATTTTTAACTTTTTTAACCATGAAAACTGTAATTTTTAAAATAATTGTTAATATTATTATTAATATTATTAACTATGAAGGTTGTTATTTAAACCTTTTTTATTGTTAAGTTAACCATTTATTGTTTACTTTTTTTAACCAGAAACATAGTTGATATAAAAATTTTCAATATTAAATTAACCTACTAATATTTAAATAAAACAAGAAAAAATGAATTTTTTACAAGTTTATTTTTTATTATATTTACAAGTATATGTACATAAGTATGTATATACAGTGGGCTGGGGATAACGTCAATTAATTAAAACCGTTGATGAAATGGGGTGTTCACGCTATCCCGAGTCATGTGTCATTATGGGTCATTCACATAAATATCCAAGCCAACTTCTTCGAGGTATTTAATTTCCTTAACAAGGTATTGTATTGGCCCAACTTACCAAAAGTTTAAGCACGAACAGCCACCGAAAAACGAACACCTGTGAGAAAAGAACAAAAAGATTAGAAAATATTCGTATATATCGCACAATTTAAAATTTTCCAAAATGTATTTTTTTCCATAAATTATTTACAGTACACATCTCTAACTATAAAAATTTCAGACTCATCACTATCTTCTTTAACTGAATAAATACCGTTATGTTTATTTTTATGTTATGGTGTTATTTTGAGTTGTGCCGCTATAACTGTAAAAAGTGATAAAGTTTGTGGTTTATTTCCAGAAACACAATATAAAACTAAAACAATTATAGCAAAACATTCTTCAAAATAACCTTTTCATAATGGAACTGATTTTATTTTAATATTGCAACTATTTGTACATAAACAGTTTTTTGCTTCTCCTGAATATTTGGGAAATTTCAGTTGTGACTCTTTTGTATTTAGGGTGCGATATGTAGGTAACACTTCTAACAAAATATGCATGTACTCTTTACACTTTCAACTTAGCATCAACAACACCAACGTACATACGTACGTCGTAGCAGCCACAAGTGCTCAAGCAACGATAAGAAGACCACATACACACACGTACATATACATTAGTTTTTTTTCTCCTTATTTCTGGTTGTCATGTACCGTTAATGCCACAGCGTGTACATATATCTTCATGTTTTACCGCAGAATCTTACACTTTTCTGAAATCGCCTTGCTGTACTAATATTATCACACATTAATATTTCTAACTTACCAACAAACAGATTCCGACACCAACACTACTCACTTTCACTATTCAACACCAACTGAAGCTTCTTCACAGCTCGACATGCAGAAAAACTATTATTTGGTGTTGGATTTTTGAGAGAGCGCATTCGTATTCGTTTCAACTTCGTGTAACTTAATACTGACATCGTCTAACACAAAGCAGTTCATAAACTTCGATCACAAAAGAGCCGACTGAACTTTGAATTTTTGCATATCTCGCACATTTTTCTGCCTCTCTCTCGAAAAAGCCAACCTTTTTTAAGGTTAACTCAACTATTTTTCATGTACATTTGACATTATATAACGTTATTTTGGCTTCGTAATCAAACATTTACCATGAAAAAATTAACCAGACACATAGTTAAAAAAATCATTGTATTTTCTTCTCAGTGTATCCAATCAGTTTTTAGCAGAACGTATCAGTACTGATTACGCTACACCTCTCATAAATTTAAAAAAGCACCACGGGAAATTCTAGTACTCTGTTGACATCGAAAGCGTCATTGCACCACATGTTCAGTTGAGGAACTGCCATCTAAGGGAGATAACACGGCAATTAGAAGCGGTTAGTAAAACGAAAAACCACATAAAAAGGAAATAAACCACAATACTATGGTTGAAAGCCACGGCAAATGGCTCCTATCTTCGAAAATGTTACTAATTTTTGCACAAAAGTTGATTTTTTTTTTGAGTAAATATTTTCTTATAATTATGAAAAATTTTGTGTGAATACGAAATTGGTATTTCCAAAAATCAAGGAAAATTTAACAAAATTGCTGTAAAACCGGCATACGACAATCATTTTATATTAATTATATTTGTTTTGTTGGCAAGAAGTTATCAGATAATGATAATCAGCAGCTATAACAATCTCGTAATCACCTGTATTATGATCACTTTAAATTTTAGTCAAACGAAATTTTAGTTAGAGATTAACTGCCTGACCCACGATGTCGAAGGAATATTTCTTTCGTACACATATTAAAGAATTAAATAAGTTAAATAAAAACAAAGCTCATTTTCATTTAGAATAATTAAACTGCATAAATGATAAAAAAATAAATTTAAATTGTTATTTCGTAAAACTCTCAAGTCTTTATTTTTTATTAGGGGCTTTTAAGTCATAAACAAAATTTGTTATCTGTCTTCTCTATGTAAATAAGCCATGAGTGTCGTTTTATTTTTTCCAAATTCTTTATTTGAAAATCACTTTTATAAAATTTATATAATAACGTTTCCTTTAGCGCTACCAAAATAAAAATTAAATAAATTATCTCTATATTCACATCTCGTATTCAATTTTGACTTTTTAATGTCTGACAGACAATGAATCATAATAAATTTGCTTTTAAAAGCGATTTTAAATCAAGAAACATATAAAAAAATATAATATTAATATTTCCTACCAAAAATTATCCAATTAACACTGCAATGAAACGATCAGAATTTTTTTTATGACTTTTATGATAATTACATTAAATTTAACGAAATCATTAGTACGAATGATCAAATATTGTATCAAAAAAATGAAAACAAATTTGTTGTTTTCTTACATCAAATGGACTCAAATAAAAATCAAGTCACGAAAACCGTCCTAAAAATAAAACAAAGTGACTGACGAGTGGTATTCGACCATTAAATACAAACTAATAATTTTAATTCACTTTTAACTACTTTGACTACTTAAGAGGTGCTGGTAATCACCTGATATATACACGTGTGTGTGTGCGCATTAGTTAACTGTGGTAAAATGTTTAATCGTTTTTTTTCTTTATGATTTTATTATTTTCTATAAAAAAAACAGTATAAAATAATTTCTAAATTTTATTGGAATTAAAAATAACGTTGTAATATTTGTTATAAGATTTTTTAAAGTTCGCCAAAAGCTTTTTTATGGCAGATTAATAGAAAAGAAATATTTTTTATTTTTAAAAACTGTTTATGGCACAAAATTAAAAATATATTTTTTTTTTTTTTTTTTATAAATTTTATTATTTATTGAATCTTCAATTTTAAATTAAATTATCAATAAGTTTTTCAAATCTTAAATCTAAAAAATATTACATATAAGTTTAGCCAATGCTAAACAAAATTTTTAATTTCAACGTTTAATATTTGTTGTTTTACATCTCTCGTGTACGGCTGAGAAAAAGAGTATCCCTCCTTTTCAGCCGGGTGTGGCCTCTATAATTTAAAATATTGCGCGCAAGTACATTTGGGTGCACCTCAAGTTTTTTTATATATTTTTTTGCGTTTATTGAAAATACTGTCTTCACCAACGGAACATCTAGATCTTTATGAATCCGATGATTTCTGACATACCAGGGAGCTGCTGTAATTGTACGTAGAATTTTATTTTGTCGCCTTTGAATTTTTTCGACATTTGATGCTGAGGCAGTGCCCCATAACTGGATTCCATAGAACCATATTGGTTTCAGGATCGCGTTGTATAATAGTAGTTTACAGTCTAGGCTTAGTATAGAATTTCTTCCAATAAGCCAATTCATTTGGGCTGCTTTTAATTTCATTTGTATTAACTTTGCGTCTATATGCGATTTCCATGTTAAACGACGATCAAGATGAACGCCTAGATATTTGACAACAGTGTGTTGCGGTATGGTCTCGGTGTTAATTTTTATAGGCGGGCATGTTTCCTTGCGCAACGTAAAAGTTACGTGCACACATTTCTGCTCGTTAACTTTAATACGCCATTGTTTGAGCCAATTTTGCAATTTGGATATATACCCTTGTAAATTGCGGGAAGCTTCCACAGGATTTTCGTGAACGCTTAGAAAAGCTGTATCATCGGCAAATGTTGATGTATGAATGTTACTGCTTAACGGTAAGTCAGAGGCATATATTAAATAAAGTAATGGACCGAAGATACTCCCTTGGGGAACTCCGGCTTCGATCGACTGCGGTGGGCTTAAAAAATTGCCTTCCCTAACTACAAATTTTCGTTCAATTAAATAGCTTATTAAAAGCCTAACAATGTTTGCGGGTAGATTTTGTGTTAATTTATGTATAAGACCTTCGTGCCATACTTTATCGAAAGCTTGAGAAACATCTATAAAGAGCGCAGAGCAATATTTCTTCTTTTCGAAAGTGTCTCTGATAACATTCACAAGTCTGTGAGTTTGTTCAATTGTGCTGTGTTGTCTGCGAAAACCGAATTGATGGTCTGGAATGCATCCACTTCTAGTCACTATAGGCATCAGCTTGCTCATATACAGCTTTTCAAATAGTTTTGAAATGTTGGGCAATAGACTAATAGGCCGATAGGATTCAACCTTCGTATGATCCTTGCCGGGCTTTGGTATCATAATAATCATCGAAACCTTCCATTCTGCAGGATAGTATTGCAGCCGTAGAATACTATTAAAAATGAATAGTATAATTCTTTTTGCAATATAAGGCAGTTGTTGAAGCATTTTGTTGCTTATTTTGTCGACACCTGGGGCTTTTTTGGTGTTAAGACTAGTGATGGCCTTTTCAATCTCCACAATGTTAAATCTTAACGGTATTTCTGGTAAAGAGATGACTGGTGGCAGTTCAACAATATCAGTAGAAATATTCGGTGTAAATACATTTTCTAAGTGCTTAACAAAAAGAGCACCTTTTTCAGCATCAGTTCTTGCCCAGTCACTATTCGAATCTCGTAACGGAGGTTTGCAAATCACTGGCCTTTTAAGTCCTCTGGCTGCACGCCATAGCGAATAATCTGTTTGTGGTGTTGCATCGAGTTCTTGAAGAAATTTTTGCAGCGAAGCTGTTTTTTGTGTTTGTAAAACTTTTCTGAGCTGTTTGGTGCATTCCTTTAGCCTTAACTTTAGCTGGGGGATCTGTAACGTTGCCATTCTCGTCGCGCTCTTCGTTTTTCAGTCAATAGCCTTTCTATATCTACAGAAGAAATGTTGTTGAATCTTACTTGTTGATTTGGTTGATTTGAAGAAGCATTAAGAGCAGCTTGATTAACATGTGCTTCAAACAACCTAATAGAATTTTCTATGTCAGTAGGTGTTCTCAACAGCATATTTTCCGTGCAATGAGCACTCAAATATTTTTTGTATTTCAGCCAGTTAATACGTGCAGATGTCACCGGTAAATCACATGTTGATGTTGCAGTTGTGTGTGAGTAAATAGTGATAATAGTAGGCGAGTGATCTGAAGATAAATCCAATGATGCTTCAACTTCAATCATTTCGCTGGGCACACCTTTCATAACTCCAAAGTCGATAATATCAGGAATTTTTTGTCGATCCGTTGGCCAATATGTTGGCTGACCACTTGAAACTACATTAAAGCCCATTTTTGAAATTGTGTCAAACAAAACACGACCCTTGGGGCTGATTAAACGTGAACCCCAAAATGTGTGTTTAGCATTGTAGTCGCCAGCTGCTAGAAAACGGGACCCCAGTGTTGCATAAAATGCGGTATATTGACTCTCTGAAATTGAAAACCTGGGAGGAGAATAAACAGATGATAACACAAGTTTTTGATAAAAATTTTCAATGCAGATGTTTGTTGCTTGAAGATAATCTTCACAAAATTCATTTAACAGGTAGTGTTTTATTCGCGTTTTTATTAGGATTCCCGAGCCAGCACAAGCTCTACCTCGAGGATCCTTGGTGTCGTAGAAATTATATCCACTAATTCTAAAATAGCTTCGAGACGTCAAATGAGTTTCTGAGATAAGCATAACATCGATTTGTTTATCCAATCCAATATTATCGATTTGTTTTTTAAAAATATATAACGTGAATTCTTGTTGTGAATAAAACGTAGATTTATACGATATTTAAAGTATAATTTAAAAGATTTTGTATAATAATAGTTAAGAACATCTGATTGTAAAATGTGTTTTTTTTATAGAGTGACACAAGTTTAAATCATAATAAAACAAGGAAATATGTTTTAATATCAATGAAACGGGCTTTATTGGAAAGAAAATTTTATAAACTTGATGACTTGACTTGATGACTTGACGTATAAGGCGCAATATGGAACAAAACATTTTCAACAACTTTTCGCAGCATTTGCGGCCGTATTTCGCCGCTAACTCTTCGAATGTTGATTTCCAAGTGTTCAATTGTTTGTGGTTTATCGACGTAGACATGCGACTTAACATAACCCCCAAGAAAATAATCTAATGGGGTTAGTTAACACGATCTTGGTGGCCAATTAATTGGGTCATTACGCGAAACAATTTTTTCAACAAAAGTTTCTTTGAGTAAATCAATTGTAGCGCCCGCTGCACAATAATTTTGGCGAATAGAACAATTATTTTGATTAAAAATTTCAACAATTTGCACGCGTTGCTCTGGTGTAAGTCGATTCATAATTAAATTTCAAAGCAAACTAAATAAAAAGCAACCCCGGCTGTTAAAAATAATAATAATAATAATAATAATAACTCAAAGTTGTGACACTCTATAAAAAACACCCTTTATAAAAATGAATCTGCATTTGTATATTAATTTGTTTAATTGTTTGCTCGTGTGTTGGTAGCCACACGGTGAGATCGAACATCTTGTAATTTTAGAACCGTATTACTGATGACCGGCAAATAAATAGAATTTTTTTTTTTTTTTTTAATTTGGTGGGGGAAGGGTACAAAGAAATAATTATTCCGCAACTAAAGCAATAAATGTCACGAAATTCGCTGTGTATCACTTTTAGAACATAAAACTACCTCCAGCAAAATCTTGAGGTGATTGTAAAGGAATACGTACAAATGTTAGGGCATATATAGCAATTTATTAAGTACAATACGATATGAACGCGAAAGTGCTCTTTTTTTGTTGTTCGTTTCTTTGTATCGAATAGGCTCCAAAACTAATAGACAGCTACATAATCAGGAAGTAACAAATGCAAAATTTTGAAGCGATAAGACGGTGGAACGGGCAGTCCCCTATAAAAGGAAATATGAGAAGACATAAAAACTAGGTGCGGTATAGAAAATAATTATACATATTCATACATCCGCGAATCTAAAAAACTTGTAGTCTTAAAACTTTATGTGGGTTATTATTAAAAAATAATAAATTTTCTGCGAAATATTGAAGATACAAAGAAATTATTGTATTACGATGGCTTTATAGATTCTGTAGCAATTTCGAAAAATTGTTTTATTCGAGATAAACTAACATTAATTTGATATACGAGTATATACTCCATATTGGAAAGTATCTCTGGGCAAAGTTTTATTTCTATTGAACGATTTTTAGCGAAGGTCTGCCATGATAAATTGCTGCTTTCCTTTTTCTAACTCATTATCTAATACGGAATAACAACTTAATTTGACCTAAACCGTATAGCATTTCAAATTGAATATTTTTGTCATAGTGCGCAGAAATGTGTTAAGAAATCAAAAGAATCTAAAAACGAATTATCAAATTTAAGTACAATGGGAATATTTTAAGAATACTTTTAAACATTTAAATTTTGCCCTTCTACAAAACAATAAAATATGACTTAAACACTTTTTCCTTATTTCCGCAATATTGATTTCAGTATTGAAAGATACAAGTAAGTGGTGAAAATGTAAATTTAGAAGATCCAATGAATGTTCTTAAATTAAAGTATGAATTTCAGATGAGAATGGGTGTAAATTTCAATCGAGTCTTCCAATTGCAGGTTTATTCAGCAATTTATTCAAACAATTTGTGTGTCATTTTTTGGATTTTTGATAAAAAAAAAATGTCATATCGTTCAGGGAGATAATTACACTTTTTAAAGATTTTCGGTACCATGATATTTCTAAAAATGTCGATAGTTACTAATTATTTTATTCATACTCGTCCTTTGGCGAAGCTCAGGGGTATTTGACATAAGTTTATTTAAGGTATAAATTTATATATTTTTTATAAGTTCTGTTTTTAAATAAATATATGAATAGATTTAAGTTAAATTTTGGGTTTTTGTTGTTATGTATAACGACGTTATTATAATAAAGTTTTATGATATTATATATACATATGTGCATATCTAAAAAAAATGCTTTTATTCATATTAATTGTTTTCAATTTCGGTATTTATATTTATATTTTTAAATTTCATACCTTTTGATTTTAACTAAAAGTTTTGTAACTTTATTACAAATTTGTTTTTATTTTATGTTAAAAAAAGGTCATGTTTTATTAAACATGTGTTATATGTCAGACACCGTGAAACAATTAGGATCAGGGGATAGTGCCCTGTGTGAGCAAGACACCACCCCTTCGAATGGTGAGCCCATGACCCACCAGGAAGCGCCTTCACCCAATTGTTTATTCACTGCTGTTAAATTTTTTTTTTTATTATTATTAGCATTTTCTTATGCGGTTTTTGTGAGCTGTTTTTTCTTGTTTCATTTCATTATTTAAAATTACTACATTTGCTCCATCTAGTTTGGTTACAATGAATGGGCCTTCATAAATATTTTTGTGTTTATCATAGGGTTGTTTTTGCAATAAGACTTTATTATTAATTCGTGACCCAATTGGCTTAGCCAATTTATCATAAAATGCTTTATTTCTTTCTTTATGTTTTTTAAGCAATTCTTTGGCGATCAAATTAGTTTTTTGTAATCTATGCTTAACTTCTTTACTATAATTGTCAATATTATAAATTGGATCAATATTATTATTTATTTCGTTAGGCATTATTGCTTTTTTCCAAAAACTAGCTCGAAAGGAGTAAATTTATTATCAAAAACTGTGTTGGGTGTAGTATTGTGGTAAAACGCAAAGTGCTTTAAATACGACTCCCACACAGAAAAAATTTAAAACATGATTCAATTAAAAAATCCGAAGATTCAATTAAAAAATTATTTGATTTTCAACCAATTACGAAAATTGTGGTATTAACACATCAGTTTTAATTGAAATTTTTTTTTTGTTTTTTTCAATTAAAAAAATATTATATTAAATAAAGATTTAATTGATTCTTTTTCCGAGATTCAATTAAAAAATTATTTGAACAATTTTTAAAGATTCAATTAATAATTTAATTAAACAAATTTAAGAGATATAATTAAAAATTTAATAGAAACATTTTTAAAAAATCAATTAAAAAATTGTATGAACAATTGTAAGAGATTCAATTAAAAAATTAATTACAAATTTTTACAGACACGATTAAATTTTTAATTGAAATATATAACAAAATCAAATAAAATATTAATTGAAATATTTGAAAAACACAATTAAGAAACTAATTGAAATATTTTTAAGGATACAATCAAACTATGAATTAAAGTCACTTGCAGAAATAAAACAATTTTTTATGATTAAATTTATTTAATTTTTAGATAATTTATTTCTCTACATTCGTTTCAATTTATTATATGTACATTACAATTTAATATATTTATCATACATGGGAGTAATTAAATAAATTGACTAATAAATTGTCGATTTCATTGGCATTGACTTATAAACAATGCCAATTAAATTTTTAGTATAAACAATTTTTGGAACAATGCTAATGCTTTTCAATGAAATAATTTCATTATTAGTTAGTTAAAAAGCTGAAAGCAATTTGTATAAGTGCACACATGAACCACATTAGGAGGTAGGGAATAACTTTTCACATGGTCGAATAGTTTTTGAGGAGTGTCAAAAGTTTTTTCACATAAAAAGCATTTAATACTATTATATTTTTAAACTTACTTCTTTTTTTCTTTTTTTTTTAAACAACCACGCGCTTAACTGGACGAACTCAGAATGATGTTTGTTTGTTAAAATTTACTTAAGGTACGGTCACATCTGTCAAACATTTGCCCAAAAAAGCGTAACTACTAAATACTAATGACAAAACTTATGATTTAGATACCTGTTTATTACGTTAAACAGTTTCCTACATAATTTATAGAAAATGTAATAGAATCTTATCTTATTAGATGCTGTTTAACTTAATAAATAAATGCATAAATCAAAAAGTTTTTCATTGGTATTGAGTGGTTACGCTTTTTTGGGCAAATGTTTGACAGATGTGACCGTACCTTTACTCAAATGGCATGAGACCATAGCTGCCAGATTTGACGATTTTGGGTCCTAAAAATGACATGGTGACAATGGGACGATTTATAACCTCATTTTGACGATTTTAAATAATTCCAGTTTGCAACATTTATATGTACTATTAAAGCAACCTTGAATTGCTGAAAATTGTAATGAACAACTTTTTAAAAACTAGTTTGCTTAATAAAGCTATAAACACATAGACCACAGCGAGCAGCAGGCAGCAATGTGTCAAAAAAAAAATACACGAGCCTATATGAAGTTGATTATTTTGACGACAGCAAGGCAGGTTGTTGTCTATGCTACTTTTGCTGTTGCTGCCAAATTAGACTAATTTCTATTTTCATAAGCAGCAATAAGCTGATACAAAGGTGCCAATATAATATAAATGTTATGGCAATGAGAAATTAAAATATTTTTTTCATTTGACGTTTTTATGACGATTTCAATAAGCTATATTGACGAAAATGACGATTTTTGCCCAAATATATGACGATATTACCTCAAAAAATCTGGCACCTATTCATGAGACAGCAACACTCAACAATAAGTATTCAGCAAACACAAGTGCTTAAATTAAAATTGAAGATGATGTACGAAAAATATTTTATAATAAATAATGCCTTATTGACATTCAAGAACACTGTAATCAAGGCCTGTGCGTCTAATACAAATGGATGTGTGTATTTTCATCTAAAGCAAATGGAACGAATTCATAATTAGGTGTTTGCTAATAACATATTGTAATGATTCTTAAAATTAATCCAAAAATTTATCAAAGGCTTGAATTTTTGTTTGGTAGGTTACCTCCATAATACTCAACAACAGTTATTCATTTTTATATACATACATATGTACTTATTTTCAACTGCGAAAAGCCTACTACTTGACATTAGCTAACAACTTGAAATATAATTGTTGCAGGGATGTCAAATTGTATATTGGAGTTGTAATGATAGGCTTCTAAAATTGAGTGCCTAAACATAATTGCACAATACCATATTTATTTTTGTTTTAGACTATTTTAAAAAAACCCATTTTAAAGACCTTCCGTTTTGAATTTTAATCCAGTTTACTCGTATATTCTTTAATAATTTTACCCTTTTATCATTTAAGAAAATTTCGAGGAATTCAATTTTATCCTATCAACCAAATTATATTTTGAATAATAGTAACAACATTAATTTTATTAACATGAATTGGAGCACGACCTGTAGAAGAACCTTATGTATTAATTGGAAAAATTTTATCTGTTATTTATTTTTTATATTATTTAATTAATCCAATAATTATTAAATGATGAGATAATTTATTAAATTAAGTTAATGAGCTTGAATAAGCATATGTTTTGAAAATGTTGGTACGGTATGTATCAAGATTAGTGCAAGCTCGTACGTGGTATTAGCTTTTATCGGAAATGCACTTTATGGTCCAAATATATGTAAACATTTTAAACTTTATAAGTCAAAATTCAAGTGAGTTTGAATGGTACAGAAAAGTACAACCGTATTAACTTTACCATCCCTGTTTGCTCTTTATGGTCATGCTTGTTGTTTTCTGTTGTGAAGTAGCATAGCCAATTAAAATATTAATTGAGTTAATTAAAGTATTAATTGAATTAACTAAAAAAGATATTGACAATTTTAATTGAAAATATTTTTGGAGACAATGTGGCATACTCTAAAATAGTTAACGATTTTCTCATATAAAAACAAAATTATATTATTTACATACAAATAATACGTAATAATAATTTGTTACTTCATTTCATTTTGAATAAAAATCTGTTGCTAACACTCTTTTGATAAAGCAGCAAATTCAATTAAAGTAAACAGTAATTTAATTAAAATATTAATCAAATATGTATATAAATTTTTCTAAGCAATCACTTAATTGAATAAAAATTTAGAACTATTTTTTCTGTGCAGTCAGAAAAATTTTCATTCAAATAAGCTCTAGTGTACTCATTGAATACGCGATGATTACGTTCTACGATGCCTAATGACTCGTGATGATAACTGGTTGAGAATTTAATTTCAATTTCTAGAAATTTGCATAACTCTTCAAAAATATGTAGATCGGATTTTATTATGTTAATTTTTCCGTAAATAAGGATGAAATTCTCAAAAATTGCTTTAGCAACTGTTCGGAATGCGGATGTGGGTAAAGGATCTATTGTGTCTGGAACAACGATTTCAAATGCTTTATTGGGTGATGGTGTCAGAATGAGTTTTTCAGATTTTGCTGGCTTGACTTTGTTTAAACAACATTTTTTACAATTTTTTACAAATTTTGCTATATCTCTTGTCATTTTTTTCCATGTCGCCATGTAAACTCACGTATACATATACATATGTATTAACTCCGTTAATATAATGTGACGTCTAGCCAGGTTCGATTGTAAGTAACAGCCATACCTAAACAAGAGCGGCAAGCGTTTTTTAGCTGTCAAAAGTTCTCATGTCCATACAATTTGTATGAAGCATCCCGAAATTACGCGGCGGTAACGCGGCGGCAAAATTTTGCAATTGGAAAATCCGATTTTGACAGCGCGTTTAATAGTGAAGTTAGCTGCAAAAGACAAGCACTCATGATACAATGACTATAAGGTAGTCTTACAAGCTCAGCTGACAATTCTTGTAAATTACTTGTTTTTTATTTCAAGTGTTAAATTTTGATTTGTATTTATTTTTTCGTATTTGAATGAATAATTTTTATTTATATTTTTGTCACAGGTTGAAACATACACACATACACATTTATACTTTTGACTTCTGAGGAATTTTTTTGTTGTGTTTGTTGTAGAGATGCATGTATTATTAGGTTATGAGCATGGTGGAATAATCAGGTGTGCGCAAGAAGGAATATGGTTTTTTGTAGGGTTGTGTTTTGACCGTTAAAAAAATGGAAAAGTATGCTTTTCTTGCCAAAAGTTGTTTACATTTTTGGCCGCCACACTGTGGGGCCAAATGCATGAAAAGTGGCGATTAATTCATAGAAGTCGTAATTTAAAAAAAAAATATTTTTTATTAATGGATATTTATAAATACATAAAAAACCAACATTTAAAAAAAAAAAACAGAGTGAAAAAACACATTTTTTAACCCTTTATGGGCCATTTTGTGTTCTGTAAAAAATCCTCTTTTTTCACATTTTTTGCTGTAACTTTGGAACGGTGCGCTATAAATTATTCAATTAAACAGCAAATTAAAGCATACTAAATGTACTTTAAGAAAAATAAGTAATATTTTTAAAAATAATAAGGAATAAATATTTTATATGTATTTCTATTAGAAAATTTTTAAATTAAAATCATACCTTTTTTCTCGAAATTTTAAAATTTTGTTCAAAAATGAAACATTTGAAAATCTAATTGTTTTTTTATTGATAAATAACCATAAACACACTATTTAAAAAAAATTTAATTAAATTCGGTTATTCTATTTTTTTTTTTTTTTTTTTTGAAAACAACAATTTTTTATTATAATCATTATTACCTTCAATGTTAGTATTTACTTCACATTCAATTTCATAATCATAAATTAATTCGTTACAATAATCTTAATCTTCATCTCCATCTTCATCTTCATCAAGTAAAATTCATTGAAATATCATAAACACATGTAAAATAATTTAATTAGTTTTATTCATAGTAAATAAACCCAACATACGCAATCACGTGAGCATGCGTGAATTAAAGTTACTCACGCCCCCATCTCTAATTAACAACACATTTTTTAGCTACAATAACAACTACTATAACGAAAATAATGACAAAACAAAGTAAAAACAACTTGATGTTTTGCTTTGTTTTTTTTTTTTTTCATATTTGTGGATTTTTAGCATCTTGAGTTATTTCACAAAAACAAGCATAACTCAAAAATCGCCAAAAATCGCAAAAAAATATTTTGGGGTTTATTAGTTGAGATCTGATATTATAACACTATATAGACGATTTTACGCAAGCTCACGAACAAAGTTGTTGAAACTCCATATATAAATCAAAAATAGCCCATTTTTGGGCTAATTTTATTTTATTAACATTTAATATTTTTAAAACATTTATTTAAACAAAAAAACATGTACTATATAGTAAACTACCTGAAGTTGACGGTTCCATTATAAAAATTTAACTTTTAGAAGTATTAATAGAAAAAATTATCAATTGAAATATCAAAATTTTCACTTTTTTTCAATATGCACAAAAAAAATAACAATTATTCAACTTTAAGTGCTCACTTCAACTAAAGCAAACAACTTAAAAGTATAAAGCTAGATTTACACGATTGATATTTTCTTCAAAATTCCTCTTCAAAATGCTTCAAACTTGTGTAAACAGCAAAATTTCTTCAAAATTTATTGATCAAAATTTTTTGAACAAAACTTTTGAAGATTTTATTGATGCCGTGTAAATAAGCATCAAAATCTCATCTGGCAATATTGATAACTACAAATAATTTGACAGCATGTTCATTCTTTTGATTCAATATTTTATGTATGTATGTATATGTGAACACAATGTGATTTCTTTTTAATATTTTAATTTTATTTTTTATATAGAAACAGAATGTGATTTTAAGTTCCCAAATAAATGAATTGAACTTTTTATTTCAAATTATTGGGTTTTTAATTAATTTTTAATAAATATGCTTGTATTGCCATGGAACTTCTCCGCCATCGGACTCTCTACCCTTTGCACCAACGCCGATGTAAACAAAATTGTAGTTCGCGTCCACAAGCGCCATCAAAACAATGCTGTTTTTCTTTTTATAATTGCGCTTCCACAGTGTGCTGGTGCTATAATATCGATGTGTTTTCCATCATTCAAATTCATCCCTTAATACTTTATATAATGCAGCGCAGACTTCAGGCACAATATCGCATCTCAGTATTGGTCTTTTCTATTGATGGGGTGACGAGATTAAGCAAATAATCAAAATCGTCTGGTGACATTCGCACAAAGTTTTTGTATAGGTCGGGAACATTCCTTTTCAATCGCTCCCTAAAAGAGACATACTTACATACCATTACCTTCCAAAAGAAAAGGTCAAACCCAATGTTCCTTTTGTTTTCTTCTTTTTTTTTTGCATTATTATCAGCTACTTCTTCCTCCAATATTAAAAATGTTGATGCTATGATGATTGTGTAGTCGTCCATACTTATTAAATGTTTTTTTATAATAATACATTATTTTTTATAATAATAAATTATTGAACAAAAAAAACAAAACAGCTGATCAAGGTCAATATTTTCAATATAAAAAGTTTACCATAGTGTAAATTAGCTTCAACAAATTTTGATCAAATTTTTATCAAAAGATTTTGAAATATATTGAAAGAATATTTTGATCAAATTTTTGAAACGTGTAAATAGAACATCAAAATAAATTTTCAAAATTTTGATAAGACTTCAAAATACCTTCAATCGTGTAAATCTAGCTTAATTTTTGCAATTAGTGATGCAGAATTTTATCCACTTTCACCCGGTACCAAACACGATCATGAATTTTAAAGTTCATATTTTGAATTAATCGCCACTTTTCATTCATTTGGCCCCAATGTGCGCCATCATGAATATTTTTGTTTACGTTATGCTTTTTGTTTTTGCATAACCAATAAAAACATACAAAACAACTTTTGTTTTATTTTGTATACAGCTTTGTTTTGACAATTTTGAATTAATTTTACACAAACAAAATGCATGTCGTTTTTTATTGTTGTATTCTTACGCGCACCTTATTATTCCATCATGGTTATGAGTATACTATTATAATCAGGGTTGTTTTATATTTTGTAATAACCCTGTTTTTATGACAAAGCGTTGACGCTCTTGTTTAGGTATGGTATTTCAGCGTTAACGCTAGGCGGTAGAAAACGTTCCGCTTTCCGCTCTTGTTTAGGTATGGCTGTAAGGAGTGATTTTATTTATTCGTTTTGCTTACTCGCTAATTCTTTTCCTTATATATACGTAGTTGCTTAAATAGTAGTAAGTAACAGGGATGAGTTGAAGAGGTAGTAGGCCGATAGTGCTGGCACTACAACTCGAATTTTCTCTATGTAACACTGCTGAGCAGACGCATTACAACATTACTTTTAAAAACGTTTATGCTGCGGTGCTGTTACAACTTTGTAATGAGAAGTTTAATGAACACACCTATTAATAAAGTTAATCAAAGTTAGAATTAGTTATCTTCCGTTGTGATTTACAAATATAAGAAGATAAGAGAACAAAATTGTTTATGAGAGCCGTAAATTATTAATTTTAATTCAACCATGTGACTTATTTCGACACGTGACATTTGATTTTATATGTAACCTACAAAGGCTTAGGCCACTCTTGTACCCGTTGAATTTATATTTTAGCAGCACTAATTTTGCATGTTAAAAAATTTTATTTACCTTAAAAACGATAATGGAGCTCTAATCACTAGATTATAGCGCCATATAACAAAAAAGATCAGCTGACACATCAACATTTAAATTTCTAGATTTACAGTCGGCTTAAGCAACCTTAAATTTTTTTAATGTTTGTGTTTTTGTGTGTGTACAATAATTATTTATTATTTATTCTCCAGGTGTCTCAAATTTGTGTGTTATCTTTGTGTTATCTGGAGAATTTGAAGGTCACTCTGCTAGCGTCGTATGCATTGTTGCCAGTTAAAAAATTTTACTACTGCCCCAATATGGAGTAAAAAATTAATTATATTTTTGTTGTTCATAAAAATTTAAAGCAGGACCATATAGCTTTTAGAATCCAGTTGTATAATAAAATATAACAGTCTTAGATTTTTTTTTTTTTTTTTTTGGATAGGGTAGAGAATATAGATAGAGCAAATATAGGAGAATGATTCGCTATTTTACAACTCTGCTATTGCGCGTTTTGTTAATTTTTAGAGCAGTGTTGCAGCAGCACCTCTGGTGTTAATTAGACGCATTAACTTTATTAAAATTCATAAGCAGGCATTTCATTCATTTTTTTACTTCGCCTATGTTTCTGCTTGCTGAGGAAGAAGGGCGATGTTGTGTACATTATGTAGGAACAGTGGCAATCGCTGTCGGAACTGTTATTAGTGACCAGTGCTTCAACTTCATCACTGAAATAGTCTGACAACAATTAATACTATGCCACGCTATTGAGCATTAGAGAAATTAATGATGTTGATTGACTTTTACTGACGTGGATTTGAACACAGGTTCTAAGTCATTGTTCGCTAAGCAGTCAACGCGCCATTTCAGCCTAAACCTTTTCTGCTCATTAAGTTCTAGAAGCCAATTCAGATGAGATATGTACTCTTGTAAGTTGCGGAATCATCTAGACGATTTTCGTGAAAATCTACAAAAGGGATGTATAAATATTAAATATTTCCTTTGTGGCTCGAAATATGTTAACAATGTCTACCTAATATATCTCTAATTATAAACATTTACGAACTTCAGCCTGTATAAATATTAACAAATATTAATAATAAACAGTTCGCAGTAATTTAAAAAAAATTACAATTAATATACATATAGAAGATATTTTGATTTCCACTAAATTTTCCACAGTGAAAATCTCTTCCAACATGTGGCTGCACTGGTCGTATTAACAGATGTACTTATTTTGATTAATTACTCTTGCGATAATTTAAAGCAACCAAGTACTAGTAATGACTTTTGTTGCAGAATTTTATATGTCGGCTTGTTTATGAATTGGCCTTCATATTCTTTACGACCTTGTCTAAAATCAAATTCAGTATTTAAACAAAAAAAAATTGGACTATAGACATCATATAAGTTTTCTATTTTAAAATGAAAACATCTAAAGTAAATTTTATCGTACTACTAAGTTTGTTTTTAAAAGTTACTGGAGCACAACAATTCTCCTACACTGGTGACAAAATAAAAGTTAATGGATTGTATGAAAATGCAAACATTCTTCTGGAAGTCGTAGAATATGAAGCAGCTCTTATGTATCCCGAGGATCTCACAAAAGATCTTGTACAGACATTTGTCGCAAACCTTAAAAACGAAGAAATTAATAAAATTTTTAATGACGCAATAGAATTCTGTAATAAACTCAACCAAATAAGAATTTTTAGTACCATGTTGAAAGCCCAAATACAATTGTACGAGATTCTATATAGGACTGGTAAAAGAAATGATGATCTAGTATCGTATACTAAAAATTTAAATTTGATTAAAGGACACCGATTATTTAACGATGTGAGTAACAATTTAAAGTCAAAAACAAATGAAATCGCGAAGAAGCTGTTTCCTTCCTCACAAGAAGATTTCTGGGGCTATCTATTGGTTTCAAAATTGTTTTTAAACCATATAAACCATAGGAAATCAAATAATAACTCATTTAATTCTTTTCTTATAAGGACATTTTAAAAAACGGAGAATACAATCTCATCTGTAATATAGTTTTAAAAATTTCCATTATTAATAGTTTTTTTTTAAATGCGTTATTAGATAGAGGAATTTAAAATGTAATGAGTATTGTATATTTGTAACGAAATTTTTTCATATAATAGTGTATTTAAATAATTCTATTATTAAAATTAAAAAATTATTATTTGTCGTCAGTAGGTCTTTACCATTCATGTTTGAAAAGTTTCAAAACTCATCTCGCAAAAAGTATTTGCGAATTGTATAAAACACAAGCAAAAATCACAAACAGTTCGCAAATACTATTTTCCAGTTCGTGTATGAGTAGATGAGTTTTAAAACTTTTAAAACATAAATGGTAAATATCTACTAATGAGTTGGTATTTAGCCACCAACGAATTGCATATAGATTTGCTGACCCATTGCAAACAATAATTTTTGAAAACATAAATTCTTGAGTATTTGCTCAAATATAATGCTGTATTTTATTTAAGTTTAAAAATATAATTAATGCTGGTAAACGAAAATATAGCAAATTATATCATATATAAAACAATTTGTATTAAAATTTATTATTCCAGATATTCTTTAAGTTTTATGATTAAAAATTTTTCATTTATTAGATGATTTTTGAAAATTGCAAATAAAGTAGGCGTAGTAGGTTTTAAAACTTAAAGGTGTAGAAAAATGAAATAAATTCATATCGCTTATAAATTGTTTGTTGGAATTCGATCAAGTTTCTAAGCTAACTGCGCTTTCTTTAAGGCCAAGACACAGAGAATCCGTCATACGTTTTACGTCACCTTTTTCAACTGACAGCCAAGTTAAAATACATGTTTTCTTATAAACTAGATCACATACAGTACTTCTCCGTCAACGCAAAGTACAAAGTTGGGCAACTTTTAACGTACGTTGAGTACTTTGATAACTATTAGTTGATTTGTTCTTTGTTTTGGTTTTGTTGTTCGCTCAAAAATAAAATAATTTATATTCAAATTTATTCGATTTGATAAAGTTTTGGTAGTGTGTTATACAATAAGAAAGAAAAAGTTTATAATTAAATCAATTTTCAATGACAAAGTACTTATTGTGACAGCCTTATCCGTCAATACGTTTACGTCAGTTGAAAAAGGCGACGGATAACGTATAACGGATTCTATGTGTCTCGTAATTTATTTATAGTTTCCAAAACACATTTTTAATGATTTATGAATCTATCTGCATAATGCTCTGTTCACACGACAAGACGAAGGACTTGTTTCCAGCGTTGTCAACTTAGGGCCAAATTTACAGTAATTAGTTAGCTATTAGTAAACTAAAATGATAACTATTGTTTAACTAATACTTCATATTCACAGTGTATTATTTAACCAACACTCTTAGTATGAACAAAAAATGGTAACCCTATCAAACTATTAACTTTCAGTACTGGCAATTCTGTTATAGCATATGGCTTTTGTTTATATTTGATATATTATTTCTTAAAAAATGGCGTATACATTCAAGAACTTGCCACGCCACCTATTTGCTAAGACGGAATATATCCATAAAATCTTTTAACATTACGTTGGCGACGCTCAGCAACAATATTCCGCGTATTATCAGTATCAGTGTCTCTTTCAATATCGGACTCCGTGTTTTCAATTTCACATGCTATATCTAAAATTTTTCACAAAACAAAAATACTAATAATAAATTCCAACGAATCAGCTGTTGTCTAACTTTTAGTTAACCAATGACGTTTGATGGTTTAACTAATGTTAAACTAGAAGCTGTGAATCAAATATTATTAGTTAGACTATTGCTATTAGCTAACTAATGACTGTGAATTTGGGCCTTAGTGTTTGTGACACAATTTTAAGTACTTTTGAATGCCTCAGAACGTAAGATTTTGAGCGTTAAGGCTCAAACTCTAGAAATGTAATTGCTAATGTACCAGTTGATTGCTTCTGTTATATGGAAAAGATCTAAAAATACTTATTTGACTGAAATTTAATGTTGCCGTAACCTAGCAACCTGCAGAAAATAGAATTTCAATACGAGGTTACGTGACAATGGTAGACAGATGGTTGTATATTGAATTGCAATGGGGTACAGAAGTTTAAGTTTAAGTTTTTAAATATGTACCTAAGTACATACATACAAAAAAAATCTGTAAAATATATGTAACACCAATAATAAAAACTATGATGTACATAGATATGTTAATTTATAATTTAACCAATTATCAAATTCAATTAATAATAGGTGTATTAATTAATATGTTTCGGTACCTTTTAAATAATATCGTACTGTTTGCGAGCAATCACAAATAATGTAAACATTTGGAACTCCCATCAACGTTTGGAACAGCTGTTTTGTATTTTATTTGTGTTTTTCAAAGTGATAAAAAATTGCAATGGATGACGAAAAGTTTAATAAGAATTTTTGTTTATTTATTATAATATGTCACGTCACACGTTTTTAAGCATTCTATAACTACAAAAGCGTTGGCTCTTTAAAATTTTAACATTTTTATTGGTACTGGAAATTTGTAAATTTTTATAAAATTTGTAAATTTTTATAAAATTTTCTAATAAAAATTTGGTGCATATATTTTCACGGTTAATCATAATTTGTTCACCTGGAAATCAATTTTTAAATTTGTCGAGTTCTGTACTAAGAATTTTAAGTTTACCATACTCAAACGCAGAGGTGGCAAGAGTGTTTAGGGCAATGATTGATATCACTGCGTGACAAATTTTAATGTTTTCTATTTGGCAGAAACGCCCCTATATATAAATATTAATCTAGAGACAAAACGTAGTCAAACTGTGTACTTGGTTTTTCATTTCCTCATCTTTTCTCCTTTTTAAAGGACTAAACATTTCTCAGAAATGCTTATTTTAAATAATTTTTTTTTAAATATTAGTATCTAATACTTTTTAACAAGAATAATATGATATTTTATATCGGTGTTGATATTTTTTCTTGATACATTTTGAACAAAAGTAGCATGAATCTTTACAATGTTCTCTACGATAAAGTCAAGTTACTGGGTACACGTATCTTAATGAGTGTTTCTTATTAAGTAAGCCACTGTGACAGTAGTTACATACTATTTTTGGTATATACCATTTATTGAAAACAAAGTTTTTACAAAAATACATTTCATACGCTTCTATTATTTTAGCAGAAAACTTGCTCGATTTTTTTAAAGGGGTGAATAGTCCGCAAACAACACAAAATTTATTTTTATGGGAACACAGCATTTTAACTTTAATTCCCGTAAAAAGCGTTTAGTAAACTATTATAAATTTTTCGCAATGCTAAAACGCTATAAAAAATATTTAATTGGCATTTATAACATAATCTACTTCTGTAAATATAATTTTTTAGCGACTTACAAGTAGTGATTTCAGAAAAAAATTACACAATATGTAAATCTATATTATTTTAAGAACTAACTGCAAAAGGAAATCAGAGCGTTGAGCCATTGATATGGCAGTGGGTACGTATTTAGCGCATATTAAAATCTATATGTTGGAATATACTGCAAATACGTACCCTGCTGCTAGCGCGACATTCAACGCTCTAGTTTATAGAATTCATTTTAGGCTACAAGACATAATTTTTAAAATATTTTTTGATGGAAGCTTTCACGGATTTGGAAAATTTTTCTTAAATGACAGGACGAATGAAGGAAATATTTGTATTTGTTTTTCATAAATTAATTTTATACATAGAAATTAATTTTGTACCGCGAAAAAATCCATCACACCTTTTGAACTAATAGAGATAAAATCATGAAAGTTCGAAGTTTTATAGAGTTAATTTAAGGCAACAACATATAATTAAAAAAAATTTTTTTAATAAAAACTTTCAAGGATATAGAAGTATATATTTTTAAAAGGACATTTTTTTTATATTTTTATTCCGGGGAACTGAAGTAAATATTCTTATAAAATTCTATAGAGCCTTCCCTTTCATTTGGTACCAAGTTTGTTAAAAAATATTAGATACTAATATTTAAAAAAATTATTTAAAATAAGTATTCCTGAAAAATGTTTAGTCCTTTAAAAAGGAGAAAAGGTGAGGAAATGAAAAACCAAATACACAGTTTGACTACGTTTTGTCTCTAGATTAATGGCTGTATAGTGGAGTTTCTGCCAAAAAAATGCTGTCACGCAGTGTATTCAATCGCACAGTTGCTTTTTGTATGATTATTCGATAATAAAACTTAAAAACTTAAGTTTGGTTTTTGTAAATTTTATAAATTTAAATTTAACTTTGGTACTTTTTTAAAATTTTTTTTTTGTTTCATTTCATTTTACTTTTGGCTTCAAAAAAGTTGGTGTCAATGCTTGTTTCGCTCACCCAATCTCAATTGCGAATCATACCCGCGGCTTCGCTCACATTGAAGCCATGCTATAGTAAGCTAGATTGGATATTGACGTGACTGTCGGTAATACAGTGCGACGGTATTACAGCACTCAGGATTGGAGCTTCATTACTGGAATGCTAGATGGCGTTGAAGTAGCAAGAATTTAAGATTTTTTGACAAACAATTTCTTTATCTTTTGTAATAAATAAATTCTTTTTAATAAAAAGTATCCTATGTTACTTCTAATACCTCCAAGAATATGAGTACAAAGTTTCATGATGATCGGCTTAGTAGTTTTTGCGTGAAAGCGCAACAAACAAACGGACATTCACATTTATAATATTACTAGCTTATCCCGGTGTACTTCGCTACCCCCCTCGTTATAAAATAAAATTAAAAGTATTTATATATCCTATTGTGAAAATTTATTGGCGATCGGTCCAGTAGTTAAGACTATATTAAAGATTTTTAATTTACCAAAAAAGGGGCGTGGTCCCACCCACTTTTTTCCTGGTACGTATTCCAAATTATGCCAATATCATCGACGTAGGTCAAAAAATGCCCAAAATATGGCGATTTAAATTTTTGAGTTATATGGGCGGTGCCACGCCTATTTGTCCAATCAAAACTTCATATAGCCTATTATTCCTTCCAGAGTCACAGTAACATGCTGTGAAAATTTCAGGAAGATCGGTTCAAGGGTTTGGTTTTCCTAAAAAGAGGCGTGGTTCTACCTTCTTTTCTCCTGGTACGTATTCCAAATTATGCCAATACCATATGTACCAAATATCATCGACGTAGGTAAAAAAATGCCCAAAATATGGCGATTTAAATTTTTGGGTTATAAGAGTATGGGCGGTGCAACAGATTATTCACTGTGGCGTGCAGCCAGAGAACTAAAAAGGCCGGTGATATGCACACCCCATTACGAGCCCCTAATGGTGACTGGGCAAAACTGATGCTGAAAAAGGTGCACTTTTTGTTAAACACTTAGAAAAAGTATTCACTCCGGATATTTCTGCTGATATTGTTGAACTGCCACCAGTCGTCTCTTTACCAGAAATATCGCTAAAATTCAACATTATGGAGATTAAAAAGACTATTACTAGTCTTAACAACAGAAAAGCCCCAGGTGTCGACAAAATAAGCAACAAAATGCTTCAAGAATTGCCTTACACTGCAAAAAGAATAATACTATTCATTTTTAACAGTATTCTACGCCTGAAACACTATCCTAAAGAATGGAAGGTTTCGCTAATTACTATAATACCAAAGCCCGGCAAGGATCATACAAAGGTTGAATCCTATCGGCCTATTAGTTTACTGTCTAACATTTCAAAACTATTTGAAAAGCTGTGTATGAGCAAGCTGATGCCTATAGTGACTAGTAATGGATGTATTCCAGATCATCAATTCAGTTTTCGCAGACAACATAGCACAATTGAACAAACTCAGAGACTTGTGAATGTTGTTAGAGACACTTTTGAAAAAAAGAAATACTGCTCTGCGCTCTTTATTGATGTCTCACAAGCTTTCGATAAAGTATGGCACAAAGGTCTTTTCAACAAATTAACACAAAATCTACCAGAAAACATCGTAAAGCTTTTAAAAAAGCTATTTAATGGAACGTAAATTTGTAGTTAGGGAAGGCAATTTTTTAAGCCCTCCGCAGTCGATTGAAGCCGGAGTCCCTCAAGGCAGTATCTTCGGTCCCTTACTTTATTTAATATATGCCTCTGACTTACCGTTAAGCAGTAACAGTCATACATCAACATTTGCGGATGATACAGCCTTTCTAAGCTTTCACGAAAATCCTGTAGAAGCTTCCCGCAACTTACAAGAACATATATCCAAACTAAAAAAATTGCTCAAACAATGGCGTATAAAAGTTAACGAGCAGAAATGTGCACACGTCACTTTTACGTTGCGCAGGGAAACATGCCCGCCTATAAAAATTATAACCGAGGCTATACCACAACACACTGTAGTCAAATATCTAGACGTTCATCTTGATCGTCGTTTAACATGGAAATGGCATATAGACGCAAAGTTAACATAAATGAAACTAAAAGCAGCCCAAATGAATTGGCTTATTGGAAGAAACTCTATACTAAGCCTTGACTGTAAACTTCTCTTATACAACGCGATCCTGAAACCAATATGGTCCTATGGAATCCAGTTATGGGGCACTGCCTCAGCATCGAATGTCGAAAGAATTCAAAGGCGACAGAATAAAATCCTACGTACAATAACAGCAGCCCCCTTCAGAAACCATCGAATTCATAAAGATCTAGACGTTCCGTTAGTTAAGACAGTATTTTCAAAACACGTGAAAAAATATATAAAAAAACTTGAGTTGCACCCAAATCCACTCGCGTGCAATATTCTTTATTATAGAGGCCACACCCGGCTGAAAAGTAGGGATACTCTTTTTCTCAGCCGTTCACGAGAGATGTAAAACAACAAATATTAAACGTTGAAATTAAAAATTTTGTTTAGCATTGGCTAAACTTACATTTAATATTTTTTAGATTTAAGATTACTGGTTTAATTTAATTTAACAAATGTTTAATTGAATTTGAATAAAGTGTAATTTACTCTGAAAAGAGTTTCATTTATTTTGAAAAAGGGTTCGTTTAATTTAAAAAGAGTTTCGTTTAATCTTAAAAATGTTTCGTTCATTTTGAAAAACGTTTTATTTATTTTGAAAAAGGTTTAATTTAAACTGAAAATGCTATATATAGATAAGTAAAAGTATAAGTATAAGTATAAGTATAAGTATAAGTATAAGTATAAGTATAAGTATAAGTATAAGTATAAGTATAAGTATAAGTATAAGTATAAGTATAAGTATAAGTATAAGTATAAGTATAAGTATAAGTATAAGTATAAGTATAAGTATAAGTATAAGTATAAGTATAAGTATAAGTATAAGTATAAGTATAAGTATAAGTATAAGTATAAGTATAAGTATAAGTATAAGTATAAGTATAAGTATAAGTATAAGTATAAGTATAAGTATAAGTATAAGTATAAGTATAAGTATAAGTATAAGTATAAGTATAAGTATAAGTATAAGTATAAGTATAAGTATAAGTATAAGTATAAGTATAAGTATAAGTATAAGTATAAGTATAAGTATAAGTATAAGTATAAGTATAAGTATAAGTATAAGTATAAGTATAAGTATAAGTATAAGTATAAGTATAAGTATAAGTATAAGTATAAGTATAAGTATAAGTATAAGTATAAGTATAAGTATAAGTATAAGTATAAGTATAAGTATAAGTATAAGTATAAGTATAAGTATAAGTATAAGTATAAGTATAAGTATAAGTATAAGTATAAGTATAAGTATAAGTATAAGTATAAGTAAGATGAATCTACATGATTCGTTCTTAAAATTTTGTATGGAGATGCAAGATGCTTCACTCATCATTTGAGAGGGAGCTTTCGAGCTTTTGAAAAGTAATGTTGGAGTCTACTGATGAGTACTGAATATTAGTTTAAATTAATTAAACTAAACCGTCAACAAATAAATAAAAAATTTTAATCACAAAACTTATTAGAGAATATCGCAAATAATAAATATTTTAAATTAATTAAAATTATATCATCTTTCAAATTGCTTTAAAATTAATCTAAAACTATTGAAATTATTCTTAAAGACTGCAATTTGTTAGGAAGTATTCATACAAACAGTTAGTAGCACTCGTGAATGGTATTGGTAAAAAAAACTACGATTTTAAAAATAAGTCTGGATTCATGATTAATTTTGTTGTTATGTTTTATTTTTAACTCAATAGAATTAAATGTCTTCCGTTTTTTATTATTGTTTGTTAATTTAACGGCAAATTATATTGTTATTAAAAATAAATATGAGTAGAAAATGAATCTCTGAGCAAACCTACCTGCAATAATACCTGCCCAATTTGTTTTTGTTACTTGAATCTACAGCTTAAACCAAATTTGTGAGCAAGACTTATTTTAAAGATACTGCGACTTTTACGAGAGATGAGTTCGTGGTAGGAGGTGTTTTTTTTGACGAAAGAAATATACTGTGTCTTATCTGTCTTGAATAAAAGTAGTAGTTATAAATTCAATTGTATTTTTTAATGTTTGTACCTTCATTACACCATCATATAGAAAACAATTTTTAAAATATTGTTTGTTTGATCCGGTTTGCATGCAGCATGGTAACATTAATCTGTAGGAAATTTGTTTAACAACACCTTTTGTAGGCCTATTTTAAATTTAATTCTTTAGTTTCAACAAATTTAATTGCAGCTTGGTCCGATAATTCGGTTTTGAAACACGAGACAAGTTGTTCCTGAACACTCCACCAAAAAAATTTATTTCTTTTGATTATCTCTATTTATTGACCGATATAAAAATTTGTCGTTGTTTCATCGTTTTTTTTTTTCAGATTGGTGCTGTAACATTTTCTATGTGGGGAGGCTGGCAGAGAAAGAGAGCCACTTTCCGCGATTTTCCAAAATCTGAGACCAAACTGCAATCACACCTTTTTAAACAAAACAAGAATTTTAAAACTGTCCATAAATTGAAGAGTTATTTGATAATCAAGATTTTAGATGAACCATTAGCCATGGAATTTCCAAAAAATTGAAAAGGTATGAAAAAATAGATTTTTAAAACATAAATTTGGATGTATTAAGGAAATTAGCTTAACACTAGAAACGCCGTAACTCAAGAACCTCCTTAAACCGCTACCGTGTCAAAAGTGTCGCTTTGTATATATTAAGTTTTTTAGAGTACGAGTATGATATAAAATTTATGATTAAAACTTTAATGTGATATATTTTATACACGCTAATTTATGATTTCAAATTAAATTATGTTAAATATTTAAACCACAACTACAAAACTCAAAAATAAAATACATAACAAACAAAGCGAGTCGCTCTCCTTCATAAATTGTACATTAGGTGTGAAAAAAAGCAAAAATTCATTTATTTCACATATTTACAGAAAGATATTTTTATATTATTTTTATCATGTATTTACTTCGATATCAAAATACAATAGTTCATAGGCTATTTTTTCTTTTCAATGGGAATAAAATGACCCACAAGCAGTTTTAGGTATGTTGCATATTTTTCCAATAAATCCAGGTATTAGAAAATTTAAGACTTCTTTAAATTAATAAATACAAAAAAGGAATAAAATTCAAACAGTTTGAGACCTGTAAATAAAAAATAAAAAAGTTATGGTCCATCAAACTCACGTGCGGGACAAAAGCGGTACGTACGGTGGAGCTCCTAGTGCTAAACAAGATATGAAAATTCTTGTACAGAGAAAATGATTCCTAAAATATTTTCAAATTAATTAGAAATGCCCACTCAATTACATTTTGTCATCTTGATGATATCCACACCTTGGTGCAGTGCCTCCTGGGGAAAGGGGTTATTGAATTTTGCAGGCAGAAGCTTTTTTCAATTACTCATAAAACTTATATGTCACTACCCAATCTCTGAAATAACAGAGCAACGGATGTGCATATACGGTAGATAAAAGAAGTGGGAATCCACGTAAGTCTGTTAGAAGGTGAAAGGGCTCCTTAGGTCTTCCCAAGACTAAAGTCAATAGAAAATTAATCCTTCGGGGGTTTCTTTCGAGGCTTCTTCAGTAACCTAAACTTGTAGCACGGGTTCAGGTGGGCCACACGTGTGTCTAACGGGGGTAGAGAGTGTTGTCCTACTTTGGACACACATTTGCGGTGCGTTGATGCGAGATGCACATCTGTTCTTTTGGGGATGGATATGCTTCGACATACTCCTTCTCCTTCAGAATGGATATGCTGTCACCATCGCACTACCTTCGTTGGTGGCATGATTCCGTGATCGGTTAGTGGTGAGGTCTCCTTCTTGCGAAAACGTGGTGTCTGTGGTTGCTACCAAAACCTGGGAGACGTATTGGCTTAAGGACTCATGCTGGACCAGTGCTAGTGGCTGGCTGGACTTCGGTCTACAAATAAAAAAGCCACTATGTGCTGTTGCGAAACAACAAATAAAAGAGATTAGATATCTCGAACACTTAAGCAAGGTGTTTATTAATGAGGGGTGGACCATGCATTAGAAATTGCCACATGATGTTACCCTCGAGGGATCCACCTGTGGCTCTCGAGGTAACTCGGGGGTTGTTGAGAATAGTTATATTCGCACGGTGGTGGCAGGTGCTGACATTAATCTGTAACACATCTGCTCTCAATTAATTCTATAAATGAATCATTTGACCACATCTGTATCTAAATACAAATATTTTTGGTCAAAATCGGTTGCATCCCTTTGCCTATTCATTGTATAGTTCTTTTAAATGATACATATCTCTTCCTTGTGCCATGTAATGCGTAGATAAAATTGGAAGTTATTGATTTAAAATAAAAAAAACTTTAAAATTGTACTAAATATCTTATTGGCTGCTTTTGCAACGTGAATTTTTTCGAGAATAGAACAATTGTACAGATTTTATTATCACTGATTAGAGGGTAACTTTTCAGTAGAATTTAATCGAATATTCCAATAGAATAAAAATGAAATGGACTAATCAACATACATTATTAATTTATGATATGCCGATGCACCACATAATTTTTTCTATTACCTCCACAAAACATTCGCAAGTAGATTTTAAACTATTGTCAATTTTTTTAAATACCTATAAATTGGTAAATTTTTCGCTCACTTCATTCAGCGTAAAGCAGATGAGACCACATTTTGTTGTTTATTTTTGGAATAAAGCAATTAAAATTACTTCTGGGATGGTTTTAGATGCCACATATTAACGACATATACTCTATGTATGTTGTGCATTTTATACTTTTATTTTTAACTGGCAAACTTGAAATTAGTATTGTGATTCATTAGATCGATAAATTTATAATAAAAATATTTTCTTATGATCATTATAATTAATTTAAATAAGCAAAAAATTATTGATGTCACCTTCTTTTGCTTGAACTGACACACGAGTACTTCAATTTCAATAAAACTTTTGCTCCAAAAAAGTATTTCTAATCCACTAAGAATACATATAAAGTAAATTGAACCATAAATCTTCATGACACTTTTGATTATTATGAACTAAGTAGCTTTCTCGCACTATAAATCTGAAAAATAGTCAACGAATTGTTAAAAAATATCTATAGAAATTAAATGCAAATTTTTAAGGAAATTTTAACCAGGCGCTAAACTGCTAATAGCAATAATTTTACGTAATAAAGACTAATTTGAGTAAAAAAGAAAAAATAAACGACCAAATCAAAATACGCAGGAATCTAAGTAGAAAACAAAACACAAAAAAGAAAACTATTTACGCGCCAGATAATAAAATTAATATTATGAAGAATGCGGAAAATTTAAATGAACTGCCTCCCTCCCTCCCTCCTCTTTTTAAAAGAAAATTACAGAATATAAAACAAATACAGAAAAATTCAATTAAAGTCATAACAGAACTTTAAAACATATAGAAATGAAGTGCAGGTACGCTACTTGAGGTGTTGCAGGCACTTATAGAGGGCTTAATAGATTTTATTCGATATTAATTGGAGATTATTTAAACAGGAACGTAAATTTACCCTCGGACTTATGTGGATTTTTTTTTTTTTTACAAAGCGGACTCTGCCTTTGAAAATTGAATGAAAAGTTTAGTCCGAAAAAGTTTTTAAAAATAAAAAGGATAAAGCATATCCGCAAAGGAAATATATTTTTATCATCAAAATTTTGTTTTATATCGTAGAAACCCAGATGAGAATTACATATCTTTTATATTTTTAATATATTAAAATTTAAAATCTGTACCCTACATAGAGTATTAGCAAAAATCATGAGGCTATAACCATATTTAACTATAATTATATCCAGTATTTTTCAACAAAATATTGTAAAATTCAACAGTAAACTTGTTTATTGTAAACTTTCTAAATTAAGCAATCCTTCTCACAATCATAAAACTTATATTGAAGCATAATAGTTTGTGATGCAAAGTACAAGTTGGCATATATCCTTATAAGGATCGTAAGATTACAATAAATTCTTTCAGGCGATTCCATCTCTTTTGAAAGCTAACGGTGTTTTTGATCTAACCATTTTCTTATCACACCGAAATTTCTCACGCTAACGACAATATTGTCGTTTAACAACTTTCTGACAGACTGCGTGGAGTAACTCTGCATGCAATTTAATTTCAAAATGTTACCTCATATGACGCGTGATCTATAAAAAAAGTTGCTAAGAGTATTGACAGGCCCACATCATTTCAATGCGGAAACAAGTCCCGCGCATAAAGGTGGGCAAGTTTAGGAGTGTTCTTACATGTCATATATTTGACGTTATTCAAGTTAATTTAAGCGCAATTCTATGACAACAAATGGCAGATAAAGTGGCATATGAATGATTAGGTCCTGTACGAAACGTAGGAAGAACTATTTAGAAAAAAGGGTATAAAAGATGTCATAGAATAAATCTATTTGTACTCCTTATTGCGGGATATTATGGATGCTACTCTACTGAATGCATGAACAAACCCTTCCCAGCTAATGTTTTCTAGAAAAGTTATTCGACATTGGAAGGGTACTCAAGGATCGTTTAAATTGAATCAACATCACTGATATTTCTTTGAAAAATATGAAGTAGAAATGTCGTTTGCCAAAAGGCAAACAATTGTAATCAACAATCAGCAAACTGCTCTTATATGCATACATTTGTTTGACTATATTGTCTGTCTGTCTGTCTGTCTTCTTTTACATTCCATGTCTAGATGGCATCAATTTGTGAACGTAAAGGAATAAAATACAACTAGAAAACAACAAGAAGATTTGGTTTTCAGTTTAACAAAAAAAAAAAAAAAACCAATGAAATCCCTAAGTAAGAAGATCATGACGATGCATCATACTACTTTAGGCAGACATCAGTTACAATATATTCTTGTTTGCACATATGAGCATTTCCTTTAATGCAGTTTACTAGAAAAATTAAAATGAAAACCAAAAACATTATTCTATTTTGCATTTTTGTTGCTTGTAAATGCTAATAACAGTATTTGAGGCAGTTTAGCTTGTTTAGTAGTTTATGCAAAAATAGCAGACAAAAAGAAAAAGAAATATTTAGTTACTTATAATTTTAGAAGTATGAATATCATCATCCGTAGTTTATTGAAAAGTTACTTTGTTGTGGCAAAGAGAGAATTATCAATTCGGTTGAGAGTAAAGTTTCAGCTATGTGAAAACGCGACGAATTTGTAGAATATTTTGCTTCATACCATCTGCAACGAGGAATTACTGGGGAAAACGAACAAAGTGCCAATAATACTAGTGATGTTACGAATACTCGTATTCGTATTCGACTATTCGCCTGTTTTAGGATATTCGTATTCGTATTCGCCAAATTCAAGCGAATATTTTTCGAATAATTTTCCCATACATTTTCCAAAAAAAAAATCATACAAAAGTTTAAAAAAAGTACATAAAATGTAAAAAACTATATTAATTTTTATTAAAAAAACCCATTGTATTTCACGCAAAGTAATAACCTTCTTAAAAAGCAAACAAAATACATGTTGTTTTATCTATTGTATTATTGTTGTAGTTTTAAGCAGACCTTATTATTATTTGACCATGGGTATAATAAAATACCATGGTAGTGTGGTAGACTTTTGCATGATAGGTAAAATTGACAGCGCAGTTGCTTTTATTTGTTTTGATTACATATTAAAGAAGGTTTTAAATAGTTATAATTTAAGTTGTCTCAAATGAATTAATAAAATTAAAAATGCTTTCGCAACAGTGAATTGAACAAAGTACATCATCTATCGGCAATAAATTGGAATATACTCGTATAACTTAAATGCATGATATTTAAAGAAACTCGGTGAGATGTTTTGATTCTGTTTATATGTAAATGTATAAGGGTGGGAAGCTACAGGAATCAAACTAAAACTTTTTATATATGAAATTCCACTGACACAGGTGGATGCGCCTTCTGCAAAAATATGTTCGCTAAACAGCACTGAATTATTAATTAAAAACCCAAACAGAATAAGAAAAACGAAATCTGAAAGTATGTAAGTAAAATAATTAAAAAATGTTCTGTAGAGGTTTTCAAATTCGGCATCTTAATGCAAAGGCAGGGATTTTTTCCAATTAAATTTGAAATATAAACCTCAAAAGAAATATTCGTATTTGTATTCGTATTCGGCGAATACTGTTTTAAATATTCGTATTCGTATTCGCGAATGCTAAAAACTGATATTCGTAACATCACTAAATAATACATGAAATAAAACGGCTAATGTGACGTTGGAGAGGTCATACTTTGCGCAAACCCTACAACGACGTTGCTCAAGACGAGCAAGGCTACCCTACACACAACGTGAATTAGATCAGTACACACCGAACATCGTTCTAATATCTGCAGCACATCAAATTCTTAGACGAAGACAGCCAAGCGTATAGTCAAGAAAAGAAACTTGTCGAAGTATTATTGTCAGACTATCAAAGACATGTGACAGTTTCAGCCATGATGAATATTTCACAATTAATTTCTTCAATCCGGAACTAATTTACTACATCTTTTTTTTGGTTTTTATTTAAAAAGAAAATTGTTTTCTCTACTTTTGTTGCAACATACTATTTTAAATTATATTTTATGTACTTATCAAGTAGGCCACGCATATTGCAAAGTACTCATAATAACGTATTGTTAAATCATTCATTCATTCGTTCATTCATATGGAGATTGTCTCATCCGCAGCATAATTGTATTTTGTCTTGTTTTGTTTTTCTGACAATCCGTTGCAATAACAGCACGCGCCATATCTGTAACACAACATTGACTTTTTTTGTTTTGTAAACTCAATTTCAAACTACAATCGTATTATTCTTTCCACATTAATTGTATTAAACTAGCACAGTATGTGTGTTTGTTTGCCTTCATGTCGCTGGTGTTAAAAAAATACAAATAAAAATTATCCCCAAAGTGTTAATCAGGAAATAATAGTCTATTGTCTTAAGCATAATTTAAATTATATTATTAAGCACATGCAATATGTTGCTAAAGCTGTTGCAATCACAATTGTATGCACGTTGCATCTTTACATTGTCTCTATACCCTAAGGTCATTGTTTCATGGCATGTTGCCACATCAACAAGTGTTTAGTCGCCTATTGCCCTCCTTCTACAAGTATTAATAAAAATTTGTTTAAAAGATCTTCATAGATTTCGTGCCCTTATCTGTGATCATCAGTGCGATCATCGTCATCATCATCATCCTCAGCAACATTATGTGATTATCTTCATCGACATGCTTTTATCATCGATGTATAATCTTTTAATTTTTATCTATTAACAGCATCTATTATTTTGTTTTTTGTTTATTTTTTGTATCTTAATGTAACGGTTATTTGGTTGCATGAATGAATTTAAAACTCCAAACAAAAGCTGCTGGTGTTAGTTTTCATAAATTTTTATTTTTTCATTCGTAACTCGGCGCACGTATCAAATTAATTAAAACCATGAAAAACAAACACGTTTTCAGTACGATTAAATATTTGTTTTTAGCATAAAAACAATTGAATAAATATAAGAAAGTTTTGTCTTTATAATAATCTATCAATATGATCTTAATTTTAAAGGTGTTTAAATGTATTGATAAAATGTTTATTATTATTTAAATAGTAGATAAAAAGATAAAAAGAACGGACAAATTTTGTTTTCTGAATATATTCGGTTAGTTTTTAATAGATTGAGTAAAATTGTAGGTAGTGGGTAATCAGGTTTTCAAGGAACAATAGTTTGTTTTCAAAATAATTAAAGATTTCTATAGATGCGCTTACCATTAAAATGAAAACTCCCTTAATCACAAAATTTCTAAGATCAAAATTATTTGATATGATACGTTTTATGCAAGGAAATAATACATTTTTTTGTTTTCTATTAATCTTTTAAATTAAATTTGTCCAAAAAACCAAGAAGAATTGACAGAAAATAAGAGATATCAATGATGTGTTCTAAAAGATATTTTATGACTTCCAAAGCAAAACTTCACAAAAAGGTAAGCAAAAGTTTCGAATTGAACCATTTAGGCAAGATTTTAAAGGCTTCAAGGGCTTTTAAAAATATTTTGGAAACATCCTTAAGTGTTTTTAACGATTATGTTTTCTATAAAAATTCCCGCGATATTTAAAAACATTTATTGTTAGTTTCCTGTGCATCTTCGGACATTTGGTCGATAAGTTACACAGAATATTTTATTATTTCTAGGCCATAAATTAAAAATTTTGTAAACTCATTGTGGGGATATAATACCAGGGTTATTGTACTACAATGTCTTGTCATGTATTAATGAGATCATTAAGGCGAATATTTACTGTAAATGTAAAAAAATGTAAAAACATTCAACGGGCAGCGGAATTTTATTTTATTTTTTAAATTAATTTTTTTAGAAAAATAAAAATTAGTCCTTACTTATCTGTTTTCAACAATTTACTATTTCGAAATTCACAGTAGATTTTAATTTTACTTTCTCTACTTCCCTACAGAATCTATTGTGTTGCGTTTGATTTGCTTTGCCACGTGCATCACGGGAGCGTCTATTAGCAGATCTTTCCTACGATAGTGTAGCGTTCGGGTGTAGTCCGCATTCAAACTGAAACTATGAAGGCATATGAGGCAATGGATTTTACTATTAACATTTTTCATCTCCTAAAGGCATTCCTTTAGCGAACGAAATGAAATAGGCCCAGCTATAACCTTGTTTTTTGGACATTTGGCCGCGAATAGAAGTTATTTTCAGCACTGTTCGGTGCTACGTTTCCTAATTGATAAAATTTCGTGTGAAAAACTTGAATTTATTGAAAAAGCTTATCGGTCGTGATGACATTCAGTTTTGAAGGTATTGACTTGAATGGTATCGGAAATTATGACTATTAACCTGTGTTCAATTAATTTGTCTAAAGTGCTTTAGTGTGGCGTTTTTTTTTTTGATAATTTTATTATTTATTGAATCTTCAATTATAGATTAAATTATCAATAAGTTTTTCAAATCTTAAATCTAAATATATTAAATATAAGTTTAGCCAATGCTACACAAAATTTGTAATTTCAAGTATTCTGAAAGCGCTTGATACTGTTGTACATCGCAGCGTTTACCTTCATCGGATAGCAGATCCGTCTAAGAAGTAAAACTAATAAAAATTACTGCGCTCACAGCTTTAGAAAGTAAATCTGTCTAATTAAGACCCCAGCCGCTGCAACATCAGTATTAATATTAATAAAATTTGCAACAGCAGAATTGTAAAAAAAGAAACACTTTTAAACCGTTCCTTGATCTATCTTCTCTATTCTGTCTTTTTCACTAGTTCTGGAAATATGAATTACATTAGTAGAGGTGATGGTGTTTGTGCTGGTCCTAATAGAAAATGCCTACTTCTTGAATGGGCAAGGCAATGCATGCTTTGCGTACTAACGCATCAACATCCAGATCAATAACAATCGAACTAGAAGACGTAAACTCCATTTGCTATTTGGGCAGTATTTAAACGTAAATTACGGCACTAAAGAAAACACTATTGGTAATGCGAATCAAACTTTTGACGGACTGAAGTCCATTTGGAGGTCGACAATGTTTTCGCGACGAGTGAAGCGTAAAATTTTTGCTTGTAACGTAAAAGCAATTTTATTTTATGGCTGCGCTCCGTGATATACATAAACTGGAAGATTTTGACAACCATTGCATCCGCAGAATAATAAGTGTCTTGAGTCCTAATTTAATAACCAACAGCTGGAAGCAGAATTGACATATGTGGAACGATCATAAATCAAATATGATTAAATGAAGTCACCTATTGCTACACTTTATGAACCGCTTTTACAAGTGGTGAACGGCAGAATCAGGTGCATCACTAAAATGTCGGTCATGATTCATTATTTTGCCATGCCAGAATATTACTGCACACTAATACATACGACATCAGATACAATTATCTAGACAGAAAAATATTGGTCCCAAACTTACTTAAATCAATCACATGAGGTATCAAAATAAAAGTTAATACGGACTTTCTTGAATTAAGTAGTCCCTAATTAGTTAATTCAATCCAAAAGAAATAAGTTCAAGAACCCATCCGGGTGGTTTAAAACAAATTTAACGGTTTTAAATTAACTTTAACTAAAATCAATCCTGTTAATATTTGTACAGGCTAAAGTTCGTAAATGTTTATAATCAGAGAAATATTAAGTAGACATAGTTAACATATTTCGAGCAACAAAGGAAAAATGTAATATTTATACATCCCTTTTGTAGATTTTTCAACAGCGCTGGCTGAATAGAAACAAACGCTGTTTTTCGGTAAAAGCCACTAAACCTCGTCAGTATTCATGTACAAATGCTTTTTCACTACTTGTTAGGTAGCTTCGTTGAACGTCATTACATATTCTATTTATACACAATTACAAATAATACTGGATGCTAGCTGGGGTATTTTTTTGTTTTTATTTGTTATTATATTATTAAACATTACTATGCTGCCAGAGAATTATATCCTACAGTGCCCAATCTCCTGATTTTTTGTTCTACTTAAGACAAAATTTTTTGGTTTGATTTTTAAACTTAAGTATATTTTTGATTCATATTCGTTTTTGAACATATAATTAGCACAGGCGCTTGGTTTTTTGTATATGTATATTAATTGTAATATCTTAAATTACTACGAACTGTTTATTATTAATATTTGTTAATATTTGTACAGGCTAAAGTTCTGTCGTTGAATCAATGAGTAGTCGGTTGGTATTGAACAAATGTTTTGTAACACAACGCCTGAGACAACTCAGGTTTATTAGAATATTTTTTATTTTAGTTAATTTCTGTTACTAAAATAACTTTTAGAATTGATTCAAGTGCATTTTCGGGACTTTCGGATTAAAATTTTTAATCACAATTTTAACTCAAAGTAATGATAAAAACCTTAAATCTAGTACGAGTTTTTTCTTGAGGGTTCCCTACATATATTTACTATTAATGCTTCATAAAGCGTCTATTGTAACGCAGTATTGGAATGCACTGATGGATCTCCAAACTTTTTGATATTATTTCAGAAAGACCAATTCGTCTGCATTGATCTTTTTTTCCAATTCTCTTCTGCGTATACTATTTGACTTAAGGCGTAATTTGACATTAAAATTTAATACATAATAATTTCAAATATTGCTACAACTCACATTTAAGTCATAATAAAAAGTGTCAACACGTTAATGGATATTATGAGTCTCCAAGCTAAAACGATCCTGCTAATCAAAACCCCTGACAACAAATCTTTATTCCTCTAAGCGCAAATTACAAACTGAATATTTTAGACAAGGCTCAATATAAATATTTGCTTCCAACTGGCACCTATAAGTAAAAAATGTCAAGTTTATTTTTACACTATAGGCAGCATTGGCGCCTTTTTTAATCGCAAATTAAAAAAAAAAAAACTTGGCCCAAATCGTTACATCCGGGAACGTACAAATCGTCACGTAATAATTGAAGAATAGAATGGGTTATTAACTGACGAGTTGTTTGTTCACAGATGTAACAGATGCACATACAACACAAATAAAAAAAATATATAAAAAGTACTGCTTTTTACAAATAACAAAAAAAAACAACTTCAAAACTATTCAATGCTTCGAAAAACTGAAAAATACAGACAAGTCATCACATTTGGCAACGTTGACCATATGTAACTACGGTCGCCGAGATATAAATTTGCTAAAATTATGGATAAATGCCTGGCTGAAGGCTGTTTGTGAAAAATTCTCTGCTCAGCCAAGCTGTTTGTCAATATTCCTAGAGAAAAAAGAAAACTTTTAAAAGCCAAAAACATATAACTTAAGCGATGTTGCCCAGAGAAGAAGTTTAAGTCATCTTATTATGTCATAACATTTGTGGACATACAGGCTTTTTTGAAAGCATGACAATGTCCACAATGACATTATGATGGGTTTTTGGTGTGAGATAATGTCCATGGACATGATCAATTTTGTCACGTTCCCTTTTATTAAATTTTTATAAATTGTTAGATGTCCTATAACCGCAAGATCTTCTAGACTTCCTAATGCTAGCTTGCCTCTTAAATAAACTAAAAACAATAACATAAAGTCCAAATCACGTTAGAAGTACTGCATTTTAAAACTCTTTCAAAAAATATTTAGCAAACATTGCAATTTTCTTATCATAAATTTTAATTATTTGACATTTTGCAAGCGATCACAATCAACAGGTTGCAGTATGTTCATCTAAATAATTTTGTTTTTTATCTCAGAAATACCCCCACTTCGAACTACTTTATCTAGACAAACTATTTAATGTATGAAAAGTAGAAGTTAAAGGAGAAATAATAATTTCCCCTGTTAATTTTTATCTAACTTCGAATTTACTCTGCATTTCAAATTCAAATGGAGGTGCATCAAGTTAAATTTTAAATGAGAAATGCAAACAAACGATCTGTAATTATCTCTCATATACATGCATGCTCTTTTTATCTCAGTTGCATAAATAGTTTTCAACAACGACTCTCCAAAATACCACAACGATGAGATCTTTATTTTTAATAGAGAATAAAATTAAGTTGAACATTTTTTTCTTGTTTTGCTTTTTAAAATAATTTTTAGTTTATTTTTTATTTCTTTATGGGGCGTAAATTTGTTTGTTCGCTGCGTATATATGTGTGTGTGTTTTTTTTAATAAATATCAATTTATTTATTTTTTGTTTACAATACTTTTAGCTCCGCCTCTTGCAAGTTGTGCAACAATTCATGATACTCACAACTCAGTGTGTGTTTGAAAATATACGATTTATTAACTTTACTTTTATTTATGTATTTTGGTAACTTTTTCATTTCAAAAGGAATTAATAATTAATTATTGATCTAATTCGGGATCTAACTCTAGTTCTCTAAAAGAGTTGTATGACTAAAAATTTTAGATGAATATCGAAAGTTAAACTCGTACTGAACATTGTCTGTTCATATATATTAAATTACACAAAAGAGATAGGAAATACCCATAACAAACTGCATCCAATTAGAAATTGAATATCATTTCGAAAATTGTACAACTTTTAATACTATATTTTTAGTGTAAAAGTTCAAAAAGATGAACCGAACAAGAAGCAAAAAAGAATCAAGGACAAATATTTCAAACCGCTAGTTCCGTATTAAAACTGAGCAACTGCATATATTTTTATGATAAAGAATAATTGGTGAACTACCACGTTGTACAGAGACTAATAATAATAGAAATGATATTTCTTTTGCAGAAATAATTATATAAAATTTAATTTTGACGAACGTGTTAATTAAAAATTCCGAAATAGCAAAAACAATTTTTATAAGCTGTGTCATGGGACCCAATTCCGATCGAAAGTGGTTTCAATTGCAAAAGTTGAGTCTTTAGAAAACGAGGGTGGTGTTGGCTGAAGTTGTTAGCGCGTTGACTACTAAGCAAACACTGACTTGGGGCCTGTGTTCAAACCCTGGCCAGAGCGAGTCAATCAACATCATAAATTTCTCTGATGTACAATAGTGTGGTATTGTATTAATTGTTGATGTTGAACTGTTTAACTGATAATAAAAATTATTCACACGCTCCTGAAAGTCAGTAAAACATTTTTGCATGTTAATTAAAAAAATCTTAATGTGATCTTTAAGGCCGGGGCACATAGAATCCGTCATACGTTATCCGTCGCCTTTTTCAACTGACAGCTAAGTTAAAATACATGTTTTCTTATGAACTTGATCACATAAAGTACTTCTCCGTCAACGCAAAGTACAAAGTTGGGCAACTTTTAAAGGCCAAGACACATAGAATCCGTCATACGTTATCCGTCGCCTTTTTCAACTGACGTAAACGTATTGACGGAGAAGGCTGTCACAATGAGTACTTTGGTAACGGAGAGAAAATCATTGAAAATTTATTTAATTATAAACTCTTTCTTTATTTTTTTATAACACCACCAAAAGTTGATCAAATCGAATAAATTTGAATTTAAATTATTTTATTTTTGAGCGAACAACAAAACTAAAACAAAGAACAAATAAACTAATAGCTGTCAAAGTACTCAACGTACGTTAAAAGTTAAAAATTGCACAACTTTGTACTTTGCGTTGACGGAGAAGTACTGTATGTGATCAAGTTCATAAGAAAACATGTATTTTAACTTAAAAAATAAAATAATTTAAATTCAAATTTATTCGATTTGATAAAGTTTTGGTAGTGTGTTATACAATAATAAGGAAAAAGTTTATAATTAAATCAATTTTCAATGATTTTCTCTCCGTTAACAAAAATACTCATTGTGCCAACATTATCCGTCATTGCGTTATGTCAGTTGAAAAGAGCAACGTATAAGGTATGACGGATTGTCCCGGCCTTTATTATTTTAATAACTGTAAAATTTAAATAAAATATACGGAGTCTGAAGATTGTATATAAAAAAACGGAATATATGTAGTTAAGGAATTGAATACTTCCATGACAAAAAACTTGTAGAAGATATAAAATGTTTTTATGTTTTCTCAAACTCAACAACTCAACACATTCAAAAGCTTTTGAAGATTACGAAACCTTTAACTATAACTTTAATCTTAAGTTAAATATAAAATAATTAGATAAAATAAATAGATAAAAGTATTAAAACAGCGATATTTCACTAATTAACGTTACAAAATACAGTGCCAGCTCGCTAATCCGAAGGTGTGTAATCCGAATTATCCAGTAATCCGAATTGAATTTATGACGTATTACATACTCTATAATCCGCATTGGTTGTAAGCTCGCTAAACCGAATTTTTATATATTTCATTTTTCTGCTTTTTTATTATTGTGTCTGCTATTTTTTTACAAACCGATGTGTGGAAATTTAAAACTAACGGGACATCATTTAGATGCAGAGACTTCTATGATTGATATTGTACATACATATGTATATGTATGTAAGTATTTAAACATAAGTATGTACATACATATGTTTTATGTCTTGTTACAAATAATTAATTTGCTAAATGGTATTAGTCGCAAAAACATCAAGTTAAATAATATGGCAAAAAACGAGCACATAAAACTCTGTCATTAACTGATAAGCTTAAAAACTAGAAGAAGTAAATCAGGAAAAACTTTAGCAATGAAATTTGGTGTAGGATCTTCAACAATTTGTGGAATAAAAAAATGCTGAAAATATTAAAAGGTAAAAAACCTGTGTATCAAATGTATGTTCCAATAATTACTGTACATGCATATATATTTATTCTTTTATAAGATTTACTGAGAATTCTGACGGCAAACTTTTAAATTATATTTTAAAAAAGCTTTATTTTTTTCATTCTTGAATAATAAAAATAACATAAATTTGTTTTGAAATCCTGGCTGGTGTTTTATTATAATGAATTATAATACATAATAGCAGCACATCCAATAATCCGAATATCTCGTTAATCCGAATCAGGGTCCGCAATCATTAATTCGGATTAGCGAGCTGGCACTGTATATGTATTTGAGTATATGTTTTTTTTTATTTTTTACAACCCTGGAAAGATACCAAATTTTTCAGCTGCAATTTACGGCAAAGAAGTAAAAATTTTCAGTGATAATTAATTGATTGCACAGGTCGATTTTTTCGCAAGTGTTCTTCTCAAACTATGTATTGTTCCTACAATATAAACACAGTATCAAAAATATGTCATCGCATAATAAATGTCTGTGATCTAAGTGGATCAAAGATCTTGTGGGTAATATGATCGGTGTTCAGCATAAGATTAAAAATACTGCTCCAACATACACTGAATAATCCAGAATCAATAATAGAAATTAAAAGTTAAAGTTCAAGACACTTAAAGCACAGTTATAAGTTAAAAAGTTATGAGGGTGATCGGAATATTTAAAAAACAGGCCGCCTTTGTACTCGACAATACCTACCAGAAAAATAATACCACGTCTCAAATATTTGTTTAAATAAATTATATTTATTTAGCAAAAAAAGTCTATATACCTAAATTAGAAATCAAATTGTTCAGAAAAGAAAACACCATTAATTACTAAAATTTGTCTAAACAATTAGTCTCCAATCGCACAAAATTTCGTATAATATTTGAAATGAGTCAAATTCATTAAAATATTTTCTCATCATTTTAATGAACTTATCGCCCACGAATTCAACAGCTAAAAATGAGGAATTAAACATTCCTTGATAATAATTCATGATTGAAAAGAATACTACGGCATCGAGTAGATTCGTAAAATGCAAAATTACTTTAAATAATTTTATAAGAAATCTTCCTGCAGTCGCTGGTTGTAATCGTAATTCATATAAAAATTAAAATAGATCCCCTCTAGATATAATCCGTTTGATTTATGTCTTATTAAATATTTAACATTGGCGCCCTCTGGGTACAGAGAGAGATGAAAACACTTGTCGTCTAAAGACTTTCATATTTTTTTTTGTTCTTTAAAAACTTTGTTTCGTTGTTTTTCTGGCATTTTGTTGCTTAACTTTTTTTTAACATATTTTCATATGTGTTAAACATGATGTTATTGTGGTGCGTGTCATAAATAAAAGGTAACGATTTTGGAACCCCATGATACTTATGTATGGGAATAATATCAAGGGAAGTATTCATGTATATGTACATATAATGCAAGCGTGAAGAAGCAAAATATTTTTTAAAGCTCCAGTAATAAGAAATAGTGTTAATTTTATAAAAAGATTCTCTTCTATTTCTCTAATATCTATCGCTATTAATTTTATATTTTTCACTCTAAATTTAATTGCCACAATTTTTCTTTATGGAACAAAACAAAAAACAAAACATCGTTGTCGTTCATTGCGTGACAACTAAACATCAGACCATGTAAAGTGTTGTTTGTCTTAAATAGTTTCCTCATTTACTTTGCAATGAATGATGCGATGGCAGAGCATTAAAAGAATATTATCTTAAATTGTAGATCAAAATTACTTTAAAATATTTAGAAATGGGTCCGGCAAAAAGCACATGTATTTAAAAAAAATCTTCTATAGCAATTAGAGAGTTGTGTCCTATGCGATGATAAACGCTCAACTCAAAACTTTAAAATCTGGGATGAGACCGGACTTATAATATGCAGATTCCATTTATTAATCATCATTTCGAGGGGAACACCATTTCGCACCGATTGAAAAAAAATATGGCACCACAATGCAAGGAAACCAACTCAAACATTAAACCAATTTTTCAAATCGGCCAATAAATTGTGGAATTATGTGGTTAGGAGAGAAGGATAGCTAGCACTGATCAAAAAAAAAAAAATTAATTTTGAAAATCAAAACATAAATGATTGAGTTATGCAGGCACAAACAGGAAAAAAAAAACTAAAAAAAAACAAATAAGAGCGCTACACAGAAAAATATATTTATTTTTTTTTTTTCAATTAACCCTTTAATTAAAAATATAAAAAAAAATTTATTAAATATTTAATTTATTTAATTAAATTTGTAATTGTAATAAATAATTTTAGTTAAACAATGTGTAAAAATTTAATTGATACTATTAATTTGTTTACTAGTGCAAATTTAATTAAATTTTTAATTGATATCACAAATTTTTTAATTGAAATCAATTTTTATTTTTTTCTGTGTATATTCGGTTGTGCCTAATCATATATGAGGATTTTATACGTGTATATTAATGACCGGGATATTAAAATGGGATAATCTAATATATAAAATTCTCGTGTCACGATGTTTGTTATCGAACTTCTCCGAAACGGCTCGACCGATTTTAAAGAAATTTTTTATGCATATTTGGTAGGTATGAGATTAGGTTTTAAAGTACCTATATTTTAAGCCGCTAGGGGCACGAGGAGGGATGGGAGGGAGCAGTTTCCGTGTTTACTAAGCTATTAACCCAACAGATGGCGCTATGTCCCCTTCATAATTATTTTTGTTGTTGAATGACAAATGGCGCTATGTCCGCCTTAAAATTATTTTTGTTTTTAATGACAGATGGTGGTACGTCCGCCTCATGTAGGAGAATCGTCGTATTTCAAACAGAACAAAATTATTGTTTGGTTCTTTTTCTCATCGGCGATCATCTAGTTTTTCTATATTAAATGTAGGAAGTGCACTCCCATATAAAGTAAATATTAATATGAATCTTTTGAAAGTACACAACCTGCTGCAAAATCTTGAGGCAATAGAATGGGGGAAACGCATACCCCTGTAGAAAGTAGTTACAGATATTCACAGAAAAAAAATTGGTAATGTCTTGAAATTCTAAGTGCGTTACTCCTTGAATATAATAAAATTTCCAGCGAAATCTTAAAGCGATTGGAAAGAGGAAACTGGTACGGCAATACATAGAAGTATTGATCATGGTGCAGCTTTCCCATAACTTAAAAAAATTTTTGTTTTGAATTGATTTGCTGGCAGTTACCTACTTATTCTACTTATCTTGACCTTTGTATTAAACTCTACCTAGTAGTGTTAAGACTTTTTTACAGAATATAACAAATCTTAAGTTAACGGAATCGTGGCTCAATTAATTTCTCTATTTCTAAGGATCCAAAGTATATATATTGGATCTAATATGAATATTATAGAAATTACACAGGAGTTCATTGCGCTACAAATTCCTTTTACTTCGTTTATAACAAAGGATATTTTGTAAAATTAACTTAAAACGATTTAAGCACTTGTTTCTTATTATGTATGTATCAGCTAAGCAACACGGTTTCATTTCGAAGGTCAATATAATGGTAAACAAATAAGCAAAAATTGCCAGAATTTAGGAAAAGAAAAATTCCTTTATCCTGTAAGATATTTTTTTTCTCATACTTCTTGGTCATAATCGCAAATAAGCTTGAGGGCTGGACTAGTTTAACTGATCAGCAAAATATTAATTACATCTTAGTTAAATACTTTTTTAAAATTACAATATTTCAATACACTTTCAAAAGTTCATATCTTAAGAAATCCACAATGAAGCAACGATATGTAAAAACCACAATAGAAGTTTTATTAAAAGGAATTTATCTCAGTTGAAGATTCCATATTTTACACGCCTGCCGGTAACAGTGAGAGTGCGTTTAAAAGTGCGAGTGTTCCTGTTGAGCATCTCAAAATGCGACATGTCACTAAGTTTTTTTTTTTGTTTCTTGATTTTATGTTTTTCTTTTCGTCTTTAGCAACATTTTCATTTAATGCTTGTTTTAATATGATTTAAAGCTTGTTAGCGCACCTTGACAAGTGTCCATTTGAATACTCATTGGTTTTTGGCCAATATAAATGTGTCCGTATACAGAAAGGCATACACACACACACACATACATAGTAATTCGCTTTTTAAAGTTTATCAACGAATTCAACAAATAAATACTGGTTCAGATCGAACAACAAAAGTATCTGTTAGAGTGTATCTTTGTAGCCGCTGTGTCCGCTTTTAACAACATTTCCCAAGCACGTAGAGCTAGCTTTCTGTAAAATAATAATCCTTCTTTTCGATTATGTATGTATATATGTATGTATGTATGTATTTACGTATTTTTATGTTGATTTTTCTTTTTTAAATTTAACACTGATCTAGCAGAAATTTAGATATTTTTTTTGCGTTGCGTTACAGTGCATTTAATGAGACAGGTCGTCTTTCACTAATGACGTTTATTGTAGATGATGTTATTTGTGGTTGTTATTGATGGCTGTGATGTGTGAAAATCAGTTTAGTCTGGTACATGCAAAATATTACGTATTTATATGTACATACTTTTTTATAAATTAAATGCAATTAAAATTAACACTAATTTTGTGGTGACATGCATACATATATTATTCTTAATGAGTTTCTATTGCGTAAAAATAAAACAGTTAAATTGGCTGTGAACAAATTTTTGTCCAATACTTTAATCAAGTCTAAGCGATGTCAAAAGTATGTTAAGAGCAGATTTTATTTAAATAAATTATACCTATAAAGATTGATTCAAACACGAATTATAAAATTCTTACCTTAATGCCTGTTTTTTAGCCCGAGTCAAGCTTTATTCAAGCCAAAAAATCTAAGATCAAAATAATGTGGCAGGCTTGATTCAAGGCGAAAAATAAATGTCTTTAGATTTTATACTCATTTTAAGAAAATCCTGGATTGGGTTTCTAAATTAATAAAATTTTCGGATTGTTTTGAGAACAGTTTATTGATATTCGTAGTAAAATTTTTTTTAAATATTTCGTACTCAGAGTAAATAAAAGAATTTAAAATTCAATACGAGTTTCTGTTTCTGTGTATGCCATTTTTCTATAAATTACTAATGTTTACAAAAGTTGTTTATTTGTTGTATGTTGGGTATATAATTTTTGTAAAATTTGCTCTAAAATTAACAAAACCTCTCAAATTACACAAAGAATAAGCGTAATAGAAATTTTTTCGATATGAATTTATGCAGGTGGAATGGAAATTAATTAGCAAGATCAACAACCACATAGCAAGGAAATGAACCACTACATAACTTCATGAAAACATTCTTCCTAGCTAGTGCAGATGTCGTGCAGGCCCAAATTTTTTTATTAATTAGTGGATTAACAAAGAAATAGTTTTTGGTAAATTTTTGTTATAAATCCCAACAGTTTTCCAATATCAATGAAAATTTTACAGATTTTCTGTAAGAAACGGCATTGGCGAAATACGACAATTTTAAACTGAAATTAAATCCAGTTTCTTAAATTCTAAAATCAATATACAAACTTGTTTTCGAAATTTTCAATAATACAATCGCCAGATAATTCCGTGACATGGTATTTTCTAAGTGTTAGGTGGATGCATTGAAATTAGAATACGAGAATTATTTTACAACTGAATTTATGGGCTCCTGATCTTTATCACAACAATATCCTGTCTGTCGTTTAAATATATTTAGAAGCAAAATGTATTGATTTCAAACTATCATATCTTTTATTTCAAATATTGGGAAATATAAAATTATTCTTGTTAGGGACATATTCGAACAATCTATGTTTCATGCAATAGAGTACAATTCTTGTTTTAATAATTAACACATTTTTTAATTAAATGTAATTTATGTAATTAATATTTAGAAGTCAAAAACACACATACATATGTATGTACAGAAAATAATTCTTTCAAACAATATGCCGCTATAAAAATATCAAACAACAAAATATATGCAATTCCAACCAAACACAACTATGACGATTATGACAAATATGGCGATCTTAAAATGAGTAATATTTAAAAATTTTTTTCTTTGCATCAGCAAATGTCAACCTTAAAAATTACTAAAAAATTCTTCAATTCAAGAAAACAATATTATTGAACAGCAAAAGAAAATATGTGTTGAAAATTGCAGCTTCAAAAAATTTTTATGTTATTGGATAATTGCTGGGCAATTCTTAATATGGCATCTGAAAATCGCTGACTTCTAATAAACTGTTGATTTTTTTTAATGACACATAAATTTAAATATTCTCGTATCTATATATATGTCAGCATTTGACATGTTAAAGGCAATTTTGATTTACAAAATAATTTTTACATTTTTCTGAATACAATTTTTATTAGAAATGACTGTTCAATTACGAAAATGAACTTGTGCTTTAACGAAAAGCCAAATTGAACATTTTTATTTTAATAAAATCTAAAACACCATAACTGCTGAATTGCTTTTAAGCCTCCTCACCTGTGCAAATCGTGTTGAATGTTGACGTTGGAATTTGATCTGGCCAGTATGAAATATATTTCCATTTAAATTTTTTTTTTGCTCTTTAAATTTGTAATGCTTTTTTTTCAAAAAATTACATTAATTAAATCTTTATTAAACATTCTCTCACATTTGATAAATTAATCATTACTAAATGGACAAATGTTCTTTGAATTTGTATTTACTTTTTTTTTATTGCTTCATGTGTTTGTTTCTAAATGCATTTTTCATGTTTCAACATTTATTACAGATCGTTTTGGTGTAAAAGAAACAGTGTAGTTGATGATGTGTGGCATCATTTCGCGTTTTTCTTTAGTGATTTGTTTTTTGTAGTTGTGCCTTAAAACTCCTTCTTAAATAGACAAACCCCAGATATATACACCGTATCGCTTTTTTGTGTTAATTTCATGTACTTTTATATAAAACAATCTTTTAATCATCACAAAAAAAAAAAACAAACTACTAAATATTTTTTACCAACATACATTTTTACCCGATTACATTTTAACATTTGTACACTCTTGTTTGAATGTTGAGTGAACGTTGCAATGTGTCACTTAACATTGTGTTGCATTCTTGTTCGCATTTAATTAAGTTGCAAATGTCAAATATTTGACACATTTTTATACCAAGAAGAAGAAAAAGAAGACGAAGAAGTACACCACACTTGCACTGAGTTAGTGTCATTTCAAAACTTTGTTGGAAATTACAACAAGAAAGGAAAAGTTAAAACATTCAAATGTAATTTAAGTCGAAATTGGCTTGATTAGGGTGGTTGACGATTTGTTGCTATGGATGTGAGAAGAACGATGCATTTATGCACTCAGTATATTTTAGAAAATTTCAAATATTTGCATTTATGGTCTTAAATTTCAAATAGATTGGTGACATGCATCAAAATGTTTGATCATTTACCACCCGTTTTGTTAATTATGCCGTTTAATTATCCACTGGAATCGGCAAAACATTGCTGTGTGTAATTTAAAGTTTTTCTTTACGAAAGATTTATTTTGAATAATTAAATGACACTTGGTATTTACCAACAAGATACAGCGATATTTGGTAGAAAATTGTCAATGACAAATGACAAGTTGTTTAATTAAAATAAAAATGAAATTAATAGTAATTGCAAATAAAGCAGTTGGCTCTTTTCTGTGTTGAACTCAAGTTGAATATAATGTTAGTTGTTGCGCACAAAAAGGCTTAAGAACTGAAACATAGAAGGGGCCGAATCTTATTTATTACAAATTGTAAATAGTACCAGGTTGCAAGATTTTTTTTTATATTTATTGCCTTAAAGTTTATTCAAATGTTACAAATATTTACTGTTTCATAGATTTATTGCTCCACTCTCATCCAATACAACAATTAAGTTTATCGCTATAAAACATAATTAGAAACGTGACGCCATTGGTAATAAGGATGAATAAGTTGACTTTGATGTCGGCCACGTACACAATTATTTGGCTGTACAAGATTCACATACTGAATGTTACTTTTTTTAGTTTGAGGTCGCAAATTTCTTTAAAATAAATTTATTAACAAATTGTTTTTTAAACTTATATTTTTCTTGTAAGTTCCAGCATCAACTTAGCAATTGTGGTATTAATAATTTTCAACAAGATTTCACCTTGAAGACAATTATAAAAAATGTGTCGTAATTATTTACATCAGTTTTTTTCATCACCATCTTAATAACACGTCCGTCTGTCTGTCTTTCTGTCTGTCTACTACTTAAATGCGTTAAAATTGTATAATTTAATCATTAAATGTCTATTAAAATAATGTTGATTCAAAAAAAATTTAATTGCAAAAAAAAGTAAAACGTCAAAAATATTCACAATAAAAAACGGCATTAAAAAAAATCACGCTGTAGTAAATATTTCAAATTTAAGTGTCGCCTCAAGAAATTACAATACCAGGAATGAATACTGGTCTTATCTTCAATATATTGCAAGTTGTTTGACGATAACGATGAGGAGAGTTGATGTTGCAAATAAATGATGCCATTATTTAATAGAAACGCTAAAGACAGAGATGGACTCTACTAATGTACAGCACCCAGCAGTGGGATAGAAGAAGAAATTTTCGGAAAGTTGTTGCACATTTTTCAAGAAGTGTAAAAATAAACAAACGAAATTTTCATTGGCTGAATTTCATAGGAAATTCAATTCCGAAAAGAAAGAAAGGCCTTATTTATGCTTTTATAAAGAAACGTCGATTAACAATACAGAATATTTAAAACAAACTAAAATTATATAAAATTTTCAAGCAAATTTTTTTAATTGATTAAGATCCTTGTATTCAAAGCTCTTTGTCCTTATGGCGCATTTATGTGAATAAAACCCACCACGAGTTTTTCTCATTAACACCAAGCCTATATAACGATATAGATAGAGTGATCGCGCTCCTCAACTCCACCCATGTTCTATTATAATATTGGAAAATGTAGAATATATCCAAGTAATAAAAACTAAAAGGTACCAATTTTTCCAGTATTCTATATTTTAATCTGGGCAACATACTATTCGTCAACTAAATTTCATCCAAATCCATATCTAGTAAAATGTTCGCGTTATATTGAAACAAACATATAAACATAAAAATTTTCACATTTATAATATTATTAGTAGGATTTAAAAATAAAAATAAAATAGAATAAAATAGTGTGGCCATATTGGCATTTTTGCAGCTAAATTTAGCATATTTTAGAATTTTTTAATTCTATGAATTATTTGATTTTTTATTAAACTATTAGATTAATAAATACCACCTTTTTTATGTGTATAAAACAGTTTAAAAGGAAATAAATGAAAATTAAACGAACATTTTAAAGAAGAAATAATTGAGTTCGATGTAGAAGAAATTACTACTTCGGAACATCAGTGGCAGAAATTAAGTCCATATAAATGTTTAAATCAAAAGTCAACAGTTAATTTCTGGATAAATGTAAATTGTTATAAAAATACTTTAAATGAAAATCCATTCCGTGAATTACCTTCTTTTGCAATGAAGCTCTTAGTTTTGGCATTTAGCAAGGAGGAATTTGAAGGGTTTTTAATGATATAAATCTCATAAAAACGAAAATTAGAAATAAAATGATATTAAAGACAATGAATTCGATTCATTATATTATGTGTGTTTTGAAAAGGCTAAATAAATGTTGCAAAAGTTTTAAAATAACGATCTCATTAAAAAATGCGATACAACCATATGTCTCGATCGACTCTTCAGAAGCTGATGGCTTATTTAATTTATAATCAAAATTTATTACATATCACTTTACTAATGAAACTAATGAAACATTGTTTTTCAATTGTGGCAACAACAACAACATGATGGTTTTGACATTTAGGTTTTTGACGTATTTGACGGGGGATGCATTGGCAATTGTTACATACAATGAATTCAATTTCGGTCGAAAATCGCATTTAAATAATAAAAATTCCACTATGTGGTGGTTCTGTTAAAGTTACATTTCGTAAAAATCGTGATATTTTCGGACAACATAATCGTACTTCTGAAACCGCTATTAAGAATTTGGTCGTTAAATTTGAGTCGGCAGGCTCGATACAAATGTGCCAATACCAACGAGTGTTCCACTGAGTCGAACAACTGAAAACATCGCAGCCGTGAGCCACAGTGTTGAAGCAGATAATTTGTCTATTCCTCGACGTTCTCAACAATTTAGGTTATCCAAAACCACCACATGGCGAATTTTGCGTAAGGATTTGGCTTTGAAGCCTTACAAGGTTCAACTGGTGCAGGAATTGAAGCCGACCGATCATTCAGGTCTATACGGAGCCAATAGAATCTATTACAGCCTTAAAACTCAAAATCCATGATCTGGTTAACGAAATAGACCCGCTATTTTGCCAAAAAGTGATTAAAAACTTTGATGAAGGAATTGACATTTTTCAGCGTGCTCGTGGTGGACATTTCATATCATTTTTCATTCATAATTGTTGAACTTTTCTCTTCGTAATACAATAAAAATATGAATCATCTTCATTTAAATTTTTTGTTTTTTTTAATTATTACGAATAAACGTACTTTTCACATGTACAATTTTTTGTTTTATTTTGTTCTTGTTGAAGAACCCTTTATGTACAAATGTGTACATATGTGTATAGACTGAAATGCATTGAATTTATCGTTTTAAATCAGTGAAGGGCACACACCTACTCTCCCATATTTGTTGGAGTTGGAAGCAGCAAAAGCCGAACGACGGTCAATAATAATACACTCGAAAAATTTGTCATTTACCAAAAGTAAAATACATTTCTTGCCTTTTAGTATTTTTATTTGATTTGAAGTTTTTTTCAATATTACTTTTTATGTTAATATAATAATAACGAAAACAATATTCATTTAATAATAAACTAGTTACACAACGAATGAAATAAAATATATTATTTAATAAGTAAAGAAATATCGAGAAATCATAATAAATAAAAATAAAATTTATTAAAAACGAAGCCCTCAAGCTTGATAATTTATTAAATTCGATAATTAAAATAAAAAGTTCGAATAAAAACAAAATTATAAATATAAAATCATTTTCCCATTCGTCATTGAACATTTTGCTTTGAGCGTTAACAAAAAATTGTACAGCGAAGTCTTACTCAAACAAGTGCTGATCAGCGACTGTTTTGATTTACTTTGACGAAATGATAACAAAGCAACAACCGAACGTTAATTCTCATAAGCCACACGAAGATGCTTATAGTATACGTGTGTCGACGTCGCGCAAACAGAATTTTCTTGCTATACACGCGTGTATAGCACTTCAAAAAATGCCCTTCACTGTTTTAAATCATTTTGTGTTCAATACATATTTTATTGTTGTGTTTTCATCAAATTGTTTGCTGCAATCGGTGTTTATGGGGAAGAATTATGAAAAATAAATATTATTATATTAACCAAAATGACAAAAAAAAAAAAAAAAAATTATACAATTTAAATGTTTGCATTATTTTTTGGCTGTTTATGATTTTTTAGCATTGTAAGCTTTTATTTTAAGGTCGATTTAGCTGCAAAATATTTTTGGATATGACCACACTGTTACTTATACCCGTTCTTAATTTTATTAATGCTTTTATTGGTGAAGTGAAAACATCGATGCAATTTTTGGTTGATGTATCCCCAAAAATATCGATATATATTTTTAATGAACAGCCCTAGGTAATGCCAATAAGAATAATATAAAAATTTTAAATCGGTCTAAAAATATCAGAGTTATTTAATAACCACTTGTAATTTTTCCGGTTCAAATTGCAGAGGCTACACCTCCGCAACCGTTCAACAAATGGGATATCTGATAATTGATATTGTCGGAGGAGGGGCTTTGGCAGTAAGTAATATCTTGAAAGGCAATTTGTACCTCCGATTTCCAAACCACACTTTATGGCACCAAACTGCAAATAAACCTATTCTAAGAAAAAAAAAAACAATATTGAAAATCGGTTCCCTAATGGAAGAATAGAGCGATAATAAATTAATATTTTCTGGAGTTTCGAGGCTCCTGTCCCATCCAAATTGCAAGAAAGGATCAAACCCTTTAAAACAAGAAAGATATTTTGAAAATCGGCCAATAAATGGAAAGTTATACGACATCCCGCATTTGGGGGGACAGAATTATTGTATTGTCATCCCTCGTTGACAAGTGTCCGAAATGTAAAAGTCAAAATCGAATTCAAAAATTCCGTTACATATACACATACAGGTCAAATTAATATAAAACGTGTAAACGAAATGCAACCGAATTGATAACGTTCTTTTTTAAGTCGTTTAAAAAGGTACAACTTCGTTGCTGCAAGTTAATGTTTCATGCTATTATTGGAATTCTTGATTGGAATCAATGGGTGCGCTCAGCAGATACAGGTTGCTACACAACTGTTGCTTATGGTGTTTTCTTTGCTACAAAAAAAAAAATGGTACATCTCCATGCAGAAAATGTACTTTGGTGTTCGTTTCTTAAAAATGTTTTGCTCTCTAAAAGGGCAGTGTGTTTAATTATAAAATAATGGCCCTCACTAATGGTGGAATGCATTGCACTTTATGCACCGTCAAAATCGACAGTGTTGATAGTGCCCTGTAAAACTTAGCTGTCAGATGTGTAGTGTGTAGTTCTAGTGAAATAACAAGCTGCATTATTACAGGGATGGCAAGACATTTTATATATCGTCAGCTAAAACGCAAACGGCCCTAACTAACATTTTTGAAATTTTGAAGGAGAAGCAAAATACTGTTTTAAACAGAAAGTATAGTTTCAATCAGCATGATTTTCACCAGTATTATTAAAAGAGATGTGACAAATTAATTTCTGGCAGAATAAAATCAATTTTTGTGATATTTGAATGGCTATGTTAGCTATTTTGTACCTTAATTTTCTGAAACCAAAGGCCCCATCTACACTTTAATGCAAAATAGTTTTAACATTTATTTTAATTATACATATTTTTATTATATATTAATTTATTTTAATATTGCATCCCAAAAGGCCTCTATACAACGAAGTACTCGTACAAAAGCCTCTATACAACGATGTAAGAATAAAATTTAAAGTAAAATGGTAAAGTGCCGTTATCAAAAGAACGAATTCCAAATGTGTGTGCAAATATAATGCATTAGCAACGTATGTAATCAGTATTGACTTGATTCTTGTCAAAATGAGTAAAGTAAAGCGAAAATCAATATCTATTCGAGAAAAAAAATTCTATAATGAGGCCGTTATTAGCAATATCATGTTAAATAGATTTGAATAAAGAAAACTATAGTTATAACGAATTTTTTTCGTATTTCTTCAAATTTCGTTGTATCAAGTGGTTATATTTATAGCGATGCAATAGCTATAACGAAGTATTTCCGGATCCCCTTGGAATTCGTTATATCGAAGTTTCATTGTATTTCAATTCTTAAATAAAACTAATGCAATTTTTACAAACTAAAATTCAATAATTTTTATTGAAAGCTTTTTTGATATTTTTATTAAAAAAGTGAGCATATCGTTCAAATAAATAGCTGTTACAGCTAATCGTTTAATTTCCTTAGAGGTGTGTTGTCCATTTAGTGCACTAAATATTTTGTAGAATATATTCAATTATTTATTTTCCTCTTTCTCTTCTTAGATCTGAACTGTTTGTTTAGAAATCGATGATGTGTTTTAACATAATTTTGTTGCGTCCCACTGTCGCAAAAGTATATTGCCAGTACTGACAACGAAAGGTGGCAAACTTATCAAATAACTGTTAAGAGACAGTGATAGCCAAATATAACGCACAAAGATTTGAAACATTACAAGGACATCATGTTAGGTGAAATTTAAAAAAAAAATTAAATTCTAATTTATTTTACTGTAACCATTTAACTAAATTTAATGTATAAAAATAGTTTTAGTTGTCAATCTTAGAGTCATGATTATAATAATGACTTTTGTTGTTGTCTGATTACCAACCAACTGATGAATTCTTCTAAATATCAGTCTGTCTATTTATATGGGAATCAATTAAGCGAACATAGTTTGTATTATTTGGCAGCAATAAATTTTAAATTTGATTTTCAGGACTGTTTGTTTAAAGAAACATCGCTTCCGGAACTTCGAATATCAGTAGTGGGTATTTTCTAAACATAAAAAGAAAATTGCATGTCATTTTGCTCAATTTGCGTTTAAGCCAAGCAACCACTCAACGAAAGCATTCACTTGTACTTTTGTGGCAGCAGGCTGGTCTATACTCATCATACTTGCTCATTGATATTGAAAGGCAACTTCTTAAAGATTTGTTCTTTAAAGCTTTTTATCTTGATTTTTTTTAAGTATTTTTTTTATTCTTTTATGCAGCGTTTGAAGCGTTTTAGTCATAAACATAACGAGCGATCGTTTACTATCAATTATTAGTTTTTAGTTGCGCGAAAAGTTTTGAATTATTCTTTACCAAACCAATTTTTAAACCAACATATAAAAGTTATGGGGAATTACGCAAAGCAAACCAAATTAAATGATAATGTTTTAAATTGCAAGTATGTGTTAATACAGATATCTTAAAATTAAGTTCTTTAAAATTATTTTTCAACATTTGTATTATGAAAATATTCTAATTATGTCCTTTATCTGGATGGAAGAAATTTTAGAAATATAATTTTAGAAGAAATCAGTAATTTCTAAACAGATAATCTGATCAATATATATTCTTTTTTAATTATCAAAGGAATCTAAAGAGTACACACACAATTTTCTGGCAAAAGAAATAAAACTTAAAAGCACTAAAAAGAAACAAAACCAAATAGGAGAGACTTAAGATAAACAAAGAATCAACCGCTAGGAATAATTTTTAGCCTGATAAATTTTAAAATTTTTGGAATAAGATTTAAACTAGTTCTGTGTAAAATTCGTTGGTCTTCTTACAAAACAACGTAAGTATACTATATCTGTGGTTTTTATGAATAACAGCGTATGTTTAATTTTTCTCATTTCGAGTTAATGATACAAAATTGTTACATTTTAAATGCTTTTTTCAAAGGTAAAATAAATTTTTGAAAAATATGGAAATATGTATATCACTTTTTTTCTAACACAACAAGAAACTTCTACATTTTTCACATAAGTTTCAACACAAACGTAGTATGTTGACAAGCATTGGTTTTCTGAAAAATTTCGTTCTTATTAAAAAACACAGCGCCACATACGCCGTTTTGTCTGGACAAATTTTAAAATTTTATTTTGATATTTTGTTTAGTTAATAACAATAACTTGTGTGTTTGTTTTTTGTTTTGTCTGGTCATATATGGCATACGATACGTTTCATCAAATTATTTGCGTTCAGCGACAATCATTTATATCTATATAATATTTTTTTTGGTCAGAACACAATTTCGATGTCTAAAATGGTTTGTTTTTTTCAAATTGCTCTGGGATCTGATCCATAAGGAAATATGTCCTAAAACTAATTGGAAGAACCTAAATCTACATTATTGTATACAAAAAATTTGAAAATTTTGGATACTACGATCGTAGCTTCAAAAATAACTTATTTTGGCTCTCCTGAAAAATTTGATTTTTAGACATGCGCTGTTATTCATGAAAACCAGAGATATATACTACAAATTTTTAGTAGAATACATTTCACACATTTCTTAAGTACACGGAAAGAAAAACATGGTTGATGGAATCATAATCGCAAGTTATCATTTAATGTTCAGATAAATGATTGAGTCTACTATATTTGGCAGCTTTCATCCAAGAAAATGTAATGTTCGGAAATGTATCACTGCACCGCATCTGATGCGCACGTGTGATTAGTTTACTCAGCTGATACAAAACAGCATATGAAGTCTTACCATCCGTTGATTCCCAATGTATGAACATAGCATGTTCTGCAAACGCTAAAAAATTTATTATTCTTATTTGCAAAAGATACTCTTGTAGCAGCGAAAATACTTTTTTGATACATACAATTTTTATGGGACGAAACTCAGAATGATTATTTTATTATTGCATACAAGATTTTAATAATGGAAGAATGTTTGATGCAACCATATTTGCTTCAAAGAATAATTATTTGGTTGTGGCACATATAGTTCGTTGACATGAACATTTTGCAATCATTTCTTTTCTCTGCGTGTATTATTTGTAACCGACTTAAAAAAAGGAGAAGGTTATCCATTCTGTGGTTTCTTTTTTAATTTTTTATGTTTCTGTACGTATAACTTGATAAATTGTGAACCGATTTTCGTTTTTTGCTGGAAAATGTTTTCCTGCAGTTTGGTCTCATAATTTTTCTTCAAATAGGGGGAAGTTGTTCCCCAAAAATATTGATTATGGATCAAACCTCTATTTATGAAGAGCTTGAAGTTTGATCTCAGAGAAATTTTAGTGGTCGCATAACATCTATGTATGTGTATAATTAATAGGCAAGACAATTTTTTATGGAGTTAATACCACCGATTTTCACAAAACTTTTGCGAAATTAAAAAATTTGTTTGCCAAAAATAATTAAATATTTTGGGTCAAAATAGGTTGAGTATTTTGAGAGTTATAAACGTTCTAAGTTGCTACTAATGCATTCACACGTATTGCTTAGGTCTGTCCAGCTAGCAAGGTCATTTTGTTAGACGATTGTGTTTAATATACAGCTCCTAAAACAATCTTCTGATGATTATCTGACTAGTAACAATCACAAAGTTATCAAATTATTTTATTCAATTATTTACATAGAGAATACGGAGTATTGTGTCATCTGTTACATAAAGAGTGATGGTGTTGGCTGAAGTAGTTAGCGTGTTGACTACTAAGCAAACAATGGCTTGGGGCCTGGGTTCAAACCCTAGCCAGAACACGTCAATCAACATATTTAATTTCTCTAATGTACATTAGTGAGACATTGTATTAATTGTTGTTCGACTGTTTATCTGATGAAGGCATAGCACTCGTCACTAAAAACTGATCCGACAGCAATTGATGCCGTTCCAAACTAATGTACACAACATCGCCATTCTTCGTCGGTTAGCAGAAACATCGACAAAGTAAAACAATTAATAAAAAAGAGTTAAGCCTTCTAAATTTTCAACATCTATCTTCTCTACCCCATCCCTTTCACTAAGTTCTGACACAATGCATTGTATAAGTAGGAGCCATATCCTGAGTGCTATTCCTAAAATTTAAAACACATTCACTTTTTATTTTTAAACGATTTTTTTTTTTTTTTTTTTTTGTATTTTAGCAGAACCTTAATACTTTTTTGAAGTTTATTATGAACTAGAAATGGATTATATTGGATTTAAATTCGCTTATTTGCGTCGATTTTCTAGTCTGTTCGATTGGCTTTCGGTATTGCAGTCGTTTATTTTTTTAACCATGTAAAATTATAAATATAAGAAACATTTTTTAATACTATAATATTTTTGCCATTAAATTCTTGGTTTATAAATAGGACAAATTTTAAAAAATGCCTTAACGAGACTTAAATGCTTTTATCAAAAGTCCACAATAAACGTAAGAAATAAATAATATTTATAATTTTTATGCTATTTATCCTACAATTCACTTGATTTTTACACACATTTAAAAACAAAGATACTTCATTAGACAGTATATTGCTGCGGGAGTTTTTATTTTAACAGCAGTTTTACTTCGAATCTATTAAGTTTTAACCAATTATAAGAAGTCTTTATAAAAGAATGTCGGTTAAGACTATAATTGAAATATAAATGCTGTTATTTGTGCTGATTTTATTACTAAGAAAGTTCTCACTTTATATTTATGACTTGGTTTGCTGTTAGATAATGCAAAGAAACTAAAATAACTTCGACTGTTAAGAGTGAAATATAAATTTTGAGTGAGTTTATGGAAGTTCGTAAAGTTCGTGATATAAAATTCCTTCTTCAACAGAAGAACATATTTGTGTACATGCAGATTTATGTACCTACGTATGCATGTGCATATTTTAATTGTCTTTCAAATATTTATTTCCTTTATTTTTATTTATATTTGTTCAAGCCATATTTTATTTGTTTAAATGTTAAACTAAAGAGAATGAATATCAATGAAAGTTTATGGCTGGTTAATTATATTCCGTTTGTAAGTTACTCGCATAAATAAAGATCTCGTTTGACGGCATTGATAAGGAGATTATTCTTCACTAGTATTTTCCATGAATTCTCAATAAGCAACAAATTTCGAAACAATCGGTATTGATAAAAAATCACTTAAATTAATTAAAAATTCAATAAATACACGATCCTGTCCGATATAAGCAACATCATGCATGCTGTAATGCGTAAATATGCAAAAATATGTAAAATTCATTAACATTAATAAAAAACTTTTAAATCTATAAATAATTTTTGGAATAAATCAAAGGAATGTGGGTAATTTTACGAAATCAGGAAAAGTTGATTACAGCAAAATTTAAATAGCTGAAGAATTTTTTTTATGTAGAAAAAATACTGATCACAAAACATAAATTAGTGATCCTTGTTTTAAGACGATATTAGCGTTAGAAAAAATTTCTAAATATGCAGCAAACCTAACCTAAAATTCCACAAAAATTAAAAAGAAATTTACTTAAATATGCATTTAAGTCCGAAATATTCAAAAATATCCATTACGGAATAGTAAAAATTAATTTAGGAATACGAAAATAAATTCAGCTTAAAAAAATTATTAATTTAGATAAAATTTCATAATTATAATTATTTTTAGTTTATTTTTTGTAACAGTAATTATTAGAATATAAAATAAAACAGTAAAAATATATTATCGGAAATATTCTAAAAACGCACTTAAAAAGTGATCACAATTAATATTAATGCTGTAAATAAGATTGGAATAAATAAAAGAAATGTGAATAGAGCTTTTAAGGAAAGTTATTACATTTAGAAAAATTTCAAAGTTGTTTAATTTAAAACCAAATTTATTTGGTTACTTTTTGTAAAAGTTTACATTAACATTAAAAAAAAAAAAAAAAACTAAGTAAATTAGGAATAAACACGCTAAACCTGAGAAATGCCCTTAATATTCGTTGCAGTCGGAAATATGCAATTATATGCTGTAAATAGTACGATATGCACTACTTAATTGATACCAAAATTTTTAAAAAGATCTGAAACGTAGAAATATTTTATTTTGGTTTTATTGCATATTTGCGGTTTCCCTGGTTATGACCATAAGAAAATCTATGCGGAATAGATAAGAAAATATTAAAAATAGATTGGAATTTAGAACGATAAATTCTGTTCATTCGCGATTTTTGTGTTAAAAGGGCGATTTTCTGTGCTGATCAATTTAATGGAAAATCCATTTTAAAATACATTTTAAGTGGATTCAAAGTCTCGTCATATGCACAAGTACGAAGCCTGATTTTTGACATAAAGTACGGAGTGGGGTCACTAAGGTCCCCCAAAGAAAAATTGGCTTTTGTTGTTAATATGTTAGCATAACAGTACTACAAAGATTATTTTGAAAGAAACGAATGATTATTTTATTAATTTTCAGTCTTTATTTTTAATTATCACATCAAAACGTATTAATTTTAAAACATTTCAAGTGACAATTTTTTATTAAGGAACACAAACTTTGGAATTCTATTCTAATCTAAGCAATAAAAAACAAAAAATAAAATAAGTATAATAATTCAATGCCTATAATATGAATAAATGTAATAATTGAATGCATGATCCACACGTCCATCGTTTTGACTTAAATCTTTATTCAGTATCACTAGAATCCATAACATGTTTTTGACAAACGATTTTCTTTTCCTCATTTCTATGTTCATTGCAAACAAAGTTAGAGCATGTAGAACATTTCACTTTTGACTTCTTATCTCTATTCCTGGGACACAGGAAGCAACGACCACGTTTTGTTCCATCTCTTGTTATTAAATTTTCACATTTTTTATCAATTTCAACTGCAACACCACAAGCCGACAAAGCGCGTCTTAAACTTGGAATGGTTTTAGCTTCGTTTTGCAAACGCTTTTTCATATTTGGTTCAGCTAGCTTTTTTTCCAAGATCTAATAGAAATTTCTTTCTTCGTGATGAGTTTGAAAGATTCCATTCCGGGTTCTTCTGTATAAAGATGATAAATGCATTCAGTGCAGCTATGTCTACCATATTCATAAAAATTCTAAATGGCCAACGATCAGTTCGCCTGCCACATGAGTATTCTCTTATAAGTTTATCGCTATTGTCTACTGCTCCCTTAGTTCGATTATAGTCCAGAATAATATATGGTTTAGAATGAGCTTCATTAGAAATGGAACTATCTGCATGTTGGGAAGACAGAAGATGTACCATTCGGTTCTTTGTAGGAATATATAATACCATGGATATGTTCTTTGTGAAACAAAATATCGAAGAATTCTCCTTCCGATGTTTTGATAATTTTAATTCGTTAGGTGTGTCCGTTTTGTTTTTTCTCACAGTCCCTAAAAGCGTCATATTTTTTGTAAGAAGGAACTCCGCTAATTCATAACTTGTAAAAAAATTATCAGTAGTTATTCCCATGCCGGATCCAAACAAAGGCTCAGCCAGATCTTTAACCACTCGCGCACCTTGATTTTTATCTACACTTCCACCAGGGAGTTTTCCCGTATACACCTGCAGATTGTACAAATATGATGTTTTCACATCAGCGGCTGCCCAAATTTTAATACCATATCTTCCTGGCTTAGATTTTATGTATTGCCGAAATGGGCATTTGCCGCGAAATGTTACTAATTGTTCGTCGATAGTTATTTCACCAAAAGGGTTGAATGACTTTCGGCAATTATCTACAAAAGAATCCCAAACTTCTCTAATGGCAGCTAGCTTATCCGTCTCTTTTCGAGTTTCTCTTGTAGTTTTATCATCGAATCTTATATACTTAGACAATGCAATAAATCTATCACGAGACATAGACGCAGTAAATATATTTCTCCGAATGGATTCGTCAGTACTATACATTTCTTTTACATTTTCTCTTTTACAATGTAGCGCTCCAGCTGCTAAAAGTACTCCAAGAAATGCATCTAATGTACATTCATTTACCAGTTTCCAATTTTTTTTTTTGCCTCTGGAGATTTTTTTCATTGTACTTTTCAAACACTCTTTTGGCTTCTTCATTAGTATGAAGACAGATTTTCTTTTTCATTGTTGGTGTTATAAGATGGATGAATATATCATCAATTTCGCTAGCGTCACTCATGTAACTAGTTACTCCAGGGGTAACATTTACAATATTGCATGCTAACCTACGCGTTTGAGGAAATGGCTTCGAAGACCAAACTCTGCCAGACTTAGCGGTGTAATATTCTGCATTCAAAGGTAAAGCAACATCATTTTCATTAACATCAATATCCGGAAGAATATCTTCTGCCTGTTCTTCTTCTTCTTCAATCTCGTCTTCCGTGTCACTATCTTCACTTACATAAATTCTACCCCCGTAATTCATAAGCGATTCATAAAGTTAAAGTTCACATTAAAACCGGTTTTCCCATATAAAATTCGTACATTAACGCCACAATAACTTTAATAATCGTTTATAAATTAGGGCATACGTATATAATTAGAGTTGTCACTGTCGCAATCTGATTCTGTATCATTAGGATCCTCTTCACTGTCATTTATATAGTCTTCTATCTGTCGCTGGGATAGTTTTTTTTTGTTGTTTTCCATTTTTGGTTCTAAAAAAACAAAAAAAATTTGTGAAATAAAGTACGACGTGGGGTAACTTGGGTAACCCAAACGAAAAACTTACTTTCTAATTACAAACGGAATAATGAAAAGTAACATTATCAGGCTCAAGTTCAGTTTTATTGAATTAATGAAAATTCAAAATTACTAAGAGTTTTTTATGTTGGAAAATATTATTATTTATATCCAATCAGTTTTTTTAGCAGAACGTATCAGTACTGATTTCAAGGCCGCTACACCTCTCATCAGCGTTCAATTGTCCATCTTTAGTAATTTAGAATTTTCATTAATTCAATAAAACTGAACTTGAGCCTGATAATATTACTTTTCATATGTAAATCAATATAAGTTCAAATAATAATTACGTTTATTCGTAATAATAATAATATAAAAAACGGAATAATATTTAAATGCCTCTTATAAGTTTTTATATAGTATTCAAAATAAAATTAGATTACCTAAAGGGAAAAAGACAGAAAAAAATTAGTTGAGAAGTTATTAAAGAAAAACTAACATTGGGGGACCTGAAGTCCCCCACTCCGTACTCTAAGGGTTAAGTTGATGTGATATGACTGAGTTACTACTTTCACACGAAAGACTTCTCATCACAACTTTAGGTTTATATTTTTCCATAAATGTGAAAATAAGCGGAATGTGTTTTAATTTCCTAGCGTAGTATTATTAATACGAAAAGCCGTTTTAACAGGCTCAGGTTTATGTTCATGTCAGTTTATATGAATTGTTTAATACCTTAAGGCTGTTCACTATTTATTTCTTTACGTATCCGCTTACGAATAAGATAAAATAACCATAAATTTCAAATAATAATTATTGCAACTACTACTAAACACTAATTATTAATTGCAAGTCGAGTATTAATTATACTTATCGTTTAAATATCTTTGCACCACAAGCGATCTTGTTAATTTAACACTTACTTACTTACATAATAGTATACTTATAGATTAGAAGATAAAATTTATAAATAATATTAGATGAAATATCTGCATGCCATTGAGTTTAAGTGTAACAAAATCGAATGATTGTTTAGTGCAAACTAACTTTAATTTAAGAACTGAATAAAACTTAATACAATTTTAAGTAGTTGTCGCTGGCACGAACTGCTCTTAAGGGTCAGATTCTTTTTTTCGATTTATAACAAAACTTACTCAAGCAGCCATTTCATGAGATATCGAAAAGTTTCCGGAAATTATAATTATTGAAAAAATGCAAGAAAAGCAAATATCTCGTCGGCAGTGTTGCCAGAACTTCGAAAGCAAATTCAGCAAAAATTAATGGTTTTTTAATGAAAAATCTTTAAAATAATGCATTCCAATTTAAAAAATCTTCCGAAACAGTTATTCACTTCTCTATTATGAATAAGAGGTGAGCATTTTTTCCACATTAACTAACATTCACTGAATATGATGGAAAAGATTGTAAAAATACTGCACCAACACAACAACAATAATAAACTGGCGATCATAATTTTAGAGAATGGTATCAAAAATTTCACTTTTGCGTTTATTTGGGATAAGGATGATTGCATCGGCTTAAAGAGCAAAAGGAACATCTATTCAACAAAAGTTAAATTATTTTATTCATATCAAACGTTCTCAAAAATTAAATAGTACTCAAGAAAATATTTTATATTTTAATTTTGGTATAAAGTAAGAATTTTGTTAACTGTGTGAATATATTATACTGAACTTTTGTGATATAAAAATTGTATTTATTTTGGTTGTAATGCATTTTCATATCAAACTGTTACGAAATCTCTTTATAACGATCTTTCATCTGACGGAAGTAATATTTTTAACCAGCAATCCAATAAATATTATATGTGTAGCATTTATTTCCTAAAACCTTTAAAAAGGTTTTTATTTTTTTTTTTGTTTTGTTGTTAACACACCAACTCATTTACTTTTGTGCTACTTGCGCTCGGAATCCCTTTTTGGTGGCGCAGAAATCTTACAATAATTTAGATCATTGCAAAAGCAATTCCAGGGATAATTTAACAAACATCTAAGAAGTTGCTGGTAACAAACTATGGATTGAATGTTTGCTTAACCATCCGGCTAAATGTGGTGTATAGTGGTTTTCCGATTTTGTAATCAATATGTTTGCAAATGATTTATTGATTTTAAATCACTTGTATTGGCACAAGTCCTGCTGTGAATTTGTGACATTTTTGTAAACGAAAAATGTCAGTTAAAATTCTTTATTAACTTTACACACTAACTACACCAATACAAGCGAGTAATTTTTACTACTATTGTGTACAACAACAACTCTAAGAAGAAAAAAAAAATCATGTTAAAATTATTATGAAAAGAAGAAAATGATTTTTTTTATTAATCCAGCATGACTTAAGAAAAATATACAAAATATTTATGAGATCAAGTTTTTAATCAGTTAAAAACGATGATCATTATATGAATATTTATGATCATTAACAACACTTTGATAATGAAAATCTACCGTTATTTTCTCATTCTATAGTATTTTGTATCTAACGGTTGGTTGTCATATTTTACTACCATTTCAAATTGTCTGTCTGCAACAGAATTTTCAGCTACAAAATTTACAATTATGTTGGCCATAAATAATGAAACGTACAACAATTCTGTTAACAAAACAATATTATTTTATTGTTGCAAATTGTTCTTAAATGTTAAAATTTATTAAACGTTGACTTGTTGTTGTCTAGTTTTTATATATTTCTTTTTTTTCTAAATGATTCCTAAATTTCGTTTATTTTTATTTTTTCTTTTGATACAAAAAACCCGCAAGCAGTATTTTTTAACTAATCAACTGGCCTTTTAAGACAGGATTAATATAGCAGCCATAACAAGAATAAAGTTGTGAACATAAGTACAAAAAAAAAACAAATAGCCACAATAGCAAAAGGCGGTTATGAAGATCAGAGGAAAATATTTGTTGAAACATTGCAAAAGTTAATATTGGCCTAATAAAAGTGTCAAGATCATTGAGCACAACATGTACAATTGAACATGAAGTGTGAGAGATCTTATTGTCGGGGGGAAGTATGCTCAATCAAAATTTTTTTGAAGTAAACATCATATAAGATCAAAAAAAGTATTATATTAGCTGTACATTTCCTTATTAACAATATAAAATAATTTAAAAGTATTATATGTGTAATATTTCTGTTTATTATTCAATTGAACAGATAACAATGTGTACAGTATGCTTAATTTTTGAAAAAAATTGTGAAACCAAAATTTAAATTCTTTTCAACAAAAAAGGAATGGGAATAACCCCTACTTACGCAATGCATTGGAGAGGTAGGGAATACAAATGTTGAAAAGGTTGATGGCTTAACTTATTACAACTCTGTTTTTGTTCGCTGACTATTCTCCTTACCGACGAAGGAAGCCAGTAGCTGGGAACTGATTCAATCGTTTGTGGAACAGTTTTCAGAGACCAGTGGTATCCTTCATTACGTGAACAGTCCAACAATAATTGTTACAATGACAGACTTATGTACTTTAGCGAAATTCATGATGTTGATGACTTACCTTGATCAGCGATCAAACCCTGGTCCTATGTTATAGTTTGCTTTATAGCCAACGGTTTAACCATGTTTAAATAATATATTTATTTAATTTCAAATATTTTTAATTAAAAAAACTGAAAACATATTTTTTATTTAATTAATAAGAAGTCGATAGAGTAAGCTAGGTTAGAGTAAATTTATCAAATATTTGTCGAAAACGTAACCAAGAAAGAAACTAATGATTTATTTCTTTTAAATTTCGTTTCGCATCTATCTCTGTCTGTTTGTATGTACCTCATAGGAAGCCAAACAGCTAAGACCTTTTGTCTTGAAATTACTCGTATATTACTGATGGCCGGGAAAGTAAAATATGGTATTTTATTTTTACATTCGATTGGGGAGGGGCATCCCCCACAGGTAAAATATTAATATTAATATATCTGCGCAACTTAAACACGGAATCTTTTAAAATTTGGCGCGTGTTACTTTAACGACAAAAATAAACTTTTATGAAAAATTTGTGGCGGTATGACGAGTAAAATATTAATGTAGCCGTGCACCTAATGCACAGATTTTTTTCTAAAATTCGGCGTGTGTTACTTTAAGAACAAAACACAACTTCCAGGAAATTTTTTTAAGTTCAGTGCGTTTTCTTAACTTGTTATGAAATTACACAAAACGGATAGAATAATCAATTATTTATACTAATTATGTATGAGTGATGTTTTTATTGCACAACACTTTTGGGCACCGAGGCGCACCGGACACAGCTAGTTTTTTATAAAGTGTATAAAAATACTTTTTTGTAAAATGATTAATTTTATTTTGCAACATAAAAACCAAGTAAGCCTACGAAAAAGTAGTGGTTACGTTTTTTGGACAAATATTTGATAAATGTGATCGTAGCTTAAGACAATGATGATCCATTATTTTATGACTGCGAAAAGTTTATATTTTTAGTTCACTTATGATTACCTAAAGCTCATGTTGAAGCTCCAATTGCTGGATCAATAATTTTAGCAGGATAATTCTTCTTTTTAAGTCTTGAGAAAGTCTGCATGTATTAGTAGGAAGTTTGAAATGTCTATCACAAACAGCGTTTTTGCCTATTTATTATATAGATTTCTCATTAAAGAACGCAATTTCTTATATGTTTCTTTTAAATGAAAATATATTGTTTTACAATTTTTATATTATTACGAATAAATGTAATTATTATTTGAACTTATACTTACTTTTCGTATGTATATTGTTTTGCTAGAAATTTCTTATTACAATATGCAAACGCTAATAAAAAGAGAAAATATAATTTGAAGAAAGTTTCCATTTCAAAAATATACGCTTTTAAAGTGCACTAACTTATGAATTTAATGAACACTAGTGAAAAGTGTGCAAGCAGATATTTCGAAATCAAAAGTTAAGTTTAGAATTACATTCAATTTAGGAAAATTATTACAATATAAGTGTCCTAAATTTAGACCTAGATCCTATTATTAAGTATATCAATTATGAAAAATTATTATTATTAGGCTTAAGTTCAGTTTTATTGAATTGTTGATAATTCAAATTACTAAGAGCTTTTATTTTGAAAAACATTAGCATATCAATTAGCAGAATAACAGAACATTCCAGTATACCGATTTCAAAGCCGCTGCACCTCTCATCAGCGTTCGTTTGTCCATTTTTAAAATTTATGTAAAGTGGATACTAATTGAGAAAGAACATCTATTATTTAACTAAATTTTCAACAGACCTAGAATGCGAGAATTATTATAATTCTTTTTAAGCTATTGCATAGTTTCTATCGCGGGCTTTGTGGCGACCGAATCAAGAAATTTTGAAAAGTTTGTTTCTTAAGTCTTTTGTTTATGAAACGAAAAAACCTGGAATTTGTTTTTGAAACGACAAAACCTCACACTAAGTTTGTTTCTTAAGTCTTTTGTTTTTTGAAGTGAAAACTTCTTTTTTGTATAGTCTATGTATGATGACTATACAGTGTTGCCGCTTTGGAATTTTTTCTTAAATTTCCAGTGTTGCCACTTTCCCGAAAAATTTTCCGGGATTTTGGGGGATTTTTGTAAAAGTTTTTTAGAATTCCCGTCTAGTGTTGCCACCTTTTCCCGGGTTTTTGAGGGGATTTTTATATACATATGTATATAAAAGAAAGTCGTGTTAGTTACACTATTTATAACTCAAGAACGGCTGAACTGATTTTTCTGAAAATTGGTGGGCAGGTAGCTTAGAACCAGGAGAAGGACATAGGATACTAACGTAAGGCACTTTTTACCTGGGGGGACTAGGTGCCCCTTTTTTGTATGTGGCACTTCCAGTATAGCTAGAAAACTGAAATTGAAATTGCATAAGTTGATAAAAAATGCTATGCAATACCACGGCAGTCCCCGAGTGCCACACGTCTTTTTTTTTTATTCCTTTTTACATGTTGAAACAATTTTTAGTTGGTACAAAATTCCCATATCTGTAAATAATTGTGAAAATACTTCGTTATAGCTATTGATTCGCTATAAATATAATCAGTAAAGCCTTAATATAACGAAACTTGAAGAAATGCGAAAAAATTCGTTATAAAAGCTTATATTTTATGAAGTAAATAAAAAATAAAACACATCTTTGTTATTCAGTTAATTTTATTAAGTTTTAATAAAATATTGTGTCAAGATTCTAGTCAACATTTCTAATGCATTACATTTGTACACACATTAAGAATTCCTTCTTTTAATAAGGTAACTTTGCCGTTTTTACTGCGCTTATAAATACATTAAGATTTTGACTTTACCATACAGACTTTATACTGATTTCGTTTTATTGAGGCATTTGAATGAGGCTTTCTTGCGCAGAATTTGTTCGTTATAGCTATAGAGTATTTTTGTATAAAAAACTTTGCAATAAAGAGGTTTTCTCAAGGGACTCAATAAAACATACGTTATATTGAGCTTTTTGTTATAACGAAGTTCGTTATATCGAAGTTTCACTGTATTCAAAGTAGTCTACTTTGCAATTTTAACGTATTCTTGTTTTTTCTCTCTATATTAGGGTGATTCACATCGATTTCATCGACATTGACCCTAATATTACGAGGTAGCTCGTGCCCAAGCTGAATTAAAATATTATATTAATTATTATACATCTTAATTATGTGAATTAGTAAATGGAATTATCCTGCAAAGTTCCAAAGCTCTTATCGGTTGCTGCTTTTTCTTACCATAATCCCGAAATAAGAAACATTAATATTTGTAACTTAGAATTACTTCTCTTCTAACTGAGTGGTACAAAAATACCACCATCACTGCCGAAAAAGCAGACAAAGTCGTACTTTATGTATAAAACTACGTATTGGGCGATCAGCAACGTACTCATTCACGAGGTGGTTTTGGTGAAAATTTATTTTCAACACACAAATTTATTTTAAACTGGGACTCATAAAACGCAAATTGTTATTTATCACATGGGTCTCAATAAATTTAGCCATATTCATGTACGAGTATTGTCCACGTTCAACACATTTACAAAACGTATGAATGTGTAATTTGCAACTTTAACTTATTTATTAACGATTTTTTCTCTACAACTATAGTTACTTTATTATTGTTGTTATTGTTGAAGTTGTATTAGCAGTAAAGCATAAAGTAATCATGTCGTATTTTGCGTTGTTGGTTGGTTAGTTGTTCGCTTAGTGGGACTCGCATAAAATGTGAACTTTTAAATCATATGCTAGAAATATGAATAAGCATGAAAATAATGATCATGATCATTGAAATATTAAAATATAGTTTTCCTAAATACAATAGACTTCTTGACATCATAAAATACATATTCAATTTTTGTTATTTATTTGTGAGTTGTTATTTTCATACATACAAACAAAGTGTGGTAGACATACGTACTCAACTCAAAAATATATTTAAGTATGACACGTTTTGTCATTTTTAGTTTTTACTTTAAAGTTTTTACCTTAAGCCGAACAATTATTATTAAAATTATTAATTAAAGTTTTTAGTTTAAAGTTTGAAAAACCTGACAAAAATGAGGCTGTTAAAAAATTTAAATGTGTTTTTCGGTGTAGTTACATGTACGGAAATTATGTAGTATCATGGTTGTGCCAACAATGTTCTGTTTCCCGTCATATATTATGGTTATCTTTTTTGTAAGAAACTCCTGTTTGTAATTAAATATCGCAGAATTTAACAGACATAAAAATATTATCTAGTCGCATTTAACCAAATATGGAGTTTGCAAAAAATAGGTGAAGTTTTATTATTTTTCATTATTTTCTTGTGCCAGCGTTTTTTCCAATCTAAGAAGCATTTCTGATATAAACTTTTTGGTGTGTCCTGGAGCTCTCTCAGCAATTCGGTATTTAAATCCTCAATTTCATCGGTCTCTTGGGAACATAAAGAAATTGCTTGGAACAAAATATGGTGAATACAGTGGCTGAGTCATGCTTACTTTTTTGTTTTTGGTTAAAACATTACAAACAGCGTGCAGTTGCATTACCGTGATGCAAAAGCCATGCATTATTATTAGAGCTATGCTCTTTATGGCGCGATGGGGTTGAATTTTATTTTTCGTAACATAATTAATCGACACTATTACAGTTATATTTTTCCGTTTGTTTTGATTTGCTTGTACTTTAAAAGCGACTTTGTTGTTGTTTTTTTTTTTTAAATCAAGACGAGAAAATATGTATGTATATGGCGTGTTACTCACATTCAATTGCAATAACAAAAAAAATCTAACTAAAGTACAATTTTAGCAAATTTGAAAAAATTAAAAACCAACATCAATCTCTTCTTACTTTATATTAATGTACTAGTACTTATGCAATTGAAGCAAATTTACAAATCAACAACTTTAGTCATTCGGTATTTCGCATAAAAGTGCAGTTTTTCTTAATAGAATGCTACTGTTATTTACACCAAAATCTTTATCTTAAAATTTCCTACGATACTGCATTTGCAGAATATAAAAATTTTGCCTCGTTAAATTTTTATATAAGAAAAGATAAGCAAGAAAGGAAAAAAACTACAGTACAATACATATATAAGAAAGTCTGAAAATGTACAGATTTTGTTTCTTATATGCGAGCTTTCTTATAAAGAGAACACGCATATAGGAAAGATATTTTCTTATTTGCGTCAGCAACAAAGTATAAAAAATGCAGATATATATTTGAAATAAAATTAATACACATTATTTTGTACAAAAAAAAAAAAAAACAACGAAGCCGGCTGATTTCACAAAAATGAACGACTTAATTTGTCATTTGGACCAGTGTTCACAGATGTAAATTGTAAAATATAATAAAAAAAATTTTATTTTTCCCCAAAAAAATTCATTGTGAGAATACTTTCTTATACACGTACAATTTTCTATGGAAGGAATGTAATTTTTCATAAAAATTTGTTTCTTATAGCAGAGTTTTTCTTATAAGCGAGTTTCTTATATAAGGATTATTTAGCACGTAGTTATATGGAAATGTACATAGTGTCTGGAAAAGTGTTTCTTATACCCGAGTTTTTCTTATAAACGAGTTTCTTATATGCGTATTGTATGTATAAGTTTGTATTTGAAATTCTGAATTTGTAATGGTATGAATAAAAAACTATCGAACAAAATGGCAATGTTGCTTTGAGAAACAATTAGGAAATTTAATATGATTTCTAATGCATGTAATTAGGTTTAAGTCAGTTAAGAACTGCTTAAGTTCGATACAAATTACTAAAGAAAGATTTTTCATTTTTTGGAAAAAAGGTATTTTTCCTAAAAAAAACAAAAAACCATTTCAAAGACCACTTCCTGTTCTTCAATATCTAAGTGTTATACACCAAAATTCTTGGTTGTTAAAGTAGATTAGGAAAAGCGATGTTCATTAAGGAATTTCGAAAAAAGTATATATATATATATATTTCAAAGTATTGAAAAACATACAATCTATTTACATGTGATTTTATTCTGAATTGTAATTGAAGTATCTGATCTCTGTATTTAAAAGAATGCTGTTTCAATAATAAAATTTGTTGATTTAAGAGTTTTGTTGGTTAAAAATGGTTTTTTCATTTGACGTTTTTTATGACGATTTCAATAAGCTATATTGACGATAATGGCGATTTTTGCCAAATATATGACGATATTATCTCTAAAAAATCTGGTAGCTTTGGGTGCCGCTTGGTTTCATTTGTTACATTTTTCGTAACATTTGAAGGCCCAATGTAACATGTATTTGGCCAAATTTTTTTTAACTTTTGGTACATAAAACAGAATAAAGAAATATTGGAGAAGTAATTGCGTGTAAATATGTACTTATGTACATAAGTATATACTTTGGCTGTAACCCTACTTTAATCGTTTAATAAGTTGACATTTGTATTTTTAAAAATTAATTAAGAAATAGTTTTAAAAATAAAAATAATTTTATTGCTTTGTTATTTACCTCTGGAAATTTATTTTATGTAGGTATGTACATACACATTTATATAAATACTAGAGTCGTCAATTATTCGCCTTTCAAATTTGTTCGAATAATTCAAATAGTAGTTTCTGTTCGTTCGATCAAACGATTAAAGCTAAAAAATTATTCGATTAATCGATGAGAACAACGAATAAAAAAATGCTTAAAAATTATTTATTGACAAAAAATAAATGTTTGCTGTTAACACAAAAATGCATATAAATGTAACCAAAATAAATTAAATATAAAATAGTTAATATTTTTATTAACAATAAAATACACAAATTAATAATACATAAAAAAATTTAATTTAATAACTGAGATTACTTTAAACTGATGTATGTCGAATTTAATACTTCAAGTACACATGTTTTATTCAGTCAAAATATATCAAATGATTTTTTTTAAATTTAGGTTGTTCTTAAGAAATATTTTTTTTGTTCTTTTTTTAGATTTTTGCAAATATACCATATCGTCTAATATATCGCTAAATTCTTTTTTTATTTTCTGAATTTTATTAGTACAAAAAATAGAAGAATAGAATTATTTAATTCGCATAAAAGATTGCTATTTTCATTACTAATAACTTCTTCTATATCATTACCTTCATCTGAATTATTGTGGTTACTTTCAACATAAAATAATCTGGAGTATAATTCATTTGCATATTCCTTAGTTTAAATTTTTAAAGAATGGTTGGTTGGTTGGTTTACGTGGCTGCCTGCTACGCGCAAGCATTCAAGTAGAATCAATGAGATTCCGTTTTGACAGACCACTCCACTCGTCAGTGTCAACCTGATTTAGGTCCGAATCCAGGCCTCAGATTCGGAGTAAGATTCTAGATCCATCCCGTCGAATTAAGGTATCTAATGAGGTCACCTAGACCTATCCCTGATACCTCCGAGAGATCGTCTATTATGCTGTTGCCTAGAAATTTGAGTCTCGAATGGTGTAAGGCCGGGCATTCGCAAAGAAAGTGGAAGACTGTTTCCTCTTTGCTTTGATCCCGGCAACTACGGCAGAACGCATTGTAGGAAAGGCCCATCCTGTTAGCGTGTATCCCGATAACCCAGTGCCCCGTCAATACTGCGACGAGCCTCGAGATGTCCCTACGGTTTCTGTTAGTTAGTTGTGTTGTGCGCTTAACGTTGTAGCAAGGCCACATTTTCTTAGCCACCTTGCACGTGCTCAACCAGCGCCACCTGTCTTCAGCTTTCTGCCTGAAATGGTTGAGAATGAGATTTCTAATACTGCCAAATGGCATGTCTACCGATTCAGCAATGGAGACGTCCATGGCAGATCCAGCCCTGGCCAGTTCATCCGCCTGTTCGTTGCCTTGGAAGTTGCTATGTGCGGGAACCCAGATGAGGGTAACGTCAGTCTGACTACCTAGTCTGGATAACGCGTCCTTGCACTGGCTAACTAAGGTAGAAAATGTAGTGTGTAACGTATTTTAAAGTTTTATACTTCTCTTATTTAATCTTATTTTAATGCGTTTTTGTAAATCTGTTGCAAAATAATTATTAATTTTTTTTTTGTTGATCCAACAATTTTGTATACTTTAGGACACTTGTTACATGTGACTTTGATTTTTTTTCTTTTTTGTTCTTGGTAAAAGACTTCCAAACCAAGCTCATTCTGAAATATAATTATATAATTAAAAAAAAAATAGAATACAATAACAATATTTTCTACTTATACCTATGATAAGATTTATATAAAGCAATTGTTTCTTTTTTGGCTTTTAGTGTATTTCTAACTTATTCACCTGAGAGTGAAAAAAACCCCATTCTTGAAAATTGTTTAACGTTTTATTTAAAACATAGCACTCTACTTGTAGGTATGCGTAGTTCGAAAACAACTACAAACATCCAAAATAACATGTATTTGGTTGATATAAAGTATTCGCTATGTTTCAAATCACACTAACAAATTGAACATTTTTTTTACGTATGCAAAAATTTGTTCGATTAATTGACATTAATTAATCGATTTATTCGCTATTCGAAATTCGGCATTTTAAAATTATTCGAACAAGATTTTGGTTTTCTTTAACCGATTAATCGAATTATTCTTAATCGGTTGACAACTCTAATAAATCCCTAATGAGCATAGCTCTAACCTGGTGTCCTAAGACACCTCTCTTCTTTTTTTCCACAATACTGGACGTTTTCTGCGTATTGTTTTTCGCAAGCGGCTCATAAATTCAAGATAATACACCTTATTGAATGTATGACCATGTGGATAAGACTCCTGATACACTACACCACGTTAATAAGAGAAAACAGTGAACCTGCTTTGACATTTGATCGAATTTGGCGAGCTTTTTTAGTCTTGGATCTTCTTAGATCTTCGATATACCCATCGTCAGCAAAAAAAATTGCACGGCTTGAGTCCCCGATTTTCATCAAAACTTTCATCGCTTGTTGGTGTGATTGGGCGCGTAGTTCGGAGCGTTATTATTTACATCCTCTCGACCTTCTGTAAATCGCTTCTACCACTTGTTAACATTTTTTCTGACTCAAAGTACAATCACAGTATGCCGCTGTTAAAGTTTTTTTTGAGCACTTAATTCCAGTTTTTACACACAATTATATGCAAAATCTTTGATCTATTATTTTCGAAAGCAGAAATTCATCGATCACGCAAAACACTTCTGCGCCTCTGACTAACATTGTAAACATTCTAAAGAGGTAAAACTGTGAATATATCGCACCCTAAATACAAAAGGTTCTCAACTCAAAATTTTCCAAAACTGAATATTTTCCATATATTAATTCAGAGAACACATCTCTAACTACTGCAAAAATTTCTTTCACATCACTATCTTCTTTAACTGGAAAAATACAGTTATGTCTATTTTTATGTTAAGTGTGTTGCTTCTGCACGAAAACAGTTTTTTGTCTCTCCTGAAAATTTTAGTATTTAGAGTTGTGACGCTTTTGTATTTAGGGTTCGATATGTTCGTGACGAATATACCAAGAAAAAAAAATCTCTAATCAAATTTACATGTCGTATATTACTAAAACAAATGTCATAACTAATACTAAGAGCTAATTTAAAAACTCTTCTTTATCAAGATCCATACTATTCAAGCCTATTCATTTTGTAAACATACTATGGTTTTAAAAACCGTATATGATTGTCTGCTTTTCACAAAGTTTCTGTTCGCAGTTTTGTATCATTACTTTCATGCAACTAAAATTAAACTTAAGGCGCCTAAAAAATGCATTTTAAAACCTACAAATTACGAACTTAAAATAAAATAATATGAAAATATGTTTAAAATTATATAAATATTACTGTTTAAGACAATTTTGCATTTTTGCGGAATTTTTTTTTTCCAAAATCCAGACTATTATTTTAAAACACCTTTCTAGTATCTTTGATCTAAAAAGGCTTTCAACTTTGCCAAATCCATTTAGTCCTTCCTCTTAGTCGTCTCGCCGCAACTGGATACTAAAACATGTGTCGTTTTAATCTCTATTTGTGCTAAAAATCAACATTATTATTCGTTTATGCAACTTTTATGGATTTTTATCTTATCGAAAGTTTCCAATCTTTAAACTATAGAAGAACTATTTTAAAAGCTTTATTGTGTGAGTGAGTTTGTTTGTTGGTTTGTTTGTTTGTGAAAACCTTTTAACGATAATTTTTGTTAACAGAGTTGTTTAAGAAACGTTTGCATGTAAACAACAGTGCCATTAGAGTGAAATCATTAAAAGTTACTTTTAATACAGAGATTCATGATAGTTTTTTTTTAAATTTATAGGAAATGAAATTAAACTGGAATTAAAATATATGTTTGTTTAAGATAAAACAGAGTAAAATAAGAAATATAAAACTATATTTACAAATAGCCTGTAGATCAAATTACTACACCATGAATTGATTTAAAATGTTGTTGTTGTTGCCGTTACAGCATCACTAATGTTATCAATTCATTTGCATGCCAGCTTACAGTGGATAATAAGTGATAAAAATAATGTGAAAAAATAGGCATATTGATAAAAATAATTCCTCCTACCGCTACCTCAAAATCACTTTTCACCCCTCAACCATTTTCATCCATGAGATCAGGTCAACAATTTGCCTCAAATTCTGCGGGCTGAAATGGTCATGTTTTCTACAATATATTGTTATTGTGGAAATATGTTCGATGTCTGTAGCGTATATGAAAGATCAGTTGCAGAAAGATCGCTCAACTATTTGGAATAATATACAATATAATTAATTTAGTGATAGAAAAGTAACACCTAAGTCCTAATCGGTTGCTTATATAACATCCAAAAGGGTCATCCAAAACTTCAGCTTTGAATTGCAGATCAAATAATGCAAAAAATTGATTTAGTGGACCGTATTCGTATTCGCATAGACTACATGCCATAACAAGATCACATGTTCGCTACCAAGGTTACTATGGCACACATATACTTGTTAAAGGTCCACAATCTAGACACTTTACGAGTATGGCGATTGAGAGGGTGAATATATCTAAGAGGAGGAAGAGAACTCAGCCTCTGTCACAGCAAAGACTTTAAATTTTTAATAGATTATAATTTACTAACCGCGTTCCGATTACCAGAAAATTTATTTTACATTTTTTGCTTTGAAACCAGTGTTTCAATTATAGTGTCTCGCTCTTAATGGATGGTTAGGTTGCAATTAAAGTAGTATTTTTGCTGTTGTTGTTACTTTTAATATATAGAATCTTAAGCTTTTTTGCACAATCACCCTCATCCATGCAAAATAGTTCGTACAATATCAATTCGAACAGCATTTAAATGTTATCTTCGTTATAAATCTAGATGGGATGCCTGTTCTGTTCAATTCAATTCAGTTTCTTATTTTATTTTCTTTTGCACACAAACTCTTCCATGAGTATTTCTTTTGTAGAATTAAGAGAAATTGTGATTACAAGCGTTTTGGTATTTGGATGCAAGTGTAAGAATGCAGGAGGAGAATATATTATTCTGTTACTCCTGATCCTGCTGCTGCTGATGTTGATAATATTGTGTAGTATTTTTGTTGTTTTCGTGTTTGATCACTGGCCTTCGTCATATAAATAAATACATATTTACTTATATAAATATATACATATGTATGTATGTATGTAAATAGAAACATTTAATCACTGTAGACATTTATATTGGAGATGAGTATAGCTGACGATCTTGGCGTGGCACAGAAACTTGAAATATGAAAATAAATGATAAAAGCCTATATATTCCTTTAACGATTTCAATATAAAATAGAGGTTTTCAGAAATTTTTTTTTAAATAAAATCATCATAACAATACTACAATAAATTAAATTTAAAGACTTTAAATTTCTTTTCTTTTAATTGAATATTGGCCCCGTGAGCTTTGAAAGTTGCGATATTTTAAAGTGTATATTTTCACTACACAGAAGGAAATTAAATTAATTTTTTTTCAATTAATTCCATACTTTTTTCTGAAATTGTTTCAAAATGTATTATTAAATTCGTATATTATTTTAATTTAATTGTTTGTTATAATGCAACTCTTTGATATTGAAAAGAAAAATATCAAAAATATTTTTTATTAATTCGATTGAGTTAATAGAGGCTGAGAATCAATTAAGTTTTTAATTGTATCTTTATTATTCTTATGACACTAAATGCTAGTTACCTTCGTTTGTCTGAATTGTCGAGTGCAGTGAAAAGGTTGATGCTGAGTATAAAAAAATTAGAAGGTTCAACATAGAAAATCGAAGATTTACCAAACATGTAAAACAGTTTGTTCAATTGCTAGAATAATGTTGAATTCTCCCAAAAATTATCAAATACACAATTTCATATAAATTTTTTTTTAATTCATTGTATGTACATATATGCATTGATTTAAAATATTTTGAAATCATTTTTTTAAAAGAAATTAAAAACAATTATAATAAACGTTTCTTTCAAAATATTATTTGAAATACATTAAATTTTTGACAATTAAATAAGAAAAATTATACAAAAATTTGTTCTAGACAATGTGGAAAATAATGTTGGCAAAAAAGCCGATCGATTGCAAAATCGCCGCAACAAAACGGGAATTTAAAACCTGATATTATATATTTCTTATTAAGTACCGACAAAAAAAAAAAAGAATATTTGTTTCCTAATCAATATTTCAGGCGACCATTTCTTTCCATTTCAATGAGACCAAACTGAAACTGTGCACTTTCAAAATCAGTCCATAGATGGTGGAGTTCCTGGATTTTAAATGTGTCAAACTTTAAGCAAACACTTTAAAAATACAAATTTTGAAAATTGGACCATAAATGGATTTTTATGCGATATTCATCAGTATTTACCGGCACTTATAGGAACAAAAATCACTCAAACTCGTTCAAAGAAAAAAATGAATTTTGAAAACAGGCTCGTATATTTTATTTAGAAGTCGGGCAGCATGCCGTCGATTTTCAAAATAAATTATTTTTTTTAAACTGCAAGCGAACCTGTTCAAACAAAAAAATGATTTTGAAAATTTACAATTGTTTTAGCCATGCGATCAGCAACATAAAGAAAATAACGAAATACAAACGAATTGATAAGCTGCTTTTTTAAGTCGTTATTAAGAATTGGAACATACTTCACTTCAAAATATATATTTGCATAGGAGAAAAATAAAACTTTTGTTGCATACAAAGTTAACAACTACAGCAGCATTGAGCCATAATTTTACAATGCGTATTGCACATTGCGTCCTTTACAGCCATCGCATATTTTGTGTATTTTTAGGTCAGTAGTGACGCAAAGGTAGCTGCGATCCTTAGTGGCAACCGTCAAGTTCTATCCCGCAGAGCTGTATCGGTTGGGCCTGCAGCATCCTGGCAAACTTCTGTGGGGGTGGTTTTATTTCTTAAAAGCTAATAGATAATAATAGTCGAGAATGAGTCTGGACAAGTGTACTTTTTTTATGCTCGTGAGTCTTTGAGACCATGAAGAGAAATTGCTGATACATAATACCATCTCTAGTTCAAAAACTTCGAAAAAAAAATAAAATTCTTAATGTGAATGTGTGTACATACGAATAGAAACACAAATGCGATATTTTGGCACGCGTTTAACTTTTGTTTTGATCTAGTTTACAGATACCCTTATAGCCTTTTCTCCTGGCTGTTGTTTTATATTGAATGAATGGTGTAATATTGTCTGGTATTTAATGCGTTGCAAGAAAAAAAAAACAAAATATACTTCAGTCTTTTATTAGTTTTGTCTTTTTTTATATTTTGTGCACGCAAAACATGCAACACTAAGAACAATCGTAAAACTTAACAAATGTAAGTTTATTTATACACAAATAACCCAAAATTACTTGTTGGACTATTTGAACTGTTTATACCCAAAACCTTTTTAACGCGGAAACTATTAAAAGAAATGTTTTTTTGAGTAAAACTTTAAGTTTTTAGAAAATAAAAACAAAACAGATCACACAGTATAACATTATTTCGTTATTATTACTCCGCTTAGTCATTATTTATGTTTTCTAAGTGAAAATAATGTCCTTGCCTCCGAAGGCTCTTAAAATAATTACACGGAAAACTGCCAATTTTACGTTCAGTAAAGAAATTGAATTAATAGTTTTTCAACGTTTTGAACAAATTTTTTTCTGTATAAAAACAAGAAATCTTATTGAATATTTTGTTATACATTTTTAGCCGACTACAAAATAAAGAAGATTTTCAATTCAAGGGGGATTTTTTTAAGAATTTTGAATTGATTTTCAAAATCTTTTAATTTTTGCTTGAAAGGAGTTGCTTGGAGTTGGGACATATATTTTTTTTTAATAAGAATCGGGAGAAATTTATTCCTGTAAATATTGATTATCGAATAACACTACCATTTATTAGTCGGTTTTTCATCCTTTTGTGTTGGAACTGGTTTCCGTGCAGTTTTTTCAATAAAAATTTTATTAAAATCGAGAGAAAAGTAATATTATCACACTCAATTTTATTGAATTAATGAAAATTCAAATTACTAAGGGTTTTTTATGTTGAAAAATATTATTATTTATATTTTTATATAATTATTATTACGAATAAACGTAATTATTATTTGAACTTATATTGATTTACATATGAAAAGTAATATTATCAGGCTCAAGTTCAGTTTTATTGAATTAATGAAAATTCAAAATTACTAAGAGTTTTTTTGTGTTGGAAAATGTTATTATTTATATCCAATCAGTTTTAGCAGAACGTATCAGTATACCGATTTCAAGGCCGCTACACCTCTCATCAGCGTTCAATTGTCCATCTTTACAATTTTCGTAAAGTGGATACTAATTGGGAAGAATATCAACTATTTAACCAAGTTTTTCACCAGAAATAGAATACGGGAATTAATTTAATTCATTTTATTCTATTTTTACATATTGAAAAAATTTTGGTTAGTACGAAATTCCCCATCGCTGGTTGGAAATTACTAATAATCAACACAAAAAATTGTGGGTCACCGTTTCGGCGACAATCAACTTACTGAAAATAAAATGCAATGCTTTGTGTATCATATTTCGAATTTGACATCGAATTCTTTATCCCTATAGTTTATATCATCAGTCACAGGATAACTCATTATTGCACAAATAACTTTAACAATACTAAAGTGCGATGATCTCTTTTTAAACAATAAAAATGTCGACATATCCTACTAAGTTTTCCATGTGCATCGTTATAGGAGTCTCCAGTGTTTAAGCAAACATTGCCTAAAATACAACAATTGTAATAGATAAGATTACTTTAGATTTAATAAAACTAACTGGTTTTTGTAAATTAGTTTTGTTTTGTTATTGTTGGTCTGCCTATAAGACTTGATGTTGTCTAGGATCTAAGAAGTACTTGTGGTTACCTCAAACTACAATCAGTTATCGTGTTCCAGTGAGTTTGAATTGCAGTGGCGGTTTAAGTAGTCTTTGATGTTAAACTACATTAATGCAAAATTAGATCTATTTCATTGATAACATTATTGTAAAACTTTTGCTTGAGTTTCACGTATGCAGATTTTTTTATTAGAGTAGGAATTTTTTGAGGCAAAACAATTTTTGTAAAATACCTACAATGTTTTATGTTCATGTAATGGAAATTTCCAAAAAAAAAAAAAAAAAACAAATATATGGTTTAAAATATGGGTCAACATATTAAAGACTATATTAAAGTTAAAATTGAAAAGTTAAGTACATTAACATGTTGTGAAAAGAACAAGGACCAAAGTGTCAGTAAAAATATTATGTATAATATTTTACATTTCAGTAGTAACTCGATTCTTTCACACCCGAATGGTTAGTTGCACATCCTCAATTGTTGCTTCTCAAGAAAAGTAATGATGGTTAAGAGTACCAATAATAGTTGCTCTGATCTCAAAGGCGACAATAAAAGATTCTACATTCAGGTACGATCACGATCAAACAAAAACTTAAATTTACGTGATTTCCCTCTGCTTTTTTTAAAAGATGATACCTCATTCTTTTTGGCTACACTGAAAAAAGTTTGCATAGAGAATTCGACATCAGTTTTTAAATTATAATTCAGATATTTCACCTGTAAAGATTTTAGAAACGGCATTTATCTCAAAGATGATTATTGTACTCTAAATCATCGATTGTCACAAAGAGAACATGAAGGAAATATCAATGGATTGGTGAGTTTACACTTGTAGAAATTGCTTGTTACATTTATTTTTTACTGTAGCCTAACATCATATTAAAAGTTTGTATGCATACACACTGGATTGGTTTAGCGTGTTTATGGACGAAAGAATGAATGAATTTACATAATTAAAAAAATATTTACATTAAAAAAAATATATACAAAAAAGCTTCTTCCCACTCTACATTCCACATGCTGAAAAATTAAAATATTCAGAGTGTACTGTGAATAACAAATAAAGAGACTAAAAAAAATAAATATTTTCTTGCCCTGTTTTGCTTGTGTTTTGTTGTTGCAAATTCTAAAATAAAGGGACAAAGAACCTCATTCATTGACTGCTATCATACAACTGATTATGTTTCCTATTCTAGTTTGTCTCTTCTGTTTGGTTCGTGTTGTGTATGGGTAAATGACGATTGGTGCACGGCCCCTAGGGGCTAGTTTGACGATCAACGCTCTAAATGCACAATAAGTGAATCTTGTTTCTTATTTATGTTTATTGTTTTTGTGACATTTAAACAAAATACAAACAATTAATTATTTTTCAAACGGTTAATCCAACTGGTTTTTCTGCAGTATATTAAAACACCGTAGGAATTTTTTCTACGTCATTATTGTATTATTAGGCGGTTTAGTTCGATTTTGTTACGAAAAAATATAAAATTAAACGAAGAATGTTGTAAATGCCTTAGTTAAAAATTCATAAAATATGCTTAGTACTCTAGGGTTGATAACTTTTACTTGTATTGCCAGTGTATCAATTATGTATGTGTGGCAGCATACACTACAAACCATTCTGACTGAAGTCTTCACACATTAATCATCACTGTGGATTAATTGCATCAGCAATGTCATGTTTCCCAAAATAGTTTATGGTTGTTATAAACAACTTATTATTGTTAAAAATGAATGTGAACATATAACGTTTTGTGACAATCGAACTCTTGCTAACATATATTCACCATATTGTTAGCATTCCCGAAAATTCCAGTCCAGTTGAAATTAACAATAAAATATGGTTAAAAAGATTCTGACTACAATCTGCTTGGTGAAAAATTTTTTATACGAAAAATAAAGCAAATATTTTTTAGTGCAATAATTCATTTAAATTGAAAATTAGTTTGAATACCATTCATTCAATATTTTGACTCATTAAAAAATCAATTACGAATAAATTATGTGCATCCAGTTAAAAACCATTTGTGTGAATCACATTCCGTAGGATACAATAAATGATTCCGGCTAAATACATAACTAATTTTTCGATTTTTCTAAATCGCCTAAGTGCTTGCGTAGGCTTTGAAAGAACAATTTTGTTGTAAAAAAAAAAAAAAATAATTAACAATTAGGACGATTGACAGAATTTTGACTTAGATAATTGGGAAATTAAAAAAGAATCATTTTATATGTATAAAGTTCATTATAATTCATATTTATTATTTTAAAACTTAAGTACATTAACAGCCTTACAAAAAGGCGAAGCAAATTCCAATTTTTCTATTAAAAAAAAAATGAAAACAAAAACAAAATGTTACCTACATGAGCCCATAATAAATATTTCACTTGATCTATAGTATATCAAACCATTTGACAGATTATATATGCAAAATAGCACAATATATTTCTACAGGCAAATATTAAGGCACACACACGTTGCATGTGGCGAATAAAAATTTAAAAAAAAAATTTGAAATTTCATGGAAACAAGAGGTAAATGAAAAGGGCCGGATATTGACAACAGTTCGATTTGGAGACAGGAAACATCTTGTAAAACCAGCAATAATATATGTTTTCATTTTTTTCTTTCATTTTTTTTTCATGGATTTTTTTAAATACAAACAAATAAAAATATATGAAATCCAAAAAGACAAGACTGTCGTAGTAATTTTTTAAGAAGACGGCTTATGGCTTATCGCAGTGACTCTACACAAGAAAGGCCACATTTTTACAAGACAATTTTTTTTTTTGCTTTTTAGCATTTGTTTGTACTTTTTTTTTTATTTTGATGTCCACTTTTTGTTTTTGTCGTCAATGTACCAAAAAAAAAAAGAAACATAAAATTGATTACGTGCTTTAGGATTTTATTTTGTTCGAGTTCATACAAAAACTACACAAAAAAAAATCAAGAACAACAACGACGACAAGAACAACAGTGACTTTAGACATGCTTAACGCCCCAAAAGGCGACAATGAGATGTCTATTTTCTACAATGAAACTATAATTTTTGGTTGGCCCTTCTTCAAGTGTTTAATATACATAAAATGCGAATAACAACAACAAAAATATGTTCAAAGGCAACAGCTAAAACAACAACAACTGCAGCGAAAGAAAAATGCTACAATTTTATTTTGCTCAAGTACCCTACATCAATACTCACGAATCCATTCGAGATTGTTAAAAATAATTTAACTTGACATACATATAAGGACTATTCGTTGGTTAAACGTCAAGATGTACAGTTTTATAAAGTATGTTTCCCGAGATAAGAAAGAAAGTGCGCAAATTTAATACATTTTGGAAAATTTTATTTAATTTAAAATGAAAATGGTTGGTAAACTGGTATTCGCACCATTTTGAAATTAACTAGTTTTATAAAAAAAAGAATAGTGTTTATTGAATTTTTTCAACATGGGGTTTTATTTCGAAGAAAGCTGTCATTCAAAAAGCATAAGCCCTGAAGATAATAATTAACTGCCTGTTTGCCTATAGAGAAGAAGTTCTTTCTTTTGAACAATTACATTTGAAACAAAAACAAAATTTTTGAATTTGTTTTTGTTTCAAATATAATTGCTCGAAAGAAAGAACTTTGTCGACAGGCACTTAGCACAATGAAACTTTTGTCATTTTACCAAAAAAGAAATGAATGCTGTATGTGCAACAGGATTCACTCACAGCCCAATTGAAAATCGATAAAAAGAGAAAATACTGTGTAAATTTCCGGTGGCAATTTCTTAAACAGTTAATAATTCCAGTTGAATTTTTGTGTACATTGTGAAAACAACATTGGTTTCCTAAAAAATCCGAAAAATAAACATACATCATTTCAATTCCATTTTAACTTGATAAGCTAGAGCAGTTTTAAAAGTTATACAATAAACAAAAACTTTTCAGGATGGTTGTGTGTTTCCGGTACCTCTAAGATTATCCTAATTTTTTTTAAATAAATCGAAAAACAAGCTTTGTTCATTGAACTTGGAGTGATTCTATAAACATTTGATTTAAAAAGTGTTCATTTGAAAATTTTGCAAGTTCTTTGTCAAAACTTACGGCAGTATGTAAAGTGAAAACTTGAAGTTGGCATAAGTGACGAAGTTGAACTGAACCTTAGCGAGATTGTAGTAGGGTCATGACTATAATCTACGATGACTTCTGATTGCACAGCTTGTGGAAAAACTCAATAATGTGGAGTTCAATTTCGCCACTTATGGAAAATTTTGTCAATATACATATGTAAATACTACACATGTAGGAGAAAAATGATTCATATTATGCCAACTCAAGAATGACTTTTTTTCTTTCAACTTTAAAACGCAGCAAAAGTCTTGCAGCATTTTAAGCTGCAAATATTTGCAGATGTAAGAAAGTGTTATACTCATCGTATTTGTAACATGTTGTTGCGTTCCATTATAGTATTGTTGCTTTTATTCATTTCATTTTGTGCAGCAATTGTCACGCCAAGTGTGAAATACAAATTTATGAATGCCCACTTTTGGCCATTGAATTTGTTACCATCTTTGTTTTTTATGTTGTCTTTTGTGGCCCCCTTTGTGGTTTTTTATTTTTGTCTACTGCTGGCTTTTTGCTCCAACAAATAAAACAAATTTCAATAATGTTAGTAAGATATAAATATAAATATTTTTTTGCTGTCTTTAAAAAAATTTTTGGCTTGTCTTTGGTTGTACTTATGAAATCTTTCTCATTCATCTGAACAAATGCTCGCAATCGTAAGTAAATTTATTTATTGGCTAGAAATGTGAAAGAAATCTCGGAAGCTTTTAATACACGTGTAAGGCAAAATTATTACAAGATTTTGTTTCATTTTTTTTTTTTTTTTTTCCTCTTCTGCTCTACCTCATACGAGTGCAAAGTGGTAGTCTAATAAATTGTACATTAGAATTGAATTGTGGTGTGAGATATTTAAAAATTTTAACAACGTAAATTTGTTAGATACGAAAATGGTCTCTTTTAACGTGGAATGTTGAGATGTCAAACGTGAATTTGTGAAAAGGAGATTTAGTTTTATAGAATTTGTTACACACACTAGTAGTTATTTTAATTATTACGAAAATGAAAATATATCCATGTGTGTTTTAAATAAGTTGTAGGGTTTCTGCAATGTACATTTTATATTAATTGATTTTCTATTTCTACAGCAAAAAAAAAAGTAATTGTAAATTGAAAATTTAATTGTTAATTGTTAAATCCAAGGAAATATTTAAGTTGATTGCTGGAAACGATATAATTTTTAGCATCGTTCTAATACGACAGTGAAATTCACACTACACACAGCATCATAAGCATTATTATGCAGATGATTAATTCAAAAAGTATCTTGTGGCTTGATACTTCAACAAGTTAAATATTAAGAGAAAATAAAAACTCAGTCTTGCCGTAAAATAACTCTGCAAAGTACGTTCTTAAATTAAAATCCCTAAATATCGTACGCATATATCCGTTATTTTAATTAATCGTGTAACCGTTTTAACAGCTTAAAAATACCAGCTAATCGTAGATTTAGTTTTAGCGGCTAATAATCGTGTAATTTAAAATTAATTAGGTCAGCCGATTAATCAATTACTTTTAATAGTGAAAATACAAATAAATTATATTATTTTCATATTAATTAGTTAATCAAAACCATAATAAACAAGGAGGATAATTGGTAATTAGGAATAACTGATTAAGCCGATATAATAATAATATAGTGACAAACATATCTGGGTAAAGTTCTACTAATTTAAACTAATATTTTAAGTTGTTATTCCTGCTTATCTCTTGTCAACTTATAATCTCAGCAGAAATAATGACTTGATTTAAATTATAGTAAATAATATCCGCACAAAAACAAAAATGTGAAAATAAGGTCAAGTTCCTATCCAAAATATTTCGGCCGTAAAAAGTACTGAGATCAAAATAAGGACCAAGTTCTTGATAGGTACAATTCCATCTCATTTCTAGGCAACCTGTCAGCTTGGCAAAATTTTTCCAAGAACTGTTTCCCATATTATAAAGGCAAACAAATTTTGCCAAGCTTACAGGTTGCCAGCTTGCCACTTGTGTTTTGTGCGGATCTCACTTCTTTTTGCAAGGTTGTTTTTATATAAATATTTATATGTGTTGCGTATCTGGGATTAAAATTTCAGCTTTCTAGCTATACTAGAAGTGCCCTATACAAAGAAGGGTCACCATAGTCGCACCAGATGAAAAGTGCCCGTTTAAAAATCATTTTCGTTAATTTCTCATCAGGACCTACCTGTGTACCAAATTTCAGATTTCTAGCTATACTGGAAATGCCCCATACAAATAAGGGAAGCCTAGTCCCCCCAGGTGAAAAGTGCCCGTTTAAAAATTATTTTTGTTAATTTCTCATCACTACCTTCATGTGTACGAAATTTCAGCTTTCTAGCTATACTAGAAGTCCCCATACAAAGGAAGGGCCATGATTGTCCCCCCAGATTAAAAGTGCCCGCTAAAAAATCATTTTAGGTAATTTCTCATCACTACCTACCTGTGTACCAGCTCTCTAGCTTTACTGGAAGTGCCCAATAATATTGATGAGTCAGTGAATATGTACTAAAATATGGACTTTTCACACCTTAATATCTCGGGAAGCTTTTATGGTAACGCACCAGCCTTTTAAAGAGCAAAACATTTTTAAGAAACGAACACCAAAGTACTCTTTTTACATGGAGTTGTACCATTTTTTTGTAGAAAAGAAAACACCATTAGTGATGTTTTGCTTAAAAGAATTTTTTGTTTTTCCGAGCCAACCGCTCGAAGTCTAATCAATTTGGGTTCAACGATATCGACAGCTTTCGATCGAATGTAGTTACGTTTTTCAAAGTATTGCCACATAAGAAATTTTAATTGTTTTAGCTATTTTCTTTAAAATTGTTAAAATCACTATCAATTCGTTTGATATATAAAAATAAACGAAAATAATAAAAAATTACATATGTACAAATAATAAAGACAATGTATGTATGTATGTATCTACATATGTATTTAAAGGCAACAATAAATATGCAGGCAGAGTGCCGTATATTTTTTTTCTAACAAAGAAGATTCTGAAGGCGTACGTTTAAGTCGTTGGGAATTACGTGGTACGGACACTATCCTGGAGCTGCTCATGAACCAATAAGTTTCTAAAGACATACATTTGTAAAAATAAAATTTAGCACATTCACTGAATCTCTTTAATAATTTAAGAACAATAATCCACACTAATATAACAGCAACAACAACAAACATTTCAAACTAGAATTTTGCAATAGATTTAAAACTGTTAAATTGAAATTGTGTCAACTTTATATTGGAAATCAATAATTATAAAAAAACTTTAGAATAAGCGAATTTTCTCATTATAAACCCCCAAGAATAAATAAATAAGATGTTCATTTGGATAACTAAAATGGATCGTATCATATTTTTAATAACTTACATATGCAAAATAGTATGTTTCAGTTACAACTTCTTCCTCCCAGAAAAACTCGAACTGCATCCTTGGCTAAATATATGTATATATGCATGTATTTACATACATAAATGTACTTATCAATTTTTTAAAAAGCATTTTTATATAAATTTCATATGTTTTTGGCAAAATGTTTTTTAAACGAAAGCAAAAGAACAAGAGCTTGATTTTGACATTTGCGTTCGCAATGATGTCCGTATGTTCGAAATAGTTGAACGGAATTTTTCATGAAAGTACTTACGTTTTCATTTGAGTTTTCATTCGAATCAACGTTTGAATAAAAAACCAGTTGTTGAACCCAAAGCAGTTTTCATTCGATTAGAAAGCGATCGAACTCTTCTCTTCGACATCGTTGAACATGCCGTAAGTATCGTCAGCGAAATAATACTTTACAATGTTATAAACGTATAAATTTTGAGAAATTTCGCACACGTCCACTAGCATCTTCATCTCTTAAATTAAGTTGTCTTAAGTTCGTAACAAGAAAAATATCACATTGAATTTTTATTTAAACATACACGGCAAAAAATAACAACATATTAGTTGAAAAATTCTGTAATCTTCATGCACCTATTATACAAGACTTCTACTAAATTAAAGACATTTTTTCACAGAAGTGAAAGAACTATTATGGGTTTTTTTGGGTTCAGTATTTTGAGCTATAACCGTTTAAAGTTGCTACTACTACATTCGAACGTATTACTCATGCATGTAAGTTAAAGCCAAACAATAAACAAACAACACATACATGTGTTTAACACATTTGGGTCGAAAAAGAAAAATAACAACAAGAAATAGGAAAAAAGATGTGAGAGTTGAGTAAATTGATTTAGCGTAATGGAAGGTATTTTTCTTTGCATTTAACCGTTTTTTTTTTTAATTTTTGTGAATTCATGCAAATGTATCATTAAATAATTGTAGTTTCGGTTTTTGAATGACTGTTTTATAAGAGATTTTTTATGATTTTTCTTGCTATGACTAGAACACGGTCGTTTGGCTCGACCGTTGGTACACACTAGTATTAAATTAAACATACATAAACATCCTTTGAAAATGTTTTTAACACTATGAAACGTATCCTTTGTTAAATTTTAAATGTCAATAATTCCTATTTTTATATTATTATTATTACGAATAAACGTAATTATTATTTGAACTTATATTGATTGATGTATATATGAAAAGTAATTTTATCAGGCTCAAGTTCAGTTTTTATTGAATTAATGAAAATTCAAAATTACTAAGAGTTTTTTTATGTTGGTAAATATTATTATTTATATCCAATCAGTTTTTAGCAGAACGTATTAGGTAGAATTAAAAATTAATTAAAAATTAATTCTTATATTCTATTTCTCTTGAAAACTGGTTAAATAGTTGATATTCTTCTCAATTAGTATCCACTTTACGAAAATTGTAAAGATGGACCATTGAACGCTGATGAGAGGTGTAGCGGCCTTGAAATCAGTACTGATACGTTCTGCTAAAAACTGATTGGATATAAATAATAATATTTTCCAACATAAAAAAATCTTAGTAATTTTGAATTTTCATTAATTCAATAAAAACTGAACATGAACCTGATAATATTATTTTACATATATATATATCAATAATTCCGCGTAAAATCCGACTCACTGTCAATTGTTCTCTATTAAGCTTCTTATTGTTTCATTCATTCTTAAGTGATAGCGACTACTTTTCATTCTTAAAAAAATAATTTAATTAAAAAATGTTTTAAATTGTATTTATTTGTTGCGGGTTAGCAATATCTAGATATATATTTCGTTGGTAGCTATACCAATTCATCAGTAGATGTTTTACCCTTTATGTTTAAAAAATTCCAAAGCTCATCTATTTATACAAAAACTCACAAATATATTTTTGTGAATTACAAAGCATAAAAATAGCCTTTAAAAAATTTTTTCAAACACACACAACAATAATTTTCCATTATGTGTTTACTTTTCTACACCTATAAATAAAATTTAAAACATAAATACTTGAGTACATGCTCAAATAAATGTAAGATTTTTTAATTAAAAAATTTAATCATACAACTTAATTAAGAATAAATATGTTTTTTTCGATTAAACAAATAAAATTCATAAATTATTTAATGTAATAAAGCTTGACGTCAAATTTATATCACATTATAATGCTTGTGTCCCAAGTCTTTTGTTTTCGGGTGGGTAGATGTAAAACCGGTGTTATGTAGTGTCTAACTTTTGTTTTATAATTTATTATTTTTCTTATGTACGTATCGAACAACTCTAAGTTCTAAGTTCATATATTTAGTTTTTTAGTGAAATTGTTCGGTACAGGGTTATTTTAAAGCTGTAGGATTTTCGATTTCTTATATATATTTGCTTGTTTGTGCGTTCCTTAAAGATTAGAAAATGACAACAGCAATCGTTTCAAAGTTTAAAACTTGTATTACTTACGGCCTGAAAATAAAAATAGCAAAATAAATTTCTTTTAATTTAGGGGAAAGAATGTTCATTCCGTAAAAAAAAATATTTCCTTTCGGCAGCTTTTATTCTCATTTGCAAAATATGTATACTCTTGCAGCAGCGAAAATATCTCTTTTATACCTTCAAATCTTATGAGACGAAAGCCCAGTATGATAATTTTACTGTCGCATCAAATAATTTTGTGTATTAAAGAGCCATCGAAGCAACTATATTTGCTTCAAAGAATAATTATTTGGTTGTGGCAGAAATATTTAGTTGACATGAACAATTTGCAATCATGTCTTTTCTTTACGTGCATGGCGCAATCCAGTAAAAGCTTTTTACAAATTTACATATTTTGTCAGCTTGAAAAATACTCAAACTAAAATTGTTGTAACTTTAAATTCACTCATTTTAAGGGTGTAACAAAAGCTTTTCTGGCGAGTTGTCTGGCAATGCCGGAAACATAATGCTGTTCACTTTGATTCTTATACAATAAAGGGTTTTTATCACTCTTCTTTAACTTAAACAAAAATGGAAACAAAAACAAAACTTTTGAATTTGGTTTTATTTCAAATCAATTGTATGAATGAAAAATTCTTTCGAAATCCTGAAATAGGCAGTAATTTTAATATATAATATATGGTATGCCCATATAAAACATTCATAATGATTAAGTTAAGGTACAAACTAAAACCGCTTCTCGCATAGAAAGTTTGTTCATTAAACCCACAATGTATTTAATAATCGTTTATGAATATATCGTTTAGTGTTCACTATAGCATTTGATGGTCTTAATTAACCCTTCTGCATCCCTTGGATATGTGCCCTTCCTATGATCCTTTGGGTCAATATGACCCAACAATAAAATGTAAACAACATTTCATATTTAATAACAATCTTAAAAATAAGATTACAAAACTAAATTCAAACTGAAGAGCCTGCAAGGTGCTGATTAATTGATAAAATGATTGCACTATGGAGGGGGAGGAGTGTTAAAAACGCAAATAATGGTTAACCTAAACTGTGAACACTTAGTATTATTCGATTTTGATCATCTCCAGCAAAAATTTACCCTTTATCTAACTTTTCTGCAACTCATTATTTGCGTTCGGCATCAATAGAAATCAATTCTGATTTTGTTGGGAGCTTCGCCAAAAGAATGTTGGGCATATCCGTTATATAAAATGCCTTAAAAAGAATTTTTATAAAATTTGTATGCACATTTGAATTGATGTGTTCAAATATATTCGGCAGCGTATGTGTAAAACCGTTTCAAAATATTTTCTTCTGTCAAAATGTAAAAGTATATTTATATGTACATACACATGCACTTATGTATGTATACATATGTATAGAATATACTCGGCAAATTATATGTTTGCAATATTTAATATGGGTGCCATTAACAATTCTACGCCTGTGATTATTGTAAAATCTCTGTCAAAATGTCATTTAATGGCCTTTTGACATTTTAATAGTGGCTTTAAAATAAAAACTATGTTTTAAATAACGGCTATAATTTTCTTCTTATTTTTATTTATAAACTTATTTTTAATTTACAGATAGAATAATAAATAAATCATTACAATCATCTATCCAGCCATATGAGCAGCGATCCATCCCAGAAACAGCCTGAAATGTCAAAATAGTTTTTATTTTTCCTTCTATTTTTTTAAACAGTTTGTTCTTGTTGTTGCAGTATGTATTTTATAAATGCACATGTAGCACGATAAATTTCGTGCATAATCATCAAAAACGTCATAAAAGCTAAAATTTTTATTCACTTACAAATTCGACTTTGAAACAGTAACACAAAGACTTCGATGTTGCAAGACACACACACATACGACGTTTAACCGAAGATATTAAGAACAGCAAGATACCAGCATAGATGTTTATTTTTTTAACTGTTTAATATGCTACAAGTACTTTAAAATCATTATGTTGAGAGTCTCTTTGGCAAATTTTCTAGTTGCTGTTTAAACTACTACAAGTACCACTTTGGTAAGAGTAAAATTCAAAAGTGGCTAGCAACTGTTTGCTGCAACTTCATTCGGTCGAAAGTATTTAAGTGTGTTTTTGCAACAAGTAGGTATGATTAAAGATATTTTCACTATCGGAAAATAAACAAATTGTTTGCCATTTTTATTTTCTTTCTTGTTTAGTTTATTTCTAATTTGTTGCTCTTGTCTAAACTAACGAAAAGAATTACAATTGTGTGCTTAAGAAACATCAGTTTAATGGTTTTAACAGAAATCGACGAAATTTTACGAATATAAATATGTATACCCTACACAATGCAATTGCAAACTTAACGAATTTTTTCCAGCCTAATTTAATTTATTTTAAGAAACTGAAAGATAAATAAGCTGCGCATACTTTAAAAGATTGATCGCGTGAAGGAGGCGATTGCACAGATAAATATTTATCTTTTTTAAGTAGCAAAAATATCACTGATTTTTACAGAAATTGTGTAAAAATTTCCTATAGTTAAACATTAAATATATAATGTTTTATTGGAAATTTTTGTTATCACAGGAAAATATTCACTAAAAACTTGTTTAATGTTTAACCATTATTATGAGTAAGAACGCAGTTTTTGGAAGCCATCTGCCATTCCTGGAACAATGTTCTCAGGTTATTGTGTAGTGGTGGAGTTTCTTGTGTTGTGCTTTGTAATCTTGCTGAGCGGTTCTTTTAGCCGTTTTTGCGCCTGTAAATGACGATTAATAAAGTTAAATTCATGAACTATAATAATTAATTAAAGAATAATAAACCTAAGTTCAGGACAACAATTTAAGAAGTTAACATTATTAAGACATGAGTTCCGTTTTTACTGAAGTAATTGAAATTCAAATTATTATAAAAATACTGATTCAGCTACGGCACCAGCTATTTCTTTGTAGCAAATTGATAGTCAGTTGATAGCCTAACACTTTCAACTTACAAAATGACCTGCAGTAACTTACAATAAAATGCAACAATAATACTTTAAATTTCAATGCAGACTGTTTTTAAAAAAAGTATGTAACTGTAATAAAAAAGCAAATCTATATGCATTTCGTTGGTTGCTAAATACCAACTCATCAGTAAATCTTTACCTTAATGTTTTAAAAATTTAAATGTTTGCAATCATAGATTCTTTAGTAATTGCTGAAATAATGTTATATTTCAGACTACTTTTAAAATAACCGAATATTTAGTAATGAACAGTCAGAAGTGACCAAATTTCAGACTAACCAAAAGTTGTTTCAACATACACCGTGTGAATTGTTGTGTTCAGCCCAACGACACATACATATGTGTCCTATATTCTGAACTCGCTAAAGCTAAATATCGCTAAAAATGTGGTGGTGTTATCTGAAGTGGTTAGCGCGTTGACTACTAAGCAAACAATGACTTGGGACCTGGGTTCAAACCCTGGCCAGAGCAAGTCAATTAACATCATTTATTTTTCTAATGTGTATTGGTGTGGCACTGTATTAATTGTTGTCGGACTATTTAAGTGATGAAGGCATTTCACTGGTCAATAAAAAACTATTCCGACAGCGATTGATGCTATCCAAGCTAATGTATACAACATCGCTCTCCTTCGTCGGTTAGCAAAAACATCGGCGAAGTAAAACAATTAATAAAATGCCTGCTAATACAGCTTAACAAAGTTAATGCGTCTACTTAATACCGGAGGCGCCTCAACACTGCCTTAAAAATTAACATAACGCGCAAAGCAGAGTTGTGAAAGAGTTAAGTCTCCTAAATTTTCAAAATCTATCTTTTCTATCCTATCCCTTTCCCTGAGTTCCGGCACAGTGCACTGCATACGTAGGGGTCATCCCCTGAGTGCTGGTCCTAATTAAAAAAAAATCGTTTTAGAGATTTTTAGCTACATATTGAAGTCTGTAATGCGTATTGCTAAATTAGGCAATGTCATAAAATTTGAATTCGCCGCAATTTTGGCGTTTGCAGTCATCGCTAAAATGTTATACATTTGTATTCTCTAAGCATATATTAGCAACTTTTCTAGTTAGAAACGCTAAAAATTTAAGCAACGTAATTTTGAAGGCGCTAAAAGGTAATTTAAAAAAAATATTTTTTATATCATTGTTGTTTAGCCTTTTTTTTAGTAAAATAATGTAGGAGACTACAAAAAGGATAAAAAAAGGGAAAAATACATGTTCATTTAGTGTTTGGAATAGCATGGGCAAACATGACAGGTTGAAGTCTTTTAGCTGTTATGAGTAATTTAATTTAAATAAAACTCAAATACTTAACTTTATGTAAAAAATTTATTTTATAAGAAAAAAATATTTTTACAATTTATATACATATTTATCAAGCAATAAACAAATATTACAAAATTAGTGCTGATTTACACACATCAAGTTTCCTTGATCAAGTTTTAATTTAGCTGAGAGAAAGGCAGAGAAATTTTTATTGCTTTCTTTGAAAGAAAACTCTGTACACAAATTTTAAATTTATTGTGATCTTAAACATTTTTTGTACAAATAAATACTTTCAAATAACTACGCCACAGTACTGCCAGCAAATATCACAATTTTAACATAGAAAAAAATTTCAATTGTTTACTGAAATTATTTCTTAACAGTGATGCCATCTCTTATAAATGTTCCCATAGCTGCAAAAAACAATAAGTTTGGACTAGAACTTTGTAAAATAGCTTTCAAAAATAGACATTTTAAAACATATATTAAAAATTTTTTTTAACAAAAACACAATCATTGTTACGGAGTATAAATTATAATGTAAGGTAACACTAATATAAAATGTAAAATATACAAGCATATATATTTGTCTCTTCTCAATATTATATTTTCAAATAAGAAGGAAAGGAATGGTCTAATGATAGAAAATTAGCTACGGCGAAAAAAGTAAATTTTAGCTAAGCGATTAGAGTTACAGAATACCTTTTTGGCAAAATCGCTCGAGAATTAGCTTTAGCTACGAGAATTACGGAATATAGCTGCAGGTGGCAACTGTTGGATCAGTCACCAACTGCACATGAAGGCTTCATGTAGCACTGAACGAGCATCAGCCATTGAACCAATACTTCTTCTAGCGGTTATGGTAGTTACGACAGCCACCACGTGTATTACCAAATGATACCTCACCAGTAACCGGTCACGGTGTCATCGGGGTTAGCGCGATGTCTGACAGCATATCCATCCCCAAGGACATGGAGTACGGTTAAAACAAAACCCATCCATAAGAGGACAGAGTATGCATCTCATATCACAAGGTAAGTTCAATATAAGAGCATCACCAACCAACGAAATATATATCTGTGGACTTTTGACAAAAGCACTCATGTCTATTTTTCAAGTTTTTCAGGAGAGCAAAAATACTGTTAAAATGCTGAGCAAAACTTTTTTGCGTTAACATTTAAAGAAAAACAAAAGTTTAGTTTTATTATAAATTTTTTTTGCAATTTTTGGTTTATTCAAAAAATTTCTTTAAATTTATTTTCTACAAAAAAAAATTAGTTTATAAAATATGTTGTTTTGTCATGCGAACTTTTACAACTGAATTCAACTTTTCTCGAGATAAATTATTTTGTTAAGAGGAAAATAATATAGTTCTTACCACTTATTTGTACTTATGTTCTATAAAAAATAAACTTAGTTCGATATGAGTACACTGTTTTTCAAACTTTGATAAAAAATCTGGCGAGTTTTCATAACTTGACTTAAGTGCTTTTGTCAAAAGTCCACAGATATTTAGATATTGCTAACCCGCAACAAATAAATAAAATTTAAGAAAATTAATTACTTAAAATTATTATTGCTTTTGTAGTGTACCCATGTCGCCATACAATATGCACAATGTATACATACCAACTTCAACAAAGTAGTGCAACCAACAAACAATAAACGCTTGGGTTACACATGTTGAAGTGGGTCAAAAGAATATTGTTTGCTTGCATTATTGTTGGCACATGTAAACTTAAGATGTAATATAATATTTGATAATTGTAACTTTAATTTCTATTTTCTTTTATTCATGAATGAATATTGAGTGAAAATATTGAGTGATTCAGAAATCACTCAATGACCTAAGAAATTTTAGTATATAAGCTAGAACAAATTGTAAATAAAATCAGATTATTACAAGTAACTGAATTCGGCACTTGTTTACCTTTTGTTTTAATCTCCATTCTTTTGGCAGTTCTTTTGAACGCCTAAGTTTTAGCTGGGGCCCCCTCAGCTGTTTTAAAATAAAAAAGGGGCTATAGAAAACCTTTACTAAACCTTTACATGGCGATCCTGCCTACAAAACCTGAAACCTGATCCTGCCCTTAAGTAACAAAAAAAAAAAATTTTTTTCCTACGATCATCCTGATGTCAGAAGACAAAACCTTTACATGGCCTGATGTCAGAAGCGGAAATAAATGAGATTGTCGCCCGCTGGGAACAATATATTGAGGACAGCAAAAGCGAAGAATACGAGCCTTCCAACATATCCAACGCATTGGTATCAGCACCAATATATACACCACTTCCACGTTCCGCAGGTCCCAAGGCAATTACCATCGAAGAATACAGGAAGAGAAACAAAAAGTGGAAGACATCCCAAAAGCAACCAAAAACCCCATAAAAAAGAAAAGGGCTGGCAAGAAATTTCAGAAGCGTAGACAACTAGCAACACTTTACAAAGAACTAATACTGGCAACCACTCTAGAAGCTAAGACTGCCATTAATAAGAAAATTAAAAATTTAAACTGTAAATGCAAAAATCTTATCTTTAACTATTTCAAAAATAAAAAACTTATGTAAAACAACAAACCAATAAACCCAAATAAAAACAAAATAGAAAATAAAAAAGGGTAAACCACAAAGTAAAGTGGAAATTCAAGAAAATATTCTCACCAATGGTGCAGCCAATACCAAAGAAAATTCAATTACATTAGATCACATAATCATATTTGCAATAGTGATGATTATTTTATATGTTGCACACAAAATAAACAAATATTTTAAAGGCTATGTAATTAAACACACTAATAGACAAAGCAATTCTATAACAAATGTATAAAATTATAGAAAGCAAACTTTTACCTATTAATAAAAATCAAGGCAACAAAATTTAAAAATGGTAGGTCCTTATTGGGGAAATCCTATAAAAAATACCCATCTAGACAAACAAATTATAAACAATAATTCAAATGATACTAATGAACCTTTTATATCAAATTCACATCTTTTATTAATTTTAATTGTAGTAATATTTTTAGTATATACCATAGATAAAATTTTTCAATACTTCAAAATTTAAAGAAATACACAATAGTAACCCCATGCAAACAAAAGATGCAATAACTACAGCAAAAACATTAGTCGAACAATTTATTTTGAAATATGGTCAATTTAAGGTACTTAAGTCCGACAGAGGAACAGAATTTACAAATGAAGTTATGCATAACATATGCTCATTATTACAAATTAAACAAGTATTCTCAACCCCTTATCATCACGAAACACTAGGAGCAATTGAAAGAAACCATAGGGTTCTGAATGAATTTTTACTAACTACAGCAAATGATCAAGAATGGGACAAGTGGATTCCATATTTTACTTTCGCATATAACACAGCACCACATATAGACACGAAGTATACACCATTCGAATTAGTTTATGGAAAATTACCACACTTGCCATCCGATAGTTTAGATCAAGGCAAATTCATACCAGGTATATGCAGGACTACAACAAATCGCCAACAAAACAAACAACAGGCATTTTGTTAGTGTAATCGGCGAATTCAGGCGAATTCATTACCCGCCCTGTCAAAAGTAAAAGTGTAAACAACACAATTACAAGCAAAAATTTTAGCCAATGGGTAATGTATGAAAAAACTTTTAATTAGTAAAATAAAGTGAATAAAGAATATATATATATATATGTTTTAACAGCGGAATCTTTCGATTATGATGTTGAGGAGCACGTCATTAATGAGGAATATAAAATTTGGAAGCAAAATACACCTACTGCAGTCGTTGAAGATGTGGCATGGAATTTGCTTCACGAATGGGCAGATGATCAAAAACTAATGATATTGGACACACGTAATAATAACACGTCCAAGACATTCCACACTGTAGATGCACTAATGATGAAATTTACCAAGTACAGTGGTCACGTCATAATGAAACTATTTTGGCTTCTGTGTTGTTGATTATTAATATTCAGCTACTATTGCTACCGTTTGCGTGTCTGGGATTTGTCAAAAATCGGTAAGGAGCAAAGTGCCGAAGATGCAGAGGATGGTCCACCTGAATTACTTTTGAAACACGAAGGACACACATATACAAAATAATATTGCGGAAAACTATATGCAAATTTTCTTTCGCAATGTTTAATACATAAGTTAAGGTATGGTCAGAATTGGCAAACATTCGCCCAATTCTTCTTAAAACTTTATAATGCTGTTAGAATTCCGGAATACTCAATATATGGAGGATTTCCGGTGAAATTTCGAACTTATCTAGGCTCGCCCATTGCGTATGGTGGTTCTTTGACACCAGAACAGCTGCAGGTTAAGGTAATTAATAAAGTTTTTATATTATTATTATTACGAATAAACGTAATTATTATTTGAACTTATATTGATTTACATATTTTTTTTTTTTTTTTTTTTTTTTATATGTATATTATTTATTGAATCTTCAATAATAGATTGAAACATCAATATGTTTTTCAAATCTTAAATCTAAAAAAATAAAAATAATAAATATAAGTTTAGCCAATGCTAAACATAATTTTTAGTTACAACGGTTGATTTTTGTTGTTTTACATCTCTCGTGTACGGCTGATAGAAAGAGTGTCCCTCCTCCTAAGCCGGGTGTGGCCTCTATACTCTAGAATATTGCACGCAAGTGGGTTTGGGTGCAACTCAAGTTTTTTAATGTATTTTTTCGCGTGTTTCGAAAATACTGTCTTTACCAACGGAACGTCTAGATCTTTATGAATTCTATAGTTTCTGACATACCAGGGGGTTGCAGTTATTGTACGTAGGATTTTATTCTGTCGCCTTTGAATTCTTTCGACATTCGATGCTGAGGCAGTGCCCCATAGCTGGATTCCATAGGACCATATTGGTTTCAGGATCGCGTTGTATAGTAGAAGTTTACAGTCTAGGCTCAGTATAGAATTTCTTCCCATAAGCCAATTAATTTGGGCTGCTTTTAATTTCATTTGCATCAACTTTGCGTCTATATGCGATTTCCATGTTAAACGGCGGTCAAGGTGAACGCCTAGATATTTGACTACAGTATGTTGCGGAATAGTCTCGGTGTTGATTTGTATAGGCGGGCATGTTTCCCTTCGCAACGTAAAAGTGACGTGTACACATTTCTGCTCGTTAACTTTTATACGCCATTGTTTGAGCCATTTTTCCAATTTGGATATATACCCTTGTAAGTTGATGGAGGCTTCTACTGGATTTTCATGGACGCTTAAAAAAGCTGTATCATCGGCAAATGTTGATGTATGAATGTTATTGCTTAACGGTAAGTCAGAGGCATAAATTAAATAAAGTAAGGGACCGAAGATGCTGCCTTGGGGAACTCCGGCTTCGATCGACTGCGAAGGTTCAATTGTCCATCTTTACAAATTTCGTAAAGTAGATACTAATTGAGAAGAATATCAACTATTTAACCAGTATCCACTTTACGAAATTTGTAAAGATGGACAATTGAACGCTGATGAGAGGTGTAGCGGCCTTGAAATCAGTACTGATACGTTCTGCTAAAAACTGATTGGATATAAATAATAATATTTTCCAACACAAAAAAACTCTTAGTAATTTTGAATTTTCATTAATTCAATAAAACTGAACTTGAGCCTGATAATATTACTTTTCATATGTAATTAATAAAGTTTAAATAAATATATATATATATTAAATAAATAAAATAATCTTTTCATAATTTTTAGGTTGCTCAAGCCTTAGAAATTTTAATTAATAAGCACCAACGTATTCCACGCAGCATATTTTACGATTTGTTGGATAGATTTCAACCTTTTCGAATTAAGAAAGATTAAAATTCAATAAAAAGTTATATAATTACTAGCAGAACTTAAACTTAATCAAGAAAGATGGATGTGTTTGATGAATATATATTAAGTTGTATTTATTAAGTTGAACATTTAAACGTATTTATTAAGTTAAATATTTAAATAAATTATTTTAAACATTATACTTATATTTAGTTTTTTGATTTTATGTACATATTTTTTTTAAATGAACGTTTTAATAACACGTACCAATTGTGTTATATTAAAAGTGAATTATTGTGTAAGTGCCTTAAAACCGTATCTATTGATATGATATCCTATTCCTCAATAAAAAATACAACCTGCTGCCAATTTTTTTTTTTTTTTTTTGATAAATTTTATTATTTATTGAATCTTCAATTTTAAATTAAATTATCAATAAGTTTTTCAAATCTTAAATCTAAAAAATATTACATATAAGTTTAGCCAATGCTAAACAAAATTTTTAATTTCAACGGTTAATTTATGTTGTTTTACGTCTCTCGTGTACGGCTGAGAAAAAGAGTATCCCTCCTTTTCAGCCGGGTGTGGCCTCTATAATTTAAAATATTGCGCGCAAGTACATTTGGGTGCACCTCAAGTTTTTTTATATATTTTTTTGCGTTTATTGAAAATACTGTCTTCACCAACGGAACATCTAGATCTTTATGAATCCGATGGTTTCTGACATACCAGGGGGCTGCAGTTATTGTACGTAGAATTTTATTTTGTCGCCTTTGAATTTTTCTACATTCGATGCTGAGGCAGTGCCCCATAGCTGGATTCCATAGGACCATATTGGTTTCAGGATCGCGTTGTATAGTAGAAGTTTTCAGTCTAGGCTCAGTATAGAATTTCTTCCCATAAACCAATTAATTTGGGCTGTTTTTAATTTCATTTGCATCAACTTTGCGTCTATATGCGATTTCCATGTTAAATGGCGATCAAGGTGAACGCCTAGATATTTGACTACAGTATGTTGCGGTATGGTCTCGGTGTTAATTTTTATAGACGGGCATGTTTCCTTGCGCAACGTAAAAGTTACGTGCACACATTTCTGCTCGTTAACTTTAATACGCCATTGTTTGAGCCAATTTTGCAATTTGGATATATACCCTTGTAAATTGCGGGAATCTTCCACAGGATTTTCGTGAACGCTTAGAAAAGCTGTATCATCGGCAAATGTTGATGTATGAATGTTACTGCTTAACGGTAAGTCAGAGGCATATATTAAATAAAGTAATGGACCGAAGATACTCCCTTGGGGAACTCCGGCTTCGATCGACTGTGGTGGGCTTAAAAAATTGCCTTCCCTAACTACAAATTTTCGTTCAATTAAATAGCTTATTAAAAGCCTAACAATGTTTGCGGGTAGATTTTGTGTTAATTTATGTATAAGACCTTCGTGCCATACTTTATCGAAAGCTTGAGAAACATCTATAAAGAGCGCAGAGCAATATTTCTTCTTTTCGAAAGTGTCTCTGATAACATTCACAAGTCTGTGAGTTTGTTCAATTGTGCTGTGTTGTCTGCGAAAACCGAATTGATGGTCTGGAATGCATCCACTTCTAGTCACTATAGGCATCAGCTTGCTCATATACAGCTTTTCAAATAGTTTTGAAATGTTGGGCAATAGACTAATAGGCCGATAGGATTCAACCTTCGTATGATCCTTGCCGGGCTTTGGTATCATAATAATCATCGAAACCTTCCATTCTGCAGGATAGTATTGCAGCCGTAGAATACTATTAAAAATGAATAGTATAATTCTTTTTGCAATATAAGGCAGTTGTTGAAGCATTTTGTTGCTTATTTTGTCGACACCTGGGGCTTTTTTGGTGTTAAGACTAGTGATGGCCTTTTCAATTTCCACAATGTTAAATCTTAACGGTATTTCTGGTAAAGAGATGACTGGTGGCAGTTCAACAATATCAGTAGAAATATTCGGTGTAAATACATTTTCTAAGTGCTTAACAAAAAGAGCACCTTTTTCAGCATCAGTTCTTGCCCAGTCACCATTCGAATCTCGTAACGGAGGTTTGCAAATCACTGGCCTTTTAAGTCCTCTGGCTGCACGCCATAGCGAATAATCTGTTTGTGGTGTTGCATCGAGTTCTTGAAGAAATTTTTGCAGCGAAGCTGTTTTTTGTGTTTGTAAAACTTTTCTGAGCTGTTTGGTGCATTCCTTTAGCCTTAACTTTAGCTGGGGGGATCTGTAACATTGCCATTCTCGTCGCGCTCTCCGTTTTTCAGTCAATAGCCTTTCTATATCTACAGAAGAAATGTTGTTGAATCTTACTTGTTGATTTGGTTGATTTGAAGAAGCATTAAGAGCAGCTTGATTAACATGTGCTTCAAACAACCTAATAGAATTTTCTATGTCAGTAGGTGTTCTCAACAGCATATTTTCCGTGCAATGAGCACTCAAATATTTTTTGTATTTCAGCCAGTTAATACGTGCAGATGTCACCGGTAAATCACATGTTGATGTTGCAGTTGTGTGTGAGTAAATAGTGATAATAGTAGGCGAGTGATCTGAAGATAAATCCAATGATGCTTCAACTTCAATCATTTCGCTGGGCACACCTTTCATAACTCCTATGACCTGCTGCCAATGAGTGGGCTTATATTTAGGTGATGTCCCAAACATAATAGGTTCGAAATATGTATCAAAATCGGTTTTTATTAAATTTAAGTCTGCAAAGCAATTAGCACCAGTGAGGATGTGTTCAGCATCAACTATATATATACAATTTGCTGAAATGAAAAGGATTTTAAATTATTTAATTAAACGAAAATTTAAAAATAAATTAAATACTATCCTTTTTCAAAGTAAGCATTGCTTCAACGTCTCTGGCCCAATATAAATTTGCTGAAACGTTGCTGAAATGAAAAGGATTTTTTTTATATATTTTAGTTTATGTTAATAATTAATTTTAAGCAGTTGTTTAAAACCCAGTATCCTTTGCTTTGATTTGTGCATCTTCAACCTCTTGTTCAAATGTTTGATGCGGAAATATATACGGCATTTAAAAAATAACTTTACGAATTTTTCCGGTAAGGTGACACAACAGCTTTGCTGGATGAGGTGCTCCTTTAGTTTTGCCATGTGAGATATATCCTTGCCATTTACGTTATTAAATATTATTTCCATTTTTTTTTATTTCTGCAAGGAAATATCCTGATGGCTTTTTTAAAAAACCTTTCGACACTTGATCTACCCATGAGAACGTATCTTCATGACACTCGTTTCCGCAGTCTAAATCTAAACACTCTTGGGGATGGGTGGTCGTGCAAACCGCCTTTACTTCTTATTGCTCTAAAGAAGTGTTCAATCACGTCCTGATTGAGGCAGTAAGTTACCAGGTAGGTCATATCGTACCTTTCCACATATTTCAGCATCATTTTTAATGCAGTGTTGGTTCTTAAGGTTCAGCATTCAGCAAAAGCATCGGTCTGTTTCCAACATGAATTATGCTGGAAGGTAAAAAATGGTCACTACAAACTTTTGCAAATTTTGTAAGTTTAACAATATTTGACATTTCGGGTTAATTCGCCTTGATTATAATTCGCCCGAATTCGCCACTACATCCACCTGGTAATTAATTCGCCTTGGTTTAGATACTGAAAGAAAATTTTACAATTATGAAGATTATGTACTAGAACTAAAAACCAAACTAAAATACTCTCAAAATAGAGCTAATAATATGCTATTAGAAGCTAAAGAAAAAAGAATTAACAATACAAAATACACAAACAAATTAAATCTAAAAATAGGAGACCTAGTGTTAATCAGAGTAGAAAATAGAAAGAAAAATCAAAGTCCATATAAAGGACCCTATACAATTTTAAAAAGAAACAATGTAAATACGGTAATAAATTATAATGGTATAGAAAAAGAAATACACAATAATAACCTAAAACCATACTATACACATTAAGAATTGAAATAAATACCATATAAAAAAAAAAAAAAAAAAAATTACACATTAATAATTAATTTTGTAATAATAATGCTATAGAATAAGAAAAATTCCTCCCATAATTTTCCTCTTGAGGGTGAGGGTGTATTGTACCCATGTCGCCATACAATATGCACAATGTATACATACCAACTTCAACAAAGTAGTGCAACCAACAAACAATAAACGCTTGGGTTACACATGTTGAAGTGGGTCAAAAGAATATTGTTTGCTTGCATTATTGTTGGCACATGTAAACTTAAGATGTAATATAATATTTGATAATTGTAACTTTAATTTCTATTTTCTTTTATTCATGAATTTGTAAAATATTGAGTGATTCAGAAATCACTCAATGACCTAAGAAATTTTAGTATATAAGCTAGAACAAATTGTAAATAAAATCAGATTATTACAAGTAACTGAATTCGGCACTTGTTTGCCTTTTGTTTTAATCTCCATTTTTTTTTTTTGGCAGTTCTTTTGAACGCCTAAGTTTTAGCTGGAATCCCCTCAGCTGTTTTAAAATAAAAAAGGGGCTATAGAAAACCTTTACACTTTAGTATAATGACAATGAAAACAAATTGTGATCACACGATTGTTTTTCTGGCAACGTTATAAGACAAACATTTTAAATTCAGAGTGTTGGAAGAAATTTTCAACACATTTTACTGAAAATATTGTTAGACCAGACAACTGTGTACTAAACTTAAGTTATCTTCGGTTATCATTCCTTGAAACTAAAAGCAAGTAAACCAAATTTTTTATGACTTAGATAAAAAACATTTTGTTGAAATTAAAAAAATTATAATCATAAAAAGTTTTTCGGTTTTATAGTTTTGTTTATTTGTTTTTTGTTGGAAATCATAGTATAGTATAACTCATTATTGTTTGGTCTTATCTATAGGTATTTTCATTTACTTTCCAAGTAAAAATTTGTACCAACAATTTGTGCGTACAATTTTTAAAATAACTTTTCTCAAAATTGTTGATATAAATAAAAAACTTTTTTTTTTTTGTTTTGGATCAATTTATCAACATGGAGACTTACGCCGTAAAGCGAAAAAATAAGACAATAAGACTTAATGAAAAATAGAGGCGGGTATTTCAACATCTTGATGTTTATACACATATAATTTTGCTCTTTGTATTATTAAGTTTGTTTATCGATTTTCATGATAGTTTTTGTCATCATTTTGCTGGGAATGAAAGCTTTCATTCCATCTAAGCAAATTTTGTTTAAGCCGAAGGTTAAGTAAGTCTTACTTGAATCAGATATGCAAAAATGCAGTCAGATGCACAGAGAAAGCACCGCCTTCGCAGTAGCAAGAGCTTTTAGTCATTTGTTAAAAGAGTCAAGGACAATAGTAGTTCCTCAATTCCACCTCTTTTAAATGAAACCATGTATTCACAGACCTGGTTTATAACGATAACCTCCTGGCTGAAATTTTTTTTTTTTTTATTTGATATGTAGGTATATTATTTATTGAATCTTCAATAATAGATTGAAACATCAATAAGTTTAGCCAATGCTAAACAAAATTTTTAGTTACAACGGTTGATTTTGGTTGTTTTACATCTCTCGTGTACGGCTGATAGAAAGAGTGTCCCTCCTCCTAAGCCGGGTGTGGCCTCTATACTCTAGAATATTGCACGCAAGTGGGTTTGGGTGCAACTCAAGTTTTTTAATGTATTTTTTCGCGTGTTTCGAAAATACTGTCTTTACCAACGGAACGTCTAGATCTTTATGAATTCTATAGTTTCTGACATACCAGGGGGTTGCAGTTATTGTACGTAGGATTTTATTCTGTCGCCTTTGAATTCTTTCGACATTCGATGCTGAGGCAGTGCCCCATAGCTGGATTCCATAGGACCATATTGGTTTCAGGATCGCGTTGTATAGTAGAAGTTTACAGTCTAGGCTCAGTATAGAATTTCTTCCCATAAGCCAATTAATTTGGGCCGCTTTTAATTTCATTTGCATCAACTTTGCGTCTATATGCGATTTCCATGTTAAACGGCGGTCAAGGTGAACGCCTAGATATTTGACTACAGTATGTTGCGGAATAGTCTCGGTGTTGATTTGTATAGGCGGGCATGTTTCCCTTCGCAACGTAAAAGTGACGTGTACACATTTCTGCTCGTTAACTTTTATACGCCATTGTTTGATCCATTTTTCCAATTTGGATATATACCCTTGTAAGTTGATGGAGGCTTCTACTGGATTTTCATGGACGCTTAAAAAAGCTGTATCATCGGCAAATGTTGATGTATGAATGTTATTGCTTAACGGTAAGTCAGAGGCATAAATTAAATAAAGTAAGGGGCCGAAGATGCTGCCTTGGGGAACTCCGGCTTCGATCGACTGCGGAGGGCTTAAAAAATTGCCTTCCCTAACTACAAATTTTGTTCCTCTAGATAGCTTTTTAAAAGCTTGACGATGTTTGCTGGGAGATTGCGTGTTAATTTGTGGATAAGACCTTCGTGCCATACTTTATCGAAAGCTTGAGAAACATTTATAAAGAGCGCAGAGCAATATTTCTTTTTTTCAAAGGTGTCTCTAACTACGTTCACAAGTCTGTGAGTTTGTTCAATAGTGCTATGTTGTCTGCGAAAACCGAATTGATGATTTGGAATGCATCCACTTCTAGTCACTATAGGCATCAGCTTGCTCATATACAGCTTTTCAAATAGTTTTGAGATGTTGGGCAATAAGCTAATAGGCCGATAGGATTCAACCTTCGTATGATCCTTGCCGGGCTTTGGTATCATAATAATCATCGAAACCTTCCATTCTGCAGGATAGTATTGCAGCCGTAGAATACTATTGACAATGAAGAGTATAACTCTTTTTGCAATAAAAGGCAGTTGTTGAAGCATTTTGTTGCTTATTTTGTCGACACCTGGGGCTTTTCTGGTGTTAAGACTAGTAATCTCCGTCATGTTAAATCTCATCGGTATTTCTGGTAAAGAGACGACTGGTGGCAGTTCAACAATATCAGCAGAAATATTCGGGGTAAATACTTTTTCTAGGTGCTTAACAAATAGATCACCTTTTTCAGCATCAGTTCTTGCCCAGTCACCATTAGAGGCTCGTAATGGTGGTTCGCAAATCACTGGCCTTTTAAGTCCTCTGGCTGCACGCCACAGCGAAAAATCTGTTGATGGTGTTGCATCGAGTTCTTGCAGAAATTTTTGCAGCGAAGCTGTTTTTTGAGATTGTAAAACTTTTTTTAGCTGTTTGGTACACTTCTTAAGATTTAATTTTAGCTGAAGCGATCTGTAACGTTGCCATTCTCGTCGAGCTCTCCGTTTTTCAGTCAATAGCCTTTCTATATCTGCACAAAAAATATTGTTAAATCTCGCTTGTTGATTTGGTTAAATTGAAGAAGCATTAAGAGCAGCTTGTTAAGCATGTGCTTCAAAAACCTAATAGAATTTTCTATGTCAGCAGAGATGCTTCTACTTCAATCATTTCGCTGGAATTGCAATATAAAATTGTTTTTGACATTTTTTTTTTAATATTTTTTTTTTATTTTTAGTTATATTGTTGTAATCAAATAACAACACCAACTGTGTTTTTTAAGTATATTTATATTTTTATTTATTAGTTTTTCAAAAACATTTCGGCATTAAAAAAAATGTCAAAAACAATTTTATATTGCAATCGTTTTTAATTGAACATTTGTATTATTGTAAGTAAAAAATGTACAGTGAAAAAGCTTTTCAAAATATAATACATATAATGTTTTTTAAAAAATTTTAAATAGACGAAACCCCTGAAGAAGTCAACAAACAATTGACGAAACGTTGGGTAAAATATGTAATAAAGCTGTTTTATTAACATTAACTACGTTAGGCCTTATTTGCTTAAAGAAGAAAAATATCATTAACAACATATATAAACATGCCGATATATTATTTGGAGCTGACATATAATACGAATTATACGAGTATAAGACAAATCATTGTAACCAATTCTTCAACTCCTCAGGTGTCTTTGGAAAACCGAAAAACGTACAGATAGACTGAGAAATTGAAGGACGTAAATAGCTCACTTCCCTTTATATGATGATCCAGAATATATCTGTGGTTACAAGTAATAATTGTCTAAATCGATTTAAGAAAAAATTATATGCTAATGTACTCTGTTCGTAGAACTGTATTTTTACGTGAAATCTCTACTCTCCTAACATTCTTTTTTAAAAAGATATTAATAAGATAAAAATTGGCTTACGTCTTGAGGAAGGAAGGCTATTATAATTTACAATAAGCACAAAAATGTACTGAAGAAAATGTTCAAAATATGTTAAATAACATTTTATATTGCTTAAATAACTTGTAATGGACTGTATTTGTTATTGCATATTTTTAAAGAAATAAATTTTAATAAAAAAGAGTGATGATTGGCTTATGAGCCAAGTAAAGATACGCGATTGTTGCAAATTGAGAACGATTAAAAAATTTACCATCAATTAAAAATATTTAGTAACAATCGAAACAAACGCCTAAATCGACGTAAGCGATTTAAATTTTATATTGTTGCATTTAGTGTCCAAATTTGCTTTTATTAAATATTTCTCAAATAAACAAAAATTTTTTTTTATAATTTAACAATAATATTTAACTTTATTTTTTTCAAGAGATGCTTTATAAAAACATGATTTTCGATTTAAGCGATTATTGCTTGTGATCACATTATTTGGAAATTACATACGAAATGACTAACATACATATATGTAAATACCATTATGAATTTTGACGAAGGGTATAAAACAGATAATAAAAGCGAAAATAAATTATACTTATAATGAAAAGTATTATCTCGCATATCCGACTTAAATATAATTTATTAGCCGCTGCAGTTTTTATTTATATGTGCTTAAAAAACACATAAAAACTTTTTTATTATTGTATATATAAAGATTCTATGATCAGTTCACTTATACAACTATATTATAGTCAGCTCAATAATGTTTTGGTATGAGTTTATTTCAAAGAAAAGGAAAAAAAAATTTATTAAATTTACAACTAGTAAAAACAAGTTTTTAAATATGTAATTTTAATTTGGACAAAAGTATTAATAGTTTTTGTATAGCGTGAAACGGTCCTAAATAATATCATGGAAAAATTTGAAACCATTTAAAATGTTCTTACATTTCACTAATTAAACATGAAATATTGGAACAATACTGTCACTGGTATGGCTGTTAGGAGTAGAGATCTGATGTTCTTAGGATGTCCCCAAGTCTTCTACTCCCTGGTAAAAGAAAAATTTTATTTCAGCTAAAATCTCCCCAATGCACTTGCTGTATAATTCAGTGTACCAAGAAAGAATTCAGCAACATGAGTTCGGGTTCTTTATTTTGAACGATTTCGTTTCAATGAACTGAATATACCAAAAGAGAGTCCATTGAAATAAAATCCCATTAATAGTATAATTTTTAAAATTAAATTTCTCTAATATATTTATTAAGTAATTATTTGATACCAAGTACTTTCGAGCACCTTTTTCAACGTTTATATCAAGAAAAATTTTAATTTTTATTAAAAAAATTTATCGAACTAATGCAATTTAAAAATTATGGTTGTACTTTGGTCTTTGTTAGTTCCCTCATCATCGTCAGTCCTCTGGGACAACGCAAATAAAATAAAGAAACACAAAAATATATTCTTGTAGTCATACTAAACTGCAGCTTATGTTGGATTATTTGGGTTAAGCTTTTAAGTATATTTCACTTTTCCATTATAGTTTAGAATTGTGATCTATGGGAATGTATTTAATATTTAATGTCTTACTAACATTTTTAATCATGTTCTTTTAAAAGGGGCAGGAGTGCATGTATGATCTTTCCATGTATTTATTCTATTTGGGTTATGTTCGTTGAAGTCAAATTTATGTTCGTTTTTAAGTAAATTCAGCAAAAAAAGCAAATAAAATATTATGGAATGAATGCTGTAAAAATATGCTGAGCTGTGGCATTACTGACTGACTAACTGAATGAATGCATGAATGAGTGACTGATGTACGGGTTTCGGTATAAACGTACATACACCCGCTATTGTTTACATGCATATAATGTATGAGATGGTTTAAACTCATGTGTGCATGCATGCTCATACTAACACATACATATGAAGTTTTGAAAATCCCATTTAGGAACATTTTAATGTATGTTGGAGCATTATGATTTCAAGTGCTGAATTGAACACATTAATAATTATTTCCAGTTTGCTTGTTTTTCTTTAGCTTTACAAAGTCACCGAAAATTTATTAAATTACTTTTTAAGTTTCATGCAGAAATCGTAAAGAGTTGAATGTGTTTTTTTTTTTTTTTTTATATTTCGATTATATTTTCGTCATGTTTGTTTTATAGAAAGATTTCGATATATAGTAAATTTAGATTAAAATAGTAGTTTATTTTATAAGCATGTTATTGTTGGATAATAATTAAACTTTGTTTGCAGTGACATTTTTAACTTTCCGTAATATAAAATAAAGGATTTTATCCCAATTTAACTACTTTTATGATGATGTTCATTTGAATGTGTGTATTAAAAAGGTGTGTGTGTGTATTTATGTGTGTATAAGTTTCTGAGAATAAAATTTTCGCAAAATTGTATTTCTTAAATAAAATCTAAGCTACTGATCTGATCAAATCTGAAATCTAACCAATTTTAAACTCATAAACAAATCGAATGCAGAATAAAATATGTTGATTACAATCGATTAATTCGTTCAAAATCGATTTAATTTTGTCGTTGTCGATTAATTTCGAACACAGTGTTTTTCAAATTGATTTTCAAAATGCCTCTCTTTTTTACCTGGAAGAAAGGGAAAAAATGATTAAAAGTTTATCAAACTCGATGAAGTGGCTTACTGTACACCATATTTTTTTTTATTTTACGGTTAAGTGTGAATCCTATCGGCCTATCAGTTTATTGTCCAATATGTCGAAACTTTTTGAAAAACTGTACATGAGCAAGCTGATGCCTATAGTGACTAGTAATGGATGTATTCCAGATCATCAATTCGGTTTTCGCAGTCAGCATAACACCATTGAACAAACTCACAGACTTGTGAACGTGGTTAGAGACACCTTTGAAAAAAATAAATATTGCTCTGCGCTCTTTATAGATGTTTCTCAAGCTTTCGATAATGTATGGCACGAAGGTCTCATACACAAAATTACACAAAATCTACCCGCAAACATCGTCAGGCTTTTAAAAAGCTATCTATATCAACGAAAATTTGTAGTTAGGGAAGGCAATTTTTTAAGCCCACCGCAGTCGATTGAAGCAGGAGTTCCCCAAGGCAGCATCTTCGGTCCCTTACTTTATTTAATATATGCCTCTGACTTACCGTTAAGCAGTAAGTAACATTCACACGTCAACATTTTCTGATGATACAGCTTTTCTAAGCGTTCATGAAAATCCTGTAAAAGCTTCCCGGAATTTTCAAGGGTACGTATCAATGCCCGCCTATACAAATCAACACCGAGACTATACCGCAACACACTGTAGTAAAATATCTAGGCGTTCATCTTGATCGTCGTTTAACATGGAAATCGCATATAGACGCAAAGTTGACACAAATGAAATTAAAAGCAGCGCAAATGATTTGGCTTATTGGAAGAAATTCTATATTAATCTGTAAACTGTAAACTTTTGTTATACAACGCGGTCCTGCAACCAATATGGTCCTATGGAATCCAGTTATGGGGCACTGCCTCAGCATCAAGTGTAGAAAAAATTCAAAGGCGACAAAACAAAATTCTACGTACAATTACTGCAGTCCCCTGGTATATCCGAAATCAGCGAATTCACAAAGATCTTGATGTTCCGTTGGTGAAGACAGTATTTTCAAAACACGCAAAAAAATATATTGAAAAATTAGTATTGCACCCAAATCCACTTGCGCGCAACATTCTAAATTATAGAGGCCACACCCGGTTGAGAAGGAGGGATACTCTTTCTCTCAGCCTTACACGAGAGATGTAAAACATCAAAAATCAACAGTTAGAATTAAAAGTTTTGTTTAGCACTGGCTAAACATATTTTAAAGTATTTTTAGATTTAAGATTTGAAAAACTTATTGATGTTTCAATTTTTATAATTGAAGATTCAATAAATAATAAAAGTACCACAAAAAAAAACGGTTAAGTGTAATAAAGTTGTAGATAATGCGGTTACGAAATGTAAGCGTGATAGTCATATTTTGATATACAAACGTATTTTTTTATGCAGAGAAAAAAGTTTAGTTGTATTAAGTACTGAGTACCTACTTTTAGCCATGTATCTGGGTGCTTATACTCGGTAGCCGGTACTTAATTTTTTGCCAACACTAGTTTATGTTGCATGTTGATATTGTAATTTTTTTTAGTTTATTTTTTTTTCTTGTATTTTTGGAGAGTCGTGGCTTAATTTTTTGTTCTGTTTATTTATATCGGTTTTCTATGAGTTAAAATACCAGAATCATAAATTAAATGTGCTTAACGTCTATAAAAATCATAATCACCAGTTTTAACACGAACGTTAATATGGATTTTTGCATATTATTAAATACATACTTACATATACTTTATATATACAAAATTGCAAAATACTTGAAATTTAATATGGTTAGACTAAAAACTGAGAAATAGATTAAATATTTACAATATAATTGTGTGTAATTATGTTGCATGCGATTATTGTGCGCCACATTATTTAGTGGACACAAAAACAAATTAATTAAATTACTGTTGTTTGGTGGTTCAATCGGAAAATAAGAACAAGTAATTTTCTTCTAACGTCCAAGGTTGACGACTGCTTGCTTTATGTCAAATGTTCATGCTAACTGATATAGTTCGAAAAGCAAATATAAGGAAATGTTACGGTTTGAATTACGTACGTATGAAAATGTGTTAAATTTGTTTGTGTAGCTTGACATAAAGCGAATACATACATATGTACTTTATATCAACAAAATATGTATATGTATGTTGATTATGAATTTTTGCCGAACTGTCCATACCTGGTAGTTGTGCCATGACTAACGTCATCACATTTGTTATAACTGTAAAAAAAATATATACATACATACATATGTACCTATGTATTTAGAAAATTTTAAGTCTGAAGCAAAATTAAATTTTAAATTAATTAAATTTAAATGACAAGTAAATCCGAAAATTTATTGAAACTTTTAAAAATAACTGAATTAAAATCAGTTTTTCATCATCTAGATGAGCAAACTATTATTCATAAATAACTTCAAAACAGTCATATTTCTAACACCTGCATGATCCATTTTCGATTGCTGTATGTTTTGTTATTGTATTTTCAATCAATTACTTTTTAAGCATAAGCACGAATCATTTTCAAGTCTTTTTTCAAGCGCGCAAGTGATTAATCAGTTTTTAATCGTCAAAAGTACTCGAGGAAGAGTCAGTTAGGTGATTTTTGATAAAACAATCTTCCAAATGCTAGTAGGGATGTACTATACAAAGATTATCCATATGTACAAGCACATATACATACAATTGTATGCAGCGATTTACCTTTCAGAATCTAAAATGTATTTAACGTTTGTATGTGGTAATATTTGTGTGTATTGCGCGTGAATTAGGGGTCTCATTTCTAGCGTCGATAGATGTTATAATTTTACGTAATTTTAGTGATTTTTTTCAGCAAATTTTGTAAAATGGCGATTGGCGCTTTTTTTTTAATAAAATGATGTTCTGACGACTTTATGACATAATTGACATTATCATTTGTTTTATACCAATGACTGGAAAATAGTTTAAAGTAAAGGTCAAACTTCATTGTATCTCGCAACTTATAATGAACCCAAAATCAATTTAGTCCGAATTATGTTTTCAAGTAAAATTTAATTATTTAGGTTTCATTAATTTTCTCTTTGCTCTTCATATAATTTCCACTTTAATAACATGATTTACAAAACTGTAATGCTGTAACTAATAGGTATTTAAATTTTTACTTTAAGTATTAAAACAAAAAAAAATTCGTGAATATCAATTATTTCGAGATAAAAAGTAATTTTCCAAATTTTGGCATTTTTAAGTGAAATTTAAATTTAAACGAAATGTTTCATGATGCGACATGTTCGAACTATATACAATTTTGTTTATTTATATACACGTATGTGTTTGCTGCCCACCTTCTTTAGACTCCTTAAGTAAACTAAATTAAAAGCAATCACAACAATACATAAATATGAATTTAAAATACTTGAGCTGGAAAAGCATCACACTTCCACTCCGAGCGTCAAGTGTATCCATTGTGGTTCCCTTTTATGAATTACACGTGAACAACACCCAGGGTCTATGGAGTGAATCGAATACACTACCTCTGGACTTACAGGATATCATCGCTACCAATCAGCCACAGCAGTGACCTAAAAACTTTTTAACTCAAAATTAATATTTATAAAAAAGAAACTAACTAAATTCTTTCCCACGGAAATCAGTCTCTAAAACGAAATTTAAGTCTCAAATTTGAAAACACAACAGGTTGCCTAGAAATAAGATGGAATTGTACCTATCAAGAACTTGGTCCTTATTTTGATCTCAGTACTTTTTACGACCAAAATATTTTGGATAAGAACTTGGCCTTATTTTCACATTTGTGTTTTTGTCACATTTGAAGTGAAAAATATGAACAAAATGTTTTATTTTAAAAACATTCATTATAAATATGTAGTTATGTACATATGTATTTATGTTTATCGCTATTTTATTATGTGGTGATTAATGTTATCAAAACACTTACAAATAACTCTAACCAATATTGAGAATTCGCTTCTTTTTAAAAGAAAAGCAATTTGCCAATTTAGTTTTGTACTAAAGAGTGTGTGTTAGTTTTCACGACATAACATTTCACTTGTGAAAGAGGAAGATGGATTGTTTTAATCTATGAAAGATTGTGTTTTAATTATAATTACGCTATTCATGACAATTAAGTTAAGCGGGGGGATAAAGGAAGTAAGCAAACAATTACCAGTTTCATTACTTGAGGACTAAAAAAGAATCCTTGTGCCACTGGTTTCGTCTAATTGTTTAAATCTTTCATAAGATTTATTCACTTTATTAATTGACAATATTGCACAATATTTCCAACATTTAGTCGTTTTTTTGATGCGATTGTGCTTCATAGCAACTTTAAAGGATTTCCGCTTACCACCGCTTTTTTTTAAATGCAAGTTTAGAAGAAATAAATGGACTTTCAACTAACCAAGTGCAAACAAAAACAAAGCAAATATATTTCATTTATTTTCACTTTAAAACTTAAAAACTTACAGTGTTATTCAGAAAAAGTTAAAGTATGTTTAATATCCACTATTAAGTAAAATTCCTTAAAGTATTATTCACAAACGATTATTAGCTTAATTTACAGAATTTAACGCCATATTAAATGTTGAAATTTTAAAGTACGTGGACCCCTACTTTAAACCTAAATTAAAGTAAAATGAGATTTCTGTGCTGCTGACGTTCAGTTGTTTAAATGTGCGCCTTTTTATAAAAACTTGTTTAAAAATAATAAATTTTTGTAGTTAATTGTGTAAAATATGGACACATTAAATTTTATTAGAAGAATTTTTTTAATTCTGTTGCACTTAAACAGAATACATCACAGAAATTTCCAACTCCAGTCAACCGAGAATATACAAGGAGATGGTTTCTTCCTAACACGGAATTTAAAAAAAAAAAATACCGATTCAACAAAGAAACTGTAAAAAAATAATCAAATTTAATAAAAAAAAAGATATATTGTTGGACAGTAGAGGATGCGGCACATCAGCGGAATTGCAAGTTTTAGTAGCTTTGCGCACTTGGGGAAGAAGAGAGGTAGGTATCATATTCTATGATGCATATATATGTACATACATGTACATATGTACTTGATACATAAAAGACAAAATTGTTCTTTAAGATGCAGGATGATGCAGGAGATATTCATGGCCTCTCCCAAGCCACGTTAAACAGAATTTGTGCTAAAGTCTCCCACGCCATTGCGAAACTTGCAAAAGACAAAATCAAAATGCTCGCATCTATAGAAGAAGAAGTAAGAATATCTAAAGAATTTAAAGAAATACGCAACTTTCCTACTGTTATCGATGACATTGACGGAACCCATATAAAAATTAAAAAAACCGGGGGATTTATATATCATCCAAAGAATTCGCAAGTATTTTCAACAAAAACTTTTACTCAATTATAACAATAGCTTTATTTACTTTGTCCTCCTCGTTAAAATTTTTGGATCTTTTTCTTTTAATATCCTCTGCTTTATCCACTTCTTTATTAAATTTTCAAAATATTTACCAAAAATTACTTAGCAAAGTAATGGAAATCTACAGAACATTTTAGTGATGTACATACAACAAACTCAAGTAAACAAAGCTCGTACTTCAAATAATCGGATTAAAATTTTTATCCGATTATATGAAGTAATTTAAATCCTTTACAAAAAATAGCCGTATTTATATATTTTACATTACTATAAATGTATTTAGTTTATGTTGTTATGTAATATAAATATTAATTTACATCTTTAATAAGAAAAAATTGAATTTTTTATTAAAACTATACAAAAATGTATTAATATATCCGAATATCCGGATGAATTAAGAATCGTTTTTTTGCATCGTTAACTATAAAGAGACAAGAGAGAATGATGGTATTGCCAGTATCAACATGTTAAATTTATTAAAGCTTACATTAGTTAATATTGTGTTTTTGCATACAATTTTTTAACATAGGTTTGTTAGCGTTAAAGTCGATGGTAACTAACACGAACTTCAAACCTCAATTAAGATTTTTTTTTGCATAAGGCTGTTAAAGATTAAAGTTACTCAAAGTTTAAGGACTAATTAAAAGTATCACTATACCGTTTTCGAGGACGGTTCACTTATTATTAGCTTCGTTTCTTATAATAATTGGGAAAGAATATCAACTTGTTCATAATTTTTTTCAACAGAAATAGAGTTCAAGAATTTTCTTTCTATAATTTTTGTTATCTGAAATTCTCTCACCTGTCATCAGTCTACTCTGCTGCATTTCATTGTAAAATTATAGTTGAAAGTGTTAAACTATCACCTGACTCTGAGCCTGTTACAATGAACTTGAATTAATATTTTATATTATTATTAAAAAGGAACTAATAACCTATTGCTGGAAATGGAACATAATGATCTGCGCAGAATGATGTTTTCGTCAATGTGGCATTATACTTCAATTATTTCCTTAACAAAATTTAGAATTATGTTTTTAGATGTAAGGGCAACAGTTAAGTGTGGACGTACCATGACGTTCTGATGACACCAAATTTGTATTTCCTAACATCACAACAGAGAAAACAGTGCCTAATAAATACGTAATAAAATAGAACAAAATTAATAAGATATCTCTACGAATTTTTTTCAAGAAGGAAGTCTTATTATTTTAATATGGAAAACCTTTTTGAAAAAAAAAAAAAACAATAAGAATAACTAATAAAAGCAAGAAGAAAACCTTTTTGAAAAAATCAATAAGAACACCTAATAAAAACCATAAGTTTCCTTCTTAATTTTTTCAATAAGGTTTTCCTTATTAAAATAATAAGACTTCCTTCTTGAAAAAAAATTCGTAGAAATATCTTATTAATTTTGTTCTATTTTATTACGTAATTATTAGGCACTGTTTTCTCTGTGTATGTAACGGACTTTGAGTTTTTGTTGATTATTAGTAATTTCCAACCAGTGATGGGGAATTTCGTACTAACCAAATTGTTTCAACAAGTAAAAGTAGAATAAAAATTAATTAAATAAATTATCGTGTTCTATTTCATTCTTGGTTAAATTCTTTCCAAATTAGTATCAAATTTACGAAAATTGTAAAAATGGACAAATGGAAAATTGAACGCTGATGAGAGGTGTAGCGGCCTTGAAATCGATATACTGATACGTTCTGCTAAACTGATTGGATAATACCTACTAATGTTTTTCAACATAAAAAGTCTTAGTAACTTGAGCCTGATAATAGCTGTGTTCGCAAACTCAATATTTTGTACGAATTTGTACAAATTATTACGAATTTTGTCTAAAAGTTGTTCGCGTACTTTAGAAACCCACTAACAAGAGAGAAAATGAGAGAAAAAAGTGACAGTTCTATTTTAGAAACTTGTAAGTTTTTACTGGATAAATTTTTGCCAGCAAGAATTATCAATCACAAAAAAACATATGATTGCTTAACATATGTTTATATTTTTGGTAAATGAAAATTTTTTTGTGGTGTAAAATTGTTTCAAAAATAAAAAAATTGTGAATTTATAAATTAAATTGCATTTAAAGATCAAACTTTGTGCACAAATTAAAAAAAAAATTTATCAGTGAATAAAATATGGAAGACGTAAGTAGATATAAACTTAATTTGCGTTCTTTAATCAATTTTAACTAGTTTTCAATCAGGTTCCTACAAAAAGATTGTGCATACGCCAAATCAGCTGTTGTATATCAGCTGCTCAAATTTACTTGATATTTGTTGCGAATTCCTGTTCGTGTACTTTGTACAATTTTTTCTTTTTGAGAGCGATTTTTTTCTTAGTCTCTGCAATTTTGTTGCTTGATAATTTTTACTGGGAAAGTACGCAAACAGAGCTAATATTAATTTTCATATGTATGTCAATATAAGTTCAAATAATAATTACGTTTATTGGTAGTAATATAAAAAAAAAATATTAAATTATGTTCTTTAAAGTTCTAAAGTTAAATTCCTTATAGAATTTTCTCTTAATTTAAGTTAAATTGTAGTTTATATTTTAAACTAATATATAGTTTCTTTAACATTTTATAAGACTGTCGTTATATTATTAACGCATTTAAATAACACTATATCGTACGAAGTGGTAATATACGATGTAATTTTTATGTGTGATCAAATTACCTTCTCGTTTCCAAAGGATTGCATTGTTTTGCCTTGGAAAAATAATACATTATCTTATATTCCATTACATATATTATCCATTACCATTTTTCCCGCTGGGAAATAATTCTAACCAAGTTTGAGAATTATCTTCATTTAAAAGTAAAAGCAATTTTAAAATTTAGTTTTGTACTAAAGAGTGTGTGTTAGTCGCCACGATATCTCATTTCACTTGTTAGAGAGGAAGATGGATTGTTTTAATCGACAAAAGATAATTTTTTTAATTATAATTACGCGATTAATAACAAATAAATTAAGCGCGGGGATGCAATAAGCACACAAAAAATTACCAGTTTCTGCATTTGAGGACTAAGAAAGAGTCCTGGTGCCACTGGTTTCGTCTAATTGTTTAAATCTTCTATAATCTTTGTTCACTATATTAAATGATAAGTATATTGTATAATATTTTATGAAATTGTGCTTCATGGCAACTATAAAGGATTGATTTTACTCAACAACATAAGCAAGATTGAAAATTCGCTTCTTTTAAAAGTAAAAGCAATTTTCCAATTTAGTTTTGTACTAAAGAGTGTGTGTTAGTCGCAACGACATCTCATTTCACTTGTTAGAGAGGAAGATAGATTGTTTTAATCTACAAAAGATAATTTTTTTTAATTATAATTACGCGATTAATAACAAATAAATTAAGCGCGGTTTTCTATTTTTACTTTAAACTGCTGGGTATTCCACGATATGTATCATATCATCACTTTTTTTTTACAAGATGTACATTTGAATGAATGAAGAAGTGAATGTCAAAAGATATTTAGATAATGTGATCAAGCTAAAAGCTTAAATTTCTAAAGTTAAATTCCTAATAGAATTTCTCTTAATTTAAGTTAAAATATTGTTTATTTATTAAACTACTAGATAGTTTTTTTCAGTATTTTATAAGACTTAACTTAATTAATAACACTATCTAACATAGTTTGTCATCTTTTGTACAATTTGTGCGTTGTGCATGTTATTGTTGATAATTTTCATACTTCTCATACCTCATACTATTTTATTTATGTTCGAGATTAAGAAAGAGAAAATATATATAAAATTGTTGTTTTATGTTTAAAAATGGTTAACGTGGTGGTTAACGTTTAGTTGTATACATACTGGCACACAGAAAAAACTTTTATTTAATAATTTCATGGCATAATAAGTAGTATCTATTAAATTAAATTCCTAGAATTGTGTCGCCAAAATGGATTCGTTTTATTAAAATTTTGATTATAAGCATACGAAAACACGCAAATAAAGTATATGATTGCAAACTGTTCAACTAAATATTTCTGCCATTGACAAATAATTATTCATTGAAGCAAATATTATTGCCTCGAACAGTTCTTTAATACAATAAAATAATAATTTTGGATATTAGTAGTTCCGATAACACCCCATAGAATCATCATTTAGTTATTCTTCTTTCTACTTTACCTTTTACCTTTCTTAGGCATGCATTAAAATGCAAGTTTGCATTCTTTATATTATCTGAAAGACAATGTAAAAACATTCTTACATACAAGCTAAATTTTTGTTAAAGAACCTTATTTTTCGACGAATTCCAATTAATTTATGTTGCAACAGTCAAAACCACTGAATTGTCTAGTTTGCATTATTTGTATTAATTTAAATAAGTCACTTTAACTTATTACCGGATATTGCCCAACATGTGAAACCCAAATTAATTGGAAATCGTCACATTTCATAATTATAAGTGTGTGAAAATGTAGAATCGCCACAATAAGCAATAACAAGCATTTTTTGTAATTATAAGAATATGAAACTGTTAATTTTAGGTTAGTTAAGAAACTCATGTCAAAATAAAGTATGGCACTAGCTACGAATAAAAACCATTAAAAGAAACATTAGTTTTAATATCACACAAGTGATAATAAAACTATTAGTCTCATAGAAAAAGAATTTATATTTTTTCAAATAACGGCAATATGAAATTTTCTTTAAAATTTTAATTTTATTGTCACCACAATTGTGTTCTCATCACTGCGCTAATAAAATAGTCGACAATCGAAGATAATTCGATTTTAAATAATTAATTTAATAATTAAGTAATGAGATAATCAGATTCTTTATGAGGACTACAATATAATATTGCTTCGATGGCAATCACAATACTACTATAGAAGACTCAATCCATCATGTTTTTTTTCTATGCTTATAATTGTGGGGAATACTTATATATTCACCCCTATCGCGAATATTATGGGAGTAAGTTGTTTGGGAGAAAAATTGTATTCCCATCCCCAACAAATTGCTATCGCGAATATTTTGGGAGTTTAAGTATCTATTGTGAATTACTTGGGAATAAAAGTTTTTATTTTGAATTGTTTGTTTTGATTTAACAAATAATTTTTGGGGGATTTATTTTGTGGTGTATGAATAAAAGAAATACGGTAAAAATTATGAATATGTAGCGTTTATTTGCGTTTTCTGTTGCTGGTAAAGGAAAATCAATCCATAGAACGACTGCAGCGAAGACAAATACGTGATGAATCTGATCCGCTTTGTTTTGTTGCGGTTTTTTTGTTTTCAGTCAGTTTTTTTCTTATGTTCAATTTTTGGTCGATCCTCACCTATGCATGAAAAACTTAAGTTACGCTTATTAAACTAATAATTAACACCATTTACAAAAGCTTAACTCGTTTCAAAATTTACCCACGTCCTCTTTTTTATCCTTTTGGAAACCTTTGCCATAGTCTTTATTCGCATACATTGCATCAACCAGACAATTAATTTTTTCTTTATTAACACTCCTGTGTTAATAAATAAGAGAAAAAGCTGATTACATGAAGTTCTTGATTAAAAAACAAATTGCTACTTACATGTTCACTTCTTGTTCCCACTTTCAATTGTTGTGAATAATTTTAGTCAAATTATTCGCGGGAGTAAACATTTGCGATGCCATATTTGTAAGGTATGGGAATTCATTCCCAAAAAAAATTTATGGGAATCATTCACGATAGTAAAACAAAAAATTTGGGAGTTTTTTCATGGGAATGTTTATTCGCGATAGGGGTGATTATTATTATTTTATTTGTTTGATACATTTCGCTACGAATTTTTAATTATTAAAACGATTTGAATTTAGTACTAAAAATAATTTACAGTGGATAGTCAAAACAACACATATTTCACAACTCTAAGCTATTTAGTGATCAGCTGTTTTGAATAAACTACATGTTTTTGCAATTTTCCGTTCGCATACTTTCTTTTGCAAGAACCATTCTTGAGAGTAACATTTTCTTGTTCGCCAAAATTTACTCAACTACTGAATTTTATTGGAAAAGTAAACAAAAAGGATCAATTATCCACGGTACTCTCCCGCCACCCGATTTAAGGGTTGAAATTTATATGGTTGGTAGCCCTTACTTACTTTAGTCCACTCCTAAAATTTTAACTTGCGGAAACTTATAGTTTAGGAGTTATTCTATATACCGCCGTGTCGGGATATACCATGGTGGATAAATTCATTAAGCCCGGCCGAAGGCCGGCTATGCAAATTGGTCTTATACGTTGAAAAAAAATGTAAAGGGAAATCGCACATATATATAAAAACTTCAGAGGCCAATAACTCGAAAACTATGCGTTGCCGCCAACTTTTTTATTTAATTTTTTCTTTTTTTTTTTAATTTTCTATCACATAGGCTAATTTTTATTTTGTTTGGGGCAACTTCAAGAATCGGTTGGCGTGAGAGTACAGTCCACCCCAAAAATTGTTCTAGCTTAAATGATTAGCGATTTTGTTTCACAATACAATGTAGCTTTGGTGTTTATACAGCTTAATTTTGAATATCCAAACTGGCAACAGTGTTCTTTTGACGGTTCCAATATGATGTTATGCTAATTTCGAACAATAAGTAATTGTGCCGATTATTAACGAATAGCCGCCGCTTGGTTATTTTAATTGTTATTGAAAACTTTTATCTCTTTTGCTTATTGCTCTCGAATATTTTAAAAACAGTTCCTTAAGCCTGGTAGATGTTGGTATGAACGTCAATTCGAAATGTTGTTTTAAACAACCACAATTTTGCATGTTATTAAATTAATTTACTTTTTATTATTGAGATAAAAAAAAAACTTTTTTCAAAAATACAGTATATGAATATTTAGGTTTGATTTATTTATATATTTTTTTTTTTTTTTGATAATATTCTTTCGATTTTTGTATGAGTCTTTATTATTTACAACATCAATTTAATTAGTCGGAAAATAATGTCTGCAACCAAAAAAAGGTGATACTCATATTTCATGTCAATTTGATTGCCAACACTTTAAGTTTAATCACAACACAGAACCTCTTTCCTTCAAATATTTACAGGTGGACAGACATAATTAATAAATAGTCGGTATGTACGGAAGAACATGGTCACAAGTGTGTTACCGTTGTTATTGTTGTTATTGTTCACACTTAATACCTGATGATGTTTGGTGTGGCGGTAATGAGAATGTGGCTACAATAAGAGAAAGAAAACAACTTCTTAATATTTTTTCTTCTGTTAATGTGCATGTCTATATGATATGTGTCCGTCTGTTTACCTGCCCGCCAGCTTGCATGACTGCCAGCATTTTAAAAGTGTCTTCATTTAACTTGACTTGGGATTATGACAAAGAATTAATAAGATCGAATCGAATGAAATGTTTTGGCCAAACAAAACAAACAAATTCAATTTTTAAAGCAGGTACTTTAACAACATTTTATTAATACGACATAAAATGCCAGTCAGCCAGCATCGAAAATTTAAAGAAGCAAACATAACAACAAAATGATTGGACAAATAGTCCGTCCATGCATCCAGTTCAGTCATTAAATCAGTTGGCAACACCTTTGCTGTAAGACACGCACTGATAGCGAAATTGTGGTACAGTATTAAAAGATATGGACAAGAATTTCAATACCAGCCAGGATGGCTGGATATTTGGTTTATTGGTGACTTTCATCTCATCAATAATGACTGAATGATAGATTCTCTAACTGAGTGGCTGTTATGTACATACATACATACTACTAATGTTACGAATATCAATTTTTAATATTCGCAAATACGAATATGAATATCTGTTACAATATTCGACGAATACGAATATTAATTTAAAAGATAAGATCCACTTAACATTTCAAATTTAATTGGAAAAAACCACTCCTCTGTGTCAGGAACAATAAATTGAGAAAAACTGTCCCCCTACTATAAGTATTAAACATTATTATGACATTGCGATGCCGAATTTGAAGACCACTAATGACTGTTTTTATATTATTTTGTTTACGTTCTTTCGGATTTAATTTTTTTCATTCTGTTAGCACTTTTAATAAGTAATTCAGAGCTCTTCGGGAGAACATATTTTCGCAGATGGCGTATCGACATTTTTCGGTGGACTTTAACGTACGTATTAAATTTTAGTTCTTCTATTTTGAAAGTTCCACATTCCTCTACTGAAGTATGATTACTAACTGAACATGATGTGAAGGTATAAGAGTTTAATTTTTAGCTGATATTTTATACATGTATGTTTGTTTTTTAAGAGGAATATTATCTTGCGTCAAAGGGGTTTTTAAATAAAACATATTAAAACTTAATATATTTTTGTACTTTTTTAAACTTTATGCATAATTATTTTTGTGAATAGTATGTGAAAAATATTTGAGATATAATCGCTTGAATTTGGGTAATACGAATATCGTGGATTAGGCGAATAGTAGAATGAATAATCGAATACGAATACTAATATTCTTAACATCACTAATAAATAAACGCTCGTACAAAGGAATTGATGAGGAGCTAAAAAAGTTTGCGTTAAATATAACTTTTATTGTGTATGTATGTACATATGTATGCATATGCCATATATTTATGTTTGTTAGTTTGTTCTTTTCTGTTGGTGATAAAATTTGTTGAGGCGAATGCCATTTGTGGTGGAGTGGTTATAAGTGCGATTATTATTTTTATATTAAACACAACATGTTTACATTTTGTAAAATGAGATTTTTAATGCGAATTTTATCATGACTGTTTTTATTTTCTTTTAATTTCCATCCAATTTGATATTTTCCCCGGCTTTTGTACTTAACAATAATGATAGCAGAGTATAAATTTAATTATTACAAAAAAAAAAAAAAAGATCAAACACTTTTGCGCAGGAAATCTGCTTTAAGAAAGCGTTCAAAATCAAAATTGCAATTTAGCAAAGAAATTTTCTGAAGGCATATCCAATCTAAGTTTTTGCCCATCACGTGAAGATATTTCTTAAAGACCGTGGCCAATATGACTTTCTAAATTATGTGGTCACGCCAGTATATTTCGCCTTAACTTGAAAACATTTTTAATGAATACAAAAAATAATACCAGGAGCCACTTTTATATGGTTGTTTGCGCCCAAATTTTTAACTATTTCGTAGTTATTCAGAAATTAATGGTACAGGACACATTTATTTCAGGAAAAATTTGTTTAATATAAAAAATTTACAACTGATAGTTTCTTAAAAATGTTGTGCTCTCTAAAAGGGTGTGAAGGTTTGTGAGTTATTTGATAAATTTCATGTTTGACTTTTTAATATACATACTTTGAAAAGACAAGATTTTAGATTTTATAAACTGTCCGAAGAATTTAAATATCCGGATTACTGGAAAGTCCGAATTAGCGAGTGTCCAGATTTTATATGATAAAAAGCTCTAGTTTAATTATTATAATGCCCTAAATCAACGGAGTGATTCTTACAAAATCTCAGGACATTTAAATCATTAGTGTCCAAGATATATAAAAGTTATAATTTGGGACACCCACTTATCTGCTTTACACGTTATCTTTTGTTTCTGATACTTACAGCCAGCCCTATTCACAAACGAATGTTAATGTTAAAATACACAATAAAACCGGTTGTCCCATACAAAATGCGTTCGTATGGATTAAAGCAACTGTAAATAAAATCATCGTTTATGAGTATCGCGGTTTCTATTTACATGCATAAACGTGCATGCACATGTTACTATTTTAACATTAAAGTCATTGAAATTGTCTTTATGAAAAGACAAACTAAATTAAGGAAAAATAAATTCAAACTCTTAGACATCTTCTTCGTCTTCATATATTTTTCATTTAAATTTTTTCATTTTTGTACGATTTTTTCACGTTTTCATTTTGTTGTCTTATCTTTTTTCCAATGTAGTCGAACGTTGAATTTGTTGTCAGGAACTGTATGTTGGACTTATTCAATATTTTTGTATTTTAAAAGTTTTTAATGTCCTTTTTTTCGATAAAGTGGCTCTTACCGTTGTTGTTGTATTTAGTTAAAAAAAGATTACATGAACCTGTGTGTTAACGCGTCTACCATAAAGATTTCATTTATTTGAAAAAAGCAGACGGCAACCAGAGCGACGTATTAAAAAAAGACAACTAAGTATGTATAAATACATGTATGTATGTACATATACATATGTAAATGTGCATGCCCCTTCTTGTAGACCATATCAATACATATGTACAGATACACATACATACATGCGAGTACATATGTATGTACAAATATACTCGTACTTACCCAGCTGGCATTTGCATGATTGTTTGACGAGCGCGATCATTTTGCGACTCATTTTATAAACGTCCACACGATTGTTGGAGTGGATTTATATTTTTCTCTTCAGAATGATGGTTTTGCGAGCAATTTTTACGATTTTAGGATAAGTAAATCGTCGTTTACGCATTTTGGCGGACATTGGAGGGCTGTTAACAGTTAACAATTGTGTTTCACTCTTCAAAGAGATACTCTTGCAAGTTACTTACACGACTATTCGACAGGTGTTGTTGTTAAAGGGTCTTACACGATCCATAGGTGACTAATTATGGTGCGTCGTAGACAATGCGTGTGGAAGAGCCGCCATCAGGACGCAGTTTCTCCCGTTGTCTTTCACTTTTGGGATCGGAATGCGTGATCCTGGACGATCGGTTTAATTGTCTTCTCCGATCGCGGAAGAGTGTTTTATGATTAAAATTGCAAGCTGGGTATTTATTTGTTGTTAAAGTAGTAAATTCCTATCGCTCTGGCGACATATTTAGAAGTTTCTCTTGTTTTTCAAGTTGATTTTCATGTTTTTTACTTTGCAATCGTTCATGTTTTGCTAATATTTGACAGAAGTATCGTGTGACATATCGAGTGTGAAATGTCAATTTAAATTTATTGATAACATGATGAAATGTAACATGTTACTATATATGTACATACTTAAGTACTATAATCTTATTGGAACAAATGTTAAGTGTATAGACATTTAAACATATCGCTTACTAAATAAATAAAAGTCACAAGTCAAAAATCAAAAATGTTCAAAAGAGGTTCCTGAATCATGGAAAGCAAGTGATGTAAGAAAAATTAAAACAGACAAAATGATATTTTTCCATTCTCGTTAGAAATGTGATCTGTAAATTGATTGATGAGAAAAATATATGTATGTAATTTTAAAATATTTTGAGTTTTGACTGTTTATGATTTAGTGTGCGATATGTACATAGTACATAAAGTTTAAACATCGAAATTTATGTTTATGGGATTGATAAATAAACAATTTTGAAATAATTCTGGCAAAAACAAAACCGATTTCAATACAAGACCCTGTTAAACATAAAGCGAATACGAAGCACCAATTATCACGTTTAAATAAAATAAATCTATTTTAATACATATTTTATTTCCTTATCTTAGTAGCTTCATAAAAAATTATAAAATGTTGTGTACGAACTTAGTTGTGAAATCGTTATTGGAAAATTTAAACTTTTTAAACAACATTAATGAAAATCGCCAACACTTCCATCGAAATTTCTGACCTTTTATTACCCTTATAACCTCTAAAAGTATCATAAAATAATAAACATCATAAACTGTTTGCAGAAGTGATAGAGCTATAGAATGCGCGGGAATGGAAAAATTTCCACCATACTTGACAAGAATTATAATTTATAAAGAATCAAACTGCATGGAAAACCGATAAAACACAAAAGGATATATGAAAATCAGGCCATAACATTATGCAAAAAATTATTACTCTTGGAAAAATACGCGAATGTGACAGTAAAGGTTCGTATATTTTTCGCACAGTTGCACTGCGTAATTAGAGGATATCCCGGAGAATAAATATTTTGGGGAACAACTTGCCAAACTTGCCCTTAAAAACAAACAATTTTGAAAATCGTTTGCATAAATGATAAAGTCCTTGAGGTACAAAAATGAAAAAGTTATTGAGGTACAAACATTCGGTGTGGAGTTGTTCCAGTCGCCCATCGGACGCGTCCCCATGTGGCGGATAGGGTAAGTCTCAGCTGATCTTGTTAGATCTGCAGGGAAGGTGGGAAATAAAATGTCACCCGTGGACCAAAATACTTGGACAGTTGGTCACCATATTCGGTGAGGCTGATGACAGGAAACGCAGTCATATATGCCCTATATGGCCTACGATACTGATTGGCGATCCGGAAATGATTGCTACGACCTGGCGATAGGACCCTCCCTGGCAGATGATTCAAGACGAGAATGTGCATTAGGAAAATAAAATAAAACACCTGGTATACATCTAGCACGACGACGGACCGGAAATCACATGGAATAGCGAAGGGTATACAGACTGCATACCAGAATCCCGCAACACTGTAAAACATGGCTTGCGCTAACCAACAGTTTGAACCCCCACAAAAATTATCTAGTTCTTCAAAGCTGTATAGTATTTACGTTGACAACCTGGAAACGACACGGAAACACGATTTAAAAACAACGATTCTGAACAGTACGCATTTGTGCCGGCAGCTATGGCAGTCTGTTACCCTAGTGCACAAGAGTGATATCTTGTAGAAACGGCTCTCAGGTTAATGTCATACCTGTCTTCCGTCCTGTTAAAGCCTTGGCAAGAACTTGGAGAACGCTCTGTAACTCGTCGCCATTAAATTAGTCATGCAGGTTTAGTTGATACAAAATCCTAATTAACGCCCGACCTGGCTCTGTACACAAGCACTCATAAGGTCTTGTATCAACCCTCGCGACGACCTCACTGCATACAAAAGGACCCTCGGGCTCACAATAGGGGCAACTGCTGACGGTTACAGACAACGACTCCAAGATGGGACCCAATTAGCCAAAAATTTTGAATTTTCAAACATCAAAATATACAGAGAGAAGGGAAATCGAGCCGCTCTTCGCAAGCAGCTCAAAAACCAAACAATGGCTCGTAAACAAAAAAACCTCGACTGACGGGGTCGAAGAAAGAGTTAAAACGAAGGAAAAGACAAAGAATACATCGCACACGGTTCACGGCAAAGACAACGCTGCTCAAACACTTCAAACTCTACATGAAGAAAGCAGAGCAATAGATGATGAGATGGAAATCTTACACAGAACCATTAGCTCTCCATGCCAGGAATTTATTTTAAAGATAAGGATCTCGGAAGAAGAAACGGTACTAAGATGCCGCAGCGTCTTAAAAAAGCTATGAAGTGCGATTGCCAGGCAGAGAAACATAAACCTGGATGTCCAGAATGGAGTATCATAGGTAGAAGAAGAAATTTTTGATATCCTGGAAGACTACCGGAAACACTGGAAAAGAGCGGAAGTGGAAAAAAAGAGCAAGAAAATCGATGACGAGAAAGTAGCAGTACTATCGAAAGTGGACAACGGAAGTATCTATATAAAGTCCCCAAACAAGGGAGGCGCATCAAGTCCAGCTGAGACATCAAGACCAGGCAAGAAACAAAAGGACAACACACAGGAACCCACAAAGTAAGTAGACACCGGCGAAAAATCTACCAACAAGACCCACCGGAGTTTCACAAACCTGGGAAGGTAAGAATCAAAGAAAAAAAGGCACGTTTTAAACTTCCAAAAGAAAAACCAGAGGCGGTGCTTGTCGCACCAACTGAAGGGCATAGTTATGCTGAAATTCTAAGAAATCTCAGAGAAAATGTCAGGCCAGATGAAGCCGATATATCCGGTCGATCTATTTGAAAGACAAAAACGGGCGCAATTATCTTAGAGGCCGCAAAGGGAGGAAAAATCAAAGAATTCCGTGACGCAATCTAGAACACACTAAAAAGACGTAAAAGAGCTAAAGTAATTCTCGATATATGTAGATGGTTTCTCAACAATCGAAGAAGTACGTAGTGCGGTAACGCTGGCTACCGGTGTAACAGAAGAGGACGTCACAGTGCGTATAACAAATGCCAAAATTCGGGACCAAAGAAGAGGTTTTATCTCGCTACCCGCGTTCGCTGCAAACCATCTACTTAAAGCTGAGCGAATTAAAATTGGATGGACTTACTGTAAGGTAAAATATCGAGAAGAGACAAAACGATGCTACAAATGTTTCGGAAGTAGACATACACAGATAGACTTTAAAGGGCCCGATAGGGAGGGGGCGGGGTTATGTATAAAATGTGGTGAAAGCGGCCACATAATAAAGCAGCGCAATAACCCTCCGAAATGTTGCCTATGCTGAGCAGATGAAAAAATGCCTGTAGATTCATGATAATTTTGAAAATCAGCGTAGCCGAATTTGATCTTTCCTGAACGAAGTGATAGGACGAGAGCATATTGCTCAAATTCCTAGTAGCCATGACATCCAAGTCACATGTTTCTTTCTTTTTCTTCTTCTAAACTTCTTTGTAATGTATTCTTTCTCTACAATATTATGAAACACAGTTCATATAGTATCAGCTAACTGTTTTTGTTACACGTCTATAATTTTTTATTTGTTGAAACACCTGACTGTATGTATTTAAACAATTTTAAACAGTTGCATGAATAATCGTTAATGATGGACAACAACTTTATTGGATTTCCCAACGCATGTTCATCTTGTTAAAAAGTCATACATATTTAAATTTTCATTTTATTATTTTTCTACGAGTATTGTATAGATTTTACAAAATGTTAATAAACAATCAGGTCAAATACATACAAAACAATTTCATAACAGTCGAAAAGCAACAACACAAACTGTCACTGGAACTAGAAAAAATATATTTAATTACAATAATCATGTTCTATTTACAGAAAACATCGGCAAATTAAAGAAAGAAAAAAAAACAACATCGATAGTTTTGATGGTGATGACAAAACAACAAGTAATTAAATATTTAATCGTAGAAATAAAGAAAATTTAACAAGTTTGCTAATGAGATCAAATTTGAATGTAAATTAAAAAAAAATCAAGCGAGGTATGTGTGAGTTTTAACACGCTACGATACTTTTTGGCCTGCAATGTAAAAAAGCAAATTGATAACCGCTTTTTGTTAAAACGTACAAGCTAATCTGAAATCTGTATCTCGAATCGATTTTTTGACCTTTGACCTTGGGATATCTGAAGACGCAGACACCCTACGATAGGTAGGCTTTGAGACAAGTTTTAGGGTACCAAAATAACGGTTTATACAAATTTATAGCCGACTATCTCTCATTCCGAGATTCTTGCCTTTATTTGACTAATGTTCCTGGACTATAAGATATAAATGGGAGAAGGGTGACCTTTGTTAGTCTGATAGAAGGTGAAAGGTACCTTAGGTCCCAGCCCATACACGCATGGTGGTGTTTGCATTGGTGCGAGAATCAGGGTTTGTGGCGAACAAATAAATATTGACGATATTAAAAGCACCGGCAAGTTGGACCACAAGGCATGTGATGACGTGATTCTGTAACATATCACTCCTTGAAAGATGCAATTGCCTTATCGCGGCTATGATAGAATTTATCCTTTATATACATACTTGACTTTAAATCTAAAAAAATAATTAAATCCAAAAAAAAATTCGATGGAAAAAATTGCCAAGCAAAAACAAATAAAAAAATTTTATATTATATTTTAAATGCAGAATCAAAAATTTAGTATTTCTACGAAGCTCTACTTTAATTAATTTCTTTAATTATCAACTGTCGTTTGAGATCTTTTATGACGTTTAGATAATTTTCTTATGAAATTATACAAACGTCAAAGCTATTTACATCTAGAATACGGAAGATTGTCGTGTCGTCCATTAACATTATCAAACCAATATTATGAACTTTGCATGTTTGTAAAAGTTTTTGAACCACTGTAACGTGAAACCGCTTGTAAACAAATTTACAAGACGAATAGCATATGACCCAAGTTTAAATATTTGCTACTTTTTAAAGGGTAAAAACAGAGAAAATTTATAATTTTTTATACATACAGTTAATAGCATAAATTAAAATACAGTACTATTTCTGGTACTTTTATTTAGTACTCTTTTCTCTGCTCGTGGAACTTGTTATACAGATAATTTATTGTGAATGAAGTAAAGACTAAAAGTCTAGTTTCTTAGTTTAGCCCGATAACTTCTCACATACCCCTCCCATATTTTTAAATAGCTACTAGGAAGAGTAGTAGATTTTCAACATTTTATACTTAAAATATGACTACGACTTAATTGGATGAAAATAAAAAACAATAAAAAATGGATTTAACACTTGTTTTTAACCCTCAAAAGAAATTGGAACATTCGAGTAACAAACAAAAGGACAGGCGCTTCGGAATTATTTAGAAAACATCCAAATATTTTCATTAATTTTCATGTTCAACAAACAATTTCGACATTTTTTTATTGGGTTTTATGGTTGTACAATTTAAATATACATATTTTTTTTTACATTTTATGGCTTTTTTTGTCATTGTCTACTTTTTATTTTTGTGTTTTTTTTTTTGTTAGCAGTGCACCCGAAAGTTTTACAGTTTTAAGTGTTTTTTTTTCATTTCCTAACAAGACATCAATATTTAATTAATGATTAGTAGTTGATTGGTGGAACATGTACCTTTTACTACAAGCACGCATACATAAAAGAGATTGCATGAGTGTATGTATGATAACTGTTGTAAAGTTGCATCTCCTGTTTTATTTTATGGCAAAACATTAACATCCAAATACCCTCCAAGAGATTTTATTTTACAGCTTTATTAATTTATATTCATACACAAATTATAGATTTTAAATACTTCGTTTATTCTCCTGCAAGTTTGGTTTTATTAAAATATCTCTTCTTAACTGTTTTCTTTTTTAAATTAATGTGTAAATTTTTCATTTTACTGTTTATGATTCTTTTTATTTCCTTTATTTCTTTTAGTTTCTTTTGCTTTTGATGAGGAATTTTGTTTTATTTTATGTGTCACTGTTGGTTATGGCCCTGCTAATGGCGGCTCTTTAATTCCCTGGGGTTACACACAGTGTTACTGTCAATGGTTTGTGCTTTGTTTTACCTGACACATGACTTGCTTGTGATGCGTCCCCAATCATAAATAACTTAATTTTCTATAATAAAATACTTAATGTCAGGTACTTTTTCGGTATTTCCTTTTTTATTATCTTATTTGCTAAGTGTTGTGATCAGTGTGATATTTTCACAAATTCATAAAAATTTCTTCTTCGTTTTGGTCGAGAGGTGAGAGGAGAGAATTCCAGCAGTGAAATATCACACAATTATGCAAATGTAGAGATATTCAAACTTTTAATATCTAATGGATGGTATGCCTTCATTATTTTGTTTTTTTTATTATAATCAAAATTGAAAAGGAAACACTAAATACAATTTGTAGAATATTTTCCTATTAAAAAACTATCCGTGGTGGTCCGTTGTAAATAAAGCAACTTAAGTTCAAAACTGTGATTTTTATTTTAAACACTAACTTAGAAACTGTGAAAGCTTTAAACACTTTTCTTTAGTGTAAAATAAAATTTTAATTAATTTAATTAAATTTTTAATCATTTGGTATATTTTCATTGATTGCCTTATTTGATTTAAATTAATATTGCAATAACTGTATTAAATGCTTCTAGCCATTATGAAGAGAATTTTTATTAAGGGTTTTTAAAAATGTTGGAAAAACTTTATTAGTATTTGTTGTGGCAAAAGTAAAAATCATACAAAAATACATTGCATTTTTAAAAGTAGCCTTTCGTTAGAGCATCTGCCTAACTTTAATCTTGCAGCGCATTGTGCTGGAACTCAGGGATAGGGTAGAGAAGATAGATGTTAAAAATTTAGAATGTTTAGCTATTTTATGACTCTGCTTTTCGCGTTATGGTAATTTGTTTTATCATTGTTGAAGCTCCGAATATTTCTGCTGATATTGTTGAACTGCCACCAGTCGTCCCTTTACCAGAAATACCGATGAGATTTAACATGACGGTGATTGAAAATACTATTACTAGTCTTAACACCATAAAAGCCCCAGGTGTCGACAAAATAAGCAACCAAATGCTTCAAGAATTGCCTTACACTGCAAAAAGAATAATACTATTCATTTTTAACAGTATTCTACGCCTAGAACACTATCCTAAAGAATGGAAGGTTTCGCTAATTACTATGATACCAAAGCCTGGCAAGGATCATACAAAGGTTGAATCCTATCGGCCTATTTGTTTACTGTCTAACATTTCAAAACTATTTGAAAAGCTGTATATGAGCAAGCTGATGCCTATAGTGACTAGTAATGGATGTATTCCAGATCATCAATTCGGTTTTCGCAGACAACATAACACAATAGAACAAACTCACAGACTTGTGAATGTCGTTAGAGACACTTTTGAAAAAAAGAAATACTGCTCTGCGCTCTTTATTGATGTCTCACAAGCAGTAACATTCATACATCAACATTTGCGGATGATACAGCCTTTCTAAGCGTTCACGAAAATCCTGTAGAAGCTTCCCGCAACTTACAAGAATATATATCCAAACTGGAAAAATGGCTCAAACAATGGCGTATAAAAGTTAACGAGCAGAAATGTGCACACGTCACTTTTACGTTGCGCAGGGAAACATGCCCGCCTATAAAAATTAACACCGAGACTATACCACAACACACTGTAGTCAAATATCTAGGCGTTCATCTTGATCGTCGTTTAGCATGGAAATCGCATATAGACGCAAAGTTGACTCAAATGAAATTAAAAGCAGCTCAAATGAATTGGCTTATTGGAAGAAATTCTATATTAAGTCTTGACTGTAAACTTCTACTATACAACGCGATCCTGAAACCAATATGGTCCTATGGAATCCAGTTATGGGGCACTGCCTCAGCATCGAATGTCGAAAGAATTCAAAGGCGACAGAATAAAATCCTACGTACAATAACAGCAGCCCCCTGGTATGTCAGAAACCATCGAATTCATAAAGACCTAGACGTTCCGTTGGTGAAGACAGTATTTTCAAAACACGCGAAAAAATATATAAAAAAACTTGAGTTGCACCCAAATCCACTTGCGCGCAATATTCTTCATTATAGAGGCCACATCCGGCTGAAAAGAAGGGATACTCTTTTTCTCAGCCGTTCACGAGAAATGTAAAACAACAAAAATTAACCGTTGAAATTAAAAATTTTGTTTAGCATTGGCTAAACTTATATTTAATATTTTTTTAGATTTAAGATTTGAAAAACTTATTGATAATTCAATTTAAATAATTAAAGATTCAATAAATAATAAAATTATCACAAAAAAAAAAAAAAAAAAAAAAATTGTTGAAGCGCCTCTGTTGTTAGGTAGATGCATTATCTTTGGTAATCCATATTAGCAGGCATTTTATTTATTGGTTTACTTCGCCGATGTTTCTGCTAACCGACGAAGGAGGGCGATGTTGTGTACAGTAGCTTTGAACATAATCAATCGCTGTCGAAACAGTTTTTTAGTGACCAGTACTATGCCTTCATCACTTAAACAGTCCGATAAAAATTAATACAATGTCTCACTAATATACATTAGAGAAAATTAATGATGTGGATTGACTTGCTCTGCAGCTATATTCTGTAACTCGCTAAAGCTAAATCTCCATCGCTAAAAATGTCTAAAATCGTTTTAGAGAATTTTAGCTACATATTGAATTCTGTAATTCGTATTGCTAAATTAGGCAATCTCATAAAAATTAAATTCGCCGCAATTTTGGCGTTTGCTCTAAGAGCAAACAATGCTCTCTCTCATCGCTAAAATGTTATTAATTTGTATTCTCTAAGCACATTTAAGCAAATTTTCTAGCTAGAAACGCTAAAATTTAAGCAACGATATTTTGAAGGCGCTAAAAAGAAATTTACGCAAAATATATTTTATATCATTGTTGTTTAGCCTTTTTTTTAGAAAAATAATGTAGAAAAGTACAAAAAGGATAAAAAAGGGCAAAAATACATGCTCATATAGTATTTGGAATAGCATAAAGAGGTTGTCCATGATAGGTTGGAGTGTTTTAGCTGTTATGAGTAGTTTAATTTAAATAAAACTCAAATACTAAATTTTATATAAAAATTTATTTAATAAAAAAAAAAGATTTTTACAATATTATAAAATTAATCAAAACTCTGTACACAAATTTTAAATTTATTATGATCAAAAAAATTTTTGTACAAATAAATACTTTCAAATAACTACGCCACAGTACCGCCAGCAAATACCACATAGAAAAAAATTTCAATTGTATACTGAAATTATTTCTTAACAGTGATGCCATCTCTTATAAATGTTCCCATAACATTCGAACGTAATGCTTTCTTGAGAAATTACTACGCAAAAATCATGCGCTTTACAATTTTCAAAATGCATGTTCTGCAAAAAAAAAAATAAGTTTTGACTAGAAATTTGTGAAATAGCTTTAAAAAATAGACGTTTTAAAACATATTTTAAAAATTTTTTTTAACAAAAACACAATCATTGTTACGGAGTATAAATTATAATGTAAGGTAATATAAAATCCCAAATATACACGCATATATATTTGTCTCTTTTCAATATTATATTATCAAATAAGAAAGAAAGGAATGGTCTAATGATAGCAAATTGGCTACGGCGAAAAGAGTAAATTTTAGCTAAGCGATTAGAGTTACAGAATACCTTTTTAGCAAAATCGCTAAAATTTTTAGGGCGTGATTTAGCTTTAGCTACGAGAATTACAGAATATAGCTGCTGGCCAGGATTTTAACCCAGGCCCCAATTGTTCAACGCGCTAACTTCAGACAACACCACCCTTAATTTGATTTGATATAGTTTAGAACTACTCTTGGTCCACTATAAATTAATGTTTACATGCTTGCATTGTGTATCCTACAAAATATGGCATAAATGAGGTGTGTTCCAAAAATATAATGAGGTTACAAATTTTGCGCTTGATACACTCGTCTCAAACAGTTGATCATAGTTTCAGCTTTTTATTATCGTTAGTTTGTTGGTCAGAGGCATAAAACTTGGAAGAATTCCGCGATTTTCGGCAATCGAAAAATAATGGTTGAAAGAATTTGCATCATATTTTGTGTAAAAAGTGGAAATAAGTTTTTAAAAATAATTAAAGTGTTGGCAACGGCGTACGGTGATTGTAATCTGAGTCAGAAAAAATTTTACAATTGGTAGAACCGTTTTACACATGATCAAGTAGATTTGAATGAAGAATATCACTCTGGTCACCCAAACATATCAACAACCGAAGAAAATGTTGCGAAAGTGCAAAAAATTGTTATAGATAAACGTTGAGGTCCTCTTAGAGAATTTCTAATTTTTTTTCCTAATTTCTGGCACAATGCTATGCATAAGTACGCGACCTCACCTGAGAGCTGGATCCCTTCCTTTTATTTTATTTGTCTTCATCTGTCTTTATCCGATACAGCTTAAGTAGGAAATATGTATATTATTTATAAAGAAATTTACATATGTGCACACATACATATCTACATATATAAAAATCTAATGTTTTTTAGGTTTCGAAAACGCTCAACTTAAGAATTGACATGTCCACAGCAGTGCCACCAAAACTTCAACTAGCAGCTACTTACATTGTCGCTTTTAACCGACGGAAGTTTCCAGCACATCGTCGGAAATGATTATTTGGTGGGGATGTGCCAAAGTACAGTGTGTAAGTACGTTGACAGATGCATAACAGAATTGGAATCTAAACTGTGCCCGACATTCATAAATTTTGAACCTCAAAACTCTCGTGAAGGTATGAATACATTCATGCAAAAATATAAGATACCTGGAGGTAAGTAATTAGTGACTGAATGATAAAATATTAGGTACTTCATATTATTTGTTATAGTTGATGGCACACATTTCGGTTTGCAGAGGCCATCTAGTAATGGACACATGTTTTTTAACCGTAAAGGATTCCACAGCCTAAACTCTATGGTGGTGAGTTTTTATTTTAATATAGTAAAATCTTGATTTATTTCTAAAACATGATATATATTTTTAGATGTGTGACCATGAGTATAAAATTTTAGCAATAAATTTCAAATACGGTGGCGCAGCACACGATTCATTTGTGTTTAAGCATTCCGATGAAAGGAATTTTCTAGATGAACTATATAACAACAATATAGCTAAAAATTGTTGGCTTTTAGGTAGGATTGATAGCCAAATTTTGACTCCGATTACTGTAAACAATTTTAATAATAAAATTTAATTTAAAAAATTTAAAATTACAGGCGATTCCGGATATCCGCTAGAGCCATGGTGTATTACACCATATATAAACCCGGCAGAAGGTTCGATCAAAGCTCATTTTAATGATGTGCACTCAAAAGCCAGATGTATTATAGAGAGAACAATTGGCATTTTTAAAGGACGATGGAAAATACTCTTCAATGATAAAAGGAGTCGATACAGCCCAGAAAAAATGGCGTTCTTTGGCAATGTGTGCGCAGCATTACACAATGTATGTATACATTTTAAAGTACCCAGGTACACAAATATAGCAATATCAGAACAAAATCATCAAAATCTTTATTTTGCAAATGAAACCAATCTTACTAAAATTGGAATAAATTAGGGATCATATAAAATTTACTTTAAGAGAAAATTAAAATTTATTTCATTCTTTTCATTATAAACTACTTATTTTAATAAATAACTTATATACATTAAAAGGAACTTAAGTTATTTGTTTTAAACTATCCTTGTTTCTGTTTTAGCATTTCAAGGTAGGGGCTGTGCACATATTACGTAACGCTGTTTTTACTAATTTTTCAGAGCAAAATGTCCAATACGTAACAAATCTTTAACCCCCTCCCCCCTGGAGCGCTACGTAATATGAGCACAGCCCCTTATATTGTTTTTCTTAGTAGTTCAACGTTTTTGATTGCCATATTAGCAACGTGCTTTTCTTCTTTCAGTTTGAGCGATTTCTCTTTTATTTCTATCAACCGATCTAGTTTCGAACTCAAATCAGAATGATATTTTTCACTTTTGGAAAGATTCGATATTAAGAGGTTTAACTTTGTTTCAGCCTTAGAATTGACTTTTTTTACTTTCACCGTTTCTTTTTCCATGCCCTCTGAGGCTGTACTGTCCACATCATCTAATAAGGCTTTTAAACTTTGTTCCTCATTGGGATTACTTCCTTTTGGACTTTTTGGTTTGCCAAATGTCCTTACGCTAGAGACGCGTTCAAACTCTGCAGCTTGAATGATTTGTTCTTCTGATGGAGTTAAAATCATTTCCTCGTATGCTCCACCATCGGTTTTACTTTTGGACTGCTTGTTAAAGGAAAGTTTCTTTTTAATGTGATGCTTTTGGTCTGCGTATACCTAAAACTTTTAAGAACAAGTTTATAACGATACTACAAAATATATGTAATAACAATTAAACATACTTTTCACCAAACTGACGCGTTTTTTACAGGTGGACCGCACGAGTTCAATTGGTTTGAAAGTTCGTCCCATAATCTTTTTGCCAACGTTTTTCCATGCCCACAATTTGGAATCAAATTTTTTGCCAAGCTGGGGTGATCTGTCATTGATGTGCCATTAGTTCCTTTTGTTTGCCGTTGATTTTGTTTGCATTTGTCCTAAAGAAATAAACAATTTAATTTTTTATTTCTTATTGCTGAAAAATGTTAATACTTACATTTTACGTATTTATTAATATAAAACTAATAATTATTCACAAAAAGTATGTATACTGTTGAAAAAAAAAAACAGTTGAGTATACTTACGATAGCTGTTAACCTATCGAATAACATTTCGAGTGAAGGCGTTCGATGTATTACTCGTTATCGAATGCCATGATCCCAAATTTCGATAGAAGTTATTCGATCACGTATGCGGCGATTTGGGCCCAGATTTGGCTCGCCCGAGCCAAGAGCCAACGGTTTGCGATGACGGTGGGGATAAAAACCGAATCGCTGAGCAAGCTCACGGTGATACTAAAAAGTGTATACAATATATGATTCGAGGATTATTAAAATTGCTGGCACAAGAGTATTATTATACCTGATGGAAACTACTTTGAAGGGGAAAAATTTCTATTTTAATGAAAAATAAAAATTGTTGGAGAAATATTGAAATTCCCCTTTTTAATTAGACCTTGTATCTGTCCAAAAATTCCTATTTTCATACAACGATACTCAGTTGATATCCCACAGTAGCAGTAAAAGGATCGTCGCTTCAGGGTATCCACGAACAACTTTTATTTTAGCCCATATGCATGTTCATGTGTATGTGTTTGGTAATCAAATTTCATTCATACATACATACATATACCCAATAGTATGCGAACTAATTAATTAATTGTCATTATAAATATAATAAGATTATTTTTACCTTAATCTCCTTCAATTATATTATAAAAAATCTAGACAAAAATAAACGTTTATTTTTTGAACAACTCTTTATCCAGTTTAAAAGGTGTGTTAAAAGAATTACAAACTTAGACCGTTATTTATTGTCATAAATAATAATCATACATTTAAAACGTTTATTTAAATCGAATTCGAAAAAAAAAAAATTAAAACAAGGAAACTTAACAGGCGTTGTTTCTCTATTTGAAGCCGTCAAAAAAAATTATTACATTTCTGACGGCATAAATCACATAATTCATGCGTATTGCCTGTTTAATCATACATTCATACAAACGTATGTATAAATATAATTGGCCTCAAGCTAAAATAATAATAACAACACCATCTTAATAATATACACATACAAATACGAGAACATGCGGACTTAGTAGTTCAGATATAATGTACATAGCCGTATATAGTCGACCATACATACATTCATTTTAAACAAGCTACAAGAGTACTCAAGCGAATAAATGTTCGTAGTTGTTTTAATTTAACACACATTTATGTTTGTTAAAATAATAAAACGAATGAAATTATTACAAAAATATTGCAAATCGGTTTTGGACTGCGTTTACACTAGAACTTTTTTTTTTGTATGTTTAAAGTGAAAAAAAATTGGAGTAATTTCAAAGAACAAGAATGTTATACATATAAGAGAGTTGTTTTTAACAACATCCGGATACTTAATGAAAATGCTGATCTGATGTTTATTCATAAACCAGTGTTGAAATCAGAATTACCATACAAAATTCGTATATTAAACGTTAGAGTTGTCAACCGATTAAGAATAATTCGATTAATCGATCAAACAGAACGAAACTCTTGTTCGAATAATTTTAAAATGCCGATTTTCGAATAACGAATAAGTCGATTAATTAATGTCAATTAATCGAACAAATTTTGTTCAGTTTGAAATGCATACGTAAAAATTTTTTAAATTTGTTATTTTGGATGTCTGTAGTTGTTGTCGAACTGCGCATACCTAGTAGCCGTGAATGAAACGTTAAACAATTTTCAATAATGGGTTTTTTTCACTCTCAGGTGAATAAGTTAGAAATACACTAAAGCCAAAAAATTGAGCCCGGTTTGGAAGTATTTTACCAAGAACAAAAATGAAAAAAAAAAAAACAAAGTCACATGTAACAAGTGTCCTAGAGTATACAAAATTGTTGCAACAGATTTACGAAAACGTATTAAAATAAGAATAAATGAGAGACGTATAAATTTTTTAAATACGTTAATAATATTTTTTTAAATTCTAGAAATTTTCCGAGCAAAGAAAGTTTTTTAAAATATTCTTCAAAAAGTGAAACTAAAGAATATCCAAATGAATTATACTCCATATATGTTGAATGTAACCACAATAATTCAGATGAAAGTAATATTATTAGTAATGAAAATAACAACTATCTTCTATGCGAATTAAATAATTATATTAAAAGTATTAAAAATTCAAAATAGAAAAAAGACTTCAGCGGTATATTAGACGATATGGTGTACGAGTATTTGGAAAAATCTAAAAAAAAAGAACAGAAAAATTATATAAACTGTATTATGCTCTTCCCACAATATCACCTACCTCGAGAATTAGCGAAAGAGTTTGTTCAAAATTTAATTAAATAAAACCAAAACCAAAAGTCGTTTGAAAGCTAAAATATTGAATCAACTTTTATTTGTTTAAAGATTATTTCTTAAGAACAACACAAATTGTCTGATTTAACAAAAAAAAAAAATCCTTTGATTTTTTTGACTGAATAAAGCATGTTTATTTGAATTAATAGTTTTATGTATTTTTTTGTTAATAAAAATATTAACTTATTTTTTAAGTATTTATTACTTGACCTTTTTCGTTAGTTATTGATATATTTTTAAAAGCCCATTTTTATTAAAAAGAAATATCAAAAAATATTAACTATTTTACTTTTAAGTTTTTTGTATGAAATGTTTATTTTTTGTCCATAAATTTTTTAAATCATTTTTTATTCGTTGTTCTTATCGATTAATCGAATAATTTTTCAGCTTTAATCGTTTGATCGAACGAACAAAAACAATTATTTGAAATATTCGAACAAAGTTGAAAGGCGAATAATTGACAACTCTATTAAACGTACATTAACTTCAATACTAATTTCAGTAAAATGTATTTAAAGTGTATTTTTAGTTTGGAAATTTGCTATAGTAAGCTAGACGAACCTTTCTTTCTCTCTCTTATCGTACGCTTTGTATGGTTGATTATAATTGGCGAAGGATTTGGTACGAGACCGGTCACTGCGAGACCCAGTCTATCGAACGTAAATTAAATCCAGCTCTGTATGAAGCGCACATAATATCATTTGACCACAGCACTTCACTACCTCTAGTTATTAAAAACTGTTCCGGCATCGATTAATAAAGCTCTCCGATAATACACATCAGAGCCACAGCCTTCCATAGTCGATTAGCAGAATCGCCGTCAAAGTAAAAAAATGGAGACCTTGTGCCATATCGATAGCTTCTGTAGTCAGTGAAAGCCCTCTTAATCTAGTTGGGAATCGAACTCACATGAAAGGAGGGACTATCAGAAACGATATGTATCTACATACGACCCTTTTTTAGCCTTAAATAAATTAATATGAATAAAATTGATGATCGCCCGTATTTTGACTTGAAATACTGTAGGCCATTAACCCATAAGATTTTCACGTTGGTTCCTTATACTTCAGCCACACCTCTACTTTCCGTTTTATATCGATGCGTATACCAACATAAACTTCTGCAGTCTACAATAGATCTAGACAATTGCTAAAAATCACAGTCTGTAAAAGATTTGAAGAGTGATTTGAACGCAAAAATCTATGTATCATAGAATTGTTTTGGCTGCGAGAAAGCCAGACGAACAGTCAATCCTTCTAAATTAGTATTTGTCCTACCCTAGGGAATATACAGAGAAATTGAGACATATGTAGAGCCCTTAATACGACAAAATGGTAAAATGTTGTGGGTTGCTTATTCAGCTTTAGACATCTCAAGCTTTATACTGTCAATTACACATAAATAATTCCAGAATAGAGATCTACGTTATGATCGGTATCAAATGTTCAAGAGACGTTAGATAATTTTTGTATGGTTACCTCAAGAGTTAGCAATATTTTGACCTTAACTACATAATAATAGTTTGCATGTTATATAATCATTATTCTGTTGATCAAAACCGGACATATGTACTGTTCTCGAATTATATTGAGATATTCTGAAAAATTACTATAATTGACAGAAAAAAGTAGGTTAAAATCTCACCTGAAATTTGTTCGCTTTCCCTGAAATTTCGATCCCCAACTTTGTATTGTTATTGTGGTTACTTTTGCACAGTTTTCTATTTATTGAAAATAGTTCACATGAAAAAATTGTTCGCTCTAATTCACCCGGACCGTTAAGTTGATCAATCTTACCGCAACATTTTCGTTGCTAGTTGTAATAGTTTATTTTATGATTTCCTTATTTTTTTGTGAAGAGACCCACCTTCACTCTAATCGTATATTCGGTCATAGACATGTGCTTTAACACGTTGCCTTTTTGTTTTGTTTTATAGTGTTTTTACCAAATACAAAATCAAGCCAATTTAATGCCACTAAAACGCATTCCCATCGTAAATTTTAGTTTGAGGTATTTTTTCCTTACTTTTTGATTTTATAATAGAAATTTATGGCAAATTACAAATAGCAAATTTCCTTTTATCTTTTCATCTTGTATTTAGTTTTTCCATCATAGTGGGATCTTTGTGGCATCAATCTTACAACTTTTTGTTTTCTTTCCTCCCTACTTTGAATTAATTTTTTTTTTTTTTTTTTTTGAATTTATATTCTCAATTGATGCATAAATATGTCGTGACATATGTGAAGCTCAAGTTTTGTGTATTGAAAGGTGACCATATATTCTAAAAAGTTGGCATATTTAAAACATTGTTTTCTTTTTGTTTCATGATATTCTAAAACTAAAGCCATTTTGTACATTTTCCCACCTAACCTCTCTGGACAATCCCTTTCTCCCTAGTTCTAAAACAATACATGTCATAAGTCGGGGTTATCCCTTGAGCACTGGTCTTATAGAAAAAATACATTCATTTGTTTTTTTCCAATTGGTTTTGTAAAAAAAGTCACAACAATTAGACATATTTTTTTTAATTATGTAAAAGGAACATAACATATCCTGCAAAAAAAAACCGACTTCATTACAAGAAAAAGTTATATATCCATTTTTGATAGGACACAACTTTAAATCATAATAAAACAAGGAAATATATTTTTAATATCAATAAAATGGGCTTTATTGGAAAGAAAATTTTATGGAACACCAATTTTCAACAACGTTCCGCAGCATTTGCGGCCGTTTTTCGACGATAACTCTTCGAATGTTGAGTGACTCAACATAACCCCAAAGAAAATAATCACACGATCAAGGCGGCCAATTAATTGAGCCATTATGTGAAATCATTTTTTCATCAAAAGTTTCTCTGAGTAAATCAATTGTAGCGCCCGCTGCACGATCAGTTTGACGAATAGAACAATTATTTTGATTAAAAATTTCAACAATTTGCACGCGTTGCTCTGGTGTAAGTCGTCTCATAATGAAATTTTAAGCAAACTAAACAAAAAGCAACTATCAGCTGTTAAATGGATGCTCAAATAAAGCAGTGATGCTTTATGTACTGATGCTTGTGGTACTCTATAAAAAACACCCTATATTATTAGTAGCTTCATATAAAATTAAAACTTATTGTGCGAAATATACGAATTTTTTAGCAAAATCGTTATCAAAAAAATTAAATTTTGTAAAACAACATTAACGAAAATCCACAAATCATCCATTTAAGGTTACGACGTTTTGTTACTCTCAAAATTTAAAAGTAAAGTTGAACCTCGATTATCCGGTTCTCAAGCGACCGTTTATAGCACGGATAATCGAAATACACGGTTAATAGAGGTTATATAAAAACACAAAAAATTACATACATTCTACGGTTAGTAGAGGTATAAAAATAAAGCACAGATAATAGAGGAAAAATCACGGATAATAACCAAGCGGGCAGCATGCCGGTTAATAGATGTGGTTTCCAAATAAAATAATTGTGATTTGCGTTAACACAAAATAACTTACATTTTTATGCGAAAAATTATTCATTTACTATTTCCATTATCAAATCGCAGCTAATCAAAATATTTTTATTCAAATAAAAAACCAACGAAAGCTTAGCAATTTTTCTTTTCTTTTGCCTTGCTTACTTTAAAATTTTTTTCTTGCAGCTTTTATAAACTTTAAAAACAGATAAAAAAATGTTGATCAAAACCCCATAAACAGTTTAGTTAAATATGGAATAAGACATAGAAAAAATCAACAATAAAATTTAGATTAAATTAAATGTAGGGCGAATTTAAGTAAATGTTAAATATAAGACAACAAAATAATTAAAATTATATGCTAGAAGAATTAACCTTAACGAATATTCGCCTTGATTATATGTAAGAAGCAAATAATTTTTATGTATAAACAAAAGTCTTTGGAAACGACTTTATGAAAAATTACACAAAGATTATTTCTTAAAATTCTGATCCACTTATCAATCCTGATCAGAATGCTATACCTATATTTTATTTTTAATCCCCACAAAAAAATATTTAGTGGTTACGCTTTTTTGGGCAAATGTTTGCCAGATGTGACCGTACCCTTAGAATAATAATAACATCTAACTCTTGCCGAATACATTTGCCTAAAAATCACCATATAATCAATCATACATCACTAATTATACCCCAGAAAATCAATATGATGTCTTAAATTCATGAAGTGTTACCTCAACTCCAAACTTCGAAATAAATTGAGAAACAACAATAATATAAAATAATATACATACATATACATACATATATAGTTATTCTATAAGAATTACATACATGTGTAATTTCCTCTGAAACTGCCGAGAAATTTTGCAATTTCATGTTGGGTAATTCCCACAACTTGGTGCTCTTTTTCTATGATAATAAATAACCCAGCAAAGTCATTGTTGAATTTCATACGCTGGTATCGAGGCTTCTTTAGAAGATGAGAATGTTAATGCATTATTCTCACACTAAAGGTGTAGAGTGTATAGATCTTATTCGGGAATACCACCGATGAAACCGGAAATACTTTGAAGGATAAAGTAATAAACTTCGTGCAAACTGATTATTACTTTGATATTGTTCGGTTGCCCAGCATAAACTGCACTTATTGTTTGATATCAGGCAGCTCAAAAGCCTTGTGAAGGGTATTTATTCAAACGGTCTTAATATTCGGCAAATGCTCAACTACTGTTATACTTCCCAAAAACGTTGGTAGTTTTTTTACTAGGACTGCAAAATATTGACTTGTTTTGGTTTTAGGAGTTATTTGTATGACATGAACAGTGTTCGCAGTTGCCTTTTATTCTCATTTTCAATCCTATGTTCATGCACAGAGAAAACAGTGCCTAATAAATACCTAATAAAACAGACCAAAATTAATAAGATATCTCTACGGTTTTTTTCAAGAAGGAAGTCTTATTGTTTTAATAAGGAAAATCTTATTGAAAAAATCAAGAAGGAATCTTATGGTTTTTATTAGGTATTCTTATTGATTTTTTCAAAAAGGTTTTCGTCTTGATTTTATTAGGTATTCTTGTTCATTTTTCAAAAAGGTTTTCCTTATTAAAATAATAAGATAATAATTAGGCACTGTTTTCTCTGTTGTGATGTTAGGAAATACAAATTTGATGTCATCAGAACGTCATGGTACGTCCGGAATGTTTATTTACAACATTTATTTTTATTATCTGGATGGAGGGGTGATGAAAACTTTTTTATAAAACTTACGTGTTCAGGGAGTTGAACCAAGGAACGTCGGTTTAGTAGATTGGCACTCTAACCACCTCACTACTACACCTTACTATAGTATACATGTTAGCGCCACTTTATTGTAGCACAAAAAAATTATGAAAAAAATTGTTCCTATGTTGATTTATATATATGAAATTACAAGCTAACTAATGAAATCAAGAAGATATTCTTATTAAAAAAATTAAGAAGATGATTTACACATGATCATACAGGAACCTAATAAAATCAAGAAGAAAACCTTTTTGAAAAAAACAATAAGATGGCCTAATGAAATCAATAAGAAATCCCTTTTATTTACAATTCATATGAAAACCTAATAGAATCAAGAAGTTTTTCTCTATGGATTGTTATTTTGGTGCCAAAAATAACGGAACTTGAGTAAAAAAAATTGTAAATAACAAGTTTTCTTCTTGATTTTATGTGTTTTCCTTATTGAAAAAATTAATAAGATTTACCATATAAAAACAATAAGGAATCTCTTCGAAAAAATCTTCGCTTCTTTCTGCTGGGATACCCCTTAGCCAGAAAACGTTTCATAGAGAAAATCTTCTTGGTTCTATTAGGCAGTTTTGGCTCTGTGTGTGCGGTCAGCGGAATATTTCGAAATCATCTGACAACTACTTGGGTATGCAGCCTGATCGTGGCTGTTCACTTAATTAATCGTGAGACTCTTTAGAAGGTATCTATTGAATATTCAAAGATTATATATGTATTACTGTATAACGCTTTTATTAAGATTTGTTTTTTCAGTATTCTTCTTATAACAACATGGTCACTCTTTAACACAACAACACTTCTATTATTAAATACAAGAAGAAAAAGCTTTATTCATGTCATAAATAGACACAAAAATTAACAGAAAAAAATTATGATCGATCACTACAAAAAAAGGCGGCACACGTTAAAATCACTTAACATTATTGTGTTTTTTGTTGTTGTATTATTAACAGATTCGCTGCAATTGTTTATATGTATGTACTACAAAAGCAGCAACAACAACAAGAGATGCCATTCACTATTTAAACTCAGCACCTTACGATGCAGTCAAAACCAAGTCAGTTTCAATAGTTTCAAATTGTTTTGATAGATTCCATCACGGCGTAAAAGATTACGAGAAAATGTTAAATGCTGATCAAAAACATTTAAAGTTTATTTTATTCAATTCGTTTAGAGGAAAAATCAAATATAAAACAGCATCAATATTTGGTTGATCATCATCTGTTGTTACTAAAACAAAACAACAACATTGTGAGAAATAAATTATTGATATATATTTTTTTCTACTTTGCGTCATATTTAGCTGCAGGCCACAATATCTCAAGAACACACGACATCAAAACTTTTAGAAAAAACAAATAAAAAAAATTAAAACAACAACGGGACACGATTACAAAAAAATAAAATACCTAAAATCTATTACAAATACACTAAAATAACACTTTTCTGTGTTTCTAATAGATAATAGACGAATGAATAGATGGACGACGGATGGATGCATGGATGCTGCTTTTTAGTGGCTAAAAACAAAACAATCGTGATGGTATTTTTAAAACGTCACAGTGAGGCAACACAAAATTAAATCATGTTCTCACTTTAGTTCAAGCAAAAGTATTAGAACACTAAATATCAAACATCGAACTACATAATAACATTTAAATTAATTATTTAAACATGTAGATATGTAGTATGTGTACAAGAATAGTAGATTGTATTTTAAATAGCCATAGACTTTCTCTTTCGATGTATAAATCCAGTAAGAAGGAATTTTTGGAAATTCAAGTTAAAAGGAGATGAAAAATGTAAAAATCGGGGTAAAATCGGTAACCTTATACCTCCGGATCGGAGTAGAGTAGACATAAAATTCATACATCGTTATAAATAAATAAAAATATTGATTATGCTAAAACACCGAAAATGGTTAAAAATATGATTTTGTTACTTACTTGGTAGCTATTTTATCTTCTAAAGTAATAAAGTTAAAAATAAAGTTTAAGTTGAATTTTTGTCCCTTATTTTTTTTCACCGTATTTTCGCCATGTTTTAAAGAAAGTTAATAAACAACCTGACTTCCTTCCTGAATTGATTTAATAAGAAATTGTCTGCTAACAATGTACCGGGTTAAATGCTACCAGTATATAATTATTTATGAGTCTGGATATGTTATTAATTTTTGATTCAAATTTGTTTTCTTTAAAGTAACTCCCAAATAATATTGAGGATCTCGCTATAACGAATCGTGAGAGTAACCGTACCTCAAAAATATACTTTTTTCAATATATTTTTGCATTTTATATCTAATTTCAAGACAAAATGTAGAAAGTTTGGTAGGATTTTTTAAGTATCGTTCACCGCACAGTGGGCCAGAATGAAAATGTATTGGAAAAATATCTAAAATCTGCTTAATAGGTCAAATTCGATATAGTCCAAAGCTAAAGGATTTTGTAAATTTAATGCACCTTGTATAATATGAAGCCTGTATAGATATTTTCTAAACACATACAGTATCATTTCGTTTTCGCAAATAAATATATAATCTTGTGGGCTTCTTAAGGCAAAAAATGTCTAAATTATAAATATTTTAAAAGTTATAAAATTCCAAATTGTTAATTGTAACATCAAAAGACAATCGGATCCTATATCTGTTTCAAGGTCTTGCAGAGCTAATCCATTTTCTGTTTCAAACAACTAAAATGAACATATGAACTTTCCAAAACCCAGTGTTGAAACTGATATTGCATAAAAATCGCTAATTTTAAATTTATTTAAAAGTTTACTTTACAATTTTCCAAAAATTTTAAATAAATTTTTAAGCTATTGCATAGAGTTTTTCGCAGGCTTTGGCGACGAAATCAAGAAACTCTGTAACGATAAAAAACCTAAGACTAAGTTTGTTTCTTAAGTCTTTTGTTTTTTGAAGTGAAAACTTCTTTTAGCGCGGTGAGCATATTTTAGATGAGACTAAATCTCTGAACTCGCGACACCGAGACGCTTTTTTGTATAGTCTATGTATGATTACTAAACAGTGTTGCCACTTTTATCGGGATTTCTGGGATTTTGAGAGGATTTTTGTTCAATTTTTTGGAATTTTCGAAGGTGGTTTGCGCCCTGACTAAGGTTTGTGTCTTTGCTAAGACTTTGTGTCTCGACTAAACACAAGTGTCTTGGCTAAGTGTTTCCAAACTAGCAAGTGTCGTCGAATAAGCAAAAATATCTATATATGTACTAAATGACCCGCAAACGTTGTTGTGCCATACAAAATATTTCTAGTGCATATTTTGGGTGTTATATAAAAAATAGCGAATGTATTGTAATTGTGTGTCGATGATCGCCGATGAAAAAATACTAAACTATAATTTTCTGTTTGAAATACGAACGACGACGATTCTACTGCATGAGGCAGACATAGCGCCATCAACAACAAAAATAATTATAAGGTAAACAGAGCACCATCTGTTGGGTTAATAGTTTAGTTTATACAGAAGTTGCCCCCTCCCTCCCTCGTGCCGCTAGCGGTTTGAAAAATAAATAGTAGCCGATTCTCAGACTTACTGAATATGCATAAAAAATTTCATAAGAATCGGTTAAGCCGTTTCGGAGTAGTATTATTTCGAACATTTGTGAAACGAGAACTTTATATAACTGACTGATTTGGCTGAAAATTGGTAGCTTAGAACCAGGTGAAGGACTAGGGTGCCCCTTCTTTGTATGGGCACTTCCTGCATAGCTAAAAAGCTGAAATTTGGTACACAGGTAGGTCCCGATGAGCAATTAACGAAAGTGATTTTCAAACTGGCACTTTTCAACTAGCGGGACTAGGGTGCCTGTTCTTTATATGGGGCAAGTCCACTATAACTAGAAAGCTTCATATTAAATAACCTAACCGTTAACTGTTAAAAAACCAAAATTATATACATATGTATATATATAAATATTTATACAAAAACAACTTAGAATAAAGAAGTGATATCCGCACAAAAACATATACATATGTGAAAATAAGGCCAAGTTTCTATCCAAAAAATTTCGTCCGTAAAAAGTACTCAGATCAAAATAAGGACCAAGTTCTTCATAGGTTCAATACCATATCATTTCTTGGTAAGCTTCCCAATATTTTTCCAAGAATTCTTTCCCATATTAGAAAGGCAAAAAAATATTGCCAAGCTTACAGGTTGCCTTAATATAATTAATTAAAAACAAATATGCGTACCGCGCTAAAAGAAACTTACACTTCAGTTTCTGTCGGCAGTCCCGGAGTGCTTCCCGTAATTTTTTTTTAAGTATTTGAATCGCCCAATGTATGTCAACCCCTAATGTATGCTATTGATTTTATAAACAAAAAGTATTGCCAGAACAGATTTTTACATGTAGGTAAACACAAAATGGCGTACTTACGAGCAATCGTGGTTGACAAAAAATGATATACACAAAGAAACCGACAATCGTAGGTTTTTAGTCTTAACTTTTAGCTTTTATCGCGCAGCAACCGGAGTAGACGCGAAAGGCTTCGACGTGTATGAAGGAGAAACTTTGTTTTTTTTTATTTTACCGAGTTTTTAACACAAAAAGACTGATTTTTATACAATTTTGAGAATTTTTCTGGGTCGGGAATATTGAAATTATTAATTTGGCCGTAACTCCGTAAATAGAAGCCGTAGAGCAGTGAAAGTTGCAGCATTCGGAAAATCGAAAATTTTTAGTAATTTGCCCAAAATATCTCCAATAACAACCGAGTTAGTAAACAAAACATAATAATGTAATTGCATAAGTTGATAAAAAATGCTATGTAATAGCTTTACCGCGGCAGTCCGCGAGTGCCACACGTCTTTTAAATAAAATTATGCTCTTAATAGCATCTAAGTTGACCTATAAATATTTTATTTTTTTCTCTCACAGAATTTTTGAAACAAAAGAATATTAATGACAAACAGGTGCCAAAATACAGAAAAAATTATCTTGAAAAAGCAAACATCAGCCAATGCGGCAACAAATGATAAATTGTGTGATAAGATTCTTGACTTAGGAGTCATATTTAAATATTTTAGTATTGAAACTTTTTTGTTTATGGATTTACTTTTTTGCTGCTGTGTGTGTGTGTGTATTTCACAAACAACAATTCATTATCTAAACAATTTCGTTTTTTTGTTCAAATGTCCATTTGCCACAATTGCACATGTCATATTTATTATTTAGTCGTAGATACATGTGTCATGTTTATTTAAGTGTCGTGGCTAATGCAATGAAACCAAATGTAAGGAAATCATCGGTATTTATACTAAACAATCAAATTGGCACAGAGAAGAGGAAAATATGAATTGAAACATACAGCAAGTCATTAAGTCGCATAAATATTTCGCTCTTTATTGCAACAATAACAAAGCAACAAATATCGCACACAGCGTTACCGTTCACCCGACTAATGGCGCAATTTGACCCTTTTTCGGCGGTCTGCGATTTTTTGTGAGACTTTTTTTTTTTTTATCACCGACTTTTGCGACTTTTTTAATTTTGTTGCAAGTTGTTACCCTTTTTAGAAGTTTCTCACAAAAAGCATTTAATTTGCAGTAAATTAAAAAATGTTTTTATTATTTTTATAAAAAAAATCGTGAAAATTTAAAAGCAATTCGCAGATTATTGTTCATTTGGCAACACTTTTATTATCATCATGGTGAAATAAGTATATGTATAACAAAAAAGTGGATAATGCTTGTCTAAAATTACACCATTTTGACGTGTGATATCCACAAAATTATCATAACAAAAAATAATGAGCTGCCGTTACGAGACCACCTGGTAAACTTATTTCACCACGCTTGTCATGTATACAATTTTGGCATAAAATTGGTAATTTAAAGAATTCGTTAGACGAACCAATGTTTCCGAATCTGTACAAACTTGGCGTACATGTATTAACTCTACCTCACAGCAGTGCTTGTGCAGAAGGAATTTTTTCGAAATTAGCTTTACTTAAAAATAAATTAAATAATAAATTAAAAGTAAAAACATGCAACACTATGCTGTCAGCCTTAAAGTTAATAGATAAAGATATAGAATACTGTATTCCCTTTAATGAACTTATTTTTAAATATAGAAATGAAATTTCAAAAAAATAGTATTTATGTATGTATTCCTTAGTTATATTATAGAATAAAAATTTGTTGAATATATTTGTATATTCACCTAAAAAATATAAGAAATAATGCAGCAAAATCAAACGGATGCAATTAAAGTAAAAAGCTCACTGTGGTTTACTTAGAGATTTTTAAATTTTGTAAAAAATATCTTAACCTAACTTGATTTTTTTAGCAGAAATCCCATTCATTTGACTTTGGCAGCATACGACAGCCAAATTTATTAAAACTTAAGTAAATTTGTTCAATATACGTGAAAATATGTATTGAAGCATATATAATGCATCTGAATATGTTAAAAAATATGATAAAAATGGATTCTGCAATAAGCTTTTTATATTGTATCAATTGTTTTTTTTTTTTGTTATGCTTTTTATTAATAAAAAAAACGTTAAAAAAAGATGTGCGACTTTATTTTTATAAAACGACCTTTTGTGCGACTTTTCAAAAATTCCTAACGGTAACCCTGATCGCACATAATTTGTCGTTTGTTTTTACAAATTATTTGCTAAGGAGTTTTTTTCTCGTTGATTTTTTTTTCTTTTTTTTATTCGCTCTATGCCTTATAACATGTGAAAACAATCAAATGGCTCATTTGTGTACTTTTAAACGAATATATACATACTACTACGTCAGTATAATATAATGTTGCTACATGCAACATTTACCCATCCAGTGTTTTGAAAACAAATATTTTGGCATCCTAAATGTTTGCACATGTTGAGCGTTGTGTGTCGAATAAATAAATAGATATTTTTTGTTTAAATACCAAATTTTTACAATTTTGTTATTTACTTTACTTACACAAGTATGTATGTATGTATCTGCTTCTGTAGTATCTATAAATATTCGTATATTAAATTATATAAAATTGTATGTGAATGCATTTTTTGTACATCAAGAATTATATGTAAGTGTGACAGTTTAATTGTGTTTTTTTTTCTACACACAAAATGGTACCTTATTGAAAGGTACATGTAATAATGCAACTTGTTATTTCATTAAAACAAAACACAACTTATAAAAGAGTGGAACGCTCTGTTTTTAATAGCTGACAGCTAAATTTTACAGGACACTCTCAACACTTTCGATTTATGTATATGGGACAGAAAGAGCAATGCCTTTACACATCACCCTATTGGAGAGCTTAACATTTTTAAGAAACGAACACCAAAGTACACTTTCTGCATGGAGATGTACCATATTACTGTACAAATGAAAACACCATAAGTTTCTATTAATTTCCATCTATATAATATTATGTATATAAAAATGAATTTGGATTGTATGTTTGTCTCTTTGTCTGTTTCTATGTACTTTATAGGAATCTTTTAAAATTCAGGGTGTGTTACTTTAAGGGCAAAATAAAACTTTCTGCAAAATTTTGTAGTGGCACGACGAGGGGTGCTGAAATAGAATATTATACATTTTATATATTTTCTCTATCTTTATAACGGAAAAGACAGGAGTTACATGCAACAAAGTTTAGTAGTGTAAATACGGTAATTGTTCATATTTCCTAAAACAATGGAAAAATTCAACATCAAACATCATTTTATATTTAAATATACACGACAGAATAGAAGAATGTTGATTGCGGTCGTAATCCAAAATGATATTGGCTAACATGATATTGATATTACACAGTGGGAATTTTGAATAGAGAAAGAGAACGCAATTGTCATATCCTTATAATAACTAGACGCAATTAGATAAAATTGTTTAGACCGTAGTAAACATTTAGTAGTTATCGGATCTATATGTGATTTATTTAATTATTTCCAACTTTTTTTCATTTAATGAAATTTATTTATTAAAAATCTGTTTGGATGGAAGTGATTACTGATAAATTATCTTAATTAAACAAATTTGTGTGTAATTAAACCTTTAAATCAACTATAAATCAACACCTAATAACAGCTAATACATAAATCCAATTAATGCTACATTAATTGGTTTAATGGATTCTAACATGAATACTGCTTACAAAATAACAAACTTATCAGCTCCCAGCCATAAATCAAATAAAACAAAAAAGTACAAATACGAAAATGCAACTTGTTTGGATAACGAGCCACAAACAAAATTTGTGTAAATATTTATGGCAATTCGATCATAAAAACTCTTCTACAAGGAGGGAATAACTAACTTTCTTTTTCATTAGTTTTAACACCTGCTTTGAAGAATTAAAACATTGAGATGAAAGATTTTATTTCTGGTAAAACATTGTAACACCATATCCGTTCAATCAAAGAGGGAGAAGAAAAGTCAAAACAACACATACGAATATTTATAGTTTCATCGGACAGACTAATACTTTTAACGCGTTCTACGTTACTACGATACTTCGCATCCACTCGTAAACTTATAAATCTCTAAATCTTTCTCAAATTGACATAATTATTGAGAAATTTATGATTATTACAAAAGATCTGATGTGAAAAAAAAACTAGAAAAAATTAAAACGTCAAAGCAATTCATTCGTACGGCACAAACCCCATACAAACATAAATACATCTATGGTCGCACACACACACACATACACAAACTGTTATTACTGATGCCTGGGATTCCCTTCATATAATTTTCTTTTAGTAGTTTCATAAGATTAAACACAATGTTTATTTATTTAAAAACAATTCATTTGGAATATTCTTTAATAAAAGGGGAAGCTTAAGTGACCAATTAAGTATTTAAAATACGACTTTATACGTTTTGTAGCAGATAAATAGATGAAAAGAAAGGCAAAGAGCCTGACAGGGAGAGACAGACAGACAGACAGTCAACGAACGGACATGGTACCTTTTTGAAAATATTTTTTTTTGTCGATTCCATATGTATATCACAGCGATACTAAACTGAATTGAATTAAATATATTTACATTAAAATTATAAAACAAAGTGATTAAAAAAACTAACAAAAGCAACAAAAATTTTATATTAAATAAAAATGTATTTTCAGTTGTATCGAAATCATGTTGTAGTTTGTTTAATAAAAGAAAAATTTATTCTCAGAATTTAAAAAAAAATATTATTAAAATTAAAAGAATAGATTATAAGAATTAATGTTGTTTGTATGTATGTTAAACAAGTATAAAAACTATTTTTTAAGGAATATGTCAATACACTACTGGCACTACTAAATTTAAATGGAATTTATTATAAAAATGCACAATGGGATGGAATAAGTTCAGGTGCATATATTAACATAGCTTCAGCGTATAGATCACAAGTATTTAAAAGATTAACAGATAGAATTTTACAATGTCGTGAGGGAAGGGTTATACTTAAAACAATAACGGCTATCCAGGCGAAGAAATTTTCAGATGTAATAGACTCCCTAAATGCTGAATTTTTGTTTTCTTTATAAAAAAATGACATTTATTAAGAACTGTTTTCACATTTTTAGTTCGATTAATTATAAAATAGTTTTTTTCAGTTAAATTAATTGTGAAAATCGGTCCACAAATTGGGAAGTATATTAAAAATCAATATATATTTGCAAGGTGGCGAGGGGCCAATAGGCACTCCGATTTCTCCAAAAAAAATTAAAGGACCAAAATCCAAGCAAACCCTTTTAAACATAAATAAATTTTGGGGAGGGTGTTGATAAATTTTCCCATCGGATTTCAATCGGAATACGAACTTTTTCAAACAAACAAGGAATTGTGAAAATCGGGTTATAAATAGAGGAACTATGCGATATTCGACAGTTTGGGGGACAAGTTTCCCAATTGACTAGGGCAATGGGACAAAATGATTGAATTAGTGTATTGTCTTACGTCCTTGACAGGTGTGCGAAATTTTTAATAAATCCGGACATTTAAAGATGTGGTCACCCTATGACAAGAATTTCTTATGAAATCCTTGGCAAATTTTAATAAAATAAATAAGAGATTTATATTTCGTCTGAGACATATCGGACTGAACTCCGATAATAGGTTTTATATTAACGAAAACCTTACAAAAACCAACTTTAAAATTTTTCGTACTACTTTTAGCCTTAAAAAAAGCAGTCTCATACACAGCACTTTTGCATTACGTGGGTTTGTTCACATTAAAGGAACATCAGATGATGAATTACTGCAAATTGATGATATTAAACATTTGTATGAGTTGTTTCCATCTGCTACAGATATGGATATCATCGAAAACAACCGTGACGGCCAACCTAGAACTTTTTTAATCCTCCAATTAAATAAAATCATTAAAATAATTTTTATGACACCTTGCCTTGTAATAAATTTAGTTTATTAACAAAAATTTTTATACAATTTATACCATATAACTTCCTTTTTAATACTTCTTCAAATTGTTATTATTTTAGATATTTGATTGTTGCGTCTACTTAACACAAGAGGCGCCTCAACAATGCTATAAAAATGAACAATGTACTGCATACGTAGCGGCCATTCCCTGAGTGTTGGTGCTAATTAAAAAAAAAAAGAAAAATGAGTTGTGTAAATTATTGGCATAAGGTACTTATGTATTTAAGTAACTTTTTCTTTTAAATTAAACATTTACATATTTTCGTTTTTTTTCTTCATCCTTTTAGCATTTGAATAATTCTAAAGCTAGGTCCATATTGTCATAACGTTCTATTTTTAAAATACTGTTTAAACAAGAGTATTTATTTTTCTGCTATTTGGGTTTTAAAAGATCAAATTAGCTGCTAGCACCACTGCTGTAATCTTTGATCTGTTTCGCTTTTATTCTCTTCAGAATATTATTCAACATATATTGTTTTTATTCTGTAAAAATATGAAACCGAACGCAAAATCATAAAAAAAAAAAAAAATATTTGTGTAACATTAGGATTAAGATCAGTCTAGATAATCTTCTCAAAATATTAATCATGTAATTCCTCAACAATCAAATAGGAATTTCCGGTTATATATCATGATTTGGCATATTTCCACAATAAACTTAATCATCGATAACCAAACACAAAATTACTAGAAAATGGTTAAAAATAAATTTAATCTTTTTAGTTACTCTGATCTCTAACAATTACATAAATCTTAACAACAACTTGTCATTTTTATGAAGAAAGATTTTTAAATAAAATTCTGGAAATGCATTTAGAAGATTAAGAAAAAATTATTAGCTTACTTTCAAGATGATATACGCATGTTAATCGCTGTCTTGAAAATCATGATCCATGATCAGCATTATTAAATTGTTAATATTATTTGGTAGATATTTTTTGTTACGGTGAAATATGTTGGTAAAACAAACAAAGAATTGACAAACATTTTCTTAATTCTATTGGTTTTACAACTTGTTTGCTCCACTTATGTTTATTGAACATTATTATAAATTTTATTTCAATGGCCTAACTATTCAGTAAAGTGATCAATTTCTTTTTTTTTATATCATGCCCGCTATTCTTTTTGTAATGTGAAACAATTTCTGTATTTTGTTCTTTATTTAACAAAGTATTATTAAAATGTTAACGTAAAAAAATAGTAAAAAATTAATTTATGCCCTATTACAGTTTACAACTCAACCGTAATTAAGTTGAAATTTTTCAAATTGGTATTATCGATTACAGCTCAACCTGTAAAAAATGTTAAAGTTGAAAATATTTCGTATTACAACTTTTTTGTGATATTATCGATTACAACTCAGTGTTAGTGAGGTTGACCAAAATGCCAAGAAATTACAACTGCTCAGTAGCAGTGTTTATGGCCACATAATTTCCAAAAAAAAAATAAAAAACTGAATGGCATGTCGATAATTGTGGGTGCCGTGTGTTAGTTAAAAAAACACACACAAACAAACAAAAGATGCATGCGATTTTCTCTGCAAAGAAAGTAACAAGAGAAGAATTGTAGAAATGATGAAGGAACAAACGAGAAGAGTGCTCAAGAAAAAGATTTCTTTCATTGAAAGGCTAATAAAATATATTTGTAATTGTATTTATTGTATTTTTGTTTTCTTAAAGAATTAATTATGAAAATTCTCTTTGAACATTTAAAAAAGTATTTACATCTAGAATAAGGTCGATTGAGTCGTCCGTTGGTTAGAGCAGAACAAATTAATTCAGCTAAAGCAAACGGTTTACTGAAGATGGTGAATTTTACCGCAATTTTCTCTGTTTACCGAACCTTTTTTTAATTATTAGAATCTAATACAAATGATTCCTGTTAAATGCCATAACAATTGCCAACTTGAATTGAATGCTTAAAAATCTATGTCAGTTGTATTGCAAAAGTCTCAGCACATTTTATGAAGAGGTAATTCGCAATTTCGTTTGAACATCATCTAATTAGCATAAGTGCATTTCAAGTTTTTAATGTAGACCATGAATTTGTCTCATGCCTCTGTATATCGGAATAAGTAAAATTTTAGCATTTGCGTGACGCTTCACTCCTTTGAACCACAAAAATCAATTGAAAATGAAATTAAATCTATCGGCAATATTCTGAAAAACGTATATCGCTAAAAATTAGCGTTTTCCATTTGAAAAGGCCAGAGTGTTGTTCTGACAAACGAAGCGCTAGAAATTTGGCGTTTTCAAACCACCTTCTGAAGCGATCTGGAATATTTTACATAAACTGCACTTTGAAGAGAATATTAAATGATTCACAGATGAAATTTAATATATTTTCTTTTCAATTAGAGGAAACACGATACAAAATTTTACAATTTTAATAAAAAAAATTGCAATTTTAAAATTTCATTTGAGTTTGTTGCTTGTCTACCTCAGTGTTTTTCCCTTAGTGTTTTTCTTTTAATTAACATTTCTTTTGATTGTAGCTCTTTTAAAGCCAATATACATTTATTTTGTTTACTGTTTATTTTATTTAAGAAAAAACATACATATGTTTATATTGTTCGAACATAGTTGCGAAAATTAGCAAATCGTAGTGTTTTCAGAACATGACAAAATACGTTTTGCGTTTTTAAAACAGTATGCGATTTGAAAACTCTGGTGACATAAACAGGCTGACAGCTCCCACAATTTATGCCATTAAATCCATTCTGATTCTGTTGCCTATGAAAACGATGCACTTAACTAAACTACCCTCGCATTACTTTTTTCATACAATTTTGTCTCGATTTGCTTGATTGCTGTGAATATCATTTAATACAATAATTAAGAAAAGTATTTGGATAAAACTAGTGTTGAACAAAGGAGGTGTAACAATTGACTGTCACATTAAAGAAATAACTAACATTTTTATTTGATTTTATATTATTTTTGTTTTGTGTTTCTTTTCAAAGCAAATTGGATTGTTTGTTTAATATATTTGTTAGCCCTTTTGTTGACTATGTTTTTTTAAGTGAATGGGTCTGATGAGCCGATATTTATTTACTGCAGGTGCATTGAACCGCCCAGCAGGAGTTGTTGAAAAGACTTTTATTACATAATTTTAAAATATTTGCTTGGTACATTCTTAAACATAAAATTATCAAAGCTTCATTTAATTTTTGTTTTTAAGGAATTTGTCTTTTCAACGCATAATTTTAATATAAAGAGAAGAGAATTTGGAGTTATTAAAAAATATTTATGTCTGAATATTGCATAAATATAATAAATTTACCAATGAAATTTATATGAAAATGGGTGTGAATATTAAATATGTTTTATAAATAACAGTCGTCCTATTGTATTTAAAACTAAATATTGATATAAAATCTATTCAAATAGAAAAATGTATTTTCATATATTGAATATGCATAACAATCTCATTTATTCTCAATATGATTAGCGGGCAAGAATTTTTTGTTATTTTATGATGCCACTGATTTTTCATTGTTGAAAGCAAACAAAATTCAGATCTCCTGATGGGAAATGGTGAAATGAGTTTAATGGTGGCATGTATGTTTGATGGGATCAAAGTAAAAGTATATTGAATGTATAATAAGGCTATATTAATTTGTGATATTAAAATACTCCAATCTAGCAAAAGCTTTGTTGTATTTCTTGTATTTAAAATATCAAACTACAATTCATTTAACTGAAAACAGAAATCTCTTAAGAGATATTGTCGAGATTGTTAGAATCATTTAAGTTGTAGGAAGGTTATCTTTTAGTTTCTGAATTAATTAATTTTGCCCCATTTAGCAAGTTAGGAGGACTTAAATTTGATAAGAATGTGATTAACGCTCGGACTTTAAGCAGCCGTAAGTGTGACGTCAAATCAGAAGAATTAAGCCAATTTCATTGCCAGCAGTAATATTATTCGTGTTAAAATACTTGTAGAATTTTCCAATGATTTTTTTTTTGGATTATTAAATTGTCAGTAACTTTTGTTGGTGAAATTATTTCTCTCTATCAAAGATTATGATTTTCTCTATCAGTACATTTTGTAGGGCAGAATTTACCACTTTTGAACAATATTGTAAGCTGTGAACTCTTCGACCAGTTTCACTACAATTTTATTTCATTGCTGTTAGTCTAAAGATAGTGTTTGCTGAATTATTTAGCGTGTTGACTGCAAAGCAAACTATTACTAGTTTCTCTCATTTTCATTAGTGTGGCATTGCATTAGTTGTTGTTGGACTGTTTAAGTGATGAAGGCATGTCTTTAATCACTGAAAACTAATCTGGTAGTGATTGACAACACTGGTCAACAAAAGGGAAAAAAATTGCTTGTTTTCTGTAATTTTTTTTGTTTCTATCTAAAATTGAGGCGTATTTTTTAAATACGTCAACAGTTTTTCCCCAACAACTTTTGTTTTTTAATTCATAGGTAGCTAGCTACCCACTTTTACTATTTCTACTCAAGAATGATAGAAATACAGATTACGCCTTCCCGAACACAAAAATTGAATTTTCTGCGTATGTGGGTTAAGTGACGTCACGAAACATGCTGACATTTGTTAGTTGTGTAAAGATAACAGTGGGGCAGTTCCTTAATTTTTTCCTTAAATAATTTTATTAGAAATGTTTGTATTTTGTTTTTAATTTAATGACAAGTCGATCGACAAGAACCACAAGAGTGCATAGAGTGCATTAAACCAAAATTAACTCAAAAACAATGGTAATACATTTATAAACTAAATTTGCTTCTTAAGATGGATTCAGACCTCTAAGAAAGATAAAGTGCGATATGCACATTTGGACTTTTAAAATTTTTATATGAAGTTGCAAACTGTCTTCGTTTGTGTCAGTGTTGGTTTTTTCGTTTGTTCTTCATACGCTAGTGTTTCTGTTTAAGTTGCGATAGCGTTGGCTTCTTTTGTCCGGACTGCTCCCGGTTTCAATTATAGAGTTGTTCTCTTACTAAAGCTTATATAGCTTAGATCCCACTATCGACACAATGTACCGATTTTCGACGGCTCACTAAAATAAAGTTATAAGTAATAAGCTAAATTTGCATTATTTGTCAACTAATTTAAATATAAGACATAATTGCACCACACTGCATTGGCAATAAAGCCATATAGACTTATTCCAGAATTAATTGAGAAATAATGCAATTTTGGTTTAGTACTTATGACTTTATTTCAATGAGCCGACGAAAATCGGTACATTGTGCCGATAGTGGTATCTAAGCTTAAATCCTATGTGCAATTAGTAAATAAAGGACTGCACAAACCAAAATAATTCTAACTTACCCATTTCATATTTTAATTTTCTTTCGAAATCGCCCTGCTTAAAATGTAAATTCCCTCTCTAAGGATCTTAGTAGTCTCTCGCCGATTGCCAAATTTTATCCAAAGATTTTTTTGATCACAATTTCTCACTTGATTTTTTTTTTCATCGCTATGCATGCATTTGCCCACTGCGGACTTAATGTTTACAATTTGCTTCAAACTTTTGAGCAACTTTTTTTTGCACTTAAAGCTTTTTAACACACTTCACACACGGTTAATATAATAATTTATAATTTTTTTTGCACCATATTTTAAAACTTTAAAATCAAAATTCTTCATCTATAACGAAATCCAATAAATTAATTTTTGGAGAACTGTCAATGTGATTTTTATTGTATGATTGCCAAGTCTCATCGAATATAACCTTTTTTAGCCAAATCTAGGAATTAATCTACATAGAATATTTTGACTCCTCCGATTTTTAAATAATTTTTTCATGTGGTATGCATTTTGTCTATATTTATTACATACGAAGGAAAATAAGTTTATCTTGGAGCTTTTGGGTTTTGTAAATACATTTATATATGTGATGGAAATCGACCGATTTGAAAAGTAAATCGCTTTTTCAAATCGACATGTGATAGATTTCGATCGATTTCATGTTCCACTATTCTTTTGTTTCTACATATGTTTTCCAAATACAAATGTATAAGACGGCATAAATAAATGTAAGTATGAGCATGTGATTGACATAGATAAATGTGTATGTATACATATTTGTATATTTAAAGAAACATTTAATTTTGCATCAACAGAAATTTTATAATTTAAATTTAAACAACGCCTTGTTGTTGTAATTTCCCTAATAAATTTTTAGGTAATAAGGCGAATTGCGAAAATATTGAACGAAGGTATTTAAGACACAATTCGCCGTCTTTAAGTTTGCTAGAAGAAATGTGGGTACTTACATGCATATTAGCAGATTTATGAAACATTTTCATTTCACCAAAGATTGAAAGCATAAGAATGGCTTTCCTATGAAACAAAAAATTACTTTTTTCTATATATAAAAAAGTTTCACGTACATTTTTAGTACACTTTCTACGCTTTTCGTTAAAGTAAAATGAGACGATTTAAAAACGAATTTAATTAAACTGGCATTATCGAAATTCATCACATAGCCAAAATTGTCTCTTTTAATGAAACAAAAAGAAATCTGAAATCGACGCAATAAATCGACGCATGTTTCCTTATCACAAAATCGATTTCTATCACATACCTGATTCTCAATTTTATGACAGATTAAAAATTACTGAGAGCTCAATATATTGCTGATTGGCTCCAAATTTAATATATCAATTATACCTACATACGAGGTTCCTTCAAATTCAACACACTGCAGATTATGACGTTCATATTTATCTTCCGAATGTAAAATATTCCAATTTTGAATCATTATTAGTAATTATAAATTAAAAGTTTTTTATAAAAACACAGCCCTAAATGATTTGGAAATACATGGAATAGGCAACCCTTTGCTGGGTTAAACTACGTCATCAAATAGAAAAGCATGCGCAAGGCGTAATCTGTATTTCTATCATTCTTGATTTCTACTTATATATTGTTTTTATTTTTTTTGTACATTAAAATATATTTTGTTAATGTTTTAGATATGACTTATTCAAGAAGATGTTTATGCTTAATCCAGATTGTTTTGCTATATTTGTGGACTTTCTAAAAACAGCGTATCATCAAAAGTGGCGAATGTTATAATTTTCTTAATTTTCCAGGATTAAGTACAGAAAAACTAAAAGAGGGTATTTTTAATGGGCCACAGATTAGCCAACTTAAAATTCATTTGTTTTGGTTATGAATAATTTCCTAGGCAAAAAGAATTCGTCGAGCTCGATAAGTGCATGATATCGTACTTGCAACAGCTATGGTTCAATATGAGTATAAAAATTCACTTCCTGCACCCACATTTAGAACGATTTATACAAAATCTGGGAGATTTGAATGAGGAGAAGGGTGGAAGATATCACTAGAATCTTCTTACTATGAAAGAGCGTTATCAGCGAAAGTGGGACTCATATATTATGACATACTACTGCTGAAGTTTGCAACGAGATCTACCTAAACTCGTTTATTCAAGAAAATCTTATAAAAAACATTTAATTTAATAGTGTTTCAATAGAAATTTTGTTAACCTATTTATTATATTCTGGACCATATAAATACACAAGCAAATGTAAACAACAGCCACTTCTAACGTCAGTAAGAAGAGTCGTGGGCGAAATATAACTAATAGAAAAAGTTTCATCTTTAGAAATTTATTGAGTCTACTTAACATCAGAGGTGCTGCAAAACTGCTCTAAAATTTAACAAAACGTAAAATAGTAGAGTTTTTACCATTTAATTTTTCTACCCTATGCCTTTCTCTCTCTATTTTTGGCAAAATCCATTGCATACTTAGGGGTCATCCTCTGAATACCGATCCTTAAAAAAATATGAGGAAACTTTTTTAACAGACGTTGTTGGCAATAATTTTTCGTATCTTAGTTAGTTTTCGCATCTCAGCATATAGAATATGAGACTTCTCACTACTAAATTGATGTTAGGTGGTGACTTTTTTTTATTTTTCATCATACAAATATAAATTGATTTTGTTTTTTTTTTTTTTTTTTTTTGATAATTTTATTATTTATTGAATCTTTAATTATTTATATTAAATTATCAATAAGTTTTTCAAATCTTAAATCTAAAAAATATTAAATATAAGTTTAGCCAATGCTAAACAAAATTTTTAATTTCAACGGTTAATTTTGGTTGTTTTACATCTCTCGTGAACGGCTGAGAAAAAGAGTATCCCTTCTTTTCAGCCGGGTGTGGCCTCTATAATGAAGAATATTGCGCGCAAGTGGATTTGGGTGCAACTCAAGTTTTTTTATATATTTTTTCGCGTGTTTTGAAAATACTGTCTTCACTAACGGAACGTCTAGGTCTTTATGAATTCGATGGTTTCTGACATACCAGGGGGCTGCTGTTATTGTACGTAGAATTTTATTCTGTCGCCTTTGAATTCTTTCGACATTCGATGCTGAGGCAGTGCCCCATAACTGGATTCCATAGGACCATATTGGTTTCAGGATCGCGTTGTATAGTAGAAGTTTACAGTCTAGGCTCAGTATAGAATTTCTTCCCATAAGCCAATTAATTTGGGCAGTTTTTAATTTCATTTGCATCAACTTTGCGTCTATATGCGATTTCCATGTTAAACGGCGATCAAGGTGAACGCCTAGATATTTGACTACAGTATGTTGCGGAATAGTCTCAGTGTTGATTTGTATAGGCGGGCATGTTTCCCTTCGCAACGTAAAAGTGACGTGTACACATTTCTGTTCGTTAACTTTTATACGCCATTGTTTAAGCCATCTTTCCAATTTGGATATATACCCTTGTAAGTTGATGGAAGCTTCTACTGGATTTTCATGGACGCTTAAAAAAGCTGTATCATCGGCAAATGTTGATGTATGAATGTTATTGCTTAACGGTAAGTCAGAGGCATAAATTAAATAAAGTAAGGGACCGAAGATGCTGCCTTGGGGAACTCCGGCTTCGATCGACTGCGGAGGGCTTAAAAAATTGCCTTCCCTAACGACAAATTTTCGTTCCTCTAAATAGCTTTTTAAAAGCTTGACGATGTTTGCGGGGAGATTGCGTGTTAATTTGTGGATAAGACCTTCGTGCCATACTTTATCGAAAGCTTGAGAAACATCTATAAAGAGCGCAGAGCAAAATTTCTTTTTTTCAAAGGTGTCTCTAACTACGTTCACAAGTCTGTGAGTTTGTTCAATAGTGCTATGTTGTCTGCGAAAACCGAATTGATGATCTGGAATGCATCCACTTCTAGTCACTATAGGCATCAGCTTGCTCATATACAGCTTTTCAAATAGTTTTGAAATGTTGGGCAATAAGCTAATAGGCCGATAGGATTCAACCTTCGTATGATCCTTGCCGGGCTTTGGTATCATAATAATCATCGAAACCTTCCATTCTGCAGGATAGTATTGCAGCCGTAGAATACTGTTAAAAATGAAGAGTATAACTCTTTTTGCAATATAAGGCAGTTGTTGAAGCATTTTGTTGCTTATTTTGTCGACACCTGGGGCTTTTCTGGTGTTAAGACTAGTAATAGTATTTTCAATCTCCGTCATGTTAAATCTCATCGGTATTTCTGGTAAAGAGACGACTGGTGGCAGTTCAACAATATCAGCAGAAATATTCGGGGTAAATACTTTTTCTAGGTGCTTAACAAATAGATCACCTTTTTCAGCATCAGTTCTTGCCCAGTCACCATTTGATGCTCGTAATGGTGGTTTACAAATCACTGGCCTTTTAAGTCCTCTGGCTGCACGCCACAGCGAATAATCTGTTGACGGTGTTGCATCGAGTTCTTGTAGAAATTTTTGCAGCGAAGCTGTTTTTTGTGATTGTAAAACTTTTCTTAGCTGCTTGGTACACTCCTTAAGCCTTAATTTTAGCTGAGGCGATCTGTAACGTTGCCATTCTCGTCGAGCTCTCCGTTTTTCAGTCAGTAGCCTTTCTACATCTGCACAAAAAATATTGTTAAATCTCGCTTGTTGATTTGGTTGAATTGAAGAAGCATTAAGAGCAGCTTGTTTAGAATGTGCTTCAAACAACCTAATAGAATTTTCTATGTCAGCAGGTGTTCTCAATGGCATATTTACCGTGCAATGAGCACTCAAATATTTTTTGTATTTCAGCCAGTTAATACGTGCAGGTGTCAGCGGTAAATCACATGTTGGTGTTGTAGTTGTGTGTGAGTAAATAGTGATAATAGTAGGCGAGTGATCTGAAGACAAATCCAGAGATGCTTCTACTTCAATCATTTCGCTGGGCACCCCTTTCATAATCCCAAAGTCGATAACATCAGGAATTTTTTGACGATCCGTTGGCCAATATGTTGGCTGACCACTTGAAACTACATTCAAACCCATTTTTGAAATTGTGTCAAACAAAACACGACCCTTGGGACTGATTAAACGTGAGCCCCAAAAAGTGTGTTTAGCATTGTCGTCGCCAGCTGCTAGAAAACGGGACCCCAGTGTTGTATAAAATGCGGTATATTGACTCTCTGAAATTGAAAACCTGGGAGGAGAGTAAACAGATGATATCACAAGCTTTTGATAAAAAATTTTCAATGCAGATGTTCGTTGCTTGAAGATATTCTTCACGAAGGTCGTTTAGTAGGTAGTGTTTTATTCGAGTTTTTATTAGGATTCCAGAGCCACCACAAGCTCTACCTTGAGGATCCTTGGTGTCGTAGAAATTATATCCACTAATTCGAAAATAGCTTCGGGACGTCAAGTGAGTTTCTGAGATAAGCATAACATCGATTTGTTTATCCAGAAGAAAATATTCAATTTCATTTTTGTGTTGGCAGATGCCGTTTGCGTTCCAAAAACAGATTCTTAAGTTCATGGTTTGTTCAATACAGCCTGCAACAAGGTAGACTGCATTTTCAACATTTCCTGCATCATACAGGACATGTTGAGAGTGAATGTATTTACTGTTTGTATAAGGATCTCTATTGAGGCTTCAATACGACTAAAATTGTGCCCTGATTCTTCATTTACTGGTACAGTTTTTTGCGCCGGAATCTGGTTACTCTTTAAAATATTAGCGTATGAAGATTGACTATTAGGTTTTTGTTGAGTAAGAGTCGTGTTAGACTTTAAAACATTTGAGTATTGATTATGGCTAGACGACGGTTGAGGTAACTGTGGGTAGTTTAAATGAGTGTTGGGCTGAGCGGGAGTAGCATTGGTTTTTCTGTTCGACGAATTTTTAAAAAGAGAATAAAGAGGGCAGCCCCTATAGTTGGCAGTGTGGTTTCCGCCGCAATTACTACATTTTTTTGCTTTGGTATCACCTTTTATTTTGTCACAGTTAGCGGTACTGTGTAACTCGCCACATACAACGCAAACGGTAGGCAACTTGCAATAAGTTTTGGTATGGCCAAATTCTTGACAGTTCATGCATTGGATAGGTCCATTTTTTTTATGTGGCATCTCAACGGTAACTCTTCGATGCAACAAGTATTTTAAGCTATAGATTGGGTGCGATTCATTTTTTTTAATTTTCAAGTCGCCTGGCTGTAGCTCGACTCTAAAAATAGGTTGGGGGATTTTTTCCCTGTTTTTAATGTTTGAAACATTTTTGACTTTGAAGCCACTATTTTCAAGGCCAGACTTTACCTCTTCTGGATCCACGCTTGAATCTATTCCTTTTATAACTACTGTTAGGCCTTTAGCACTCTTCAGTTGATATGTATAAAAGTTTTTGTTTTTAGTCTCAAAATCTGAGACAATTTTTCTATAATTATTTTCTTGTGTTACCTGAATTTTAGTTTCGTTGATTTTGCCGCGCTTAATTGGAGTTACATAGAACTCATTTTCTCCAATTAATGAGATAAGGCTTTTTACCAAAAGGTTGGAGTTCTGTTCTCTTAAATATATCGGCGGTGGTTTAGTGGACCTTGTTGTACTTGTGTCTTCATCGACTTGTTCATTCAAAATCGCAAAACGATTTTCAGAATGTTTAATATTATTTTTCCCATCTTTGGGCATTTTCGCCGTTGACGCTATTTCAGCTGATTTGGGACTTCTTCCCCTTTTTAGCACGGTTATGTATCTGTCCATACCAGTTTGGATTTTATTATCACTATTTTCACTCACTGCATTTACAATTTTGTGCACGTTGGTCACCTGGGTATTTATTGTTTGTTTGTTTGATTGTACAGCTAAGCTGACAAGTTTGCTAATAGGTGCAATTGTTGTTGCTTCTTGATCGATATTTAACATGTTCAAAGATAATGATCGCACACGAGTATTTGTGTTTTCTGTTAAATTCAGGTTTTTGTTTAATTCATTTTTTTTGTTGTCGTCATCAGCAACTAAAGTTATATATTGCACATTCCTACTGCTTGTAGGATTATTGTTGTTGTTAGAAGGTGAACTCATTTAGAGTTCTCTTTTTTTTGTATTTTCACTTATGTATATTATTTTGTGTATGCAAATATTTATGTGTATTGCACACAAGCAAAAAATAAAATAAAACCAGTAAAATAACTGTTCAATAAATGTTTTGTTTTTTTTTATATTTTTTGTGACTTGAAAATTTTTTTTCTTTTATATTTTTTTTTATATTCAGTTGCGACGATTATAAAAACGCGTCTGTTCACTACGAGATTCCTTCAAATTCAACACACTGCAGATTATGACGTTCATATTTATCTTCCGAATGTAAAATATTCCAATTTTGAATCATTATTAGTAATTATAAATTAAAAGTTTTTTATAAAAACACAGCCCTAAATAATTTGGAAATACATGGAATAGGCAACCCTTTGCTGGGTTAAACTACGTCATCAAATAGAAAAGCATGCGCAAGGCGTAATCTGTATTTCTATCATTCTTGATTTCTACTTATATATTGTTTTTATTTTTTTTGTACATTAAAATATATTTTGTTAATGTTTTAGATATGACTTCTTCAAGAAGATGTTTATGCTTAATCCAGATTGTTTTGCTATATTTGTGGACTTTCTAAAAACAGCGTATCATCAAAAGTGGCGAATGTTATAATTTTCTTAATTTTCCAGGATTAAGTACAGAAAAACTAAAAGAGGGTATTTTTAATGGGCCACAGATTAGCCAACTTAAAATTCATTTGTTTTGGTTATGAATAATTTTCTAGGCAAAAAGAATTCGTCGAGCTCGATAAGTGCATGATATCGTACTTGCAACAGCTATGGTTCAATATGAGTATAAAAATTCACTTCCTGCACCCACATTTAGACCGATTTATACAAAATCTGGGAGATTTGAATGAGGAGAAGCCTGGAAGATTTCACTAGAATCTTCGGACTATGGAAGAGCGTTATCAGCGAAAGTGGGACTCATATATTATGACATACTACTGCTGAAGTTTGCAACGAGATCTACCTAAACTCGTTTATTCAAGAAAATCTTATAAAAAACATTTAATTTAATAGTGTTTCAATAGAAATTTTGTTAACCTATTTATTATATTCTGGACCATATAAATACACAAGCAAATGTAAACAACAGCCACTTCTAACGTCAGTAAGAAGAGTCGTGGGCGAAATATAACTAATAGAAAAAGTTTCATCTTTAGAAATTTATTGAGTCTACTTAACATCAGAGGTGCTGCAAAACTGCTCTAAAATTTAACAAAACGTAAAATAGTAGAGTTTTCACCATTTAATTTTTCTACCCTATGCCTTTCTCTCTCTATTTTTGGCAAAATCCATTGCATACTTAGGGGTCATCCTCTGAAAACCGATCCTTAAAAATATATAAGGAAACTTTTTTAACAGTCGTTGTTGGCAATAATTTTTCGTATCTTAGTTAGTTTTCGCATCTCAGCATATAGAATATGAGACTTCTCACTACTAAATTGATGTTAGGTGGTGACTTTTTTTTATTTTTCATCATACAAATATAAATTGATTTTGTATAACGAAAAAAATAACCTGTCTTCCACACAAAAATAAGAACAAATATATAGAATTTGTGCTCTCTATCTGGATTTAAAATTTCATTAAAACCGGTTTAACATTTTCGGGGAAATCAAATTGATCTTATTCCCTTTTGATCCTAGTGTTCAAAAAAAAGATTACTCATGTGGCATTTATCCTTGTGTTAAATGGGCAGATAGTACTACCACTCCATCTTTTTCTAAGTTTTGCAACATACATATGTATAAAATGCCATCTGTGTGTACTTTAAGTTCCATCAAGATTGGGTGTATAGTTTCGGAAAGTTTAAAACTCCTACCATCATCTCGATCTTAATTAAAAAAAATCGTACACAGAGCCAAAACTGCCTAATAGAAAAGAAGATTTTCTCTATGAAACGCTTTCTAGCTAAGGGGTATCCCAGCAGAAAGAAGCGAAGATTTTTTCGAAGAGATTCCTTATTGTTATGTGGTAAATCTTATTAATTTTTTCAATAAGGAAAACACATAAAATCAAGAAGAAAACTTGTTATTTACAATTTTTTTTACCCAATTTTCGTTATTTTTAGCACCAAAAAAAAACAATCCATAGAGAAAAACTTCTTGATTCTATTAGGTTTTCATATGAATTGTAAATAAAAGGGATTTCTTATTGATTTCATTAGGTCGTTTTATTGTTTTTTTCAAAAAGGTTTTCTTCTTGATTTCATTAGGTCGTCTTATTGTTTTTTTCAATAAGGTTTTCTTCTTGATTTTATTAGGTTCCTGTATGATCATGTGTAAATCATCTTCTTATTTTTTTAATAAGAATATCTTCTTGATTTTATTAGGTATTCTTATTGTTTTTTTCAAAAAGGTTTTCTTCTTGATTTCATTAGGTCGTCTTATTGTTTTTTTCAATAAGGTTTTCTTCTTGATTTTATTAGGTTCCTGTATGATCATGTGTAAATCATCTTCTTATTTTTTTAATAAGAATATCTTCTTGATTTTATTAGGTATTCTTATTGTTTTTTTCAATAAGGTTTTCTTCTTGATTTTATTAGGTTCCTGTATGATCATGTGTAAATCATCTTCTTATTTTTTTATTAAGAATATCTTCTTGATTATATTAGCTGGCTTGTTATTTCATACATATAAATCAACATAGGAACAATTTTTTTCATAATTTTTTTGTGCTACAATAAATCATCTTCTTAAACTGGCTGCTAACATGTATACTATACGAGTAGTAAGGTGTAGTAGTGAGGTAGTTAGAGTGCCAATCTACTAAACCGAAGTTCCTTGGTTCAACACCCTGAATACGTAAGTTTTATAAAAATGTTTTCATCACCCCTCCATCCAGATAATACAAAAACATGTTGTAAATAAGCATTCCGGACGTACCATGACGTTGTGATGACATCAAATTTGTATTTCCTAACATCACAACTAGAGTTGTCAATTATTCGCCTTTCAACTTTGTTCGAATAATTTAAATAATAGTTTTTGTTCGTTCGATCAAACGATTAAAGCTAAAAATTTATTCGATTAATCGATGAGAACAACGAATAAAAAAATGCTTAAAAATAATTTTATGAAAAAAAAAAATAAATGTTTGTCATTCACACAAAAATGCATAAGTATGTAATCAAAATAAATTAAAAATTAAATAGTTACTGCCTATTTTTATCAACTTTTATTTAATTGTTGCGGGTTAGCAATATCTAAATATATATTTCGTTGGTAGCCATACCAACTCATCAGTAGATGTTTTACCCTTTATGTTTAAAAATTTTTAAAGCTCATCCATTTATACGAAAACTCACAAATAAATTTGTGCATTACAAAGCTTTAACATTTTTTTTAAATAAAGGGTAAAACATCTACTGATGAGTTGGTATGGCTACCAACGAAATATATATTTAGATATTGCTAACCCGCAACAAATAAATAAAATTTAAAACATAAATACTTGAGTACATGCTCAAATAAATGTAAAATTTTATTTTTATCAACAAAAAATATACATAAAATTAATAATACATAAAAAAAACTTAAAAATGTAATAACTGAAATTACTTCGATTTTAATACTTCAAACACACATGTTTTATTCAGTCAAAATATTTCAAATGATTTTTTTTTTGTTAAATTAGACAATTTAGGATGTTCTTAAGAAATAATCTTTTAAAAACAATTTTTTTGCTTTCAAACGATTTTTGGTTTTTGTTTTTATTAAATTAGATTTTGAAAAAACTCTGCTAATTGTCAAGGTATGTGATATAGTGAGAAAAGCATAAAATAGTTTAAATATCTAATTTTTCTGCTCTTTTTTAGATTTTTCCAAATATACTATATCGTCTAATATATCGCTGAATTCTTTTTTATTATCTGAATTTTAATACTAGAATTATTTAATTCGCATAAAAGATTGTTATTTTCATTAATAATAACTTCTTCTATATCATTACTTTATTATTATATTATTGTGGTTACTTTCACCATAAAATAATCTAGAGTATGATTAATTAGCATATTCTTTAGATTAAATTTTTGAAGAATATTTGAAAAACTTTTATTGCACGGAAAATTTCCAGAATTTAAAAAATATTATTAACGTATTTTAAAGTTTTATACGTCTCTTATTTATTCTTATTTTAATGCGTTTTAGTAAATCTGTTGCAAAATATTTATTAATTTTTTTTTTGTTGTTGATCCAACAATTTTGTATACTTTAGGACACTTGTTACATGTGACTTTGTTTTTTTTTTCATTTTTGTTCTTGGTAAAATACTTCCAAACCGAGCTCATTCTGAAAGATAATTATATAATTAAAAAAAAAATAGAATACAATAACAATATTTTCTACTTATACCTATGATAAGATTTATATAAAGCAATTGTTTCTTTTTTAGCTTTTAGTGTATTTCTAACTTATTCACCTAACAGTACAAAACCCCATTCTTGAAAATTGTTTAACGTTTTATTTAAAACATAGCACGACTACTAGGTATGCGCAGTTCGACAACAACTACAAACATCCAAAATAACATGTATTGGTTGATATAAAGTACTCGCTTTGTTTCAAATCATACAAACAAATTTAACACATTTTTTACGTATGCAAAAATATGTTCGATTAATTGACATAAATTAATCGATTTATTCGTTATTCGAAATTCGGCATTTTAAAATTATTCGAACAAGGATTTTAGTTTTGTTTGATCGATTAATCGAATTATTCTTAATCGGTTGACAACTCTAATCACAACAGAGAAAACAGTGCCTAATAAATACCTAATAAAATATAACAAAATTAGTAAAATATCTCTACGAATTTTTTTCAAGAAGGAAGTCTTATTACTTTAATAAGGCACTGTTTTCTCTGTGTAGATTTGTTCTTTATAGAACACAAACAACCGACTTGATTTGAAATACATAGGGACGTATAAATTAATAATCAGCAAAACCCGATAATGGGAAAATGGCATCTATATAGGCGGAACAATCTGTAACAAGGCAAAAAGGGTGCCCTTTATTTTTATGACGGACTTCTAATACAACTATAAAATCTAGACTATTTAAGTTTTTATTTATTACAGCGAGACTTAGGGCCAATTTTTGACTTGCTATTTAAGTAATAATTATTTTTAAGTTGTAATTAAATACCAAATTGTATTTTTGACTTCATATTTAAGGAAAGTACTTAATTAATAATTATGTTTATTTAATAATAATTAAGATTTTCGAATTTCCATATGTTTTTGACTGATTCTTATATAAAATAAATCCAATAAAATATTTGTGGCTGCTAGTAAATTGTATAAAATTTTGTCTTGTTGTGTCGCTATTAACATTTTAATCATTTTGAAAGTTGCTTTAATTCTTTTAAAACATTTCAGCAGTTCTTAGTTATTCTTACTTTTAGCTAAAATCAATATACATACATATATTTTTTTTTTTTGGATTTTTCTTTATTTGTTCTAGTCAGCTGTTCTTTAGGGAAATTTGTAGAACATTTTTTTATTTTACGTAGCGCTACCATATTTTCATCGTAATTAAATAAGAACTTTCATTAATCACAGAAAAAATGGAATCTTATTTAAATACAACATAAATTAAAAAAAAGGACCCAATTATCTGTACTTAAATATGAAGTAAAAAATTGGCCATTGTATTGATCTTAAAAAATAAAGGAAGACAAACACACATTTTGTAATTGGAAAATCAGGTTCGTACAAAAAATAAATGTGCAATTAAAAGGTTTTCCAATAAGAGTGATATGAATTCTTATTTTATAGTACAATCGATACAATTAAGTTCTAAATAAAACGTTATTCAAATGGCCTTCACGACTTCTTCTGCAGGAACGAATTCGATGAACCCAATTTTCGAGCACTTTTTCCACTAAATCAAGTCGTTTATCATGAATGGCAAGTTCAATATTCACTTGTAAGGCTTGAAGAGTCTGGTTTATTTCGAAAGACCAATGACTTCAAATAACCCCCCAAAAAATAGCGCAATGGTGTTAAATCTCAACTTCTTGGAGGCCATTCAATATCACAATTTCTTGAAATAATCGAATCTCCAAACTTTTCTCGCAATAATTCAATTGTTGCATTTGCTGTTTGGCACGTAACCCCGTCTTGTCGAAACCAAATGTTGCCAAGATCAACTTCTTCCAATTTCGGCCATAAAAAGTTGGTTATCAACGATCTATACCGCTCTCCATTGACAGTAATGGTACTACCAGCTTCATTTCGAAAGAAGTACGGACCGATGATTCCACCAGACCCAAAAACCACACCTAACTGTCAATTTAGGTGAATGTAATGGTTTTTTAGTAAACATTAACGGCCGTATTCATAAAAATTTATTTCATATTTATTGGCGGTTTATCAGCCAAAATTGTTAAAGTTGTATTCATAAACGAAAAAATTTTATTAAACCTTTAGTAAACCATCAGTAAAATCAAAAAATTTATTGTTGGATTTGCCCTTCTTTAAACCAAAAATAAAGTGACATTTTGCATTATATTCAAGTAAATATAAAATATGGTGACATACATATGTACATATATGTATGTATATAAGTGTGTAGATATGTAGCATGTATTAATAATATTTACCATGTTTTCCATTTCATTTTCTGAAACTTCTTGTTTGTTATTAGTTGCATCCATTTTAATTACACAAATTATAAATACATATGTACGTTTACTTGAAGCACAAATCAAAGAAATAAAATAAAATTCTGACGAATTATAGCAGTGATGTAAATTAAAGGTAAACAAACTCATTATTCGGTTACCTTTGCTACCGTATATCACAAAAATTGATAAATGGTAACAGTTTCTTTATTGATTTTCATTTAAAATTGTTCGCAAACTCATTTTTTATGTTTCTTATTTTGCAAACATATATTTTTCATTAAATTTTTTAAATAATTTATAGAAAACCTGATATCTACTTGATTATCGGGTTTAGCAAACAGTGGTTTAAAGCATCACTAAGAACTAAATGACAACCACATAAAAAGAGAGTTGCCATACATTCACATAAAGTCGCTACAATCGTTCAACAGCTATAAAACTGATATTGTTCCTTTATGAATACCAATTTTTATTAATCATTAATAAAACGAAAAGTCTACGATAGCTATTGTACTCTATAAACCTACAATAATATTTTTTTATGAATACGGCCGTAAACATTTAACATTCTGTACAGAAAATGTAAGCTCAATTTTTTCAACAATTCGACGAATAGCGAGCACACTTGGACGATTATTACCAACATAAAATGGCAAAAGCGCACGAATAGTTGCAATTGGAGAACGATTATTTTGATAGTAAAACTGAATAATTTGTAAACGTTGTTCTTGCGTATATCCCTCCATGATGAAATTGTAAACACTACTGAATACAATGAAAAACAAATGACAGATCATGACATAATACGAATGGCCGAAACGTCACTTCAAAATCATATCATCCCTATTGGAAAGCCTTTTAGTTCCAAGAGCCCATAAAAAACTTTTTTCAGTTACAAGTACTGAGAATATGATGGGCTTAACGATCTTGATTAATAAAATATACTTTTTTAGCATATCCACGAGTAGTGTCCTGCCCATTGTGGGCAACCTGATAACTTGGCAATAATTTGCTTCGATAAGGAATATCGTCTACATGATAAATATCATTTGTAAAATATATGAAAGCTTTAGTGAAGTCAAATAAATAATCAAAATATGCCCCATTAATATTTCAAATAAACGTTAAAGTTTGTATGATAAAAAAAAGGGCATATTTGCCCTATAATTTTTTTGAATTCAAATACAGTAGTATACTATGATATAAAGAGATGAAAAAAAGCTGGTACTTTTTTCTTATGGTACATTTTGTTTATTTTTATGTATTTAGTGTACAGACAGTGCATACCTTCATTAACATGTAGCGTGAATAAAGTCACGGGTAAAAGGTAGTCTTTTACGGTTTATTCTTTTTTGAATTGAAAAAAATCTTAGCAACAAACTTGGTCAGGAAACAAAATATTACCTAAAGTTTTTTTATTATTTCTTAAATCATTAAATGTATTCATATAATTGTCCAGTTCAACCATAATTTATTATACGTATAAAATATTTTATCGTTGGCATACTGTTGAAAGAAAAAGAAAAATTCAATATATTTTCTTCTGATTTTATACGAGAAAAGACCACCTTGTTGTTTAGTTGTGTTGCTTATTTAAATTGAATATCATTTCAAATTAAAGTAATGTTAAACTTTGAACTGGCAATAAATATCTATAAAAAACTTAACTATTTTATTTTACAAGTTTAATAGTAATTATTTTTATTTGAGATATTACTATAAATATGATCATAAATCTGTTCCATATCAGTGCCTGCCCTTTTGGGTTTTGTTTACAAATGAAAAATTAAAATAAAAACTTAAATAAAATCAACTAATCATCGTTTCAAACATAATTGAGCTCAATGATTAATTGTGGGAGCGAGAAGTTCCCACTGTGCGCGTGGAAATCTTTGTGAAAACTTGTTAAAATGAAATGATAATATTTGCGTGTGGTTTCCCCCTAAAGACAAAAAAAAAACATTTATTTATTCGAGAAAAACCCTAACCTAAATCTTTGTGTGCGTGTTTGTTGGAGCGTATAAATGGTGCTGTTACAGGTACGTGTTTAGAGCCATCATCGATCTTTTCACAAATTGTAAATGATGATAGAAGCAGCACTATGAAAAAAGGGCGTGCAATGTAAATTATTTTTGTTAATTCTATTTATTTGTTTTTATTTTTGTATCAAACGATTTGTTTAGTCAACCATGTTACTATCATTTTTGATCGACTTTATCTTTTCTTTAGGCTTCTTTTCTCAGTTTTGCTGTTGCTGCTTTCTACTTGTTGGTGCTTTTATTAATGATTTGTTGATTTATTGATTGGCTTGGGTCAAGTGTTTCACCTGGGTTGATCATTTTATTAATTTCTTTTGTCTTTTCTTATCTAGACAAAAGTAAGAAAATTATTTTTTTTTGTTTTTATAAAACTGGATAAATTGAAACTACAATTGAGTTTATTAATTTTTAAATGTATTTTTATATTATTATTATTACGAATAAACGTAATTATTAATTGAACTTTTATTGATTTACATATGAAAAGTAATATTATCAGGCTCAAGTTCACTTTTATTGAATTAATGAAAATTCAAAATTACTAAGAGTTTTTTTATGTTGGAAAATATTCGAAAATGGGCAGATGAAATGCTAAAAAGTTCCGGAGATGAAAGTATTGGATGGAAAAGACTTCTCAGAATATTTAAGTCATCTTTTACATATAACGAATCTTGCGGCACTAACAGGGAATTGAATGGTGACCATCTCCAATCTCCATCGAAAAGAAAGTGACCCAATATAAGTTTCCTGAAACCTCAAGAAACGAAATGTTAAAATTTTAGGGCTTAAGCCTTCTGCAAGGTCAGAAAAAAGAGCCATCAGCTAAGAATATCTTTTCGGATGATACCAGGTTTGTTCAAATGAAAAGGTGAATTTTGAATTTAAGCGGGCTGTGTACATTCCAATATTGAATTTTTTTTTTGTTTTATGTTGGTACAAATGTGTTATTCATATGTTGTCATTATCAGCCCATTTGGATTAGTATTTTGTTGTTGACAACTAAAAAGGTCAGTCATGTTTGTGTGGAGTTGTTAAATGACGTCAACGACTATCCAGGTTTGCTCAAACGGGTCATAACTGGTGACGAAACGTGAATATAATGTTATAATGTCAAAACCAAGGCCCTATCATCCCAATGGAAGCGGCCAGATGAGCCAAGACCGAAAAAAGCACGAGCAAGTTGATGTGTAATGCATGAGCTCTTGCCAACAGGTCGTGCGGTTAATAAGGAGTACTACAAGCAAGTTATGCAAAGTTTGCGTGAAGCAATACGGCTCAAACTAGAGATGAGTGATCCCGTGATTTTTAAAGAACATCGTAAACTGTGAACGTGATTTCAAAATCACTGTGATTTTAAACTGTTACTGTGATCACGTTTTTTCAGTTTTCCATTTTTTTAATTCACAAGCCATTTTTTAAATTCACGGTTTAAATTTGTTTTATTTTGATGAAAAGCACAAAGCACAATGAGAAAGAAGTCCAATATGTACTAACACATGCATGTTTACAAACACAATTCTTTTAGCGAGGTATATTTTTAAGTAAACGCATCTCTATAACAAAAACATTATTATTTTCATACTGTCAACAAAACTCTATATGTGACAGCTAATAGAGAAAGGTACCTAAGGGTAAAAAATCGAATGAGACCGATCCCATGCCCCAAAAGTGTTCCCTCCCAGAGATATGCGCGTTTTATGAAAGTGATGGTACACCAAAGATACACGTATTTAAATCTTTAAAATGGCTCTCCTGAACAAAACCGGTTTTTACCCTTAGGCCCCTTTCTATTTTGCGCGTCACATATACACAAAATTTTGTTTGCTTTTTTATATGGAGTTTGACAACAAGAGAAGGGTCATACTAATCACCACCTACATACATATGTATTTACTTGCATATACCTACTTGAATAAATATACTTTGGCTTTCAAAAACAAATACATACTAATAAGAAGAGAGAAGAAAAGAAATAGCAACATTATTTGTTCCGTTATTGTACATACGCTAAAAACGTTATTAGCTACACAAACAGTGAAATATCATAAATTTGTGTATGTAACAAATAAAAAAGAACAACTTTGCAAGTAGCAGTTACTTTACAAATTTGGATGCAACTGTTACTCCAGATTTTTAAGTGATTAAATCACAGGTACTGAAATATCGCTCATCTCTAGCTCAAACGATCGGAATTGTGGAGAAAAAAATCATCACGGTAATGCACCAGCTTACACATCAATGCTTGGTGGTGATTTTTGGCCAAAAACAAAACCTTAATCATGCCTCAACCACCTTATTCACCAGATTTGGCTCCCTGCAAGTTTTTCCTATTCCCAAAACTGAATAGACCAATGAAAGGAAAGCGTTTTGCCACAATTGATAAGATAAAGCCAGAATCGAAGAAGGAGCTTATGGCCATACCGAAAAGTGCATTTCAGAAGTGCTTCGAGGATTGAAAGAAGCACTGGCATAAGTTCAATTTATATGAGGGGGATTGATGAATAAATAAGTACTTTTCAAAGTTTTTCAAACTTCACCTTTTCTTTTGGACAAGCATCCTATGTTATATTTCTAACCAATATTTGGCGCTGTAATATCTAAAAGACGTTTTCAGAAAGAAGTTCTGAGTTGCTTCAACTGTCATGCGTCATATGAACGAGATAAATACGCAGGAAACCTGGAAAAAATAAGAAAATTATTAAACAACTTTACACCTGGAAAAGAATTATCTACAAATTAGTCTCTAATGCTTTTCAGAGAAAGAGTATCATATAGAATATATCGCAAAGGAACGCGAGCTAGGTATACCATAAAGCAGGAAAATATTTTGAATAGTTTTTCCACATGCTGTGCAACCGGAAATCCTCGTAAAATATAACCATGAGTCTCTACAATCTACAGTGATATTCAATGTCAAATTGTCACTTATGCTAACTTCATACCAAATTTTTATTATAATTACTGCCGTAAATTTATAATCATTAAAAAGCAAAAAAGGGGAGAAATAATTTGGCGAACAACGGGGAATGTCTACGTGACAAAATGGAAGGACAAACGCAATGCTTTTAGTGCAAAAATTGCTTTGATAAACCAGAACTATGCCTCTATGGATTTTTCGAAAATTATTATTTAGATATTAGTAAAATGACATCTATTTAATATCTAAGAAGTTGTCCCTTTTAAATTACTCTATTTTCCCCCAGGATATCCCGCAATTACCTTTTTTAAGCTTAATAAACACTTTAAAACGAAACGCGGGAATTTCCGTCATTTGTTTCAAACAACCAAATAAATTATCCAAAAATTAATTGCAGGAAACCCCGTCATTTGTTTGACACAGTTTAGAAACGGTTAAGCATTACGGTTAATGCGGGAATTTTCGAACTTTGTTTTTGTATGAAGAAATTAAGTAGTTCTCTGGCAGGCACCAGCTAAATTTATGTGAAGCCAATTGTGTTAATACAGAAGTTCTTATATTTAAATTTCGGGAACAACTGTTTATATTAAACCCTCTTAGTTCGATGTACTTAATTAATGAAATTGAATACAACATTTAATTTAGTTATTATAATATTGTGTTTTGCAGTGCTACTTTTCATTTCAATATAAAATATATTTTTTTTTTAAGTCCGACGATTAATTTTATTAATAGAAAATTATTTATCATCCCCAAGTAATTTCTTTTAATTGGATCTAGTGCATTCCTTTAATAATATCTTCATGGGAAATGTGAGTCTTCATGAACAAGTTTTTCTCTTTTAAATACATAAACATTTTTAAGCAGTTTATTAACTATTTCCTGTGTCATTTTGCACTGATTTAAGTCCAGATTGCATCACTTTTGTTAAATATGGTACATCCTAGTATTCATCCAACATTGTTTTTTTCAAATACAGAGAGGAAACGGGTTTCCTTAACAAGATCCTTGATAACGATTAAAAACATTAAATTTTAGTAACGATAGAACAGACTATATTGCGTCGCAGCTCCACTTATTTAAAATACTTGGCTCCCTAATGTCGCCACAAAAATTTCTTCGGTATCTACTCTATTCAGTAGAGCGGTATATTCAGTTTTTGGTCGGATATGGCTAAAAAAAGAGGTAAATTAGATGTCTGAAACAGGTTAAATATGCATTTGCTCATTCACAAATTGTGCTAGGTAGTTTTGCGTGTAGAGCTTTCATGAATTGTATTGTTAGAATGGCAAAGCCAAGATGGATTCTCACTAGCAACAAGAACTTTGTTGTTCAGTGACTTCAGAGGTATTTTTAAAATGGAACTGGTAATGCTATACACGTCTATATTTTTGTAAAGAATACAAAGTGCAGAGTTCATAGTTTAATTTAAATACACAGACGAAAGCTAAATTCGAAATCAAGTTTATTCCATTTGCATTCTGCAATACTCTGATAAAGTGAAATAGTAAATTAGATCTTCAGAGAACTGTATCCAACATAATGCAACAGCATCTGCTTATAAATGTGTTTCTGACCCTAAAAGTACTGATGTGTCCCCTAGATAAATCATTCAATACATATACATAAAGAAAAAAGCTCGTACTAATTTTAAGTATTTGAGCATAACTTTGAGCACAAGTTGCCATAAAATACTTTAATCCGAAGTATACTTGAATCAGTCCCAAAATAAATTCAATGCTTTTTAAGCTGCTTCAATACCAGAAATGAAATATTCTGGTGTGTCTGAGTTGTCTAAGGCGATATGTTAAAAACATGTGACTCTATGTTAAATAATTACAATGGGCAAAAATATATTTAAAATTAAAATAAGAAAGTAGATAAGTTTAATTTAGTTAAATTAGGAAAATATTAATTCAGTTGTGTTTCAGGATAAAAATGAGTTTAAATAACCCCCAATTACAGCAAGGTTCAAATATGCGACATGACAGGTTTTATTTCAAAGAAATGTGTACGGCTTTCAATGGGATGTTTGATAATGTTGGATGTGGATTTTTGCATCCACTCTAAATCCGTTAATTTTTGCCTTACATCAAGAAGGACCCTTTCTTGAACAATTCTTTTTTGGAATTGAATAAAAAGTTGTAGGTACGTATTCATAAATTACAAATTGAACTAGTATTTTTATATTTGTTTCATGAAAATCCGTAAGGTACGGTTTAAATTTTTTTTTAAATGTATTATAGATATTTGGAGTGTGCTATTTTTACAATGCTTTAACTTATAAGAACTTTAAACTGTTTGATTGTGATATTTTAAAAATATTTTTAAAAGTTTTTAATGCTTGGCAAATGAGTTCACGAGTTTCAACATCTAATTTTTAATATCAAAAGTCATTTGTCTGTCAACTTATTGTACACTTTTAATATAATAATTCTACTATAAACCATAATCTTAAACTCTATATATAGTAAACGATAAACTTTTCAAAGTTGCAACAGTAGCAAATGATCTAAATGTAAATCTATAGGTATATCCAAAAAATTTTTTAAATAAAAATTTTTTACAAAAAAAGCAGCCAGGAGTTTTATGCAATTTTGCTACTGCATCTGCAGCAGTGACCGCTTTTTTCATTCTTTTTCTGCTTCTGCAAAAAATTATGCATGACAAAACAGCCATGTTTAACACAAAAGATTTTAAATTGTTTATGGTTATAAATCAGTGTTTGCAGCAGTGACTGGCAAAAAAAATTTTAAAAACAATTTTACTCTGGTTTGCAAAAAGAAAATCAAGCCTGAACAAATTTTTTTATTAAGTGTGAATGTGAATTCATTCATTCATCCATTTTTCCAGCCAAATGTTTTTAACAATTGGTGTTGAAGTTTAACCCTTGTTGTAAACTAAAATACATACATACATATATACAAACTGTGACTGGCTAAGCAGCAACATCAGCCAACAAACATGTTGTTGTTTAGCTCGTTATCAAGTCGAAATAATCATCTTAACCATTGTTGGCAAGAAAGGAATAACAAATATATACACGCATACACACACACACACGCGCGAATTAAATACAGAAGTCTTTTTTAGCTCAAACACTTTAAAAAATCAGCAAATCTTTCAAGACAATGTTTTTTTTTGTGCAAAATTCTTACTAAAGCTGGTGTCGCGGTTGGCCGACAGCAGTTGTACGTACTTTTTTTTGTACACATCAAAATATTATATTCTTTAACAATCCTAAATTTAAGTCCGTAGTATAAGTTTTGCATAAGTCGTATGTATGTTCGTATAATGGCCAGGATATAATAAACATTACAATAATTTGCAAATGGCATAAAAAAATTTCAACGAAAATTTCAAATAGACTGGACAATTTTAAAGAATCTACTAAATATGCCGTGTCATCTTCGAAATGGTCGTTTATGCAATATGTATTTTTCGTTTTGCTCTAAGTAAAAAGCATTATCATGATCATCATCATTGCAATTGCAGTAATTTTATGTGATTATCAAGCACCCTGATGATCATTGTTTTGGAAGTGCAAGCAAGTGCTTGTAAAATATCATATGATTTTCGCTTTAATTTGTTTTACCACTTAATGGCTAACTGAGGAATTCACAAAGAAATTATTTAATGTTTTTGAAATGTATTCTAAGAAAACAAATTTTTCAAATTGTTAAAGATAGTGATGACTATAATTTTTTTATTTTATAAAATAACTTTATAAAAAGTAGTTTATTTAAAAAATTTGCTAAAGCAACCTCAAACGTAAAATGTAAGGCTAAACCGTCACAAACGAAATGCAAAACGTTTATGTCTCTTAAGTCACAGACACTTGTTTGATGCTAGCCCAGACTTTAAGTTTTTGCTTCAGTGTTTTTTTTTTTTTTTTTAATTGTCTTAATTGGTGACAGCCCGCAACTAGTATATGCAACGAGTTTCGTTTCAGTCTGTTTCGTCTTGTTCTGTGTGGCTATGTTGTATCAAACCACATGTATTTTCTGCTATCAATTTTATGGCGCAGTAAGTCAAACAGACAGTTTTACATTAGTTTTGTTCGATGTGGGTTGTCTCATAAGAACCAATGTTCTGTTGTCGTATTAGTCAGGAAAACTGTTTTGTCCTACGCCAATGTTGAAAAGTTTAAAAACCTCTTATGCATAAAAAATATTTAAACTAAATAATCTTAATTAGATGGATAATGCGGCCCTATGCTCCTTGTAGGAGTAAAAGGAACATATATATATATATATATATATATATATATATATAGATGGATAATGATGTACATAATTGATAAATACAAAGAAAATAAAAATAATAAAAGTTTTTGAAAATCCCGCAATTCCCTAATAAAAACTGAAAAATCCACAAAAAAAAAACGACGTTCGCCACGCGGAGAAAATTAGAAGCTTAAGAAAACAGACCGTAAAATTAATAAATTCTAGAAATTAATTTTGAAAAGCTCTACAAATTATACAACTACATTTCAAATACACATAAATATGCGGAAGATATTTTACATTACAATTTTTGTATAATTTTAATAAACATAGAAAATCGGGAAAATATTAAACATGTTCCCCCTAATTCATATTCAATTTTTAAAGTTATTGTGGCGTTAATGTACGAATTTTGTATGGGAAAGCCGGTTTTAATATGCACTTTAACTTTATGAATCGTTTATGAATTACAAGGTAAATATTTAGCGTTTTCAATAATTTTCCTTTTTGAAATATTGAAAATTTGTGTGTTTAATCTACGATTCTAATTTTAAACTTCAAACTTAAACTTAAAGGCTCCTACTTTAATGCTGTTTGAACTTTCATTGGAATTTGTGTAGAAACTATTGATTTACTTCCTTTTATTTCTACCAGAATCAGACCCAAAACCGTGTTAATCCAAAAAAAAAAAATGTATTCTGTTCTACATTGACTCTTTATGCTGAAAAATAAAGTATAGGTATGCCACATTTTTTTATTTCGCATCCAAGTTATGAAAATATACAACATTTTAATATATTTTATTGTAAAGGAATACAGGAAAATCAAATAAATTGTAAAAAAACGTGGTCAGAGTTAAACATAGATTTCGTTTTATTAGAATTCAAGTGACGTTTTGTTGATGTTTTGCTGCTACTGTTGTTATAATAATTTTTTTCTAACTCATCATCATCATCTTCATCACCACTACCACCACCAGGTAATAACGTGAAAAACACTACTCGTCTTAACAGCCATGACAATAACTTTAACTCAATTAGAAAAGAGGCACGTTCTTATTAAAGTTGAAGAAAAAAAAAAAGAAAAACTTTGAAGAACATCGACTAGATTTGAGAAAAACAAAAAGAAGCAACAACATCCTAAACAAGATCCTTCACTCATGCTTCTACTATTTCACGGCTACGTCTAAAGCAGTGAGGATGATGATCATGACGATCGTTATTAAAAATGAATGGTTGTTGTAGACTTAAACAAAAATTACAAAAGAAGAGGCTGGAAGAATCACACTAGCACTAGTTTATCTAAACGTAACTACCGAGTTGTTCCTTTTTTTCTACAGAAGTACACAGAAAAATAGTTTTCCTTGAAATTTTATAATTATTAATTTATGAATTTTTAGTCGAACTGTATGGTGTTTATTGATATTCATACAGGCTAAAGTTCGTTAAGGTTAATAATCAGAGAAATATTAGACATGGCAAACATATTTCAAGCAACAAAGAAAAAATTTAATATCTAAACATCGCTTTAGATTACAACTACACGGCTGAATTGTCGGTATTCATATGAAAATGCTTTCACTACTTCTTAGGTGTTTAATACAAAGTTTTTATTTCATTAGACTTAAGTTCGTATAACTATATATTTTATTTAAATTATTTTTATTAGAAAGAATAATTAAACAAGCGCGAAAAGTTGAACTGTCTTTGTGACATTTTTTGATTGTATGATCGATCATTAGAGTTTGTGTCCGGTTAGGACTCACTGCTAGTCACAACAGCTGCAATGAAGTAGTTTAATGCGCTTTATAATTAATTAATGCTTCTGAGTCACTTGAAAGTTTATCATCAGATGTTTTTCATGTTAATGGCTTGGAAGGTCACTATTTTTTTAATTTTTATTATATACTCCAAGTTTTTATTTTTTTTTTTATAACTATGTAGGTGTCCAGTAGAGGTTGCAGGTATTCAAGTTGTGTTAATGTTTGCCTTACCTTAAAATATTTTCCTTTTTAAAAATTATCTTTGTTTGATCAATTATTTCCAACTTCTCGAGTTTTCTTTCTTAAAAAAATTATTTAATTAAAAGACTATAAAATACGAACGTAAGCCGCAATAAATTTTGAGATTATTTAAAAAAGAATCATATGATTTTCTATATTTCTCACTAATGACAACCAACTCAATTAAAATTAATGAAACACATATGAAATTAGTCGAGTCAAAAATAAAAAAAAATTAATAAATAAAATCCAAAATTTTTTCATAATAATCTGATACTACGTTTATACGGTCCGCTTATTTGTGAAAAAGAGTGAAAAATATTTTCACTTATTTCAGATGCCATACGATTTTTTACCATTTGACTGTTAAATTATTTGTATTCTATTCGCGTACACACACAAAGACATAACTATTTACGAATAACTTTTTACGCGGCGCGTGCAAACATATTATGAGGATTCCTTTCATAGATTTAGTACGTAGCAATTCAACCTTACTTAAGCAAAAGAAAAAATTAAAATATGTCTTATTACAGCCCTCCAGTTTTAAAAGTAGAAATTGATTCGAAATCGTTAGGTATTTCACTAACGAAAAATGGACTAACTACTACACTAGCTACCAGTAATGCAAGAGTTCGCCTTTTGACTCTCTCACTGATGTACATGTACACGCACTCGGTACATGCATAAATGTTAATGCCTTCAACCTCAATTTTTTTTACGATTTGAAAAAAACGGTGCCCTTACTCCAAAGAAAATCAACAAAAAAATAAAATAAGATTTTATGAAAGGGTTATGATTTTTTGTTGGCGTACAATTGGGATTTCGTGGTCAGTGGATGTTAAATTTTTATTAAAAAAAGTGTTTTTTTAGAAAGGTAAAATGAGCAGCAGAAGTCAACTAAAACGTTGCATAATAAACGAAAAAGAACAATTAATTGAAAAGTTTTTATATATTGAAAATGAAATTTGATAAATAAACAAAAAACCCAAAAATTTAAATTTCTCTAGTATTTTCATTAAGGAAATGTCATTAATGATCTAACTGGTACATTTTGACTAGAGAAATAGTTGCGTTTTGCTGACTAGTGATTTCACCGGTCTGATCGTGTTAATTCACTACCGACAATGTCATCCCCATGTTTAAATCGTTAGTCGAGTGCATTGCTAGTAGTTAGTCTGGTAGTTAGTGGTAACGTCTAGTAGTTAGAAAAATAGCTAGCCATTCGCTAGCTACGCCGACTGCAGGGATGTTACTAAACTTATAATCACCACTGTTCACATCCATTGCATTTATACCAATGTTCTTTATAAATGTTGTGGAATCCTATTCATTCATTGTCATCTGCAAATGTGTAGTTTAATGTATGATTTTATAAAAATCTTTCTTCTGTTCCTTTAGGTTTTTCAAATATTTTTTTTTTCTTATATATGAGTTCTGTTTAAACGTGCTGTTGTATGATTTTTAATTAAACAATACGTGTGCAAGAAAAAGTGCAACAAAATAAGTGTGAAAAAATATGTTTCATTTTCACTTAATTTTTATATAAAATAAAGTGCATTTTATATATATTTTTTTTTTCTGCTTTCTGGATGATTAAAGCAATTCTTGTTAAGAAATTTTTTCCTCTAAGTGTTGCAAAAATATACGTGAAATTTGTGAAATTCGTTGTGGTTCGTTTGTTGTTCGTTCTATACCAATTTTTTAGCTCCTCTGATTGTTAAATTATGGATGCTGCTTTTTAAGAAAATCACGACTTCCTTTATAATTTTAAGTTTTTAATTTGAAAAAAAAAGTTATTTGTATGTTGTTTATATAATAAAAAAAAAGGTTTAAAGCCATTAAAATTTTTAAAACTTAATGAACTTATTCAATCGCTACTTGTTGAAGGAATTAACTTTTAAGATATTAAATTTTATGAGCCCAGCAGAGATAGAAGAAGGAACATATCCCAGAAGCACTCATAAAAATTCAACATCAAATGTACATACTCTTTCCGCAGTCCAAGAAATCCACTCAGTTGTCACCATCTCGGCCAGAATAGCTAACATTAAAATATTTACTAATGATTACCGCGTCCTTTCATTTCAAATAGTGTAGCTGCCACCAGGACAAAAGTATACACTAAAAAATGGCATGTACATTTTTTTAAAATTTCATAAAAAATGTCTTTAATACAAGCAAAAATTAAATGTGTTTGAAAGTATTTCATAATGTAACTCCAATCAAAATCTTACTTTTTGTCGTTTTGCCACACGAAAAAAAATATTTTACTTAAAATTTTAGGAAAAAACTTGCTCTTGAAACGGAAAACGGTTGGCCACAATTTATATTTATTATATTTTCAAACTTTAAAATTAAAGAAATAAATTTTTAAAATATTTTTAGTTCACGTCTTACTACTTTCAAAAAATACACTTTACGAAGACTATATACATAACTTTAAAGAAGAATCACAGAACGCTTCAGCGCTCAGGAAGTGTCATCCTCAGGGAGAGCACAGCAATGAAAAGTGCTTAGCGAATTTACAAACCATTTAGCTAGGAAAATGACCAGTATATAATTATATGAATACATTGTTGCTAGATATTCATGTCAGTTGACAACCCAAGATGAAATTTCTAGTTAGTATTTGAAAGGACGATAAATTTAAAAATTTAAATATTTTAAAGTTTTCCCATATATTCGGGGTTGTCATAGAATTTAATCTTGTCGTTATTGAATTTGAAAAAGACAAAAAAAAAATAGTTTGGTGTCATGAAATCCAATGTTATCGGTTTTATGTTCGAACTAGAATTTGTGTCGGTTTTAGGTGTCACAGAAACCAATGTTATCGGTTTTGTTATTGGAAATAAACCAAGCAGATTACAGCCGTCGTTTTTTTTTTTTACTGGAAATAAATAAAGTAGCCAAAAACTCCCTTTTCCATTTTATTATTTTAAACATTTAGGGTTTTGTGAAGATGTAAGTAAATTAAAGTGGATAAAATGGTAAAAAATATTATTTATTTTAATTTTTGATAGGACCCATCAGCTAAAAATCGCAACGAAGCTGCAAGTTGCAGCAATGGCGGGATCTTAGAACGTGAAAGGTGTTCTTTAACTGTGTCAAGTACCACACATAAAGCATCTTTGTTTAAATGGTAGTAACCTAAGAATATGCGCAGCAGCTTAAAGTATGAACGTACACTATATAACAAATGTACTTCGCTATCTCCGGCAGTTCAAGGGGGTTGCTGCGATCTCGCAAAAGTCTTCTTCTAACCTTTTCTGCGCGCTCTTCCTCTAACAGTAAATATGCAACAACAGCAGCGCTCATTTTATTTATTTTTATAGATATTTAATTGTTTAAAGGACAACTTTTTATATTATTACAAAACAATGTAACAGTACACAAATGTAAGAACAAACTTAAATAATACAACGACAGATTTTAATTATTTTGTTTACTATATTACCACTTAATTTTCTTTTTTATAATTTTTTTTATTAATAGCACAATTTTTAATAATATTTTGGCGCAAAAACTATAATTTACAAAATTTTTAAACAAAAAATTGCATTAAAAGCTGTAAACAAATGAGCAAAACATAAAACAGCTGATTCGAATATCGGTTTTATTTGCATTCGAAAATAACAAAACCGACTTGTTTTCATGACACCAAATGAAACCAATATTGGTTTGCAAAACCGACAATTAGCAAAACCGACTTGTATTCTATGACAGCCCCGATTAGCTAATTTTTTTGGAGTGATTCAAACAAAGCGAAACGAATATGTATGTATGTTTGTGTCAATTTAGTTTGAAAAATCGATTGAAGAAATATTATTTAGAAACTCTGTAAGTAGAAATGACTCTATGTCACCAAAATTGTTTCATTTAAAATATACTCCATTGTTTTTGGGATGTCTCCATCGAAAAGCTTGCATCGATGTTGTTCCCTACATCAAATTTAAAGTTTCAATTTGAAACATCCATGCTTTCGATGTATTAAAGAAGAACACTTATTAATTTATGAATGGGTACAGAATCTTATAAAACTATGCAATACACAAAAAATATAGGGACGTGATACTATTTTCCTGGTAGATATTGTTGAGTACAACAACAGCCTCTTTTTGAAATTTTCTGGTCACCCTCAAATCAGAAACTTCACTACTTATCATGCGAAAAAGATTTACAAATAAAAGTAGCTCGAGCCGCAATTTCGTCAAAGAGAGATATTTAATAAATAACCTTTTTTTAATATTTTTTTTATTCTTATGTACCTTTTCAAACATTGACCTGAAGTTAAATTTTCATTTATTTTCGTTGAATTAAAACTTTAAAACCAAACTACATCAAAACTTATTCGAGTTTATCATAAAAAAAAGTCACGTAACGCAATGTCACGTCACGCTTCATATTATGGCTCGTATCAATAAAACTAAACATAATATCATGAAAATAAAGCTAACTATCCCTTAATAATATCCGAAGAGGTTACATAAAAGTTTTTAGCTTATTTCGCTGGTTTTTTCACTTTAGTAAATGTAAAAAAAAACCACTTCTATTTTTTGTCTCGTCACGCAATAGCTTTTGTTGACCAATATGTCAGGACCCCGACTCTTACAGCACCCATGCTTTCCACTAAATAAAGAGCTCTAAAATTGCTTCCCAAAAACCTAAATGAAGAAAAATTATTTGGGCCTTAGTTTGATTTTCTTCATGTTGAATACGTGCTACTGTCACGTGCGCAACCATGGAAATACCCATATCCTACTTTAAGGAGAATTTGTATGAAAATGTATCCCCAGTATCATCAAACCATACTCGCCACTCATCAAAAAATAATACTGAAGAACTGGTACCAAAACAACGTACTTACCTTACCGTTCATACTGACCCTCTAGAATAAAGCGAACGGTAAATGTAACGTTCAATAAATGCTGAATTTTATTTGTAGTCAGCATAACATTGACGTCTATCGAAGCTGCATTTGACTGATTCCAAATAAGCTTTATATTCTTATTTTATAATAAATATATTGTTTAGTTAGTACCTACAAGTCAGAATGACTGATTATAAACCTAAAAAGTACGATGTAGTTCCGTTGTTTTTGATTATTGTAGACATATGAAATAAAATTTTGTATGGGAATCATTAAAAATACTGAGTGGTTTTCATGCAAATTTTCTATTCAAACCAATTTGTATTATTGAAACCACACATTATTAGGCAACTGTGTTAAAATTAACTAGAACAAAAAAAGTTGAGTTGTGAAATCAATTTGCCAATAACTTTATTGATGTGTCATTGTATAAACAGTAAGTGAGAGTAAATTTGTAGAAGTACTGTTACTTTGGCTGGTTACATCTGCTGACTCTTGCTGAATTGTCGTATTCCTTTTCTAAGTTTAACCCAGCAAACAAAAAAGTGTTTACTATTAAAATAACATTTATTACAAGAAAAGGACGTATAGCGTACTCCGACAAATAAAGACAATAGTTGTGATTTAATTGGCATTATCCACACATTTCATAAAAAACTAATAACCATATAGTGGAATAATTAAGACTTACAAAGTTATCTATAGGATAACATTTTTTCTATACTCCTTATCATCAATCTATATCTATACTCCAAAATCAGCTGATTTTGGGAAATCAAGATTATGTTCTCTAAAATTGTAAATAAATGAATGAATAAGAAGAGCCAATTTGCGAAAAACCCAGATCTCAAAGAGGGATTTTAAAACACCAAAATAAATAAACAAGCTGCAAAAACTACTATTGCATTTTTAACTATCGTGGTTATTGCGAATGACATACGTGTTGTAGAGTATTTGGCTTTTGTAAAATTAATTTTATTCGTGCTCCTCTAAAAGAACTAATGATGCTGGCTAATCCAAACTGTAAAAAAATTTTGTTGTATGTCGCAAAAAAAGCAAAAATTCTCGATAGATTGGAAAATTTTTAAAAAATGCAATAAACTAAGGAGTTTGGCAAGGTTGCACCTTCGTGAAAAAGTGAGAACTCACGTAATGGCGAGAACTAGCGAATAATTACTTATTTCCACCACATAAACGCAAAGTTTACTTTGCAAAGTTTTAATTCTGCTGGGGTAACACAGAGAGGAGAATACTTTCCATTTATGTCTTTCTTCCAGCTGAATTAAAACTTTGCGAGGTAAACTTTGTGTGTCTGAAAGGAGGCTTACTAAAGTCTTAAAGAATACAAAAAAAAATTCTGCAAATATCGTAAAGATCGTGAAAATTTGCAAAATCTTGCTACGCGAAAATTACGAAACCAAAACATTTAAAACAAACAAGAAATAAAGAGAGAACGCCAACAACCGTACATCGCTTACAAAATTACTTAGGGCCATATTTACAGTAATTAGTTAGCTATTAGTAAACTAAAATGATAAGTATTGTTTAACTAATACTTCATATTCACAGTGTATTATTTAACCAATACTCTTAATATGAACAAAAAGTGGTATTTTTATCAAACTATTAATTTCAGTACCGGCAATTCTTTTATAGAATATGGTTTTTGCTTACATTTGATATATTATTTCTTAAAAAATGGCGTATACATTCAAGAACTTTCAACGCCACCTACTTGCTAAGACGGAATCTATCCATAAAATCTTTTTAGATTACGTTGGCGACGCTCAGCAACAATATACCGCGTATTATCAGTATCAGTGTCACTTTCAATATCGGACTCCGCGTTTTCAATTTCACATGCCATATCTAAAATTTTTCACAAAACAAAAATATTAATAATAAATTCCAACGAATCAGCTGTTGTCTAACTATTAGTTAACCAATGACGTTTGATAGTTTAACTAATGTTAAACTAGAAGCTGTGAATCAAATATTATTAGTTAAACTATTGCGATTAGCTAACTAATGATTGTGAATTTCGGTCTTAATCTCTTAATTTGTGTTGAATTTTTGGCGACAAGAAAACAGATCGGTGTTGGCTCAAAACTGACGAAGAAAAGTGGAATTATTACGAACGAAAAATTTGTTAAATTACATCTTTATGTTTTTTGAAAGTTTTATCTAATGTCTTTTTAAGGAACATATTTATTCAAGTGTGACCACAATCGATATTTATGTATGTATAAATGCTTTTACTACTGATTGATGACACAAAAGCAGCAAATAAATCTACTTTATGTGACAGCAAATCTTTTCTTTTATTGATATAAAAAAATATTTAAAGTCAATGTTTTCTCAATCTGACCGTACCATTTGGATACGTTCAGAATTGGCAAATATTTGACCAAAAAATACGTAAACACAACTAAATTAGTTTTTTTTTTTTTTTTTTTTTTTTTTTTGTTACAAAATAAATTTAAAAAATCTATTTTTATATACATAGTTCTAAATATAAGCGAGATCATATAAAAAACTCTATTAGAATGAAAATAAATACAGGTTTAGTTTGTCTGTGAGAACAATGTGAACAATATATAGCAAATATCCGTTTGTTTCATTTAATTCTACAAAAAAAAAATCAATTGAATTGTACAATTTACGAAAACATTTTTAAAAACAAATAAACTCCAAATATACAAATTTTTGTTTGTTGGGTTTACATAAAGAAAGAATATATCATGAATTTCAGATTTCGGCACACGTCAGCTGATGTTAACCATTACCCTTTTCAGACACGCATAGTTTTATTTGCGAAGTTTCAATTCAGCTGAGCGAAAGCCAGAATCAGAAATTATTCACCTCTCTGTCTTTTCCCCAGCTGAATTAAAAGTTTGCAAAGCAAACTTTGCGTGTCTGAAAGGGGTCCAAACGAAATAACCGTACCCCCTTAATTATTATTACATGCACGTAGTTTAGTTTAGTTTAGTTCAACGGTTCTTCAAGATCATTTCTATCAGGATTGGGTAGGAAATTTTCATTTTATTCTTTTAGTGTCAAAAAAGAAATTATCGAGCAAATGTACCAGTAATTATTCAAATAAAATATTAAATATTTTCCTACAAAAGGTAAGATTTACAACATTCTTTAACATTAGAAATGACACATTGATCGGTTTATACTTTTTAAAGTTCTTAAAAAATTCAAAGCAAGGAAAACTCGTTTATATAAATGCAAAAATACCAGTATACCAGGATCAGTAATTTTTGTAGCAATGTATGTATGTAATTTCAAGTTCTTAGTTTAGAGTACATATCGTCAACCAAAATGCTTATCAGTGTAACATAATTTTGAAAAAAGTTTTACAAGATGTAAAAAACTAATAAAAAGTACACTAAATGGCTACACATTTCACATGTTTTTTTTTTGTTAAAAAATAAATGATAAAGTGGAAAAGTTTAATTTTGTTACACGATATGTAACCAAGGGTAAAAAGAATATTGGCAAAAATATATGTATATAAATTTATACTCATATGTATATATTATCTGTTTCTGTTAATGATGTGACAATTAAATAATTAATTAATGATCTTGTAACACTTTTAATGGACATCTTGAAAAATGTCAATTATTTATAAGAATTTTTTTACACTTAAAAGTTTACAGTTTACTGTTTCAATTTTCCTACAGAAAAAAAAAAACGGAAATTAAAACTGTATTTATTGTAACGGCTTTTTTCGAATGCTTCCATTTCTTCAGTTCAGTTTTTAAAAAAATTTTATTTAAAAAAAAATTCATTACGTGTACATAATAATTTACAATTTATTGTATATTTTTCTTGCGAAATTTGTAAAAATGAGGTTATGACTTCTTTGATTATACTTGATAGAATGTACTTTGAGACTTTATATGTATTATAAAAAATATTTTTAAAACAAACAAAAAAAAACTATTTATGTAGACACACATGCATACATATATGTACTTATATGCACGTACATATGTAAATGCTGTAACTGTATTCCAATTAGGGCAAAAAATTACAACATATTTTGTTAGAGCAAAAAAAAAAATTGTAGTTGAAGGTCACGTATGTCTTTCTATGTACTCACATATCGTTGGTTTCAAAGTCTCTGTGTGATCCGAAAAAAGTTCCGAAATCAATACCCTTAAAGTTTAGTGGTGATTTTTTTTTTAAGAAAAGCCTATATTTTGATTAAAGATTGGAGCTGATATCTTTGGATGGTGTGTAGTGTAACATCTGTACTAATATTAGCTCGTTTACCAAGTGCAGTTTTATTGAAGCAATATTTATATTTAAAGATAAAGCTACGAATTAGAGACACAAATTAATATCAAGAGTATAAATTTTAATAAGGTTAAGCACTCTTTCAAGTAAAGCTAGAATTTTGACGACGAAAAGTTGGATATGTATATTCAATTTGACGTTCATACCAACATGTACCAGGCTTAAGGAACAGTTTTTAATACATTTGATATGAATAAGCAAAAGACATACATAGAAGTTTTCAATAATAAGCTGCTATTCGTTAGAAATGGGTACAATTACTTAGTGTTCGAAATTAGCTTGACCGTCAAACCGCACTGTTGCCAGTTTGGTTATTTAAAGTTAAGCTGGGTAAACACCAAGTCAGAAATTAACACCAAGGCTACAAAATCATCTTATTATAAAACGAAATCAATATTCGTTTAAAATATAAACCTTTTTGTTATAATATAATGTAGCGTGGTAGAATCATACTAACGTACCATTTTTCTACAAATGCAGATGGAAATTTTTCTTTATTTATTTGTTAAAAAATGCCCTAATAAAATGTTAGCATGTGGTTCTTTATTAGAAACTAGTTAAGGTTTGCAATCAAATACAATAATAATAATAATAATAATAATAATAATAATAATAATAATAATAATAATAATAATAATAATAATAATGACCCCTATCGTGAATAAGAAGTGAAATTTTTGTTCACGTGAAATTTTAATTCCACTCGAAGGGAAAAATGGTATCGTGAATCTCCCGTGAAAAATTATTCCCGCTATCAGTTGTTAGTGAATGTAAAAAAGGGAATAAGATTAAACAAATAAAAAATCATACAACTTTTTGTTCAAAAATATACACGGACATATTTATTTTAAAGAAAACTTCAAAAATCAAAGTTAAATATTCAGTGTTGGAGCTTTAGTTTGGTTGCTCCGTTTGTTTATTGCATTCTAACTTTTATGTGGTAAAATAATTCGGCTACTTTTTGGAAAGCCAATAAAAAGAAAAAATGCCAACAAATTAAAATTTCACAAATCTGCAGGCAATCGACCTGTTTTTTTGCATTTTGTTGAGGAATACACCAGTTTGTGCCTTATTATCAGAACTTTTCATTAAAATAAACTTTTTAAGCTTTAATATTCGAATTATAAGAATTAATACATATAATTTCTGTTCTATTCCCGATCAAAAATAAAGTGAAAATATCAATGTGAGAAGTGAAAAAATTCCGAGGGAAATATTTATTCACGATAAGGGGAATTTTTTTCAGTGAACATTTATCACGTTGTTATTCTGGACTGAATAAAATTTGTTAATGCGAGTTGTTCACGATTGCAAATACGTGAAAAGTGAAAAAATTTCACGTGGAAAATTATTCACGATAGGGGTGAATATCTTCCCACAATTATAAGCACACAAAAAAACATAATGGATGGAATCAGAACCGCAAACTATTAAAATGTTCATATTAATGATTGAGTCTTCTATAGTGGCATTGTGATTGCCAGCGAAGAAACATAATATAGTAGTCCTCATAAAGAATCTGATTATCTCATTACTAAATTATTAAATTAATTATTTAAAATCGATTTATCTTCGATTGTCGACTATTTTATTAGCGCAGTGCTGAGAACACAAACAATGTGTGGGGTAAAATAAAATTAAAATTTTAAAGAAAATTATTGCAGTTATTTAAAAAATATATATTCATTTTCTATGAGACTAATATCTAAAATTATTATTTTATTTTATTAAAGAACGTTCGAAGCAACTATATCTGGTTCAATGAATAATTATTTTTTAATGGCAGAAATATTTAGTTGACTTGAACAGTTTGCAATCATATACTTTATTTGCGTGTTTTGCTATTTTTATAATCAAAATTTTAATAAAAAAAAAAACAAACAGGCAGTTAATTTAAGAGATACTAAATACGAGTATTATTAATTAAAAATTGTTTCTGTATGTATGCAACTACACGTTAGCCACATAATTTTTAAAGAAAAACAAAAATTTTATTTATATTTTATCTTTCTTAATCTCGATCATATATAAAATAGTTTTAGGTATGAGAAGTATGAAAATTATCAACATGTACATGTACAACTTGTACAAAAGATGACAAACTATGTTAGATAGTGTTATTAGTTAGGTAAAGTCTTATAAACTACTGAAAAAAACTATCTAGTAGCTTAATAAATAAAAAAACATTTTATATCAAATTAAGAGAAATTCTATTAGGAATTTAACTTGAGAAATTTAAGGAACATAAATGAATTTTAAAAAGTATATATTTAATTTTATAGCTTGATCACATTATCCAAATATCTTTTGACATCCAGTTCTTCTTTCATTTATATGTACATCTTGTTAAAAAAAGACTGATGATGTGATACATATCGTGGAATACCCATCAGTCTAAAGTAAAAATCGAATACGAAAACTGACTGCTTACAACAAATCGTTGGCGGAGCAATTTAAGGTTTAAATCATAGATCTCTAGCAGCGATAATAATTTAGCCAAATGTAAAATTTGTTTTTGTGAGCTAAAATCATTAGTTGAAGGTCAGATTTAAGAGCTCATTCCTTAACATTAAAATAATTCCAAGTTTTCATTAACCGAACGAATCAAGTATAATGCCAAAGGGTCGAAAAAGTCTGCACAGATAATTATTTTCCATTTCCAGCAATAAATTATTTAGTTCCTTTTCTTTAATAAAATTTAAATAATAATTACGTGTACTCGTATTCAAAATAACAATAAATATATTAATTCAAGTTCTTTGCAACAGTCTCACAGGTAGTTTATACTTTAACACTTTCAACTATAAGCTTACAATAAAACGTAACAGAAATGAGTTCAACTACAAAGTAGACTGATGAGAAGTTGGAGAATTTTAGATCACAATAACTTTCAGATAACAAAAATTATAGAAAGAAAATTCTTGAATTCTATTTCTATGAAATAGTTGATATACTTTCCCAATTAGTATCCATCTTCATAAGCAACGAAGCAAAATAGCGATGATGAAAAGTGCACCGGCACAGAAAACGGAGTGATACGTTCTTAGTAGTAGTAGAACGTATCACTTGAATTACTACTTGAAAAATAAATGATTTACGTTTGCCTCGTTTTTGTGTGCTTTTTGTTTAGTTGAAATCCCGTTTTGTTTTCTTCTAAATTTGCATTTAAAAAAATCGTTGTTGAGTAAAATCAATCCTTTATAGTTGCCATGAAGCACAATTTCATAATATATTATACAATATACTTATCATTTAATATAGTGAACAAAGATTATAGAAGATTTAAACAATTAGACGAAACCAGTGGCACCAGGACTCTTTCTTAGTCCTCAAATGCAGAAACTGGTAATTTTTTGTGTGCTTATTGCATCCCTGCGCTTAATTTATTTGTTATTAATCGCGTAATTATAATTAAAAAAATTATCTTTTGTCGATTAAAACAATCCATCTTCCTCTCTAACAAGTGAAATGAGATATCGTGGCGACTAACACACACTCTTTAGTACAAAACTAAATTTTAAAATTGCTTTTACTTTTAAATGAAGATAATTCTCAAACTTGGTTAGAATTATTTCCCAGCGGGAAAAATGGTAATGGATAATATATGTAATGGAATATAAGATAATGTATTATTTTCCAAGGCAAAACAATGCAATCCTTTGGAAACGAGAAGGTAATTTGATCACACATAAAAATTACCACGTATATGAATGACCAATTCGTACGATGAAGGAATGTATTGTTTTCGCTTGAGCACAAGTGTTAACGCATTTTCCTTTTAAATTGTAAAAAAGAAATGAATTATAGGATTTATTCGCCGTAAACATTAAACGAATTCAATACTTTCCTAGGATATGTTCTGTGTTAACAATAATGAATTCTGGAATTACTAATTATGTATTACCTTTTCCTGCTGGATTTTAAGTGTTTTGACATTAATCACCACAAAATAATAAACATACTAACATATTAATAATGGAATCTTAATTTACAAAATAAATTAATAAAACATCAGTAGATAGTGTCATTTTTATGTGTAGAATTTGACATCTTAGAAATTTTACATATTTTTCCCGTTAAAAGTGACTTTTTTTATTCTTCACAATATCTAAAGAAAAATTTATTTCTTTTTGTATTTCGTGCATCATAATGAAAAGGGATAAAAAAATGAAAAAGTAAATTTAGGTTGTGAATTTTTTTTATGGCTGAATTGCAAACACTGTCATTCCTTTCTAAACTGAAGTGAACACAATTAAATGACCGTATTATTATTTACAAAAGTTTTAAATTTCAATTGCACTTTACACTTTTTATTTAACAGGTAGCATTAGTACTTTTACATATCACTTAACAGCAATGGCATAAATCGACTAAAACTTTTGTGTCTTTTTATCGACCTAAGTGTAGTTGTGTGTCTGCTTTTGAAATTTATTTTGATTTAATTTTAGTTTAGACCGAAGAAGAAAAATTTCCGATATCTGTGTCCAACAAAAAAGTTATTTTGAAAGATATTTAGTCGAGCTACACAGCGAATATTTGCCACAACGCAGAATTACTTCATTTTATTCAAGCTTGTAATTTATAAGCAGATTTTTAATAGAAAATAAAGTGATTGTACGAAAGTAATTTTTTCTTTTGTTTAATAATTTTATTCTAATTTCTGCGATTATACCAACCATTAAACGTTGAATTTTTTCAAGTTTTGATATTTTTATGTTGTTTCTGATTGACGACTTGGTTGATGTAATTTATTAAGTTAAAAATTTGTTCATTTATCTCAAAAATTTTACAAAACTAACAGAAATAAATTCAGTGTCGTCGGTGTATTTACACATACTCGTAAACACTACTACTACCTAGATTCTCATTTTGGCAATACTAATTTAGAATGATAAAACACTTTCCAAAATATTCGTTACTATATTGAATTTATTTCATTAATACACACATACATATTTATTATAGTTTAACTTATTAAAAACAAAATTTTAAAAAATATTATTTTCTCGGGTTTTTTGCAGTTTAAAATTTATTATTTTTATTATTAGGAACTGTTTTTCGTTCAGTTTGAAACTGTTGTTTGATAGTCGTCAAATCTTTTTCAGAATATTCTCTGTTTGTTCTTTTAGGGCACTACTCACATCCTTAAATAAATCATTTTCTTTAAGTTTTTCCAAATTTTTTGCATACGAGTCTAGATCTTTCTTTATTATATTATTTGTACGAGTATATACAGAGTATAGTTTAATTTGTGTTGTCAGCATATTACTAAACCTTCTTAGTTGTGTTGAGTCTTTACCATTAAAGGTTTTTATTGCGTCTTCAAAAATTTTATTTATCACTTCGTTTTTAAGGTATCTAACAAATTTTTTTAGAAGATCTGCGGTAAGGTCCTCAGGATTCATAAGATCAGCTTCATATATTACCACTTCAAGGAGAATGTCTGCATTTTCCTTCACATTATTGGCCAATATTTTTTCATCGGTGTAGGAGAATTGAGCACTACTAAGATGTAAGAATGAACTTAGTAGAAAGATAAAATATACTTTAGATGTTGTCATTTTGAAATATAAAACTGTTATGATGTTATTCAAAACTTCACTGAAGCTGAAAAATTTTATGATAAGATACATACTGAATTATTCGCTTTCGGACGACTAAAGTCAAAAAGAACACGAAGGCCAAATCATAGATAAGCGGATACATACAAATATAGAAAATAATCTTTAGCATTTTGTTGCTTCAAATTATTCCAAGAGTAATTACTCAAAATATGTACATACTCGTATGTAAATAAACTTATGTATTTGAATACGACTAATGGTGTTGCCAGATGAGAACAGCTGTGTTTCCAAATTGGAGACTTAACTTCGATTTAGACACTGGTTTTCGTGGGGAAAGATTTAGTTAGTTTTACCAAATATTTTTTATATGTAAACGTACATATTAATTTTTGTTAAATAGTTTTTAAGTTACTGCTGTGGCTGATCGGCAGAGATAGTGGATTCAATGCACTCCATAGACCCTGGCTTTTGTTCACGTGGAGTTCTTAAAAGGAAACCATAATGGATCCACTTGACACTCCGAGTAGAAGTGTGCATGCAGCACACTACCTTTTCTAACCTAACCTGAATGTGTTTTAGCTCAATTAATTTTAAATGCATATGTATGTATGTATGTCTATGGCAACATTTATTAAGAGAGTTGGCGGCAAACACATATCTAAATATATGAGGAAATGTAATTTGAGAATTAATTGAAAATGCAAAAATTTTGAAAATTCATTTTGATCTCGAAATAACTGATAGAGACAAAACTTTTTTAAAAATGTATTTGGAGTACCATAATTACAGCATTACAGTTTTGTAAATCATGTTATTAAAGTGGAAATTATATGGAGAGCATAAAGAAAAAGAATGAAACCCTAATGATTAAATTTTAATTAACCTATTTTGTTTTATTTGTAACCGAATTTCCGAAGTATTTTTTTTATATTTGAAAACATAATTCGGCATAAATTGATTTTGAGCTTCAATATTAATTGTATTTTTTTTTATATGAATATAATTTTTTAGCATTCGCGAAATACGAACACGAAATTTAGGGAAATAATTAAATAACACTGTGATCCATTTTTCATGGGTATATACCGATTTCTCAAAAACTGGAGCCAATCTGACACTTCCAAATGTACTTTCGCACTAATAGTTCGATAAGGATTCATCGAAGTTAATTTTTTTTTCGGGTCAAAAACTATCACAGTGTAGATAATTGATGTATTACTTTTTTGGAAAGTATTTGCAAAATATTCGAAAAATATTCGCTTGAAGTACGAGTATTCTTAACATCACTAGTACATAGCTTTCGTTCTGCATCATAGAAAGCACAACCGTATTTCCGTATTTGAAGACATTTTTCTGCTTAAGTTATATATTAATATAATTTTAAACTCAAAAAACTTGTTCTAAAAACAATTAAGAATGTATGAGATTTGTTTTACGTTGCACGCAATGTTACTAGAAATTTTAGAGGAAAAATCAGCAGTGTGGCATAATATTTTAATGCGAAATCTAAAACATCATATTCAAAACACTTTCTAATTTTTTTTTTTGTATTTTATTAAACATATTCAGAATTTAACATTTATTTTTCAAACATAAATATTGAAGATCATCTGATGTGTTGTTATTCAGCTACCAACGAAATGCATATAAATTAGCTAACCCATAACAAATAATAATTAGGTATTTTAGGATTACTTTAAGTACGTGTTGCGATTACAATTTTTTTTCCAAATTGTACTTCAATCAATTCCAAGACAGATTAAACAATTATTTAGTTGCCACTGTTCGTTCAACTATTAAATAAATAATAAATAATATTAATTTTTTTTTTTCTGAATTTGATTTATCGATTTTATAATACAAGTGTGGCTGAGTTGTCTAAGGCGATGTAACGCTCAACAAAATAACAAATTTTCATATATTTTGGAATTTATTTCCTTTCATTTTGGAGTAATTTCTTGTTTTTTTTTTTTAAATATTTATTTTATAAATAAAATTGCAAATGAAATAAGACAAGAAGAAATAATTTTTTGGTCTTCTTGCATTGGGGAAGGATTTTGGGATTTATTTCCTTTTTTTGGGAAATAACGCATCGCGTTACAGGGTAACTTCCCAGCTTCGCTTACTGGGAGTTATCTGTATTGCCGGCATTCGCGCGAGCGTAAAGATTTTCTTTCCAAAGTATTTACAAAGGCTGTTTTGCTTACTAAGGATTTTCTACTCTGATAGATATCCTAAACCGACATCGGTTACTAAGAAATTTTCGCATTGCTTCATGATTATTTTTTTGTGATATATTTCCAAAACCGCTTTCACTAAATTATGTTAAGAAACCGGCTTCCAATTTGGATCTAATTTAAAGCAGAAAGACTTTGCGACCGGTCAATTTAGGCATTTTTTTTTTGTAATCGACGCAGTGCACATGGCCGAGCTTAACGATTTTCTCCATCATGCTATATCGCGAAACGGCGTTGCTTACAGCATTTCATAAGATATTTAGTGCAGTATAATCTAAAACCTCTAGACAATGAAGAAAATCTTTAAAAGCATCGTCATTTCGGTATGTACCATGATGGAGAAAATCATTAAACCAAAAATTGGTATTTATTTCATTTCATGTTTGGTAATAATTTTAGATTTTTAAAAGTTTTTTTCTTAAATTTGTTTGGAGTTACACATATAATATTTTATTATCCATTTTATTGGAAGTTATTTCATTGGGACTTATTTCGTTGGGCGCTATTTCATACAGCCTTACAAACAAAAATGGACAAAATAAATTTCAAATGGTTATAAATAAGTAAAAAAAAAAATTAAATTTAGTTAAGTATTAAAAACATTAACTCAACTATGTTCCAGGATAAAAATGAGCATAAATAATCCCAATTAGGGATTTAATCAAGCGGCAGGATTGATTGTAGGTAAGAGAAATGTGTTCGGCTTTTAATTGGGTGCATGATAATGTGAGACTTGCATCCAATATAAAGCCGTTAGTTTCCACATTAAATCAAGCCGGACGCTTTTTCAAGTAATTGTTTTTTTCTTTTTTTGGTTGAATAATCCGTACTTGAATCATTCTTTTTGTACTTGAATTAAATAACAATAAATACGAATTAAAGGGATACAAATTACAAAATTTTAAAATCTTAAGAAGTATCTTAATGCAGTATTGTTGTTATGCAAATTGTACTTAATTAATTATTCCGAACTTATTCGTTTTTATAAAAAAATGTTATCATTTGCTTACAAAAATTCTAGACTATTAGCGTTTCTTTGGTTTGTATTTTTTAAAAACTGGTAAAAAAAACTTTATTTCAGAATAATGAATTTTATTTTGGAGTTAAACTAGTGATTACGTTTTTTTTTTAACAAATATTTCATAAATGTGAACGTAGCTAATGGCTTTTGTTTTGATTTACGTCTATTTATGGCTTGAAAATATTTCTTTAAGAAGACAAAACTAATTTTAATTGAAATTGACCACAAATTTTACTCAAACTAACGATTGCATTGTCTAAGAAATATTCTCACACTTTGCTTATGGTCAGATTAATGTCATTTGTAAATATTTTAATAAATGACATAAACTGCATTAGAAGAAAAAAATAAACATGCTGATAAACAGAAGAACATACATGAATGTGTTTTTTTAAAAAATGTAAGAATGAAAGTGAGAACAAAAGTATTTACTGAACACAAAAGTTAATTTAGTTCTAGCTTTCATGATGTCATTTGTATTTCATTGTTTTAGATTTATTTCGTATACTTTTTGGTATTTTAGAGCTCATGTTACTCGACAGAGTTCACAGCCTTTAAAGTACATATTAAACGAAGAATTTAAAAACGAATCTGAATTTATTTAAAAGAGTATGTATGTACATACATAAAAATGTTAACTCCTTTTGACAATTTGACTTTGTATGTTATTTGTTGTTTTATAATCCCTTTGTAACATTTATTGTTTAGGGTGTTGTTAGAGTAGAAAATTAAGAATCAAAAATCTATTGTTATTACTTTTTTCCAAAAAAAAAAAAAAGATTTAAGCCGTTCTTAGACTCATAATATTTGGAATAAAACATAAAATTATGTTAAGGAATGAATGAAAGGGCCAATGATAATTTTTATGGCCATTCAAGTAAAATTGTATTGAAATGTTGATTTTTATTTTGAGATTTTTTCTTTTAAAATGATTGAGATTTTCCATTATGTAAAAAGAAAAAACAAAGTAGGTATGTGAACTTCTAGTTTTTTTCTTGATAATTTAAAATTTAAGATGCAAATGCTGTTTAAAAAAGCACTTGTTTTATCTGATGTCTGTCCATCAAGTCTCACGGCTGCTCGCTCTGGCATCAACATTAAATCAACCAGTCACTTAGTAATTCCATTACATTCTTATGTACACCCATCCACACAAACAATCTTATATTCAGTCAAAGTTTTATTATTTACTACCATTCATTCTTATATTAAATTTTTGGATTTTATAGTAAATATCTTTGTCATTGTTTGTTTATTTATTTGTCTATTTGAATTAAAGAAGTTTTTTATGTTACCATGTAGCATATTTTATGTTGTCTTGTTTTAATAAATTTGACATTATCTTTAGTTTGCATCTAATGTTTACTTTTATGTATTTTTTTTTATTTTAAATTTTATTATAAACGATCTCATGATTTTTGTATTTTTCGTTACGTTTATAAATATATGTATATATATATGTATATAGTATGTATATATATATATTTTTTTCTATTCATTTACGCCATCTTCCATTGAAGTTAAGTGGACAAAAGAAATCAAAAAGTAAAACCTTTCAAAATTCTTGTTGTCCTCAATTTGTTTATAGTTTGCTTAGTTTAATTATAAATTTTTGCGTTATCATTTCATAGAGATCAAGATTATTACAAGATTTAAAAACTAATAATTTTTAATTTTGTTTTAACAAATATTTAAACAAAATTATTAAAAATAGATATTCTTATAACCGTTCTATGAACTATTAAGATAATTTGTTAAGTTAAAACCAAAGTTTTTCCAGAAAATTTAGTAATAAAAGTTAGGCTAAACAAAGTTTGATTATGGCTCAATATCACTTTTTAACCCAAATATTTTATTCTAAACTCGTAATGGGTTGTTATGATAGAACGTAAAAAAAAATCATAAAGGTAACGATACGACACTTTTACCGATAAACATTTTATTTTTGCAAAAAATTTCAAATGCATACTTTTTCGGTAAGTTTCTATTTGTTTGATTTGTTTCATAATTACGAAATCAAATCTATATATCGTCACTTTAAACCCAAAAAGCTGTAACAGGTAAAATTTTTTTATAATGTTTTCGATTGATTATGATGTGATAAACAAAAATACGTTGGATACTGTGAAAAAATAGTATTAAATTTTTAAAGTGTTTCCTTTATTCTGTAAAAAAATTACAGTGACGTTATTTTAGATTTTAGGTGAAAATAGGTTGTATAGCAAAAATTTGCTCTTAAACAGGGCAATAGTTAGGTAACCTATTAGATTATTTAAGGCCAGAAAAGAGACGAGAAATGTAATTTTGTCGGTTTATTTAATCAATGTTGCTAAAACAGCAACAACCGTGCATAGTCATCGTTTAAAGTTTTCTATTTCTCTAATTTTTTTTGGAGATTTTCGAATTTTTTTCCAAGAGAATCCACCAACTCCAGGAGTGATAACTGTGACAATTTTACGTCATAAAAATATTAAATACTAAACAATATATGACAAAATTAAAGATAATAAAACCAAGATTAAAACTTTATTGCAATCATAAACTCTTGAAGTAGTTTCCAAGCATGGCAATAAAGATCTACTAATGTATTGGAGCTTAGCAACCAGTAAAATGCAGCATTTAGAGTCACTAATTCATAAAAAAATACATTATTTTTTCGAAAACTCCAACATACATATAAATTTAAATTTCAAAAAAGAAAAATAGTTGTTAACAATTATGTTCCTTCACTTACATGCAAACGGTATAAAAGTGTTCGTGTGTTCGTTTGTTCGCTTGTTTATTTATATGTTACTTATGACCGAATATCTTGAAATTTTGAAAGCTTACTAGTTACTCATGATCAGGAAATTCAAGTAGGTAATTTTGTTATATTGAATGTTGGGGAGGGTACGACCCCTAAGAATTTAAATATTAATATTTACACATCAGAGTGACTAAAGCAAGATATGTTTTAAAATTTGCTGTGTGTTACTCCAATAGCAAAATATATTTTAAACAAAATCTTGTTGCGATATTAAGGAAGAAAGGGGAAACCACCACCTCCCCCTTATAAAAAGAATTATTGGAATTTTTATAAAAAAAATTTTATTTGAAAGGATTTTGTGCCAGTTACTTTTTTTTGCTTAATTTCAAATTAAAATATTATCTTTGTCTAAAATTTTGAAGTACTCGTATTCAAAATATTATATAAAAATTAGTAATTCATACTTCATACATACATAATTCATATACATGAAATATGTATGATTTCTCAAACAGTTTGGTACTTAAACCTAATTTTAAACGGTTTCTTTTAATAATATTGTCTATAGAACAGGACTCTAGACAACTAGACATTTGTTTCATTGCTTAAAACCATAAGTTATAAAACTGGTATGCTGTCCGAAATGTTCTTATCTCTAGTAATTAACAAAATCATCTATTGTCTTTTATAATAAACAAAAGGACCTCTTTGAAAAACTACCTAAATAGCATGTAAATTATTAACTACAATTCCATTTTCGATTAAAACATCGAAACAAATAACGTAAATAATATACTCGTACTACATAATATTATTAATGAAGTGCAATAGATAATAATAAATATTAGCTCGCTATAATTGCCGCTGGTAATCTGTCTAATATTCAAAGTCCAAAGCTCATAAGCCAGCAGTTGTGTAATTGCCAACCAGAACAGGAATTATAATTTGAAAAATTTTAATTCATTATGAGGTCTTGAAATAGTTATATTGAAGTACCATCCAACATCGAGTCCAAAGTAAAAAATATGTTTGCTAGAATTGTATTTATTACTTACTCCCTTTTCTTAACACAACTTAAAAAAAGAAGTAGAGTGCTATATTCGGCTGTACCGTATCTTATATACCTTTCACCAAGCCGTAAATGTATAATTCATTTAATATAATACAGGATTTCCCTTTTTATATAAGAATGCAGATACGGGTATATGTACATATATACATATGTACTATACATACTTACATACACATAATTAGAATGGATTACATACACACTTTCCGATAAATACATATATGTACAAAAAATACAGACTGTTTAAAATATTTTACAATTTTCCATCCATCACTAAACAAATAGGGGGTTTGTACGAAAAACTACATAAAGTTATTATTAATTTAATATACACATAACATTAACAAGCCTACGTAGCACGATGGTTCGTGCGTTGAATTATAATCGAAAGATTCCATATTCAACAATGGTGCACCTCATGTATTTAAAAATTTCTTTCTAAAAGGGTTAATTATTTGTATATATAATCCAATATCAGAACCGATATATTATTTTTGTTGATTTTCAATACGAATCATCTTAAGAAAAATCCTTACATTTCAGTCCAAGACCCAAGTTTGTAGCTCTTCTAGTTTCTTTGGAAAATCGATTTCACATACAGACAGATGGACAGACGGACATGACTCGTTAAACTTCCTCATATAAATATTGTGGAATTTACACATGTAATGACAAATCTATAATACCCATTTTTAGTGATGGGTATAAAAAACTAACAAACATGTGTGAAATTTTCTTGCATACACTGAAAATGGAGAAGACCTCTATCGAAATCATCTGCAAGTTCGGGGCTTGAAAGAACACAGCGCAGGTACTTTCAGATATTCTACGTAAACTTTTTTATCCCCCCGTAAAATTTATCAATTTGTTGTTGCATGATTTTATGTATTATTTGACGATAAGTTTAATTTTAAATTCTATTTTTATTCTATTCTCATTTATTATTTTCTATTAATCGTACGTGTATAACATGAATAATTTTCAGAAATTGCAGGAATTGTAGCTACTGTTCCAACTACATTCTAAAAATAGACGCATTTTGGAAAAAACTTATTTAGGAAAAGAACATTTGTTAAACAAAAAAAAAATATTAAGAAAAAACATTATTAAAATGGCACCACAAAAAAACATTGAAATAGCGATAATGAGACTAAAATATCGATCTTGTGTGTAAGTATAAATGTGTATAAAAATTACTAAAATCCATATTTTTAATTTAATTTAACATATAATTTCAGCGATCGCAGATATTCAAAAGTTACATATAAGTCCAGGCTCCGTACTATAGCTGACACTATTGCTGAGCATGGAGTTTGGGTAAATTAAATAATTTATAAATACTATATACGTATTTAATATACACTGGCTGACAATTCGTTTCATATATAATTTGTCCTTTAAAAGACTCCTTAAGAACAAAACTAAAAGAAATTGAAAAATAATGTATGTATAATTTTTTATAAAAAAGTGTGGTGCAGTTTATGGTTAAACCATTTAATGTAAAAGCTAACATTAAAATAACTTAAATATATTAAAGCCAAGAATTGAAGCAGCTAAATTGGATATGACTTTAACAGGTACATGCGGCTGTGTCTGTGAGTCTTATACGAGTATATACCCCTCACCAATTAAAATTCTCTCATTTCGAGTTAATCACATTATCCTTAAAAAACCAAAAAGAGCCGTGTTTTAAAGGTTTTTATATTAAAATTAATTTTTTATTTATTCACAAATTAATATTTATTAAGCTACTGATTTATATTCGCCACCAAAGAAGCACACTCTGTTTGTCCGGCCAAGTCTCCAGGACATAATCTAGATGTTCTTGATTATGACATTGCGAAACAAGTATTGAATTAGTATATTGTCATCCGTCCTTGACTAGTTTTTTTTTTTTTTTTTATTAGGACCAGCACACAGTGCAGTGCATTGTGCCAGAACTCAGAGAGAGGGATAGAGTAGACAAGATAGATGTTGAAAATGTAGAAGGCTTAACTCTTCTACAACTCTGCTTTGCGCGTTATGTTAATTTTTATAGCAGGGTTGAGGCGCCTCCGGTGTTAGGTAGACGCATTAACTTTGTTAAGCTATATTAGCAGGCATTTTATTAATTGTTTTACTTCGCCGATGTTTCTGCTAACAGACGAAGTTTTGAATTAATCTGACCCAATAAAATGAGGTAAAATCGAGTTTGAATGTTCCCTTACCGACACACATATAAGAATGAATTGATATTCAATATTTCTGGATACCACGGATTCCCCTGTATATCTCTATGGGACCAACCTGCAGCATAGATTTTCCAAATCGTTCCACAAATGGGATTTGTTATAATTGATATTTTCAGTGGCCAATAATATTTAATTAAATTTATTTCACATATTTTTTTCGACCTCCCTTATTAATTATTTAATATTTATTTTGTTTTTATTATTATTAATTAATAATTTATTAAAAAAACATTTCCCTGAAGAAGCCACACAAGGAAGTGGTGAAATATAGGATAAATATATAATAAATTTTATATAAAAAATACAAGACCTCAAGCTCGAATAAAATAGATATAAATAAAATTAATTAATATATCAAAGCACTATTTGTTCCTCCGATTTCCAGAAAAAAATCATGTCAACAAACTGCAAACAAACCCGTTCAATCATAGTATTGGTTTTGAAAATCGGTCCAAAATTGGGGCAGTATAGGCATAATGTGAATATTCGGATTAAAAAATTTTTTTGAGCTAAACGACAAGAAAGGATTTCGAAAAATAATCGGAGGAATATAATACTCGTCAGTTGGCCAAGTTGAAGTTATTATAAAACGTGTAAAAAAAATGAACAGATGAAAAAGAAAATACCTTTTTAAAGGAATTTTACGGAAAAAAAGTAAAGTCCCAATACTATTGTTATACCAATTTCATAGACTATACAAAATATTGTCATTGGATGGTCGAGTGGGATTGCAACTTACCGAAAATTGTTCCAAGAAAATAATTAAGTCGCTGTTGGTTTAAAATATATTAATGTGTTTTCTATGATAACTTCCTTTTTTAATAATCATATATAAACTGACTTATAATAAAATTATATGTATGGCATTAATCAACCAGAAGGGTTGTTTGAAAAATAAAAATAACACAAAGTAAGATTTCACAACTTGGTGACAGTTCGGCCACCCTGACGATAGCTCGTCCTCGAGTTATTGGCAATCATCTTCGTTATTGTCATCATCTTGATAATCATCATCTACTTCAGGAAAAAGTATACACCATGGTTTAATTTTATCACTGCTGATTACAGTGCTAAATCTACGTTGATTTCTCTGTGCTCCTTTGATATCCTCAATGATATATCGATCGTATCGCAAAACTTTACTTATGGTATATGGTCCTTTGTATTTGGCATCCAGCTTACGAGATTCTCCAGTGCTCGGCATTGCACTTTCCATCAGAATCAAATCACCTTCCTGATATTTATGCGGCTTAGCATGTTTTGCATCGAATCTAGCTTTCCATTTCTCTCGTGCTATTGAGATATTTTTGGTAGCAGCTTCACGACGTTCGCTAGGTGTTGTTGCTTCCACATTGATTTTGTCATCATGTACAACAGATAACAGTTTATTGGCGCTAATATCCCTAAGCGGAAAATCATAAATTAACTCAATAGGAGAATATTTTGTTGTAGAATTTACAGTTGTATTCATTTTCCATTGAAGGTTACGTAATTCGTTATCCCATTGCTTTGCTTGAGGTGATGTTTTTAAATATGATAAGACAGATTGATTTATTCTTTCAGCAAGACCGTTAGCTCGTGGCGTACGCACAGCTGCCTTTATATGCTGGATATCATTTTCATTACAGTACTCTTTAAACACTGACGATGTAAATGCAGTTCCGCGATCAGTTACGATTCGTCGTGGTAAACCAAAATATAACGTGAGATAATCTAAAGCATCAATCACAGGTTTTGTTTTCGTTGATTTAACTGGCACGATCATTGAATAACGTGTTAGTGAATCGACAACAACGAGAATATGTTCATGGCCTTTTCTCGTTCTGATAAATGGTCCTAAATGATCCATATGAATTACTTCAAATGGAAGTGAAGGAACCTCCATTCCATAAAGCTGGCATTCCTTTCGAATTGGTTCTCTGTTGTAACAGCACTCAATGCAACTTTTTATATATCCTTTAACATAATTTCTTACCCGCCGAAACCAAAAGTCTTGGTAAATCTTTTTAACAGTACCATCTATTCCTATATGTCCAACATCATCGTGGCATAATTTTACTATTCGCCATCTAACACCCCTTGGAATGACAAGCAATTCCTTATCGTTGCTTTTCTTATATAACCTGTTTCTTTTAAGCACAAAATCTTTGGTATATTGCCGCTTTTCTGTAGAATCAACTCCGCCTTTCAATACAGCTACTATTTCTTTAAATTCTGGATCCTGCTTTTGCATGGTGAGAATCCAATCTTCATTAGTAATATTGAGTGTCATCAATTTTGAGCTGACATCTTCAACTTTAAATGATGTTTCAACTGGCGCGCGACTCATAGCATCGACATGGCTCATCTGGGTGCCTGGACGATGAAATGCCGTAAAATCATATTCTAGTAACTTTAACAACCAACGTGATACTCGTGGAATTATTTGTGTCCTAGCTTTCATACTAGAAATTGCAGAACAGTCTGTATAAATTGTAAAATGTTTACCTAATAAATATACACGAAATCGTTCACAAGCCTCTACCACAGCCAAGATTTCCAACTCGTATGCATGATATCTGCCCTCTATTTCGCTACGAACTCTACTATAATATGCAACAGGCTTTTTCATTCCGTCGATTTCTCGCTGGAACAAAATTGCTGCAAGTCCAGTGCTGCTTGCATCCGTATGAAGCTCGTGTTCTTTTCTAAAATTATAAATACTTAGTACCGGATCACTACTTAAAGCATTTATCAATCTTCCGAAGGCATCCTCACATTCAGCAGACCAGTTGAAAGGAACGTCTTTTCGTGTTAGTTTTGTTATCGGTGATGCAATATGAGCATACCTCTCCACAAATTTTCGAAAATAACCAGTTAACCCCAAGAAACGTCTAACCTCTGTTACAGATGCTGGTCTTGGAAACTCCCGAATAGCAATTGTTTTAATATGACCGGGCCTAATTCCATTTCCATCGATCTCATGTCCAAGAAATGTTACACTCTCCTTCATAAAAAAACATTTTGATAGTCGAAGCGTCAGCCCTTCCTTCCTTATAATTTTTAGAAATTCTTCGAGATTGCATAACCCCTCTTCAACTGTATTGGATGCAATTATGATCTCATCAACATAGCTTATAATTTTTTCTCTCAACGGCTCTATTATTTTCATCATCATTTTCTGAAATGTACATGGTGCATTTTCGAGTCCAAATGGCATGCGATTAAACTCAAAGTGACCATTATGAATCGAATCGAATCTTCATCAATCTCGATTTGATAATAGCCTGACATCATATCAAGAGTAGTAAAATACTTCTTGCCTGAGAGAGTTGACAGAACACCATCTACTGTGGGCATCGGCCATGGTTGTTTTTCGGTTACAGCATTCAATCCTCGATAATCGACACAGAGTCGGTTTTCACCATTGGATTTTGGGTCTAAAACAATCGGAGATGCATATACTGACGATGATGGACGAATTATATTCAACTCCAATAACTCTTTCACAATACCTTCGACAATTTCCTGTTTAGGAATCGGCATAAGATATGGTTTTCTTGCAATTGGTTTCGATGAGTTTACAGAAATTTCCATTTTTATGGTGCTATGTTTTCCAATTTTTTCAAGTGTATCAGAAAAACAATCTGCAAAATTATCAATTAACTCAATTGTTTGTGTCTTTTCACTTTTCTTCAAATTATTTCCACATTGTATATCACCACTGTGCACTGCATACACCTGACATTGACCATTTTCTATAATTACACACCCGTTAGATAAAATATCTAAGCCGATAATTAATTCATATGCAGTTGCATTATCATTTACAACATATAATTTGGCATTAAAACACTGATCATCGATATTTATTTTAGCTTGTTCTATTTTTTCATTACAATTGTATTCGCCACCAGCAAAACCTTGTAATATTTTATTACATGCTGTTAATTGATTATTTATCTTTACAGCGACAGAACGTTTTACAAGAGATACAGCACTACCAGAGTCTATTAGTGCATTACATTGTATATTGTTTACCATTACACTTTTCATGATTATCTTTGGATTCAAAATCGTATTCACTGGATCTCTTGGTTTTCGCGCTGGTTTTGGACAATTTCGTGACATGTGCCCTACTTCACGACAGTTATAGCACACCGGACCAGACTTACGGGGTGATTTAATAATGTTGGGATTCGTATCATAGGTTTTTTTAAACAGAACATTTTGTTTATTAATTGTGTTAAACGGTTGCCCTCTTGAGCTTACCACTGCATTTTGTAAGGATTTCAACAGCTCTGAGCACTTCACAAACGTCATTATTGACAATGACTTACGTAAACTATAATCTTCTAAGCCATTTATGATATATTTTATTATTGCGTTATCATTCAGTTGGCCACGCCGACCAATTGCCAACATATTATAATAATATTCACTTACTGTTTCTATTTTCTTCTGATGTGTATTCATCATTTGAATATGTATATCAGCACTGTTCAAAACACAAGGAAAATCATCAATAAAAGCGCTCACAAAATCATGCCAGTTTTTGAATATTGGTTGAGTATCAATCCACAATTTCGCAACACCTTCCAGTTTTCCTCTAATGGCAAACAAAACCATTCCATCATTCCAACCGTATGCATTCTTAAGTTGTTCAACCCTTTCCACAAACTGAATAGATGTAATGAAGGCAACGCATCAATAATATCACGAACACTGCAACGATTGTTATTGTTAAATGGTTCATTATTTATACCTGGTATTGTACCATGATTAGGCATAAACATATTAGCTGAATGCATTGTAGTCGTTGGTGTGATTGTTGAATTTAAAGATGATTGTACAGGAATAAACATATTCGAACTAACACTAGATGTAGTTTTGGTTTTTGACTGTCCAAAAGACGAATTTTCTATTTGAAACGGCAAATTCTTATTGTTCTGCATAACCTTATTTTGTTGTTGTCCAGCATACATAATAGACTGTAGTCGTTTATCATAACTCATACCATGTTGCAAAGGCATTGGTATGCTACATTCGTTGATTCCCAAGTACATTGGGTGTGTGTTAATATATCCAAAAGATGGGTGTTGTGCGATCATATTTTGTTGCGACACATTTGCTCTTGCTTCGTCATGTCGTTGATCTTCGCGCGTAGTAATTGAAGTGGCAGTTGCAAAATTCTGCGGCAGAGAAAAATTTGTACCCATCGCTGACGTCGTCGTCGTGTATGTTTGTAATTGCTGTGTGAGCGACTCCATTGTACGCTGGAGACGCAACACATCATCACGCAATTCCTCCACCATACTTGACGTTGTCGTTGGTACTTCCTCTATGTTTAGCAAATTTTGTTGTTCATTATTTACTTCCATCTCGTAAGGCTCTGGAACTTTTGCTTCGCGAAGACGTGTAACAAGTTCGCTTTTATTTCCCGAAGTTTTTAAACCAACCTCGCGCAACTTTTCTTTTAGTTTTACTATGGTCAACTTTTCCATATATTTTACTTTTAACAAACAATAGTTACGATCCCACTTCTGAAATTGTCATTGGATGGTCGAGTGGGATTGCAACTTACCGAAAATTGTTCCAAGAATATAATTAAGTCGCTGTTGGTTTAAAATATATTAATGTGTTTTCTATGATAACTTCCTTTTTTAATAATCATATATAAACTGACTTATAATAAAATTATATGTATGGCATTAATCAACCAGAAGGGTTGTTTGAAAAATAAAAATAACACAAAGTAAGATTTCACAACTTGGTGACAATATCATGTTAGATGCTCTACATGCATACTTGTAAATTTAACGAATTGTTTTTTTACTTAAATTTTCTTTTGCAGCTTGGTTTCAGGGTGTGCGGAGAGCTAGCAACATATTCGGCAAGAATGGGACTTCTTTATACTGAATGGGATATTGTATCTTCCGATCCTCAATTATTTGTAATCCATGACACATTATACGAAAATATATTCATCATCATCACTGAAAAAGACGCTCATTTTGATTACCAAACAAAAATCCTTAGAAATAAACAAATAGTTGGCATCGGTCCTTTGCCATTAAAATTTTGTGCCTGCTGTTTAGGGTATCAATACCAAGATATCATGAAACAATTAAATGAATATATAACAAAAACCGTAATATAATAAGGCCAGTTTGCTTAAACAAAAATAGCCAAAATTTTTACAAAACTAACATCTTTAAACCTTGCCGATAAATATTTGCTCAATAGTTTCTATATTTTAAAATTTTGTACAAAAAAAAAATTATTAAATATATGTTTTGTATTTCTAAATGTTCGACTTTTGTTTAATGTTAAATTAATTTTTATATAAATTTTATAAAAAAATAACTTAAGTTTTTGTATAAATTAAAAATAACGTAAAAAATAAAATAGTATAAAATATATGTATGTATGTATTTCTTAAATTTTAACATAAAATAAATGCTAATGATATTTGCTCAATAGTTTCTATATTTTAAAATTTTGTACAAAAAAAAAATTATTAAATATATGTTTTGTATTTCTAAATGTTCGACTTTTGTTTAATGTTAAATTAATTTTTATATAAATTTTATAAAAAAATAACTTAAGTTTTTGTATAAATTAAAAAAAAAAACGTAAAAAATAAAATTGTATAAAATATATGTATGTATGTATTTCTTAAGTTTTAACATAAAATAAATGCTTATGATAGCAGGGTGTTACAGTTCTTATTCTATTATTAATAATGAAGATATCAAAATCATATGTAATTGTTCTTATATCAAAAGTACTGCTCAAAAAAATGTTGTACTTAGAAAAATTTAAGAAAACGTTTAACCCAAACTAAAAAAAATTATTAGCGATTTATATAAATCAATTTTATTCAATTTTGTTAATTAAAAAAAAAACAAATGTTAAATTAAAAAAAATCCCTATGTATAACGAAACAAATTTACACTAAAAATTGTATGCCCCGAATTTGTGTCTAAAAATTAATCCCACTCTGTTTATATCGTCATCTAAAATCCTTAAGTACGTAACTTAAAACAGACTTTTTAATTGATTATAATTTAATTAACTAAATTACAAACTCCCTTGAAATTTCACTCGGATATCTCGGATATATTTATATAGAACGAATATATTAACTTTATGAATTCGCAAAAATAAAAACGTGCAGTTGCGGCCTTTGAGATTTTACGTGACGATATACGATATTTTTACTAATTTTAATATAATATTTTACTAAACATTATGTAACTATTTTGAGCGAATGAATATAAAAACAAATAAATTAATAGTAAAATTGTGTGCAACTTAATTTAGTATCGTCTTCTGTAAACACTATCACAGTCAGTTACAGATTTTATTTCAAAATTCGGGTAAAAATTATTCACCATTCAACGAACTACCATTCTTAGTATTAAATTTTTAATTTTTTTATATGTTTTCATTTTAACCATCATGGTGGTTAAAATGGAATTTGATGGTATTTTTGGGTTTTGGAATATGATGTGCTGTTCACTCTCTTTTATACAGAGAAACTACATTATTTTCGACAAGAGCATTTCAAGCGTATGCTAAAATTTAAACACATTTCTATTATTGTTTTAAATTTTATTTATTTGTTGCGGGTTAGCAATATCTAAATATATATTTCTTTGGTGGCCATACCAACTCATCAGTAGATGTTTTTTTTTTCATTTCTAAATATGTGACGTGCAAAATAGAAAGGGACGTAATGGTAAAAACCGGTTTTGTTCAGGAGAGCCATTTTAAAGATTTAAATACGTGTATCTTTGGTGTACCATCACTGTTATAAAATGCGCATATCTCTGGGAGGGAACACTTTTGGGGCATGGGATCGGTCTCATTCGATGCTCAGATGTTGTCCACATAAAAAAAAAAAGTGAAAATTGATTTTTTATCCTTAGGTCCGTCCCTTTCTCTATGCGCTGTCACATATAATAAAAATAAATTTTGCTTATTTATTTCTGTTTCATTAAAAAATTAATCATTTTTGTTAAGTGCGTGAAGATTTTTCGCCGACCCATCTCTAGAGCAAGCAATAAAATAATTCTGGCCATATTCAATAGAAAAAGCCAATCAAAAAGGCTGCAAAATCAATGCAACTAAAGGTAAGCTTACATCCCGATATCAACCAAAAAAATTAAAAAAAAAAAAAATTAATAAATCGCCCTATAAATAACGCTTTAAATATCACCCCAAAAATAGATGAGCTAAGCAATAATCAAAATATCGGTAGTGCATTATGTCCCTTATATTAAAAAAAGTCATCGCAATTGAATTTATAAAACTTAATTTTAAATCGGTCAATAAGGCAGCAAGAAGGTAATCAAAAATCAATATATGGATAAGGTCAACTTTCCACTCGGATTTTCAAAAATACTTTGGAGCCTAAACCGAAAGCAGACACTTTTAAGCCAAAAATAGCTTTTTTAAAACCGATCCAAAGATGGCGCATTGGTGTTTAAAGGGGTTAATGGATGAGAGTGGTGTTGGCTGAAATGATTAGCGTGTTGACTAAAACGAAAAGTATGATTTATGACTAAGGTTCGATTGCTAGTCAGAGCAAGTCGCCAACACTAATAATTTCTCCAATATGGTGTAGCATTGTATTAAATGTTGTTGGAATATGTACCTGATGAAGGCATAAAACTATAATGCGTCTTTTTATCACCAGAAACGTTGCATTGCTGATCTAAAATTTATCAAAACGCGCAAAAGCGGATTTGTAAAAAAGAATTAAATATCCGACATTTTCAACATCTATCTTCTCTACTCTATCCCATTCATTAAGTTTTGGCACAATTCATTGCACATATAGGGGTCATCATCTAAGTGCTGGTCTCACAAAAACTTTAAAATTTTTTAAAAAGGCACAACCTACACCGATTTGAAAAAAAAAATATGGGACCAAACAGAAAACAAACCTGCTCGGTTAAACAAATTTTGGAAAATTGGTTCATAAAGGACGGAGTTATACATCTATCTTCTATAAATGAAGATACATATGTTTATATGTCCGTTTTTGTATATTTGTTTGTACGATGTACAGAGGTCATATCTACCCTACTGTCAGATTTTCACATGATTTTTTCTACTCTTGCGCCAAAAAAAAAAAGAAAAAAAAATAACTTGTCTCTGCGGTATGTAAATTCATTCGTATGACAAAATGTTCTTAAATTTAAAAAAAAACATTAGTACTTTTAGAAAACGCGCACTCAAATAAAATAAAAATTAAAATTTTCCGTCAAAGTAGTATTTTTTTGTAGTGACATTCTAAACATTTGATATATTCTTATTTTAAGAAAATTGTAAGGAAATTTTATTTACTAAAATTTTATAAATGTCTTTTTTTTTTTTGAATGTAGAGAATGGAAATATGGAGACTGCAGAGGTTTGTTACATCAATCTGGGAGTCATTTGGAAGAGACAACAAGAACTAAGCAGTCATACTGTAAAGTTCATGACATGTGCTGGTATGAAAAAGGATTATCTCCGGTCTATGTAAGGTCTCTTATCACCCAGATTAACCCATTATAAAATTTATATGATTATCCTCATGAAGATTCTGAACAACGAAATGATTATCATTTTAATCATTAACTTTATATTGACTTTATACATATTTTTATTTTTAATTGGAAATTAATAATTTTTTTTTTTTTGTGATAATTTTATTATTTATTGAATCTTTAATTATTTAAATTGAATTATCAATAAGTTTTTCAACTCTTAAATCTAAAAAAATATTAAATATAAGTTTAGCCAATGCTAAACAAAATTTTTAATTTCAACGGTTAATTTTTGTTGTTTTACATTTCTCGTGAACGGCTGAGAAAAAGAGTATCCCTCCTTTTCAACCGGGTGTGGCCTCTATAATGAAGAATATTGCGCGCAAGTGGATTTGGGTGCAACTCAAGTTTTTTTATATATTTTTTCGCGTGTTTTGAAAATACTGTCTTCACCAACGGAACGTCTAGGTCTTTATGAATTCGATGGTTTCTGACATACCAGGGGGCTGCTGTAATTGTACGTAGAATTTTATTTTGTCGCCTTTGAATTTTTTCGACATTTGATGCTGAGGCAGTGCCCCATAACTGGATTCCATAGAACCATATTGGTTTCAGGATCGCGTTGTATAATAGTAGTTTACAGTCTAGGCTTAGTATAGAATTTCTTCCAATAAGCCAATTCATTTGAGCTGCTTTTAATTTCATTTGAGTCAACTTTGCGTCTATATGCGATTTCCATGTTAAACGACGATCAAGATGAACGCCTAGATATTTGACTACAGTGTGTTGTGGTATAGTCTCGGTGTTAATTTTTATAGGCGGGCATGTTTGCCTGCGCAACGTAAAAGTGACATGTGCACATTTCTGCTCGTTAACTTTTATACGCCATTGTTTGAGCCATTTTTCCAGTTTGGATATATATTCTTGTAAGTTGCGGGAAGCTTCTACAGGATTTTCGTGAACGCTTAGAAAGGCTGTATCATCCGCAAATGTTGATGTATGAATGTTACTGCTTAACGGTAAGTCAGAGGCATATATTAAATAAAGTAAGGGTCCGAAGATACTGCCTTGAGGGACTCCGGCTTCAATCGACTGCGGAGGGCTTAAAAAATTGCCTTCCCTAACTACAAATTTACGTTCCATCAAATAGCTTTTTAAAAGCTTTACGAATTTTGCTGGTAGATTTTGTGTTAATTTATTGAAAAGACCTTCGTGCCATACTTTATCGAAAGCTTGTGAGACATCAATAAAGAGCGCAGAGCAGTATTTCTTTTTTTCAAAAGTGTCTCTAACGACATTCACAAGTCTGTGAGTTTGTTCTATTGTGTTATGTTGTCTGCGAAAACCGAATTGATGATCTGGAATACATCCATTACTAGTCACTATAGGCATCAGCTTGCTCATATACAGCTTTTCAAATAGTTTTGAAATGTTAGACAGTAAACTAATAGGCCGATAGGATTCAACCTTTGTATGATCCTTGCCGGGCTTTGGTATCATAGTAATTAGCGAAACCTTCCATTCTTTAGGATAGTGTTCTAGGCGTAGAATACTGTTAAAAATGAATAGTATTATTCATTTTGCAGTGTAAGGCAATTCTTGAAGCATTTTGTTGCTTATTTTGTCGACACCTGGGGCTTTTCTGGTGTTAAGACTAGTAATAGTATTTTCAATCTCCGTCATGTTAAATCTCATCGGTATTTCTGGTAAAGGGACGACTGGTGGCAGTTCAACAATATCAGCAGAAATATTCGGAGTGAAAACTTTTTCTAAGTGTTTAACAAAGAGTGCACCTTTTTAAGCATCAGTTTTTGCCCAGTCACCATTTGGGGCTCGTAATGGGGGTTTGCATATCACCGGCCTTTTTAGTCCTCTGGCTGCACGCCACAGTGAATAATCTGTTTGTGGTGTTGCATCTAGCTCTTTTGAAGGGAAGCTGTTTTTTGAGCTTGCAAAACTTTCCTAAGCTGCTTGGTACACTCCTTAAGCCTTAATTTTAGCTGGGGCGATCTGTAGCGCTGCCATTCTCGTCGAGCTCGCCGTTTTTCAGTCAATAACCTTTCTATATCTACAGAAAAAATATTGTTAAATCTCACTGGTTGGTTTATTTCATTTGAAGTAGCATTAAAAGCCGCTTGTTTAACATGCGCTTCAAACAACCTGAGAGAATCGTCTATGTCTGAAGGTGTTCTCAGCGGCATTTTTTCCGAGCAATGAGCACTCAGATATTTTCTGTATTTCAGCCAGTTAATACGTGCAGATGTCGTCGCTGAATCACATGTTGTGTGTGAGTAAATAGTGACAATAGTAGGCGAGTGGTCTGAGGATAAGTCCAAAGATGCTTCAACTTCAACCATCTCGCTGGGCACGCCTTTCACAATTCCAAAGTCGATAACATCAGGAATTTTTTGTCGATCTCTTGGCCAATATGTTGGCTGTCCACTTGAAACTACATTCAAACCCATTTTAGATATTGTGTCGAATAAAATTCGTCCCTTAGGTGTGATTAAACGTGAACCCCAAAATGTGTGTTTAGCATTGTAGTCGCCAGCTGCTAGAAAACGGAGGCCCAGTGATTTATAAAAAGCCGTATCGGGGCGAATAGACAGATGATATTACAAGTTTTTGATAGTAAGTTTCGATGCAGATGTTCGTTGCTTGAAGATAATCTTCACAAAACTCATTCAACAGGTGGTGTTTTATTCGCGTTTTTATTAGGATTCCCGAACCACCACAAGCTCTGCCACGGGGATCCTTGGTGTCGTAAAAATTATATCCACTAATTCTGAAACAGCTTCGAGATGTCAAATGAGTTTCTGAGATAAGCATAACATCGATTTGTTTATCCTCAAGAAAATATTCTATTTCGTTTTTATGTTGGCAGATGCCGTTTGCGTTCCAAAAACAGATTTTTAAGTTCATGGTTTGCTTAGTACAGCCTGCAACAAGGTAGACTGCATTTTCAACATTTCCTGCATCATACAGGACATGTTGAGAGGAAATGTGTTTACAGTTTGTATTAAGCTCTCAATTGAGGCTTCAATACGACTAAAATTATACCCCGAATCTTCATTTACATTTACGGTTTTTTGCGCCGTACTCTGATTGCTTTTTAAAATACTAGCGTATGAAAATTTGTTGTTAGATTGTTGTTGAGCACTAGTCGCGTTAGACTTGAAAATGTTTGAAAATTGATTTTGGCTGGTGGACGGTTGAGGTAACTGTGGATAGTTAATAGGGGTTTTAGGTTGAGCGGGAGTAGCATTGGTTTTTTTGGTTGATGAATTCTTAAAAAACGAGTAAAGGGGGCAGCCTCTATAGTTGGCAGTGTGATTTCCGCCGCAATTGCCACATTTTTTTGCCTTGGTATCACCTTTTATTTTATCACAGTTAGCAGTACTGTGTAACTTACCACATACAACGCAGACTGTTGGCAACTTGCAATAAGTCTTCGTGTGCCCAAATTCTTGGCAGTTCAGGCATTGAACAGGTCCAGCTCTTTTATGTGGAAGCTCAACAGTAACTCTTCGATGCAACAAGTACTTTAAGTCATATATTGGATGCGCCTCATTCTTTTTTATTTTTATGCCATCTGGCTGTAACTCGACTCTAAATATTGGTTGGGCGATTTTTTCTCTATTTTTAATGTTTGAGACATTTTTCACCTTGTAGCCACTATTTTCAAGGCCAGACTTGACCTCTTCCGGATCCACGCTAGAGTCTATACCTTTTATTACGACTGTTAGACCTTTAGCACTCTTTAATTGGTACGTGTAGAAGTTTTTATTTTTAGATTCTAAATCTGAAACAATTTTTCGGTAATTATTTTCATGAGGTACCTGAATTTTTGTTTCATTGATGTTTCCGCGCTTAATTGGAGTTACATAAAACTCATTTTCTCCAATTAATGAGATAAGACTTTTAACCAGCAAACTGGAATTCTGCTCTCTTAAATATATGGGTGGGGGCTTACTCGAACTTGTTGTAGTTGTGCCTTCATCGCCTTGTTCAGATAACATCGCGAAACGATTTTCGGAATTTATTATATTGTTTTTTCCATCTCTGGGAACTTTCGATGTTGAAGCAATTTGAGCTGATTTTGGATTTCTTCCCCTTTTTAACACGGTTATGTATCTGTCCATTCCTGTTTGAATTTTATTATCATTTATTGTACTCACCGCATCTACCATTTTGTGCACGTTGGTCACCTTGTTACTTATTGTTTGTTTGTTTGTTTGTACAGCTAAGCTGACAAGTTTGCTGATGGGTGCAATTGTTGTTGCTTCTTGATCACTATTTAACATGTTCAGAGATAATGATCGCGCACGAGTATTTGTGTTTTCTGTTAAATTCAGGTTTTTGTTTAATTCATTTTTTTTATTGTTGTCATCAGCAACTAAAGTTATATATTGCACATTCCTACTGCTTGTAGGATTATTGTTGTTTTTTTCAGAAGATGAACTCATCAGAGTTCTCTTTTTTTATTTTCACTTATATTAGTTTGTGTATGCAAATATTTATGTATACTGCACACAAGAAAAAAATAAAATAAAACCAGTAAAATAACTGTTCAATAAATGTTTTGTTTTTTTTATATTTTTTGTGACTTGAAAATATTTTTTTTATTTAATTTTTTTTTTATATTCAGTTGCGACGATTATAAAAACGCGTCTGTTCACTACGAGAGTTGAAACACGAAATTAATAATTAATTGAACAATTTAGTTTTAAATGATTCTATTGATTCTAATGATTCTTATGATCTCATTTTTATGTCAATAAAAAAATAATATTACACATACAATTATTGGCAAAGAAAACCTTAAACAAAATCTCTGTTATCACATAAATCATCATATGCACATATATATGAAACTACATACAGTAGTTTTCAGGTTTACCGAACCAGTACTTTGTCAGGCCTGTTCGTTAAATTGAAAAGTTCGTTATATGCCATACTTATGTCTAGTGCCCATATTATGAATAAATAAATAACTAGAACTTTATTATTTGTCATTTATTTTGAAATATGTTATGAGATCTGTGTGATATATTAAAAAAAGGGACAATTCATTACACTGGTAGCATAAAACCGAAAATAATTTTAATGAAAAGTGGGTTCAAATACATTTTAAATTTCCTTGAAAATTTTACATTAAAAAATTTGTCGAGTAATGTTTGTTTTTTAGAACAAAAATATATTGTTTTGTGGCATATTCCTGAAGTTCTCTTAAAAACAATAAAGGTGAGAAATTGACAATATTTTCTTAAGCCTATTTTTATAATGCAACTTAAGCAAACGAATAGCACTCTGATCCATTGGTTGAATCAGGAGTGTAATATTGGGGGGCATATAAAGCACCCAAATTTTGCCACTGTGTGTTTTTTCTACCATTTCTTCTGCCAGAGGATGAGACGGCGCATTATCCAGACGTAAAACAGCATTTAACGGCAAATTATTTTCGGCAAGAAATTATTTAACCGTGACTTGCATTGAAATCTCCACTATAAAGCTTTCTATGAATTTCTTTGGCTTTGAATTGAAGGACTGCACCAGAAACAGGCATGTTTGAATTTCGTTGTCGTAGAAACCAAAAAAGTAGTTTCTCGTACATACTGTCGATTTTCTTAAGCCATACTTTTTGCACAAATCTACAATTCACAATCCATTTTGGTAATCATCCAAAATTTTTAGTTTTTCTTTAAAAAAAAGTGTCTTTTTTTTTTTGTTTTTACGTTTACACCACGAAAGAATATGCGTAACTGATCATTGCAGCATAATTAAACAAAAATGCTACATAAACAAAACCTAAAATAGAGGTACTTATTGCTACTCACTTTGTTTTTAGTTAGAAATTACTTCACATTATGCTTTCTTAAACTAAAATTATGAATCTTATTTGTTCGCTAAATTGGTCACATGAAAATACTTTTTATTCGCTATATAAGGTACTCAATGGAGCAAACTTGTGTGTTCGTTAAATGCGATATTCGCAGAATCGAAGGTTCGTTAAACAGGAAAACTACTGTACTTATAAAATGTACAGAAATGAAAAATATTAATTCCCCCTAAATTTAATAAAAGTGTTTTGCAGAGAGATTGCGAATTAAATGAACAAATCAAAACGATTTTTAAACAAAATTTCCACATTGTTGGCAAACCAATTGAACCATGTGTATAATGGAAATGTAAATAGAAGGCACTTGCATTTGAACACATGAGTTGACTGTTTTTATTTTATTTTATTTATGATGCAACAGCTTAAGAACATTACAAATTTTCATATAAATGCCTTGCAGGTTTGTTTGAAGGTTAAAATTGCGTTATTAATAAAATAAACAACAACTAAATGAATGAAATGAATATAAAATAGTTACATTGGAAAAACAGAATGAACACATATTATAAGAGTAAAGTTAGTTAAGGTTGGATCAATTTAAAGAATAAAGTACATCAAGCTCGCACACACTTGGAAATTGTAATGATGTTCCAAGTAGACAACGAACAAAGCTCGGTACCTGGGTAAGCCTTTTCATTACTATTGTTTTTAAATGTCTTGATTTTAAAGCAGAATACACGTTTATTTCATTATATTCATATCTGATTGAATGTAAACTAGACACTTACTTAAAATGCTTTCTTCCATGTTTATTTTAACTAGCAAAACTAATATCTTAATAAATTAGATATGAACTATTTTAGGTGTAATTCAAATAAATTTTAATTATTCTCGCCAAAGTTAATATAATACATAATTGATTTATTTAATTAAATAGCAATTTCGGACCACTGTGCTGCAAGCAATTACAAGCCAGAATTTAAAAAGTGAGATTTCTTGAAAGAGAAAATAGTTACGCGAAGAGATCTCAGGCTGAAAATTATTTAACACAATTCATAAGACAAGAAAACCTTATAGTTCAGGAAGCTAATTTGTTAAGCTCATGCATCAAATTAATTGCCAGACATACCGCAACACTGTGAAATTAGATAATTCGGGATTAATATTGATTGTCATCTGTCATCAAATTCGCATAGAAATGTACAGCAAATCGAAATGAAACTTAAAGACATGTGTCTTGAATTATTGGGAAAATTTAATTAAGCATGTCACTCAAATCCAAAAGGAATATGCTCCTAAGTTGTTCAATTGTGGGACCCTGCTTCGTCATCAATTGTAGAGAAAGTTAAGAGACAACAAAACATTAAATCTTACGCACGACAACAGGTAGCTGGGATTCCAAATAACAAAATAAACTAATATCATAAAAACTATCCTTTAGGTCATAGTATTAAGACACTGCACAGTGGGGACTTTCTAAAAATATACGGTAATAAATGTGGAATTTTCACGAATGTCTGGAAAATTCATATACAAAGTAATTTTTTATAGTCAAATATTTGCACAATTAAATCAATGAATGTCGTGAAATTTGCTGTCTTGCGCTCCTAGAATACAACTTGCAGTAAAATCCTTAAGGACGGGAATAAGAATACATCCATACAAAGAAGTACTGAGCATCTCATAACTCCCTCATAACTAGATAGAATTTCAAAATAATTTTTTGCTTGCAATGGTTCTGCTTACTTCGCGCTTTGTATTTAAATCTTTTTTTGTATTTGTTTTTACGGCAATTACGAATTTTTAACAAAATACTAGAAAGTTCCATATTAAAAAATTTTAATTGTCTTAAATAAACATGCCAATAATTTACACTTATAAATGAAGAGAAGCACACCGCTTGTAGCCAGCCAGTTCGTTAAAAAATACTTAGTTGAAATTTATTTATAATTAATTTTATTAAAAATTTTATGTTTTTGTTTTTGGGTTCTAAATTTTATAGGCTTTTGTCTAAATGTATTTAGCAAAGTGATGACTATGGAGTTTTTATTGTAGCTGCTTTTATAAAGTTCTGCTTTATTTCTTCCTTCTACTATGTGTCTTGTGTTGTAGATCTGATAGATACGGTTGTAGATCTGAAAATTCGGACTTAAGTACTACTAAAATGGAACCAATATTTTTTCTAACTGAATGAAATGCATTTATTTTAACATTATACCTTTTCTATGAAAATTAATTTTTTGTATAATTATTAAAAAATAAATACTTCGACAAGAAGTAAGAAAGTTTAAGATTTTATATTAAGCTTACAGTGTGTATAAATGTGTACGCCTCGGCTACATTTGTCATATATAAATAAGAGCCACATGCTAATGTGGCTTTTGACATGCCGTGTACTGTAAGCTTAATGTGTTGCCTTTTATACTTTCAGACCGCATGCTTACTAATGTGGCTCTGACCTAATTTTGACGTCACCATGAAGCTAAATTGGTAACATATCAAGTACTAGCAGCCCTCTTACTCTTCGACATTTTATATTATAAATTTGACTTCACAAAAAATTTTAAAAATTAATCAAGCGCCATAAACATATGACTGTTGTACATGTTAATATGAAAAATGTACGCATGTTTTATGCGGTGTACTGACAATACACATGTAGCCAATCAAAAGTTCACACATATGCTCCCATTGCAAAAGTGTACGCCTCGGCTACATTTGTCACATATAAATTTTGGGACAAAACAACATTTCATGTACTACCAAAATTTTGAAGCTGTAGCCACTTCTACATGTTTAGTAAATGTAAACAAAATGCTGCAAATTCTCGTGACGTCAGAGCCACATGCGAATGTGGCTTTTGACATGCCGTGTACGTTTATAAAATGTCGAAGAGAAAGAAGAAATAAAACAACATCTGATAAAAAGTAAAATAAATTCACTTTTATCGTGAAATAATTCCCATTAACACTAAAATGGTGAAAAAAATTACTTAATACTGCACTGTCACAAAAACAACGCAACAATTGGCGATCACAATTTTGGGGAATGGGAACACATTTCATGTAAACTTTTATTCCCGATAAGGGTGATTATTTTTCTATATTCAGAGAAAGTTTTATTTAAAAAATGTTTTCTACATACATATGTATATATTGTGCTTATTTTGTTGGCATAATTTTTTATTCTATCAGCTGCTTCGTTGTCAATACATAGTTTATATAATAACAGTTGTTTATTAATTATTGAATAAATTTACTATTTATACATGAGTTTTTTCATCTTAGCTTTGAAAGTATCTTTGGCATGGATTATAACAAGAACGAGAAATAATAACAAAAACCTAAATTAATTAAGCTGTTAATTAACACAGAAAAAAAAATTTCACCAAGTAACTCTTTACTTAAAAGTATAAAAAATTTGATTAAATATATAATTTATTTAATTAAATTTTTAATTGTAATAAATAATTTTAGTATAAAAATTTAATTGATACTATTAATTTGCACCAGTAAACAAATTAATAGTATCAATTAAATTTTTATACTAAAATTATTTAATACAATTAAAAAGTTAATCAAATAAATTAAATATTTAATCAAATTTTTTTATACTTTTAAGTAAAGAGTTAATTGGTGAAAAAATTTTTTCTGTGAAGATATTAATTAATAATAACAAAAACCCCAAAGCAAAGAGAAATACAAAAAAAATGCATGGAAAAGAGAAAATATGATTATTTTTCTACCCTTCTTTTATCTCTACCCCGCTCGTCAACCAAAAAAATTATCACGAATTTTAGTCATCGTGTGATTAATAATAATAAAAATTTTTTTCGTCATTAAATTCCTACCATATTTTGTTGGTGAAAATCAACATTGGCAACAGTGAAATTGGCTACATACTCTTGAAAAATGTTGTGTCAAAATTGTTTGCTGCCACATGTTTGGGACTGCTACATGCGCTTGTAAAAATATTACAAATGTCAAAATTCAAATGTACCAAGCTAGTACACGACATGTCTAAAATACGCATGTTTGCATGTCTCTACAAAGGAACATGTGGCACACATATCAATGTGTGCCACATGTGAGTGTCACAAAAAGCGGAAGTGCACGACATGTTGCCAATTTAGCTTCATGGTGACGTCAAAATAACGTCAGAGCCACATGCGAATATGGCTTTTGACATACCCTGTACTGTAAGCTTTAGTAACAAACAGGCAGTTGCTGTGTAGCCGAGCTACGGGTAAGAACATAGTTGGAAATTCGTTTCGCTTTCCAAACTACTCTTATTTGTGGTTAAATAGCAATTGGAAGGTACAACAATTCACCAGGCTGTTTCAACCTACCGTATTGACCTGATCGGGGAAAACGTCGGACTTTACTCTGTCGGCTTTACTCTGTCGGACGACTCTTCGGGATAAACTCCAGCTGTAGACCTCGAGTACTGTTCTCTACAGTCGAGCAGAAGTTACGAGTCCTGTCGGAAATTTGTTTCGATTTTCCGACCGCTCGTGCTACAGTACAGTAATGAGAGGTGGGAACAACAATACACTGTTTAAGCCAACCGTTTTTGAAATCCCTCCTGTCGCTGCATCGGCGTAGGTCCGGTGGCAAGACCAGCCTCCAGTTGGTGGACTCCTCAGCCAACCACCAACACGGACTCCGTCAATTAGATGATAATTATAAAAGCGTTAACATTTATACAAAATTTAAGAGAGCATATTAAATTAAAAACACAACTCAGAATCAGTTCAGGAGTAAGTCATTTTCTGGATAATTTCTATTGATATTTATACAGGCTAAAGTTCGAAATTTAATAATCAGAGAAAAATTAGACATAGTTAACATATTTCAATCAACAAAGAAAAAATTTAATATCCTACATCACTTAAATTTCAACTACAGGGCTGAATAGAACAGAATGTTGTTTTTGTTAGAAGCCACTAAGCCTCGTATTCATGTGTAAATGCGCTCACTACGAATTTCATTCGTATGAAAAAAACTCCTTAAACTTATTAAATCTTACTTTTCGCAAATGCGCTCTCCAAAAAAAAAAAAAAAAAAAAAAAAAAAAAAAAATAATAAATAAATATGGTTATGTTTCATGAACTATGAACTATTTTGAAAGACATTTGATTTATGTTTTAATTTATTTGAATCAAATAAATTTTTTTAAGTTTCAATAAAATTTTATGCAAATTTCTGAAATTTCTTTTACATATTTTGAAGAAATTTTTTCAAAGTACATGTCTTTTTTTTAATTAATAAAAGTACATATTTTTAAGTTGGAATTTTGTAAGGAAAAGTCATTGACAATTTACAATAAACAGAACACATGATTGGAATACATTCAAACTGTAAAATCAGATGAAATAAGGTGGTCCTTATTGTTATTATTAACGCGAAAACTTTGGTTGAAAGGGCAACCCTAATAACAAACAACACTTAATGTATGGTGTGATATTCATTAAAGACATTTTCTAATTACCATACTATTCCTAAGTTCCTATTATTAAAGTGACTTAAATACATTTTCGAAATTAATGAACCCATTTAAATCATAGAACTGAACAACAACAAATTCTTAGACATTTAATCAATCTTTGGCTTTCAGTTTCATAAATTGCAAGGAGTGTACGAGTAGTAACAACAGCGGCAGCAACAACAGAAAAATACAGATTCTCTGGTTACATTTTAATAACACCTTTTACTATAAATTTATAACCTTCATAAGAAAAAATCACAAAATTTATGACTACACTTAAGTTCCTGTTGCACTACTTTATTTTAATAAACTCCAGTTTCTGCTTTCTGTTGGCTTCCTTCGTCTTGTGCTTATCTCAGAAGAGGCGCCTATATTCCTAGTAATTAACTCTTTTTGCAGCAGCTAGTTTTTGTCTGGACAAGAATACGCAACAGCTTAGCTGCAATATTTGTGAATGTAGCGAACAAAAAAAACAAATATAAAAAAATCTAGAGCAACAATTTGAATGTTATTATGAACTATTTTTGTCGCTTGTTGGTTTATTTAGTTTTTAAGAAAACTTTTCATAAAATGGCAATACCCTGGATGCCTTTGAGAAGAACAAACAATAAAAAAAATTTTAAGCAGTTGTTGGATTTGCATTTATTTGCCAGATACTTGTGTCATTTGTGTAATTTGAATATCAATCAACTTGAATCGCGCACTCGATGTAGCAACTTTTATATATAATTTTTTTATTTTATTTTTCTTTGAACACATTTTGCTTATTTTATAAAATGTTGTTGTGCAGACTTTAAGTTTTTTTTCTAAAACATTTTTTTGCAATTTTTTTTTCTTTAACAACAAACTTTAGCAGGTGTATGAAAAGAAGTGTTCGTTCAGCAAGTTGGTAGCAGATTGGCAAGAGAGCAAAATAAAAATGAACTGCAACTTAAGTATTTATAAATTGTAAGAAACTTTTTATAATTTTTTTCCCAACGGTAGCTGTATTGCATTAAAATGTTGTAACTTCTTCTGCTATCGATGATTTCATCTGATGTGGTAAATAAGCCGCTTTTAATATCAACATCAGCAGAAACACACAGCAAAGAAGAAAAAATATTGTAAGAAAAATTACAAAAAATGTCTACTTAATTGATAAATTCGATTGCAATTTTAAACTTTTAAGATAATAAAAACGCAAATAACGACTCTAAATGGATGTTGCATTTGTTGGTGATTTTTTTTTTCAGTACAGGAATTTGAATAGTTTAGTGTTTTTCATTATAAATATGTATTAAGGAATTACTAGTGTAATAAATACAAGGTTAAAGTTGGCGAAATTGTAATTAATTTCAGTTCAAAATGGTTGCCGTTTTTTATAGAAATTCTATAATTTTTGGAAATACTAATTTTGTTTTTCAAATGAAATTTTTCTTAACTTCCCGTTCCTGCTTACACAAATGTGTAGGTACGTTTGCCGTATTTTGAAGAGACATTTATACACAAGTGTCTTGTTTTTTCTTACTGTTTTACTTGTGTGCGCGTGCAGTAAAGGTGAAGGTAAAGTAATTAAATATTTAAATACACCCAATTCTCTTTTTACACGATAGATACGTTCCCAATAAATTCGTGTAAAAAAAATTCGTGTAAAAAAAGATACTAGCCAAAGATGAAAATAGTAGATTGGTTCCAGACCTAAAAAAATAACGTAAAAGTATAATAAATTAATAATAATTAATATTACATAAATAATATTACAGGTGATTTATGTGACATTGTGACCGGGCTACCAATATACAATAGTTAAGAAATAGTTATAATTAAACACAATTCTGATTTCCAATTATAATTAATAATGCAGCGATTTGGAAATTATTTAAAACTTACCTGTTGTTGAGTTGATAAATTTGTACGAGCACTAACTTTACAGCAATTAAACGTCTTTGTAGAATATTTAAAATCGTGTTAAAACAAAACAATTCGTGTAAAAAGAGAAAAATGTTAACTTTTTAACTCGTGTTAAATGAAAATTCGTGTAAAAATAATTCGTGTAAAAAGAGAATTAGGTGTAATACGAAAATAATTCAAATTCCGAAAAGAAATGTTGACTATTTGTAAAGATAATGGGCGCGTTCAGCAGAAAAACCAGGTACTAAACAGTTTAGATGTAGCAGCTTTTGATTTGATTAATTTTTCTGAACGATCTGCTCACTTTTTTGTCAAAAATATCAAAAAATTTGACTTTTCAATTAAAATTATTGAATTTTATTTTGTAAAAAGATTTTATAATATTTGTTTGTGAATTTAAATGAATTAAATTTTAAAAATATATTATGAAATTTGAATCAAAATTCAAAGTGAACTGAAATATCGAAATTTGATTAAATGTATCGTACTTTTTCTTTGCTACCTAAAACAGTGAGCGCTCACTCAACATGTTTCCTCATCGCTCAGTAATCAAAGCGTTCAGCAGATTGTTGAGCAACAGTTGTGTAGCAAGCTGTGCCTGCTGAACGCACCCAATGTATGCCTACACATACGTGTAGTATTGGTTTCCACTATGTCAATTTATCGGCATTAAAGTATAAAAGTCCTCCAATTAATTTGTGATATATCGGATCTAGAAGGTGACTGTGATCATGATACGGAAATACGGAATTTACTTTACATGTCAGCTGTAAATTATTTGTTGGAGTATCGGACCGATTATCAATCCAAAATGTGCCGCGAAAATTCATCAAAGATCTTCTCGCAGAAGCTTTGCTGTATTCACCTTAATGGAAGTTCAGTGACTTGGATAAATCCATCAGTAGCAGAGAGGAAGAACAAAAAAAAAATTTCTGCTCTACCAGGTAGCGGTAAACGGTTAGATGGTGGGGTTCATTGCGCAGTGGTTGACTAATTGAAGACGGCACGGGTATGCCGGTACAAGCGATGTAATAGCTGCAAGCGAACTCGTTGCAGAAAGTGCAATGTATATTTGTGCCTCTCATTAGACAAAATTAGCTTTAAGACGTTAAATACGTCGATTTTTAAGAAAACGGAAGCAATGAATTATTTTAATATATATTTTGCCTATATGCTTTTTGTTGCTACATTTATATAGATATCGCTCATTTACAAATAGAACTTCATAAATCAAAAAAGATAATCGCTGTTGAAGTTTTTCATTTGTTCTCACCATCTGAATGTCCGACTAGTTCTCTTAACTATACACAATGAAATGACGCATGATATGACGATCAATTCTATATGATTAACTCCAAAATTTTAAATTTGGAGATAAAATGAGCGATATATATGTATTAGTGATGTTACGAATACTCGTATTCGTATTCGACTATTCGACTATTCGCCTGTTTTAAGATATTGGTATTCGTATTCGTATTCGCCAAATTCAAGCGAATATTTTTCGAATAATTTTCCCATACATTTTCCAAAAAAAATCATACAAAAGTTTAAAAAAAGTACATAAAATGTAAAAAAATATATTAATTTTTATTAAAAAAACCCATTGTATTTCACGCAAAGTAATAACCTTCTTAAAAAACAACCAAAAATATATATAAATTATAAATTAAGTTGTCTCAAATGTATTAATAAAATTAAAAATGCTTTCGCAGCAGTGAATTGAACAAATTACATCATCTATCGGCAATAAATTGGAATATACTCGTATAACTTAAATGCATGATATTTAAAGAAACTCGGTGAGATGTTTATATGTAAATGTATAAGGGTGGGAAGCTACAGGAATCAAACTAAAACTTTTTATATATGAAATTCCACTGACACAGGTGGATGCACCTTCTGCAAAAATATGTTCGCTAAACAGCACTGAATTATTAATTAAAACCCCAAACAGAGTAAGAAAAACGAAATCTGAAAGTATGTAAGTAAAATAATTAAAAAATGTTCTGTAGAGGTTTTCAAATTCGGCATCTTAATGCAATAATAATGTTAAATCACTAATTTTTTTTTCATTTGTAGTTACTAACGCAAAGGCAGGGATTTTTTCCAATTAAATTTGAAATATAAACCTGAAAAGAAATATTCGTATTCGTATTCGTATTCGGCGAATACTGTTTTAAATATTCGTATTCGTATTCGTATTCGCGAATACTAAAAATTGATATTCGTAACATCACTAATATGTATGTACAAGTATAGTGTAAATATCCTTTATATCGTTTCCTAATATGAATTAAAAAGTTTTATAAATATGTACATATTTTTTAATTGAATTTCATTTTTACCAATTGAAATCCCAGGGCACACATATGTGTAGGTCCTGTTTTTAAGGACATAAATTTAGCATGGACTTCAATATTAAATTTTTAAGATTGTGTAGGACATTTTATCACATTCTGATAATTTCATTCTACTTTTGGTATTTGCTTTGAATAAAGTGTTAAAAGTTATCATCGTTAAGATGTTTATGATGATTTATATGCGTTTTAAAGTTCGAAATTTCTTCCAAAGGTTTATAAGAAGCTGTTAACGCAATATTGCAAATAAGTGACAGTGATTCATTACATGATTTCGCAACCATTCCCTGAGACCCGAGCGTAATAACAGATTCAGCAGAATTTGGTGATGAGGAAATGAAATGCCAACTTGCCGATAGATGTGATAGGTAACATTAAGGTATTTACTCGCCACAACAAAAAAAAAAAAAAAATTAAATGTGGTAGCTATGACGAACCGTTGGCCGAAAAAGTAAAGAGAAACCGTAGTCAACTATCAACTTCACGTAAGTGCTTGCCAACATATTATCCAACATCTCGAGTGCCTACTAATGTTCCCGCCAGACAAGAAAATGTAAAGCAATTATTTACTAATGTTAACTCAGGGAAGGTAATCGAGAAAATATATTATAAAGAAGTGGCTGGTTTAATTATCAGCAAAACCATTCAAAATTATAGATATAATTTTCAACTTGACACCGTCGTCCTACTGTCTAGATATCACTAATTACCTAGAGGGGATTTTTACCGGTCTTGCGATGAGGATATCGCGATATCAGGTATTTTTTAAGTGTTTTTATATTGTGATCAATATTTCGGGGGTACTGTTTGCTAATTTCCGAGACAAATTGGAAGAAAGTGAAAATGTAGCAGAGGGCTTAATTATTTTAGAACTTTTTTATGGCAGTGTTGCAGAGGCTCTGGTATTAAGTAGACGCATTAACTTTCTTAAGCTGCGTTTGCAGGCATTTTAATGATTGTTTTACTTTGCCTACAATTCTGCTAACCGACGAAGAAGGGCGATGTGGTGTATTTACATTAGCTAGGAAGATTATCATTTAATACCGGAACAGATTTTAAATACTTTAACAATAAATATGTAACAAACTGTCACATTAATACACTCAGAGACTTACGTTTTAAATTTTCGAAGTACCTTTAAAAGTTGTCTGTTTCTAATACAAGTCTACATCTTTAAATAAAAAAGAGTCTTCATCCAAGTGTATTCCAAGCTTAAAGTCTTAAAGTATACTTATTCCAAATAATAACAATTTTTAAGCAAACAAGACGATTGACAAATTTTCAAATAAAGTGAAATAAGTTTATTGAAAATACCGTCACTGATAGAATTTTAATTAAATACTTTAATCAGCAAAGACTAAAACCAATTAACAAGATTTTATTATTAAAATAGAAATTAACATATAACGTTCACCAAATTATATTCTTAACAAATCTGTTAATAAGCTGTGATCGACAAAATAGCTGAAAAGAAAATAATAATAAAAACTTAAGATAAGTTTATAGATTTTAATTAAATATTAATGAAAATAATAATTTATTTAAATATACAAAATAAAATAAAAATAAAACGTTTAAGCCAAGATCACTTATCTTTGGCACAAGCTCATCGATCTGGTATTATAGGTACCTTGAAATTATACCAATGCATCAAATTCTTAGCATTCACTAATAAGAGTTTTGTAACTTCAAATAATTTTGTGTTTTATTAAAATTAATGATTCGTTTTGCAAAACTTTAAATGCACACATAAGTACATGCTTGTTGCTTAAGTCTTTTGTTTTTTTTCTATTCAAAAAACAAAATAAAAATTTGTAACACCAAACTTGGTATGTTAGCAAAATAACTCAACTGATGTCGAATTATCCAAAAACTATGTAAATAAATTGTGACAAATCTGCAACTTTTATGAGGCGTTACAAATTAATTGACATTCTTGTCTTTGAATTTCAAACATAACGAATTCGAAATAGCATGACTTGAACCAATCAACATCATTAACATATTAGATACACAAATGATCAAATAAAATTGTTTCTCTTTTAAATTTTACATCACGATGACAAACGCAAAGCTTTTTGTTTGTTTTAAGTCAATATTTTAAAACAAGTGATATTTGATTATTTTTTTTTAAACAATACCAACAACAACACATATAATAAATAGTGAATAAAGTAAAGCGTTTTAAAGTCTCGTTTTTTTTTATATAACAAATTAATAATTATCTAAGTAGGCCATATCTTAGGGCACGTTAGTTTTGAAGATACCAAAATATATAAAAAATGCACCAACTAAAGGGATTAAGTGACCAATTTTTCAATTTCTTGATAATAAATAAACACTTAAGTTAAGTTACGTTCACATTTTTTAAATATATGTCAAAAAAAAAAAAATGTAACCACTAGTTTTTCTTAGGGATAGTGACATTTATCTTGGTTTTTATATTACAAAATAAAATTAATTATTCTAAAAAAAAACTATTTTTATACAGTTTTTAAAAAAATTCGAACCCCATATTATCAAAATATTGAAATTAATGGAAATAACTTATTATTTTCTTTCTTGGTAAGGTTTTCTTCGGCAAATATTTGATAAATGTGAACGTCACCTCCTTGACCCAAAAAGGGTGATATCATACTCTCATCAATGCACAAAAGCCCAATCCACTATGGGCTATTTTCTTGAAATTTTTATTTAGTATTTTAAAGATTGGACGAACTTTGTTCATATGATAATTTTCATCAATTGTTGAATTGTCTGAGCAGTTTAAATTTCATAAAATGTTTTAAAAAGTATTTCACCTCATTTATTTGGTTATAATTGGACAAGTACGAGTACAGTCGGCACACCTTGACGAAATGGATATCATGTTTTGCCAAAAATACCAAAAAAGGTTTTAAATTTATCGTGATCGAGTGAAAATGAATGGTTTCCTTCCTGATGCGCATACAAGGTTTTGTCTTTAACAATTTTATCTATAAAATCATTAGAAAAGTATAGAAGAAATGCATCGATATTTTGCAAAATTTCCAAAAGTTCCAACTTATAAAAAATTTAATCGAAAGTTAATGCCCGTTTATGAGATCCCCTAAAATATAATTTTTTAAATATATTTTCTGTCTGATTTTCGCGAGTTAAAGATCCACTTTTATGTTTTTTTTTTTATTTATAAAAAATAACAAATACTTTGATGATAACGGACTATGAGTTTGTGTTGATTATTAGTACTTTCCAAACAGTAATGAGGGAATTTCGTACTAACCAGCACTGTTTCAAGGTAGAATAATAAAAAAAAATTAATTAAAAATTAATTCTCATATTCTATTTCTGTTGAAAACTGGTTAAATAGTTGATATTCTTCTCAATTAATATCCACTTTACGAAAATTGTAAAGATGGACAATTGAACGCTGATGACAGGTGTAGCGTCCTTGAAATCAGTACTGATACGTTCTGCTAAAAACTAATTGGATATAAATAATAATATTTTCCAACATAAAAAACTCTTAGTAATTTTGAATTTTCATTAACCCTAGATTGGTATACTTAAATTTACCCCTGTATTGGTAAACTTCGTCGAGTCGACGAATATCATATTTACCTCTACATAATTATGTAACTGTGCACATTTTGTTAATAGAGACAATTTTATTGTATTCTTTAAGATGTTTTAAATGATAATTAAAAATATTTTTTTAAATTTTTCTTTTATTTATTTAATTTATTGGTAATTAAAAACTAACATAAAATTTTGGTTTGTTTCACAGGTATGGTTATAAAAAGAACTTAAATTTAACTTCATAGTACAAATTTGAATGGTATACTTCGTCGAAGCGACGAAGTGGATTTCAGAAATTTAATAAAAAAAACTTACATATAAGCAACGATCAACAACGCATGACCACACACTACAAAAGCAGACTGTTGACTAGCGCTACAGAGAAAATCAGAGTATTACGTGTTAAGAGACAAAAGATAACACGTAAATAAAAAAGGTGTTCGTCGATTCGACGAATGTATACCAATCTAGGGTTAATTCAATAAAACTGAACTTGAGCCTGATTATATTCCTTTTCATATATACATCAATATAAGTTCAAATAATAAGTACGTTTATTCGTAATAGTAATATTAAAATAACATATTTAATTTTTTTTTTTTTTTTTTTTTTTTAGCAATATTTCGCTACTATATAAATATTAACGTTGCTTGGTAGCGAAATATTGGTAAAAAAAAAAAAAAATTAAATTGTTATTGTTATATTAAAAAAAAAAAAAAACATGAAAATGGATCTTTAACTCGCGAAAATCAGACTGAAAATAAATTTAATAAAAGATCGAAGAAATTAGAAGAAATATTTTTTAAATATTTTAATAGCAATATTTTAACAAAAACAGAAAAACAACTCGACAAAAAAAAGATCATGAAATTACTAATTAGCATCTTAAGTTGCCAGGAATAAAAATCGATTAATTTCTTTGAATTCAAGATAAGAAATTGTTTATACATATTTAAGTACGAGTATATAACAAAATATTTGTTCTATTTTTCACTAAAGCAACATATTTTTTGGTAAAAAGATATTTTCAATCAGCAACCCTAGTAAAAAATTTTGATCTCAAAGTGCTTGATAATAAACTGCTTGTAAGATACAAACAAAAGGCGGAAATAAAGCAAAATAAAATGAAATAAACAAAAAAAAAATATATTTTTGCTAGATCAAACGGTGGTTACTTAATTTTTTATTTCTCAATTCTCTCTCATCGTATAAACAAGTGAAGGAGCTTTGCTGGCAAATTTAGTTGCATTAATGGGATATGGAAAAATTTCCTGTAAAATAGAATACATGTATTTCCTAACATCAAGTAAATTTTCAGTTTTTCTATAACATCCGGTATTCTGCATTTTTTTAGTGCATATCAAAAGAATACAATTAATTCCATTTATCACTTTATTCTTCTTTGAATTAAGAACAAAATTGTAAATATTTCTCATTTTCGAAATTAAGATTAAATTTTTATTTCCTTCACCAAAAATTGGTATTGTAGGTTTGTCACTACGTGTGTAATTTCCAAAATATTTATATGAGGTCCATATAGTACATATATTCTGAATCCTTATAGATAGGAAAGTTGAATGAGTCATGTCCGTCTATCCGTCTGCCTGTATCAGAAATCGATTTTCCGAAGACATTAGAAGAGCTAGAAACTTAGGTTTTGGACTGAAATGTACGGCTTATTTTTAAGATGATTCGTATTGAGAATCAGAAAAAATAAAATATTGGTTCTGATATTGGATTGTATATACAAATAATTAACCCTTTCAGAAATAAATTTATAAATATATGAGGAGCACCAGTGTTGAATATGGAATCTTTCGATTATAATTCAACGCACGAACCATCGTGCTACTGAGGCTTTTTAATGTTATGTGTATTAGTGATGTTACAAATATCAATTTTTAGTATTCGCGAATACGAATACGAATACGAATATTTAAAACAGTATTCGCCGAATACGTATACGAATATTTCTTTTGAGGTTTATATTTCAAATTTAATTGGAAAAAATCCCTGCCTTTGCGTTAGTAACTATAAATGAAAAAAAAAATTTTAGTGATTTAACATTATTATTGCATTACGATGCCGAATTTGAAAACCTCTACAGAACATTTTTTAATTATTTTACTTACATACTTTCAGATTTCGTTTTTCTTACTCTGCGTGAAATACAATGGGTTTTTTTTAATAAAAATTAATATATTTTTTTACATTTTATGTACTTTTTTTGAACTTTTGTATGATTTTTTTTTTGGAAAATGTATGGGAAAATTATTCGAAAAATATTCGCTTGAATTTGGCGAATACGAATACGAATATCTTAAAACAGGCGAATAGTCGAATACGAATACGAGTATTCGTAACATCACTAATGTGTATATTAACTTAATAATAACTTTATGTATTTTTTCGCACGAACACCCTTAATGTTCAGTGATGGATGGAAAATTGTATTTTTTGTACATATGTTTTTATCGAAAAGTGTGTATGTAATTCACTACATATGTATCTATGTATATATACATGTATATAAGAAGGGCATCCTGTATTATCCGGCAAAGTCGAATATATCACTCTTACTTGTTAATAACTAGTTTGAAGTATCGAAAATATATTTTAAATTCAGAAATTAAGTTCAGAATATTAAGCATCGAAATAATTAACATCTTATTAGTTATTTCGGTTTTTCGAAATAATTTCTATATCTAATAATAATTTACTACCCATTCGCCACTTGTAAAAATGTCGAAGAACTTCAATGTTTGCTCTGAATTAATCTTTTCTATATGACCATCGATTAAAATTTCACAAGATTAACAACAAGATTTTTTTTTTTAATTTTTTAAGAAAATAAATAGTCCATTTAAATTTGCTTTGTACATAACGAGGCAGGGACTGTCTGCTGGTCGATAAGTAAACCGTGAAAGTTTAAATACATCACAAAATGAAAATTCTTCATTCGAATACTTTGGGCCATCCAGAGGAAAGTTTAATAGTGTGCAAATTTTTATGGTTACTAACATCTCTCCTTTTATTTTTGGTGATTGGAGTTGAATCGTCAACCTTCCTATAAGATAAAAAAAGCATCATCGAAGTGCAGTGCTTTAAGAGTAGTGTTGGCATTTCAATCGATCCATTGACAGAGATTGATTGCTTTTTAGGAACTGAGAATAACATGCAAAAAAATCAGCTTTAAAATAGATTAGGACGAATTTAGTCATCAGTTATAATAATAAAAGGCGTAGGATGTAGTATTAGTCTAGCCTGCATAGATCCGTATCCCGTAGCATGAAAATAGAAAATAATTTTTTATATTATTAAAAATTAATGTTTGGAAATTTACGTCACTTTAAAAGCAAACTTCTTTTTCTCTTGCTTGTTGAGCTTGATTTAAGCCATCATTCGTTAAAAATAAATCAATCTTTATATATAATAATTTATATTAAAAGTACAACTTTTGCAAGACTTTATTGTTGTTTATTTTTTAGAGATTAGAAAAAAAACACAACTTAATCGGAGTATGTTTTAAAAATCTTTTTATAAACTAAATTATTAAAATTAATAACTTATTTGCTACAAGTCAAGTTACAGAAATGGAATAACATTCCATTTAAAATTCAGCGATAAGAAGCACAACTATAATTTGAATTTTTCTTGTTACTCTATTTACGAAAAAAAGTTATAATAAAATATTTACTTAATTTCACAATAGATAATATACATATATTATATATGTATGTATGTATATGGATTTTCTTTATTTTTTTTTCATAAAAACAAATTAATGAAATTAATTTAAGTGTTAAATTTTATTAAAAGCATTTTGGTTTAACGTGTCACGACAGTTTAGTCTGTCGTCGGTATTTAAAGACCATAAATACCGAGTGATCTCATAAATTAATTATTTAAACATTTTGGAAAATATTTCGGGTTTTTATTGCCATTTGTTGAATTTTATTTTATAATATGGATTTTTTTTTTGTCATTTCTTATGTATTTCGAAAGATATTGTGCAGCTAAATGTCATCACAAAGTGTGTTTAAAGGTATTTTATGTTTTTATAGCCTGGCTGGAAAACAGAGTTTATCTTGTATTTTTTTTAAGGCAATACAATTTTAACCATCTATTAAGTATTTGTATTTGTTTCTTTGTCTTGGTCAACATTTAATCTTCAGTTTCCCGGTATCGTATTTGTTTGTGACTTAAAAGAAAACTTACCATCGTCATCTTTATGTAAATTAAACTTTCTTTCTTAACTTAATATTTGATGAAGCTTTTCTGTTCATTATTGTGCTTATACGACTGCTTGCTGACTGACTGACTGACCGACTGTGTCATTCTTATCAAAAAGCCAATAAATATTTAAATTACTTAATTATATTCCAATACTATGACTTTATACATATACGCATACACATATACAAAACATTCATAATGCTGGGTATTTATAGTAAAATAGTTCTCTAAAAGTCAGGTTTAAACTTTAAAACAAAAATTTTATTCTGCTGCCGATATAAATGTGATCAAAAATTAAACAAAAATTGATTAATATTAAAAGCAGAAATTATAAATCAGATTTCTTAGAGAAAATCATAAAAATTATTTGAATTTATTCGTTCAAGCAGTAAGATTAAATCGATATATATTCTCGTAATGAGGTCAAACTAATGTTCTGTTTAATTTTTATTTTGGCCCCAAGACTAACTGGATAGAAAACATTTATTGATTTGGTGTTAAATCGCTTCCAATACGTAAATGGATTAGTGTAATCATTACTTTCTTCTATCACCACTGCAGGAACATTTTTAATACATTATTTGATCTACATTAAAGTTTTTATTTACTCACTTCTAATCCCAATTTATTTTTCTCCTGTTTTGGTATTGAACATAGAGGCACATATTTGTAACAAATCGCCTTAGATACTTCAGCAACATTAGCCCTTTGACTGTCCAATGCATCACACATGCTGCACAGACGGTATGATTGATGCCCTTGCGCATCATATGTGATACACAATTTGTCTTATTTCTTTTAGCAAAATTTTATATGAACTGATGAAAAATAATGTGATCTAATGGTCTGAGCGTGTAGAGATTCTTTTTAAATAAGACATGAACATTTCTATAAGAAAAAACTACAAATTTCCAGGATATAAAACGACAAAAATAAGTTTTTCTACAAAACAAAAACCTTTATTCAAGTTGAAAAAAAAAAATAAAAAATATTTACAAAAGAAAAAATAATAATATTAATAAAAATAATTTCATTAACTTTGTATTATATATTTATAAAAGAACTTAGGAAGGATAATTTCTATAAATTTCATTAAAGCAAGGAAAACAATATGGTTTTTGACACTCAATACACTTCGTATAAACTTGTTTAGACTTTGCGATAGCATTTTTCCGTCTGATTTTTTATAACAGCCAAGGACATTTAGCGTTAGGCTATGTTGGGTACCAGGACATTGCAATATTGAGGGAATCGAAATCGCTGATGAGCTGGCAAGAATAGGGACAGCATTAGATGTGGCAGTTTGTGACAGGTCGGTTAAACCTCCAATCGGTTACTACTACAGGGAACTAAGTAATTGGGTAATTAGCAGAACCGATCGCTCCTGGAGGAATAGAGAAGATTGTAGAGTCTCGAGGTCCATATGGACAGAACTACACTCAGGTAAATTCTGGGTATGAATAGAGAGGTTTTTAGAGTCTTAGTAGGCGCGTTGACTGACAATTGCTCGGTTTGAGCGAAGATGGGAAAATGGCACTGATTTCTGTGGGATGTGTAGGGATGAAGTGGAGCCAGAAACTATAAAATATGTTTGTGGGTTTTTTATTAATTAAAAAAAATAAAATTCTTTTTATTTTCTTATTTTTTCGTAGCTTTTGCTACTTCTTTATTTATCAAACGAGAGTTAAAAACTAAACTTTATTGTTACAATTTTGTTTTCTTATTAAAAAATGCTTATTGGTAATTTTTATTATTTTGCTTATTAATAATATTTATTTTTGTGAGTTTCCTGTTTGTTTGTGTCTTTATTGTTTTAATTCGTGGAATTATTTGTTAACAGCAGAAGTGTGTTGACAAAATTGCATTTCTAGATAATTTTGATAAAGCGTGGAAAGTGCATTGACATGTATTATATTTTTTTAATAGTTTGTCTGGAATTCAAAAATAGGGTAACAACAAAAATAAAGTTGCAAAACAGGAAACTCGTGTATACGATAAAATAATAATAAAAAATGTAAAACATATTTGTTAAATTATTATACGGTGGGGTGACACCATAACTCCCCCTCCGTTAGTTTGAGGCTCCGACGAAATTTGGAGCACAGTTGCTCTTCTTTTACAAAGTATGGGTATAGTAACTACTAAAATGATCAATATTGAAATTGTAGTGCTATTTGCAGCTATATTAATGATTCTGTGTATATTTTGGGTTTTATTAAAATCAGTAAAATTGTTTTCATATTTAATTTGTTTTATGTATAGATCTTCTAATTTAATTTCAGTGTATGTTCCATTTTCTTTTATCTCTTTTAAAAAGTTAGTTTGAATAATTTTTTCTTTTACAATTAGTTTTTCGTTTTTAAATGTTAAATTACCAACATTGATTTGACAATTTTCAAATTTAATTATAAAATTATGACTTATATTAATAGTTTTTCCTTTGTAATTACAATTGTGTGTAAAGTTGTTAAAGAAATTTTTAAATATAATTATTCCTTCTTTTATTTCTTTTATTTCTGGTATTTTATACTCTCTAAGTGTACAACTTGCTATTTTATTTGCAACGATGCTTAAGATACATGGATCATTAATTTGTTTTAGATTCTTATATAAGCTAGATGTATTTGGAAAATAGACATTTTGGTTCTCATCAACTAAAATTCTGTTTTCTTTTAAAAATAATGATTTGTTTATTTTATTGGGAATTGGCTCAAGGATTATTTGTGTAAAGGATATGTTTGAAAATTGGGGAATGGAAAGGATGATGACAATTTGTTCTTTTTCAAAGGATACGGCAACTTTTGTTTTAGTATACTTTTCAAAGTCATTTATAATTTCAATTTCCTGTTCGTCGAGTAAGTCCGTCGGTATAATACCTAGTTTGCTAGTAAATATGACTCCTGCAATGTCGTCAATATGGTCTTTGAGTAGATTTATATCATTATCAATTTGGTAAATGTGTTTTAGGAAATCTATTTCGTCTTCTAATGTAGATATTTTATTCTGAATCTCATTGCGAAATTTGTTTATATATGTTTTTACTATATATTGTTGTCTGTTGATATGAGTTGTGACATTTTGTATCTGTGTAGAAAGTGTTTTACTTATACGCGCTATATATCCTACTTCGATTGAGTTAGCATTAGTAGTTGTCGTTAGATTCGTGAGCATTGATCTGATTTCTTGTTCATCGTCACTGTCCATATTTCCTGTTATAAATTTTAATCCTTTTCCAAGGCCATTTATTAAACCTCGTCTAATTCTAAAATGTGGTGAAAGATTATCTAATTTAGTTTTCAAAATGTTAAAATTATTTATTGTTGTATCGAGTAGCGGTATTATTGAACCATGTAATGAGTTAATATTATTGTCTATAATTTCTATAGTAGTGTAGTAGTGTGTCAAATTGATTAAATGGTATATTCTACGGTAGTGGTCGACGATCCTTATGTCGTTTTCTTTAATTGGGATGTAGCCTTCATTCTCTGTTAGGTCCTGTATTTCCATTAGCTGGGGTTGGATAATATTTGCCATTGAAATGAGCAGTAATAGTTTTATTTGTAGTTTCATCTAAAAAAAAGGAAATAATATTGGTAAGTTATGTTGATGTCTGATTGTCGTTGATGGTCTGAAATTTCTTTTTTCGTTTTATGTGGGATTTATAATATTTAAAATTTCGATCTGTAACTATATGGTCGTCATCTAATTTGGTCGCCATTACTTTTCGGAATTTTGAATGATTTTTACCGCCTCGTTCATCCTTTAAATATATTGGTCCGGTTTGGATGTCCACGTTCTCACGAGTTTTGTTTAATTTATTAATGATCTTTTCTTTCGCCTTTGTCATTTTTTCTTTAATCGAGCTGTATTCCTCTGGGTTAACTGTTCCATTTTTAAAATCTATTGGTTTCTTAGCAGTTGTGGAGTGTATGGTATTATTGTAGTACATTATTATTCTATAAATTTTTTCTTCGACACTTTCTGTGTCTTTATTAGGATCGTGTTTCAGAATTCGGATATGTTCGTTAATAGTATTATGGAGTCTTTCGACGTCTGCGTTTGATGTATGGTTGTTATTAGAAGTGTGGTGTATTTCTATTCCTTGTTCTTTCAAAAATTCTTGAAGGGGCAGTGCTTTAAATCCTAATTCATTGTCCATAACTAACCTTTTTATGCTTCCAACTGTTGATAAATACTGGGTAAGTGCTTTTTTAAATTCGATCCAGGATCTATCCTTTATTCTTATGGCTTGAGCGTGTTTTGAGAATTTGTCTAAAAATGTTAGAAATAATGTTTTTTCTAAACTGTAAAAAACGTCTGCGTGTATGATTTCTCCAGGTTTATTAGGGGTTTCAGTGATTTTATATTGTTGTTTTATTGGATTTCTTTCGTATTTTTCTTTGTTGCATATATCACAATTATTTATAAATTGTGTTATGCGTATTTTTAGCTGTGGGTGGTAAAATTCAAGTTTTAATTCTGCGAAATTTTCGTTTATTCCTCTATGATTGTTTTTTATGTGCTCTTTTCCTATTATATCGGTCAGCTCGTTTTCATCTGTTATATCCTTAAGAAGGTGTTTACAGCGTATGATTTTGAAGTTTCTATTTTCACCAAAGTATTTTTCAAAGACAGTTTTCAGTTCGTAAAAAACAGATTCATCATTTATGAAAATTGCGTTGGTTTTATCAGGGTTGAAATGATTTTTTAATAGAGTTATTAGTGTTTCTTCGTCAAAAGTTTTAGCATAAATTGTCTTCCTGTTATTCTTGAAAATTTGTTGGTTTTTTACTTTCAGTGATCCTGACATTGTTTTATGAATTACAATTTGTCTCCGATAAAAGTTGAGCGGGTTGTTTGTTTCTGAAATAATATTATTTAAGTTTTCATCTTCGTTGAAATTAATTTCTATCCTAGATAATGCGTCTGCATTACCGTTCATAATACCCTTTTTATATTTTATATCATAATCGTATTCTTGTAGACGTAGTCTCCATCTCACAAGTTTTGAGTTTGGTTCTTTAATGGAGAACAGCCAAACTAGTGGTCTATGATCTGTTTCAATTAAAAATTTCCTTCCGAAGAGGTATGGTCTAAAATATTTTGTTGACCATACAATTGCGAGGAGTTCTTTTTCTATCGTACTGTAGTTCTGTTCCGCACCATTTAGGCTACGACTTGCATAGCAAATAGGATGGCCATTCTGCGATAGAACAGCTCCAAGTGCAAATTTGCTTGCGTCGGTTTGAAGAATGAATTTTTGGGTAAAATCTGGATATGCTAGAACGGGAGAATTTGTCAACAGTCTTTTAAGAGATTCAAATGATTCGATATATTCTGAATTTTTAAATTCAACAACGGAGTCTTTCTTAAGATATCTCGTCATGGGTTTGGCTATTTTGGAATAGTCTTTCATGAACTTGCGATAATATCCCGCTAATCCGAGAAACTGTTTTATTTCCTTTTGCGTTTTTGGTAAAGGAAATTGCTGTACACAAGCTATCTTGTCGGAATTTGGTCTAATGCCTTCCTCAGATACTACGTGTCCAAGGAATTTGGTTTCTTTTTTCATAAATTCGCTTTTGTCCAATTGAATTTTTAAATTAACTTCTTTTAGTCTTTGGAAGACTTTCGTTATGGATTCTATGTGTTCCTGTAATGAAGTTGAGAATATTATAATATCGTCTAGATACACTAGACAAATTTTATTAATGAACTCGCCCAAAACGTTATTCATTAAACGCTGGAAAGTGGCCGGAGCTGTTTTCAGCCCAAACGGCATACGAAGAAATTCGTAGTGGCCGCCTTCCACACTAAATGCTGTCTTTGCGATGTCTTTTTCGTGAACCTCGATTTGATGGAAACCTTTCGCTAGGTCGAGGGTGGTAAAGTATTGACAACGTCCGAGTTTTTCCAGGATTTCGTCGATATTCGGGATTGGATATTTGTCGTCTATTGTTATCTCGTTGATTTTTCTGTAATCTATAACCAGTCTCCATTTTGCCTTACCACTAGCGTCTAATTTTTTTGGAACTACCCAAACTGGGGCCGAATAAGGCGAATGACTGGGCCTTATTATCCTTTTGTGTAACATTTCCTCTATTTGCTTTTCTACCTCAGTTTTATGTATGTAGGGGTATCTATATGTTTTCGCCGCAATAGGTATGTTGTTAGTTGTCCTTATTTCGTGTTTGATGGCGTTCGTGAATGTAAGATCGCTCTCTTCTGTGTAGAATATATTATTATATTTTTTAATGATTGGTAAAAGTTTCTCTTTTTCTTCTTTATTTAAATGGTCTACGCGAATCTGTTCCAACATTGGTACATCTATTTTTTTATATGATTCAATTGTATAAAAATTTTCGGGTGTTATTTCATCTGTTTCCTGGGTTTCTAAAATAACCCGTTGTGGTAAATTTCCATTCACTTTAACAAGAGCATTGATTTTATAATTTTCTGTTTCGTATACTCCCTCCACTATTTCGATATTCTTATCGTTTAATAAGGTTTTGGGATTATATACTAAACCGTTTTTGTGCTCAACTGGTACTATGACTTTATGTAGTCCTTTTTTTTCGAAATAGTATTCGATACCGTTATTTGTGTATCGAATTGGGATTTCGGTTTTTTCGATTTTTAGGGTGTTATCTTTCAAATTAACTATTGCTTTCATTTGTCTAAGTATGTTATTGCCAATTATTCCATCATACTGTTTGTGGAATTGGCAGACTAAAAATTCTAATTTGGTGTCTGTAAATTCACCAAATTCTTTAAAAATTGGGATTGCTACTTTTTCTGAAATTGTAATAGTATGTTGTAATGTCTTAATGTTTGTCACATCGCAAGGGATCCTCCATTTGGGATGGCAAATTCCAGGATTTATTACGGAATGTGTTGCTCCCGTGTCGATGATGAATCTTAAACGTCCTAGTTTTGTTTTAACGATTATATATGGTAAGTTTCCGTTGAGGCCATCGGCCGAAAATTTTGAACATCTGTTCTGCCTTGTTCCGGCTGTCTGGGTTGATTATAGTTTTGTCTATTATGTCTGCTGTAGTGTCGATTTTGTTGGTAGTGATGATTGTACTTACTGTCGTTTTGGTAACTGTCTGTTGTCGGTTTAAAGTGTTGTACATTATTTATTTCCATTGGTTCTGGTTGTTGGGGCGGATTATAATTGCGTTGTTGATTTTGGTTATAGTTTTGGTTATATCTTTCCATGTTGCGTTGTTGGTACCGATTGTGATTGTAGCTCTGATTGCCTTGCTGATAATTGTAGTTTCCTCGGTGGTAATTACTATTGTCGTTAAATTTATTATAATTATATTTTTTATTATGATTTGTTCTGCTCCCCGAAGGTTCTATGTTTCTTTCTTGTTCTTCATTATTCTGTCGTTTCCCTTTGCTATTACTATTCTTCACTATGCGACCATCTTTTCCCATGCGGTCGTATCCGCTCTCGAATAGAATATCCATTGCTAATTCCAGGCTTCCAGGATTCCTGCAAGTTAATACAGTCCGCATTGGTTCCGGCATTTTGTTTTTGAAGATGTGCAGTGCAGATCTTTGATTGTTAATGGCTACCTGATTTGTTGCTTCACCTTCACCAAGGACCAAAAGGGCTTTGTTATTCAAACGCCGTAGTCTGTATTTTATCTCGTTATAAAAATCAACAGTAGTACTTTCAAAAGTGACAGATCTTAACTCATCATATAATTGTTCGCAATTCTTTTTCTCACCAAAATTGTTCTCTAAAATACTCTTGATATCTGTCCAAGATTGTGCCTGCGTATTAATTTCTATAATTTCTTTGGCCCTACCGACTAATCTACCTTTTATAATGTCTGAGAAGACAAGTTGTGAAAGTTCATCATAAGTCCTAAGAACCGGATATATTCTATCTATTAGTCTAGTAAAATTAATTAAATCGTTACGGTTACCGTTATACTGAGGGATTGAATTCAAGTATTTAATGGGATCTAATTGAATTTGATTTGGTTCTGCCATTTTAAAGGAAGGTATAAATTTGTTTATTTTTTTAGATTTTATTTGCAATTTTCAGTGGACAATTTTTGTACACGTAATTAATAATATTATCTTATAGTTATAAATTATGGAGGAAAAAAAAATTTTGAATAACTTATGACTATTCTTACTATATCCTTTTAAAGTTGTCTTCCTTGTTTATAGTTGTTCTCTTCCTTCTTAGTGCTGATCAGGATTTTTCTCTGGTGTTCTTCTTCTCGGTTTTACTGATTTTCTATTTCCACTTGTTCAAATAGTGCTTTTAAATCACTTTATATTTCCACTGTTCAAATAGTGTTTTTATTTAAAAATGTTTTTTATTACTTTTTTCTTTTATTTATTATTATTTTCTGTCAATGTATAAGGCAATTTGTTTTGTCTATATTTATTTTCATTTCTTTTTTATGTAGTAATTTGTTGATGATATTTTCCACTTTTTATGTGTGCATTAAAATTAAAGTTCACTTAATTAGTTTATTTGATTAGAGTAAGGGTTTTTCTCTTTTATTATTTTACTTAACTTTTAGTTCACTTATTAATGTTGTTGTTTAGAATAAGGATTCTTCCTTTTTTTTTCTATTTTTTTTGAAATCGCGTTAAACATTAAAATGTCTAAAAGGAACCGATTAATTCTTTAAACGATTAAAACCTTTTCGCGATATATCCCATCCTCGTCGCCAAATATGTTTGTGGGTTTTTTATTAATTAAAAAAAATAAAATTCTTTTTATTTTCTTATTTTTTCGTAGCTTTTGCTACTTCTTTATTTATCAAACGAGAGTTAAAAACTAAACTTTATTGTTACAATTTTGTTTTCTTATTAAAAAATGCTTATTGGTAATTTTTATTATTTTGCTTATTAATAATATTTATTTTTGTGAGTTTCCTGTTTGTTTGTGTCTTTATTGTTTTAATTCGTGGAATTATTTGTTAACAGCAGAAGTGTGTTGACAAAATTGCATTTCTAGATAATTTTGATAAAGCGTGGAAAGTGCATTGACATGTATTATATTTTTTTAATAGTTTGTCTGGAATTCAAAAATAGGGTAACAACAAAAATAAAGTTGCAAAACAGGAAACTCGTGTATACGATAAAATAATAATAAAAAATGTAAAACATATTTGTTAAATTATTATACGGTGGGGTGACACCATAACTACTATACAGCATACGGCTGCAACGCCATAGGCAATGATGGCTGGGCAGACGTTTCCATAAGGGCATTATATCGCGAAGTGCTTTATCATGGGAATTAAGTGCACAAAAAAAAAGTGTAGTAATGCCAAATGATTTTAACCTTACCCCAAATAGAATTTACATTCGGATCGTTCCCAATAGCAGTTGCTATTTGTCGCGACTACAAAAGTGTTGTTACTTCAAATACAATTCGGCAAATACAGAAACCGTTTTACCAAACGAAATTGTCTTTGCCCCAAATACAATTCGACAAATACAAAAAATTTTTCACCAAATGCAATTGTCTTTATCCCAAATACAATTCGACAAATACAAAAAATGTCGTACCAAACGCAATTGTCTTTGCCCCAAATACAAGTCGTCAAATGCAAAACCAGTTTTTTTCAAATTTAGATTTTATTTATAAAGAATACAATTAGAAAACTAAAATTAAAAGTTTTTCATGAATAAAATGAATTGGAAACTTAAAAATATATGTACAAGTATATTTAATACATAAAAATAATACATAGTTGGGCAATTCAAATTCAATATGAAAAAAAAAACAAACGTTTTTGTAAAAAATAAAATGTAAAATACGTGGTAATTTACCAATTATTATATATAATTTAATTAAATATTTTTTTTGGGAAAAATAAAAATATAACCGTTCTGAGGCATAAGCTGTTCAAAATATCAGGTACTATTTAAATACAAAATACGAGATAGAACAATATGTAAGCTCGTTTTGAATTACCCAAGTAATAATAATAATAATAATAATAATAATAATAATAATAATAATAATAATAATAATAATAATAATAATAATAATAATAATAATAATAATAATAATAATAATAATAATAATAATAATAATAATAATAATAATAATAATAATAATAATAATAATAATAATAATAATAATAATAATAATAATAATAATAATAATAATAATAATAATAATATATCACACACATATGTATGTATGTATTTGCAGCAGTAACATTAAATTCTGAAAAAAGCCCAATTTTTTATTTTATTCGCACAACTGTGCTACCATTATTTAAAAGGATTGTTTTACAAGGTAATGAAACCTTTTAAATTTTTTCAATATAGTAACAATTAAGTGATCTTAAAATAATATGCGATTGAAATTTTTCTGAAAAATGTGTTTCCATTTCTTGCCCGATTAAATATATTTGATTTGTAGATTGATAAAATATATGTAATATGGTTAATAAAGCATTTTGTAATTTTATAATATCTCCTTTTTCGTAACAAACACCTTTAAAATGGCCGTTTGTGAAGTTACAAGACAAATTAGTATAATATTCTAAATCTGATAAATCAATATTTGAAATGTTTTTTAGATTTAACAAATTATTTGAAAAAAATGTGTTCATAATTAGGTTTTGTGAAAAGATGAGACTTTGTATAATGGGTAAAGTGTACAATATGTTTTTCCGCGAAGTTATAATATTAGCGTATTTCTTGGATATTGCATGTTTACTTTCAAATCTTTATTTGACATTTTTTATTTTGTTTATAATATTTTGCACTTTTTTTCTAAAGATGGAATTTCGAAAATATACTCTTGTAAAAAAACCCACACATATTTGCTTTTAGCCGAATACTTCAAATTGAACGTAAAACACATTTTAATTACTAAATCTACAGCCCGCAGAAGTGTCTCTACTTTATAAGTTAAATCATTTACTGTTACATAATACTCTGTTAATTTGTTAACATCCTCACCAATAACGAAAATTTTAGGTTGAATGGTCGACTGCTCTTCGAAGGCAAGTTCCCGTTGCTCGTCCTTTTTTTGAATAAAATCATTTATATTCAACAAGTGGACAATCATGTCACTTTGAGTATCGGTTATGGACGGCTTTTAAGTTTTATTTACACGAGGCGGAAGAATTATCGAATGTAACAAGTAGAAAAGGTAGAAGTGCTTTGCATCTAAGATATTAAAAAAAAATTAATATTACATATTTTTTAAGCAATGTGTACCTTACTTGTGTCTGTTGCAGTTTTCATTTTCTCTAGGTATTGCATGTTGCGTTTGTCTTTAACATAAATTGGTAGAATTCGCTCAGTCATCACATTTTCAAGAGCTGACATTAGCTCAAACATTAGATTTCCTTTGCCAGGACATAAGGTCTCAAAATCGATGTCAATCACTGTGTAACCACTAGGATCTTTGTATCTAGGCCAATCGTTCAGGAAAGTTGGTATTGATTCCTTATTTTCCTTCATTCGCAGGACTGATGTAGCTTTCCAATGGTTTTGTATATCATTGGGGAATTTGTGTGCCAACCATTTTTTTTTCGCCTCGAATTCACTGACTTCTAAGGGACTGTCATCGACACCATCATTCACAATATATAATTTTCCTGAAGCTGGGTTTTCAATATTTATTCTTTTATTTCTTTGGTTGTAGTAACGGTCGTATAATTTACCAGAAGCGTTCTTCTTTTTAGATCGTGGTACATAATATGTCGTTTCGCATTCGGTTGGAAAAAGCTTTATTATGGACATTGTTATATTTTCCATAGATTTGGCGTCCAATTTAATGTTGTGGAACATACAGTGGTCCACAACTATTCGAACTACCGAAGTTTAATCCAGTTCGCTTAATGAGTTTACGGCAAAATACTTTGAAATAATATCCTTTCCATCTATTGTTTTTTCCAATATATCCTTCACATTGAAATCCAAATTGGTTGATGCAGGGGAATAAACCCATTCTTGAGTGCTGGTTGAACTTATAAAAGTTCGATCGGACACACTGCATAATAAAGGTTCGTACTAAAACAAAATCAATTTTAAATTAAAGTGTTTTCTTTTTAATTAAGACAAACTAATTAAGACAAAATATATGTTTACTGCTTTGAATTCCAGCGCATTCGCCACAATCTCTTGTGGTAAATACAACATTATTTCAATCAACAACTTTTTCTTTGCGACAAATACAAATGGCTCAACTGCAAAAAGTATTTGTCATAACTACATTTTTTTTTGTGCATTTACCTATTATTTTTGTTGTTTCCATTAAATTCTACAACGCAAATCATATTTGCGGAAAAAAGCCTTAATGTAATTAACTTTTTTTATTACGTTTTAAGAATCAGATTTTTTACATACATTTTACATACATACATATGTATAAACACCCTCAATAAATTACTTACCTTATTTTCCATACGCCACTTATTGCGATTGTACGGAAAAATAATTTTTTCACCAATTAGGCTTCTTTTATTGAAAACTTCATTGATGTCACTTAGTTCCATCATTTTTAATTTTTCATATGTGTTTACACCACATTCTATTAAATTCAATATCGTTTCGTCACTTACACCCCATGCCTTTACTAAATCAAATATTTCTAGCTCCAAAACATTTTCTTGAAAAATTTCCACGGCATTGGGGTTGTCCTCCATTTTTTCACACGTGTTTTTACTATCAAAAAATAGACGCAAATGAATGAGAGACAGCGCTCAAAAAACACAACAAAATTAACTGCGGATTGCATTTGAAAAAACAAGCTTACTGTTTGCACAACAACGATCTGCATTTGGCGTAAATAATTATGTCCATGTAAGCTCAAATAAAAAACATTTGATTTTACTAAATTGCTGTTGACATGCATTTTCAAATGCAATTGCATTTGATTTAATGAAAATCGAATTTAGATCAAATATTTTTGCTCTTGATTTTTGTCAACTGCAATTTTGCTGTTGCGATAAATGCTACGCATTCGCCAATCCTTTTTGTGGTAAATACAATATCATTTGAATCAACTACTTCTTATTTGCGACAAATAAAAATCGCTCAACTGCGAAAAGTATTTGTCACAACAACATATTTTTTTTTCTGTGTGGGTGAATGATGGATAATAAGGGCTCTTTTTTCTCCTTGGGCAGTAAGGAGACTAATTAGTCAATAGATTAAAAATGAAGGGAATCACAATGGATCCAATTGGGTCTACGAGTGGATCTGTGTTTAACACTACCCTTCCTAACCTACTCTAACCTAATGGGATTCTGTGAACTGTTCCGCATATTTGTTGTACAACAAACCAACGACAATTGCAAAAAATGGGATTCCCATCATTTTACTCGACACATGTATTTATATCAGTTAACACTATACGCAAAATAAATAAATACATAATAACGAATAAAAGTTACATGAATCATATGTCATGTACAGAACGTTTGAATAAAAAATAGTTTAAATATTCACACGTGATGCACGCCATTTTTACCAAATTATTACTGTGGAAGTGCCCTTAAAGTAAAATCGACAAATAAAAGCAATGCAAAAAATATTTTATTTTTGTTTATATCTGTTATAGAACAACCCCTTTAATCCCTTTCAGAATTGATCGAAGTATATTTCGGACTAAAATTTTTAATCACAACTCGTACTCAAAGTAATCGAAAAATATTTAAATTAAGTACGAGGTATTTGTTTGTTTTTATATCCCAAGGCAACATATAAAGAAAGATATACATAGATACATATATACGTCAGAAGTTTTTTAAAGTTGAATACAAGAAAATATTTACGATTTATTTTAAACGAAGCGTCATGTTGCAAAAAGACTTAGATTTTTCAAGAGTTTTTAAAAGAAAAAGGAGCAGCTGCTCATGTAATATAAAGGTACAAGTCACAGCTTGGTTTGCCTCATTAATTTTTTGTTTTTAAATTAATTCACATTCTCCTACGACAAATAATTATACTTGAAAATACCAATTGAAATATCTTTTGAAGTTACATAACTTCGTGTTAAAAATTTCATATTTCGGAAAAGTGAAAATTCTTATGGGGGAATTAAAACGCTGATGATTTGTAGGGAAAAATAATAGTCTATTGGAAGGGCATTTAAAACCCTATTTCCTTCTATTAGTACTTTTAAATGTATTCCCAGCAAAAACTATTGTTTCGGCTGAAGCAGGTTTGTAAGGGAGAGATGCTTGTTGTTGTTGTGGTTACTGCTGCGAAAAGCGCTTCGAACATACATGATTTTTGTTCGCTATGTTTCACTTTGGAGCTCTTGTATTTTACATAAAACATCCGAAATGCGCTAATATCATGTTTGAATTATCTGAATTATGCCTTCGTTTTAATGCGACATCTACTCCCATACATAATTCATCTGTAGCAAATACATAATAATGCTGGGAACACAATTTTGACGAACGCCGAATTTCGTCTAGCTCGACGAATTCGTTGGCAAAAGTTTGTTGCGTAAATTCGTCGTGTGGCGCACAACTGGGACGTACAAACAACTGCTGTCATAATAATCCAAAAAATTGTGTGTATTTTTTATTACAAATTTGGTTTTATATAGATACAAACATAACAACGATAGTGTTACCGTATAAAGAAAATAATTCCTTTATAAAATTAAACATTAAAAAAAACTATTAAAAACAAATTTCATCATTAATAATTATGTATATTTAACTAAAATGCTCTATATCATAAAAAGAAGAACTTATTAAAGTAAAAATTAACATTATTTACTAATATATTTTAAAACTAAAAAAAAACATGGTAACGCTGTACTGATTTCTTCGTCGTTCGTCGGCGTATGAAATAGAAATAAATCTATCAGAGAATTCGTCACGTACGACGAATTTCGTCGACGTCGGTGCTGTGTTCACTTTCATATGAATGCATGTGTTCTATTTTTGACGACGAATATTCGCAATGAAAAATTCGTCGTTCGTCCCAATTATGTTCCCAGCATAACTTTATTTAAATAAGAGAGCAAGAGAGGCAGAGAGCATCTAAATGAAATTTTATCTTCATTAAGGCCTCATTACTCTTGACTTTTACTTTCTGTTCTGTTCTGTGCCGTTCTGTTGTTGAATTTTTGTAGTTAGAAGTTATGTAAAAACGTATCAGCTGTTTCTTGCAGAATATACATAGCCGAATATACTACCTATATCATCGGCGGCGGCGGCAGTGTTCATAAATTTAAAACGGCGCTTCGTCTTAATTATCAGGTTGAATAATTTTAAAGAAAATAAGGTAAAAACGTTATTTAATTAAAAAAACTCTACTCACTACAAATTCTTCATCAATATAATATTTTTTTTATTAAAAATCGTTTTGTTTTTAATGTGCTTAAATTCGATGGCGGCGGTCATAATAAAAATTTATCAGCGATTACGCGGCAATTTTGTTCCGATCGGCTTGGTTTACTGAAACAAGCAGCTGCCTCTTGCTGTCACTTAGAAATGTAAGTAAAATTCAGTTTTCAACAGAATGGTCCGTAACAGAACAGAACAACTTATTGAAAATACATGTTTTGCATACACAAAAAATGAACAGCTGATCCGGAACAGAACAGAAAGTCAAGACTAATTCTACCTTTACGTTGTTTACTTTATTAATCGTGTCAACCAGTGATGGAAAAATGAAAAATTGAAATGGTACTGTCCGACAACAAAAAGAGTACTTTTTTCAACATTGTGGTACTTTTTGTGAAACATATATTTTTATTTTTATATTATTATTATTACGAATAAACGTAATTATTATTTGAACTTATATTGATTTACATATGAAAAGTAATATTATCAGGCTCAAGTTCAGTTTTATTGAATAAATGAAAATTCAAAATTACTAAGAGTTTTTTTGTGTTGGAAAATATTATTATTTATATCCAATCAGTTTTTAGCAGAACGTATCAGTACTGATTTCAAGGCCGCTACACCTCTCATCAGCGTTCAATTGTCCATCTTTACAAATTTCGTAAAGTGGATATTAATTGAGAAGAATATCAACTATTTAACCAGTTTTCAACAGAAATAGAATATGAGAATTAATTTTTAATTCAATTTTTATTCTACAATGAAACAGTGCTGGTTAGTACGAAATTCCCTCATTACTGTTTGGAACTAATAATCAATATTCAATAAATAATATTTTCCAACACAAAAAAACTCTTAGTAATTTTTAATTTTCATTAATTCAATAAAACTGAACTTGAGCCTGATAATATTACTTTTCACATATATTTTTATCAAAAATAAAATTAAAAATCCATTTTATAATAAAAAAATATTAAATGAAGAAAACAATGCAGCTTAGTTGGAATAATTTTTCAAGCAGGTTCAAACCCGCATTAGCAGAACAAAACCAATACATGTACATTAAAAAAAAACAATTGTGTGCAAAATACAGTAACTACACACATATATGTAAATTTTTACAATTTTATGCCAGATTATTTAGTCTTTTGTGTTTTCGAAAGAACAAAAGTTATGCCAACTAAAAATTAATCTCGTGTAAATTGGAACATTAACATTAAAGGTGAGTTTACATGGTAATACAAAGTATAACACTTTGTAGAATCAAAATATTATGAAGTTCTCTTTGTGTATAAGAAGAGAGAACAAAAGTCTGTTGCAGGTATTTTTTATGTTTACACGGATAATATTAATAAACTCAAAAGTCTGCGCTACGAAATAGCTGGTGGTTACAGTTCTACAATATTTACAAAAACAACATGAATTTTTTTTAGTTGTTTTTGTAAATATTGTATAGAAATGATGCCACCTTCAATATATACTCTTAAAGCTGCCAATCTTTGCTTAAAAAGACATCTCTGATAAAGTGAGTACACGTAAGTTTCTAAAATGGTTTAGAAAATAAACATTTACCGAACGCTTGCCAGATTTTTCATCCGTATTCTCTCCTACTCATAACAATTTGCGTTTACATCATATTATTTTTTTTAATTTTTGACATACCGCGATATACATGTATTACCATGTAAAGAGGCCTTAAAGGGCACTATACATTCGCAAAATCACATCAAGCATTTAAAGTTGTAACAGTAAAAATTTGTTTGTATGTGTGGCACCGACGACGCTTGATGAAAAATCAAAAAATTTAGATATTGGGTATGCTTGATATCAAGCATGTCAATGACAGTGTATATATAGTGCCCTTAACAACTTTTGCAAAAAATACACACTCACAACAACATGAATAACGAATTTGTGCATTCCTTAGTTCTTGTTTTGAAGCCAATATTGTCAATGATTATGAAAATAACGCATATTTCTAAACAGGGAAAAAGCAAAACAAAAAGTAGTACTAAATTTGACGTGGGGGTACTGTGGTATTTTTGTTGTGAAAAAGTACTGAAAATAGTACAAAAGTACTGCATTTTCCATCACTGGTGTCAACTAAATGTAAACAGCCGAACAACTTCAACGTGATTAAAAATAAGTTGAGCGATCTCTCTGCCTTCTTTTTGTGCAGCCTGGAAGCGCTTCAAAACAGCGCATCTCGAAAGCGTGAAATTTTGTTACTGCTTCCAGAAACATAATCATTTTTTGCTGGGTTTTTGCATGCTTATATTTAAAATTTACGTGTTTTTACCTGTGATTTCGTTTACACAAATTTATTGCAGAAGTTAAGAGGTACCAAAAGTACCAAATTCTTTTTAGCTGGGGGTTAAACTTTATCTAAGTCTGTATGTGCACTTCTCAAGAGAAAAAGTGCAAAGAGTAAAAACAACCATACGTAAAAATAAAGAAAGGATTTGAATTTATAAAAAATGTACAATATATTAGTATAAAAATAAAAAGTACCAACACTACCAATTTGTCCACTTTTTAACTTTTTAAGTCTCGTATATTTTAATCTGGGCCACATTGCTTTTCGTCTACCAAATTGCATTCGAGGGGGTTTTCTGGTTATAGTGGAACAATTAAACAAACCTTCATATTTATAAGATTAGTGGGATATGAATTTTATTTAAACAAATAGTAATCAATATAATCTAACAAATATTTCAAAATGCAGAATATATTCAGTTGATTTTTTTGCGATAACCATGTCATTTAAACTTTACTTAATATTCAATTTGAAAGCAATTAAATAATTAATTGATGTCAATCAGGTACTAATTCATAAATAAATTAGTTGGGCTGTCACAAACCAACTACAGAATAATTTAGAAAATTAATTTAGTTGTTTAAACATTAAGTCTCATTAGCAAGAAATTCAAATAATTTAAAATTACAATTTAAAATATTTTTGATTTTTAAATCTTTATCAATTGTTTGCAATTAAAACTACAAAATATTTTAAATGTTCAAATTAAATATCGTATTTATTAGTTCATATAATATCGCTTATAGTTTTTTAAATTGAAATAATTTATTTATAAATAGAAATATTATATATTTTTTTATTTAAAATTAGATTGTTTTTTCATTCAATGTCCTTTTATCATGTTTTAATGCCTTAAATTATTATTGTAATCATGATCAAGATCACTTTATCAATTTTCAACTTAACGATTATCCAGTCAGCAGTAGATGTGTTAAAGATTAATGTAGGAACCTGCTTTGTACTCGTATATACCTTTATATGAATGAATCTATAAACATACTTATGTATGTGCATAGACGTATAAACAAGTATGAACAGAGTGAAACAATTCTGATGATGCGACTGTGATTAATCGCAAAACATCATGATGTCAGTTCAAGCTTCCGTGCAGTCTAATAATTCTCTGTTCATAAAAGGTTTTCCAATAGGGATGATATGATTTTAAAGTAAAGTTTCGGCCATTTGTAATATGTCATGATCTGTCATTTGTTTTTCATTAAATTCAGTAGTGTTTACAATTTCATCATAGAGAGTTTTATTATTCAAATAATCGTTCTCCAATCGCTACTTTTCGAGCGCTAATGCCATTTTATGGTCGTAAAAATCGTCCAAGTGTGCTCGCTATTCGTCGCACTGTTGCAAATTTTGAGCTTACATTTTCTTTACATAATGTTCAAGTGCCAATAAGACCAAGAACCGTGTTGTTGCTTAAGACCGAAATTTGTCGATTCCAAGACGTTCTAAACAATTGGGACTGTCTTAAACCACAACCTGGCTGATTTTGAGCAAGGATTTGGGTTGGCATCCGTATAAAATTGTTCTCACTCAAGAACTGAAGCCATTGAATCACCGTAAACGTCGTGAATTTGCTGATTTTGCCTTGAAGCAAGTTTGGAGATGGGATTATTTCAAGAAATTTTGATATTGAAAGACCTCCAGGAAGTTGTGATTTAACAACATTAGACTATTTCTAGACTTGATTTAGTGGAAAAAATGCTCGAAAATTGCGTTCATCGAATTTTTTCCTGCAGAAGAAGTCATGGAAGCCATTTGTAATTCACATTAAATAATAAACTTTTGTATTTCCTTAACAATAAGTGTTTTTTTTTTATGAAATTATATCACTCTTGTTGGAAAACCTGTTATTTGTTAGATTTTCCTTTCCAAATTTCTTTGACGAATCATTTATTCAAAGTTAAGTTATAACAATTAGGAACAGTCGAAATATAGAAGCGGAAAAGACCCACGAAAATCTCTCTCTAAACAGCAGCAAATTCGGGAAAAAATCCCCACACCTGGCTAAACTGATCGCTAGCAACGAGCAAAGTAAGTCGGCTTGCAGTTTTCGCTCTGCTGCTAATCAAATACTGTCATCGCCTCAACTTAAGCCAGATTCATTATTATGGTATCACCCAGTATTCTCATATAATAAGTCAACATTATAATAAAACTACATACATTTGTATGTACGTACAAGTATATCTTATAAATTGATACATTTGCAAATTTTTGTATTTCCCTTTTTTTTGTTCTTATAAGCGAAATATAATTCAACAAATTAATGGCCTTGAAATTACTTAAGAGATAATAAATTTTCTGTTTTAAATAAACTTCATTTCCGTTCTCGTAACAAAGGTGCAGTACATTAAAATAATGAATTAATGATAAAAAAAAATAATAAACATCTATTTTTAGCACAGACACTTTTCCAGAGAAAAGAAGTTAATCAATCATTAAGTGATTATTGGTGTGTTACTATGGAAACAAAAGCAAACTTCTGCTTAATATAGTATTTTTTCATTTATTAAATACAATTTATTAAAAATAGCACAGACATTTTTCTAGAGAAATAAATTCAAACAACGTCTTGTTATTTGAAAAAATAACATTTATTTTTATTTAAGAATACGAACCATAATTAAAGTGAGACTGAGAATTCCACTCAGTTCTGTTGTTTAAAATTTACAAATTTTAAATTAATTTATTTTTAAAACAAACATATGTATATCTTTTCGAATGTACTCTGCATCGAGTCATTATTCTTTTATACTGCATCGTGGGCTCGATCGTCTGTTACTCTATATTTAGAGTTAAATCAAGGAATAATATGCAAAAAAATATGAATTAAACATTGCAATTTTGTTTGTTATTTGAGTTTAAAATGGTTGTCGTATGTTGGCTACGCCGTTTTTTACAGAAACTCTATAAAAATTTTCTCTTTTACAGGTAATTTTTCGATAATAACAAATAATTAATAAAATGTTCGTGTTGGGGCGTCCATCTGCACGTGCTCTCACATATTTGTGCAGTGGTGTAGTTTATTGCAATTTGCTTGTGACCTTGCTGATCACTCTCAGTGCTGTGGTGTCCCCTTACGTTGGATTTCATGAACGTCGTTGACGTTCACGTTTTCGATGTTAGAAGAGCGCTGGAACACCCGGAGGTGCTTGTTAAAATGCAGAGGTATTGTCTAGAATGAGCGGGGTTGGAAACCTTTTCATGAAACTCAAAGTCTATTCGAAGGAGTTAGAGCCAAGGTACTACGATTTATTATACATATAAAGACTATCACCACCACACTACTACACTTACATACTACCACATACTACCTGAGTACTAATTTCTTACAGTAACAAAGTTAATGTTTATATATTAGTAAGTCATAAACTAAAATAAATTTACAATTTATTTTTCTTAATTGTTTATAAATTTTTAAATAATTTGAAAATTTTAATAGTATATTTATGGGGTAAAATTACAAACAAGTTATGAATTTAATAAGAGGACAACCGCTGCCTAATTTTAAGTATGCAAATTCCATTCGTATGAAAAAATGTCTTCCTAAATTCACATGAATAAGGAATAAATATGTACTTCGAAAGGGGATATTCTTCGAACCAATCAACTCACTAAAGTACAAAACCTCATTAATTAAAGTGTGGCCCTTGTGTGTGGTCTGCCTATAAAAGCTAACTCTATGAATTTTCTTAAAAAACATTTAAAAAGTTGTAATAATAAATTAAATGAACTCAACAAATTAAATGCACTCACCACAAAATAGAGAAACGCCAGGAAGAAAAAAAAAAACATGAAAATTGTTTAACAACAAAATAAATGTTTTGTTGAATTCTGCAAACAAATCGTTTTGTAATTTAATACTTTAACAAAATCACAAAATCATGAAAATAATATAGTCAACGCATGCGGAATAGTGTATTAACGAATGAATTGTGTATGAAAACACATACCAGCAAACATATAGGTATATTGCGACGTGACCAACGGACAAATTACCATACATACATATATACACACATACTTATAACATATTTAACAACATATGTAACAAAAGAAACATGATATACGAATCTTTATACATACATACACAAATGCGAAGAATCAACCAAAATTTGTATTATTGTTTTACAAAATATCAACAATAACTATTCCATTGTATGTGATCTACCAAATGTCACCCTTCGATATCTATTTAACAGAATATATATCCTCTAAATTTTTATTAAGTTCGCTTTAAAATATATTCAACGAAACTCAGTCCACTTCCTGATAATAACTAGTACCGATCCGCAAGAAGTTATGAAAAGCTATCACACCTTAACTTGTTCAGCCTCGAATATTTTTCTTTGGAGGGAAATAAATTTTTAATTTTGGAACAAATAATCTTTCAGCATATTTCGCTGCACAGTGGAAAATAATCAAACTATAAATTATACACACGGTTAAATTTAACATAGCTGAAGATCATTCCTGAGATGATGAACTTACTTTATTGCTCAAGTCCCAAAGAAAGCCACTTGAAAAATATAAGTTTTTTATAAATTTTAATTTCTAATTTTTTTTTTTTAAATAATTCTGATAAAAAAACCAACTTCAATCCATTCGAATATATTGCAAGAAAATCGACGCAACTAACTTAAAGTGTAAAATCCGATTTCATCCAGTTCTAGTTCCTAATTTAATTTCAAATTTGAAAATCGGTCTGTAAATAGAGTAGTTATGCGACAATCTACAGTTGGAGGGGCAAGGGATTATAGCTCATCGTCGATTTTGAAAAAAATAACAATTTTTGTTGACCAAACTGCAAGTAAAGATTTTCAAAAAACAAATAATTTTTAATCGGTTTACAAACAATTGAGTTATGCGTGAAAAAGCTTAAAAAAAGTAAAAATAATACACACGAATTGATAAACTCCTCCTTTTTTTAATGCATTTAAAGTACTATCAATCATTGCCTACGGATTGAAAACTCTTTTAAAAGACACGATTTTAGAAAAAAATTCAAAATTATATAATTCGCCACTTTTGTTGACGCTGGACGATTTCGATTTTGGCATACTGGACACATCAGTCCATAATTACCAAAATCTGTGCTTAGTGCTTACTACCAATATCATCGCCATGATAAAAAATTTTTTTAAAATGCCAAAGTAGATGAACTTATATTTTTATAAGCATTTTAAAAACTTACATTGCCAGAAAAAGTCTTGCTGATATTGTTGGAATATTTAAAAATTTATTAGCAAGTTTTAAAGTTAATTATGATATCGAAAACTTAAGGAAATGTCATGTGAAGTATATTTTTTTAAATAGTCATTCATAGTCAAAGGCTGGTTTAATTGAACTATATTATATCTAAAATGAAATGATAATTTGTGTTCACTTTTTAAAATACTTTATTTAAAAATATCATATTGCAGGCAATTTGTGAAACTTATTGAAAATTTCATTGGATTTGAATTTCGAACCACAATGAATTATCTCTCAGGCAATTAAAAATAAATTTTGAAAACATTATTTGTTGAATACTTACTCGAATATATTTCCTTAAAATAATTTATATTAATAAAAATTGTAAATTAATTAAGAATTTTGAAAAGTAATATTATCAGGCTCAAGTTCAGTTTTATTGAATTAATGAAAATTCAAAATTACTAAGAGTTTTTTTGTGTTGGAAATTAAGAATTTTATTAAATTGTTTTTGAAAACCATTTAGTTTGGACAGCTAATTCCACTTTATTTAAAAAATATTGAGATTAGAAATTTTTAAAATTCAATCGTGCTTTTTTTTAATTCTACTGGTACATTGTTTTTAAAGAAAATTATATCAACTAAATAATGTGTTGATTCAATTAAAATATTAATTGAAAAAGTTTTTTCTAAGATAAACAAATAATTACAGAACATTAAGTAATGATTTTTGTCTGTGCATAAATACATTTAAAGGCAATCGATCGGTGATAAGTAAAACTAAGTCTTTTATTACTATGTATAATTTTCGATTTTTTACTTAGAAATATCCTTAAAATTTTTGTATATGACCATTTGCAATTAATTGGCGTTGAATTAAAATTTAATTCAAAATAATTTCAAGTTTAAAAGTTTATTTTGAAATTTTTTTTTATTTTTAAATCCTTGACCGCAATTAGGTAACTTGCAACCAATTTTATTGCAATAAAATTTTTATTGAATAAATATGATTTCAATCAATTACTTCGAGAAATCAAAGATATAGTGAAAGTCCATCAAAATATTATATTCCGCTAAAATTTAATGTTGGTCCAGATATAAAAAAGAACTTAGAATAAAATACGTCTGTCGCAAAAAAAGCGATAAATCGCGGAAAATTCCAATGTGTGCAACAAAATATAATTTTGATTAAAATCCCAAAAATTTTAACGATTGTAAACAAATTCTGAAAAAATTGCTAAAATGGCGCAAATTCGAACAAAAAACGAAATGGTGTTTAACTTAAAAATCACGGCCATAACTGGAATAAGGGAGAAAGTAATTTTTTTTTCTGAAAAGAAGAATGCGCATTTGATTAGAACGGGTCTTTTTGTTCTGATTTTTTTTTTCTTTTTTTGTAGAACCAGAATTTAGGGGATGACCCCTACTAATGTCATGAATTGTGCCAGAACTATAGAGAAAGGGATATTATAGAGAGGTTAGATGGTGGCATGTAGAAGAAGGCTTAATTCCTTTACACCTCTGTTATAGCATGTTTTGTTAATTTTAACAGCGCCTCTGAAGTAAATAAGACACATTAAATTTCTTAAGCTGTGTGAGCAGTAATATTTTAATTGTTTTACTTCGCGGACGATTCTGGGAGATAACCGATGAAGGAGGACGACGGTATGTACATTAGCTTGGAACAGTATCATTTGCTATCGGAACAGTTTTTAGTGACCAGTGCTATGTCATCATCACTTAAACAGTCCAACGACAACTAATAACGCAATACCCAAGCCTTTTAATTATTAATTTTCCGAATGAAAAGTGTTTCGTAGCATTAACGACAGCTTAAAATGTAAAAAATGCGTTAGAAAAAGTGTTAATTTCTTTTAAGAAATTTGTATCTCTATATCACAATATTTCGTGACATTAAATAAATAATTCGTTCTTTTAATGTAAGAATGATAACGTAATAGAGTCATTCCGATTACGCGTTCAATGTACAATTAAATTAATTAGAAACATATTGTGGCATAAACCGAAATCATCAGCAAGATAACATTTCATCGTACCTTTTATCTTTTGGTCACTGATGTCGATTTTACATGATTTCAAGACAACTGATGTCTTAAAGAATCTAGAGCCTGGAGCCACATTTGATATCAATTGAAATTTCCGTACAATTAAACTTGAAATTTCACTCGATATCGAATACCATAATTTGCCTTTTGGATTTGTATCTCATTAATATTTTACGGGATAGTTTTCAATTTAAAAATGTCGAAAACAGAAAATATGTTGATTAGTTTTATTTAGGTACAAATAGACACAATCTAATTTAGAAAATAATTTTGTCCTAACGTGAGTTAAGTCGTTAAGTGTTGGTTGATAATCTATTCTAACACGGCACGGTAAAGTCTGGCTTTGGAATGGAAACCAATTTAACATTATCTTCAATGAACTAATAACGCTGACAAAATCTCTTTTCGTTTAGCATGATTTAGGCCAAATATATTAATTCGAAAAGTTTTTCTTATATAAAATAGAAAGACCAGAATTAAGGGTAAAACAAACAGTTTCTTAAATTAATTAAATCGAAAAAATTCATCAATAACTTATTAAGATTGAGTAAACATTTGCCAAAACTAAAAGTTTTGGTTATTTCATAATATATTTGCATAGTCTGATCCAATCTGCAAATAACAAACACCATCAACAAAGCAGTAGACATAATGTAGAGTACCGAAACTTAAATGTTTCTAAAAGAAAAAGTTTTACTCAGATAAAAACCTCCACATAGAACGAAGAACTTTTAGCCCAAATAAAAGAAAAAAAAAAAAACTAAAAATAGAGACTTTCAAGATAAATGGTAACAATTTGATTACTTGACAAGCTTTCAAGTCAAAGCAATTTTCTGTTGTTCTTCGTTTACGTTTGCGTTTATTTTACCTTTCTTTAATAGAAAAACTAAAAACACTAATTCAATGTTTCTTTTACATTTGTCTATTTTGAATTGAAAAGTCCATACAACTGGCCGAGATTCAGACACCAAAAAAAAAAAAAAAAAATAAAAAAATAGAAGGCAAAATAAAATATATCAGCCAAGTTTGTGATTAATGCTGTCATGAGCTTGTTTTGAACTTGACGCTTATATATTTATTTCTTAAAAATTTTGTTATTGTTATCGCTGTTGTTATTGTCTAAATGTTTATAAGAAAAATAAAATGTCTAAAAAGCTTTTGAAAATAAATAGATATTCAATCAACAACATCCGGTGTATGAACACAGATTTAACCAATAATTATTTAAGAGTTAAAAATAACAACAAACAACAAGCAACATTAAGCGGCCGATTCTAACGAGAGACAATTTTTTTTAGTATTTTCTAACAGATTTCTTATGTGTTTTTTGCTTTGTAATAAACTCAAGCAACTTTTAATTCACACAAAAAATACTCTTTGAAGCTGAACAACCTAAAATTAATATTTAATAAAATTTATATTTTAAACTCTTGCATTTATGAATGAATGAAATACTCGGTGAGAGGTTGCAGAAACGAACGAATGAATGAATGAATGAAAAATTGTAACCAGTTAAGCAACATTTTTTGTTATACATTAATAATATCAACAACAATAACGACTATTGAAATCACAAAATTTATTAAAATTCATTCAAAATTTTCCATCAAAAATAAAATTCAAATTTATGAATGACTCTCAAATCTGGTGTTGAATATTATTTTCTATCAATTGCACAAAGTGTAGTTTAACATATCGCTGCATGTACATCTGTATGTACACTGAAAAAAATATATTGTTAAAAAAAGTTTTTGAATTTTTTTATCAGCATTCAGCATTGTGCCAAAACTAGGGAGAAAGAGAGAGAGAGAGTAGAAAAGATAGATTCTGCAATTGTTCGTTTTTATTGATTTTAATTTTAGAGTAGCTCCTCTGGTGTTAAGTAGACATATGAACTTTCTTAAGCTGTGTATGCAGCCACTTTATTGATTGTTTAACTTCGCCGACAATTCTGTTAACCGACGAAGGAGAACGGTGTTGCGTACATTTGGTGTCGGAACAGTTTTTTGTGACTGGAGATATGCCTTCATCAATTAAATAGTCCAACAACAATTAATACAATGCCACACTAATATACATTAAAGAAATTAATGATATTTATTTACTTGTCCTGACCAGGGAACGAACCCAGAGTTTGCTTACCACCTCTAAGAAATTTGTGAGGCGGTCTCTTTTTTTGTTGATCTTAGTATTTTGATTAGAAATTTTTTGGTTGACTTTTATTAACAGAACCTTATACTCTTCCAAAATAGTAGTCGTGTAGTAGTGGGGGTAGACGCATGTCTAAATGTTCGAATTTTATAATCCCTTTTATTTGTTGTTTCGCAACAGCACATATAGGCTTTTTATTGGTAGCCCGAAGTCCAACCAGCCACTAGCACTGTTCGAGCATCACTACATAAACCAATACCTCTCCCAGCTTATAGTAGCAACCACAAGCCACCACGTCGACTCCCGAAGGAGACCTCACCAATAACCGGGCAAGGAATCATGGCACCAACGAGGGTAGTGCAATGGTGCCAGCATATCCTTTCTCAAGCAGAAAGAGTATGCCAATAGCATATCCTTCCCCAAGAGAACAGATATGCATCTCGCAACATCACATCGCAAATGTGTGTCCGATATAGGACGGCACTCTCTACCCCTGGTAGACAAGCTACCGTGAGGATTACCGGCTCCTGTGGTACCAGTTTTGGTTACTGGTTAATCCTCGAAAGAAACCCCCTAAGGGGTTTAAGGTTTAGAGCAACGTAAAATTTCAAATTCAATTGAAAAAAAAATCCCTCCTTTTGTTTCAGTAACAGTAAATGGAAAAAAAAATCATACTTCTTTATATATTTAAAATTATTATGATATTGAGATGCCATTTCGTTTACGTTTTCAATTAGTAATTCAGTGCTGTTTGGGACATCATATTTTCGCAGAAGGCGCAGCTACCTGCGTCAGTGGACTTTCATATATTAAATTTTAGTTCTTCCATTTTTGCAGTCCAACATTCGTCTACTGAGAATTAATTACTAACTTAATGTGCTAGTTGCAAAATATATATTTGATTAGATTTATATCCGCTTGAACTGAATAGGCAAATGGTCGAATAATCGAATACGAATACGAGTATTCGTAACATTACTAGTAGATATTACCGAGATGACAAACCGTACCCCGCGTCGGACCGACACTGGCTCTAGCAATTTTCTTCTGCTTCTCCATCAGTGCCAATAAATACCCAAATATTCTCACTCATACCATCATCAGACAACCCTCTTTACGGATATCAATCATGCTATTTGTGTCACTATCACGTATGTGATCTAAATCGATTTTGAAAAGTGTTCCTTAGTAATTTTATGACAAATTCTTCTCTATTCAACGTAATTAGTTTAAAAAAATTTTAACAATTTTATGAAGTGTGTTCAAAAGGTAATTCAAAATTGTTTCGTTTTCAATATATATTTCGATCTTTTACCTGATACATGTTGCTTTCCTGTGTTAAGGCAGTCGTCGCACTACCCAAATTTAAAGGATATGAATAAGTTGTGAATGTGAAAGTGAATTGTCATTTCGATAATACGAAGACGATTTTTATCACTAGGGAAACTGAAAATATGCATATACTTGTTTTTTTCCTGTGCGACAAATACAGACCAAAATTAAATATTTAATCGTTTCAGAACTTTTTAAGAATTTTAACATCACTGTATGATATTTAATATTTTCGTAAAACGAACCTCACAAACCAAATTTTAAAACAAACTATGCTAAAATTATTTTAGTAATTTTTTTAAAATTTAGACTTTTTTATTCCTTTAAAATGGATATTTCAAGTTTCACTGGTCATGACAAATATTTACTAGATGCGCTTTTAATGTAGCATGGCCACGAATCATTAAAAAAGTCTCAATCCACTTGACAAGAATACAAACACAGTCGAAATTTTACCTTCCAGCGAAGTCTCAAACCAAACACATGTTTGCAACGTTTTGTTTTTTCATTACCAATATTTGTAGCCAGTAGTCGTCACTCCTACGCATTAAGGGGTTCGTTAAACTTACTTTTGATATATTTTTTTTTTACCACTTAAATCATTTTAAATTAGAGCATGCACTCAATCTATATGATTGGGCTTTCCTCCTAATTACATTGAATGTAATAAATGTTCTCTATTTTTTGCCGCGTCTTTAGCTTTCATGACTTCTGAAGGGATCATGTTTTCACTATTTACAGCATTGGTTTTAATATATTTTAAAAATTGCTTTATTGAAACCACAAACTCTTTTGCTCGGTGTATTAAAATTTTTAAAAGAATTAATGTAACAAATCATTTCAATCATAAGCCAGCACTTAGCACGTTACCAACATCAGACCACGATTTGTAAGCATTTATTCTCATTTTCAAACATGACTTTGAACATACAAAAAGAAAATGCAACTCCTTTCCTGAGCTCAATGCCCCTATTTTGGAGCTTTCAACTTGTAAAGTAAGAAAAATTTATGATCTTTCTATGCTAAAGACAACAACAAAAACAATAAAAAAAATTAAACAATGAACACGATGCTAGTCTTCACTTTTTCATTGGTGTCATAGTGTCAACATGGACTGGCATTTTGTTATTTTGACACTAAACAAAGCGTAGACCAAACAGCAAACAAACAATGCCATAATAAAATCTTGAGTCTTGTGCAGAAATCATCACAGACCAAAACTATAATTTAATTTTATTTTTATTTTTTGAAGCAGAAAGTAAATATTTTTTAATCACGACTTTTTTTGTGTGACTCCTTTGAGTTTGAATGAGTTTGCGTACAGTCGATCTAACTCTAGACTAAACTGAACTTTTAACGGAGGGACTTTTTGATTTTTCTTAGTGAAATTTATGTAACGAATTTGTGCATAGGTTTATGTGCATAAATTAATTTGCTTTAAGATGAACAAACGTCCTAAGCAATAGCGATGTCTTATCAGCCAGTTTTTAATTTGTGACAGTGTTTTTTTCTATTTTTTTTTATATTCGTTATTATGTCTTACCAAATTGCAGCCACGAGCCAATTTCCGGTTGTAAATTTTAATTTGTTATTTCTTTTTTGTTGTCGATTAAGTAACTTGAAAATTACATTGCAAGGTTAGAGAGAATATATTTTATAAAATATTGCACAAGAAATGCTTTGACATGGCTGTTGTTACAGTATTTATATTGAATATATTTTGATACATTACATCTACTGAGAGCAAATAATATTTCTAAGATAATTTCAGATGTTGTGGACTTGTGGGCTTTCAAAGACACTAAAAATTATGTGTAGGCAACAATGCTGACCTCAGAAACGTCTTTGAAGTCTCGAATTTTATTTTTGAAAATTTGTTTATACACACAGAGCCAAAACTACCTAATAGAATCAGGAAGATTTTCTCTATGAAACGCTTTTAGGCTAAGGAGTATCCCAGCACCAAAAAAAAACCATAGACAAAAACTTCTTGATTCTATTAGGTTTTCATATAAATTGTAAACAAAAAGGATTTATTATTGATTTCATTAGGACATCTTACTGTTTTTTTCAAAAATGTTTTACTTATTAATTTCATTAGGTTTCTGTATGATCATGTGTAAATCATCTTCTTAATTTTTTAATAAGAATATCTTCTTGATTATATTAGCTTGCTTGTTATTTCATACATATAAATCAACATAGGAAGAATTTTTTCATAATTTGTTTGTGCTACAATAAATCATCTTCTTAAACTGGCTGCTAACATGTATACTATAGTAAGGTGTAGTAGTGAGGTGGTTAGAGTGCCAATCTAATAACCGAAGTTCCTTGGTTCAACTCCCTGAATACGTAAGTTTTATAAAAATTGAAATTTGAGGGTGGTGTTGGCTGAATTGGTTAGCGCGTTGACTACTAAGCAAACAATGACGTGGGGCCTGGGTTCAAACCCTGGCCAGAGCAAGTCAATCAACATCATTAATTTTTGTAATGTACATTAGTGAGACATTGTATTAATTGTTGTCGGACTATTCAAGTGATGAAGGCATAGCACTGGTCACTAAAAAACTGTTCCGACAGAGATTGATGATGTTCTAAGCTAATCTACACAACATCGCCCTCCTTCGTCGGTTAGCAGAAACATCGGCGAATTAAAACAATTAATAAAATGCCTGCCAATACAGCTTAACAAAGTTAATGCGTCTACTTAACACCGGAGACGCCTCAACACTGCTATAAAAAAAATTAACATAACGCGCAATGCAGAGTTGTAAAAGAGTTAAGCCTTCTAAATTTCAACATCTATCTTCTCTACTCTATCCCTCTCTCTGAGTTCCGGCACAATGCACTGCATACGTAGGGGTCACCCCTGAGTGCTGGTCCTAATTAAAAAAAAAAAAAAAAAAAAAAAAAATGTTTTCATCACCCCTCCATCCAGATAATACAAATACATGTTGTAAATAAGCATTCCGGACGTACCTACCATGACGTTCTGATGACATCAAATTTGTATTTCCTAACATCACAACAGAGAAAAACAGTGCCTAATAAATAGGTACCTAATAAAATAGAACAAAATTAATAATATGTATATCTCTACGTATTTTTTTCAAGAAGGAAGTCTTATTATTATAATAAGGAAACCCTTTTTGAAAAAATCAATGAGAATACCTAATAAAAACAAGAAGAAAACCTTATTGAAAAAATCAATAAGAATACCTAATAAAAACCATAAGATTCCTTCTTGATTTTTTCAATAAGGTTTTCCTTATTAAAACAATAATGGCGTTTTCTTTTCTGAAAAAAGTGTTGCATTTATGCTACATTCTTTAATTTTCGTGATCCATTCTAAAAAATATGTAACATATTTAAAAGCGATTTCGTTCCTTTCTAATTATGTTGCACCAATAAATGGCAAAATATGCAACATATTTTGCCCTCTACTATCAAGTCGGGGTGATATACTGCCCATTTTTACAACTTTGTTTAGTATATTTTTATACAAGTAAGAACTTGTATTTTTGTCGTTCTACTTACTAAAGCGAAAAAACTTATAATTAAAACGATAATTAATTAATTAATGTTAAGTAATGTTAAGCCTCAAATATTTTGTACCATTGTGGCAATAAAAAATGTACCACTTTTTAAAGGTAGGTGCAAACTGTAAAAAGTGTTACACATTGAAAGGTCAACATATTTGTTCAGAAAAGAAAACACCATAAGACTTCCTTCTTGAAAAAAAACCCGTATCGATATCTTAATAATTTTGTTCTATTTTATTAGGTATTTATTAGGCACTGTTTTCTCTGTGCAATTTGCACGACTCCAAGACAACTTACTGCCAAAATCAATTTACCATAAGATAAAATTAAGCGTGCCACATACTCTTCAATAAAATATAAAAATACCGTTTTATCGTGTACTTTCAGTAAAACCCTAACAATTTATACAACTTGCATTGAATTTATCAGAAAAAGGTACGTCTTTGGCTTTTTTTTACTGTTGTAATTTTAAGGGAATAAAATAGGCATTTTTTTTGTATCGTTATTATACTCCAAAAACAAAAATTACATTAAAATGGCTCGTTTTTGAAATTCAAAAGTATAACTAAGGTTGCCAGAATAATAATTTTATCACATTTTTGATGAGTTTCTTTTGACTAAAATATTTAGTCAAAAAATTTTTTTACCGACTTCAAAAGAAGAAGGAGGTTATCAATTAATTTTTAATTTTAAATTACTACGAACTGCTTTTATACAGGCTAAAGTTCGTAAATGTTAATAATTCCAGAAATATTAGGTAGATATTGTTAACATATTTCGAGCAACAAAGGAAACATTTAATATCTAAACATCCCTTTAGATTTCAACTACACTGGCCGAATAGAAAAAACCTTATTTTCGGTATATTTTTCTAATGTGTAAACCTCCATAAATTTATCATTTAGAAACCGATTTTCGAAACTCTTTTCTTATATTAAAAAAGTTGCTAGCAGATGGGTCCCATATATATATATATATATATATATATATATTTTTTTTTGTGGAAAAATAGTGTGCAAGTTGTTCTCCCAAATTATGATTGTTCGATATCATTCCTGCAATTATTGACCAATTTTCATAATTCTTTTTTGTGTTCAAACGGATTTACATGCATAAAAATCGCAAGAAATTAAAAAAAATCTATTTCTGTATTAAGTCAAACAGTTTTTATTATTTTCTAAATAGTATCCATCTTGAAAAGTGGCAAAAAATCGAACAAACGAACGCTGATGGGAGATGTAGCATTCTCTAAAGGATTAAACTGCTAATCTTATGTACGTATATGTATATATTATACTCTAATACACTTAGTAAAACTGAACTTAAAGCTAAATAATAAAGAAATACGGGACATACCGATCGGAATGATTTCAATTCCGTAATTCCCGTCTTTAGGCTGCATTTATTTTGAATTTCGATGTTACAAATGATGTTTATGCTTAAAGCGTTTGTTTAAATTGTTCTTACTACCAAAGCTCATATTAAGCTTTTTTTAAAACATGAAAAACTTATTTTACTAACGCCCCTGTTGAAAAGATTGGGCGTATTTAAAATATTATAAAAAATAGTAACTAATTTCATAAAATTTATCTTTGTTTTAAATAATATGTGAACAGTAAATTATAAATTAATTGCACTTCGTACAAACTTAGTTTTACTTAAAAGTAACAACTGAAATGTACATTACAAATCAATGCATCCATCAGTGATTGGCTTCAAAAGCAATCAGTGTTTTGAATGAAAATCTGCCAAAAAAATATTTTTAAAATCAAATAGGAACAAACATCACGTCTAACATTCGAAATTGACAAATATTAAATGATACGGTTGGTTAAGCATAAAGTTACCAGCTTCTGGTTTTGGTTTCAATTTTACAACAACAATGACAGACAGCCAGCAAAAAAAAATATGGGTCAGGTACTGATTAAAAATGCACTTTGTAAGAAAACAACAACATTACCATTAACATTAACGATAACAAAAAAAAACAAACAAAAATGAGATAAATGTGACTGACTAAATCACAGACTGTAGGTGTTAAATCGTAACGATTATAGACACAAAATTATGATTTATTATAAATCTAAATATTACATACAAATTTATGAAAATGACCACAGATTTAAAAACCACAAAAAAAAATAGGTAAGAGTGAAACCAAGCAAACAAACTACGAAGTAATAAAAAAAAAAAAAAAAAAAAAAATAGGCCGGCCAAAAGGCTTGAGAGTTTCACAAATAAAAATTAAAAAAAAAATTATAAATAAAAAGTAACAACTTACTACATGTTCAGTCGTATCAAATCAGCTTATCTTTTGAAATAAATCAAAACACTTGGGTTTTATTTCAGAGTTACAAGAAAAATACAAAAAAAAAAAACAAATTTTAAAAACGTACCTGTTGTCAAACTGACAGAGAGTGGAGAAAAGCGTTTCAGTTTATTTTTTTCTGGTGTCCCTCATTCTGTTTAATTTTAATTGATCTCAAAAAAAAAAATCCAAACAACATTCCAAAGCAACACTCTGAAGAGAACCAACAGCAGCCAGAAGCTTACAACCCATAATCGAAAACATGAAATGGAAAATCTTGGAAGCTTCTAAGGTTGTCAATTGTTGATGTACATCGAATGGTACAACAACAACAACAACAAACATAAAACCCCTTTATCTCTTAAATAACATCTAAGTTTCTTATAATCCTCACCAGCCAACAGCTAGACACACAAACACTCATACATACACACCTTGCGAAACGATCCTTCATGTTGTAACTTAAAATAATGAAATCATCAGTTTTATTTCTTATAAATTTTTTCATGTTCGCTAAGGGGAATTTATGTGGCAGCCAACGTCCGAAATTATATTCCAGCAGTACGGAAGAGACTTCAGAGTTCCTAAATTTTTGGGCTGAAGATATTGAAAGAAAATCCCTTTTGTTATAGTTAAGGGTAGTTGCAGTGTTTGGCAGTGTCAAATCGATGTTATTACGGCGAAGTTTGTGGACTAAATAAAAAGTTTACAAGGTCTTTTTTTCATGTTAGTTAGTGTTTCGAATTCGGCTCTGCAGTCAGTTAAATTTTTCTTTAATGATGCAGTTACTTGTCCAATTGTAATCTAACCGATGAACAATTTATTTTATTCAATTAAACAAAACAAATATGAGAAAATTGTTTAATGGATGCATACATTTGACGCGTTCAGCACAAGAAACATTCTACAAAACAGATTAGTTGTGTCAGCTTTTGATTTTATTAGTTTTAATAAACGATGTGCTCACTTTTTTTATTATTAAAATGTCAATAAATTTAACATTTAATATATAATAAATCATGTTCGTATTAAAATAAATCGCTTAAATAATAGAAAGTAACAAGCCAGCCTTAGAAAGTACGCTCTAAGTAACGTTAGAAAAAAAAAAATAAAAAAAAAAACAAAAAGTACCAGAACTACTAAATTTTTCTATATTTAACCCGAAAAGAGTACTCGATATTGTAATTCGTGTAACATGATGTCAGTCTCCCGAGATGTAAAAAACTACCTAATGTGCAAAAGTACCATCAATAAAAAAGTACAAAACATATCGATTTTTCTTATTAAAACCCGCAGAAATTATGTACATTTATTAAAAACAAGTTGATGTAAAGCTTAGTCTACACGATATGTTGAAACAGCAAATTTATGGTGAAAAGTTTATTAACAGTGCCACCATATCGTGTAGACACTAAATTTGTTCAGCATATGTATGTTTCACGACATATGTTGGGCATTTGTTAACGATGCCAACAAACGTTAATTGACGATTTTAGCATATCGTGTAGTCACCATACTTTTATTATACAACTCATTTCATCCATATGCTGACAAATATGTAGTTTGTTGAAAATCGAATACAAGCCTTTCAGCGAATGCTAAATTTAATTTTATATATAATAATGGTATTTCATGTATCAGTGCTGCGGGACTTCCTATATTTTCACATAGGTTTGTCGGTTTAATGAATTTTACACTTATGGACAATGAGCCATAATTTTTTTTTAATAAACTGCAAATTTAGAAAAAACCTAATTTTCCAGTGAAAAAACTTCATATAGAACAAAAACGAGAAAAAAATATCGTTTATTTAATTTATTTTATATATGCAGGAGTGTTCTGAAAATCATATTTTCTACAAGTGATTTCAAATCACACAAAAAAATATTGAAATCACGAGATGTGATTGCCGTTTTTAAATCACTCGAAGTCTTTTTTAATGTTTTCCGAACTGAATTTAATAAAGAACTTATTGTGTATTTATAGTAATTGGTTTTTCATTTATTTCTGTAATTAAATAACGTTCTGTATACACAAAAACATTAATATTGACTAATTTCTTAGGGGATTGCTTGTTTTCTAATAACGTTGCTCCCGACATTTTTACATACATATGTACTGCATCTTCACTCTTTATTTCAAATAAAAATATAACAAAATAAACAAAGAAAATTAAAAGTCAGCTGTTGTCTCATGTTTTCGTAAAATTAAAAGCACGCCGAAAACGCTAAAACATCGTGTTTTTCAGAACAGACTTGGACCCGAATCGCTACATCCGTGAACGTACAACTCGTCACGTAATAGCCTTACGTTTCGGATGTAACGATTCTGGCCCTGATAAAATTGCTTTATGTATAAAAAACCCAAATTCAAAACTGCTCACTGCTTTGAAAAAATGCTAAATGCAGATAAAACTGCTGCTTATGGCACCTCTGATAAGAAGAAAATAGTCAACACTTCTAGTCTTTTCTACGTCGTTTTTATAACAGAAAAGAGTACTCTCAAATTTAGTTTCCATTTTGAACAAATTTTCTCACTACTTAAACAAACTTATCATCATACGAAATTCGACATATCGTTTAGACGAAAAAATTTTATGCTAAATCTTATGTTGAAATATTATTTGCTGGCATATGTTGAATGTAAAAACTTTTACATTTCAGCATATCGTGTAGACGCTTAACATGTTGAACATGTTTATAGAGTCATTTGCTATTATTTTGAAGCATATGAGTTGTAAGCCTACATTTGCTGATTCAACATATCGTGTAGACGAAGCTTAAGATATTTTTTCGACTTTTCTATATGTAACTCGTCAAATAAAACCTGTTGCTTGTACTGCTTCTTTTTCTTCTTCTTAAAATACTAACAGTTGCAGTCAGCGTTTAAACGTATGATCAGTGTTTATTTCTGTGTATGAACGACAAAAATAAAGGAAGCTCTCTAGAACAATGTTAATAAGTGAGCTCTAAGAAATAGGTATGGCAAAATTGGGGACTGGTTGAATTCTCCTGTATGGTACGGAATACTTTTATGGGACGGGATGCCCTGAACCAGGGAAATTAAAAAACCAGCGAGAGTGTCATTAAAATTTACATGTATGTTTGTAGATATATTTATTAAATGTTTAAAGTGATAGAAATTTAACAAATTATTCTTTATAAAGGATTGGGTGATATCGAGATCAATAGGAGTCTATGTGGTGTTCTTCAGTCTACAACAGGACCACAAGCCTCGTTCAGCTCATTAACATATAACAATATTTTACAATTTTGTAGTCCACCTACAGTCCAGTATTTTTAAAGCCAAACAACCAAAAAACATGTTTCCTCATTATTTTAGTATGAAAATAGATTATAAAAAGTATACAAACAAAAAATGTGGTGCATGATGGTGAGTAAAGTAATACTCACAACCTCATCCCTACAAAGACTTTCAATATTATTTGAACTTTATTAAATTTCCATAAATTTCTTAAAAGTTTGTGTTCTTTAACAACGCTGCCCAGTAATCACGTTTACACCTTCCAGTTATATAAAAGTGGAAGTTGAAAGCAAACTAAGAAGATACATATGTTGGTTGTTTATTTTGGGCAAGATCAAATATTAGTTTGGTAGAGATTACAGCAAATAATAATAAAAAAAAAGAAAATAAACAAACAAAAATCTGTCACACATTTGTGTGGCTTTCGTTTTTGAGGGACATGCAACAACTGGCCATTGATCAGGAGTACAAATGAACAACGGTAGTTTATCGTTAATAAGAAGGCTGTTCTGTTTATTTTTTATATCGTTTTTGTCATTAATATTTAATGTATTTTAATGATATTTTTTTTCTGAATTGTGATTAAACTGATAAATTACGCATGATAACGAAATAAACACTCTCTCTTTTGTGCGGGCAAATAAACACACATAAAATTGTATGTGATTATTTTTAAAAAGTTAAAAATTACTGCAAGCAAATGGCACTTTTGGTTATTAAAAACATAATACCTGTTGTAGAATTATGGGCATTGTCGTATACCATCGGAATATCTTAAGGTAAACCCTAATTTAATTGATTCAGGCGGTCTACAATACAATTACTTGTACTTAAAAATTCGATAACTGACGTCGTTGTTGTTGTTGTTCTTATAACAGCTCTGCTGTTGTTGGTAGTTATTTTCTGTAATTACAGATGTAGAAGTTATATGTATGTTAAGTGTCACCAGATGATAGTGGGATCTTGAGAAACCTTGGCTTCTCAGTTGGTCGTAGCCATGAGTTTATAGGACTAAGCGTTATATAAATACATATTGTGACAAATCAACAAATATTCGGTGTTTTTTGGGCTTTGGATAGAGATTAAGTTTTCGAGCTATCTAATCTATTTTATCTGTTGTGTCGCAAGAGCACATATAGCGCGATGGTTACAAGCATATCCATTCTCGGAAAAGTAGTATGCCATACCGAAGAGAACAGATATGCATTTCGCAACCCTGTAGTTCAAGTGGCTGTCTTCGAGCTGGTTCTAATACTAGACCCTTTATGACACAACCAGTCCGAATGCTAGCCATATGACTGGCCACTTTAACAAGGGGATGTCCTACGAGGGGGTTAATTGTCACCAAGAGGCCACAAAAAGACAGTTCATAAGCCGGTTCTTCTTGGCTTACCCTTAACTGTCTCCTTGTACCTGCCAAACCACTCCCTTAAAAACCCCAAATCATTCCCTATTTTTTATGAAAAGTCATTTTATAATTTATTTAACTTAAAAAAAATTTTTTTTCGTAAAAAAAAAAAAACATTACAAATTCATTTATTAATTAAAAAGATAATAATAATTAATTAATAAAATATTTATTAGAATGTTTATTTAAGCTATAGGTCCTTTTATTTTAATATATATATATTGTTGTTTATATTTATATTTATTTTCTATATTTCGCTAACAATTTGTTAGCATCTTCAGGAAAATTTTATAAATTATTTGAAATTTTAATATTGATTTGTGTATTGGGTGTCATAAACTTTTTTTTTTTTTTTTTTTTTTTCAATAATTTTTTATGGAAAAAGTCTAGGAAAATTTAACTACAGTATATAAAAAGGTTTTTGTATGAAATGTCACAAAAATTGTTTCCAAATTTTAACATAAAAAAATTATTGAAAATGAGTTAAGTTTTGGATAGATATAAAATTTTTAACATAGAAAAAATTATTAAAAATGTTATGTTATAAAAATAGTATTTAAAAAAATTTAACATTGAATTCAATATATCAAAACAATTAACATTAAAATGTGTAGTATGTATCTAGGCTGTTTTTTAAATATAAATATCAAAAATTATTTACAAATTTTTATAAGCTTTATAAAAGTTAAGAATAATAAAAATCCTACAGGAAATTAAGTTATTATTGGTGTAAAACCAAGAAGCAATAATGTGATTATTTTCCTGTGGGACCATAATATAATTAGATATGTAATTAAACAAAGTAACAAAAATTCATAGTGAATCAAGAAACAATCATTTAACATTTAGATTTTTATAACTAAATATCTATAATTCTGTGCTAAATTTTCTGTATCTACTTTGAAATTTATTATTTGTGTTGCTGGTGTATTAATTATCTCTAACATTTCTAACATCAAACGCTGTTTATAATTATTTTCTGTATTCAGAATTGAAACATTTTCAAAGTTAGGAAAGTGAACTAATCTGGAACAATGAGATGACAACGCTGTCTTCTGTGAATTGATATGCCTATATTTCTGATCTGACTTATGACCTGCTATTCTCGTTTTTAATTTATTTTTGGTAGTACCTACATATACCATGTTACAATTCTCTCCATCATTTCCCCTGCAAGGTATTTTGTAAACTACATTCGATCTATCCCATTTATCAATTTTGTCCTTAGTTCTACTAAATAATTTATTTAATGTGTTATAGGTTCTATGAGCTATTCTATTTTTGTTCGTATCAAAAATCTTTGATTTTGTCAATCTCTCTGAAATCTCAGGAATATACGTTAAGGATTTGTATATTCTCTGTTCTGTATTACTATCTATATTATTAATTATTTTATGTTTGTGTCTATATATTAATTTATTAATTAAAGAACTGGGTTAATCATTCTCTCTCAAAATACTTCTTATCTTCCTCTCATTCTTGTTGTGAAACTGTTTGTCACTTATAGTTAAAACTCTTTCTATGAAATTTCTAGCTGTATTAATAATAATATGTTTGCTATGTTTAGAATAGTAATTAATTAACCTTCCCGATGCTGTTGGTTTCTGGTACCAATCTATCAATAATCTATTATCTTTTCTAATAATACTAGTATCTAGATAATTGATCCTTGAGTTATATTCCTTTTCAACAGTAAATTTAATATTAGAATTAAATTCATTAAATGTCAAAATTGATAAGGTGCTTGATGACTAAAAAACTGTTCGATTAAGCGAAGTAAAAATAAACTATTAAAAATTTGACTACTCATAAAGTTTAATAAAGTTATTGTGTCCCACCAGATGCGTTGCAACACTGATCTCAAATTAAGAAAAAGCAAACGCGAAATAGCAGAGTTTTAAAAGAATTAACCCCTCTGCAAGATTTTCAAAATCAATATTCTTTACTCTAACTTTTTTAACACAATGCATTGTATAAGTAGGGGTCACCTTTAAAGTGCTGGATCTAAAAAAGTCAAGCTCCTTCAGAAACTTATATTGTCATTAATGTCAGCGATATTAACAGTAGATGAAGACTTCTTGAGGGCGTGCTCATTTATGATATATAAATATTTATGAGTATGGGTGAAAATACTTCTTTGCTTTTCTTTAATTAATAATAAATGATAATTCATGACTGAAAAAAAATCATAAATTGTTTTATGTCGAAATCTGGTTTCGAATATTTAATTTTACAAAAGTGTTTTTGCGACAGTGTCAATTTGTTCACATCTTTGCCACCAAACTTTATGTATTTACCTCCCTTTTGCAATTTTTAAAAATCCTAATAATATTAAAATTTCTTAAAAAGTAATAATATTTTAAATTTTAACAACATTTTTAAAAATATCTTAGAAAAAACGGTAACATGCGAGATGATTTTTTTTCGATGCTACATTAGTTAAAAAATTATATGTAACAGATCTCACATGCAACTCTCCTTTTCATTGTCGCTTAATAATACATTTTAGCAAACGTAGTCTGTAATATTCAATATTTTAAAATTTTTGCGTGTAAATTATTTATTAAAAAAAACTGATGAGTGTATTAATATTTTCTTCAGGTTGTATTTTCCCCCTTTAAGTTATTTTGTTATCTTGGAAAAAGCTGTTGTCGTCTTAATTATACCATTAATGAGTTTTTCTGTTTAGTTTAATTATCACGTCTTTTTGTTATGGTCAGCCCCAAAGCATGACTATCATCGATACACTTTATCAACAGCAACTACATTCGCCACATATCTGTAATTGCCGCCACCTAAAGATGGATAGAGCGATCGATCGATCGATGGATGGTTCGATGGATTTGACCAATTCAATCAATTGATACTTATGGAAAATTGCAAGTGCAACTGCAACTGCAACAGCAGCAATAATAAATATTTATTCTGCAAAGATGGCAGGCGATATGACTGTGTAGAGTAGTTAAAAAGCGTATAATTGTTCTTTGTATTTCTCTCGTAATCTTTTTAGTATTTTAAAAGAGATTTATTTGTTTGATAAGAAATTTATGATAAAATAATGTTTTTGAGAAAAAGGAAGATGCAAATGTATCATTAAGAATGAAAAGAAAAAAAATATTGATAGAATAGACACCGAATTGATTTTACTTTATAAAAAACAATTTAATCAATATGTAAATTTTCTAGTGCATGTAAGTATGTATGTATGGTTTTTTAAAAATATGCCTGGGTTGTAAATTTAGTTTTTATAAAATTTTAACTTGTTTTTTTTTTTTTTTTGTTATTTTAATCTTTACAGATATCTTGAAAGTTATAAGAAATTAAGCAGGATAAGAGGAAATATAAGCAGGAAAAGAAATTGCCAGCAGTAGTTTAATCGGTAGCCTGCTGTAGTCAATGTGTTTCATACTTTAATCAGACTATTTGTTTTTTCAAAATGATTTAATATTTTATGCAACAAAAAAAAAAATTACTTATGTGCATACGATAAATAAATTTTTCTTTACCAATAAATATTCGTATTTTATTCAAGTTTATTTTGCTTATTTAATGCTGCCGAAGGTAGAGTATTTAAAATAAGTTGTTCTCAATCATTTCTTACAATTTGATTAACTGAAGATAAAATTCACTTTTATCCTGGTACGAATACAAACGGCAGCCAGCAACATTTAAGAGAAAATTGTTTTACTGTTTGTTGTTCTTTTAGTTGATGCTGTTGTTGTTGTTTTTTTTATTAAATATTTGTATTGCCAGCATATTTATTATCGCTCGATATTAAAAATTGTTGTATTATTTTGTTGTTTTGTGTTTGTAAAAATAGTTGTATTTATTTGCTGTTGCTGTTATTTTAAGTATAAATAATTGTAATGAAATACTCCTAGTATTTTTCATATCTTATCTCATTTTACTGATTTCTTTTTCTCATTTAAATGTAAGAAGAAGAAAAAACACTGTTAACAACTTAATGTCTGCAAAATAAATAAGCAACAGCAACAACATATGAACGAAAAAAAAAACATAACAAAAATTGTGTCTTAAACGTTCTTTTAATGACAAAAAGCCGCCTTTTTTTTGCTTCCGAATACCTGCTGGTGTTATTAATTGAAAATTTATCGAGTTTAAGCACCTGTTTAAAGTGTGCGTTAATAAGTATGATGTTGTTGATGATGAAAGACGAGGTCGTGATTAAAACCAATTAGGTGATTTAATATAATATCTGTGATTTTCACGAATAACACCTTAAGTCGTTTTAAATATTTTTTTAGGTTAAACTGTCACGCAGAAAGGTAAAGTAGACTTAAGTCGATTTTGAGTTGGATTTATCAAATCGGTTATGAGGGCAAACAACTTTTTAGTGTAGTGGATAAGTCGCGTTTTTGCTTTGTTTTTTCAAAATTTATCCTACTGATATTTTAAAATGTGAAAGCTTCGAAAACTTCTAATAAATTTCGATGGGACTTGGTAGACGGATAGCATAGAATTTGATTCAAATATAGGGTCATTTTTAGGAAGTAAAGTTGCTACTTTTGGTACTTAAAGAGAATAACAAAATTAATACAATGCCACACTAATGCACATTAGTGAAATTTATAAAGTTGATTGAGTTGCCCTGGTCAGGTACCGAATCAACGATCAACGAGAACAAAGTAAACAGTAACAAGGGAAATTTGTAATAACCAACATCATTTTAAAGTTCAGCATATACGGCTTAATACAAAAAAAGATGTTTTTGGTAGAAGCCACAAAATATCGTCAGTTTAAATATTTTCTTAACAATTTTTTTCTTAATTGACTCAAAGTTGATATTAAACGGAAAAATATTGTTTCGTTAAACAAATCAATCGAATAATTTTAAAACTTTTTGCATCGTTTTGTATAAAATGTGATAATGTTTGAAAACTTTTGTAATAAACTGTACTGATATGTAAAACCACAAGAATTATTTGAAATATCTTTGAAGATAACACGTTTGGAATAACTTCCGACCTCATTACGGGACTCATTCTCGGAAATTGATTTAGATTTATCCAAATTCTTGGTAGGTACCAGTGAACTGATTTAATCCATTCACTTTTGCTTTTTTATTGCTTCAATCAACAGCAATAAGGAAAATGCATTACAATTTGTAAACACATTTAATATTTTTATTATCTTTTTACAATTTCTTTTTGCGATAGTGCTGCTCGCCAAGCAATAAAATAAAACGATGTCACATGTAAGCACTAAAAACATTCGTACCATTCGTTAAGTATTCGTTGCTTTCTGAATACCGATGGTCTCAAGTAGAAAGGTCCTAAGTCGAATAATTTTAACTTTACAGGAGAAGGTAAAAACACAATAGAAACTGTAACGATCTAAACACAACTATGATTCTACAATTGCTTGTAAAATCGTTATATTTACACCAATGCAATAAATTTTTGTGACGATTTGAATGAAATGTATTCGATTCACTGAAAGACTTAATTTCGTAAAAAATACTTGAGACCATCGATATACACTATTTAAACCATTATTTCCTTAAGGTTTGGTACATAGTATGTCTGTATGTACGTTTTATATATGAGTACGTTGTGCTCAATTAATATTAAGAATATTTGCACCATTCATTGAGTGTTCGTTGCTTTTGACAAGCCCAGTGATCGTTTATATAAAACGAGCAATAAACGCAATAAAATTCGTAGCACTGAACTCTTTCAATTGTGCCATTTTTTGTTTTTTTTTTAAATCTTTAGTGATTGACAACACTATGCCGGTTTGTTGTGATTTTAAACACACACATGTATACTAAGTGCTTCAATCATTTAACTCTACTTAAATATTGCATTAATTACACAATAACTAAAAAGGAAGAGGCAACAACCAGAAACGTTCACTATCTGAAACACTCCCTTTTGAGATAAATATAAGAATTTGTTAGTAAGCTTAAATAATTGTTTAAAAGAAAAAAAAAAAAAAAACAGAAACATCCTAAAAATTAATAAATTTAATATTAAATATGTCACACACACACACATAAATGCTACATTGCAAAAGGATTAAATGTTATTTATTAAATCTAACTTAGGGTGTGTTTAGAACAGAAACTGTTGAATAAAACGTTTTTTTCCTTCCCATTTTTTACAAAAGCTTTAAGTAAAATGACAACAAAAACAGTGAACACAACAAAATAATTGTCGACTAAACAAAGGCCAAATAGACAGCAGGCAGTAGTGCCTACAAAGAGTTTTATGTTGTATGTAAGTGACTTGTACTTACATGAAAATAGACATAAAATATAATATCTATAAATGTATATAATAATGACATTACAGGAAAATAACGACGACCACAACAAAAATAAAACAGTCGAAAAAGCTTACATGGATTTGTTGGTTGGTCATAGAAAATACAACGGAAAAACCAAATACAGCTCAATGTACAAATAGAAATAAGCAATAAAAGACCAATGATATTGAAGATGTTGATCCTTGACATTTCAGCAAAAACAACAACAATAAAATAAAACAAGTAACTAATAAAAAATAAGACAGCTAGCAAAGGTAAAGACTCCATAGACATGATCTAATCAAAACTACACTGAAAAATATTGCAAAATGTCGAATTTAAATTTTCATAATAATAATTATAGGAATACTTTGATATGGTATCGACTACAGAATTTGTATGTCGGGTGGTAAGTGTAAGAAGTTTCTTTAAACGAGAAGGGAATCCCAAACATACGCCAAGAATCGTTAAGAATTCACTTTCAACTCCAAAAGTTAAGTTTTTGCAATGGCCTTCGCAAAGCCTAGATCTCAACCCGAGACCAAACTGAATTGTTAAATAATCCAAGGCATAACATTAAAAACTTGGTCGAAAGCATGCCAAGACGTGTCAGAACCTTCATTAAAGCAAAAGGGTTCTGGACGCAATATTGAAAATTTAAAGCAAAAGAGCTTTTTTTTTCAAACGTGGTTCTATTTTGGTAAAATTGCTTTTATCTTTAGTTTACCCTTAAATGTTATGAAATATAATTTTCTTTTCTTAAATTATTATTTTATTAAATAGTTCAAATTCAAACTTAAAGTAATCGTTAGTCTCGCTAAAACTCGAGAACGGCATCGTAAATTGTAGTTAATCAAAGTGAGAAAAATTCTCGCGCACGCAGCAGTAAAGTGTTACTATCACAAAAGATCAACATAAAAATAATCTAAAAGATAGTTAACAATTTTCATAATTATCCTTCTTTTAAAACTTCTCTAGATTTCCACAAATAATTCAAGACCAAAATTAGCCAAATCGGTCCAGCTGCTCTCGAGTTTTAGCGAGACTAACGAACAGCAATTCATTTTTATATGCATACTTATGTATATAGAAGATAGATTTTCTTGGGTGAAATATAATTAAAAGCAGACACTTTTGGTGCGTTTTGCTTTTAGAACTTTTTTTTCATTACCATGTAATGATTGATGAGATCGTTTTAAAATGCAATTCTTAGATACGCTTTTAAAATCATAACAAATATTTTCAATTCAACTTGATGATTATATAAGTGGGCGGTGCCACTCCCATTCAAATAAAACCATATTTTTAATCCAGCTCTGCTAAGCTGGTGCTTATAAGCAGTGTTTTGATATTTTTGAGTTGTAAAGAATTATAATTTGGTCTTCGATATTTTTACAAATTAAAAATATATCAAAATAATATTTACAAAATCATTAAAATAAATGAAAGCAGTTGGAATTTAGCTTATGGAAATGACTGCATCTACTCAGCACTAGTTGAACTTCAAGTATTGAAACATACTAATGTTGTTTTTAGAATCTAGTATCTTACAATCATTTACTCCACATATTATTTTCATGTATTTTTTTATGGAATAGTGATCTATTAGACAAGATCAGAAACTAATTTTCAACTAAATTAAATTATAAAAGAAAAAAATTAGAGATTTTATTATCGTGATACTCATTTCACTATGCGACAAATGAAGATTTTTGGAAAAATAAAAAGATATAACAGCTCTAGTACCAAAGTATAGTAAAATCTAAACTGGCCAATTTGTGAGTAATTTTTTTTAACGGGCCTTTAAAGATTCTGAATGTGCCATCACTTTTTGGCCAACACATAATTCAAACGTCGTAATACCCCTTTTCTTTGTAAGGCAATAATAAAGTTAAGAGTCCGCGGAACAAATTTTGTTAATTTAAAAACAAAACAACTTTTTGTGAAATATTTTTAGAAAAGTGTTTGAAACAAAGTTAAGTTTTATTTCTTTTAGAATAACTTACAGGGATTCCTAATTTATCACTAAAACTATTTAGCAAAGTTGTAGCCATGGTAAATGTTAACAACTCTTGTGAAGAAATCATATATACAGTGACTATTATTTATTCACATAAAACAATGAAATTCCTGAAATGGGAGTTACTAAAAGCGCATACATATGACAGTGATCTTCATGAGCTATTTTGAGCGATCGTAATTAAATTATACGAACTTAACCCTGAATACTTAAATCTTCTTTGAATAAAACACCATACAGTGTAACTTAAAAATTTCATAACATAACTGTCTAATCCTTCTCTCTAATTATTTATTATTCTTGAATTGAATATTAATTTGTTACTATATTGTCGTTGACCTTTAATTGTTACATGTCACCTAAATAAATATTTTTTCCATTACATCGATTGTCATTTTTCTGTTAATTAATTGGTACCGAATAAATTACCCAAATCTATGCAAAAAAATATTTCCAACTACTACTTTATATAAAAAGCACACATTTGATTAACAAGTTAAAAAAGTGACAAATTTTAACTAGTTTCCTAAGTTTTCAACAAAACTTAAAATTTTATAACAAAAAAATGTTTCCACTGAAATTTTTTATGTGTACTTATTTCAGGAATAACAGCGCAAAAACTATCTCTTCGTTATCGTAGAAAAATACTGCCAATAAAAGAAAAATAAAACAACAAGGCAACATTAGAAGCAGCAGCAATTGAAAATATGATATATAGGCGAATAGTTTACGAGCTGACCCTCCATACGTGATTGGATGGCTGGAATATTAAACAGCCAATATAAAATCGGTGTGGATGTAAATGTCAATTTAAGTGTGATTTTTTTTAGAGTGTGTGTGTGTGTGTGTAGTCGTTGGGAAGTCCAACTATTGACCTTTTTAAATGTTTTTCCAACATTTCTTTTTCACAAGCGGCACTACATTTGTTTTGTTAACTCAATTAGAAGGAGAATAATTCAGAAGATAAAAGCCATAACATGGTACAGTACAGTTTAGTTATAACGAGCTCAATAAGGGAACTTGACTTTGCTTTTTTTATTATTAAAATTTGTATTTATAAGACATGTAATTATATAAACCATGCTAATAAGAAACTTTAGTGAAACTTTCGTGTTAAATGACTTTTACTGTAACTCTGTACAAATTTCAAAATTTTTCCCTGATGACCAACTTCAACGCCTAATTAAGGTCGAGACTTTTAAGAAATATAAACTCAAGAGCTACATTAATTCAAAAGCTGGCAATCTGTTGTAATAAGATGCCAGGAAATACCTTGTAGATGTGACAATATGAACTGCACCATTTTTATGATGTTGTATCATCTATTATCGAAATAAGATGGTAATAGAATCATAATATCAATTATAAATTTCATATATTCTTTTTCTAAATACTCGTACATACTTTCAAACTGGATATTAATTAGCACAAGTACATAATTTCCATGCTTTTCTTTTTATTTAATAACGATCATAGAAGCAGGATTTCGTTTTATGTTTTGCCGCTTTTCAGCTGATCTACGATGTGAAAAATCAATTAAACTGAAACAAAATTCTCGATGTGAACAAAATACTCACAGACTAATTGGTAGCCACAATAAAAAGGCAAGCTTCATTATTGAGGTGACTAAAAAAGGCGGCACCTTTATATTTCATTATTGTTGGTATAACTTTTGAGCACCCAAAACACAAAAGTAATAATCAAAAAATAAAAATTTAATTAAAAACAATAATTAAGTTATTAATTTGAGTATTAAAACAATAAAGTCATAATAAAAATATGAAAAGCCAGTAAAAGAACCCGTGTCTTCATAAAAAAAAAAAAAAAATAATAATTAAAGAATATGAAGACAAAGTGAGCCGACTTAACAATAATTGTCAACATTTTGTTACGCTTTAACTAGATTGAAATTTAACTAGATTAATTTTTAAATAGAAAATCTTTGTTCAGTCTTCCAAACGTACCGTCATAAATGGGTATTTGCATGTAAATTGCGTTAAATTTCCTTTTACAAACGCCCAAAATATTAACGGATAAATAGATAAAAAAAGCCGACGCCTATCACCGGCATGACATCGGAAATTTTCTTTAAAAATGCTTTGAACATTTTTTTTTTTTAATTAAAATATGTTTGAATAAGAAACCAGAAAGCTTATTTCGAGTATTTTTAAGAAATTGTAATTCAAGTGATAATAAAGACGTAAAATTTAATCAATACAAACTGGAAATTGATTGAAATGTTTTGCAGGCTGTTGGTTATAAAACAAAAGACTTAAGACGAAAACGTGTTTTAATTTAACTTCTTCTGTAAAAGATAAATAATATTATTAAAAACAAAGTTGTACGTAAAAAAACCAAAAATGTGATTAAGAGAAAATGTTCTTGGTTTCAATTAGCTGCGGGACACAGAATATGATAAACGGAAAATTATACACTGCATTGTTACACACACACATACATACATACATACATACATCATATGGTGACCTACATTTTATTCTATTCAAAAATATTCAGAAATTATTGTTTAAATTTCATTTAGTATTATTGTTATATAATTAAATGACTATTCGAAATCGATCCTTATCCATCAGATAACCAGATAAAAGCATCATGATATCCTTATATAAGACATAGACAGTTTAAGCCGATACTGGTCGATATTGCAGCGAGGGGTGAAAATAAAACCTTGGATTTCTTTCATTCTAGTCGCATCCATATCGTTGCAAAGTTTTAATTCCCGGTAGCATAGAAAATCTGATAGAAGATTAGTCATGTATCTGCTTTTTAAAAACATTCAAATATTCATGAGATTATGCGTAATGTCAACTTTGTATGATAATACAAAATAGAAACATTGTTGAAATGAATATTTGTTTATTATTACATGAAATAAATTTTAGTAAAAAATTTCCTTCAAAATAGTTTAAAATATTTCTAATTTTAATCATAATTTTATCGATATGTAGAATTTATAAAATTTTCCTGAGGATTCTAACAAATTGTTAGCGAAATATCGAAAATAAATATAAATATAAACAACAATATATATATATATACATATATATATTATAAACAGCAACAATACTTTACAACAAAAGTTCTAAAGACAGATAAATGTTGGCATTTTTTTTATAACAACTAAAAATGTAAATTTTTATCAAATAAAATTTTCTTATAATAAAAATTTTTTTTTTTTTTTATTTTGAGTGCATATTTTCTAAAAGTAATGTTTTTTTAAGAATAGTAAATTAAAATTTTAATACTTAAAAATGGAAAATGGCTATCCTCAATATAAGATCATATTTTTTCTTATATTGGACATTTCTTTTAAATATAAAGAAAATAATTTTTAAAGTTGTTTTAGTTCATGAATTACAAATTTCAAAAAAATATTTATGTTATTGTAAAAAATTTAAAATTTACTTATGTGTACCTTCTGGATAGAAATAGCAAGGTGTAGTAGGGAGGTGGTTAGAGTGCCTATCTATTAAGCCGAAGTTCTTTGGTTCGAGTCTCAAAAGACGTAATATTTATTAACAGGGCTAGTTTAAATATGCACAAAATTAAAGAAAACAAAGCAAGCAAAAAAGCACAAAATACACGCAAAATAAGCCCACGAATAAGCAAAAAAAAGCTAAAATATGCTTCCAAAAATTAAACAATGTAACCACTTTTCATTGATTTTATTCTATTATCGCATTAAACTGTAGAATAAATTGAAAAAATTCATTCAAAATCATTTAATGTAGTAGGAGCGAACTTAAACAATAATAATTCGCTTGGAGATAGTGAATCAATGTATTCATCAGCTTCGCTTTTGTTTAAAAAAATATTATTTTTAATTTTAACTAATGTTTGAATTTCAAAGTTTCGATTCATAACTTTGTTGAACTTTTCAAGAAATATTTTGTTTTTCAAAATTGTTCATATTTTCTTCCACTTTTTCTATAATAGACAAATTTTCTTTTAAATAAGGTCTCTTCTTTCTAGTTTGATTATACTTCAGCAAATACACTCGAAATTATCTTTTATGTACGGGAGATCAGATTTTAAAGATGCTTTTTTAAATAGAGCTTTTGCCTTATATTCATATTTATTCCACATCATCATCGGAAAGTGCATTTAACACATTGCAAATTTCTGTACAGTTGTCACAATAATAAATAACACCTTTAAGCCAATCTAGTTTGCAATGTCAAGAGTTAAAGAATAGAAAATTGCATGTGTGAAAAAAGAACAAACTTTTGATTTTTTTTTGCAACCGAAAGATTCAAAAATTATTTTCAAGGGCTGTCAAAGTGCTTTATAAGCAAATTTAAGCATAGTATATCAAATAAAGCAATTTTGCAAAAAAAAAAATATATAAAATAAGCGAAAACAAACTTTTCCAGCAAAAAGCTTAAAAAACTTGCCCTGTTTATTAAAATGTTATCATCAAATAAGCATAAATAAGCATCCAGAACGTTCCAGCGCTCTGATGACATCAAATGTTTCGTTGTAGCAGTTCAGAAGAAAGTAAGACATGGAAATGAAAAGTGCACAGCAAAATGGCAGATGTGGCGCATAAGACGAAATTTTTACTAATTTTGGTATAAAGACTGAAAATATTTTAAATAATTATTTTGCTAGATTTTAGAAAAAATTTCCTGTGAATGACTTATTTTGTATTTCCTAACATCAATTAAAATTTTACTGTAAATAACGGCATTGGCGCCATATAATTTGAACTCTAATTAAGTAAAATTTCTAAAATTTTAGTAATTCTTTTTTCAAAAATTATTTTTTATTATGGGTTAGCTAATCTATGCATTTTGTCGGTAGTGAAATACCAACTCATCAGTATATAGTATATTTAGCATTTTCGTTTGAAAAGTTTCAAAACTCGTATGAGTAATACATGAACTCGAATAAATGTTATATTTTTAAATTATATTTTTTTTTTGTTTTGTGTAATCCCGAATATAATTTCATTGCATTTAGTTTTTAAATATGATTTTCCGCCGCGGCTAGGAGTTACATGTTCCATTCGATCAAACGAATTTTTCATAACTTTTTTCAATAGACCTGGCCGTATGGCGTCAAAAGTAGCTCCATCTCGTCCTTAAGCCTGGATGATTGTCTTCCTTTCTTTAAAAAGTACTTTATCTTATTTGAAACCAAATAAATTCAATGAAAATGCATGGTTTTTTCTTTACTTTCCTGACTTTAAAAGTGTCCCAGAGCTACAAATCTTAACTTAAGGTTAAAACTTGGATATATGATTTTTAATTTTGTTGGCAGCGTACTTTGGTTTTAAAGTTTCATTAAATTCATGTTTGCCTTTTTGGCCAGATTTTCAGGTCAAAAAGCCATATTTCGACCACTCAATTTCATAAATTTAATGATGCAATTTTGTAGAGAAATGTTTAAGCATGAATGTGCATATATAGTTTTTCTTATTGTGGTCTATATATATATATATATATATATATATTTAGTCCTTTAGAATTCCTAGTTGGAACATAGGGCCATTATGGTTTCAGTAATCATTGGATTTCTATATATGTATCAAATTCTATTTCATTTTAATATATTTGTAAAATAAAGAATGTCTCTTTAAATAAAAAAAAAAATATGTGGATACCATAAACCGTTACGAAAATATGCCCGAAATTTACTTATTTTGGATTTAGCGTAAAAAAAATATTATAACAAAATGAAAGGTGGGAGTGTCTTTTTCGATTAGAAAATTAGTTTTTGGAAATATGAAAACTTTAAACTCACGAAAATAGCCATAATATTTTTTTTTATTATTGCATACTTTTAGGCCTTCCATTTATTATATATAACATAAATTATTATATATTTATGAGTTTCAAGGTCGTTAGGGGTTTACGATTTTATTAACAATCGGCATGCATTTTTTTTATTTCGGAAAGTGTGTATACTAAATTGGAACACTTTTGCTTGGATAGAAAAAGTTTTATGCGAAAATTTACATTTCACTTTTTTAAATTTAGTCAATATTATGCTCGGTGCCAAATTTTTATGCTGTGCTCCCTCTCACTCCTTTCCATTTTGTCAATGTCCACACAAATTATTATATAAATATAATATTCTACCATTCGCTCTTTCAAGATAGTATGAAATAAAGTTAGTGTGAAAGGGCTTCCAGGTTTTAAGTTTTATTAAAGTCGTGTTTTGAAAGATCACATCGGAATTTAAATTTAGAGACGGATAAAGTTTCCCAGCTCTAGCGTGTTCTTGCACCATATTGGTATATAAAACTATGTTTTCTTTACATCTGAGGTGTAGGGTATATTTTTGTAGAACATATTAACCCTCCAACTCCCTCTCATAACGGCATTTTGTAGCTTTTATATAACAAATTGTAAAAAAACACCGATAAAAGGTGAACTGTGTTAGCTCTGAAAACGCCGACTGACGTATATTTTGTTTTTTGTCTCCTCTACCAAAATTTTCGGAACCCCATAATTTTGCAAAAAGTTTGAAATTGTTGTTCGGTGTTATGTCACTTATGTACCATTAAATGATTTTAAAAGACACATTATTTGACAAATTTTCTTAATTGCGAAACTGCGATTTAAATAATTTTAAAGAAATTTTAAAATTTATTAAAATAATTACATATATATGAATGTACATACATACGAGTATGAATATTTTAAATTTTGAATTTTTATTTAAATATTTTAAAGACTATTTTGGTAAAAAAAAATATAGTATTTGGAAAAAATCTTTTAGAACTAAATAACAACTAGCAGCCAATTAAACATTGAGGTCACATACAATGTGGAGCCGGTCTGATATAAACGATCTCATGTTTTTCAATATTTCATATCCACATATGTATAATTTTCTAAAAATACTTTATGTCAACACCCAATATTTATATGCACATATTTCGTTTTAAAGGTGGTAACTCAATTTATTTATTCAAATTCTAGAATATATTTTAGAACTAAAAAAATACACAGAATTTTTATCATAAAATATGAAAGACAGAAAAAACTACAAAAAGTATTAAGGTCGTTCAGACCACTTTAAACACAATCTATTGCTCTTGCACCACCAGATGACAATTCAAAAATTCAAATAAAAAAAAAAATATGAAGAAAACAAAATCAAATATTCATAAGAATTTAGACAAAAAGCAAAAAAACGAACGTTACAGTCACCTCGAGATTTGATATACAAGGAATCATAGTAGTAAAGCCACGAGCTACACTACAAGTATTAAAAGGACGTTGTTTGTCTGCTCCTCCGTCGGTCTGTCTGCTTGTCTACAAAAAGAAACTGAAATGTTTTTTTTTCTACATACAAATGCAGGCATGTGCCAAGAATTTTATGATTTATTTGACACAGATTTTATGTTGCATTTTTTTTTTATTTCTATATATTTCTTGTAGGAACTATCGTGCAAAATTCTTCAGCATCCATCCATTGACAGAAAATGTGTTGCTGCTGATGATGATGATGACGATGAAATTGATGATGATCATGTTGTGTTTAGGATATGAAAATATGAAGTAAATGCATCAGACAAACATGATGGTTTTCAGGTTGAAGTATTAATTGAAATTGTAAAAATATGCATCAATTGTGCATAAAATGACAGGAGTTGTCCAATATTTGATGAACGTTTATCGATTAAGAATTGGCATTTATAGAATACGAAAGTTGGTTTAAATAAAAGTAAATTTTGTATCGATTTTATTTATATAGGTATGCATGTATGTATGCATGTACATATGTATGTGTGTATTTACAGGTAACACGATTTCAAAATTTTATCTCAAGGAACTCTGAAAAAGATATCGAAGTGTTATGAAATCTGTAGAACAAAAGTAAATATTAATATACTAAAGGAAAAATAGTTTATAATGGGAATTAAACTATTATAGTGCAAGGCTAATGTAAGTGGAAGTGACACGCAGCACCAGTCGGCAACAGAATTACAAAACGTTTTTAAAAATATTCATACAAAAATTTTTACCGATTAAATTTATTTTTCTTTGCCAATGCCGTTAAAAGTGGCCGAGCGGCAATATTGAATTAAGTTGAACTTTAAAAGTAAAATTATAGAAAAATGTTTAAATCGCTGTTCACTATTTTCATTTTTTGCTTCAAAAAATCATTAATTTATTTACTTATGCGTCAAAGAAATTTTTATTTTTATAGAAAACGATTCGTAAAGTGTATGAAACTATTGTATTAACCCTTAACATTCGCTTTATGAACATGAGAGCCGCTTTTAAACAGTTGAAAATGCAAACAAAAACAGACTTCAATTCAGAAATATATAATCGACGCAACTAAGCGAAAGCTTAAAATCCGACATATTCCATTTCTAGTTTATATTTTACACAAACTAAAGTTAAAAAAAATATATATTATGGTACGTGAATTTAATGTATTTTCCAATGGGACCAAACTGAAAGCGTGCACTTTTGAACTCGACCTATCGGTGAAGCATGGCGATAATAAAAATTTCGAGCATGACCAAACTGCATGGAAACGCCTTCGAATATAAACTAAGTTTTGAAATCGATTCTTAAAAAAGGAACTACTTGCCAAAACTGTAAGAAAATCCGATCAATGATATAATCAATATTTTGTTAGGAGTAGGAACATAGGATGGGGAAGGGACATCTTGATCCACTCCCATTTGCAAAAAAAAATTATTTGAAGGAGCTTTCAGCAAATCTTTTCAAACAAAACAGCAATAATTTTGCAAATCAGTTAATAAATAGAGAAATTATGTGATAATAAAAATTAGCGGAAGGGGAAAAACTTCAACAACAACCCTTCTGATTAAAAAAAAAAAAAAAAAATCTACCAAACTAAGAGCAAACATTTTCAAAGAACAAACAAAAATATTACACCAGTCAACATAATTTATTGTCAGTCTGTCGAAAAACTAACTCTTTTGTAGTTCAGGTTCCAAGTTGTGAGAAACGGTGAGGAAAAACGGAATCAGTTTCAAAGGATGTGCGGTTAGGAAATCTAGGAATACCTTGGCCAACTTATGTCGAAGCACGGTGAAGATGCGAAGTTTGCAGCATAAACAAAATTCAGTCGAAAACCTATTCCAAATGCTCTCATTGTGGTGTTTATTTATGTTGCACTGACAAAAAGAATTATTTCAGTAAATTTCATGGCATAAGAGAATAAACAAGTTTTAAAAATGACTTGCTACTCACTACGTTATTGATTATTTATGCAATAATTAATATCCTGCGCGGACAACTTTCCCACTAACTTTCCAAAAAATTATATGGGACTAAGTTGAGAAAAAGAATTTCGATATTTATCATAGAACTACAAGCAAACCTCCGTTTTTTTATTTTACGAAGAAAACGTATCCCCTTTCTAAATTTTATGGGACCCAACTCTAAGCACACCCATTCAAACAAACAAAGAATTTTAAAAATCGGTTAGTAAATGATTGAGATATATGAAGGTTCAATCATAAAAAATACAACCGAATAGATAACCTCTTTCTTGTTTTGAAGTCGGTTAAAAATAAAGTTCAGAAAACTTAAATTTGGTCCCTTAATGGGAAAAAGAAACATTTTGACAAAAAATACTGGCAAATAATTGGGCCTTATTATGGATCTTGAATCAAGTTTGACTTTAATTTTGAAGTCGATTCGAGGATCATAACAAAGGCCATTATCCCGCTTCAATGTCCATTTTTAATAGATATCCGCCTGTATCTGCCCTTAGTTAACCAGAATCTATTGAAAAAAAAAAAAATGTTACGATTTAGATACTTTTTTTGTGTTTCTTGTTAAACAGGAAATGACTATAAAGTAGATTTATGGTAAAACAATGGGTTTGGGTTTTGTTTTGTCTAGTTCAAGCAATAATATCTGCTGATAATCGTTTTTCATTTACATTTTAATAAATCTTTCAACAACTTGAGTAAATATAAACTGTGATAGATACCTCAAAGGAAACAAAATAAAATGTAACAAAAATTACAATAAACTCAGGTTGATTTCTAAGTTTTAGCTCAGTTAAAGTTAAAATAAAACTAAAATTAAGAGTTAAAAATTACCACGGATTAAAAAGAATTATAGTTAAAAATTATCAGATTAAAATAATCAAATAGCTAATGCCTTAAGTTTGGCATGATTACACTACATATTTTTTGTTTTGTAACACTGTGCAGTAATAAATAAAATTTAATAGTTTCTTACAGTTAATTTAAATATAATCCGAAGAAGAAAAAAATTTTATTTGTAGTAAAATAAAATTTTTAATTTTAATTAACCGTTAAAATTAAAAACTTTGATTAGCATTGGCTAAACATATATTAAACATTTTTAGATTTAAGATTTGAAAAACTTATTGATGTTTCAATTTATAATTTAAGATTCAATAAATAATAAAATTATCAAAAAAAAAAATTGTAGTAAAATACAAAGAAAAAATTTGCAAACTTTTCGCACCGGCAGTAAAATAAGCTTTTAATATTAATCAAAATTCTTAGTGTGAGCTTTGATAGTGAAAACAATTTCTGTGGCAATAAGGAAAAAGTGCTTAAGTCGTATTTTCTAGTTTTCTAGAAAAGGAGTTTTAATTGTTCAAGAGGTTTGATAAAAATGTAATCGCGTTGTACTAAAAGTGGATTACTTGTTTTTCGAGTCTTTGGATTTTTTTACACATGGTTCTGTCGACTATAGCAAATAAATAATAAAATGTTATTCCATATGGGATAATTATTTAGAAAAAGAAAAACAGGAAGTAATTGTGCCAGAACTTCGTTAAAAATCGTTCAATATAAATAACACTTTGCCCAGATATACTTTTGAATAAGGAGGATACGATGCTGATATTAACTCAAAATCAGCTTATCTCGACTTAAGGACTTTTCCTTTTTGCCACAGATTTAAGCAAACCCCAATGGGTATAAAACTCATTATCACTGTAAAATTCAATTACAAAATAAACGCAATCTGAAGACTGGAAATCAAAATCAATCGGAATAAAATTACGGAATAGAAACCGTATCGAATATCCGAAATTATGTATATACAAAATTTTATGTACTGAATGGTTCTCGTAAGCCATCTTTAAACATTTTAGTAAATATTTCGTTTCTTCGAAATGAATAATGCAATTAAAATCTTGTTTGGTAATCTTACCACATACTTCTAAATAATTCTAATTCCAAAGAGCCAATACGAATTAATTCTATTTTAAAAATCTGTTTTCAATTACTTTATCGTGAACGTGAGTGATCGCATTAATTAGCATTTATTGTATGTTAACGTTCAAAGTTCAAAAAACTCTACTCGTGACCACGCGGCAGTCTGGCGTAATAATGCAGATCAATAACAGATTTAATTTTTTTTATACTTTAAAATAAGTAAATATAGTTAATCATTATTAACAAAATTGTATTATTGCAATATACCAAAGTTTTGTAAACTATAATAAACTTGGATTTATCTAAAAGTTTTCTTTTAAAATTATACTTTGCCTACAAAATGACAATTAATAATCATTGTCAGCGGTCATAAATCTTGTTATATTTAATACTAAAAACAATACAAAGTAGGGGAGTGATAAAAATACGCAGCGAATTCTTCTTTGAGTTTTGAAAAACAATACTTAAAATATTTGTTACTTTTTACTGCATCGAAAGATTTCTATATAAATTTTTAGTTTATTCGACATAAAGTGAAAATATTGCTTTTTAATCTGAAATTAATTTCATTTTATTTATTATCAACGTTATCGATATAAAATATCAAGAAAATAAAAAACGTCAATAAAAATAAAAATGTCACATTTATTTTGTCCAAATAATATCGGACACACACATTGTTCGAATTGAAATGTCATCTTTATGGAGAAGTTTCCTATAAAACTAAACAAATATTTCATAAAAGACAATGGAATTGTTTTTCTACTACTTGGCGTTACTGATTGTTCGATACGGGTGGTTACTTAAGCATGATGGACCACCTGTATTGGTGTTAAAACTGACTTATTTAGTAGTAGAGCGAGTAAGGTTTTTTTCTTTTAAATTGTGTTATAAAAGTTAAGAGTTAAAATCATTGAATGTGTTTAATGACAAATTTTAATTAGAATTTTGTTCTCCACTTAAATGTGTTTTTATGTATAAATTTCACTTTTACGACATGACTGAACAGTAGTTTTAAAATTATTTTCTATTCCTTTTCCGAATCCATGGAACAACAAATAAGAAACATTTTGCTGGCAGTTCATTTTTACTTCTTGATTTTCTTCATTTCATCAAGTATAGAAACTACAGATGTGCAAATGTCGTGAATTGTTCGTGTCACGCGTGACTCACGCGTGAATCACGTGATTCGTGATTACAAATTGATAAAATCACGCGTGCGTGCGTGATCGTTATTCAAAAATATAATACCGTGCGTGATCGTGCGTGATTTTTTAATACAATTTTCACGCACTCAAAACAATTCTCTATTTTAAGCTTTTTCTTCTTTTGAATTTTTGATCTTTGCTAAAATTACATCCATTCATACATACATATGTATGTAATTACGCACATATGTATGATTATGGATTCATACATTAAAATCTCCGATACAAAAGCAGACATTCGTGTGTAGATGAATACATATCCATGTACGTTGTGCATACAACCACCTTTGGAAATCTTGCGTTAACCTAAACCTAATAACACTAGTACTCCTTTTGAATTCCTTTACATAAGTATAAGTAATAAATTTAAATAACCTGCCTTGACAGTGATAGATTTTTTATATTAAGTTTATCCTTTGTAATGCTAATTTTTCGAGCATTTCCTGAATTTTTTTTATTTAATTGATAATCTTGAAGTAAATAAAGAAATTAATTACAAAATAAAATTTTTTAGCATATGCTAAATCTTTTATTGCAAAATTTGTATTTCACCGTGCGCATGCGTGAAAATTATTCCCGTCGTGCGTGAAAGTACGTGATTAAACATATTGCGCTCGTGAGCGTGCGTGATCGTGAAAGTTTCAAATCATGCCGTGCGTGAGCGTGCGTGAAAAATATTTATTTTTCGTGATCGTGCGTGATGGTGAGTGTACTTTTACTCACGCGCACACCTCTAATAGAAACAGTATTTACAAAATATAACATATTATTCCTTTGATCTTTTAAATTTATTAAATTCTTATTTTTAGAGCTCAAAATCAACGTATTTTATTATGGGCTAATATATAATTATTAACCTTTTTTATTATTATTAACTGTATAAAGCTTACAAGAAAAGAAAACAGATTCGTATCGAATAATGCAAAATTATTTGTTATGATATTTTTAAAGTTCTTGAAAAACTATTTTGCTTGTGCTTTAGTAATGCGCAGATATTACTTGCGAGTTCATCTTTGAGTAGATGAGTTTTGGAACTTTTTAAACAGGAATGTAAAATATCTGCTGATGAGTTGGTATTGAGCACATAGATATGCTAACCCATAGCAACTAATAATTTTTGGAAACAGTATTTATTATGAATAAATAATTCTGGCATATAAACAGCCAACTTCAGTACCAAAAACCTACAATTTACAATAATATGGGAGCAATATTTCGGGGCAACAGATTGCCTCCGATCATTAAATTGAAGATTTATACAACAGTAAAAAAAATTTGGCCCTATTTTATATGGGAACGAACTGCAAGTAAATTTGTAACAACAACAATATCATAAAAATTGGTCGATAAATGCAGGAGTTGTTCGAAAAATCAATATTTTACGGGATCAAACTTCTCGCCTATTTTAGAAAAACTTTTATGGGACAAAAGAGCAAGCAAACCTTAAAAAAATAGGCTTGAAAATTGGTTCATAAATTGGTCCATAAATAGCGGAGTTATTCGATAATCAATATTTACCGGAAACACCGATTTTCAAAAAAATTGTAAGCACACCTTTTAAATAAAAAAAACGTTTTCAAAATCGCTTTATATATGATATAAAGTCGTGGAAGTTAAAACATAAAAAAAACATTTTGAATTAAAAACATCCCTTTCTTTTAAAGCAGGGTAAAAAATATTAGAGCAGCAAAATATCTTGGTCTTCTAATTTCAATCATTTTCCGACGCAATTTTCTACTTTTCAGATCTACAGAATAAAACATAATTTTAATTATTTGCAATTTACATACAATCATCATGTCATTAAATATGCCATTAAATATGTCATTAAGTATGTACTCATGTATGAATGTATGTACCGGAATCTTTAAAATCCTTTTTTTTGTTTTCAAAAGTCAAAAATCGAAGAACACAACGTGACTAAAATTTTCAGTTGTCCACAACAAACTACTAATCCAAATGGGTTGATAATGCCAACATATAACTTACACATGTACTAACTAGAGATGCCAATCGGGAATGGATTTGTGAATCCCGGGATTCGGGATTTCAAAAATTCCAATCCCGAAAAATTCCGGGATAACGAAATAAAATACATATAGATTAGTTAATCCACAGCAAATATATAAAAATTTTCAAAACATAAATTCTTGAGTACATTTATTCGAATAAAATATTATATATTTTATAATTCATTTTATATTGCATTGTTAAATATATATTTTTATATTATTATTATTACGAATAAACGTAATTATTATTCGAACTTATATTGATGTACATATGAAAAGTAATATTAGCACTGTTTCAATGTAGAATAAAAATGAACTAAAAATAATTCTCGTATGCTATTTCTGTTGAAAACTGGTTAAATAGTTGGTATTCTTCTCAATTAGTATTCACTTTACGAAAAATTGTAAAGATAAACAATTGAACGCTTATGAGAGGTGAAGCGGCCTTGAAATCAGTACTGATACGTTCTGCTAAAAACTGATTGGATATAAATAATAATATTTTTCAACATAAAAAACCTCTTAGTAATTTTGAATTTTCATTAATTCAATAAAACTGAATTTGAGCCTGATAGTAAATAATTAATTAATTTTTTTATCAGATTCAGTGACGCTTTGCTTCTTTCGTCTCGCCATTTGCTCTTCATTACAGAAAAAACTCTCTCTGCAAATGCTGACGTGGCAGGAATAGAAATTAAAAATAAAATTACTTTATACAGATTTGATAAATTATCATCAGTCTTATTAAATAATAGCTGCCGTTTACTTGCTGTAGATAATTCCGCAAAACCTTCAGAAGTGTATATCTGATCATAAATTTTGTTTAATGACGCAATTGCTCCATAAAGATCATCCATATTTATATTAAGTTTTTGCAGATTTAAATTTTCGTTTATGATAAAAATATTATCAAATTCAACTTTGCTCTTTAAATTTTTATTGCTAATTGTAAATAACCAGTTTGTGTTTTTAAAATCAAACCATTTATTCAGGTACTCTAAGGCTTTATCGATAAATAATAAAAAGTTCATGCGAATTCCCTTGTCAGTTCCGGTGCAGACAAAAGGTTAATTTTTTTGCTTGTTTCATATCCAAATTGCCATGAAATAAAGAATCGCCACTGTAAAAAAACGTCAACAAATGACTAATATAACCCGAATCTATTTCGAATTGTAGATAAATCAAATCATGCGAAATAAAGTATTTTGGTGACCTTTATTGTTTCTATAAAGCATAGAGTACGGGTGGCAAGCCTACTGGTGGCATAAATAAGCCAGTAACTTAACAAATATTTACTACTATTAATTATTAAATAACTAAAATAAATAATGATTTAAAAAAACTGAAAATGCGCTTTACAGTTAACTTAAAATTCCTAATATAGGGTTTTTCAACATGAACTTTGTTTTTCGATTGTGGCAACACCAACACCGTTGAAGCAGATCCAAATTTGTCAACTCCTTGACGTTCTCAACAATTAGGGTTATTCAAAACTACCATATGACGAATTTTGCATAAAGATTTGGCTTTGAAGCTTTACAAGTTTCTACTGGTGCAGGAATTGATCCCGACCGACCATTCACATCGCCGTAGATTCGCTCAATTCATTCAGGAACAACACGAAGCTCATTTTCACTTGTCAGGGTATGTTAACAAACAAAATTGCTACATTTATTTTTCTGAAAATCCTAGAGCGATTATTGAGGAGCCTTTGCATGTTCAACGTATCACTGACATGTGGTTTCAACAGGACGGTGCCACATGTCACACAGCCAATGAAACGATTAATTTATTGCAAACCAAATTTCCCGATCGCATAATTTGACGAAAATCAGCTGTTTAGTGGACAGTCAGATCGTGTAATTGAACACCACGGGATTAGGTTTTGTGCAACTGTGTTAAAGAATCGAATCGACTGCAGCCTTAAAACTCGAAATCCGTGATGTGATTAAGGAAATAGACCCGCCATTTTGCCAAAAAGTGATTAAAAAGTGATGAAATAATCGACATCTGTCAGCTTGTTCGTGGTAGACATTTGCCAGATTTCATTTTTCATTCATAATTGCCGAACTTTTCTTTTCGTAATACAAAAAAAAATTGAATCATATTCATCTAAAGTTTTTGTTTTATATTGTTTTAGAAAACAAAGTTCTTGTTGAAAAACCCTTTATAAGAATGAAATCAAGGACGAGAAAGTTAAAGTAATTGTTTAAAAGCGTAAATTATATATACAAACTAAGTAATAAGAAATTATAATGATTGATATAAAGCATCCAACGCTTATATAACAATTACATTAATTTGTTCGCAAAATTCTGGAGTAAAATAGCGTTTATATATTTCTTTTTAGTTCTGTTATGAAATAATCAATAGCCTGCCTTTTTGCCGTCCCCTGAAGTTTGTCGTCATCACAACGCCACTAATTGTCTTTATTACTTACGCTGATATTACGAATGGCTATCGCTAGTAAACAGGAATTTTTAGAAAAAAAATGGTTTGTAAATTAATATTAATGTAAGCAATACGTCTATTAGATGTTATAGATAATATTTAATAACATTAAAATATCTCAATATGTACTCGTATTATACAGATTTGAAACAAATTTCACCATTTAACGGTTGCCATCAAATTAGCGTCAACTTAACCGGCCCAAAATGGAATCAACCAATAAAAGGTAATCTATGATTGTTCTAATTACCATTTTTGTTTCGATCTCATATTGTTTTGTGTGATTTGTTCATTCATTCATTCTAATTTTCTCACTTAAGTGCGGCTTAGACTTGTAAGTATCTTTAAAATCAATAGACAAATTTCAACATACCATATAGAGTGTTAAATAATCATACTTACTTGTTGCTAAGCCTTAATATGCAAATATGTACATTTATACAAACGAATATATGCATGTGTATGTGTCACACACACATCTGGTTTTTTATTTAGAAGCATGTAAAATATATTTTAGAATAGTGAATCGATAGTAAATGGTATGAGTACCAGCAACATCATTTGAAAAATAATATTTGAATAAAATCACATTAGAAGAGACTTAAACTTAAACTTAAGAAATATTAGTGGGTGTATTAAATTTTAACTATAAAAAAAGCAGATCAAAAGCACTGAGAAAAATTTAGTAGCAAATTAACTACAAGTGAATAATAATAAAACAGTTTAAAAATCAGTTAAAATTAAATTATTTTAAGGCTTAAAATTATTAATTAAATCGAAGGAAATAAACTAGCAAAAATTTTGATGGCAACAACATCAATGACATAAAGCCAATAATGTCATAGTGATCCCTTTATAACAAAAACTTATCAGGTAGCTGCTGATAATTTTTTTAATATGTTCGTCACATCACCTTTATCTGGTTCATTGGGACGTGTGAGGTCTATCCATCTATCAACACATTCGAAAGTCCACAGAAGGTTTGAGATCAATACATTTCCCAAATGGATTCTATTTCCAACATAGATTCTGGACTTTTTTGGGGCACTTCTTAAGGCAAACGAAAAAAAATTGTTAAAAGTGTACCTGAAAATTTTGATTTTCGTACTTGTGTAAGAGATCAAAGTTCTAATCAGGCACGAAAGAGCAGAAAAAGTTCAGTTGAAGCTGTATAAAAGCTTGTGTTAGAACTTGAAAAACAACCCTATTAAATAACTATGATTGTGCTTAGGTAAAGAGTAATGATCAGATATCTGAGGCAGTCGTATAGCCAGAGGGAAACTAAATTTCAAAATATTTGAATTTTTTTTTGCTTTCCATATAAAAGTTACTTCGGTGATGCGTTTTACAAAATTAGGGCCTTAATAAAATACTGGCTCCGACTAAGAATTTATAGAAAAGCCACATATTTTTAATCTACTTATTTTTAAAGTGTAAATTTTCAATTTCTATTTGATTTTCTAAAAGAGAAAACATCACTTAGCGCATTAAAAATAAGTCTTCTATTGCTTAAACGCAAAATGCCATAGTGGAACAGCTTTTAGATGATCCACCCACGATTTACAAATATTGTAATAAAAGTAGAAAAACACACATGAATGAATGAAAGAAAATGCTCAAAACAGAGTATTTGAAAACTCAGTTTGAGATTTTAAGCAGTTAAAAAAACTCAAGTTCAATTTGATCCAATTGAACGCACAGCTGCACAATTTTGCAATTCAATTTGCAGTTAATCTCCGCAACGCGTTTTTATTTTTGTTGTTGTTGTCTCTTCGAAACTTAAAATAGTAAAAATAACAATGGGAATAATAAGCATTTACAACGTAAGCATGTGTCTGGTACAAAAATATACGTATAGATGTCTGTATGTATGAACACAAATACACTTCCATAGAAAATTGAACAAATTTATCAATGAAAACACCCACTACATGTAAATTGAAAGAAAAAAAGGTAACAAAACACATACTTAGTTTGCTCAGAAGCAGCTCACACACACACACAAAAACACTTTTTCTAAGACAATTAACTGCAACCCGGTGTGCTTCGTTCCATGATATCAAATGTGTGTATGACTGTGGCAACGTGTCAGAACCACCTCGAAACGAATTGATCGACAGTTTATTTAGATGAGAATTGATAATATCTTTTTATCGCCTTAAGAGGCAACGTGTCACAAACAAAAATCTGTTAGAAAAAAATATTTTTGATGAAAATTTTAAATTTAAAGAATATATTAATTTATACTACATATCGCCACATGAAAGTTAAGGTCATGTTTGTCAAAAAATATTTTAAAATCGAGGTTTTGATTAAATGCATGATTTCTAAAATTTTGTTTTAAAAATATATAATTTCACAGAAATATAGTTGTAGGATACATAAAAATAACTTAAACATTTTTGTTGTTACGAGTAGTTTTGAATATATATTTCCGAAAAAGGAATATGTAGACTTTTTGCAACAATATGCGTTTGTTACTAAAATTAATGGTGTATAAACAACTAACCATATATATAGATATTTATAATGCACAATTATGTAAAATTCATTTAATTATGAAATAATGCAAAGCAATTAATATCTGTTAATATTTATGTAGGCTAAAGTGACAGAAAGCAACCTAGCATTTATGCACTCAGTCCTAGAAAAGGCAGCGCATCACGGGAACTTGCATCTGTTTTTATTAGTGTAAGGCATACGACCCACACCATCAGTTCTAATATCTTGCATTGGGAATGGTTTCATGGGTCCTCGATGTGTTTGGCCTCTTTCTCTCTTCAATATAACAAATTTTATAGGAGCACTATGTCTCCGCAAGGACAGATCTGAAATCAGCCAGTGTCATTTTCAGGTTTTTTTTGCACAGTACCTGCCCAAAAATCTGTTCAACTCCTCCCATATGGACGTTATAGTATTTTACTATTTTTGGACAGGCTATTGAGAGTTATCTCTTTTGCCTTTTGTCCTTTCTGTTGGCGGTTTTAGCTGGTTCGCCGCCTGCATATGTTGATGCAGACGTGACGAGTTTATTGTCATTCCAGCAGGTCACTGATATGTCAATTTCTTGGTAATCAGAAACTTGTACCTCATAGGTTCCTCTATGAAATATTTTTTTATTTAGAATTTTACGTAATTTTGGTATTCGGATAATAAAATTAACATGAATTATATTCATAATATGGTCGTTAATCAAATACAATTTTGAAATTATTATTTATCATTCCTGTGTCGACAAATTATATATATATTTATACAAATACGAGTATAAGTATCTACAAGTATAAGAATTGATCGTTATGTTCTAGAGTATCTCTATTTTTTTATACTCATTACACTGTGATGGTCGAAAAAATGAACTTCGATGAATCCTTTCATGAAAATTGGATATATACCGATTTCTCAAAAACTGGAGCCAATCTGACACTTCCAAATGCACTTTCGCACTCAGGGCACTCCCCCCTAATAGTTCGAAAAGGATTCATCGAAGTTCATTTTTTTCGGGTCAAAAACTATTACAGTGTTATCGATTTCCTATACAAATGTATGGACCTTAATTTACTTTTAATGTAACTTTTGTCGTTTTTTCATCCAGTATTAGCAGATCCCGAGGAACAATAAAGTTATATACGAAAAATTTTGCGACAAAGAGATCGTGCTATTTACCATAATTACCAAATTAATAAATTCTGATAGGTTTAAGAACATAAATTATTACGAAATAGACAATAGGAATATCCTAAAAATTAAAGAATGTCGGAAATCCAATATGACCATAAAATGTTTGTTTATATAAAAGCAAACAAACACACAAACAAACCAATATACGCCAATTAATTTCATGGATGTTTACACTGAAATATGTCCTTTTTATACATTGCATATGTGTTTGTTTATCCAAATATATTCCTGTATTTCATGTTTCTTTACAATTTCTTTTTAAGTGGGCGCTGCAATTACTTCTTTGTGCTGTTAATTAACACACATTCGTAAAAATGTACTACACAAATTAGTTTTACTAAAAACAATTAGAGTATTTACTTAAAAAAATAAGCCATTAAATTGACAAAAAACTTTACAAAAGAAAATAAAATGTTTACTTAACTAACAACTTTCTTTTTATTAATAATATTATACTGCAACAGAGCAAAAATGGTATGGTTCAAAAAGCTAATTCTTGCAAACGCCACTATATAAGTAGCAGTATCTGCGTATTTCAAATTTAATTGAAAACATTTTTGGCAGTCATTTTGAATAGTCATTTTGTTTCAAAAGGGGAGTGTTATATGAATAGAGGAGTAATTGCACCAAAGCTGCAAAATCAAGTGAAACGAAGAGAAAAAAGATATTTTGAAGTTAATTTTGCATTTACTTTCACCTGCAAAAATATACCATAAAACCGATTCTTCTTATTCTGTGTTTAAATATTACATCACTATTAATAACCAGACAAAATATATGTTTCTACGTATATTTAATACTTAAATATAAAAAGTTGGGTCATAATTTTTTTTAGTAACTAATTTGGCAGTCGTGAATATTATTTTGTTAAAATAAAAACTTAGAAATAATATACACTCGGGCTAGTCACACACTCCGACCGGTACGGTTTTAATTTCGTAATTATATTCCATTGATTTTTGATTTACAGTCTTTAGATTCAGTTTAAAGTAATAAAATTCTTTAAACTTATAGTTGTTTGTTTAAATTATTTTTACAAGCAAAGCTCACATTAAGCTTTTTTAATAAAATGCAAAGTTTGTTTTATTAACGCCCCTAAAGGTATGCATGTCTTTTTTATTGTTTACTCCAAATCAAATTAGTAAAAATTTAATTGTCAGTTTCATTTTGAAGTTAAAAAATAATTTGATTACAATTTTTCGTTTTTCGTATTCTAAAGACTTATATGTATCCTTTCATATGACGTACAAGAGATTTGAGTGTTTTTTTAGGGCTTTTCATCAAAATTTTACACACAAAACACTTGTTCCTCATGTTAAAATAGCACATTAATGTGCGGTTTTTATAAAGCTAAGTTTAGATGATATGTTGAATAAGCATATACATATGTATGTATATGCTGACACCCATTTGATTAAAAGTAGCAGCAAATTCCTATGTCAACATAAGTATATCATATGTTAGGTGTTTACACCATATGCTGAAACTACCAAATTTTTTAATGTCAGCATATATCAGCAAATGGAATGTCAACATAAAAGTTAGTATACGATTTTTGTGTTTATACGATATGTTGAAATTTATATGGTAATATATATGCTGCATATATGAGCATTTGTTTATGAAATTACTATTTATTTGCCAAAGTACGATTTTTATACCAAATATTTTCCTTTTTGAATAAAAAACCAAAAAAAAAAAAAGTGCGCCAAGTTAGCGTCGACGAATTAGCGTCGATTTTAGGAATAAAAAACGGGGAAAAAAATAAGGAGATTTTGGGGGATTTTCCAAGTAAAGTCATAGAAATAGCGTCGATTTTGGGAATTAAAAGCGGGGAAGTATATACTTCATCCCTAGGACATTTCCTGTCCAATATAGGCTTTCGCACGCATACAGACCCTATACATTTTATAATATAGACCTCAAAGAACATTTTGCGCGAATCGTGCTAAGAATCAATCGGGCCGTTCCCGAGTAATCCCATCTTCTCCAAATTGGCCAAAAAAAAGCGTTGCTGATTTATCCTGTCCAATACAGGTTTTTGTTTCTATTGTCAACATAAACCTAACAAACGTTGTCAAACATGCGTATGCTGAAAAAATTTTGCGGTTACACGATATGCTGGCAGTTGCAACAAATTTTTCAGCATAAATATGCTGATTCAACATATCGTCTAAACTTAGTGGCCATATCCAAAAATATTTTGCAGCTAAATCAGCTTAAAAATACGGCTAAAAAAAATATCATAAAGTGCCAAAAAATAATGCTTAAATTTAAATTGTATTATTTTTTGGTTATTTTGGGTAAAATATCTTTTCATATTATTTATTTTTCATAATTCTTCCCCATAAACACCTATTGCACATCATTTCTATAACACAATTTGATCAAAAGATAACAATAAAATATATTTAGAACACAAAAGGACTAAATATATTTCAGTCTATAAACATGTGTACACATTTTTACATCCAAAAAAAGCATTCAAACAACAAGGTACCATTAAATTCAATATGAAATTTAAATTATAATAAAATTATCGTAAAAGTAAATGGAACGTAAGCCACATATGGCTTTTGGTAAGTATATTATAGCTACAAAATTTATGTAAGATATGTACAAAATAATAAATTTTATTTATAAATTAAATACGCCATCGATTGAATATTCTTCTTCAGCTTCTGAAGAGTTGATCGAGATATCATTATGACGTACTTACCGCATTTTTTGATGATATCGTTCGTAATTTTAAAACTTTTGCTATAATTATTTAGCCCTCTCAAACCATACCTAATATGAAGTAGCGAATTCATACCCTTTAAGATCATTATATTTCTAATTTTCGTTTTTATGAGATTCATGCCACTAAAAACCCTTGCAACTTCCGTGTTGCTAAATGGCAAAACTAAGAGCATCATTGCAAAAGAACCTAATTCACTGATTGGAGTTTCATTTAATGAATTTTTATAACAAGATACATTTATCCAGAAATCGACAGTTGACTTCCAAAGGATGAGTAATTTCTTCTTTATTGAAATCTATAATTTCTTTTCTAAAATGTTCGTTTACTTTGCATTTATAAGCTTTTAAACTGATTTCTACACAAAAAAAGTTAGTGTTCACTAAATTATGAAAATTCTTGGCAATCGTTGTCTAAGTTGACTTATTAATTGAACTATAACTCCCGTCATTACGTTGGCATTGCCTGTAGCTAGTCCAACCATATTTGCAATTTGCAAATTAAAAATGGCTGAAACATCTTCCAAGTAGTTGTAAAAAAATACTTAAATTTTTTGCAGGAAATACTATAGTAACGAATTAAAATTCCCAAGCATTCGTCAATACTTATGCCAACAGATTCATCTTTACTCAGACAGAAATAGTTATAAGCAAAACCTCTAGATAATAATTGGTGATAATGTGGAGCCAAAACTGATCTAATGACGGCACCACATTTTGTTCGGCCTAATGTCATTCTAACAGCGGCTTTACAATCACTAAATATATTTTTTTATAAGCGGACTAAATATTCCGCTCTCCTAATTGAAGTAAGCACACCCACATATAAAGCTTCCTTCGCTTCTGCTTCTTTTGTTTTAAAATTAATGTTTATTGGTAGAAAATCTATTGCATTTTGGTAGTTTTTATGAAAAGGAGACGCTGCTGCAATATGTTTAGATGTTACCGCGCATGACAAAGGTGCTCAATTTTGGTTTCAAAATACCTTGGCAGTATTTACATTTTACCTCCTGGTAATTTAATTCGATAATAAAAAAAATTGTGGTAGATTTTCCAAATATGATTACAATATTTGAATATTCTTAAGGTAAATAATGCTAAAAAAAATGCTAACTGCTACTTGAAAATTTGTCAGCTAAATCTGAAAAAAAATGCTAAATTTAGCTGCAAATATGTTAAAATGGCCAGACTGGTATTTTAGAAACAACACATAACTTTTGAAATTCAAACCACTATCGTTCGGAATTGAGCGGTGTAATATTGGCTCTATATTTAATTATTTAAATTACTTAATTACTGCAAATTTAAATGACTAAGTCTTAAGCTACGTTCACATTTATCAAATAAGAAAAAAAAACTAATAATTTATTTCCTTTAATTCCATTTTTTTTATTAAAAGTTCGCATATTTTAAAATCTGTATATAAATACTTTTTTGTAGAATAATTAATTTTATTTTGCCATATAAAAACCAAGTTAAATGACACTATCCTCAAGCAAAACTAGTGGTTCCGTTTTTTTCAACAAATATTTAATAAATGTGAAACATTAGAAAGATCAGCAGAAACCGATTTTAATTCCGCTACAGCCCTCATCAGCGTTAATTTATTAATTCTATATCTGTTGAAAATTTGTTAGATAGTGAATATTCTTTTTTTAATTGTTAAATTCAAAAAAAACGAATGAATAATTTTCGAACGAATTTCGTTTGCTTGAAAAACTTAACAAAAACTTGGTGCTCTCAAAGCGTGCACAGAAATGCATACTAATTTTACTTATATTTAAAACTTAATGAACATATTTTTAATTTCAACGGTTGATTTTTGTTTTACATCTCTCGTGTACGGCTGAGAGAAAGAGTATCCCTCCTTCTCAACCGAGTGTGTGCGGGCATGTTTCCCTGCGCAACGTAAAAGTGACGTGTACACATTTCTGCTCATTAACTCTTATACGCCATTGTTTTAGCCATGTTTCCAGTTTTGAGATGTACCCTTGTAGATTCCGGGAAGCTTTGTTTTTAGTTTGTTGGGTGTGCCAAAAGAGATATCGGGATATCCATTTATATTTTACTATTGGTTATTAATGACCGTTTTTATTTATAAGAAATTATTTTTAAGCAAATAACCGAATCCCAAATGTAAATTTTATTGTATTTATTTTCGGTAGAATCAAGTGTTTGACACAACTGGTCATCAATCGTCAGCATACATTTATTTGAATGTTTGAAAAATTATGTTGCTGTGGGAGGCCTATGCCGTTACCCCAAATGCGAAGGAAATTAGTCTGCTACTAAAAAATGATTACCTTCTATCAATCAGACAAAAATATAATAACCACAGGATACGAAGAGAAATTAAAAAACAAAGTAAACAATCTCATATCGAGCAAAATATTGTAAACCAAGTCAAACGCAATGTTACCAAGAAATATTATACAAGTTATCTCTAATATCTTCAACTCCGAGCAGATCGGAAAACAGACTAAAGGTTATTGTCATATCTGTTTACGCAGTATTCGTGCAAATAGCTGACAAAAATAAGGCAGTCCACTTACCAATTGGACGATATTCATTTCCCATTTTTGCTATGTTAAAAATATGCATTATATATTGTAATATCCATGATAAAACTATCTTTATAAATTCTACATCTAAGACATGAAAAGTCATCGTCAACATAATGAAAGCTTAATTCGCTACAATAATCGCCATAACATTCCATCTGGCCATTGTGTAGAAGGGGAATAACAATATTATTATAAGTATTTTCAATTTTGAAATGGAGAAGTTCAACATTTCTTTTTTAAATTTTTTTAAGAAACAAAATACGGATTGAGTTCCGTTTCTGAACGGAGTAGATCTCTGTGACATGGCTGTATTTATCTCTTTTAAAAGTTTAAAATTACTGAAATTAAAATAAAACAACTTTCTGCTATAACTTTAACTGTCTTTCGGATTAAAATGTTCCCACATTCGTGCGTATATATAAAAGAGTTGCGTGAGTGACTGACTGACTCATTCATCATCGCCCAGCTCAAACCGCTAAACCTAGAAGCTTATTATTTGGCATGTAAGTTCCTTTTACAGAGTGTATATCCACTAAGACGGGATTTTTAGGGGGTAAAAAGGGTAAAAACGGCGAAAAATTACATTTTTAAAATATCTTTAAAAAAGGTCCCAGGAATATCAAATTTGGTACGTAGGTTCCTTTTACGACGCAGACTCGAACCAAAATATGTATTTTTGGAAATTCGCATTTTATGGGGGTAAAAATGGATAAATACGGCCCAACAAGGGACATTTTTAAACATGGTCCCACGAATATGAAATTTGGCCGTAGACTCGAACCAAAATATAAATTTTTAGAAATTCACGCTTTAAGGAGCTAAAAAGGGGAAAATATAGCTCAAAAAGGGGAATTTTTAAGCATTGCCCCAGAAATCTTTAAAAATTACAGGTAACGAAGTACCGAGCGGGTATGCTAGTACTTAATATTATTAAGTATTCGTAATTTTCAATAAATAAATACCTCCAGAATTATTATGTACCGAAATTACGAATAGTTCAATAATATCTTAATATAGGCCGACTAATAGCTGAAATGCAAGAAACAACGATAATTTGAACCAGCCTTTGCAGCAGCCAATTAAATATTATTTTCTTAACAAAATGGCGAAAGATTTTTAATAATATGGCTTCTATGAAATTTGAAACTCTTCTCTTATTTTCTAAATTATACACACTACCAAACAAAGATTTTATGTCATTTGGTTTTTTGTGTTTTTAACCACAATGAAACCGCCCTTTAATGAAAAAAATTATAAAAACTATCGTTGCGAAAATCAAAATATACATAAAAAAATAAATGTAGATCCTAATGTGTGGGATGGACAATTTCAAACAAATACAAAATCTCGGCAAAAGCATTTTTATAAACTTTTAAAGTGGCATTAAACAGAAATGGTGAATATAAAGAAGAGCAAAATTATGAATTACAATCACTCATTCCACGTTAAAAGTGCAAAGATGGCGCACCGCAGAAATAATTTAATGATAAAACGATGAAATACTTTAAAGTTTGTCCTCTGTATTGGAAGTAAAGTAAAGGATGATTTAAAAGAATACAAAACAAGTCAAAATGGTTGAAAAATATTAAAAACATAACGTATTATAAAAATATAAAGTTAAATTGTGGTGAGTAGACATACAATAGTTTTTGTTTCTGATTTTCCCAGCGAAAAATGCCGGAGTCCCACTAATCGCAAATGCATTTTCCAAAACGCCGTAAACCCTCGATAGACCGTATATAAAATTCGTTGAACGCTTGTCTGATAGACGTCTGGAAAAAAGAGTGGTTGAATTCTACTAATGATTTGGCATAAGCGAAAATAAATTACTCAGACCCATGCTTAACATATAACAAATGAATAAAATTGTATAAAAAACTAGATGACCCAGCAAACGTTGTTTTGCCATACAAAATATTTCTAGTGCATATTTTGGGTATTAAATAAAAAATAGCGAATGTATTGTAACTGTGTGACGATGACCACCGATGAAAAAAATACCCAACAATAATTTTGTTCTGTTTGAAATACGAACTACGACGATTATCTTACATGAGGCGGACGTAGCACCATCTGTCATTCAACAACAAAAATAATTATGAAGCGGACATGGCGTCATCTGTTGGGATAATAGTTATTAAATACAGGAATTGCCCCCTACATACCCTCCTCGTGACCCTAGCGGTTTGAAATATGTATACTTTAAAACGTAATCTCCTACCTGCCAAATATACATAAAATATTTCATTAAAATCGGTCGAGAAGTTCGATAACAAACATCGTGACACGAGAATTTTATATATTAGATATTTAATTTATATGATTTACGACTCCTTTCGTATGCCTTTAAAATTTTGTGGTACATTTTTATTGCCTGTAGTACCAGTACTCAGGGAATGATCCCTACTTATGCAATGTATTCTGCCAGATCTTAAGGATTTTTATAGGATAGAGAAGATAGATGTAGAAAATTTAGAAGGGTTCCAGCTCTTGGTGTAATCCCGAAGGAGACCTCACCATTAACCGGTCACGGAATTGTCCTTGTATTCCAATAGCATACCCACCTCGAAGAGGACAGAGGATTCATCTCCCATCCGTCGCATGGCGAGTCCAATATAGAAACTACACTCTGTATCCCCCGCTAGACACTCTCCCGTGGGGCTTACCGGCTCTCGTGGTACCAGCTTATGTTACTGGTCAAGCCTCAAAAGAGAACTTGTAAGGATAAACTTTCTATTGACTTTGGTCTAGAAGGAGACTTTAGGTACACTTTCACCTTCTACCAGGCTAACATAGAACAACTTCTTACTTTTTCTACAATATATGTACATCCATTGCTCTGTTATTTCAGAGATTGGGCAGTAACATATAAGTTATATGGGTAATTAGCCAAAGGTAATGTTTGGAAAAGACAATTACCTTTTTCCCAAGAAGGCACTGCACCAAGGTGTGGATATCACCAAGATGATTAAACGTATCCTCCGGAGGGGAACAACACCAATGTACGTTACATTAATTTATGATGTTGATGACTTACCCCGATATAGGCATCGAACCCTGGCTCTAAGTCACAGTTTGCTAGAAGTCAACGCCTTAACCACTTCAGCGAACAATAGTGGAAAAATGGTACATTTTTGGACTCAAATCTGAATAAAGTACATTAAAATTACTCAAAAATTACAATAATTGTTTCATAATCTATGCGAGATTTCGTTTCGTAGACTTAAGAGGCCGGAATATACAGCCTTTAAAGGATAACTTTGTGCACGCTTAATTACTTTATTTATTTACGAATCATATAATCATAAAATATAGTCGACCAAAACATATGTTCAAACAAATTTTATTTAAAGCCATTTAAAATCCAGGAAGAATTTTGTAAATTCTATGCATTCTTTTCGTCTAAATTAAAGAAATTTCATTTTGTTTGAAATTTTAATGCAAATATCGCTAAAAATTACTTGAATTAATCATAAAGGTATTCAATACTGTTTAAGATGCCTGCGTTCAATGCCAGAAATTAACAAAAATAAAATAATAAACATTTTACTTAATTTTACTTCTCGATTTTAATGTGGTTGGGAGAAGATGTGACGCATTGGACAACAATAAATTTGAAATTAAATTGAGTATGAAAAACAATTTAATTTAGCTCAATATTTAAAGTATTTATTTCATTAAGTTTCAGGATAAATATCACAAGAAAAGAGCCCGATTATGGATTCATTCAATTATATTTTATATTGATTGATTTTAGGTAAAAGAAAAGTATTGTACGGTTTTCAATTGAATGCATGATGATGCTGAACGTGTATTCCTGAATTTAATATAAAGCCGTTACTTTTCGTCTTAAATCGGCAAAGATGCATTCTTAATATAGTCAGTTTAAAATTTATTTTTGTCTATTATTGGTATTGAATTCACATGTTTGAATCACAGTGCCTTAGACAACTCAGCTTCATTAGTAATTTAAAATCGGCGAAAATTGAGTAAGTACATCAAGAAAAAATATCGGTTGGAAATCGGTTGTGTCAGTAGAATATCGGTTACTGCAACCAATATTCTATGGATCTAACCAACATTCCACAATAATAACCATAATACCACAATTATAGCTAACCTACGGTTGTTACAATTCTTAAATTGTTTATGTTAACCGAATAATCGGTTAGGAGTATCAACTAGAGTTGTCAACCGATTAAGAATAATTCGATTAATCGATCAAACAAAACGAAACTCTTGTTCGAATAATTTTAAAATGCCGGTTTTCGAATAACGAATAAATCGAATAATTAATGTCAATTAATCGAACAAATTTTTTTCAGTTTGAAATGCATACGTAAAAATTTTTTAAATTTGTTATTTTGAATGTTTGTAGTTGTTGTCGAACTGCGCATACCTAGAAATCGTGCTATGTTTTGAATGAAACCTTAAAAAATTTCAAGAATGGGGTTTTTTCACTCTCAGGTGAATAAGTTAGAAATACACTAAAGCCAAAAAATTAAGCTCGGCTTGGAAGTATTTTTCAAAGAACAAATGGAAAAAAACAATGTCACATGTAACAAGTGTTCTAACGTATACAAAATTGTTGGATTATCAACAAAAAAAATTAATAATTCTTTTGCAACAGATTTACTAAAACGTATTAAATAAAGAATAAATGAGAGAGGTATAAGATTTTTAAATACGTTAATATTTTTTAAATTCTGGAAATTTTTCGAGCAATGAAAGTTTTTTAAAATATTCTTAAAAAAGTGAAACTAACGAATATGCAAATGAATTATACTCCAGGTTATTTTATGTTGAAAGTAACCACAATAATTCAGATGAAGGTAATGATATAGAAGATGTTACTAGTAATGAAAATAACAATCTTTTATGCAAATTAAATAATTATATTAAAACTATTAAAAATTCAAAATTCAAAATATAAAAAAGACTTTAGCGGTATATTAGACGATATGGTATATTTTGAAAAATCTAAAAAAAGAACAGAAAAATTAGATAAACTATTTTATGCTTTTCCCACAATATCATCTACCTCGAAAATTAGCAAAAGAGTTTGTTCAAAATTTAATTTAATAAAAACCAAAACCAAAAATCGTTTAAAAGCTAAAAAAATTGAGTAAACTTTTATTTGTAAAAGATTATTTCTTAATAACAATTCAAATTGTCTGATTTAATTGTCTGACTGAATGAAGCATGTTTATTTGAATTAATAGTTTTATGTTTTTTTTGTTAATAAAAATATTAACTATTTTATTGTAAAGTTTTTTGTATGAAATTTTTATTTTTTGTCAATAAATCCTTTTTTATTCGTTGTTCTCATCGATTAATCGAATAATTTTTCAGCTTTAATCGTTTGATCGAACGAACAAAAACAATTATTTGAAATATTCGAACAAAGTTGAAAGGCGAATAATTGACAACTCTAGTATCAACCAAACCATATTAATTGCCTACTATATAATTGTGCTCGCCATTTTGGCATTTAATAGCAGCAAAAAAAAAAAAATGCATTCGGTTAACCCAACCAATTTAAGAATTGTCGCAACCATATGTGTGTTACAATTGTGGTCATGGAATATTAGTAGTGTTAGCTGAAAACATAAAACAAGAAGTGAAGAAAGAGTGTAGTTTTTTAATTATGAATTAAAAACATGTAGCAAAAGAGAGATCTTATGAATTCTTAAGAACCGACACGTTATTGATCACAGTATACTCTCAAAAGATGTTCAAGGAATGGAAGTAGAAATAGAATGTACGAAGCTGACTCTTCTGATTCTTTGAAGCGGAATATGTTGCAAACGCAGCGCTTAAGGCTAACACTAAGTTCGACTGACAATTCAAAGCCTATAAGTTCTTTCAGCTTCTAAAATATTATTTTCTATCGCTTTGTAAGCTTCACCATCGTATCTAGACACCAGGTGGAATGTTTCAAATATCTATTCATGTAAGGGTTTCTTATTGTTTCATTTTTACAATTCGACCAATTTGTATTTCTGTTGCACAAGATTGGTCATACTACAAATCTGTCGTGCCTACATTTACAAAAATATATATTAATGCACTGAGTTCGTTTGTTGAAAAGTTAAACGGCCTACACAAGCCATCAAACTCAAACCTACGGCACGAGGCATCGTCCAATAAAAACTGTAATAAGTCAGAAAAAAAAAACAACAGCAATAACAACAAACTTATTATACGGGGGCTGAATTAAAAACACAAATACTACCAACAACAACAATAGTGCAATAACAGACGCCCCTAGATAAACAAAAAGTGGTGGAATCTTGGTGGATTTCTTTTACCAACTAGAATGTGTGAAAGTATTTGTCTGATGATGAAAATGATGGCGTGAAAATTTTGTGTTGCTGGTAGATTGGCTGGAAGGTAGTGGTGTAGTTTAACTTAATATAGAATACATACATATCCATGGACTAGTTGGTAGTTACATTGGATTGGTATATATAAAATATTATTTGAATTATTTTTCTCTTGTTAAAAAAAAAGTTGTTGGCAATTTCACTCACGAGTTGCTGCAGTATTCTGAAGCAATCTTGGAGAGACCAAAGCTCTGGAGAGAGTATTCCTAACAGCGCAAGCCAAACACAATATTTAACCTACACAAAATAACCAGCAATGACAACAATAACAGCAACAATACGATCAGTTATGCCTTAACGTTAAAACGTATGACCAAAAATGACAAGAAACCGACAGACAGACAGATAAAACAACACAAACAACGACACACGCGCTTAATTTACTGAATGTTAGAGAGGTGCGCGTGAGTAATTTTAAGATTAAAATCACATGCGCTTACGGAAGTGATTATTCACCCATATTTACGAAAAAAAATAGTTTTTTAACTCAAACAATAATATGAGCGTGCATGGCACTTCCCATATAAAATAATATACTTACACAGAGAAAACAGTGCCTAATAAATCTATATATATATAACATAAAAAATCTACCTATGTACGTTGTAGACTTCGAAACCATTCAACGTATGTGTCTCAAACCGGTTTCATTGGAAAGGCAATTATTCGATGATGGTTTAGAGGTATCATTCTTTTAAATCGGTTACGTAGTTCCGAAGATATTTGTATATACATATATATAAAAATTAATGCATGTTTGTTTGTTTGTGCTTTATAGAAGGTCAAACCCTTAGACCGATCTTCCTGAAATTTTCACAGCATGTTACTGTGACTCTAAAAGGAATAATAGGCTATATGAAGTTTTGATTGGACAAGGAGGCGTGGCATCTCCCATATAACCCAAAAATTTAAATCGCGATATTTTGGGCATTTTTTGACCTACGTCGATGATATTTGGTGCATATGGTATTGGCATAATTTGGAATACATACCAGGAGAAAAGTGGGTGGGACCACGCCCATTTTTAGGAAAATTAAAAATCGTAATATAGTCTTAACTACTGGACCGTTCGTTATTAAATTTTTACAATAGGATATATAAATACTTTTAATTTCATTTCATAACGAGGTGGTAGCTAAGCACACCGGGCTCAGTTAGTACCAAATAAAATAGAACAAAAATAATAAGATATCTCTATGGTTTTTTTTCAAGAAGGAAGTCTTATTATTTTAATAAGGAAAACCTTATTGAAAAAATCAAGAAGGAAACTTGTGGTTTTTATTAGGTATTCTTATTGTTTTTTTTTCAATAAGGTTTTCTTCTTATTTAAAAAATTAATAAGATTTACCACATAAAAACAATAAGGAATCTCTTCGAAAAAATCTTCGCTTCTTTCTGCTGGGATACCCCTTAGCCTGAAAGCGTTTCATAGAGAAAATTTTCTTGATTCTATTAGGCAGTTTTGGCTCTGTGAACTTTTGTTATTTTAGGTAGGAAACCATTATATATACTGATAAATGTAAATTTTATTTAATGAGAGTCCTAGTTGGGATTTTAATATTTATTTCGGATGACTTTATTTCATTTGGAATTCGACATCAGTCCGCATGAAATATTGAAGTAAAATTTAGGCGTTAGTTTTTAAAAGTTTCATTTAGAAAGTCAGCCAGTTGCAACTGAGTTATTTCCATTGAAAGCACGCGTGAGACAAACATATCACACCTGATTGCACGTCTTTACTAAAACTCAAAATATGGAAAATACTAATACAGCAACAGCAATAACAAAATAAAAATAGTAACTTGGCGATGATCTACCTACGATTATTTTAGATGAAAAAAAACATCATAATAAATCGCAAAGTCGTTCGCAAAGACGAAGTGAACATGGAAAGGGAAACAAGCATACGATTCGACAAAAAAAAATATTGTGAATGAAGTTTAAGCGTTTGTTAAATCTCACACATTGAGTAACTCGTGAAACTTTGCCACGTTCAGAATTGTTTAGTAAAAAAAAAACTAATGTAAAAGAGTGACGCAAAAAATGAAAAGAAATGCCGGTAATCTGGTGAAATTCTACAAATACTAAACTTCTTTTCTCTTGACAAAATATTTTTCAACTACCGGTTACTTGTGGAGAAATTGTAAGGCAAAATCGGAGAACAATACAAATAAATGTAAATGAAAAAAAAAAAATCAATGAAGAAGATTTTATTTCAAAGTATTTAAAGTCTCAAGAAAGAGATAGCAAGAGCGTTACTAAGAAATTGTCCATAAATAGTTTCATATAATCTGTTGGATAAATAATTACAAACATCTGATGGCAATTAAGAGGATTTTCAACGTGTCCTAAAGTTTTATAAAATTTCCAAATGTAAAGAAAAATACTAATTTTTATAAATATTTAAATATATTTGGAAAAAAGTGTGAGATATTCATTTCCTGTGAAGTTACTTTTGTATAAAAAGTTTTAATCAGTTTATGGAATATGGTATTTAATTACAAATTTCTTAATTGAAGCTGATTTTTTATCAATAACTTTATAAAACATTTGTTTTCTTGTTGAAAAAAATATGAAAAGAAAAAATCAATAAAGCAACAAAACAACAAACAAAATTTTCCGTTGACAAGCAAAAAAAAATAGCGTAATACAAATTTCTCTAAAGCATTTAAAAAAACCAAGAAGAATTTTCTGAATATTATAAAAAATATTTAAATTACTTAAACTAAATATTCGTTAGTGAAATAACAATACGTTAATTGAGGTGAAAAAGAGACAACAACTGTGTGCTAAAGTATAAAAGTGTTTCAAATAAAATGTTTAATTATATTTAAACAAAACCTCTCAACATATTTTACAAAATATAAAAAAAAATTATATAAAAAGAAATATTTAAACATAAAAAAATATAAACAAATTGTTAACAATTATTGCTTAAGCTGCATTGCAACATGTTTAGAATAAAAGTAAGTAATTGCTGAATTATATTCTAAACATACAATCATACATATATCGTATTAGATACACGCAAAATATTTTAATTTAAGTTCATACAGTACTTTGTAATTAATACTCAATTTAAATATTTCGACATAAACTCAGGTTTTCTTAAGGATTTAAAGTCTTGTATTGATTATGCACAGCGAGAAAACAGATTCGTGGTCCATCGAATCTGGTCAGTTGTGTGTAATACTCCACAATTTAGTTTTGTGACTACAAAATTGTGAAAATTATTAAGAATTGTTAACAAAATTATAAGCATTTAACATTGTAAGTAAATATTATACTTAAAGTTTACACACTTTTTGCACAACTCTCGATAACATAAATATTTATAAATGGTTGCGCCGATTGAACATCTGTTGGATAGGCTTTATTTCAGATACCACTACCAATATTCTATGGATCCAGAACAAATTTTATGATCACAACCATAACATCAAAATTGAAACCAACATACAGTTGTGACAATTCTTAAAGTGGTTGGGTCAACCGAATGTATTCTTTTGCTGCTACTAAATGCCCAAATACCGAAGCACAACTAAATAATTGGCAATTAATATGGTTTAATTGATACTCTTAACAATGAATTTTTTTACTAGCTTCATTTATTGTAAACAATCTAGAACATACATACTTTTTGGGGTATGACTATGCACGTCAAATAAAAAGCTTAATGAGAGCTTTGCTAGTAAAATTAATTTAGAGAAATGTCCATGAGTACACAACACTTAATCAATGTTAAATCGAAATAGCAAATAAAAGGAATTGACACGATTCCGATCAAAATGTGTTACTTGCCCGAATATTAATGTATATTATTTAGGTTTGAATTCAGTTTTTATTAAAAACTACTACGACTTTTAGGAACATCAAAATAACTTATCAGACTGACAGAATGAAGTTTACCGATTCCAAAGCAGCTACACCTATTATCAGCGTTCGTTTTACCACTTACGATCGTGGATACTAGTTGGGAATTATTTAACTAGTTTTTCAAAAGAATTAGCGATCATGCGACCATTAACGTCATGTAAACAGATTTATTGGAAAAAGTAGTAAACAATTTCATTAAATGAATGGACCATTTAACTTGCCTGAAATCATATATAAAAAAATAATGTCTTGAAATTATCTACCATATTATAAGAAAATAAAGGTTCATTTCAATAATATTTCTGTCTTGTATTATAATTTCAAGTTCTTTTGCAGCTATAAAAAAACAGCCGATATATTTTGGGTCGTTAACACCACGGATGTCGATTACGCATCAATTCGAATGAAAATATTGAACACAAAGACCCCAAAATAATTTATGGGCCATAATTTTTACTAGTTCTTCGCACATGTTTTTTCATATTTTTTCTTAATTGAAAATTAGGTTATAAGAAATTTATATATTCGAAAAAGATCGATTATTCTCTTTATATATTTTCCATAAACTGCAAATAATTTAATATGTTTTACAACATTGATTAAACAATGTTTTTCCCGTAACTCATTTTTAAAATTAATCAAATTGTCACTGTGTCATTGTCATCCCTACAAAATAGGTTTTGGTATTTTCATACTCGTATAACTTCTGAACTTATTGAACGATTTGAAAAAGAAAGAAAGGATTTTAATCGTTCGTGTAAGCAACTTGTATACTACAAATTTATTATATCGGGTTTTAAGCTTTTGCATACATGCATCGATTTTTAATCTGTTCGCTTGACTTTTGGTATTGAAGTTGTTATTTTAGGGCCAGAATTATTGTTTTGCTTCATTAAACTTTTATTTGTTGTCTTTCATACACGATCTGGCTACAATTTTTTTATTATTTATTTCGACGTATAAAAAAGTGATGCTAATAAAAAAATTTCCATATATTACTTTTTGTCTTTTAGTGCAGTCAATAATTTGCCCACTAAGAAATTCTAAATTATCGATCACGAACTGTCACTTTACTTTCTTTATTAGTAAAAAAAAAATATTTTAAGCATTCGAATGAATCATAATCTTAGATTAAGTCTCTTGTTTAACCCATAACGCGATACGTACTCAGCTCATTTGGCCAATATCTTTATGCTGACAAAAATTATCAACAACTGCCATTAAATGTGAATGTAAATTGTAATTAAATCCAACGATATCCTTGATCTTTAAAGAAAAAACATTAAAGCTTGAAAATTAAATAAAATCAAAAAGAGTTGTCAACAAGCTTTTAAAACAATGTTAATGAAAGATTAAACACGATGTAACCTAAACTAAAATGTGGAAGAAATTCAATTTTAAAGCGTTAAACATAATTAATTACCAAAGAACGCGCGCGCAAACTCAAAATTTAACTCGTTCTCATGTTCGATGGACACTATGCAGTGCAGTTCGTTACACCAATAGAGCAGTGATTTTCAACCGGTGGGTCGCGGCCCCCTTGAGGGTCGCGGCGAACTTTCTCGGGGGTCGCGGGCTGATCTAAATGAAATACATCGATGTTTTTTTTTTTAATTTAATTTTTTTAATTCAGGATCATAAGAGAAATTTTAATTCAAAAACATAAAAGTACTTATATTAATGCGAACGGGAAAGGGCTTGCTATTTTTAATTAAATGCGAAAAAAGTGGTTGCAATTGTGACACGCAAACAATCAAATCATTTTCTAAATTTAATTTATTATTTTTTTTTGGTTTTTTTTGGTTCACCATTTGTGAAAAAGTCATTTCGCACATATAAGATGTCGAAAATTGAATTAATATAAGGTTTTCCAATAGGAAGCATATGATTTCTTAAAAAAAAGCACACTTATTGTTAAGGAAATTCAAAAGTTTTTTATTTAATGTGAAGTACAATCGATACAATTAAGTTCTAAATAAAACGTCATTCAAATGACCTCCACGACTTCTTCTGCAGGAACGAATTCGATGAACCCAATTTTCGAGCATTTTTTCCACTAAATCAAGTCGTTTGCCATGAATGGCACGTTCAATATTGACTTAAAAAGCTTGATGCTGGTTTATTTCGAAAGACCAATGACTTCAAATAACCCCACAAGAAATAGTCTAATGGTGTTAAATCACAACTTCTTGGAGGCCATTAAATATCACAATTTCTTGAAAAAATCGAATCTCCAAACTTTTCTCGCAATAATTAAATTGTTCAATTTGATGTGTGGCACGTAGCCCCGTCTTGCTGGAACCAAATATTTTCGATCTAAACCAGTCCCAATTGTTAAGAACGTCTTGGAATCGACAAATTGCGGTCTTCAGCAACACTTGTCTGAACGGCAGCTATATTTGCATTACTTCGAGCGGTGTTCTTTATCTTATTGGCACTTGAACATTATGTAAAGAAAATGTAAGGTCAAAATTTTCAACAATTCGACGAATAGCGAGCACACTTGGCCGATTATTACGATTATGGCAAAAGAGCGCGAAAAGTTGCAATTGGAGAACGATTATTTTGATAATAAAACTGAATAGTTTGTAAACGTTGTTCTTGCGTATATCTCTCCACGCTGAAATTGTAAACAGTACCGAATACAATGAAAAACATATGACAGGTCATATTATTAAAAATATTAAAATGGCCGAAACGTCCCTTCAAAATCATATCATCCCTATTGGAAAACATTTTATTTTAAGTGCTTTTTAGCTAGCTCAGAGTATTCTGCCTTTTGCTTTACCCAAAATGTAGAATTATTTGAGATAAATATTCGATTTTGAGCATACTCTCCGCTGCCAGCTCACATACATAAATTTTCTTTCAAATTATTGGCAAGATCGGCGAACTCAACGCAGATAGTTATGAGTGGATTTAATAACCAGCAATCACCATTATCTTCTTGCAGCTCTTTTGGAAAATAGCGGTATAGTTCCTTTTGTAAATTTTGCAGCGCTTCTATCATGGTAGGAATAAAATCGCTCACCAATTCATCGGATGAAATTTCTGTTGCAATACTTTCAAAGCTAGTGAAAGAATCAAATGGTAGTTGTCTCAAAGATGTTGACCACATTTCAATTTTTAAAATAAATGATTTGATTTTATCTTTGGCTGATATATGTTTTCGTTTCTTCCTTGCATACTCGCGTTTAAGATGTTCTAATGACTAAAAATGTCTGCAATATACGCTAATTTCAAAAGCCACTTAGGATTATTAAACAAATTTTCGTATTCATATTTTTTAAAGGAGTTTACAACTTTGATGACAGTATTAAGTACATCGCTTAAATTTGACGGTAAGAACTTGGCTGCCAAGGCTTGACGATGTAGAAAAAAGTGCGTCCACTTCGCATTTGACATCATTGTTTCAAGTCTTGCTACGAATCCAATTTTATTGCCATTAATTGCCCTAGCACCGTCAGTGCTAGTTCCCAGTCAAAGTTCAAATCTTTGGTGCCTTCCTAAAACATTTCATACCAACACTCGCCAGTTGTATTTTTCGGTAAAGATTTGCAAAGCTGCGTAGACGTATACTCTTTATGCCAGATGTATTAATCCCGTGTGTTTTGGAAAGAACAAATGTTAAGCGGACTAAAAATTAATCTCGTGTAAATTACCTCAATGACTAGGAAGCAAGCAGTGTCATGTTTTTGCTTTATTTTTTTTTTATAATAATGTTTTCAAAATTTGAGAGCAAAAACGTTAAGGGGTTGCCAGATTTTTTGAAAATCAATTTGCGGCCGCGGCTTCAAAAAGGTTGAAAACCACTGCAATAAAGGATCAACAAATGATCATTATGCGATAAGTTGGCTAGAGCAGAAAAATTTAAGTAGAAGATGGTTTTTGAACAGATGAAGCACATGATTAAAATAAAATAGAAAAAAAAATAGGATGCTAAAAAATAATTACAAAGCAAAGTGAATAGTTAAAGCCAACAATTACGTGTAGTCGCGCACTATTTTGAAAATTGGCGGTAGCAAAATAAAAGCACGCGCATTTTTCACCAGTCCATTTAGGTCTGAACAGAAGCAGAATAGAAAAGGAGATGACAGAGACAAGATTTAACGCGGCCGATAATGTGTAGTGTGTGTGTATGTAATTCTTGTGTTTTTGCCACTGTTTATTTACACTACTGTCAACTTGAAATTTTGGAAAAAAATTGTGCTTCTGACGATTGCAATCTACTCACAATAATGAAAAGAAAAATAATTTTATTAAACAACAAAAAAAAACAAAAAGCCGCCGGTGTTCCTGGATCATTGTTTTCAATGTTCATTTCATTGTTGTCCTTCTTTTTGTTATTATGTACTTGCTTTTAATTTAAAGATTTTATATATTTGATTTTAAACACGCACCAGTTGTTGTTGGCATCCAACTTGATTTTGTTCATTTTCTTATGTTTTTTTTTTTAATTTCTGTTTGGGCTGAAATTGAATTGTTTTCAATTCATTTGATAATTATCATACAAAAATATCGTTTAAAGTTTACAATTTAAAGAAGACTTAAGATGTTTCTGACATGCAATTTATATATACTATTTTTGCCTATTTATTTTTTTATGAATTTCACTTTCAAAATACTCTATTTCAGTTTTATAAAGATATTTTTGTTTTAAGATTTCAATCATTTAAGCGAGAGCAAAAGAAGCTACCAACTATGGTTTTCTTAAAGCATTCAAACTACATTAGGAAATGTTTCGATTTTAATTACTTTTTTTTTGTTGTTTTTTTTTTCAAATATAATAGGTCCGCTAGTTTACTTTTCCAGTAAAATCTAGTAGTTGAGTAAATTTTGGCAAATTTGAAAATTTTACTCTTACACAAAAAAGTAAAAAAAGGAAAAGGAAAAATAGAAAAACTTCCAGTTTATGGAAAACAGCTGATCACTAAATACCAAAGTATTGTGAAATTTGTGTTGTTTTAACTACCTATTTTTTTGTAGTTGATTCAATTCGTTTTAATAAATAAAAATTCGTAACAAAATCTATTTATTCAATGAACTTCTGTAAAAGCTTTCACATTTGTTTATTCTGTAGATGACAATTAATTTATTCTGGTTAAATAACATACGAAAATATATCAATATTTGATATTTGGTAGCCTAAATAATATACAGTCGTAAGTATTCATAGATATGCATCCCTTTCCGGCCCAAGGAATTTCAATGAAACTTTCAGCGTGTGATAATTAGAGCTTAAGAATCATAAAAATGTATTTTTTGTGTCCGTACGATTTGTATGTCCTTAAAAACAGGACATACACAAATGTATATCTTGGGATTATGCTTAGTCAAAAAATACCAATTTTCTTTCAATAGTAAAAAAATTATAACAATTTATTTCATATTGCAAAAACTAACAAAATTATTGATAATATAAAAAAACAAAAGCAATTCATAGATTTTTTATAAAATTAAATTATGTACATAAGAAACTGCAGTCTTTTATTCTGAAAAAAGGTGCAACTAAAGCAGATGCAAATAATGTAATAACAAAGTAAAAAAAAACATTTGTTTCATATTGAAAAAATGTTAATTAAATTAAAAATTCAGAAAACTAACAATAATAAAAAATATAAATAATAAATTAAAAATAACAAAAACAATTCAAGCAATTAACAGCAATGACCACCTCCATCCAATATTTTACTACTTCCCGGTAAAGGAGAACATCTGGTTTTAGTTCTTGTTGCCTCTTCCTGCTATTCTTCGATCAGCTGCGTAAATTTTCTTTTTGGCGTGCATAGCAAAGCTTCTGCAACTTCCAGTCGGAAAAAAGCAGTGCCTTGACTGATGTACATACGTAGCATATTTTTGGATTTGCATTCAATACGGTAAAGTGGTTATCAGTATGTAATAAGCAGAAGAGGGTCTGTTGGATGGTGGGAAATATCTTGTTATAGGATTTGTAGGGTTGAACATTCCCCTTTTCCATGATAATGGCCTCGTTTCTTAAACGGCACTCTTGGTCTCAGCATATTTGTTTCGTTTAATTCTGTATTCGAGCTGTCATCATCGTCAGGAAGTGGTGACTGAACACGTATTTCATCCTCAAACTCATCCGATGAATGCCCTCTTCAACATCCCACAAATCGCAAAGTAATTAAAGAACTTCTTCCACATCAAAATCGTTCTCCAAAAATATATATTTTTGCTGTAATAACGATAAATTAATTACTAGAAACTCATACTACACATATGCGTAGACACATAATTTGCTAAGGAAAAGTAGTATAATTTTATGTGCATTTTTAAATATTTTCATATAATTGAAATATCAATCTTACATCTATAAAAGATAAATGTAAATAAATTAATAAAAAAGACAAATCTAATCAAGAAATCTAATCAATTATTTTTTTGATTAGTTTTGATTAGATTTGATTAGAAATGCTAATAGTCACTAATTGTGATTAGATTTTTGATTATTTCTAATCTAATCAATTAGTAATCGTCTAAAATGGCTAACTAATCATAATTAATCAATTTTTCAGCACAATTAAAATTTCTAATCCAATTGCTAACATTAGGATTACTAATCATTATTCCCAAGCCATGATAGAGACTAGTAATGGATTCCTTCCAGATCATCAATTCGGTTTTCGCAGACAGCATAACACTATTTAACAAACACACAGACTTGTAAATGTTGTTAAAGACACTTTGGAAAAAAGAAATATTGCTCTGATGTCTCACAAGCTTTCGATAAAGTATGGCACGAAGGTCTAATTCACAAACTAAAACAAAATCTGCCCGCAAACATCGTGAAGCTTTTAAAAAGCTTTGTAGTTAAGTTTGTTTTTAAGCCCTCCGCAGTCGCTTAAAGCCGGAGTCCCTCAAGGCAGTATCTTCGGTCATTTACTTTATTTAATATATGCCTCTGACTTACCGTTAAGCAGTAACATTCACGCGTCAACATTTGCTGATGATACGGCTTTTCCAAGCGTTCATGAAATTCCTGTAGAAGCTTCCCGGACTCTACAAGCGTACATCTCAAAACTGGAAACATGGCTAAAACAATGGTGGATAAGAGTTAATGAGCAGAAATATGTACACGTCCCTTTTGCGTTGCGCAGGGAAACATGTCCGCCTATACAAATAAACACCGAGACTATACCCGAATACACTGTAGTAAAATATCTACGCGTTCACCTTGATCGCCGCTTAACATGGAAATCGCACATAGACGAAAAGTTGATTAAAATGACATTAAAAGCAGCCCAAATGAATTGGCTTATTGGAAGAAATTCTATACTAAGTCTTGACTGTAAACTTCTATTATAAAACGCGATCCTGAAGCCAATATGGTCCTATGGAATCCAGTTATGGGGCACTGCCTCAGCATCAAATGTCGAATAAATTCAAAGACGGCAGAATAAAATTCTACGTACAATAAAAGCAGCCCCCTGGTATATCCGAAACCAGCGAATTCACAAAGTCCTTGATGTGCCGTTGGTGAGGACAGTATTTTCAAAACACGCCAAAAAATATATAAAAAAAACTTGAGTTCCACCCAAATCCACTTGCGCGCAATATTCTTGTGTATGGCGGCCACACCCGGCTGAGGAGGTGGGAAACTCTTTTTTTTCTGAAAAATTAATTAAATTAATTCTCGTATTCTATTTCTGTGAAAACTTAGTTAAATAGTTGATATTCTTCCCCATTAGTATCCACTTTACGAAAATTGTAGAGATGGACAATTGAACGCTGATGAGAGGTGTAGCGGCCTTGAAATCGGTATACTGATACGTTCTGCTAAATACTGATTGGATATAATAATAATATTTTTCAACAAAAAATAACTCTTAGTAATTTGAATTTTTTTATTGTTTTAACAATTTTAGTAATTAAAACCATTTTCTACTTTTTTCTGTGTAGAAAACTCTTTCGCTTGATACCTACACTAATAGTATGTAAAGAATAATAAAATGGCCGCAAATTTTTGGCGCCCGGTGTCTGGGTTATATTATATCTACTATTAGAAATATTTTCCCATTTTTCTCTTCATATTCCAAACTAAATTTTACATTTTTTATACCTGGGGTTTTTACGATAATAAGAAAATGTTATTATTAAGTAAATATATACAACACATTAACAAGTCTGAGTAGCACGATGAGTAGTGTGTGGAATTTTAATAGAAGATTACAGATTCAGTACTGTGGCTCCGTCATATATTTATAAACTTATAAACCAAAAAATGTAAAGACAAATTATTACACATCAGTCCAAGACCCAAGTCTCTAACTCTTCCGGTAGCTTCGGAAAACTGATTTTATATACAGGCAGATATACAGACGGACATGGCCCATTTAATTTCACTATTTATGAGGATCGTGATCGAGGTTTGTTCAAATGAAATGGTGAATTTTGAATTTTCGATTTTAAAATTTTTTTGATCTGTTGGTACACATGTGTTAGTCATATGTTGGCATTATCAGCCTATTTGGATTAGTAGTTTATCGTTAACAACTGAAAAGGTTAGTCACGTTTGTGTGTGTTCTTCGATTTTTCACTTATGAAAAAATGGATCAAGGAATATGTATTAAATTTTGCGTTAAAACCGGAATAAAGTGCTACATGGCACTTGAAATGTTGACTGGTACAAGCGCCTTACCGAAGGCCGAGAGAATGTTGATGACGATGCAACCACGTCAACAAGTGAAGAAAACATTGCAACCGTGATAGAAATTGTTCTCGAAAATCAGGGAAGTTGGAGAGGATGTTAGCATATCAATCGGCACTTGCCATGCAAGTTTTTTTCTCGAATGTTTTGGGCATGAAACCTTTTTTCAACGAAGTTTGTTTCAAAATTGCTACATTATGAGCAGAAGCAACGTCGCATTAGTATCGCTCAGGAGTTGTTGAATCACGGCAACGACAATGCAGGTTTGCTCAAAAGGGTCAGAACTGGTGACGAAACGTGGGTATATTACTATAATGTCAAAATCAAGGCCCAATCATCCCAATGGAAGCGACCAGATAGCCAAGACTGAAAAAAGCACGCCAAGTTCGATCAAATGTGAAGGTTTTGTTCATTATTTTCTTTGATTACAATGGCGTGGTGCATCATGAGTTCTTGCCAACAGATCGTACGGTTAATAAGGAATACTACAAGGCAGTTATGCAACGTTTGCGTGAAGTAATACGGCTTAAACGATCGGAATTGTGGAGAAAAAAATCTTCTTCATCACGATAATGCACCAGCTCACACATCAATGCTTCTTCATGATTTTTTGGCCAAAAACAACACCATAATCAAGCCTCAACCACCTTATTCACCAGATTTGGCTCCATGCGACTTTTTCCTATTCCCAAATTTGAAGAGACCAATGAAATGAAAGCGTTTTGGCACAATTTATGAGATAGAGTCAAAATCGAAGAACGAGCTGGTGGCCATACCGAAAAGCGGATTTCATAAGTGCTTCGATGATTGGAAGAAGCGCTGGCATTAGTGCATTATATCTGACGGGGATTACTATGAAGGGGACAAAATCGATACTGATGGATAAATATATACTGTTCATATAAATTCAAACTTCACCTTTTTTTTTCAACTAACCTCGTATATACTTAATTAGTCTCATTTGAATATAGTGGAAGTTACATACAGAATAACGATCCTATAAATTCCCTTGATATTTTTGGTGAAGGGTATAATTATTCAAATAAATTTGAGTTTTAAAACTTCAAGCATGGTAGTAAAGATCTGCTGTTGAGTTGGTTAAGTAGTCAATAAAATGCAGCATATATATTGGCTAACACATAACAAACAAATAAATTTTTGAAAATATAAATTCTTGAGTATTTACTCGAAGAAAATTTTAATATACTTTAAGTATTGAACTCCTTCATCCACTACGAACAACTTCAAATTTATACTTTTCCCTGTTGACTTTATGCTGTTCATATGCCTCTATGTTACTGAAGACGTTGGCTAATAAAAACGGTTTAAAATGAGAAACATAAATTGATACTTAAGAATTACAGTAACTTTGAACAGAAAAATTTAAACAAACTAAGACATGGATATAGAAGAAAAAAATATAATGTCTAATTACTAGATATATTGGAATAAGTCTATTTCAGAATTGCAAATTATCAATTAATTGATTGGATAATATATCTTGTCCAAATCCATCACATCTTAGAATAATATTAAGGCTGCCTAGATGTCCGCTTGCGTCAATCTTTCTGGCTTGGTTTAGGACACTCAATGTTAAATGATTCGCTGTTGGCATAAGTGCAAATGATTAAGTTTAGTTTTCCTTTAAATAGATATGCCTCGCAGCTTTTAACTTTTAAATACAAACATTCTGTGAACTTTAAGCTTTTGATTCACATAAAAATTCTGAATTTTGAACTTTTGTTTCACACACAAATTCTAAAGAAGTTCAAAATTTTGATTTTGTATTTCAATTGTTGTTCTGTTACTAAGAAAAAACTTATCAATTAGTTTAACCTCTTAAAAAGTTATTTTTAGCCCAACACGGTAAATAAATCAGAGATAATAATGTACTTCTAATACTCTTTGCAAAAAGTACATATATTTTTCTCTCTTTAAATAAAAATTGTATAATGAATTTTTAATAGAATTTTAACCTGTAGTCACTATAGTGAATTTTGAGAATTTAGCTCTGCTCATTGGTGGTATTAGTGAGTCAAGCGTTAGAAATGAGATGATGCTTTATACTACTTTACGTAATACATGCTTAAAAGCATGAAAACTAAAAAAAAACATTTTTAAATATGCCTGAACTTGAGCCTAATAATATTACTTTTCATATGCATTACATATGTATGTATATTCATTTATTTTTTCCTATTTAGGAAAAATGTTGAGACAAGATTTAAAATATAGATATACATAATTTTAAGTTATCATCATCAGTATTAAACAAAAAACGTCTGTTCGCTGCAGCCATCTGATTATAAGACTTTGGCTACATATGAAACATCAAGATGTCAGTTCAATCTAGCGTGCAGTCTAATATTTCTTTGACTGTTCAATTATTACGAACTTCTAGTTTTTCCTTCCTTAAAAACTAATTATTTAATTTAGAAAACGAACTTTAGCTTGAATAATTAAATAAAATTTCTTTGATTAAAACATCATTCAGTCGACTAAAAATTCATATGTAACTTAATTTAATACACCTACATAATTTTTATTTGTATATTTGAAAATATATACATACATACATACATATGTATGTATGTATATAAGTTATATGTACATACGTACTCACAAAACAAAATTCAGAAAAGTTGTAAGCGCAGTTTTATTGATTCTCCGAATTGGAAGGGTTTGCTTACTAGCATGGTATAATGTAGTATGATTTGCGTGCAATAAACAAAAGAAAAAAATTTCGCATGCGATATTTTTAAGAAACATATTTAACTCGACGTATTTATCTTCACATAATAACATGTACTTCGTTTTAGCGCATCTCTTCACATTCATTTTTCGAGAATTTTAATATACATATTTTATTTCAGACATTGGCGCTCATGAAATTAAAAACAAAATAACATAAAACTTAATTTTACCAACCATCTTATAAATTGTGTCACAGTGCAGCTGTATATGGCTATTTCCAAAAAAAACGTCAACCACGGACCAAATTTAAAAAATGGAAAAAAAAAATTTTCTTTTCAAGATTTATTTAGAGAATTGCTTATATTTTTTTAATATATAAAAATTTTTTTGTTTTATTTTTTGTTTATTTTGAAAAAATCGACCTGAATAGTGTAAAATTAATATTATTGCATTTGACCTCTATTTGTCTAATTTTTCCAATTTTTTTTCAGTGTTTAGTATAATATAGTTCGCACTCTTCTTACTAAGTTATTTTACAAACACCAAAGAGTAAAGAAAAAAATAGAAGAGATCGAAAAAAGTCTAAGTAACGGTAAAAATTTTACTTATGTCTTACATGCTACTTCTCTGTCCCGTTTACAATCAAAAAAAGGCATTTAGTTTTAGTACTCGGTGATCATTGATCGAATCAGTTTGCAAATTAAAGTTTAAAGCTAAAGTAGTGAATTTGTTAAAAAAATCGAAAATAGAAACATTTACAACAACAACTTTTTTTTGTTAGTGCTCAAAGTGTGTCCCGTTTACAATCGTTAGTATACTTGTTTTAAGAATTAAGAATATTTTTTTAATTTAAATAAATATTTTTAAACAGATGGAAAATGAAAGGTGTGAAGACAATAAAAAAAATTATAAGAAAAGTGATCCAGCGAAAAGATAAACGGTAAACGAAGTACTACAACTTTTGGCACATACTTGTGTCTATTAGAAAATATGCATTTGGAACAACAATACTCTAATCTAAGGCATATTTATGATCTGAAAAACATTTTTTAGTAAGTTTCTTATATAAAGGATTATAAATAGCAACATAAAAAAATTTTAAATCATGGTGGAAAAATTGTCCCGTTTACAATTTCTTTAACAATTTATTTCAAAAAAATGCAATTCATATTTTATTTTGAAATCGAAACCATTTTTAGGGCACATTAGTACGCAAAATTTTAAAATTAATCCCAATAAAATATTGTGTCAGGTTTCGCAGAAATCACTGTTTAAACGGTTACCCCTTAAAACCCACTTCCATTTTTTGTCCCGTTTACAATCACTGGTTTTTTGCAATTATCTCGGAAACCACGACAGTAAGCGAAAAATTTCATTTGCGGAAATTAAAGAGCTAATTGAGAGTTAAAAGAATCATTAATTTAAAAAATGAAAATCAGGTTGTTTTTTACAGTTTTGTCAATATAAACGTGTGCGAATGTCCCGTTTACAATCTTGGAAGTGTCCATATTTCACATCATTGTTTTACATCACTGGCGTATATATGTATGTTTGAGAGAAATTGTTTTTATTTTAGTAATAACGGTAATTATTCCCACTATCGCAAGTACTATATTGTAATACATTTTAGATATGGCGCGCTTTTTTCTATTTTTGCCTGTTGACTTTTTTTGTTAATAAACCACCAACACATTTTATGAACCTGATGATGATGTCTTGTCTTTTGCTCATTATTGTTGTTATAGTTGCAAGTTTTAACCCTTATCGTCATTATTAACATTACTATGAAGATATATAGGAAGGTGGTTTGAAAATTATTCAAAATTTATCATGACTAGATACTTCCGATTTCATAACAAGACTATAGTTTTGAATATTTAGGTATGATCAAGATAATTAAGAGAGACTCTGTATATAGACAAAATTATTTTTAATTTATTAGGGATATACAGTGCTCAACAATTCTATGGAAACTTTTCTTAAAAATTATTTCTTCATTGTTAGAAGACAAAACTCTAAAATATTTCTTGAATTAAACTAACAACCCGTTTAGGATTTCCATTTATTGGTTGCTTTTTCGAAGAAATATTTTAGATTTTCGTCTTCTAATAATAAAGCAATAAGTTTTAAGAAAAGTTTATATTGGTGCTGTATTACTTATTTATATAACTAATAATATTATGGACTTTCTGCCACATTATTCGACCGATTTTGACAAAACTTATACCAAAATAAACATGTTTGTTTACAAAAATGAACGGGGTATTCTTATTTGAGTATTTTGACAGCGTTTTATAATTGTTAAAAAAATAAAGAAACTGTACATGCAGGTGTTATGTATGAATTTTTTTTTAACAGATTTTTTTATAACATTTGGATAATGTTTCTTATAACATTTTAACAAAATTATTTATATCTAGAATACGGTCGATTAAATCGGCCGTTGGTTCTGTAATTTATGTCATTTAAGCCAATTTATAAAAAGAGAACTGTCAACATAATTTTAGCTGTGTGGTTACCAACTAAAACATAATAAATTCTTACCCACAAAATTGTGTTTTTCATATATGTACATATGTACGAGTATGTACATATGAAGCAATATTTGTTATTTATAATTTAAATAAACATATGTGGTAAAAAAAAAAAGAAAAATGTTACATGTATTTCGTATTTTGAACTGCAATGAGCTGTTTGCTGGATGTTACATCAAAACATTTCTCTGCTGTGTTTTTATCGGAAGTTATTCACTCATAATAGAAAATATTATAGCGTAACCTTTGTTTCAATTTAGGGACAATTTTAACTTAATTTTATTTTCTAAGGGTCAATAATGGACTCTAAAACATAACGCCAATAGCGTATATTTAAATTCCATTTACATAAGTTTTATAAAAACACCACATGTTTATGTGCGTAATGAAAACATTTGCATGTACGAGTATGAACAGAATAAAATTTCTCTTTAATTATAGGCATATACAAGTATATTTACTATATTTGTAGTTTCAGGTGCACAAAAAATTTAAAAACATTAAGGCCGTGTCAGATACAACTTTATCGCTTTGCGTGCACGCAGAGAAAAGACATGATTACAAAATGTTCATGTCAACTAAGTATATCTGCCACAACCAAATAATTATTCTTTGAAGAAAATATGGTTCCATCAAACATTCTTCCAATTTAAAAATATTGGATGCAACAATAAAATAACCATTCTGGGTTTCGTCCCATAAAAATTGAATGTTTCAAAAAAGTATTAAATATCTTTTGCAAATGAGAATTATAAAAGTTTATTGTGACCATACATTGTTTGTGTTTTGAAAAGAAACAAAATAGCTGTTAATCGTATGTAATGTAAATTAATGTTAAAATTATAATTACATGGTGAAAGTTATTTAATTTTACAACAAAATAAAAGTGCACCTGAAATCTTCAACATCAGTGGTTTAAGGTACATATGCGAGTACATACTAATATGTATATGGAGTGAATTAAATATACGAATGCATGTTTCTTTGCAGCATGACGAAAAAAATACTACGGAACTGCAAAAGATGGCAATTGGATTTTACATAAATATGCCGATAAATATTTTGAATTTTATTAAATTTAATTTGTCCAGAAAAATTTATTCGATAAATAATTTCAAATAAAAATATTTATCAAAAATATAATTTGATTTAATTTAATTTCATAAGTATTTGTGTGCATTTTTCTTTTATCTAAAAAAATTATTTACATAAACCAGGAAAAAACATTTTCATAGTTACTATAATGCGCTCAAATTTATATAAGTACCTACATTTTATCTTAGATGTCAAAGCGAATCTGCAACGCAACGCGAAGCAAAAGTTTTATCTGACATGGCCTTTAGGCGCACGGTCTTTGCAACCCTTACGAGTCACGAATTACGCCATCAAGAGAGAAAATATGCGCATGGCCTAATATTTATTTCTATCATTCTTGTTTTGCCGTCATGTGTTAAAATTTAACAAATACTACGTGAATGTAAGCAAAGATAATTGTGGACTTAGCATTAGAAAATTTTAATATATTTTATGAATTTATAGTGGAACTAAACGATGTTTAATCGAAATAAATTTTTAATTAATCTGGCTTTTGAAAAAGGTACACTAGGAAAATTTCAATTGAACAATACACAGAAAGATAGTAAACTTCCCAGCCAATAATATGAAAAACTGATAATTAAAACTTTCATGTTACTCAGCAGAATCAATTAATGATTCTAATAACTTAATATAAAAAACGAACTTAAGCGTGACTTATTAAAAATTTCCATAATTTTTATATCTTTTAAAACAGACCTCGTACAATAAATTAAACAAAATAGAGTAAAGTAAAATATTATGGACCTTAAATCTTTAATGCGTGGTGCATTGCAAACACTTTCATTTATTCATTAAATAATAAAACGTTGTTTGCCTCTTGCCCGCCCACTATTTATAAGGTGTACAAAGATTCTATTTTTACTTTCTTTTTTTCTTTTCTCTGTTGATTCGTTAATTTGTATTTTATTTGAAAATTATTAATCGTTTCAAAGAAATTTATATACGTAACGTACATACATACATATGTACATACATGCACACGACTATAGAGATTGAATGAAAAGGAATGTTGAAAAAGAAAAACAAACACACGGCGATAACACCAACAACTTATAATTTGTTTTTATGTTTTTTTTCCTTGCATTTTCTTTCAGATTTTCCGCACAGCTTTTCCTCAATGAATGAATAAAAGTGTGTATGTTTTGTTTTGTTTTTCTTTCACCGGCAAGTCAGATGGCAGCTAGTAGCGGCATGGCGGCTCAATGGCTCGTCTCGTCTCTCGCGTCAATTTAAACGGCCATATCGGATTGTATAGAACCTGTTGTCATTTTCAAAATTTTTTATATTTAAAATATAAAAAATAATAAATAAATAGTGTGAAAATTAAAAAAAAAAACTCATAATAATACAAAAATTAAGGCAAGAAGATGAAGAACAAATTCAAAATATTCAAATAAAAAAGTTTTGCTATAAATATTGTTCATACAACGTGGTGCACGTGTAAAATACAACTTTGAAAATTGTTTATAAAAGTATCTGTACATATACACACATGAATCTAATACACACTCGTACATACATACATATGTAAGGTCATATTCATGTACATTCATATGTACATTTATTTCACTAAAAATACAAATTACTCAAATTGTTAAAGAATTTTATTTTAAACGAAATTAAAGTTTAAAATGTTTAATGTGAAAAATCACATAATTGTTTGTTTACGCGTTAGTGATGCTGGTTTTATTTGCGTGTTTTCTAATACAAATATTTAAAAATAATTATAAAAAAAAATTTTTTAAAATTCTTTGAATTTTTTTCACATATATGTACATATACAACTTATAAAATAAAATTAAAATATAAAAAATTTATAACAAAAATATGTAAAATTCGGCAATGTGTTTTTTTAAAATTTCGCAAAAACCTTTAGCGTCGGTGCAGAACATTTATAAAAATGTGTATAAATTAAAGTAAGGAAATTTAATTAGTTGGTTAAATATAAATTTAAAAAGTAACAAGAGCACTTGTATGGAAGAATCAAAGGTAAATGTAAAAAATAAATAAAAAATATTTGAAAACGAATATTATTTTGGGCTTAAGTTCGGTTTGTATTGCATTAACCCTTTGGTTCCATCCAACCCCCTATCTGACATTCTTGGTACAGATGTACCCCTATGTATTTTATATTGAAAATACATGAAAACAAACGATAATTTAAGTTTTTATATGCTTCGCAATAAAAAAAAATTTTACTAATTTTATTTTATTATTATAAGAGTGTATAAAAACGAATAAAACGATTTATATCGTAAAATCTCTGACGTGTCAAAGTCAGTTTATAGTTTTATTTTTTGACACCTACAGCAATAAGAAGACCAAATAACGCATGTGTTTCATTGGCTGCAATATTTGTTCATTTCCGTGGCTTCCTCTTAATCATATTTCTATAAACCTCTTCAGCTTTTCTGCTAGCCTCTTTCACAAAGATGTCTAGCATTTCTCCAGTAATAATCTTGAATAATTAGCTTGAAGAATTCTATACGAGATACGTATTCTTAAATTTTCGATGGGCCCCGAATGATGTTATATTCTCGTAGTTTCGTTGATAAATGAGGTTTTTTACAAAACATTGTGCCATCTTTGGCTGTAAAGAAATTAGCATTATCTTCTACAGGTTGTATGTTTTGAAAATCTATGTATTTCATGTACCATATACAATTACATGACTAATTCATCAAACCATTCCTGCTATTCTCGTTCATGCATTCGTAAAAACATTCCTGAAGTTATCACATCATATCTACAATTAAAATAACTAAAAGTTTTTTTTGTCAGTAAACCGATTTCAAGGCTTCTTTCTACACCTCTCATCAGTGTTCGTTTGATCGATTTTACTACATTTTAAGTTTTAGTTTACAAGGGAAAGAATATCGATTATTTAATGAATTTTTTAAAGAAAATAGAATTGAAGAATTTATTGTAATTACTTTTATAACATTTTTACATGTTGAAAAAATTCTACAAAATATAAAATTTTATTTGAACAGTTGTTTGTATACGTTTTTAAACTATTGTGCTTAAATAATTCTCATTTATTACTTCTGAGTTTTTAGAGTTACTTTTCAGGCATGGTGGTAAATATTTACTGATGACATGGTATTTAACTACCAACGAAATGTATATAGATTAACTAACACTTAAGAAATATATTAATTTTTGAAAAGAAAAAAAGTGCCTTTAGTCTGAAAATCACCCTACTAATATTAATTGCTAATATTTTAACAAATACTTATAGTCTAATCTTTTCAAATTACTTTACTTTGTAATTTAACGTATGACTGTTGCATTTTGTTGTAAACTGTTTCGCGTCATTCTTATACATAGTTCAGGTGTTGCACTTGAAAAAGACTGACTGTGACCCTGGTACAAAGTAATGACTTACGCTGAAGTACCATGAAATTTACATCTGATTATATACTTCAGTTTTTATATTTTTAAAATTTTTAAGCGGAAGTTAAAGATATTGATAATAAAATATGTGACTTAACGATTTTTTTCATTATTGGTTAAATATAGTCTGATTTAAATAAATTTATCTATACGTAGTTCAAGAAATAAGTAAAGAATTCAGTATACAGCCCAACAAATCAACGCAGACCTAAGCCTAAACACTTATAACAAGCTTACCAGCATAAGCCTTAAGCTTAGAAAAGTGTTTTTAATACTATTGTAAATTGTTTATTAACACTTGTTTAATAATGAAACCTAAACCCTTGCGTGATAATATCGCTTATCTAAAGTTTGCGATAAGCACAAAGTTTTACTTCTTTAGTAAGTTTACATTCGCAATATTTTATTAAGCTTAAGAATATAACCAAAAAATAAACCTTTTTATCATAATGGTTTTACAAAAAGTAATTGATATGTTCAGGTCCACTATTTTGTTTTCTAGCGATCCGCTGTTTGTGTGAAGTAAGTACATTTGTGTCATTTGAATATTTGTATATGAAAAGTAGTGGGCAATGTAAAACTTTGGCTGCCGCATAATGTTCTTAATAAAATGGCTTCATTTCCAAAATCAAATGTTATGAAGTTTTTTGCAGTTTTGCGTCTAATATTTCTTAAATTTTTTACAACAACACCCATTTGTGTTCTATGATGACGTACATAGATGCGCAATAGATGGGGTATTCACACTGTAGTCATATGTCATTAAATAATAGCACACCAAAATATGACAAGTGTCAACACCCCTTCATAATTTAATATGCTATGTGCCGTGTGTATTTTAGCTTAAATGTAAATATATTTTAATTCAGTCCGAATTGTTAATAAAGAAAATAATAAATTTCTTCTAAATCTTCTAAAATGTCCATTATCAATTAAAGTTTGAAAATTGTTTTTTATCTAGCCGAACTTGCAAGTGGAAAAACGTTCGTTCACAAGCTGCCAGATACATATGTTTATTCTTGTGTTATTTATAAGTTGCGGCAGCTTGTAAATATTATCGCCTGCTCGACTAAGGTTTATACTGTTATTTACAACAAACCATAAACATACCTTAAAAAGTCTTATTATTTTATGACTTTTTTGCTTGAAGCATAGCAACAATATTTTTAAGCCATTGTTAAATAATAAGACATTATGACAATATGACTGATATGACTATAGTGTGAACACCCCATGAATTTTTTTTTGTACATTAGACTGCTCAGTCTTGTTATTTTTTACTCTTGTTCACATAGAATATAAAATTTTGCCATGTGTCAATAAGACATTTAAACTTTATTGAGCTTAATATTTAAACTGAGTTTAGAAGAAATATTATTGTTAAAATTATTGTCATGAAAATTATTTCCAAAATAGAATTAAAGACTGATAATAAGCGTTAAATATGTATGGTTATAAAAAGTTGTAGGAAATCTGTTATGATAAGCTTATTTTACTATTCTCCTATACTTTGCTAATAAAATGATTTGTTATATTTTTGTTTCTTTGCAGAATTGTGTTCAAAATCAAACTATGCGTTAAAGACTGATCTGCAACTGTTCCACTGAAATTGTTTTTATAGATTTATATTTGAAAGAAATGCATCATAATAATCAAAGCAAAATAAAAATTTGTTTTATGTAAGTTTAATTTATTATCAATAATTACTATATGTGCGTCTGTGTTTTTTGTGTTATAAAATGTTAAATTTTAAAAAAATTTATTTAGCCATTTTTAGTTTAATTAAAGATTTAATAAAATTATGATTTTTTATATCTTTCGAAATCAATTTTTGTATTTTAAATAATAAAAATTATACGTTTTTATGATATTTTTCAATATTTTTATTTAAAAAATACGAAATTGTGTGCTAAAATTTTAAAATTTTGTGTGAACGTAAACATGTTGTTAGCTATGCGTCGAGAAAGCGAACATCACCATTATACAGCAATACCCACAGTAGCAGGTGCAACAGGTGCTATAGCAACATCGTCTACAAATGTTGGTGTAACAAGCACTTCAGCACATCATAATCACAACTTATCATTATCTACAAATAATACAAGCAGCTCGGATTCATTAAATACACCCTCTACGCCCCTGATAAATTTACGTCGTTCGCCTTTAAATTTTCCAGCGCCACCACCTCCACCTCCACCACCAGCGTCGCACAGTTTACAGGCAGGACATCAATTTGGTTTCTATACTCCTTCGCCAGGCGGAGCATCTCCATATTTTCATCATTATACGCATGCTGGGCCAACATTTGCTACGACTGCCAATAATGGGAGTTATACACCTGCAACAGAAAATTGTAGAAATGTATCTGCTCCTGCCGAAGAACTGGAAGAATTTGTAGATATATTTCAAGTACAACATTTGCTGTTGGACCATTCAGTTGCAAATGGTAATCAACCTCCTCCTTCGCATAATCTAATACCAACAAGTTGCACTGCACCTGCAGCAGCTACTTTAAGTTCGTCCAATAGTATTGAATCACAAACAGGAGCCACTACAACATATTCATCTACATCTGTTGTTAGTAGTTTAGCAAAACCCCAACCTAGACCACGCCTAAATCTACAAAAAGCTTCGGAATATGCTGCCCAACATCAAGGTAGGTCAAGTATGTGTATCATACTTGCAAAAGTGATCAAAATAGCAATTAATTTCTTTCAATGAAATAAATTTTAGCATTAAAACAAATAAATATTTTCTATATTATTTTAGCTGATTCTCCTTCCTCACGTCGCATACTTCTAGACTATCCCAGTCCATATTTATATGGCAATCATTATCATACAACACCCAATGAGGATTTGGTTGCCCTCTGGTTTGGCAGCAATGGCTCAGGTATGTATGAGAACAAAAAAAATAAATTTTGTGATGACTTCGCCAAACACTATAATGCTGACTATTACATTCTCTGATCAAACGTGTTGCAAGTTGTTATTCTGCACAATTCTACTATAATTATTTGAGTTTTTTCTCAGCTTTTCTATATTTATTTTATACTTGATTTTATATTAAGAAATTCATTTAGTTTCGAAATTGCAAAGTCAGTTGTAAGTTTTGGAAAAATAACCAAAATTAAAACAGGTGTGTGTTGGATGTTGTATGAAGGATGTATAAACAAGATTGTTGTCACTTTTTTTAGTTATTTTTGTTTTCGCGTTGTATGTGAACTTTTATTACAACTTAATGAATTGGTACATTTTTGAACACGCAAATAGCACACTATTTGTTTACTATTGTAGTGAATGGTCTATAACCGTGGTTTTCAACAAGTGGATCGCGGCGACCTTTCACGGGGGTCGCGAGCTTATCTAAACAAAATATGTACATCGATGTTTTTTTTTTTAATTTAATTTTTTTATTTCAAAATCATAAAAGAAATTTTTATTCAAAAACATAAAAGGGTGGCACGAAATAAGCCCCAATGAAATAAGCCCCAAATCGAAAAATGAAATAAGCCCCAAAAAATTTTCAAATTTTTTGTTTGGGGTTTATTTCATTTTTTTTGGGGCTTATTTCATTTTTTAAAAATTTGGGGCTTATTTCATAAAATTTTTTGGGGCTTATTTCATTTTATTTGGGGCTTATTTCATATCCGTAAAATAGATCTAAAATCCTTGCGCCCTGCCGTAGGCCGGTTATGCAGAGATTACTTTGAACGCGAAGCCGGTGTTCGATATACCATAGAGGATAAATTCCTTGCGCCCGGCCGTAGGCCGGTTATGCAGAGAATGCTTGGAACGCGAAGCCGGTGTTCGATATACCATAGAGGATAAATTCCTTGCGCCCGGCCATAGGCCGGTTATGCAGAGAATGCTTGGAACGCAAAGCCGGTGTTCGATATACAATAGAGGATAAATTCCTTACGCCCGGCCGTAGGCCGGTTATGCAGAAAATACTTTGAACGCGAAGCCGGTGTTCGATATACCATAGAGGATAAATTCCTTGCGCCCGGCCGTAGGCCGGTTATGCAGAAAATACTTTGCACGCGAAGCCGGTGTTCGATATACCATAGAGGATAAATTCCTTGCGCCCGGCCGTAGGCCGGTTATGCAGAGAATGCTTGGAACGCGAAGCCGGTGTTCGATATACCATAGAGGATAAATTCCTTGCGCCCGGCCATAGGCCGGTTATGCAGAGAATGCTTGGAACGCGAAGCCGGTGTTCGATATAATTTAGAGGATAAAATTCTTGCATTTTATGATTTCTTCTTAAGCTTACATCATAAAGTTAACAAATTTGGGGTTTATTTCATTTTTTTTGGGGTTTATTTCCTTTTTTTTTAAAATTTGGGGCTTATTTCATAAAATTTTTTGGGGCTTATTTCATTTTTCGATTTGGGGCTTATTTCGTGGTGCCACATAAAAGTACTTATATTAATGCGAACGCAGGGCTTGCTATTTTTAATTAAATGCGCAAAAAGGGGTTGCAATTATGACACGCAAACAATCAAATCATTTTCTAAATTAAATTTATTCCTTTTTTTTTTTTTTTTGTTTTAATGTTCACTATTTGTGAAAAAGTTATTTCGCACAGATAAGATGTCGAAAATTGAATTAATATAAGGTTTTCCAATAGGAAGCATATGATTTCTTTAAAAAAAAGCACACTTATTGTTAAGGAAATTCAAAAGTTTTTTATTTAATGTGAAGTACAATCGATACAATTAAGTTCTAAATAAAACGTCATTCAAATGGCCTCCACGACTTCTTCTGCAGGAACGAATTCGATGAACCCAATTTTCGAGCATTTTTTCCACTAAATCAAGTCGTATGTCATGAATGACACGTTCAATATTGACTTTTAAAGCTTGAAGAAGGTCTGGTTTATTTCGAAAGACAAATGACTTCAAATAACCCCACAAGAAATAGTCTAATGGTGTTAAATCACAACTTCTTTAAATAATCGAATCTCCAAACTCTTTTCGCAATATCTCAAGCTCTATCTGGTTGGAACCAAATGATGTCAAGATCAACTTTTTCCAATTTCGGCCATAAAAAGTTGGTTATCATCGCTCTATACCAGTCCCAATTGGTGAGAACGTCTTGGAATCGATAAATTGCGGTCTTCTTGCTGAACGGCAGCAATATTTGCATTACTTCGAGCAGTTCTTTGTCTTACTGCCACTTGAACATTATGCAAAGAAAACGTAAGCAAAAAATTTGCAACAGTTCGACGAATAGCGAGCACGCTTGGACGATTATTAAGACCATAAATTGTATAATTGGACAACGATTATTTTGATAATAAAACTGAATAATTTGTAAACGTTGTTCTTGCGTATATGTATCTCTCCAAAATGAAATTGTCAACACTACTGAATACAATGAAAACATATGACAGGTCATGACATATAACAAATGGTAAACGTCGCTTCAAAATCATATCAACCCTATTGGAAAACATTTTATTTTAAGTGCTTTTTTGCTAGCTCAGGGTATTCTGCCTTTTCCTTTACCCAAAATGTAGAATTATTTGAGATAAATATTCGGTTTTGAGCATACTCTCCGCTGCCAGCTCACATACAAAAATTTTCTTTCAAATTATTGGCAAGATCGGCCAACTCAACGCAGATAGTTAAAAGTGCATTAAATAACCAGCTATTACCATTATCTTCTTGCAGCTCTTTTGAAAAATAGCGGTATAGTTCCTTTTATAAATTTTGCAGCGCTTCTATCATGGTAGGAATAAAATCGCTCACCAATTCATCGGATGAAATTTCTGTTGCAATACTTTCAAAGCTAGTGAAAGAATCAAATGGTAGTTGTCTCAAAGATGTTGACCACATTTCAATTTTTAAAATAAATGCTTTGATTTTATCTTTGGCTGATATAATGTTTTCGTCTCTTCCTTGCATACTCGCGTTTAAGATGTTCTAATGACGAAAATATATGCTAATTTCAAAAGCCACTTAGGGTTATTGAACAAATTTTCATATTCGGTTTCTCCTTCTTTAAAAAACATGTTCAATTCCGATCTTAATTCAATTACGCTTGTCAGCATATTTCCTTTGGATAACCTCCTCACCTCTGTGTGATAAAGAAAATTTTAATATAGAACGCCTATGTCTTCACATTCTGTTCGAAACAATCTTGACTGTAAAGATTTTTGAATGGAATTACAACTTTAAATTTGACGGTAAGAACTTGGCAGCCAAGGCTTGCCGATGGAGAAAACTGTGCGTCCACTTCGCATTTGACATCATTGTCTCAAGTCTTGCTAAGAATTCACTTTTATTGCCATTAATTTCCCTAGCACCGTCAGTGCTAGTTCCCAGTCAAAGTTCAAATCTTTTGTGCCTTCCAAAAACATTTCATACCAACACTCGCCAGTTGTTTTTTTTTTTCGGTAAAGATTTGCAAAGCTGCGTAGACGTATACTCTTTATGCCAGATGTATTAATCCCATGTGTTTTGGAAAGAACATGGCTGACTTCCAAAACGTGAATTGCTTTGTGTTTGAACAAAGCATCACATTTCATAACGCCGCAGTATAATAGTTATACAATGTATACCATTTCAAAACGCCGCCGCAATGTATTTTTAACGCAGTAAGAGAGCAAACAAGGCATCGGTTTTATAGTTGTTGCATTGTTTCGGAACTTTGCATATGTATGTGATTTAAATACAGTAGCAATACTGTATACAAACTTTGTATACGAAAGTTTTGGAAGTCAGCCCAAATGTTAAGCGGACTAAAAATTAATCTCGTGTAAATTACCTGAATGAATAGGAAGCAAGCAGTGTCATGTTTTTGCTTTATTTTTTTTTATAATAATGTTTTCAAAGTTTGAGAGCAAAAAATATTAAAGGGTCGCCAGATTTTTTGAAAATCATTTTGGGGCCGCAGCTTCAAAAAGGTTGAAAACCAATGGTCTATAAGAAATGGGAAAGGATAAAATCAATTTAAATAAAATTAATGCAATGTAGTAAATTTTTATTTTCATTACACTACTTAACATTTGAACTGTGTATTAAGATATGTGTGCCGCATATCTTTTGAATTTAATGAAAACAAAAAAGATAATCTTGAAGGTAACAGAAACAAAAACCGCCACCAAAAAAATGTGTTTATTATTTAACTTCTGTCAAGTTTGAGCCACAGAGATAAAATTATATCTATACAATGTTATGCATCATTAATTATGATCAGTCAGTAGTTTTTGGTTATTTTTGCAGGGGAATAAATGCAATGAATTTAAAAAAAAATATGCACTTTAGTGATGATTTATTTTTATAGAATACTGAACAGTGAAAATGTTTCGTAAGTCCGAACAACTCACCGATCAATTACAACACTTTTTGCATCAGAGCTGGTCATAAAAATTATAAAATACTATAGTCAAATGCGGTAGACATACCATAGTATGCATTATGGATATTCCTATGAGTACAAACACGTCTCGGGAAGTACCAATAGGGACGAGTATTAAAACTCTTGAATATTGGTATGAAAATCATACATGATGCATTGCTTCGAAAGTCAGCAAATAGTGGCACGATAAAAAAAAACGCATCACATAGACTCATTATTTTTGTACATAAATTGGACAACATTTTGATTTATTTTATATTTTGCTATTTTTTCGTCATTTGCTGTATTTATAATCTTTAAAACAATTTGTTGTATCTCTGTCTGCTTTCTTATAAAAAATATTTTGTCATTTAATATTAATTTATACTTATTTTATTAGTTAATGACTGACTGACTGACTGCCTCAGTGGTCTACGAGTCGTACTGACCATTAAGTTTCCTTATTGTGGCCAAAGTCGTATCAAATTTTTTTTTTGTCTTTTTCATTTACTTAGACTTTATATCAAAACCAATAAATCGTTCAAAAGAAACAATTTTCAAAATATATTTTTGAAATTATTTTTATGAAAATATGCATTTGCCATTAAAAAATAATTTAAGGAGACACTTTTATTAAATGGATTTGTTGTATTTGTTTACGCGTAAAATTTAATATTTATAAATCAAAAATTTTTACTTAAAAACCCATTAATCCAGTATTTATAAGTTTAATGGCCAATATTTTCATGCCACAGTTTTACTATTATTGGGCACAACAACAGCTTTAAGAATTTATGGTGACAATTTCTGTATGTTGATTAAAAAATAATTTTTTTTTTTTAATTTTATATAAGAAATTTTAAAGTAACTTTTTTTAAATATACTTGAGACGAAAAGATAAATTAGAAGAAAAAAAAATATTAAAAATTGCAGAACTATAATGACAACATTTATGAATACTAATTGGTGACTAGCAATAGTTGTGTGAGGATACTGTGGCAGAGGATTTTTATGAGGACGAATATCACTTATAACCTCTGTTATCTTACCTCAGCAGGTTTGTATCATTCCCAGCAATCATGAGAGAAGCTGGCTGGAGTTTAGCTGGCTGGGCGTTGGATCATATTTCATACCTTATGTTTATTTCAAGATGTTCAAACGCGGAGTAAAGTTCTGGTAAATTAAATGGGCGATTAGCAATTTTCATCCATTCCTACGGCAACTGGAGAGGACCTGGTTGAGCATGCTGGAATATTTGTAGGCTCGCAAGATGTACCACACTAAACCCAAAGATTTCAGATCCATTTTGTCTAAACACATCATTTAACAGAGAATATCCATATCCAAGAAATTATTTCCCCTCACAACATGCCTTTACGAAGGGCAAGTCGGAAGAATCTTCTCGTAATTTTCATGTCAGGTACATGGAGTGTCGACAGATTTGTTACCCCGAAACTAAACAGGAAAACTCTCGCCTAACGCCAAATACGTAAATTTTATTTTAGATAGCAAACTGCCTTGAAATCTAAACATCTACTATAGAGCGAAAAATTCCAATGTGACTATTCACAATTTCAAAAGGGCTATTGGTTTTAGGTGGGAAATCGAACCTAGAGGGATCCACTGGATCTTTTAGGTGGTAATTAATGCCATTTTTTATGGGGCTGAGAAAGATTCACATCGCAAAACTTTCGACAAAATCTTCTGGTTATCCTGATAGCATGGCAACAAAAGCACTATTCGTTATGATGAACTGGTTTTCGATGAACGTTCGGGTTAAAGAGTTAGTTTATTGCTCAATGTCAAGAACCGCCCTCAATATATGGCATGAGTTATATCGTCTGATGGTTACTTGAACAAAAATGTTTTTTTTTTCGAGAAAAATAATAAAGAAGGTCTCAATTAATTTTAAAAATAAACTGCACGATAGATTTTTGTTGCTTATCAAAGTGTCGGTTGCGACATACGAGTACATATGTTTTTTTATTGAAACTTAAAATCGTTGTAACTTTTTGCATAAAATATGAAAAGTAATTAAACTAATATAAACCTGTTTTGTGCTCCATCTACCACTTAAAATTGATTAAGTACTTAAAAAGAACGCACATTACATAGAATTGATTTAAAACTTATTTTTTGTAAAAATCTTCCATGAGGCACACCAAAAACCACGCGACGATATGACTTTAACTACTATTGTGGACCAAAACCTTATTTTTTAATGGTGTAAAAATTTTGTATTAAAAATTATTTAAAAACATTATTATGGCAGGAAAGTTAAACAAATTTACAAAAATAGAGTTATGTAATATGTAAATAGCAGCTTCGTTGTTTTTTAGATCCATATAATTTTAAATTATTTCCAAAAAAGGAACAAGTGTATTTTGTTAGTTCCGGTTTTATATGATATTTGTACTAAATTAAGAGTTACAATTTAGATAACATAAAATAAAATGTACTGTTGGTTGTTTCCCTCCGTTATAGAAAGAAAAGCGCACAATGTCCGCAAGATATTGATCGTCATTGCCACTTCGTTTTAAAGAATATATAATAAAAAAAGGCAAGACCATTATTTTGTGATAGGCTTTATGGCCATATCATTTAACCGATTTTTTCAAAACTTATACTAAATTATATATAATTATTCAAATAAGTGATATTGTGGGTTTAGTATTTTGGGAATACATAAACACGTATTACTTTCCAACTGGGCTTACAAAGAAAGCAAGAACAAGGCATTTTTTTCTAGGAATGTTAAAGGAACAAAAATAAAATTGCTTACTATATACATTGAGGTCATTTGAAGCTATTTCGTGAATTCAAGCAAATGTATCGTAAACTAGTTTTAGCTGTATGTATTGCCTAGCTTTTACCCGCTTCACGCTAAATGTTAATGAACAAACCGTCTGTATACATGACATATTTATCAAAAAAACAAAGAGTTATTAAAATTACCAAATTTTCCGTGTTTTACTTTGTAAAATAAAAAAAAAAAAGTATTCCTCAAAAGAATCCCTATATCTACCCAGTTATTTCCCTGGAGAAAATGTAGCAAAAGTAAAAAAAAAAACATCAAAAGTAACCCGTTTCGTCATTTCAAAAATTAAAAATAAAAAGTACAAAAACTACTAATTAGTTTCTATTTTGCACCTTAGAAAGTAACCTACATATGTATATCTGGGTCACATGATATCCGCCTACCAAAGTTTACCTAAATCTATTGAGCAGTTATAGTCGAGTAAACATAACTACAAATTTTCACATTTCTAATATTACATATTTGTTATACTCGTATATATATGTATATTAGGGTGACAATGAATAATCAACTTTGGATTTTTGATGATAAATGTGAAGATTCTTTTGCCACTTGGTCTAAAACTTACTTTCTGAAAATTTGAGCCAAATCTGATAACTCTATGCCGTGCACCTTTGAGGTCAAAGTTCAAATTTTGGGAAATTCTGTATATTTAACTATAATTGATCTAAAAATATCGTTTTTTTAAGTATATTCATTTAAATTGCTCAGAAACTGGATGTTTTAGATATTTTTAAAAGTATTCTGAAATATTATGAGTATACACAAAAAAAATTATAGGATTTACTACATATGTAACAAGTTCAGATGAGTCAGAAAACGGTGAATCTACGGAAGCTAATGATCATATAATAGACCCAATGACCACGAGTTGTCCTGATACTTTGAATAGTGCACAAAAACAAAATACTTTAAACACAAAAAGGCCATCTAAAGAAATTTTAACGCCCAGACTTGCTGCAGTTTTAGATAAATTAAAATTAAGCTCTAGAGATACTGTTCACATTCTTATTGCAGTTTTGGATGCAGTTGGATTAAACTTATCAGAGTATGTTATTAACCGCACGTCTATTCATCAGCAAAAGGATTCATTCAGAAAAGCAAATAGTACTCGAATCGGGTTAAAACTTCAATCCAATACTCAGCCACTAACGATACACTGGGATACAAAACTGTTATATGGCATATCAGGAAAAAACGAGGACCGACTGTCAATAATTGCAACCGCTCCCGATTTTGAACAAATAATTAATATTCCTGATATACCAGCTAGAACTGGCGTTGAAATAGCATCTGCAGTATATGATTCATTAGAAGAGTATCAAGTTTTAGATAGAATCGAGGCATTTGTCTTTGACACAACCGCCTCAAACACTGGCAAATTTAATGGGGCCTGCAATATATTAACATTTTGTTCCTAGGACTCAGACACCATGTGTTTGAAATAATTTTAGCAGCTGTTTTTAATGAAACAAAAATTTGTTCTTCGACTGGCCCAGAAGTCAGCTTATTTAAAAAATTTAAAAAACAATGGTCGAACGTAAAAAAGGATGAGTATATGACGGGATTAGCAATACCTCGAATAAAAGAAATAGTAGGTGATGATTGCGCTAAAATTTTAGATTTTGCAAATATAAAAGTTAAAGAGGACTTTCCACGAAATGACTACAAAGAGTTCCTGGAATTGATTATCATATTTCTGGGTGGAAGTCCTCCTAGTGGCATAAAATTTTTTAAACCCGGTGCCCTTCATTTAGCTAAATGGATGGCTAAGGGAATATATTGCCTTAAGATATTGATGTTTCGCAATCAATTCCCAGAAATCACAGAATTGGAAATAAATGGTCTAGTTGAAGTTGCAGGTTTTGTTATAAAGTGCTATGCATTTTTCTGGTTCAATTCAGATAAAGCGGAGCAAGCTCCCTTAAACGACATATTATTTTTGAGAAATTTAGAAGATTATAAAAAAATAAATGCACAAATTGCTGATAGAGCCATAACAAAGTTTATTAATCATCTATATTACCTTAATGAAGAATGCGTAGCATTCAGATTATTCGATGATAGAATAGACTTTGAAACAAAAAACAAAATGGCTAAAAACATTTTGACTTTTATGGAAGAAGAAAACCTTAAAGAAGAAGAAATTTTGAAAAAGTTTTTAATTAAAAAAGAAAATCTTAATACTTTCTTCGCTAAAGATAATTCATAATTTTTGATTGAACTTGTATCCAAAAATACGAAAAGTGTTTTGAAGAGATTTTAAATTTCAATGGATTTTTTACAAAAAGACCCAAGTAGCTGGAAAGATTGTGAAGATTATAGAAAAGGAAAATTTATTATTCAAAAACTAAAGGTTGGTAATGACTGAGATACGTTTGAGTATGGAGAATACGATGGAAATATTAACTCGAAATGAGCCTATCTCGACTTAAGCACATTTTTCTTTTGCCACAGATAGTGAATGTTTTTGAAGAGATTTTGTATAAAGTTTCGATAATTTCTTCATGAATAAAATCAATAATTAATTATTTTTAAAATTTTTACGTATTTTTATTTGCTTGGAAATTTTGCAGATATTTTTCCTCTTCCGATGTTATGTAGTAGCAAATTGCTGGCCATGACCCAATTACAATTTTCCTTGCAAACTAATTTGCATAAAAATTCTAAAATAGATCTTGAAAACAGTGAAAACCAGATGTTTTTATTTTAATACTTTGTTAATTTTCGACTGCTAAATATCAGCAATTTATCACTATTCAATTTAAATTTGTACAATAAAAATAAAATTTGTTTTCTTAAACATCATGACAAAACTACCATTTGCTGGATTATCAAATCAAAAGCAAAAAAAGTCTAAGAAAAAATAAACCCTGATGGAAGAGTTTAAGTACATATAGATTTACATACAGACAGAGTTACGTAGTATAGAAATCTTTACTACCAAACTACTCTAATGAAGATTAATTGCAATCACTTCCCCCTGTTGAAATGGTATTAATTGCACTGGAGACTGCGATGAGGTTGAGACGACATCAGTTTTAGAAGCTGCGGCAGCAGCAGCTCCACCGCCAGCAGGCTGAAACCCGTCAACTAAAAATGTAACCAATTTTATTTCCATTGCAATTTACTTGATTTTATATACTGAAGTTTGTCTCATTGTCTGCTAGTGTGTCTGTCTTGCTGCCTGTCGTCCTGTTGGTCCGTCTGAATTTCTTTTTTTTTTTGTGTTTTTGGATGTCTGTAAAGTGTCTCGCTGGTAGGCATTTTTGAAAATCGTTTGCCATTTGTTTGTCATTCATTGTTGTTTTGTAAGTCTGTCTTTAAATATTTTTTTTTCCAACATATGGAAAAATTAAAAAAAAAAACATATTTTAAGTCAAGTTTCGTTTTCTTTTAATTCGTTTATTTCCTCTGTCATCACCTTTTTTTCGTTATAGTGAAGCACAGTTTGTAGGTATTTACATATATATGTATTTACTTATATAAATGCAGTTTTATTTTATTTATGTACATATGTATGTATATACTTACATACATACATACACACATATGTACATATAATTTTTTTGTTCAAGACTTAAGTTCACAAGACCTCCACGATGTCGATGGTCTTACAAAAACCAACTTAATTGCACAAATCTATTGTAATCAAATCTTTTACTGGAACTGCAATTTTGTATTTTGCTCTTGAGCATTTTTCTTTATTTATTTGTCATGGTTCATTTAACGTCTTTTCATTTGCCTCGTTGTCTTTTGTGGTCAAAAGTTTAGGAGCCTTTTGATAAATGATTTCGTTTTGTAAGAAGATGAGATGTTTTCGTTTTTCTTGCATGAGATTAGATTTTGGTTACCAAAATGTTTAAAGCTGCTATAAAAGTTAAAACAGATTTTGTCAAGTTTGGAGAAACAAAAAAAAAAAAAAAAAGTGGGTGCGCTATGAACGATTAATGCCAAACGTTAAATAGAATTGTCGATTATTCTTCTTAATTTAGCAGAAATGAATTCAATAAAACTGATCATTTCAATAGTTTATTTGCCTTTTGCTGCAGAGTTGTTAGTGTTAATATTTTTACCTGCTTGAGTTGTTTTCCTCTTCTCAATAATCAACGTTTAGGTAAAACAAATTTAATCGATTGGGTTCAATATTTTATTAGGAAATACTTACATACAAACCGCTGTCGTTCTTAGTTTCTATAAGAGTAGAGCCAAACTGCGCATATATCTGATAAAGTGTATACTATTAAACAATTGTATACTCTCTGAACTCTGACAGCAATTTTTATAACATTTCTATACTGATTTGGGATTTCACATAAAGTCTATTGGTGTTTTCTATTCTACAAAAAAATGATACACCTCCATGCAGAAAGTGTACTTTGGTGTTCGTTTCTTAAAAATGTTTTGATCTCTATAAGGGTGGTGTGTTTGATTCTAAAAAAATCACCCTCACTTATGCTCCATATAAATCGAAAGTGTTGATACAAGGCAAATTTATAACAGGTATTCTCAACAGCACAGGTGATTACTTTCGCCTTGTTTCGCCCCTTGTATTTGTGTGTCAGTTACTTTTTCAAATGGTTTGTTAACACATTTGTTGGTACATTTTTTGAAAAAGTAAATGGAGGTTTTTCAAAGCGAATTGAGCAGAGTCTACCTGTTATGAATTTGCCTTGGTTTTGATAGTGCCTCGTAAAACAGATGCCAAAGCAAATTAATACCAAGTGGCGTTATTAGTAAAACACGAACTGGCATTGACCAAACTGTCACGTTAAATGCATACATAAAAAGTTGTTGTTTATTTTTTTATATAGAGCTTGACACTTTGATATAGTCGGCTGCTGATCATCTAGAGTCTAGATTCTAGACTAATAACGCCAACTGTTTCAATTCGCTTTGGCATGTGGCTTTTGTTTATATAAAGTGTTATCACACAAAGTTGGGTGAAAATCGCCTGGAATTAGGAAGTAAAAAAGTTAAGGTTTAAAAGTTTAGTTTTTCTGCTAATTTGATGTTAAAAAATTGCTCTCAAATGAAAAAATCTTTAAAACTGCCGGTCGATAAATTAACTATTTGGCAACTGCCTTTTCGTGTTTACATATTTTATGAAAATAGATTTGAGAATTTTTCAAACATTTTTAAAAAATTTTGAAGAAAAGAGATAAGATCATGTGCTGAAATGACAGTCAGTCAATTATTGGATTTATCCTCTTCACCTGATTAGGAAGATATTGATGCTCTTTAAGCTTTTAATTCCTTTTTTATTTAGAAATAATTGTCAGGTCTTAAAAACATGGCATTCAACTTCTTCATAAATTATGTTTTGCTCTAGTGAAATAATCATCCATGTCACATAGATCTATTCCGTTCGCAAACGGAATTCATTTCGAATTTTGTTTCTTCAAAAATAATAACGAAATACGAAAATAGCTTTCAGATAAAAACCGCTTTTAGATAAATAATATTTTCTGTTTGTAAATTTAAAAATGGTTTCATTTGGAAAAATCATTTCTTTCTTCCGTTTTTTTAAGGATGATAATACGGATTAAATTCTGTTTCCGAACGAAATAGATCTCCGTTACATGGCTGAATAAGTTTTATTATTACAGGGTTGACAAGACATTTTTTTATACATGTACCTTTCAACAAGGTGCCATTTTTTTGTGCAGAAAAGAAAACACCATATGACAATTTTTGACTCCATGACAATTTTCATTATTTTGATGCCTACTTTTATATAACAAATATATCTTCTGAGCAATGATGTGATATGTTTTTGACTTACCCTGTGTGCTTCACATCACCATTGGTGTGCTTATTCAGAAATATTTAATATTAAATAATATTTTGATAGTCTCTATAAGGTGACTCTCTATGGCTCTCTCTCCATCTCTCTCTCTTGAATAATTTCAAAAGTGATAATTTTTTTTTCTTCATATAGTCTATGTATATGGTCTATCCTTAATCTGACTGCCACTATACTCTTTTAGGGTCGTAGTAATGATTAGTTCTATAATACTTAAGTCCATGATATAAAAAGAAAAACAATTAAAAATTACAATCATTGAAAACAACAATAAAAAAAGGTTTTTTAATACATGAAATTCTTTTTCGTTTTACGATAATAAAAGTTAAAAGCTAAAAGCTTTTAGTTCCATAATCATTTTGAAAAAGTTTTCGACGCACTTATCATAAATTAAGCACAGTTTGATCAGAATTTTTAAATAAAGTTAAAATATTTTTAGAATTAACCCAAATTTAATTGAATCTAATAATATTTGCTGGTAAAGTTTTAATATTGTCTGCAAATTTAAATTGCAAATATTGGCTTGCATGTGTATGTATGTGTTTGTATGTGTGTAGCTGAGTTAATAACTTTAATCAGATATTAGGAATATGGGTTTTTTTTTATTTTTGGTAAAATGCCAAGTAATGACAAACATAGAAGTAAAATTTTAAATTACAAACGCCTCTTCAATAATAATTAATCATATCAATTGAGACACTATCTTGAGGCAAATTCAAGAAAAGCTAAAAAATCTCTAATAAATATATAAAAATAATAAATCTCTATCGAAAAATTATGAAACCTGCGAAATAAAGTTAATGTGAATACACAATGATTGAATTGATAAAATTCAAAAACAAATTTGGTGCAATCAAATGAAACGAGTAAAAAAAAATTATATAAACTTTATTGATTAACGAAAACTAATAGTTAAATGTGCTAAAATTGGCATAAAATTCAACAGCTTACGCAAAAATATAAATAATTAATTTTGTAAATTGAAAGAACTACTTGGAGACAATGTTCTACATTTTTATTTTTGCTAAGCAGCATAACGAGGGTTAGTTTAAGAGTACGAGAAAATACATTAAAAGTAAGAATAAGATATTCTGATCCGTTTCCCAAAAATTATTGTAAAAGATTAGTAGGAGAATATTTAAGTCAACAATTTCAATTTCCCTGATCCGATCCTTAAGGCTTCAGCACACTTTTATATAACATTTTCTCATTAGTTTGCTTTACTTACTTGTAGAATGATGATATAAATTTAAGCAGAAAGTTGAAATAGTACCTTTACTAGTATTTCTTTATATTTATGGATTTCTCTTTACAAGATGTTTGATTAAGAAAACTTTAGAAATTGGTATTATTACATATTACGAATACACGTTCATATTATTTCAAGTTTATTAATTTATATTTTAAAATTAATGTTAATAATGCTTAAGTAAATCAGTTAATCAGAGTTAAGCCTTTCTTCTACAAATGTCTGTTGATTTAATTAAGTAGCCAAAATTAAGGCGATGGTTCCGCAGTGCCACATATATAATATAATGTGGCTAAAAACAGTGCAGTTTTGAGCTGCCAACTTTCAATTGTAACATAAACACTGTTAGTATAGAGTTACGTCTATTTTATTTGAAATTTTTTAGTCGGTTTATAAAAAACTTTTTATTTTGAGCTGTGCTTTTCTTTGCAATATAAAAATTAATCTCTCTTAAAATTACTATGCTTTCTTAATTTACTGATATTAGTTTTCTTTTCCTTTTTTTAAATCACTTGTAGTTTACAATTGATGTCTATAAAATTTGATGAGATTTTATTTATTTCTTTAAACTGGCACTTATCTACAGCAATTACGGTGGTGTGCATTTTATATAAAAATAAAATGTGAAAAAAAACAGCGATACAAGAAATAAAAATCGAGAAAGATCAAACTGCAAAAGATTTTTAGTCTGTTGCGTCTGTTGATTTCATTTTTGTTGTTGTTGTTGTTTTGCAGTTCATTTTGGTTTTTAATAGAAATCAATGACATGGTGGTCTAAGCCAATAGTTTTGGGACCATTAAAAGACCAATAATCTACGGCAACAATTTCTTGCCACAATTACGGCTCCAATTCTAGGCCTTACAATGCAAAAGACTATTTTCAACGGCTTTTATTGTTGTTGTTGTTGTTGCAGCTAATGTTTAATTAAGGTGATTGGTAGTGTTGACTCTGTATGTTACAGTTGCCACTTACAACGTTGTCTGGTGTTGTTTGTGGTTGCAGAATTGAATGTTATTGCAACAAAAGTGTTGAGTAACAACTGAACGACACACTATGAAGGTAAGAGCAACGGCTACAACACCAGCAAAATAAAATAAACACAGTCTGTGTCAACAGCAATTGCTGACATTGTGGCTGACACAAATTGTCGGATCCAGAACACAAAGCCAAACTTAAAACATTTCTGGAGAAAAACAAAAACAACTAAATAATTTTTAAGTTAATTGAAGGGATTGGATACGAATTAAAATAAATTATTTTTATGTTTGTAACAGAGTTATCCGAGGAATTTTGAAATATTTAAAATCCGCACTTATGATGTCACTGATCTAATCCCTTTAATATTATAAATGAGAAAGTTTGTATATTTAGATGTTTGAATGTTTTTCCACTATAAGTCGATAACCGGTCAACTGGATTGGATGGCATTGAGTAGTTAGATAGTTTTTGACCCAGAATGAAATATAGAGTAAAAACGGCACATATTGGTATTTTTTAAGTCTTTTTTTCCTAACTTGTTTATACCTTCTGGGGGATAAAATAAGGAAAATTTGGTACTTACTACCTTTGATACTTATTATTTTTTTTCATAAATTTGGTATACAGACCGCTCATGCCCTTAGTCACATGTAGAATGAACGAACTCATTACCGTAAATAAATTACAAATTGCGTAAAAGTATTATTTAGTTTTATAAAAAACTTATAATTAATTAAGAATAATTCTATCACAAAGTAAACAGAATATTTCATTAAACTGTTCACAAAAATATTTCTCGTATTTTATGTTATTATTACGAATAAATTATTACAGAAAACTTAATAATAATACATTAAAATTTATTATTCCGCGTTTCCTGATTTATTTATATATTTATAACTTCAGTCATGGTAGTGTGTAAATATTAAAAAGAAAAAACATATACAAAAGAAAACTCTAAAAATGTACTTAATCCTTCGTCTGGCTCATGAGTCTGGCCAGACCTTTTTCATTTTGAAATGTTATTTTAATATATTTAATATTAAGTTAGAGTCTTAAAATTTCGGATACTCTCCTACAATTAAGTTGGCTATAAACATTAAACGTAATAAGTCCTGTAAAGGATATAGAAGGAAACTTATTCGAATATTTTACCTGACACATCACTTTCGCAACACATGTGTTCTAGTTAGACCCAAATATATTTTCTACTGAAGATGCTGTATTTGCTAAAGTTTTCTATTTGTTTTAATTATTTTTGTTCAATTACTTATAATTATTAATAAATACTCGTATTGGCTGAATAAAGTTTTTACTTATTTCACATTATCTGCAGGTAATTTCATACGGAAAAGAAATAATATAATTAAATACATAAATTTTCGAAGATGATTTTTTATTCCTTGTAAGTTTTGAACAAAATGAATGCAGAATTTGCATATTTTTTTACTTGACGTTAGAGAGGTTCAAATTCGCATATTTACATCCGACGCTGAAAAAGATTTGGTCATAGAACCAAAAGAGTCGTGTGATTCTGTGGATAATGACGAATAACTATGTACATACATAAACTGGTCAAACAAACTCTTCCGGTGAATATTTCTATGGTAAAGATGGAACAAAATGTTTGAATACGCCTGCGTGAATATAATGTTATGCTTTTCCGAGCTGAACAAATGAACATGGATCTATTCCAATTGAAGTGTTCAAAAGATTTTCCACACCAAATATAATCATCAGTGAAACAAATTGGTATGGAAAATATTAAACCGAAAAACATGCATTTTTCTTAAATTTGTTGTGCAAAGAAATGGTAAGAAAACATTCTAAAATAGATTATACTCGTATATGTTTCAAAGGTCATAAGTCTATTAAATACTCTCATTTATAAGTAATAAAACGACCTTAGTTTTCAGTTCTTATAAATAAAAAAAATGAGTTAGGCCCTTTAGATATGTATAGTATAGTATATTATATGTATATTGGATTATAATTATTAAATATGTCTACAGATAATATTCACATTTAATTAAATAAATTGTTTTTTTCCGAATTAATTTTATCAAAAATCAAAGTGAGTCTGGCTAGACTCATGGGTTACAAATGTGAAAATAAGACGAAGGGATACATCAATCCCTAGGCGTATCAGAAATACGGTTAATACATAATTTCTTGATTTAAGTAATAAGAAGTTATTTACTTTTCGTTATCTAATCATGATTAGTTACATGGTGTCAACGGAACACAATTGATTTATTCGGCCTTATTACGAGTGTCGTTATCGACACTCCAGTGTAAAACATATAGCGAACGTTGTCATATTTTACAGATTTCGTCATGAGAATTACACTCGTAATAAGCGCGATTCTGTTTAAAACTTTCAAGAGTCACACTTTTATTAAAATCGGCAAATAAAAATTAAAAATTATTATATAATTTTTGTTCATTTCATGCTTTAATTTGTTACGAGTATTTATGTGTGTTCGTATGCATTGATTATATATTTCAATATTAATGTATGTATGTATTTATCTGCATATAAAATTTCGATACCGGAAGAACTTTTGAAGTACTACTTTGGTGAAGAATACTAACAAAATTGTTCTAAGTACTTTACACAGTGTACCACTTGATGTCAGCTGTTCAAAAGTATTCAGTGTTTTTTACTTCCATAATACGAGTTTGTTCAATGTCATCTTTCAAATATTTCAATTGTTTTTGAAACAAAATTTGTCAACAATTGAATATTTTTATCGTCGCTTAGACAGCCGAAGAGACAACTGTCAACAGCAAAAAAAAAAAATATCTTGAAAGTGTTAACAACGAGAAAAGGAAATAAAATAAATGCAACACAAAAGTTGTCAATTGACAGGAAAAGTTATTCTACCTCTATTAACAGCCAATAAATGCAACATGTTGGTTTTTCATACAACTGCTCATATGTACGAGTATGTGTAAAAACATGTGATATACATTTAAGTACATACAAATATATAAAAATATATTAAGATATTGATAGGAGAATTCACCATGCATGGAAACTAAAGATTTGAATAAGGGGACTTTTAATATGCATATTTTTTTAACTAACACCGGCATTTAATTAAATTTTTAATTGACTCAGGTTTTTAATTATATCAAAATAAATAAAAATTTCAATCTTAAAGTATAAAATTATTTATATAATATTAAAGTTTTTCCAATAGGGATGATATGATTTTGATCTGTCATTTGTTTTTCATTGTATTCAGTAGTGTTGACAATTTGATCATGGAGAGATATACGCAAGAACAACCTTTACAAATTATTCAGTTTTATTATCAAAATAATCGTTCTCCAATTACGAGTTTTCGTGCGCTTTTACCATTTTATGGTCGTAATAAGTGTGCTCGCTATTCGTCGAATTGTTGAAAATTTTTTGCTTACGTTTTCTTTGCATAATGTTCAAGTGGCAGTAAGAGAAAGAACCGCTCGAAGTAATGCAAGTATTGCTGCCGTTCAGGAAAGTGTTCCTGCAGAAGAAGTCGTTGAGGCCTTTTGAATGAAGTTTTATTTATAACTTAATTGTATCGATTGTACTTCACATTAAATAAAAAACTTTTGAATTTCCTATCAATAAGAGTGTTTTTTTTTTAATCATATCACACTTATTGGAAAACCTTATATTATAAAAATTATTAATAGATCAATCAACTATTTGTTTAATTCAATAAGGTTAAGTCGGTAAAAAATTAATTGTAGAGAATACCAGTGAATTAAAGAAAATGCTCTAATTGCCACTTCTGCAAATAAACAAGTGAGATTAAACAAAATTTTTTCTGTTGATATGAAACAATGCGAGTTCGGCAAGAATGTCAAGGTTTCTGATACCGACAGTTACAAATAAGTCTAAAGAAATGTAGCTATTAAAGAATTATGAGGCCAAAAAATGATGCTTCCCTGCAAAAATTTTCTGCACAAACTCGACGCAACACGACAATAAGTTTATTCGCTATGGCGAGCAGCGAAAACGTAAAATACCGGTGATGACGAAACCGCCATTATGATGTTCGAATGTTGACTGGGCAAGATCTGATGCTGAAAAAGGTGATGTCTTCGTTATTCACTTGCAAAATGTATTCACTCCAAATATAAATCCTGATATTATTGAACTGCCACCAGTCGTCGCTGTACCAGCCATTCCGCTGAGATTTCATATTATGGAGATTGAAAAGACTTTTGCTGTCCCAAATTTTGAAAAAAAACACCAAATGTGGATAAAATAAGCAATAAAATGTTTCAAGAACCACCATATGTCGCAAAAAGATTAATCTTTTTCATTTTTAATGGAATTTTACGGCTACAATACTACCTAATAGAATGGAAGGTTGAATCTTATCGGCCCATAAGCTTAATGCATTATTAAGAACAACCTGTCCCCAATATTGAGTACCAATGAATGTATTCGAGACCATCAATTCGGTGTTGGGGACAACATAGCACTATCGAAATAGTTCGAAATACTTTTGAAGAAAAGAAATATTGCTTCGCACTTTTCATTGTTATTACAATAGCGGTAAATTTTCCATGCCTGTATGAAGTTAAAGCGATGATTTCAGCTGAAAACTTCTTTAGAGAAATCACATAAATTACTAACACAGGGTTTTGAAAGACATGACAGCACTAGTTTATTCTAATACCATTAAACTGTTTCCAACGATCAAATAAACTCCACGTGCTCTGGAAATTTTCTCTATAAAAATTATTTAAAAGTTTTAATTGTTTTTCTAAATGCGTTTCAGCCGGAAGCTTCTTTGAACTTTAACATTTGCTTTCATTATTTCGTCATATGAAATAAAAAAAGTTACACTGAAATAATTTTACACGAGATGCAAAAAAATTTGTTAAATCCAAACTTGCGAAGACATGTAATTTAAATCAATAAATCTATTTTTAATTATTTTCTAACTTAGGGCTTTTTTAATCAATCCACATAAACATCGTCTTATATGGAAATGGTATCTATGTTATTGCTAAACATTATAATTATTGGATTTCTATATGGAAACCGATCAGTTGCTTGATATTGGAATGGCGGAGACCCAACATACAAATTCACTTAAACGAATGAATCAATGCCTTGAAATTAGGTGTGGGTTACTCCTAAAGAAAAATACAGCTTTCAGAAAAATCTAGTGGTAATTGGAAGGATATTATTAATAATGACATAACTGCGCAAATACGGAATGTTTTAAAATTTGTTGTGTGTTACTCCTAGACGAAAATACAACTTCCTTCAAAATCTTGTAGGACGGCAGAAACGGATACCTGCCATACAAGTAATTATGAATATTCAGATATATGAGAAACTAAAAGAGTGAATGTCTTGAATATATTCACGTGATTTACTGCAAGGAAATCTTAAAGCGATAGAAGGAGAAAAATGTTACCACATGCAAAGATATATTGTATAGAGAAGCAAACCCGACTTAGCTAGTTTTCAATAAATATCTTGAACGCACAGTGGTCCTTTAATATCCATTCAAAGTGCATAAGCATTGTGTGGTGTTTGCTGAAGTTGTTGGTGATTTCACTAGAGATAAAACTATAATTTTTTTTTTGTAGGACCAGCACTCAGAGAACTAGAGAGAACGGGATAGAGTAGATGGTAAAATGTAGAAGAAAGCTTAAATGATTTACAGCTCTGCTATTGCACGTTTTGTAAATTTAATTTATTTGGAGCAGTTTTGGTGTTAAAGAGATGAATTAAATTTCTTACGCTGTGTAAGCAGAAATTTTTATTAATTGTATACATTAGCTTGGAACTGTACCAATCGCTGCCGTAACTGTTTTTTGTTGTCAACGCGCTAACTACTTTAGGCAACACTACCCTAAAATTAGGAACTGGGATCGGTACCTGGCCTAGGCAAGTCAATCAGTCTCATAAATTTCTCGGATATGCTTTACTGTGGCATTGCATTAGATGTTGTTAAAAAGTTTAAGTGATAAAGGCATAGAACATGTCAATAAAAACTGGTCCCAGCTAATGTACAGTACAGCAACCTCATTCGTTGGATAGCAGAGCAAAAGGACAATTCAAACAATAAATAAAATTAACACCAGGGGCGATGCAACACTGCTCTAAAATTCACAAAGCGAGCAATAGCAGAGTTGTAAAAGAAATTGCCTTCTTCTACATTCTCAACATCTATATTCACTACGAAATTGGTTTATCCTTAGTTCTGGAACAATGCATTACATTAAGTACAAACAAAAAAAAAAATACGGTCACTCAGCTTAAACGTAATGTATTTGATATATAAATGGAGCAGTAAATTTCCGGTATTTTTGGTGCAGTTATGACGAATTCATATGTCATACATTTTGCACACGAACGAACTCATAACTCATAATAAACGAAATTTTTTAAGAAAAAGTATTTATTATAAAAAATTGTTTATAAAGGTTTTTTTTTAATTATAATCGAAAGAAGAATCACTAAAATGCTGATACCGGTCACTTTTAAACTTTAAAACTTATAATGCATTTTGATAAGTTTATATCTTCTGAGATATGACTATGTTGCAATAAAGGAGCGATGTATAAAATATGTGTGTATGAACACATGTTTGTAAAAATTTTTTGATGATAATTATTTTCTATCATCTGATCGCGTTATTTAATGATTTGTATTAAGTTTTTTATTTTCAAATAAGTTTTTTTTTTTATTTACAAATAAGTTTATTTTAATTTGGATACTAAATATATAGTTTTTTTTATAATTAAGTTGGAAATGGTGTTACATCTTTTTAAAATCTACCATCAATTGTTCGATATTTTCATGGTAATAAGATCGTGCAGTAGGCTTTTAAGTTTTATTTTCAAGGTTTTGTTTTTTTTCTGTTATTGGAAATTGGCAACAGTGTTGGTAACAAACAAACTTGACGACGTGCTTTATTGACATTTTTATATATTCATACAAAAATTTATAAGAAAATTATAACTTGGGCGGTCATTAACAACGTGTTAGAGATGTTAACAATGATACACATTTTACAGTATTCTATGCGATCAATGCAATGAATTTAAATGCTAAAAGAAACTTTATGCGATATTTTAATTGTTTGTACATTTAGGAAATTTCTTTATTTAATGGGTTTATTAATTTTTTCCTTATTGTGTTTATTTCCGCTCTCTTGATGATTTTCATTGTCATATCGCAGAATTGATGTAAATCATATTTTTTCCATGGTATATTTTGCTGTTAATTACTTTGACAGTTGGGGTCATTTCCTGGCCAATTGTTTAATTAACACGAAGAAAAAAATCTGTAGTTTGTTGGAAAAATTATGAAGGGACAATAAGATAATAAGAGTTTTTGTTGTTGGCTGTTTAACAAATAAAAATTAAAAGATGAAAAAATATGAGTATTTATACAAAACTCTATCTTATTTGATAGAGTATATCGTAATAAAGGGAAGTATTGCCAATCAATGCATGTTAATATACAAACAAACTTTGCTAAAGAATTAAATTTATTCCACCGAATTTGATACACCCAATTTGCTTGTGATTAGGAATTTTTAAAATAGAAATTATATATGTGCTTCTTTGATGAACAGAGAGATAGATACCTACAAAATGCACAGAAAAAGTAATTAAATCTATCCCCAGGTTAGGCAAAAGTATGTTAAATGCGGATTAAATATATAAAGATTAATTCAAGTACGGAAAAAAAATAATTCTATCTCTTATTAAGGGTAAGCCGGGCTTAAGCTATGAACTATTTGGAGTTTAGTCCAAAGAAATTTCGTTAAAGTAAATTTTTATATAAATATTTTTTTATTAGAAAGAAAACTGCAGAAGATCATCATTAATGTTGTAAGTGAAGGATATTCAATTGCTTAATTGAAGCTGTTTTGATTTGCAGAGAGGTCTAAGCAGACACAAACTTTAATGATGAGACCGGTCAACCTTTCGAGCAGTCAAAATGTGTCTATGCCTGTTCTGAAATTTTCCTTCTAATGAAAAATTATTTAAATAAAAAATAAATTATGCAAACTCCAGCCTGAAAAACTAAAGTTTCTTTGGACAAAAAAAATATTAGTTCAGAAACGTTGGTCGGCTCTGAATTGGATTGCATTAATTCACGTGCAACACAAACCTGCTTCCCACTAAATATATCACAGATTTTTTTTTTTGCCTTAAATCAAGCTTGTTGCTTATTGAAATCAGGCCAAAATCCTGGAATAAAATAAAATTAATATTTTTTATATTTACCCAGCAAAAACTTTGGAAAATGTTGGAACTACCCAACAACATACCGTCCGAATTACTCCACAGTGGTGACAAAAGTTGTTTATTTGTAAAGGCCCCAATTCACAGTGTTTACTTAATTAATAAAGATTTTTCATACAAACATCATGAGTTTTGCTATAATTATTAGTTAACTAACTGCAAATTTTTTGTTTTATTTATTTTTCAAGTTTACAAAAAAGACATTTTAAGTGAGTAGAACACTTGACATAAAACACATTTGGAACATGTTCAGTACTCAACAGATAAAAATGAAAATTTTAAATTGTTCTTTGTAAGTAAATGTGGCAAGTACTTGCCTCCAATGAGCTCGTATGTAAGGATATGTTCATTAGGATCATTTCTAAATAAATTTAATACTTTTACTTGTTGTTTGAATTAAAAATAATTTTTTTTTTTCATTTCTGGTATTGAACAGAGGCAGCTAAAAATTGTAAATCGACGCATTACGCAGCTCAGGCTTATGAATATAATTAGAGAATAGTGCAGCTACAGACACAATAAATTATTCTGAGAGTAGCTGAGAGCGAGTGAAATTATCGTCTTGATTCAATATTTTTTACTAGAATTCAAAATTTTAAACTAATTTTAAGAAACACCATATTTAATTTTATAAATTAGTCTCGCTTGGGGATTGTTTTAAGTTGAGTTTAGTAATATTTGTACTAAAAGTTTTACACACAAATTGTACTAAAAGTAATTAGCAGCAACTTTTAAGTCGCAAAACACTTTTCAATTGTCCTTTTCATAAGTTATATTTTTTTATAAATTTCCCTTGAGTTTATAGGACTCCTAAATATTTTCGGGTAATGCGATAGATGTAGATTGTACTGATTAGCAGCGAGCCGACACTCATGTTTTTTGGTAGCTGCGTTCGAGAAATAGCAGAAAAAGCTCCATTTAGCAATACCCAGTTGATGTAGTGATAGGAAATTGAATACACTGAGTTAGTTTTAATTCATGCTAAACTCGTCACTCTGTGCTTTTATAGCACTTTATTTATCATTGTATAAAAGTTTTTTTTTAGATTTTTTAAAACAAATTAAGCTTAATATTGTAATACAACAATTTATCAATTAAAATTGTTTGATATAAAAAACTCTTAGAGATTTAAAGCCCTTATTTAATTCATATTTACTAAAAAACCCTTTCGCTGGACTTCCCACTATCATCCAATTATAAATTATTTGTACAGCAATTAATAATTTTCTGTGGATGAGATTCTGCTGTCAGGGGGCACTCTCCTCGTAACACAGAATGCGTGTAGATCTATTTATTTCAAAAACTCAGCAGTTAAACAAGTCATTTGATATTCCCATATTTAATTAAATGTCTCATATTAGCGAAAATCACATGTAAACTGAAAACGGTTGAGATTTGAAAATTATTTTTGCCGAACTTTGACTTTTAATTAAACATAAAATATGTGAATCCAATCCAATTTGTGATGTATATTTGAATAATCAAAGAGAAACTAAACGGTTTTAGTAGGTCTGATTTTCAGAAAGAATATAAAAATTATTTAAAAGCTTATTATGTAGTATACGGTTTGTAAACTTTTCATAAGCCGTTTATTTGTTCATTGGATGCAATTAGAATTATATGTCTAACATCTATATTTGATTTAATACGCTTGAATCTCTCACGCGTCTACTTTCTTTTAGTAGCTTGTAAGAAAAAGTCAAGTTTCGCATGGAACTGACACCAGTGAAATACAAAATGGCAATAAATTTTTGAATGTCTATGTCCAAACAAGTTGGAACACATGCATTTATTCTTATTATTATTTACTTATACTTACCTAAATTATACTTACCTTACCTTATACTTACCTAATGCTGTTAATACCTATATGAATATAAATTGAATTGCTGAAACCATAGTATATAATTAAAAGGTAACCCTTAAATTTAGTACTTATAAATCGTTCCAACTGTCAATTCAACATCGGTTCCTCCAAAAGGGAAAACCGAATATGTAGATACATTAAATCAGGCATTCGCCTTTCACACTTGTAACCCGATAGTTGTAATACTTACATTTATAACCCAGATTTCAAGAATTGTAAATTTATCAACTGGATTTCAATAAAACACATTGAAGAAAGAAATCATCCACCTTATTATTTTCGTTCCTGGTATTATAATCCACATTGAGTGATTATAATAATCATGTACTAATAATCAACCAGTCCATATAATAAGTCTATTTTCCACTTCACTACTAAAGTACTTGCAATGTGATAAAACAGACACATATGGACTAGATTATCTATCTGCTGTACATTGTTACAGATAAGCTTATAATGATAATGAAATCTTACCGAAGAAACTTTTTTCTAGCTACGCTAATACGTAAACATTCCTTAAGTAAATATTCAAGAAAATAAAAATTACTAAGAATACAAAAAATATTTTAATTTGTATATCGTTTAGGACCAAGCTATACTCTTCTATCTGTCAAAAGTCGCTCGTATTCAAATCCGTTAGCAGATGGAACGGCATAAATAACCGATGATCATGTATGAGTATATAGTTTTTAAAATTTTCAAACATGAATGGTAAAGATCTACTGATGAATTGGTATTTAGCAAGCGAAGAAATGCATATAGATTAATTAACCCATAACAAATAGTAATATTTTAAAAATCAAAAAAATTTATTTACTAGTTCAGTGTTTATCTAAATAATGAGTAAACGTTTTGTCAAGTTGTGCTATCGGTCGTGGCTAGAAAGAATGTATATAACTGTGTAGTGGTTTATTTCCTTACTATGTGGTTCTTGATATTGCTAACCACCTTTTATTTGCGTATTTTCCCGTCTATATGAATGATTTGGGGTGTTCACACTGTAGTCATACCAGTCATATTGTCATAATTTCTTATTATTTTACAATGGTTTAAAAAAATTGTTGTTGTGCTTGAAGCAAAAAAGTCATAACATAATAATATGACTATTAAAGTAAATGTTTATGGTTTGGTTTAACAGTAGAAACCTTAGTCGAGCAGCTGAAACTATTCAGTCGATCCGGCGATAATATTTACAAGCCGCCGCTACTTATAAATATCACAAGAATAAGAATATGTGTTTGTGTGAGTTATCTGCCTGCCAGCTTGTAACCGACTTTCCACTTGCCGCGTCCAAAAAATATATAAGCTCATATTACGCGCAATAGTTGCTTTTGTTTATATTTATTTCAGCAAGTTCGAACAGATCAAAAACAATTTGAAAATTTTAACTGATAATGGACATTTTAAGAGGTTTACAAGAAATTTGTTATTTTCTTTATTAAAAAGTGGGACTGAACTAAAAAATATTTACTTTTAAGCTAAAATACAAAAAGAGAAAAATGACGATCTAAATTTAAGAACAAAATTCTTGAATGTAGATTCAGATTTCGATCTTGAAATTTGGTCAGTAAGATTTGACATACTCAAATTTAAGCATAAATTCTTAATTTTTAGAATGAATTTTAAAAATCAAAAACGTAATCTTAATTTTAAGATCGTATTCTTAAATTTAAGAATATATTCTTAAAGTTAAGATTTCATTCTTGATTTTTTCGAAATTTAACATCAATGAAAGTGTATGGTGTTATAAATTGTAAGCCGCTGAACAAAGACAACGTATTTAAAAAAAAAAAGTGAAAAAGAAATATTAAATTATTGTAAAAGGCAATTAATAATGGAAAATCAGAACACAGATGAAATGATGTTTATAACCATACCAGTGAGTGACGATTTATTACCGCTGGCAAATCGACAATATGATGTGATCAGCACGCCGGAGGAAATTGCATCAGATGAGGCATTGTTAAAAAGCTTTCTACAAGAGTTTTAAATGGAATCTGTTTTCAAGTATCGCAAGGGTAAGTACTCCTTCTTATCTATTTATATATATGTAAATAGGTAAAAAAACGTGAATATTAAAAGAAATAGTTGCAAATAAAAAATTGTTCACATTCATAAATTTATTTAACCACCTGTTATTGGACAGTAAATTCATTTGTTTCAGACTCAAAAGTGACTTTTAAAAGTTTGCAGTACATGAAGAAAGAAGATATAAAGGAAGCAATTCCTCCTTTTTTTCGCGAAAAGTTGTTTGGGTGAAAAAAGTAGGAGGTAATAACAAAAAAAGAAAAAAACAATAAGTGACTCCACTAATAAGTTTGCTTTTAGTTTGGAATAGACGAAGATACGCTTTCAATGCCATCAAAGGTAGGAGAATGGCTGAAAAAATGTAAGGATACATTTTCCAGACCAACTTCTTCAGTAAACTCGGCAGTCAATAAAAAAAATGTCTTAGCTTCCACTTTTAAATATATATTATATATATATTAAATTATATAATTATAATTAAATTATAATATATTATACATATTTAAAAAATTAAATTATATGTATATCAAATGTATTATACACATACATATGTAAATATTTCAATAAATAAAAGTTTTAAAAAATAAAAACATGTGTTTGATTTCGAATTCGGATAAAAACGAATAAGACTATTTTCAAGAACACATTCTTAAAACCGATCTTAAAATAAGAATTTTTCAAGATTATATTCTTAAATTTTTAAAAATGTGATCTTAATTTAAGATTTTTATTAAGAAAAAAATCTTGAATTCGATCTTAATATGAGAATTTATTCAAGATTACAATCTTAAATACGATCTTAAAAAAATTAAGATTTTATTCTTGAATTAAGAATTTTCGCACTTAAAAGACTATTAAGATTGAAATGATTTGATTTTGAGCGTAAAATCTTAATTTTAGCACGTTTTTTCCCTCTGTGTATGCGCACTAATCCGACTAAAAAATGTAGTGTTGTTAAATGTTTTTGTTATCATCAGTTGGCACAATTATGACTTGTCATATTATGGTGTGCTATTATTTTATGATATATGACTTTATGACTACATAGTGAATACCCCAATTGTTTCTTTTCATGACACAATGAATATAAGGAAGGTATGTACATAAATACAAACAAAAGCAACTCTGCATTTTGTTTTCCTGATTTCGGAAGTCAGATGTATAAATATGTTTCAAACTGTGACAAAAATATATATACATACATATATAAAAATTATTTATACATATAAGACAAAAAAATCAAATAAAACATTTGCTATTTAATTTTTTTTTAAGATTTCTCTGCATGATTTTAGTGTGGTATTATCTTTGCGAAATTAAAAAAAAGGTTCCTTTCCAAGAACTCTAATCTTTTTTACATATCACAGCCATTTTGCGCAAATACAAAATCATAATGATTTCGTATTAATTGTCAAAAATTTTACAATTTTCTTAATAAATGAAAATTTTTTTGATTTAAATATACAAATTAAAATTTGCCACCTAATATAAAAAACAATTGGTTTACGACAATTGTCAGCTTTGCTTGTAAGACTACCTAATAGTTATTCTATCATGGTCAAAGCTATCACCTTGTTGGTGTTGCCAAAATTGAAAAACAAAGTTCTTGTTGAAAACCCCGATATTAATAAAGTTTTACTTAAATTTAGAAATGTTTTTAAACAATTTTAAAGGAAGTTTTTTTTTTTCATTGAAAATTTAAACAATGTCTTGTTTCTTAAGTGAAGAAATACGGTATAAAATTTTACACCCTGTGGTATATCTTATATTGATAAAATTCTCCAAATCCTACTCTATTTTATTAATATTTATGTTTGAAATCGAGTTTTCTGATAACAATAAAAAAAACCATAAATCGATCCTTATAAAGGTTCTTCTTGGCATTAATAAACAAAAGTCAGAACAAAAGATGCCAAGGAAATTAATATAAAATTAACAAATTTAAACACTAAAGAAAATTATTACAATTCATTTGGAAATTTTTCAAAACTACAACAAAATGCAGCAATACCTGAAACATGTGTGGTCTGATTCTTTTGATAGATTTATAAGCTTTTCAGTTGGATTTCATGTTTTTTTCTGTCTCTGATTATTTTTTTTTTTTTTTTTTGGCAAACATGAAAACGAACATGATTCTCAACGACAAGCCTTTTTTATTGTCTTGTAGTGATTTTTTGGCTGGGTGTTTAAACTTTAAAGCAAAAAAGAAATGAAACGGACCCCTGTTACAAAACAAGCAAAGGCGAAAACTTAAATAAGAGACGAACAATAAAAAAAAACCCAAAAGGTAAATAAACAAAAAAAAATAAAAATATAAACTGTAATCGATTGAACGTGTTCAACATCACATGAATTACAATTACGACACCTGTTGCATGCCGCCAACAAAATGAATGAAACGAAAAAAAAAACAACATCAAGCGCATACACATTAGCACCAATACAAAAAAAAAAAAAAAAAAAAACAAATCGGTTTCTTAATACATTTTGACTTTAAAATTGAAATCGGAATGTTTTTGTACGAAAACAACTGCAAAACTAAATAAGAAACCAATGAAACAGAAAACATTAACAGAAATTCATTGTCGTGGGGGGAATAAACAACAATAACAACACAATTCGTAATATATTGAGATTCACCTAAATTTTGCCACACTTTGGCATAAATTCAAGCGCCATGAATTTGTAAACAGAAAATAAAAAACTGCATCACCATCATTATGATCATCGTATTTTGCCAACCAAAAAATTAACCCACCAACTCTCGTCACTGTTTGCAAACCACTGGCATTTTCAATTTTTTCTTACTTGCTGTTGGCCCCATTCCTTATTATTATTCAGTCATTAACACACTTCAATTGACGTTTTTCATCATTATCATTGATCCATAATTAAAACATTAACTTATTTCTTATTCCCAAATAAAAATTTGTATTTTTATTTAAAATTTTTTTATGATAAAATTATTTTTAATATTAATTATTACATTTTATTCGAGCAACTACTCAAGAATTAATATTTTCAAAATTAATTTGCTTGTTATGATGACTTGGTTTAGCATAAAATTAAATGCAGCATATAGATTAGTTAATAATGATATCAAAGCCCTTTGTAATAATATTGCTTATCTAGAGTATAAAAGCTAACTAGTTTATGTTTAGGATAAGCTTTTATTCGTGCACAGAGAAAGCTGATTAGTTGTGGCAACCTTATTTGTTACCAACCGAATTGTGAAGGTTGCACCAACTATCATAGAATTCGGTTGCTGCAAATATAATTTTCGGATAGTACCACTGAATTTTCGGTTAAACGGAAGCTAATCGGGATTATTTACGTTCATTTTTATCCTTGAACACAATTGAATTGATATTTTTAATAGTTAACTAAATTAAATTGTTTTATTTACACATTTGAATTTAAAATTTTTTTTTTCCGTTATTGAGCAGACTTTTATGTTTGAAATCGACAAATATTGGGTAAGTACTTATTTTACTATAATTGGTTATGCCAACCCATATTCATTACCAATTATTTAGTTGTGCTCGCTATTTTGGAATTTAGTAGCAAAAGAATGCATTTGATTGACCCAACCAATTTAAGAATTCTCATTATAATTATGATCATGGAATTTTGCTTGGATCCATAGAATATTGTTAGCAGTAACCGATATGAAGTCTATGCAACTGATATTCTATTGGCATAACCTTTTTCCAACCATTTTCTTTTGTGGATGCCCCAATGCATACTACTGTGAATTTTGCAGTGTTGCAACAAAAATTGTGTTATGTGGAATAGAATTTCAGTGTAAATATCTCTAGCCATTTGACAAGCAACTTAAATGCAACTTTAAAAATTTTCAGCATCAATATCATTATTATCGCTGATTACACCACTCAATAATTAAAATGCTCTAAATTTTAAAAGGCCTGGTATTTGTTTGTATTTAATTGAAAATACGAAATTCCTATTATATATAATATAGCTTTCTCTTTCCATTAATTTTTCTATAAAGTCAGAAAATCTGAAAGAAAATGGTCGTATATGGTTTTAAAAATATCGGAGGGCATATTATTAACTTTGGCACTCGAACAATTTCAAATCAAACGTAAGCATGCATGTACGTACATAACTTTTCTTAAGATACACGTATTAGACAAAACTTAAAAAAAAAAACTTATCAAGCACAAACAAAAATGTGGCAACAACAACCATAAGTTTAAATTTTGAAAACCACAAAAAAGTGTGGGCCGATATTTGTTTTAGTTTTTAATATAAATTTACACAGACTTTATATTCTAAGAACACTTAACACAAATATATTTGAAAATTATACGATTAAAGCAATACATTTTTATAATCATGAATATTTTTGTGAATGTGATACAATAAATAATCACAAGTCATAGTTTCGTATCGACTGCAACTTGTCTTGACTTGAAGACTAGACACAAGACAGGTAAAAGACATCGTTTCATACACAAATCACAAGATACAAAAATAAAATTGTTATAATTTGTGAGTCAATTAAAAACCATTGTGGTTTATTGGCTGTTGTTCTTGTTGCTTCCGTTAACCTTTTTTATTTGTTTTTTTTTTTGTTCTTTTTGTATTTAAACAGTTCGATTAACTAATATTTTATTTTGGATTCAATGATCTCATAGATACGCTAATATTTGTAAATTTGTTATTTTAATAAATGACATGTCCAAATACAAATGTTGACATATTTCCATATATTTTATTGTGGAGTTCCTATCGATTCTGTCAGAAATGTAATTTCTGTTATTTCATTTACTTTTTGGTTGCTTAGATTAGATGGCTGACTAATGCAAAACATTGATCTGATTTTTTAGTTTGGAACTGCCCGAATAGAATCATGAACAATTTTTTTTTTTTTTTTAATAGGACCAGCACTCAGGGGATGACCTACGTATGCAGTGCGTTGTGCCGGAACTCAGGGAGAGGGATAGGGTAGAGAATATAAATGTTGAAAATTTAGAAAGCTTAACTCTTTTACAACTCTGCTTTGCGCGTTGTGTTAATTTTTTTTATAGCAGTTTTGGGGCGCCTCCGGTGTTAAGTAGACGCAGTAACTTTGTTAAGCTGTGTTAGCAGGCATTTTATTATTGTTTTACTTCGCCGATGATTCTGCCAACCGACGAAGGAGGGCGATGTTGTGTACGTTAGCTTGGAACAGAATCAATTTCTGTCGGAACTGTTTTTTTAGTGAACAGTGCTTTGCCTTCATCACTTAAATAGTCCGACAACAAATAATACAATGTCTCACTAATGTACATTAGAGAAATTAATGATGTTGATTGACTTGCTCTGGCCAGGGTTTGAACCCAGGCCCTAAGTCATTGTTTGCTTAGTAGTCAACGCGCTAACTACTTCAGCCAACACCACCCGAATTATTGACAAGTTCATGAACAGTATTAGATTTCCGGTCATCATATTATTATCTCCGGTGTATAATTTATCTCCTGTAGGGTGTGTTTTTACCGCAAGGGGTCTAATTCAAGGTAACTTCGGTGTCATCTGACATTTACACATGCCATTAGTGGCATGCCGATGCTGTTTACGTATTATCAACGAAAAACTGTTCGAAAAAGTTGAATCTCTTGCCATTTGATTTTGCGTTTACACAGTGGTATGCCACCTCACTTTTCATAATGTCGCCGAAGCGTTAACTTGAGTACATTAGTTTACTTCTTAAATTAAAAAAAAAATAACCAGAAAGAAAGAAAGAGAGCAGAGAGTTACCAAGTTTATCATATAGGCACATTTTTGAGGAAAGTGTTTACATTTATTATTATTTCTATTATTATTATATTGTTATTAAATTATTAATGCGCTATAATTAACAATCTCCCATTTTTATACGTATTTCAACAAATAAAACATAAAAATACATTTAAAATATTAAAACTTCAATTAGAATTTTACAGCGATCCGGTAAAGTTGCATTAAATTTTGAACATGGTAACATGCAACATCGTTTTGACATTTAGTGGCATGCAAGTGCCAAATTTTCAGTGGCTTGCAAAATCTGCTGCCACTGGAGCTGCCAGTTCGAAAATTTGTGTGTGTTAGTAAAAAATCTTGAATGTATTGAGTTTTTAGAACTGTAGTGGCACGTCAGTGGCATGTGTAAACGCTAAGTAACGATTTTATTGTCACGTAACATTAGCTAATCAATAATTTCAAATCAAGCTGTAATATAAGATGATGTTTTCTTTCGGAGACAATACGCCAACTCAGTTATTAGTCAGAATTATGGAATAATCCTTTATTACAAAAATAATCGTTAGTGCTCGCACAAAATATGTTTCCTATATTGATTGTTAGATATGCGTTTAATTCTCATATGTTTTTCGACAGTTTTAGATAATATAATCACAGAACCTTGAAACCTCTTATGCCAGTTATAGAAATTAATTCTTGTTTTATAGAAAGTTTCTCTTTAATACTTTTGCATCATTTTCGGATAATTCCATTTTTGTGGATCAAACCAATCTCGCTAATAGGCCCTAATTTTGTAAAACGCATCACCGAAGTGACTTTTATGTGGAAAGCAAAAACAAAAATTCAAATATTTAAAAATTTGTTTTTGTTTTTCTTACAATATCATCACCGACCAAACGCACAGAAATTAAGGCGTTGGTTGCGTTGCCTTCAAAAATTTAAAAAATTTGAATGAAAACAATGAACAAAATTTTTAAATATTTGAATTTTTGGTTTTGCTTTCCATATAAAAGTCACTTCACACTGAAAAAACAGTTTTACATAAATTCAACGAACACCCTCCCGTTCTTTGAATTAAATTCTTTGCAATGCAACGTATTATACGTTGTTTCCGTAAAATATTTCTTGAAATTCAAAGGTAAAATTTTATGTATTTATGAACTCAACGTTGAAACCATTATTTGATTTTATTCGTTGAATTAAACAATGAACTAGTTTTTTGATTTAACGTATAATACGTTGAATTTAAGAAACTCTTTCATTTATTTAAACACAAAATGAACAAATAGTTTGATTCAATAAACCTTGATTTTAAGTAATATTCGTTGATTTTGTCGTCAAGGAAGAAAATATTTTTTTTCAATGAACAAGTACTTTGATTCAAAGAACCTGTTTCTTGGTTTTTGTTCTACAAAGAAAATATATGCATAAAACAATCAGTTGTTATAGATCATTAAACAAACAAGGCTGCAAATAAAAAAGATAATAAATTTCAAAATAAAAAAGTACTAAAAAGTAAGTAAAAATTGAAAATTAGGACAGATATAGAAAGCTGAGAAAATTTCCTTTAAAATAAGCCCTCTCCCAGCGTTACAGGTCAACTATTCACCAATTGCAATGAATTGCAATGAATATTTCCAAAAAAAATAGCATTATTTTCGGATTTTTTTGGAAATATTCATTGCAATTCATTGCAATTGGTGAATAGTTGACCTGTAACGCTGGAAGAGGGCTTATTTTGAAGGAAATTTTCTCAGCTTTCTATATCTGTCCTCATTTATAGAAAATTATTTACCGAAATAATGGTTTTGGAGGTTTATATTAAAATAACAATAGTCCTGAGCACCAAATTTTCTCTTAAAAACCGGAAGCTCGATTTTGATTTTAGAACCATGGTATCTTTGGGAAAAGTTCTTAGAATTTTCCGTAGATTACGACCTTGCTAACGCTTTGTCATGTTTTTCGGTCCCGAACAAATTGACCCACCCTAATGTACATATATTAATTCGTCATATAAGAAAAATGCACGAGTTTTGTATATATCGATGCTATGAAAATAATTGTTTATTAGTTTTTACCGTTTCTTTAAAAAATTTCAGAAAATGTTACTTCTTGGTGGTTGGTTTCCATTGGACTTCCTGCAGACGTAGAGTGCGATGAACATTACGACAAAGTTTTCGGTGGTTCAGCACAAAGATCTTGCAAACTTATTGAGTGGGACTTACGCAATTTCTCTGTTTTTTTTTTAATTTTAAAATTTGTTGTTAATTAATGTACATATGTATATTATTGTATATTTTCTTTTTAAATAAAATAAAATAATTCAAATAATAAATTCTTATAAATCAACGAATGTTTTCATTAGATCAAGAAATAGGTTTCTTAAATACAAAGAACTATTTCCTTGAATTCAAAGTAGAGATACGTTGGGTCAAGGAATAAGTTCCTTGCATTGTATGGTTTCTTCACTTCAACAAACTGGTACGTTGAATTCAACAAGCCAATGATTGACATACGTTGAATTCAAAGAACCTGTTTTTTGGGTGAAAAAACAGGAATAAATTCGTTGAATCAACGAATTATAAAAAAAAATATATATAACTTTGGGACAATTTTAAGCAAAAAGTTCGTTTCATTGTCTACAATACACAAATTTTGGTGCATTTTTTATTTTTGATTTGGTGTAATTTTTTCATTTAAATAAAGTAAATAAAGTAAAATTTTTCTTTCATTTTAGACAAAAAAAGTGTATAAAAATGACATTAAGACATAAAAATTAACGTTTAAAATGCATATGTACACATTGAGAAATTATAATTTAGGACGGTGTTGTTCCTTCTGAAATACAATCAAGAATATTGTATTGCCACGAAATCCGTTTTTTTTTTTTTTTTTTTTGCAAAAGTTGTGTAAATTGAGTGTAAATTATATACGAGTATTTAATTAATAAAACTTTTTTGATAGATCAAAAGCAATGATTTTCTTTCTTTCCAAACTTCGAAGCACAAAAATAGATTGCTTTTTGCCTCGGGTTATTTAAAATTCTTCTGGTTTGAGAATTAAATATCTATCAAATATTTTTACTGTATTTATTTGCATGTATTTTACGGGCATAATATTTTAAGAAGACAGCAACTATTTTGCATAATATACTCTGGTTGTTGGTTACGCCAGATAGATCCAACCATTGATTGTAGGATTTTTATAAGAGAAAAAGTTACTACTGTAGGAAAATTGATTATCGATCGGATTTCCTTTTAACAATAAAAATTGACTGATCCCGAGAACGACTGTGGAATTTTTGTGGATTAGTACACATAATTTGATAAGTTGAACAATTATACTTCCTTATTTATTACTATAAACTTATAATTGGTTGGAGACAGTAAATAATTACTTTGACAATTACAATCAAATTTTAATTACAGTGAGTGAACAAATAAAATTTTAGCTGAGGCAGATGGTTTAAAATATGCTAACAGATATATTATTAAACTTACAAAAACTTTGTACTTGGAATGAAATAATACTTAATTTAATGATAGTTTAATAGTTGAAACCGTTTTTCAACTAATTTGTTCTCATTGTGTAAAAATATTTCACAAATATCAGATTTCAGATATTCAGATTTCGTTTAATTAAAAAGAAATCAATTCTTAAAAGAAAATACGTAAATTTAAGTTAATCGTACAGTAAATCGAGTGAAAATTACCTATTATCAGATTAACGATTACCGATTGAATAGTATTTTATTTAGTTGTCATTTGAATTTTGTTTTAATTTTACAAGTAGTTCCTGATAAACTAAAAATATAGAATACATTTTTTATATCGATTGTTATATTATAATATATCGCACCCTAAATGCAAAAGGGTCACAACTCAAAATTTTCCAAAACTGACTTTTTTCCATAAATTAATTCAGAGTACACATCTGTAACTACTGCAAAAATTTCTTTCACATCACTATCTCCTTAACTGGAAAAATACAGTTATGTCTAATTTTATGTTAAGTGTGTTGCTTCTGCACGAAAACAGTTTTTTGTCTCTCCTGAAAATTTTAGTATTTTGAGTTGTGACCCTTTTGTATTTAGGGTGCGATATGTATGTATGTATGTGTATATATGAAAATTAACAACAATTGTCCACACATTATCATGATTAAAACAATTGGTGGACGATCCTAAAACAAGAAGTTGCACGAATTTTACACAAACATTTTTTTATAAATACTAAACGTTTGTATGTTACTTTTCAGAGTGTAAAGTTTCTTGAAAAAAAAAACAAAATTATAAATAAATGAGTAGGTCGCTATTTTATGTAAAATTTTTGGGGTAAAAACAAAATTTCAAATGGATGATTCGAATTGTTAAATGAATGAACGAACAAAGGTTTTTATTTTTGTTGCACTTTATTGATGTGGCAACTTTTATTGGCGCCACTTTTACCCGCTACAACTTTTTTTGTTGTTAATTTGTCTGTTTTTATTTACTGTTTAAGTGTTAAGGCAGCCAATCGATAATTTGTAATTTTTTTATCATTTTAGAAACCAAGTTTACAAATAAAAACTTTAATAATGAATAAAAATATAACGAAACACAATTTGATGAGTTTAAATTTCAATAACGTATAAAATAATAGACTGTTACTAATGATCTGGCGAGTTGGTAATAAAGTTGATCTAAATATTTTTCAAATTAATATACATACATGTAACAAAATTAGAAATCTCCAAAAATTAAAAATTTCGTGCGTATTTACCTTGACAAATTTTAAGAGTTTCCGTGAGACACCTTTAATGTTTAACCGATTTGATTAAGACATCCTTTGTGTAATAATCGCTGGAGGATTGCGAATAAAAACCCACAAAATATTTCACAATTTCTTTTTATTAAATATGTTTCGTAAAATATTTGAAATATAAGAAAATATTTACAAAACAAAAGTGAAAGAAAAATGTTGCATCGGACTACGATACACCTCCTTCATTTGTCAGGGAGATTCCAGTTAGTTTTAAGACCTTAAAATCCCGTTTTTGAGTTTGATGATGTAAGTTCTATAATAATACACTTATCAGATATTATGAAATTTGGATATAACATTAACTGATAGAATACCCTGCAATAATTTAATAGTAACAAATACAACGACAAACACCTTATAGCACTCAATCGGCATAGGGTAAAATTTATGAATTTAAATTATCATGCTTTATTTTGTGTAGGCCGCCGCACCAAATTAAATCAAACAATTAATCGAAAAAAGTAAACAGTTTATTTGCATAAACAATATCATGACAACAAACGGAAAATAAACAACCAACGAAATTAGTTCATAAATTAACATCATAAATATAATTTTAACTTTAATGTGAAAGTGTGCCACTAATTAAAAAAGTATTTTCGAAATCAAGTGGTTTATTTATACAAATGATAAGCAGCAGTTACTTTTAATCTATTAAATGAGTCTGTATTGTTATATTATATATTAATGAGCCACCGCCAAATCTTTTCAGTTTTGCATCGGCTTATTTAAAAATTCGGTTTATATACATAACCTCCCTATTTCTAAAAATCTACTTTTAATGAACGGAGACATTTTGTTGACATTTAGCCAACATTCACTAGCCGCAGACCGACTGATTTGACTTCGGCTCAATTCGACTTTTAGCCACCGCCGGTGAAATTCGTAGTCACCCGCCGTATATGTATCGGCTTCATTCCCTATTCGTACGAGTAGAAGTAGTCGATCGTCATGCCTTCCTGTACTTACAACGTTAAAATATTAATCAATATCTACTGGGAATAGAACAAGATTTTGATTCTGCTAAGATTGATGATATCGTTGCTCTCAGAAGCAGTTGTATTTCTACTTTCAATCTTCTTTATCTTTATGTGTGTTGTGATTTTTCAAATAATCGCTCATTTAAGTGTTGTTAAGTTCAGTTCCATATCAGGAGAAGTAAGACATTTAAGATTTTGGAAAGCACATCTTAACAACTAGAGAGCTATTGTTTATGCGATCCTTCGATTTTGAGGGTAAGATTATCTGGAATGGTTAAAGCGTTGACTAGAAAGCAAACTATGACAAGCATTAATTTCTCTAATATGCTTTCATTTGACATTGTATTAATTATTGTTTGACTGTTTAAACGATTAAAGGGTAGCACTGTTCCGGCAGCGGTTGATACAGCTTAAAGGTAATGTACACTACAGCGCCCTACTTCGTCGGTTAGCGCGAATCGTTGGCGAAGTAAGGATCAGGAAATTTAATACACCTCATTAATAAGAGAGGCGCTCCACGACTGCTCTAAAAGCAAGAAAACGCGCAATAGCAGAGTTTTATAACATTAAGCCTTCATGAATATTTTTACCATCTATCTTATCTACCATATCCTTTTCTCCCTAGTTCTGGCACAATGTATTGCATAAGTAGGGTTCATCTGTGAAAAAAAATATACATATATACATACAATATATATTTGTATACATACATATACATATATATTTATCAGTCTATTGCCTTAAATAGATAAGCTGTTAAAATATTATTAATGTGTTTTTTTTCAGAATTTCTCTCTCTTATATTTAAATCAAAATGGTGATATTCCTTTTGTATTCTTCGTATTGTCTGCAACGTTGGGAACAAGTTCATTGTTTCCTAGCTTTCTTGCACATATCTTCGAGAATATTACGTGCCTTAACCGATGTTTTATCGTACCTCTTATTTCTCCATGATGATACTTTGTTGTAATAATTTCGGAAAGCACAGTTCATTTACTGTAATTACCGACATTTGAATTTTTGAGCAAGAAAAACGGCTGAAGTCTTTACGTATAGAAAAATGCAGTCTTAACGTATAAGATCATGCTGATATTAACATTTTACCCAGTGAAAGGTTTTTATATTTGTAAAAAAAATCTATTTTCTATTGTGTTTAAAGAAAGTTTTTGTCACTTCCATATTCTTTTTTTGTTTGAAATTTTTTTTCCCGACGTTTCGTGAATGTTTTGTTCATTTATTCAAAGGATTCGCCTATTATTCGTCGAAAGCTTATACATAGAAAATAAACCAAAGTTTCAGGCATGTTCTGAAAATTACGTTTTCATAAAGTGATTTCAAATCACTGAAAAGGTGTTCTGGGCGCAAAACTGTTTGAAATTTCGTGATTTAAAACCGGTCAGCTAACAGCATGGCGATTTCAAATCACTTTAATTTTTTTAATAATTTTTCTTTAAAACTCTGCAATTAAATTATCACGCACATTTAAAATGATTTGTTCTTTATTTGTTTTTGCAATAAAATTAATTATTTTACTTAGAAGAACCTACAAAATTTACAAATTTATGGAAGCTGTATTTTTTGCGGATTATTTTTAAATTTTGCTTTTTGATCAATTATTGCTCTTGAACATGCTCCAGGCAATTTTACGATATATTTACAAAAAACTTTAACTTCAATTCGTAGATTTATTATATTTTTGTGATAAATTTTTTAAAAATACAAAAAAAAAATGTTTGTGAAAGAAAAAATCATCTGTTTGCTCGTGATTTAGAACAATGAAATCACCACTAAAAATTTAAAATCTCGTGCTTTTCAGAACACCTTAATATTACTTCCGTGATTTTAAAATCATTCGTGATTTGATATCACCGTGATTTCAGAACATGCCTGTATATCAAAATTTATGTGTCGATCAAATTAACACCCTGAGCATAACAATTGAGCAAGCGGTTGCAATGCGATCTCCACTATATAAGCTATTTATAGATTATGAAAAAGCTTTCGATTCTATCGATAAAGAATGCATATGGGCCGAGCTGAAAAATATGGAAGTTCCTCAAAAGATCATATCTGTAATACGAAGGAGCTATGATAGTTTCCGAAGTACTGTTCTGCACGAAGGAGCAATGTCTGAACCTTTCAACACCATAACAGGTGTTAGACAGGGCTGCTTGCTATCACCTTTGCTATTTCTTATTGTAATGGATGCAGTCTTTAAACACGCAAACAACAACAAGCCAAGAGCTATTGTTTGGAATCCTCTTAAGCCAGAAGCCAGACTAGAATCGCTTGATTAAGCAGATGATAAATGTGAGCTTTCCCATAGACTCAGCGACATGCAAATAAACCTAAACGACCTATCTTTTGAATCCAATAAAGAAGGTCTCAGAATCAACATAGCTAAAACTAAAGAAATGTGAATAAAACCTACATCAACATATCCACAAAATCTCCTACATAATCAAGTGCAACGTTTAGAGCAGTTCCAATACTCTGGTAGTATTATCACGGAGAACGGAGGAACTCTCAAGGACGTGGAAAGCCGCATAAAGAAGCAATCGGCACATTCACCCAACTTCATGGGGTATGGAACCTACCACATACAGCGTCAAAACAAAAATACATGTTGTTAATGATATTTTTCTTCTTTAAGCGAATAAGGCCTAACGTAGTTAATGTTAATAAAACAGCTTTATTACATTTTTTTACCCGCAATTTTTATTGTTAATAATAATACATGTGTTTAGAGCCTGTATCATCCCCGTTCTTCTTTATGGTTGCGAAACTTGGTTTGTGAGTGATACTATACGAAATAAATTGAAGATCTTCGTAAGTCGTTGTCTACGAAGAATTCTAAAATATTTTTCCCTCGCACAATAAGTAATGAGCAACTTTGGAACAGAACTGATAGGTAATAGGTAATATAAACATCGAAATTCGAAGCAGAAAATTTGGCTGGATATGCCGCACTTTGCGAAAGCCACCCGAAGAATAATCCAATTACGCTCTTGTGTACAACAACCAAAGAAGCCGAAATAGAGGACGGCCTAAAAATAAATGGCGAAAATCACCTCTTCAGGATATCAACAGCTTACCTCATAGTCTTGGATAAACTTTCAACACCATCGTAGAGCTCAAAGACAGTCGTCCATCGACAAAGATGGAGACAACTTGTAGAGAGTCTATGCCCAGTATAGAGGTAGCTCGTAATCGATAGACAATGAGCAAGGCATTATTATTATTATTATTATTATTATTATTATTATTATTATAATATAAAAATTTACTTGCCAAAAATATAATAACATAATCTCTTTTTGTAGTTCAACTGAAAACGATTTAAATTTTTAAAAACGGATATCATGTAAAACAGTTTCAAGCAACAGACCTATTTGCAAATCGCACGTAGTCAAATTTGACCCAATGTTGCGTCTCTCCTCCTTGAATAAGAAAGCCATCGAATCATGAATCCTTCTTTGAAGAAGTTTCAGCTAAATCAAATTAGCAGTTTAAAAGTTCCAGATATATTATAACTTATTTTGAAAAAGTACACACTGGGCAGTGCTTGATATGCACTAATTTCAAAATTTTTATTTTTTTTAGAAAGTCTGCTAAAATAAAGAAATTTCTTAACACTTTTTAAGTGCTAAATAAACTCCTACAATAACTGCCATTTGACCTGAGGGCCGATGTTTCTTTTAACATTGACAGCTCAACTCCAATCTCACAATTGTTTGGAAAAATTATTTAAATTTTTTTTCAGTTTCTGAATACTAGATTTTTATCTTTTTTTTCGGATATTGTAGATTTTCAAAAATAAACCTACTTCTGTAGAAATATTTGACATGAGTACTCCAAAAGATTTTATATGTAAATTTGTTCAAGTTACTTTTCTAGTTATAACCAAACGTTTTATAGTCGTTTTTAAACTGCGGCATTTAGAAAAAAAATATAATTTTTTTACTGTTAAAAACGCACTCTTTAAGTACTTTTTAACTGTCATTTCATACTACAACTGACATTTGAAAATCAAATGTCAAGTTTTATATCAAAAAGAACTTGAATTCGTATAAAAATAAAACAATTTTATGGAAATAAATTTAAGACTTTTAACTTAAAAAAAAAAAAAAAACTCGTAGGCAGAGGCGGCATAAAAACTAAGTAATAGATAATTTTTAGATGTTTGCTTTTTTAAGTTTACTAAATATGGCAAAAGAAAAAAGTTTGAATTTTGTAAGAAGCAAAAGACTTCACGCACACACATGCACAAACAAGATCGTGCAAACGTAAAAAAGGAACCTTTAAAATGATAATGACTTCCAGGCTTAAACACGATTGGTGGAAAAAAGTCGCTATTTTGTTTCATTTTGCATACATACTCGTACATACTCGTATGTACATATATGCATACATATGTACATGTGTATATAAATTCATTTATTGTTTGCTTGCTGTATAGAATCAAACAAATCAAACTTCTAACATTCAAAAATCATGAATCAATCGAAAATTATTTTTAAACAAATTACAAATACAATAGCAATCATATAAAAGTCTAATAATCAGTATATTTGAAGAGGCGTTTAATTTGTAGTCTGTTTTTTTTTTTTTTTGAAATCTTAACCATTTAAAGAAAATGGTAAACAATTCAAAGATAAAACATTAAAAGCTCATTATTAGAGTTAAGACCCGGTGTGCCTCGCTACACCAAAAATTTTTTTGTGATGAGAAGAAAAATTATACATTAAAATAAAATTTTTTTAATAATTAATTAATTTGTTGTGTGGTTAACTAATCTACGTGATGCACTTCATTGGTTGCTATTGCAAATACTTCAGTAGATCTTTACTATACTTGAAAACTTAAATTAAATTTAGCATATGCAGACATATACGAGTATTACCTAACCAATAACAAATAAATGACTTCATTATTCCATTTCCAATACCCTAATGATGAACAATACTCTTTTACTTTCCGCCTAGACCGTTTATTTACAAGAAAGCAGGCTACATACGTTCCTTCCATCATCATCAAGATTATTAGTAAAAATTCCAGCACTATATTTAAATAGTTTTAGTTTTGAAATTTTATTAGCGCAAGTACTCAAGAATTTATGTTTTGTATAGGTTTTTAAACGATCTTGCTTGTGCTCTAATAATTCTCATTTCCTACTTGGGTGTTTGTGTATAAGTAAATAAGTTAGTATTGATTTACTGATGAGTTAGTATTTAGCAACCATTGAAATGCATATAGATTAGCTAACCCATAAAATAAATTAATTAATAAATTATTTTTTTTATATGTGATCTGCACAAGAAGCGGCTCGGCCACTTTTTATAATTTCTTTTCAGTGACACTGCACGATATCAACATCCCAAACAATTTCAATTTCAATTCTCTCTATTATAGTTTTTAAGATGTCTCAAAATTCATATTTCCTCTTTGTAGGCGGTGCCACACCCATATGTGTAATATTTGCAACGCCTATTATTAAAAGAATTAAACAAAAACTAAATTCAAAGTTTCTTGCGCCAAAAGTATTCGAAAATATATTTTATTCTATGTATATAGGTGTTGCCACGCCCAATTATATTTTAACTATTTTTTTTTAAATAGTTTACAACATCAACTGAGTAACGCTAACAAAATCTCTGCTTATTTACATCAGTAATTTTAAAGATGTATCAAAATATGTATTTGAGGGAGGTGCCACGCCTACTTGAACCTTTTAAGTTTTAATATATGTAATGAAAAAATCAACTTCCTTATTTTATTTTTCCTTACCATTTCATACACATATATTGTGAAAATTTTTATCAAAATTGGTTGGCACTTGTTCAGGAGTCAAACAGATATTCGGACATATGTATACTCGTATATTCCTTCTTATATACCTGTGGTATTAAGAAAGAAGTACTTAAGTCGATATCAGCTAATTTTGAGCTGATAACACCAATATTTTCTTCATATTTACTGAATTTCTATTGCTGCTTTTCTATATCATAATAATTATCGCATATGGTTGTATGTCATATTACATTTAAAATTTTAAATTTGTGCTATAGTCTGGCGTGGAAAAAAAACGCAAAATAATGTTATTAATTGTTGCCACATTCTTATTTTAGAAAAAATATTGCACAAATTTGCCGAAAGTAATTGCTATTCTATCATTTTTATGAAATCACGGACTAATCAGAAAAAGCCAAAAATATTTTAATTTGCAATTTTATTGGCTTTGTAGACGCATTTGAAGAAGCTTCAAAGGATATCGAAATTGACGTTAAGTGTCAATTAATTCAAACACGCTATGCAGCATGGTTGTGAGAGCTGTAAACTTAAAAACTTGCGTTAAAAAATACAAACAAACAACTGTTGAAACTAAAAATTTTGTTTAGCATTGACTAAACATATATTAAACATTATTATCAGGGCAAGATTAAATATACACAAAATTAAAGAACAAAAGCAAGCAAAAAAGCATAAAATAAACGCAAAATAAGCCCAAGAATAAGGAAAAAAAAGCTCAAATATGCTTCCAAAACTTAGTCAATGTAACCACTTTTCATTTATTTTATTAAATAATTTTTTATTGCAAAGCACAATCATATGTTTTTTTAGATTTTCATAAAGAAAAGATCGATTATCGCATAAAACTGTAGTTTAAATTGAAAAAATTCATTCAACATCATTGGATGTATGTAGTAGGAGCGAACTTAAACTTGGAGATAGCGAATCAATGTATTCATCAGCTTCGCTTTTGTTTAAAAAAATATTATTTTTAATTCTACATTTATTTGAGCATGTACTCAAGTATTTATGTTTTAAATTTTATTTATTTGTTGCGGGTTAGCAATATCTAAATATATATTTCGTTGGTAGCCATACCAACTTATCAGAAAAGTAAACACATTCATAATGGAAAATTATTTGTTGTATGTGTTTAAACAATTTTGAAAGCTGTTTTTATGCTTTGTAATTCACAAAAATATACTTGTGAGTTTTTGTATAAATAGATTAGCTTTAGAACTTTTTAAACATAAAGGGTAAAACATCTACTGATGAGTTGGTATGGCTACCAACGAAATATATATTTAGATATTGCTAACCCGCAACAAATAAATAAAATATTATTTTTAATTTTAACTAATGTTTGAATTTCAAAAAATATTTTGTTTTCAAAATTTTTCATCTTTTCTTCCACTTTTTTTATAATAGACAAATTTTCTTTTCAATAAAGTCCTCTTCTTTCTAGTTTGATTATACTTCAGCAAATACACTCGAAATTATCTTTTATGTACGGGAGATCAGATTTTAAAGATGCTTTTTTAAATAGAGCTTTTGACTTATATTCATATTCATTCCACATCATCATCGGAAAGTGCATTTAACACATTGCAAATTTCTGTACAGTTGTCACAATAATAAATAACACCTTTAAGCCAATCTCAAGAGTTAAAGAATAGAAAATTGCATGTGTGAAAAAAGGACAAACTTTTGCTTTTTATTTGCAACAGAAAGATTCAAAAATTATTTCCAAGTGCTGCCAAAGTGCATTATAAACAAATTCAAGCAGAGTATATCAAATTAAGCAATTTTGCAAAAAAGGTACAAAATAAGCGAAACAAGCTTTTCCAGCAATATTGATAATTCAATTGAAGATTCATTAAATAAAAAACGTATAAAAAAATACTTGAATATACGATAATTTGCTTACAACAAAACTTGAGGCGGATTTATTACGTTGGCGACAAATGTAGCAAAATTGTAAAAAAACACGGAACGCCTTAATAAATTGTGATTCGGATCAACAATACCCATATTTAAGAAATATGTTTAAAATATTTGTTTCATTGCCACAAGTGAGATGTCATTGTATACTCTACGGATAATATAAACGTCGTTATTGACCCAAATGAAGTACTCGATAAATTTGTTACATTTGGTAATCATAGATTGCTTATTTAACACACCCACACAAAATGTTTTTTTATTTATTATAACTAAGGGGATTACCCCTACTTGTGCAATGCATTGTGCCAGAACTCAGTGAGAGGGATATGGTAGAGAAGATAGATGTTGAAAATTTAGAAGGCTTAACTCTTTTACAACACTGCTTTGTGCATTAGGGGCTGTGCCCGTATTATGTAACGCTCGAAGGGTGGGTGGGGGGTTAAAGATTTGTTACCGATTGGAAATTTTGCACTGAAAAATTAGTAAAAAGCGTTACGGTGGGGGGGGGGGGGGGGGGGGGTATAAAATCTCTGAAAACAGTGTTACGTAATATGAGCACAGCCCCTTATGCTAATTTTTATAGCAGTGTTGAGGCACCTCCGGTGTGAAGTAGAAGCATTAACTTTGTTAAGGCGTATTAGCAGGGATTTTATTACTTGTTTTCAGTGTTGCCACTTCCAAAAAATTTATGTAACCAAAAACTTACCAAACGAGAAAAAAAATAACCAAATTTTTTTTTTATTATTTTTTTAAATAATATATAATATTAAATATATTTACATGTTTAAAATTCATTTGTACTTCAGAGATAACAAAAAATAAAAAATAAATTCTTTTACATAAAAAATACTAAACAACTAAAAAACTTATATGTAATTTTATTACATTTAGAGATCAACAAATTAGTTACAGGTAAAATTTATCACTGTGTAATATGACATAAAAAATTAATTGATAAGGTTAAAACATATCATTGGCAGACCACACATAGTGTGAATTATTTTGGTCTTTGCACAATTCCTTTGATTGCATTATATTATTAATAGTTTTAAAGTCAAGTTTATTTCGAAACTTAGTTTTTATTAAATTAAGTTGGGAAAATTTTCTTTCAGCAGCAGCAGAACTATGTGGCAATGTCAGCAAATTTTGAACAAAATTAATTAGGTCTTCAAAACATTTTTCATCCATTCCATTTTTGTATTTGGATACTTTATCCCAAAGTTCAACTATATCCATGTCACTCTTTAGCTCTGTAATGTTCGCAAATCTTAATAACTTCCATTGGTTTAAAATTTCTTCTTCATTACCGCCTGTTAAGTTTGGGAAAGTTGACAATAAAGGCTCCAAAGAAATTTCTAAATTATTTAAAACTTGATTAGGTGTTATTATGGCAAGATGTTTTAAATCTTTTCTTGAAAAATCAAAGCGTTTTGAAATTTCTTTTAAAGGTTCTATATAAAAAGATTGTATATTTTTTTTAATTTCATATTTTTTTAAGTTGGACAAGTTACTTTCCTGCATACATAGTTCAGCTTTACGCCCAATAAAAATATTTTCTATGTTTAAGTAATTTGTTTCATCAAATAAATTTACCGTTTCTAACGAAATTAAACTTTTAACAAAACTACTTTTGTAAAATTTTACAGTGTCATCAAAACAACGTAATAAAAAACGTTTTATTAAATTAATTAGATAAAAAAACATTCATATTTTTGATTTCCAAAAAAGTTACCAAAATGAAAAAAAAGTTCACATCTCCACATTGGAAAAAAAAATTACCATTTTTGGTTAAAAATAACCAAAACGGCAACACTGCTTGTTTTACTTCGCCGATGTTTCTGCTAACCGACGAAGGAGGGCGGTGTTGCGTACATTCGCTTGGAACAGCTTCAATCGCTGTCGGAATAGTTTTTAGTGAACAATTAATACAATGTCTCACTAACGTACATTAAAAAAATTAATTATCTTGGTTGACTTGCTCTGTCTGAAAAATTTACTAGCAAACTTGAAAAAATTTCAATAAACTTTAAAAGCATTTTATCGGTTGTAAACTTTCTAACAAAATATTTTGCAGAAAATTCTAATGTTGGCCTCTAAAGACAAGAAAGGTAGAACTTCGTAAATTATTTATATGACCATTCTTGGAAAATGTTGCAACATCCTTCCTCCATGATCACAGCTTCTTATGAAAAGTTGTGATCACCTTTGAAATTTATTTATTTGCCAAATGACAACTTGAATGCAGTTTAATTAAATATTCCAAGTAATCAATATTTATTGTATTTGTAAGAAATATTAAACAACATGTTGTTGTTTTCTAACAATTTATGGTAATTTTCTTTAGTTAAATACAGTGAAAATATATAAAAACAATTTTTTATCTGTGTATGAATAAATCTACGGATATCGCCGTCCTACGTAGAAATCTTTGTAAAATTATTAGTTTTAGTTTTTTTTTTTTTTTTTGTCTTTGTGTTAGTTGTTGTTTTATTATTTTCTTATTACGTTTTTAAAGGCACGCGTCTGTTTTATTGTTTTTGTTTAAAATTTAACTTTGCTAAGATCAATAGCAAAAATACTCAGCTACCAATTTCCAATTGATTCAAGATTTTAGATAGATGGCAGAAAGGCAAAAACAATAACGACTAGACTTACTAAACCATATCATGGAATATAAATAAATATCTATTTATTTTTATTTTTTAATACCGTCAAATCCGTAGGTGTCAAAGATCAAAACTTGAAAAAGTTTCAAAAGTAGTGATCACAAAACGAATGGAGTTTTCAAAGTGAGCAAACTTTACTGTTTCTTTTAATTAAATACCAGCTCACCTTAAGAAAATTTCAAAATTAATTAATGAATGAATGAATGGATTAAAATTAGATTTTATGAATGAATGTTGGAAAAAAAAATATAATAGAGACAACATCAACAACAAGTATTTAAAAGCATAAAACCGCAACAGAAGCTGGTTGCATGGTATGTGACAATCAATGAAAAATATAAAAAAAATTTAAAAGCCATCAAATGCTGCATAATTTTAAATGAAAATTTAATGTATTTAGTAACTGATTTACTAATAATATCATGCAAATAAGTTCAGTATGCAGCAAATGTAATGGTTTGTTAACTAACACATCGATCGATCGAACGATCGATAGTCAAAAAAAAAAAATGTAGCAATAAAGTATTGGTTGTTTTTACAAAATTTATGAATGAATTCATTTTTATTTATAAATTCTTTGCATGCATTATTGTAGTTGCATTTACAAACATTAGTAACTGTTTTGTTATCTGTTTTGATCACTTTCAGAGTACTGAAATACAACTAGATTTATACGGCTTGAAGTTTATTTTTTCCATATTTTATTGTGTTTAATTTCATTGTGTTGATTGAAGAAAATTATACTTATTTTGTTGAAGGATAAAAAAAATAAACTTTTTTAAAGGAATACTTACAGTAAGTTAGTCGTTAAAACTAATTCGTACTTTTTAAAATATAAACCTAAAGCAATTCATGTGTGTCATTGTCCAATTTGCTGTTTACAGCGTACATCCGAAAAACTTTGAACTGTCCACTTTTCTAAATTTGATGCTGTTATGTCACAATAACGACAAGCTTTAAACAATCGAGAAATTTTAATTTCGATTTTTGCTCCTCTGCTTTGTCCATATGACGTTTTATGCGGATCGTATTATCTGCTTAAAAATTCCTGAATTATTTCAAAATGTTTGTGATTGTGACCCACAATACGATAAATTGAAATGAGTATTTCTTATTCAGATAATTGGAAGCATAGCAAGATAAAGTTATATAATTTGCTTAGCTAGTGTTCGTTAAAACTGAATGTCACTGTAGTCCAAGTACTACTGAGACTAACATCCACATATTTTTATTATGTTATATTTACCTGTCTTTTTTCGAAACATTTCAGTATTTTGAAAACTATGTTGGAAAAATAAACTTTTCGATGTTTTATGCAAATTTTGTAACATTAGATTTTCGTTTGCATGCACTCTACAGCTGACTCTAGTCTATATGGAGAGTCTATAATTAATATGTGCAAACTTAATTTATTTGTTGAAAAGGGATTTATTTTTTTATGGCAGATAACACATACATTTTGCAAAAATTTAAGTTTTACGTAAACAAATTATGGCAACTCGACAACTTTAGAAATCACTTGGAACAAGCTTACCAGCAAAAGCCATAAGCTTATGAATAATATTGGAAACTGTTTATTTAAAACGGTCTAATACTGATAACTGTATCATGTCCAATATTTTAATAATTATCTATAGTATAACCACTAAAAGTTGTAATGATACAATAAGCTTACATTCGTAAGATTCGTTAAGCTTAGGATTATAATAAAAATATAAACATATTTTTATTAGAACAAAATTTTTTATTTCATAAATACATTTCTAACGTAATTTATTTCCACTTGGCCCACATATATCTTGTGGCAGTCTTGCTCCTTTTTTTTTTGGCGAACTAAGTAAATTTTATTGCGCAGCATTTACCAAATTAATATGTCCTTAAATACAACACTTATATAAAATTGTTTACTCCTTATCCGCTCAATCTTCTTCTCTTAAAAACGATTCTAGAAATTTTGCCGAAGCAAATAACAATATGCAACACACCAAAAATATCTGGGATGTGATAAAATTTTTCTGGTAGATATTGTTGTGTACAACATCAGCCTGTTTTTGAAACTTTCCAGTCACTCTCAAAACTTGAGTTATGGCTAAACACCCCGACCTTCGCACCCATATGTAATATAATCCTGTAACTTGGTATAATATCAACCGATTTCAAATTTATAATTTATATATTAGACACACTACCTTACATTTATATCCGTTGCTCTATTGTTTCAGAGATTGGGCAGTAACATACGAGTATTTGTTTTATAGGCAATTAAAAAAAATTTAAGTCTGGAAAAGATAATTACCCTTTTCCCGAAAAGGTATAGACCAAGGTGTAAATATTACACAGATGTAAAACGTTTTCCCGGTTCGATTATTTACGTACAACACACTCTTGACATGACAGAGTAAAGTCTTACTTTAACTGAACTGTTCGTATGTGGAATAAACTTCCCGCAGAGATCTTTCCTGTAACCTTCAGACTGTATAGCACAATGTAATTCTAAAGTAGGGGTCTTCCCCCAAAGAGCTGGTCATAATTAATATTAAGAATATAAACAAAAAACCTACAGGTAAATATCAGTAAAAAAAATTCTTGAATTTTATGACAACTGTAGTGTATAACAAAGTATGGTTGCTCCCAACGATACATTTTTATTATGGAAATTTCAATATGGAAATTATAGCCACAGTAGCTTTCTGATAATACGACACTACGATTACAAACATTCGTGATGCAACTGTTGGTAATTTTTTATTGTTTTATTTATTTATTTCTTGTTCTCTTATATTTATTTGTTTTGAAGAACTAGATTTGGTAAAAGGCTTCAAAAAAGTTGCCACAAAACATGACTTTAGAGAAAAATTCATACGAAAATGTTTCAAGGAATTTTGACTTTAACACACCAACGGATGTTGTAAAATGATTTTGATCAGCGTACAAACTCATGGATTATGTTTATGATTTTTAAGTTTTGTTTTGCCTGGTGTTTCTTTTTGTGCGTTTTAAGTAGAAGTTGGTGATTTAATCCCTTTTTTCCAAGGCTTTTATTGCTTCTAATGTATTTTTAAAATCTTGATTTTTTTTGTTAGTTTTTCTTTTCGGGAGCAAAACCAACTGCAGTGTAACATAAAGTATACAGTGAAAAGCAAAAGTGTTTAAGCTTGTAACATAATTATTTTGTTTTTTCGAGTTAAACTTATTAAAAACAATTTGGCATTTATGTTAACCACTGTAAGCTGCACATGTGTGTCAGTTGCAAAGAGTTGCAACTTTACAAAAAAAAATAAACTAAAAACTACACAAACAAAACAACACAATAGTTAAGCTACTTGCTGTTTTAGTTGTTTGTAAATACATACATTCATACATAGATATATTTCAGACAGCCCACGCACTTTTGTTATAATCGTTTGTTGTTGCTTATAGCTTTAATATACAGATATATTTTTTTTTATCCAAATGACACTGGCTGAAATAAAAAAAAAAAAAAAATACATATTAAATTAAAAGTTGTCAGAGCTTGTAGCTGTTTTTTGGGAGCCAATCTTTATGAATGAATTTTTTCTTACGTTTATTACAAAAAGTTTTTGAATGAAAAAAAAAAAAGTAAATAAATTTTATGAATGAATAAATAACATGACTTTGACTACAAGTTTTTTATTATTTTTGTTAAAAAAGCAGCATAGATGTCGCAATATCCTCGGAAGTCTCGTTTTAACATTAAACAACATTTAAAACTTTGTTATTTGAATTTGAAAATGCATAAATACATTTGAAGTTAAATGAAATATATGAATGTTATTTGCAACATGTTTATGTGTTTTTTTTTTTTTTTATTAACAAACCTTAAAATTAATTATTTATTGAGATTTATGAAATCATTGATAAATTTATTCAAATATATACTTACTACTATTAGCGGAGATAAACAATTCTGAGTGTGGCAGTGCCACCTCTGGAATGGCTCATGACACCTCCAGAAATATTTTTAAATTTATCTGTACTTTAAATGCAAGTATTTATTAGTTTGATTTTAACAAAAATAGTTTTATTATTAATATTTGTTGTTAAATGTACACTGTACAGGCTTAAGTTCGTAAATTTAATAATCAGAAAAATATAAGAAATTCTTAACATATTTCAAGCAACAAAAAACTTTAATATCTAAACATCCCTTTAGATTTCAGCTACATGGCTGAAAAGAACAAACGTTGTTTTAGGTAGAAGCCACTAAACCTCGTCAGTATTCATGTGTAAATGCTTTCACACTCTCTGACTACTAAATTGAGGTTAGCTGGTGACTTTTTATGAATTATATCTTACAATGCCCAATTTCCCAATTTTTTGTTCTACTTAAGACAAACTTTTTTTTTCATTAACAACACTGTAATGTTTTATATATATGCGAGTGTCATGTACCGTCTTGATTTCAATTCTATTGACAACATTGTTATGAAAGAAACTAAGATCAATTAAAATAATTGTTGATTCAATTAAAATATTTATTGAAAACTAATTACTTTTTTATAGAATCTTCGTTTTTCTTAGTAATAGAACAAAACTAAAAACCGATTTAAAAACGAAAACGACAAATTCTATTAATTTTGTGTTTATAGTTCAACCTACTACAAAATTAGTATATTCAAACACCAAAATTCAATTTTAAAATATTTAAAGAAAATTATGAATTTTATTATTACATGAGTATTGATTCCATTAATAGGAGAGGCTATGTAGTCGCTTCACTACTCCATTACCACCCTATGTTCTATAAGAGGAACAACGGGAATTTATTATTATTGTTATTATAGTAGTTTTATTTATATTTATACAGGCTAAAGTTCGTAAATTTTAATAATCAGAGTAATTTTGTATTTTTAGTTTTTGATAAAATATATTAATTGACATTTTTGGTGAATTGAAGCTTGATAATTATTGAAAATGAAACTAAATCCCAGACAGAAAGACGGATTGAATGACTGCAAATTAAATAGACGAACATTTAAACAATGGGAAGAATCTTATACACTATACCGGAAAATATTTCACAGCCTTTTTAACGGCTTTGCCAACTTTTCCCTGTATTAAAGTAGAATTAGAGTCTTAAATTAGAGTAAAAATTAAAATTAAAAAAAAAACATCTAAAGTACAGACGAAAAATTTTATAAATCAGCTTTAAATGTTTTATATGGATGATCATACGATCAGAGAATTGAGGATATATGCTTTCATGTGCATATGCTGACATACATACTCATATACACATACTGCTATGTATATGATATATGAATGGGTCGTATCGCATTTTTGTTAATGATAAACATTTTTGCTGTTGCTCGAATGTCTACCTAATATTTCTCTGATTATAAACATTTCCGAACTTTAGCCTGTATAAATATTAACAAATATTAATAATAAACCGTTGGTAGTAATTTAAAAAAAATTACAATTAATATAAATATACATAAAAGCAAGGGACTGTGCTAATTATATGTTAAAAAAAAACGAACATTAATCAAAAATATACTTAAGTTTTAAAAGCAAACCAAAAAAGTTTGTCTTAAGTAGAACAAAAAATAAATCAGGGGATTGGGCATTGTAGGATATAATTCTCTGGCAGCATAGTAATGTTTAATATATTATATTAAATATAAAACAAAACAATAAATTCCCCAGATAGCATCCATTAGTAGAAATAAATTGCGTATTCTAATTGTATTTGTAATTGTGTATAAATAGAGTATGTAATAGAGTTGGCAACCGATTAAGAATAATTCGATTAATCGATCAAACAACACTAAATTCTTGTTCGAATAATTTTAAAATGCCGAATTTCGAATAACGAACATAATTGGGACGAACGACGAATTTTTCGTTGCGAATATTCGTCGTCAAAAATAGAACACATGCATTCATATGAAAGTGAACACAGCACCGACGTCGACGAAATTCGTCGTATGTGACGAATTCTCTGATAGATTTATTTCTATTTCATACGCCGACGAACGACGAAGAAATCAGTACAGCGTTACCATGTTTTTTTTTTGGTTTTAAAATATATTAGTAAATAATGTTAATTTTTACTTTAATAAGTTCTTCTTTTTATGATATAGAGAATTTTAGTTAAATATACATAATTATTAATTATGAAATTTGTTTTTAATAGTTTTTTTAATGTTTAATTTTATAAAGGAATTATTTTCCTTATACGGTAACACTATCGTTGTTATGTTTGTATGTATATAAAAACAAATTTGTAATAAAAAATACACACAATTTTTTGGATTATTATGACAGCAGTTGTTTGTTCGTCCCAGTTGTGCGCCACACGACGAATTTACGCAACGAACTTTTGCCAACGAATTCGTCGTGCTAGACGAAATTCGGCGTTCGTCCCAATTGTGTTCCCAGCATAAGTCGATTAATTTATGTCAATTAATCAAACATATTTTTGCATACGTAAAAAATGTGTTAAATTTGTTTGTATGATTTAAAACAAAGCGAGTTCTTTATATCAACCAATACATGTTATTTTGGATGTTTGTAGTTGTTGTCGAACTGTGCATACCTAGAAGTCGTGCTATGTTTTAAATGAAACGTTAAACAATTTTCAAGAATGGGGTTTTTTTTACTGTCAGGTGAATAAGTTAGAAATACACTTAAAGCCAAAAAATTGAACTTGGTTTGAGTACATACATATTTTACCAAGAACAAAAATGAAAAAAAAAACAAAGTCACATGCTAGTGTCCTAAAGTATACAAAATTCTTGGATCAACAACAAAAAAAAAAATTAATAATTATTTTGCAACAGATTTACTAAAACGCATTAAAATAAGAATAAATAAGAGACGTATAAGACTTTAAAATACGTTAATAATATTTTTTAAATTCTGGAAATTTTCCGTGCAATGAAAGTTTTTCATATATTCTTTAAAAAATTAAACTAAAGAATGTGCTAAATAATTATACTCTAGATTATTTTATGTTGAAAGTAACCACAATAATATAATAATAAAGTAATGATATAGAAGAAGTTATTATTAAAGAAAATAACAATCTTTTATGTGAATTAAATAATTCCAGATAATAAAAATTCAGATAATAAAAAAGAATTCAGCGATATATTAGACGATATAGTATATTCGGAAAAATCTAAAAATGAGCAGAAAAATTAGATATTTAAACTATTTCATGCTTTTATCACTACATCACCCACCTCGACAATTAGCGAGAGTTTTTTCAAAATCTAATTTATTAAAAAAAAAAACCAAAAATCGTTTGAAAGCTAAAAAAAATTGTTTTTAAAAGATTATTTCTTAAGAACATCCTAAATTGTCTAATTTAACAAAAAAAAATATCTTTTGAGATATTTTGACTCAATAAAACATGTGTGTTTGAAGTATTAAAATCGAAGTAATCTCAGTTATTACATTTTTAACTTTTTTTTTATGTATTATTAATTTTAAGTATATTTTTTTTGTTGATAAAAATAAAATTTTATATTTATTTTAGCATGTACTTAAGTATTTATGTTTTAAATTTTATTTATTTGTTGCGGGTTAGCAATATCTAAATATATATTTCGTTGGTAGCCATACCAACTCCTCAGTAGATGTTTTACCCTTTATTTTAAAAAAAAATTTTAAAGCTTTGTAATTCACAATTTTATATGTGAGTTTTCGTATAAATGGATGAGCATTAAAATTATTTAAACATAAAGGGTAAAACATCTACTGATGAGTATTTAGATAAAAGTTGAAAAAAATATTAACTATATAATTTTTATTTTTTTTTGGATTATATACTTATGCATTTTTGTGTTAATGACAAACATTTATTTTTTGTCAATAAATTATTTTTAAGCATTTTTTTATTCGTTGTTCTCATCGATTAATCGAATAAATTTTTAGCTTTAATCGTTTGATCGAACGAACAAAAACTATTATTTGAATTATTCGAACAAAGTTGAAAGGCGAATAATTGAAAACTCTAGTATGTAATGACGTTCAACGAAACTACCTAACAAGTAGTGAAAGCATTTGCACATGAATAATGACGAGGCTTAGTGGCTTTTACCGAAACCAACGTTTGTTCTATTCAGCCAGTGCTGTTAAAAAATCTACAAAAGGGATGTATAAATATTAAATTTTTCCGCTGTTGCTCGAAATATGTTAACCATGTCTACCTTATATTTCTCTGATTATAAACATTTACGAACTTTAGCCTGTATAAATATTAACAAACTTTTTTTTTTATATTGGACTCCTCGACTAATAATTTGTAAAATTAAAATCAAATATTGTTTCATAATTTAATCGAATAATTCGAGTAAGACAGTTTATTAAAATTTTGTTTCTGCGAATCTATTTTCGCGGTTGTGTTAACAAAAACCAGCAATAGTGTTAAACTAACTTTAGAAATTTTATGTATTAAATCAATCGTGCAGTGGCACTGCACTTGATATATATCTCAAACTATGGATTCAAGTTTTTCCTTCAATGAACACATTATTGATATAAAGAAGATATATCGATGCCACGTAGTGTTCGGAATTTTTTTTTTTTTTTGTTTGTAAACGAATATCGAGGAATTGGGTCAAACAATTATATGGAATTATAATAAAATTATATTCATAAAATTAAAGGTCCAATGAATGATTGGAAATGGAAAAATTTAAAAGGATTTCTAATTAATTTCTTTCAAAGAATGTAAAAAGCAGTACTTTTCTCAGTACCATTTACATGATTGCAGTCAGTCCAATGAAATGTGCTGTTTACACCTGGCGATGGAGGGGTGATGAAAATATTTTTATAAAACTTACGTATTCAGGGAGTTGAACCAAGGAACTTCGGTTTAGTAGATTGGCACTCTAACCACCCCACTACTACACCTTACTATAGTATACATGTTAGCAGCCAGTTTAAGAAGATGATTTATTGTAGCACAAAAAAATTATGAAAAAATTGTTCCTTTGTTGATTTATATGTATGAAATAACAAGCAAGCTAATGAAATCAAGAAGATATTCTTAATAAAAAAATTCAGAAGATGATGTACACATGATCATACGGGAACCTAATGAAATTAATAAGAAAACCTTATTGAAAAAAACAATAAGACGACCTAATGAAATCAAGAAGAAAACCTTATTGAAAAAAACAATAAGAATACCTAATAAAATCAAGAAGATATTCTTATTAAAAAAATTAAGAAGATGATTTACACATGATCATACAGGAGCCTAATAAAATCAAGAAGAAAACCTTATTGAAAAAAACAAGAAGACGACCTAATGAAATCAAGAAGAAAACCTTTTTGAAAAAAACAATAAAACGACATAATGAAATCAATAAGAAATCCCTTTTATTTACAATTCATATGAAAACCTAATAGAATCAAGAAGTTTTTCTCTATGGATTGTTTTTTTTTTTTTTTTGGTGCTAAAAATAACGGAAATTGGGTAAAAAAAATTGTAAATAACAAGTTTTCTTCTTGATTTTATGTGGTTTCCTTATTGAAAAAATTAATAAGATTTACCACATAAAAACAATATGGAATCTTCTCGAAAAAATTTTCGCTTCTTTCTGCTGGGATACCCCTTAGCCAGAAAGCGTTTCATAGAGAAAATCTTATTGATTCTATTAGGCAGTTTTGGCTCTGTGTAATTATTTGCAGGAAAAACACGATAAGAAAACGATGGTATAAATCAAAAATACGAATAAAATTATATCCTTTTTATAATATTTTTGTATAAATTTCTACATGATTTTTTTTATTGTATTCATGTAAAGCTTATAAAAATTTTTTAATTTAATGTAATAACTTAATCTGGCCTTTTACCCATTTTTTCCAAAGTACTTAAAAGTACTAGATTATTCAATTAATATTCTTTTTTATTCACAAAATATTTCTAAATACCCTATATGGGGCAATCCATAGATTATAATTTAATAAGATTAAATAATTAAATATTTCTTTGAAAATTAATGAGTTTATTGCAAATAATACGTTGGTATGTTCTGCCGTGTATATAGTAATTAATTATTTATTATTATTTTTAACTCTTATACTGTAAAGATCCAAAAGCTACTGATTTGTGACTCTTAAATCAGAAAAAAATAATACATAAGCAAATCCACATCATTACAGAAAAAATCGAGATAATGATTAAAAATATTAAAATTAATTGATATAATGAAAGAGATGTTTTATTATTCATAAGACCGAAACTTAAAAGTTGGCGATGGACAAGAACTCTGCTGAAAGGTTTTAGCAAAACCTTATGGTTTTCTTCTAATATTTTGCAACTTAACACATTCTCCTTATTGCAAGGATCTTATCTCATATCTAAAATCGTTTCTTATTAAAGCTTCGAACTTTAGATTAATATAAAAACATTTTCTTACATATATTTTAAGACCAGACCCCAGACGCAATCAGTAAATTATTTTTTTAATTTTCATTTTTATGTTTCTTTCTATAAAGTTGTTCTTTTTTTACTAAATCATTAATATGATTTATTTTTTTATATTTCCAGGTAAATTCTTTGTACACAATTAAACTTATATTATTGATAAGAGGTAAGACACAATTCATAAATGAATTTTTGTATACTCCCTTGTCTGAGTTGTTAAGCGACACAAAGACTATCTCGTTGGTGGCACACATGCATTGCAAAATTAACAATTGGAAGATATCGAAGGTATTTCTTAAGATGGGTACATCAATAACTTCTTCAAAATAAAACAGAACTATGCACACGAGATTGATCTCAACTGTGCTAAGAATGAATAGTAATACAACCCTTTCGCTTCTAAACTTTTTAAGATTTTTTATAGCCAATGATGCTTAATTCGTTTACATCTACTTCGAATGTGACATTTTCTCTTAAGCCGTACGTCAATTAACATTGCAGAGTGGGCTGGATCAAAATTAGGATTATATTAGCCGTTCCTCAATTATTGTTTCTCGTCCGTATCCTATTATCGGCTTTAGAGTTGATCGCATCATTCATCTTTCATAGTTAATGGGGTATACTTAAATTGCATGCTTTGAGATATATAGAGATCACATGCCACACACCAAACACCGTTTTGCGAATTTAACAATGATTTTTTGAATTGTTCGACTTCTATCAAAGCGAAACTTTACATATGGAAATATCCACATAATAACACATTGCTCATACATACTTGCACATAATTTTATTTAAGATATTATGAATAAACAAAAGTATGTATGTTGGTATATCCTATGTACTCGAATTTAATGATACCCTACTCGTATACAATAAATAAACTACATGCATTTGCAAAATAGTAGACTTCACTTTTGTCCATAAATACTTTTAATTTGGTATAAGTTTCGTCAAAATCTGAAGTATAATGAACGCCTAAGGACCATAACAAAAAAGGTCTTGCCAATCTATACATACGAGTACATACAAAAATTTGTTAGTTTGTTTATAAGCTGCTTATATGAAGGATTGAGAGTTCAAAAAAGTATTTTTTTACTATTGTAGTGATTAAGGGTAATCACAAAAATAATAATAATATTTTCCAACATAAAAAACTCTTACTGCCTGGTCCACGATGTCGACCGCTATCGCTCCCTTGCTTTTGTGACGACAAACAGCTGATTTGCGCCCCACTAAGAGTTTTCAGCACGACAAGTCGATCGACAATCAAAGCGAGCGATAACGTAAGCATTCTTGTACAAATTTGCGCCCCACTAAGAAATATTGTACGACAACAACTGTCAAAATCAGTCACTTGCTTTTTGGTTGTCGACTGAGAAATTAATTTGACAAAATATATAAAAAATTGGTTATTTTATAAATAATTTTAGAAATTTCATGATGGAAAATTGATATGTAGGTATTCATGTATATAAATATGTATTTTGATAAAAATGTTCTTGTACAGCTAATAATTATTTATTACCAACAACATTTTTCAGCCTTAAAAAGGCAAATCTGAAGCAGATGCTGGTTCTAGTTGAATTTGTAAAATATACACAATATCAAAAAATTATTTTGCTATAAGTTATTTTTCACAAAATTGATTTATTGAAAACATATGTTTTGTGTTTACATTTGACGCAAGGCATATTCAAGAGGTGAGCTGACTAGCACAGCTGACTCAGATAGCTTTAGATCAAATTTGCATACTAACTGATACAGTTTTACAGCATACACAAATAATTGTTACAGTTTGTAAAGCATTTTTAAAGAAATTGTTAAATTTATTTGATTGTTTCAATAAAAAAGCGAGTATTTTATACCAACAATATACTAGTTGTTTTTTGTTTGTTGTACTTGTTATCGAAGTGTGCATACCTGGTAGTTGTGCCACGTTCAAATAGCCATATGTATGGCTCAACTAACATGGATTATTGGATGTGGCAATATAGTCATTTGACAATGATTACGTTCAACACGTAAAGCCAGACGACCGACAAGTCGATATTTAGTGGGGCGCTTAAGCGATCGATAGTGAGTGACTTGCTGTCGCTCGCTTAAGTTGTCGATCGACATCGTGGACCAGGCAGTTAGTAATTTTGAATTTTCATTAATTCAATAAAACTGAACTTGAGCCTGATAATATTACTTTTCAAATGTAAATCAATATAAGTTCAAATAATAATTACGTTTATTCGTAATAATAATAATATAAAAATATTACTATCTTTAGTTGGACAGTTATGTGAATGTTAGGGGCTGTGCACATATTACGTAACGCTCCTAGGGGGGGTTAAAGTTTGTTACGGATTGGAAAATTTTGCACTGAAAAATTATTAAAAAGCGTTAGGGTGGGGGGGGGGTGGGTGGTGGTGTATAAAATCTCTGAAAACAGCGTTACGTAATATGTGCACAGCCCCTAACATTCACATAACTGTCCAACTAAAGATAGTAATATTTTGAAATTTTTATTTTAAAAATCTTCAGGTGTTTGGACGGCGGAAATTTGAATTAGTAAATCGCGAATCTAGATGGTAGTAGTGTTTCATGAATGTGTATTAGTTCAAAAACAGTGAACAAAATGCATGAACATATCACAATACCGACATTAAATTTGTTTCTGTTTGCTTTAAATGTTGAGACAAATGAACAAATTTTTAATTTAATAAATTACATCAAGCAAGTATTTCATCAGAAACAACATAAAATTATCAAAACTTAAAAGAATTCACCTAGCAATCATTCATTTTAGTAGTAGAGTAGTTTTATTTTCATTCGGTTGTATACATAAAAGAAGCTGAATGACGTTCGGCACCCTGGTGCCCAATTGGCCTTCACAGGTCCAGATGAAACATTTGACTAATATAACGAAGTAGCCAAAGTTGTATATTGGAATCAGTAATATATATACAAACATAGGTTACTTTTGTTTCATGAGAATGGGAGAAGGTTTTTCTGCGACTAACCCTATGAACTATTCATTACAATATATGTGGTCCAAAATAAAAAATATATATACGAGTACATATGTATATATATTTAAAAATTTTTAGACGCACACAAAATATATTTTAAAGGGTCTATAAGTTTTCCATCTCTGATTAAGGTTTATTTCGTATGTATGGTATTGGCTCGAAATCATAAAATTCCCATTATAATGAAACTATTTCGATAAAATATTTGTTGTGAAGATTTTCAAGAAAAGTGAGTGAAGATAAATACATATGTCGTTTTCAATTAATTTTGTCGCAAGTTGTTTGATTGTTATATATTTAGGAAGAAATTCTAAATATGTTTTTGGTTTTTAAATACATACGAGTATGTACTTTTTTTTCTCTCAGAAATTTTTTAAACTTTGGAAAAACTCTGATAAATTACCAAATAAAATATACAACATAAATGAGAAATTATTATTTACATATGAAATGTAATATTATCAGGCTCAAGTTCAGTTTTATTGAATTAATGAAAATTCAAAATTACTAAGAGTTTTTTGTGTTGGAAAATATTATTATTTATATCCAATCAGTTTTATTATTATTAAGCTACGTTCACATTTATCAAATATTTGTCGAAAAAAACGTAACCAAGAAAAAAAATAATAATTTATTTCCTTTAATTCTAATATTTTTTTAATTTTGGGTTCGAATTTTTTAAAAACTGCATAAAAATACTCTTTTGGAGAAGAATTAATTTTATTTTATAATATAAAAACCATGTTAAATGACACTATCCCTAAGCAAAACTATTGGTTACGTTTTTTTTGGACAAATATTTGATAAATGTGAACGTAGCTTTAGGCTTAAGTTCAGTTTTATTAAATAAATGAAAATTTAAATTACTATGAGTTTTTATTTTTTTGAATTTCTTATTATACATTATTACAGTTCAAATAATAATTACGTTTATTCGTAATAATAACATTAAATATTAATTCACTTAGGTACGAGCGATTCTCTAATAATAGGATTATCACAGTGATGTGAATATCCCAAATATTGAGAGAAAATAACAATACATTATAATTGCAAAGTAAAATAATTTGAGCATAACGGACTATGAGTGTTTGATATATATTAGTAGTAAGCAATCAGACATGGGGAATATCGTACTAACCAAAATTTTTTCAATATGTAAAAATAGAATAAAAATGAATTACATATATTAATTCTCGTATTCTATTTCATTTGAAAACTTGGTTAAATAGTTGATATTCTTCCGAATTAGTGGATAGTAATCAATTGTAAAAATGGACAAATGAACGCTGATGAGAGGTGTAGCGGCCTTGAAATCGGTATACTGATACGTTCTGCTAATCTTATTGCACATTCTATGGTTTTTAAAAAATAAAAACTCATAGTAATTTGATTTTTCATTAATTCAATAAAACTGAATTAAAGTCTAATAATAATAAATTCTGATTTATACATTATTACACTTCAAATAATAATTACGTTTATTCGTCATAATAACCCTTATTCTATTTGGCAGCGTCAACATCGTCATCAATTTTTTGTCAATATCACTTTTAGTCAACAGCAACATCACGTCAACATTTGATATTCCCCTTACAGTCTTGAGATGATGTAGACTATTTATCGATAATTTTGACACACATATCTAATAATTGAAACAGCTGATTTATTCTATTTGCAATTTTTGTTAAAAGTTTTGTTGGAAAAATAAATAAATATATTGAAGTAAAATGTTTTTCTTCCCGGTCCTAATTCTAATTGTAATAATGAAGAAAAAAAAATTAATAGTGCAAAGAAGACTTCTCAGGCAGAAATCAAACATTTCTAAATTGCCTGATGAAAACTAAGTGATAAATTCAAACTCCTCTAATTGGAAGTAATACATTTTTGGTTTGATTTATTTAAAAGGTTTTAAAGTTATTTTCGGCTGAACAAACGTCTGCTGGAGACTATAGCTCCTCATTTGAAAATCGGGGTTAGATCGACATACATCACCATCAATATGGCAGCAACTTTACGATTTTTATCCCAAGGATCGTACCAGCTGAGTGTGGGAAATGATTTCAATTTGGAATTATCACAACCTGTCGTGTCGAAGATTCTATCTTAAACTCTAGATGGCATTTAACACTGTTGAAATATTTCCCCACAGTTCCTCTTGCAAAAGTTCAAGATTTTTTTCCATTTCCTCAGCTAATTTTTCAATTTGATTTTTTTCTATTTCTTTATTATATTCTGTAAAAAAGTAAGAAATAAAACGAAACAAATCTTCGTCAACACCAAAAACACTGACGACAAAATCAGAGTCAATATAAGGGCACGTCGCCATCACATTTTTTTTAGAAAATACAAAAAATATCTTGACAGTAATCGATTACCTTCAATGTGGAAATAACCTGATCTATTCTATATCTATATACATATCTAGCTTTTCTAGAATTTACAAAATCCCTTTAGAGAAACAGTACTCCTGTACGAGTAAATATTTAGAAGCCTTCATTCATATTGCAGGTATGCCTTAAAATATATAGAATCTATTTAAGAAATCTCGTAAAATTTTAAGAGAGCAAAACTAAAATATATGATCTATGACATTGTAAAAATTTGTTGTATTTATATGCCCAACTTAAACAATTTTCAGCATATATACAAAAAGACTTTGAATTGTCATTCTCAATTCTGTATCAGATTTTAAATCGTTGATGTTACAAAAATCAATAAAAATCTATAATATCCTTGGCACCCAAAGTGGTGTAGGGTGTAAAGATCAAACCGAAAAAAAACAAACTGTTTTAAGTCACTAACAACGACATCAACAGCGACGACAAAAACAACAAAAATTTAGCAATGAAAAGAGTTTAATGAATAAAAAAAAAGAAACAAGATAGAAATAAAAACAAAATTATGAATGAGCCTGCCCACGCAAACGTTGCTTGTAGCCAACAAAATGCATTCAGTGTCAAAGCGGATGCAAACCAAAGCAAACAGTCAAAGAGCAGGGTTGGATAGCAGACATGCAGACAACAAAAACATTAAAGGTAGTGCAGCAATACAACACAGGAGAAGGTGCAGCAAGAAGTGAGGGTGTTTTCAGTTTCGGTTTGTTTTGATTTTATGTTGCCAATGTAGTAGTGATGATGTGGTGGAAGTGTTGCAATTTAACGTTGTGATGGTGGTTTATATACTCTACCAACTAACTGTCTGTCTGTCCCTCTATCTTGCTCATACTTTTTTTCATACTTCTTTATATAAAAAAGAATTAATAATAAAGCCACACAAATTAAGAAAAAAAACATTAAGAAAAGGCTATATATAAAATAAGAATAAAAAATTAAATTTTGCAAAATATTAAAAAAAAAAATCATGTGTTGTGAAAAGTTTGAAGAAAAAACAACGTAAAGACGGGCGCTCCCATTCATTAATTTTACTCACATGCAACCAGAAAACCTCAAGGCTTAAAGATTCATGAGCAACCGCTGCACAGCCAGCCATCATTCGCTCATATAAACTAACAGACACATATTCATTTAGGCCAGATTGGTTTTAAAGACTTTTTAACATCTGTGTAGTGATACAGAAAATTTGTGCCAAAAAAGTTTTATAGGAGAAAAATGTAAATGAAATATTTCGTTTAATGTAAAAGCAAAAGGACTTTAATAAAAAATCTATTGGCTAAATGCATGTTGAAAATATTTTAACCGAATTCCTGAGAAATCTTAAAGTCATAAAAAAAAGTGCATTTCAGAACGGCATCGAGAATTGGGGGCAGAAGTGTTATTGCTTTTAAAACCTTTCTCGCAAACCAGAATTCGGGACAAAATAGCTTGTCTATAGAAATTTAAAATTCAACCGTGAATTTGGTATTGTAAGAATTCAGTCTTTTGCAACCTGGTTTATTTTTTCATGATAATAATTCGTACTCAAATAAACAGTAAAAAATATTATCTATTTGTTGGCTTTTAAAAGCTTTTAGTTGTATTTTTAATAGTATTACAAGAAACATTTATTTCTTATGAAAGAGATCACTGAAAACATTAACTTAACATAACAGTTTGTTGTCCAAAAAACTAAAAAAAAAAAAAAATAGAAATTAAAAACTAAATGATAAACTACAGAAAGATGCTAATAATAATAAAATTTTTGGGGCGCAGTTTGAACATTAACGTTTAAAAAATGCTCTCACCAACCTGGGGATGACGTGTGATATCTCCTAACGGCAGAGTTTTGTTTGATGCAGTTTCCGAAATGAAGGAAGGAAGTTTCAAGTGGTCAGGTAAAATATCGACATACAATTCTTGATTTTATTATCGACTTTGGTTAAGTCTGAGATTTAATATTATGGGGATTGAAAAGGTTATGACTAGTCTTAACACCAAAAACGCCCCAGGTGTCGATAAAATAAGCAAGCTCTCGGACCCCAACCAAAGCAGATGAGAGTATGGATGACTGACGAAACGTGGGATCTCATCGAACAACGCAGAAAGTCAAAAAATATTCGAGATTCAACCAAGGTAAGAAGCAGAAAGAAACAGGCTCCCATAGATTACGATGACCTTGTTAAAAAAGTGAAAATTTCATGAAGAAGAGATAAGTCCAACTGGTTGGACAAACTCGCGGAGAGGGCAGAAGCAGCAGCAGAAAATCGTGACATGAAACTCTTATACGACATCACTAAAGAAATATGCGGGAAAAAGTCACTTCAATCACGACCCATCCGGGACAAGGATGGAAACCTCTTAACATCGATTGAAGACCAAGTGCAGCGATTCAAAGAACACTTCTCTGAAATTCTAAATAATTCTACCCTCCCACCCCCGATTCCAAACGTGACTCACGGAGATAACAGGACCATACGAAACATGTCACTTTTGTCGCAACCACCGCAATACAATTAAAATAATTAAAACCGTAGAGTCAATGAAGAACAACAAGTCCCCGGGAGTTGATAACATATCAGCTGAGATGATTAAAGCATGTCCAATAACCACAGCTCGACTCCTACATCCCCTATTTATTAAAATTTGGGAAACAGAAAAACTACCAGAAGAATGGTTGGAGGGGATATTAGTCACGATCCCAAAAAAAGGCGACCTTAGTCAATGCCGAAACTACAGAGGTATTATGTTGCTCCCAATTCCGTCAAAAGTATTAACCAAAATTCTACTTAATCGCGTAAACGAAAAACAGGACTCAACCATTCGCAGGTAACAGGCAGGGTTTCGATCAAACCGCTCATGTGTCGACCACATTAATACATTGAGGATAATAATAGAACAGTCCGTGGAGTTTAGAACCGCTCTCCAACTTGTATTCATCGATTATAGCACAGCATTCGACAGCATTAACAGAGACTGTATATGGAATGATTTAATACAGAGGGTTATTTCACCAAAGCTTATAAGACTGATAAGGCACAATACGATGGCTTCAAGTGCAGAGTTCTGTACAATGGTCGCTTATCTGCGGAGTTCAACACCATTTCTGGTGTTCGACAGGGCAGCCTCATGTCACCTATACTATTTCTGATAGTGCTGGACGATGTTTTAACACGGGCTATAGACGGAAAAAACCGTGGTATCACTTGGAACCTCCAAAGCCAATTGGAAGATTTGGCATATGCAGATGACATATGCCTGATATCATCAAGGCATGCCGATAAGCAGGATAAAATTGACAACCTTATCACCGAATCTAACAGTGTTGGCTTAAAAATTAACTCCGCCAAAAACAAACCTTTAAAAATAAATGCGACCAACTCTGACGCAAACTTTAAAGCCGGTGAGAATGCTATCGACAATGTGAACTCCTTCACCTACCTCGGGAGTGTCATTTCCCCAGATGGCGGAGCTGCAAACGATATCCATAGTAGAATATCCAAAGCACAAGGCGCTTTCTCACAGCTATGGAAAATCTGGAGGTCATCATCAATCTACACCCACACCAAATTACGTATCTTTAACTCAAACGTAAAATCTGTTCTTTTATACGGATGTGAGACCTGGCTAATGACGAAAGCACTTGAAAAGAAACTTCAAATTTTTGTAAATAAATGCCTCAGGAAAATTTTGAAGATCTGGTGGCCAAATACCATATCCAACAAATCACTTCTCGAGAAATGCAACCAAATTGAAATACAACTCGAAATTAAAAAGAGACGATGGAATTGGATTGGTCACACCCTGCGGAAATCACCAACAGAAATATGCGGACAGGCTCTAGAATGGAACCCGCAAGGTAGCAGGAAACGAGGAAAGCCAAAGCATACATGGAGACGAACTATTGAAGATGATATGAAAAAAATGGGATACAATTTCAACAGGGCAAAAATCATCGCTCGAGATAGAGGACAATGGCGAAATTACGTTGAGGCCCTATGCTCCACAGGGAGCTAAAGGAAATAAGAAGAAGAAGAAAATCCGGCAAGGATCATACAAATGTTGAATTAAATAGGCCTATTAGTTTATTGCCTAACATTTAAAAAATATTTGAGAAGCTGTATATATTTGGAAAAAAGAAATATTGCTCTGTGCTCTTCATTGTTGTTTTACAAGCTTTCAATAAAGTATGGCACGAAAGTCAGGCTTTTAAAATGCTATTTAAAGGAACGAAAATTTTACTTAGAAAAGGGAATTTTCTAAGCCCTCCGCAGTCGATTGAAGCCGGAGTCCCTCAAAGTAGCATCTTCGGTCCTTTACTTTATTTAATGTACACACACATCAACAACATTTGCTGATGATACAGCTTTTCTAAGCGTTCATGAAAATCCAGTAGAACCTTCCCGGAATTTACAAGGGTCTATTCTGGTTGCAATGCAGAAGATCTTAATAAATGTGTTTTACTTTCTAATAGAATAATACGCTTTGTATACCAATTCAAAATTCGTGACCATGTTTCAATGTACGTTTATGATTTTTTGGGCTGCAGTTTTAAAAGCATCATCCACTTTAGATCACTTGTTATTTTATGGTTGCAGACTGTCCAGCATATGTCCGTACACTTCATGTTTTTGCAGTGTGATAGAAACCCACAATCTCTACTCCCTATTAGAAATCGAATTATTGGAGATAGGGGTTTCATTGTTCGTGTTGCCAAATGCTGGAACTCATTACATAAGAGTGTTCCACTTTACAAGTAATTCATTTAAGGTTAAGCTTGTTAGGCGGCTGAACTGACCTACTATTTAAATAATTAATAATTACAACAATAAAATTAAATTTTATTTCTCAATATTAAATTTGTATTTGCAACCTTTTTATAATATATATATTTACATTGTAAGGCCTTCGACTATATAAGGCCCTATGGGCTCGGTTGGATGATATAAAGAAAAATAAAAATAAATAAAATATCAAAACTGGAAACATAACTAAAACAATGGCGTAAGAAAGTTAACGAGCAGATATGTGTACACGTCACTTTTACGTTGCGCAGGAAACTTGCCCGCGTTTACAAATAAACACCGAGACTATACCGCAACACACTGAAGTCAAATATCTAGGCGTTCATCTTGATCATCGCACATAGACGCAAAGTTGACACAAATGGAACTATATGTACTCGTATGTTTATGGTTTCGTATTTTCTTATTTTTTGCATTAAAATTTGTTATGCTTATTTGTATTATTTTTATAATTTAATCCCAATGTTTTTCTAGAAAAATATACAGATTAACAGATTTTTAACACATATTCTCTGAAAAGCACGTCCTAAATTTGGAAGTACTTAAAATAGGGTCGCTTTTTTGTTCAGGGTTGGCAGAGGCAAGGAATGGAAAATGTGTTTGGCATATGAATTGAAAAATGGGAAAATATTTCAAATAGAATAATTGACCATCAGTTGGAAGAAGGAAATAAAGTGTTTTATAAGAAAACAGCAAATGCAGTAATTCTAAATTGAAAAAGGCGGCAATCACTGTCACTGTCCATATGTCGGTTAGTGAAGGGTATATACGATTCGGCAAATCCGAATATATCAATATTACTTGTTTAACCTATTTTATTACACCGTTTTGCTGATGGCGAATTCAAATCTAGTCAAATCAGAAACTAGATGAAAGAAAAACTTGGTTCGATACCATTTTTTCAACTCTTTCAAATTCGATTTGGAGCCTAAACGAGGTTTATTCAAAAGAAAGGGTGAATTTTTTTGTTATGTTGGTACACATGTGTTAGTCATCTATAGGCATTATCAATTTGTTGTTGACAACTGAAAAGATTAGTTACTTTTGTGTGTGTTCTTCGATTTTGTTCCAAAATTGCTAAATTGTGAGCAAATTAACGTCGCATAAGTATCGCTCAGGAGTTTTTGAATGACGTAAACAAAGATCCAGGTTTGCTAAAAAGGGTCATAACTGGAGACAAAACGTGAGTATATGGCTAGTAGAAGCGGCCAGATGAGCCAAGACCGAAAAAAGTACGCCAAGTTCGATAAAATGTGAAGGATTTGCTCACTGATTTCTTCGATTAAAATGGCGTGGAGCATCATGAGATCTTGCCAATAGGTCGTACGGTTAATAAGGAATACTACAATGAGGTTATGTAACGTTTGCCTGAAGCAATACGGCTCAAACGATCGGAATTGTGGAGAAAAAAAATCATGGATTCTGCATCATGATAATGCACCAGCTCACTCATCAATGCTTTTTTGTGGTTTTTTGGCCAAAAACAACACCCTTATCATGCCCCAACCACCTTATTCACCAGATTTGGCTCCCTGCCACTTTTTCCTATTCCCAAAACTGAAGAGACAAATGAAAGAAAAGCGTTTTGCCACAATTGATGAGATAAAGCCAGAATCTAAGAACGAGCTGATGGCCATACCGAAAAGCGCATTTCAAAAGTGCTTCGAGGATTCAAAGAAGCGCTGGCATAAGTGCATTGTATCTAAGGGGGATTACTTTGAAGGAGACAAAATGAACATTAATGAATAAAAAAATACTTTTCAAATAAATTCAAACTTCACATTTTCTTTTGAACAAACCTCGTATATATATTTGGCATTTGAATATACTGCACTGAAAGTGCTTCTATCAGATGAAAGCAAACCAAACTAATAGAAGCGCCATACCGTCGACAGTACAAAGCGGCAATACTTCAATTCATACTGCGAGAACTCTAGTATTTGAATAATGTGCAATATGTAAAACTTTTTATCTCGGAATCTTAATACATCGTAAATAGTTGAGAGTGAATTGGCGAAAAAGGGTGGTGTTGGCTGAAGTGGTTAGCGCGTTGACTACTAGAGTTGTCAACCGATTAAGAATAATTCGATTAATCGATCAAACAAAACTAAATTCTTGTTCGAATAATTTTAAAATGCCGAATTTCGAATAACTAATAAATCGATTAATTTATGTCAATTAATCGAACATATTTTCGCATACGTAAAAAATTAGTTAAATTTGTTTGTATGATTTAAAACAAAGCGAGTACTTTATATCAACCAATACATACATGTTATTTTGGATGTTTGTAGTTATTGTCGAACTGTGCACCTAGAAGTCGTGCTATGTTTTAAATGAAACGTTAAAAAATTTTCAAGAATGGGGTTTTTTTACTGTCAGGTGAATAAGTTATATATACACTAAAGCCAAAAAATTGAACTTGGTTTGAGTACATACATATTTTACCAAGAACAAAAATGAAAAAAAAAAAAAACAAAGTCACATGCAAGTGTCCTAAAGTATACAAAATTGTTGGATCAACAACAAAAAAAACTTAATAATTATTTTGCAACAGATTTATTAAAACGCATTAAAATAAGAATAAATAAGAGACGTATAAAACTTTAAAATACTTTAATAATATTTTTTAAATTCTGGAAATTTTCCGTGCAATGAAAGTTTTTCATATATTCTTTAAAAAATTAAACTAAAGAATGTGCTAAATAATTATACTCTAGATTATTTTATGTTGAAAGTAACCACAATAATATAATAATAAAGTAATGATATAGAAGAAGTTATTATTAATGAATATAACAATCTTTTATGCGAATTAAATAATTCTATTCAAAGTATTAAAATTCAGATAATAAAAAAGAATTCAGCGATATATTAGACGATATAGTATATTCGGAAAAATCTAAAAAAGAGCAGAAAAATTAGATATTTAAACTATTTCATGCTTTTCTCACTACATCACCCACCTTGACAATTAGCGAGAGTTTTTTCAAAATCTAATTTAATAAAAACAAAAACCAAAAATCGTTTAAAAGCAAAAAAAATTGTTTTAAAAGATTATTTCTTAAGAACATCCTAAATTGTCTAATTTAACAAAAAAAAAATATCATTTGAGATATTTTGACTCAATAAAACATGTGTGTTTGAAGTAATAAAATCGAAGTAATCTCAGTTATTACATTTTTAAGTTTTTTTATGTATTATTAATTTTAAGTATATTTTTTTTGTTGATAAAAATAAAATTTTACATTTATTTGAGCATGTACACAAGTATTTATGTTTTAAATTTTATTTATTTGTTGCGGGTTAGCAATAACTAAATATATATTTCGTTGGTAGCCAACTCATCAGTAGATGTTTTACCCTTTATTTAAAAAAAATTTAAAGCTTTGTAATTCACAAATTTATTTGTGAGTTTTCGTATTAATGGATGAGCTTTAAAATTTTTTAAACAGAAAGGGTAAACAACTACTGATGAGTTGGTATGGCTACCAACGAAATATATATTTAGATATTGCCAACCCGCAACAAATAAATAAAAGTTGATAAAAATAGGCAGTAATAGGCAGTTAATGACAAACATTTATTTTTTGTCAATAAATTATTTTTAAGCATTTTTTATTCGTTGTTCTCATCGATTAATCGAATAAATTTTTAGCTTTAATCGTTTGATCGAACGAACAAAAACTATTATTTGAATTATTCGAACAAAGTTGAAAGGCGAATAATTGACAACTCTATTGACTACTAAGCAAACAATGACTTGGGGCCTGGGTTCAAACCCTGGCCAGAGCAAGGCAATCAAGATCATTAATTTCTCTAATGCACATAAGTGAGACATTGTGTTAATTGTTGAAGGCATAGCACTGGTCACTAAAAAACTGTTCCGACAGCGATTGATGATGCTGTTCCAAGCTAATGTACACAACATCACCCTCCTTCGTCGATTAGCAGAAACATCGGCGAAGTAAAAACAATTAATAAAATGCCTGCTAATACATCTTAACAAAATTAATGCTTCTACTTAATACCGGAGGCGCTTCAACTCGGCTATTAAAATTAACATAACGCGCAAAGCAGAGTTGTGAAAGAGTTAAGTCTTCTAAATTATCAACATCTATCTTCTCAACCCTATCCCTCTCCCTGAGTTCCGGCTAGGCTAGCCAGATCCAATTTGCCAAAAAGCTTGACATTGACCAAAAAAAAACTTGATTTTGAAAAAAAAACTTGACAAATAAATACACTCATACTATTGGTTTTTATTTAATTTTTTATTATTTTTTTTTTTCATAAAAATTATTAGAATAAAAACAAAAATATCATAAAAAGTAAATATAACAGAAACAATGTAAAAGAAACAAAAAACAATATAACAATAAAAATTCAGTCTTTACATATTTTAAAGAAAACTTAGGCGTTATTAAAAAAAAATATATAGGTACCATCTTAAGAAAAAAAATATATGTTGGTTCTATTTATTTTGTCACATATATTTCGTATTCTTAGATACAGAATTACTCTACCATCTGAGTAATGGGGTAAATATCAGTGTTGGCACTTTTATTATAATTGTACATACCTAAAGAGAACTATATTTTTTAAATTATAATTGCACAGAAAAATATATGTATCATATTAGTCCTTAAATGTATTGATATTAAAAATATGCTCTTTCGATGTGTTTTATAGAAATTTAAACTTACTTTTTTTAAGTATTATTACATATGTAGCTAGAATAAATTTGAGAAAAAAAATTACTTACAAAAAACATTGACAAATCACTTTTTCACTTGACACTTGAGGCGCATTAAAAAACTTGACAATCAGGCCAAATCAGGCCTGTCTGGCAACCCTAGTTCCGGCACAGTGCACTGCATACGTAGGGGTCATCCCCTGAGTGCTGGTCCTAATTAAAAAAAAAAAAAAAAGGCGAAAATCAATATGTTATAGTGGACTCTATAAAAGATACAACAAAATCTCTTGATCTAATTATTACTATATAACACTCGATTTACATGATGACTTTTGCGACGTCGCTTTTTCGACGTCTCTTTTTGCTTGCTGGTGAGCGGTGTAGGGAAGAAAGAGGGGTAAACAAAAAGTCTTGATTTGTGTTTTTCAAGACTTTTCTTCCATTTTTCTTTGTTACTTTTCATTATTTTTCTTACTTTTGTTATTTATCTTTGTTACTAACATTATTTCAAAACAAAATGGGAAAAAAGACATGAAACTAAAAGACATCGTCTGAACGCACAAAGATTTTCAAAAGGGAATTCAGTAAAAACGACGTCGCAAAACTCATCATGTCAATTGGGTGTAATATGGTAACGCAATAAAAATTTAAGATTTAAAAAAATTATTGATAATTTAATCTATAATTTTAGATTCAATAAATAATAAAATTTATCAAAAAAAAAAAAAATTATAATAATAATATGGCAAAGCCTTACCGCCCAATAAGTAATCGAATTTTATGTGTAATTTGTAAAGAAACTTGTATTGCTAATTATTAAAGTTGGTGAAACCAGATATCGATTTATACCAAAATTGGTGGAACAGAACTCGGCTCCAACAAATATTAAAAATGGCAGAAAATGTATATTGAAAACAACAACGCAAATTTTGGAACCATTTTTAATTTTTGAGCTTGGATCATTTTTCCTCAATTTTTAGGGATTTTTTTACTGTGTAAGTTTGGGGCCCCCAAGCTTAATAATACAAAATGGCCTTTAACTGAATTATAAAAAGTTATCGTATAATAAAATTAATATTGGCAATTCTTGCTGCATAGCCAGGGTCTGGCCAGTCTTAACGATATTCTCCATCATCGTATTTCCCGAAAAAGAGATGCTTACTAAAATTTGCATTGCGGAGAGGTCTTAGTTCACAACTAATTATTAATAGAGGCAGTAAATATTTAGTAAGATTCGCCAATTTAATTGAAACAAAACAGAAAAAACGGCTCCAAAATGTATAGTGTTATTTGGAATGGAAATTTATTGGGACCATTTTTAGATTGAGCCATTTTTCATTAGAACAATTTTTTCTCAAGTAAATTTTTCATCGAAATAAAAAAAATCCCACTGTAGAACATTTTTCATTTTTGTGGCTGGGAGGTTTTTCATTTATTAATTTGGGCCAGTTTTCATGAAGGCAAACATAAAATTTTGTAAGAAATTTTTATACGAGAATTCCTTCAGTACTAATTTGCTATTTGGCACCAAAAATCCAAAAGTTACCAAAAAAATAGGACATTGCAAAAAAATCGACGTTAACACTGTGATTTAATGTGATGAGAACCAAATTAATGCTGGGAACACAATTGGGACGAACGACGAATTTTGTCTAGCACGACGAATTCGTTGGTAAAAGTTCGTTGCGTAAATTCATCGTGTGGCGCTGGAGCCCCGATTTGCGTCGATCTTTTTTATAAAATTTGCCTAAAGCTCTATGATTATTTCATTTATTTACATTTATAGTGTCAATCTCTGTTGATATTAGTGGGTTAAAGTACTGTGATGTTATTAAATAGATGCAGCAGAAATGTTCTTCAATAATTGATAATATTTGAGTCTGAACAATAAAGTTTATTTTTGTAAATGTTTATGCGAATGACTGCTATCAAATTGTATTCACTAACTAACTTAACAATTAAACCAACCATTTGACTTTCTGTCTGTGCAACTGCTTAGTTTGTTCCTGTTGTTTTGTTATTTTCCTTTCGCAACAGAAAATACTTTTGTTGTTACAGTGTGTACATGTCCGTTAAAATTTTATTACAGTGGCCAATATTTAAATGCAATTTATGTCATCTTTCATTTAAACAGTCACATTTGTTATGCCTCGTATGTGCCACAAAACAGCTTCTCTTTTTTCGTATAGTTTTTGTATTTATTTCCATGTTTTGGAAAACACCATGGAGCAACTCCATGTTTGGTGATTGCAAATTTTGTGGCTAAAGGTGTAGAATAACATATAAAAACGGATCATAACTGTCATTTATAGTTTATGATTTTGTATTTTTTATGATATTTTTTTTTAACTGTTAAAACCTAATAATCCACAGAATTAGCAGGCGGGAGTTGAAAATAAAGGATACAAATAATAAAGAGCAGCACATATAGAATTTATGGTTAGTTAAGATCTTGTTAATACAAACTTCAGGAAATCTCTTTAAAATTATGTTTGTATCAAAATATTTATAGCAGCCTTTATTTTCAAATATTTAAACAAATGTTGCATTTTCGGAATTAAAAATTTAGATTAGATAAGATAGAAATTTCAAAATTAAAAGAAAAATTTCGAATCTATTTAGTTTCAATTTGCGGAACTAAGTTTGACTTTGGGAAATTTACTTTTTATACAAAACAATTTTGAAGTAAAACGCACAGAGAAAATAGATTAGTTGTGTCAACCGAATTTGTTGCCAACTGAATTGTGGCGGCTGCATCAACTATCATAGAACTCGGTTGTTACAACTTTAATTTTCCCAAAGTACGACTGAATTTTCATTTAGTAGAACTGAATGTTCAGTTGTGACAATCGATAAAGTTGGTGAACACGATGGAATCTTAAATTAAATCCAATCAGGATTATTTACGCTCAGTTTTCTCCCGGAACACAGTTGAATTGATATTTTTAATACTTAACTAAATACAATTGTTTTACTTACCCATTTGAATTTAAAATTTATTTTGGTCCATTAGTGGTATTGAACATAGAACTCACATGTATGAAACACATTGCCAAAAACAACTCAGCCACTTCAGCATTTTCAAATCGAAAAATATTGAGAAAGTTCTTATTTTAATATAATTGGTTATGCCAACCGAATAATCGGTTAGGAGTATCAAACAAACCATATTCATTGCCAATTTTTGGCATTTAGTAGTAGCAAAAGAATGCATTCGGTTGACCCAAACAATTTAAAATGTGTCAAGATGATTATGATCATGGAATGTTGGTTGGATCCATAGAATATTGGTAGCGGTAACCGTCTATGCAACTGATATTATATTGCACAAACAATTTCCAGTCAATCTTTTTTCTGGGTGCGCTTAATAACTTAACCCATTATTTATGGTGCGATTTTATTGTATCGCGGTCAGTTTTTACTGTGTAAGTTTTATACCTTTAGAGTTTAACTTTAAATTTTATTTAAATTAATATAAAAAATATACTGGCATCAAGCACCAGTAGTTCTTCTTCTCTGCATGTTTTCATGATAATTTCGGAGGAATTCGTCGCTGCATCTACATTATCTCCACTTTCCGAAGTTATATTTCTTGTGTCCACTGCCCCTATTGGTGGCGCCACAATTTCTTCATGGTCGGCAAGTTCTACCTCGTTGCAATAAATTTGCCACAGATTCTTCCAATGTTGACAATGGAATCATTTTATATGCGCCACCTCCTGTTGCTCTTGGTTCTATTTTATTCTTCTCCAGCTTCTTTTTCACCCTGTTAACATTTTTACTGCTAATTTAGTTTTACTTACTTTGTACCAACCGTCTCCATCACGAAGTGGTGGCCCAAACGGGTTTTTTTTTCTGAAATCGGATTCCAAAAACCATGGAAGTTTAGGGGCTTTATGACCTTCCGAAAACCCTTAGCATATGGGGAATTTTTTTTTCCAATTCAAAAACTAAAATTTCAAACTGCTGTAATGTCGTTATTTTCATTTTTAATTTATTTTATTACAGACGTTTCAACTTCGGTGCTAAAAATGGGAACGACAGAGAATGTTTCTTTGGCGTTCCTATGTTCGTTTCAAAGTGGAGAATACCGATATATTTTCGATAAATGTCAATAACGCCAACGGTGATGCCATATTGTCGTTTTTATTTCGTTTTCAAATAACAACGCCAACGGGAATAGGCCCGATGATTCTTTAGGTATGTCATTTTAATTTGTAGCACGACGGTACTTAAATGTTTGAGCAGATCTATAATTGATTACATTATAATTGTTTAGTTGAATTATACAAACAAGTCAACTGAAATCATGTTAAAGCTTAGCGGTAACTGAAGTAAGAAATACTCTAAAATTCTATATTTTTATGCAGCAGTTAATTTGCCGTATTTATTTTACAAACACAAAAGAACAATTTGCATGCAGTTGGGGTTCATGTATCCGCTTGTAAGTTTGGGTTAAGTGGCGTTAAATGAAGTGTGTCTGCCATTCACAGTGGGTGTTTTAAAATTGTTTCAGTATTTTTTTTTGTCTTTGTTTTTTACGCTTTTCTAAATAGTGGATTTGCTTACAGACAACTGTTTTTAGTTGTCTTTACTCATCATATGTATGTATGCATGTATGTATGTTTGCTCATGGCAGACTCTTATGCCAATAATTCTGTAGTAACAGTTGCAGTTATTCAGGTCATGATGGTCAGGATCATTTCATTCAAGTCATGTTTTTTACTAAATTTATTGCCAACCGTTTTTATTTTATTTTAAGCTAGAAGAAAAGGTTTCTCATATATCTATTGAAATGTTAGAGTCAATAAAGTGGTCATGGTTCAAATTAATGCAAACAATAAATAAAGTTTCAGTGGCTTCCATAAATAGACCAGCCTGCGGTAGTTCTTTTTTACGATGTTAATTTATTAATGCAACGTTGCTATGCATTTTTAAAAAGAATTTTTCTAAAAATTATATAAAATAAATCTAACGGCTGCCATTTAGATTTTTCTTCAGAGTTCCAGACCTTCAAGGAGGATAAGCTTATTGAGTTAGTCAACCCTCTCAACAGCTGAAACTGAATTCTTACCTCCCAGAGTAAAGCAAAAACTGCTAATTCAAAAAAAACTACGGGTAACACTCCGGGAGTACCGACAGAAGTGAAAACGTTTTGTGATTACAACAATACACGTGCTATTGCCAAAAAAATTATGCGTAGATATAAACAATTATATAAATAATGCAACAAATTTAACCACTTATCAAGGCGTATGCAACAGGTGAGCTTACTAGCACAGCTGACTGAGCTCGCTTCATAGCAAATTTTCATACAAACTGATATAGTTGAAAAGAGTTCATAAAAAATGGTTACAGTTTGGTACTCATACGTATTAAAATGCTTTAAATTTGTTTGTGTGTTTTGATATGAAGCGAGTGCTTTATACCAACAAACTATATGTTGTTTTTGGATTGTTGTACTTGTTGTCGAACTGCGCATACCTGTTAGTGTTACCATGTCTGGTATAGTTGTCTGTTAAGTGTCAAATGTCCGGGCGTTACTACACCTGCAATTTGTTTGGCAGGCATTCGCACAAACAGAGATGCTACTAGTGTCAAAAAGCGTGACGGTGTCGCGAGTTCTGAGGTTTTGTCTCATCCAAAACCTTCGTAAAAAAAAACAGCTATTGAATTCTGAGTGCTTTTGCAATTTTTGTACACAGGCAAATAAATGAACCTAAAAAAATTAAATCAATACCAAACGTTATCAAAAATACGGTACTTACCGATATTCTACAATCAAATATAAAAAAATTGATTCAAGTACATAAAATTCAATCCCAAACTAACTTGGCAACTAACTAACTGCCGTGCATATTTCTTTTATACAAAATCAATCCTTGAATCAATTCCTATTCTCCTTTATTTATTTACTAAATATGATTAAAAATACTGAAGTGAAAATAATATCACTCTGACTTTTCGATAACATTTTAAGCTATCCTATCATAAAGTTAGCCCTTTAACTTCTTTGTCCCACTAAAGGTTTAAAGATATACGTATTTATATGTATAATAGGGTGACAATGAAAAATCAACTTTGGATTTTTGATGATAAATGTGAAGATTCTTTTGCCACTTGGTCTAAAACTTACTTGATGAAAATTTGAGCCAAATCGGATAACTCTATCCCGTGCACCTTTGAGGTGAAAGTTCAAATTTTGGGAAATATAGTGTATTCGCCTATATTGGAGCTAAAAAAATAGCTTTTCGATATGAATTATACCGAAATCCAATAGGATTAATGTGTCACATACGGTTTAACTTGCATGCTGAAAATATTAGCCGAATCGGGTAACTCTATGCCGTGCACCTTTGAGGTCAAAGTTCAAATTTTGGGAAATTCTGTATATTTAACTATAATTGATCTAAAAATATCGTTTTTTTAAGTATATTCATTTAAATTGCTCAGAAACTGGATGTTTTAGATATTTTTAAAAGTATTCTGAAATATTATGAGTAAATTTAACCCTTTTATTGCAACGGGGGTCAAAACTACACATTTGCTTAAATTAGCTTTAAATCCAATATATAAAAAAAGTGTAAAATATTATTTCTAAAAACGAAAAACTGAAATTTTAAAACCAATATTTAAAAATATATATTTATGTGAATGTTTTTCGTATAGAAGCAAAAGCAGTATATTTTAATTGGAATAAAAATATGTTTTTAATATAAAAAGTAAGGCAACTTGAAAGGTCTTTTTCGGTAAGTTTGATTATATGTAATCATTTCTTAAATTATTTAAATTCGCATGATTCTTATATTGTTGTCGATAGTTTTGAACAACCTAAAAAGAAACAATAATTATTTAAATGTAAATTAGTTAAATTTATATATAACTTACTTTGAATAAATATTGTCGCTGCTGTTCATCTTTTGTGATCTGTGATACAGAATTACCCAAAATTTGAACTTTGACCTCAAAGGTGCACGGCATAGAGTTATCCGATTTGGCTGAAATTTTCAGCAAGTAAGTTTTAGACTAAGTGGCAAAAGAATCTTCACATTTTTGTTTAAAATTCTGGAAAAAAAATTTTCCCATATATTTCATTGACACCCTAATGTATATGTATCTCCATTTTTCCCAAATGACAACAAAAAATACCGAATTTCTAAAAATATTTAGAATAAATATGCAGCCAACATACTCACCGTAAATCATGTCAAGCAAATGGATCAACATTTCATTTCACAAAAAAAATTATATAAAATAAAATCAAAGCAATCAGCCAACAAAACTGAGAAAGCGCAACGATCCACCTCATTATATATAGCGATAGAAATCGATCTACATACATTTTTATCTTGGCACCCTTGTGTGTCTTGCTATATAGTTTTCGTTTCCAATACCCCTATGATCACTTCAATAATCACTATGATTGATCATTAAATATTGTCAGCACAGGGAAAAAAGAATTTAACAACAGCTGAGTGCTTTTGGTGGCTGCAAGACAACCTGAAAAACTTGGCACACATTTTCCAAATGATATAGAAACAATTTTTGGGAGTATCAGCGAACAACACTCCGTCCTTCTAATGCTTCATACGATCGTCGCAATACTTAAATATATTCTTTTAGCTTTCTTTTATTTGTTCATACATACAACCGAAAACTAACTAATCATTTAACCTAATTTATGTTCCAAAAAAAAACATTTTTTGTTTTAATTTAAATGTGGCCTTCTTTATATTTTTAAAATAATTTTATATTTTTCCCATTAAAATTTGTTCCAACATAAATCTTATAATTTGAAATAAGTACAGAATAGCAAAATAATATGCTTTTAAATAAATTAAGAGACATGCGGGGAGTGTGATGTTTTTCTGTGCCACTTGCGAGATGTGATGGGTGACAATATTGGCCCTCTTTCGAATATTTACTGCCGCCGCTGTCGTTGTTTAACCATGAAACATTTGTACATGTCGTGAGGCCCCCAAGATATTTGTTTGTCTAAAAGTTTATAGTTCGATTTTTAAATATTTCTATTAAAGAAATCAATGCAATAACGCAGAGAAGGCACATCAGCAGTATACTGGGCGCCCTTAAATATCTAAGAAAATATAAAAAGACTTGAATTTAATATTTCGAACAATCTATTAATCAGTGTTGATTTTCATAGGCTAAAGTTCATATATTTAATAATCAGAGAAATATTAGATAGACATTGTAAACATATTTTAAGCTACAAAAAAATTTTAATATCTAAACATCCCTTAAGATTTCAACAATACGGCCGAATAGAACAAACGTTGCTTTCGGTAGAAGCCACTAAACCTCGTCAGTAGTATTATTGTGTAAATGGTTTCACTAGGTAGCCCTGTTAAACACGATTACTTATCTCATTTATACACATTTCGAATGCAAATAGAATACGAGACTTCTCACTACTAAATTGATGTTAGCTGGTGACTTTTTATTTTTCACCATATATTAAGCATTACTATGTTGCCGTGAATTATATCCTACAATGCCCAATATCCTATTTTTTGTTCTACTTAAGACAATTTTTTTTTTTTTATTGATTTTTATATTTTTAGTATAGTTTTGAAAAGCCTCGTATTCCATTTTCAGTCGTAAATTTAACTGAAGTTAATTGAAATATTGTTATTTTCGGATACACAATACTCAAATGTAGTTACTCAGTATTTTCAGAGTTGTATTTTTAAAACTAAATAAATTCATTGTAATTTAAACGTTAGATCTGCAATCTGCGATCTGTGATAAATTATCCACAACTTTGCCTAAAAGTTCTCTTTTAATTGTAGTGTTGAGAACCCAAAAGAAAACTATTGAACAGAAATTGCCAGCAATAATGCAGTCCATAAATAAATGTATAATACCTCAAAGTTATAAATAGAATCAAATAACAACGATTATTTGGGCGTTATTTTATGGTTTGGGGTAATAATTAAATTTTGCACATTATATATTAACTTCACCTGTATTCATGTATGTACATTTGTATCTACATATATATATTGGAAACGGAATCTTTGAATTATATTTTGGCCCACTTTAAACGGCCAGATTTATTCAAAAGTTCGCACACTTGTCAATGACGGATGAAAATACACCACTACGATCGCGTTGTCACATCGCTGGGAAGGCAATTTGTCCTTTAAAAATGCCGAATATTGTATATATAACTCCGCCGTTTGTTCTGTTTTTGTTGGAAAAAGTTTGTATGCACTTCGGTCCAAATTTTTTAATGCGACCGACAAGTTTCCTCCTTTTAATATCACTTTACTTCTACAAAACCTATATTTTGTTTACAGTTCAAGTTGCTTTTCGAAATATTTTCCCAATTCACAAACCTAGTTGTATCGCTTATTGTTGTATATGAAAAGACAATTTCAATTTAGACCAAATAAATTGCATTTTTGTGTTAGCAATATTTTTTCGAAGTATGCGACATTGTTTTAATTAAACTAATTCATCATTGGAAAGTTTTCAATAAAATTATTAATTGATTTACAACTTTTCTTTATATGAAAAATTTCAAATTTTTTCTGGCAACTAAATACTGCGATTATCATAATTGCTACCAATCAATTAATTAATTTTAAAATATTTACATTTTTAATTATATCTGTATTATATCCTAAAGTTCGTAATGTAATAATCAGAGGGAATAAGACATTTTTAATATTTCAAGCGACAGAGGAAAATTTAGTATCCAACCAGCGTTGCCAAATGTGCAGATTTATCTGTTTTTTGCAGTTTTTCGAAGCATTGTGCAGTTTTGAATTTGGTTTTTTGTACGTAAAGCAGTTTTTTTATTTATAAAATAAATTAAATTAACTATAAATTTTTTGGTTTTTGCTCTATATGCAGTTTTTTCACTGGGAAATCAGGTTTTTTTTTTAGATTTGCAGTTTATTTAAAAAAAAATATGGCAGCATTGTATCCAACATCACTTACAGTTCAACATACACCGCTGGATAGAAAAATGTCGTTTCCGGTAGAATCCGAATTCGACTGTACATATATCTTCGTTAATTGTATAGGATTCGGCACTCGCGAATATAGCACTTTTACTTGATTTTATATTGTCATGCACTCATAAATATATTGAATTATTCACATGATGCATAATGAACTCCAACCGCTTGCTTGAACAGCCTAAAGACTAATAAACCTGAAAAATTCACAAATTGTTTAAAATAAGTCCCCAAAATCTTGACTTCTGAAGAGAAAAAAAAAACATAAAATGCAGAATTTTGCAAAGTAAATTTAATTTTTGGCCGCTTATTGCTCTCAATGTTGCCCGTTGCAGCTTGCGCAACATATTTAGGGCATGAAAAATATTTCAATTTGATTGAATTTTCTTAAGCATGCAAGATTACACTTTTAGGTGATTTTGATTAAGTACAATTTTCTTAAACGAATTTTCAAATTGAACAATTTGTAATCGAAAATTATTTTAATTCAAATATTAATGCCAAAAATAGACAAAGGTGTGTGTGTTTGTGTGTGTGTGTAGGTTTTTATGAGAGTGTAATAATAGATTTTAGGAAACACGCTTTAAAGTGATCTATTAGTTTTTGTTTAAAGATTAATGATCATAAAATAAGAAATGTTAAAGATCAAAAAATATATATTGTTGACAACAAAAAAATTTAAAAAAACTTTAGAAAGGGAATTTTTAAGATCTTAACACTTTATGTAAAGTGTTAGTTTCACGTAAAAGGCTTAAGATGAACTTAAACCTTTTATTTTCAAAGTAAATGAATGACTAAGATTAAGTTTTTTTTTCTTCTCTAGATTTATGTTAATGATGATGTTAATCATCAAATAGTTACACTTCTTTAACATGATTTTGAATCTTAACATTATAAAGAAACTCATAAAGTAGCAACTTCCGGTGTGTGGGCTGTCAATTATGACTTGTCATGTTGAGATCCGAAAAATATACACAACATAATCGGTTTTGCTATTGTTCCAAATAAGTTTGTATGTAAATAAGACCTTAGGTTTTTGCCTACTTCTATTTATAATTAACAAATAAATAAATAATTGCAATTAACTAGACAAAGTGTTCATAACTCGTATTGCTGTCAATTTTTGTTGTGCTTTTTTTTTGTACAAATAATTTTGGTTGTTGTGTCTTTTATTAACACGCTACAATTAAAATAAATTGTTTTTGTTGTTAACACTACAATTTAAATGGTTTTAAAAAATGTCAATTGTTTTATTTCGTGTGGTATTATTACGGTATAGAAACTACAATGTTAACAATGATCCATAATAGAAACCAATACAATTCCAATTTCAGGTTAGAGTCAAACACAGTGGAATACTCTGAATGTGATAAGAAAAAATTCGAAAAATTATTTATAAATATTTCCAATTTATAGAAAGGTCTCATGTTGAAATTAAATTTTTATATTTATTAGAATGTTTACTTTAAGCATAGGGCTTTTGATTTAATATATACATATACTAGCTTATCCCGGTCTGTTTCGCTACCCCCTCGTTATAAAATAAAATTAAAAGTATTTATATATTCTATTGTGAAAATTTAATGACGATCGGTCCAGTAGTTAAGACTATATTACGATTTTTAATTTTCCTAAAAAGGGGAGTGGTCCCACCCACTTTTCTCCTGGTACGTATTCCAAATTATGCCAATACCATATGTACCAAATATCATCGACGTAGGTCAAAAAATGCCCAAAATATGGCGATTTAAATTTTTGGGCTATATGGGCGGTGCCACGCCTCTTTGTCCAATCAAAACTTCATATAGGCTATTATTCCTTCCAGAGTCACAGTAACATGCTGTGAAAATTTCATGAAGATCGGTCCAAGGGTTTGGTTTTCCTAAAAAAGGGGCGTGGTCCCACCCACTTTTCTCCTGGTACGTATTCCAAATTATGCCAATACCACATGTACCAAATATCATCGACGTAGGTAAAAAAATGCCCAAAATATGGCGATTTAAATTTTTGGGTTATATGGGCGGTGCCACGCTTCTTTGTCCAATCCCGCCCATATTTGCAGCAGCACTTAAGAAATACACACCAAACCGACATACCAAATTTTGTTCAAATACCATTATCAGGAGCAGAAATAATAGATTTTTAATTTGTGGTTTGTATGAGAGGTACCACGCCCCTTTGTCCTATCCCGCCTATATTTGCAGCAGCACTAAAAAAATGCACACTGAACCGACGTACCAAATTTTGTTCAAATACCGTTATCAGCAGCAGAAATAATAGATTTTTAATTTGTGGTTTGTATGAGAGGTACCACGCCCCTTTGTCCGATCCCGCCCATATTTGCAGCAGCACTAAAAAAATGCATACCAAACCGACTTAATAAACTTTGTTCAAATACCGTTATCAGGAGCAGAAATAATAGATTTTTAATTTGTGGTGTTTATGAGAGGTACCACGCCCCTTTTCCAATCCCGCCCATATTTGCAGCAGCACTTAAGAAATGCACACCAAACTGACGTACCAAATTTTGTTCAAATACCGTAATCAGGAGCACAAATAATAGATTTTTAATTTGTGGTTTGTATGAGAGGTACCACGCCCCTTTCTCCAATCCCGCCCATATTTGCAGAAGCACTTAAGAAATGCACTCCAAACCGACATACCAAATTTTGTTAAAATACCGTTATCAGGAGCAGAAATAATAGATTTTTAATATGTGGTTTGTATGGGAGGTACCACGCCCCTTTGTCCAATTGGACCGAATTGTAAATCTAAACCACCCGGGGCGCCACCCAAACGCATACAAAGAAATTTATGGAAATCGGTCCAGCCGTTTAGGAGGAGTTCAGTTACAACGCACGTACAGTAGAATTATATATATAAAGATGAGCCGTTTATTTTGAAAGTGGCATGTTTTTTTTTATTGGAATTTTTTTACAAGTGAAAAGATACCGTTCAATTGTATTTAGTGTTGCCATTAACTCGATTTTCTTGAAAAAGTGACTTATGCCACTTTAAAAATAACCGGATCATATATGTACATATATATTAAATATTTACATATGCATATGTATATATGTTTTTGTTTATTTTTATATTTGTTTTATCACAATGGATCCAATTGGGTCTCCGAGTGGATGTGTATTTCACACTACCCTTCCTATATTTGCTTTCGATATTTCGCTAAACAATTTGTTAGCATCCTGAGAAAATTTTATAAATTATTTGAAATTGTAATATTGGTTTGTGTATTGGATGTCATAACATTTTTTCAATCATAAAAAGGTTTTTGTACAAGGCGAATTAAACCAGGTGGCAGCGGAAAAAAAACACGAACTTGGTTGCTCGAGAAAAAGTAATGCCAAAACAACTGAAGCTGGCAAAAATATAACCAGAAAACAGCTCTTTGACATTTTCAATAAAAAAAATAAGTAGGTAGTAGTGATGTTACGAATATCAATTTTTAGTATTCGCGAATACGAATACGAATATTTAAAACAGTATTCGCCGAATACGAATACGAATATTTCTTTTGAGGTTTATATTTCAAATTTAATTGGAAAAAATCCCTGCCTTTGCGTTAGTAACTATAACTGGAAAAAAATTTAGTGATTTAACATTATTATTGCATTTAGATGCCGAATTTGAAAACCTCTACAGAACATTTTTTAATTATTTTACTTACTTACTTTCAGATTTCGTTTTTCTTACTCTGTTTGGGTTTTTAATTAATAATTCAGTGCTGTTTAGCGAACACTACTGATATGGTGGAAAGTAAATAAGGAAAAATACCAGCTTCTTTTACCTATAGTCAGGCAATATTTAGCGACACCACCAACGAGTGTTCCAAGCGAGCGAATGTTTAGTGGAGCGGGGCTTATTTATACACCGCATCGTAATAGGCTTGATGGAGAAAAGGCTTCAAAACTTCTATTTTTGAAATTCAACATTCCTCTACTGAGGTTTGATTACTAATTTAACATGATATAAAACTTTAATTTTTGAATACTAGTTGCAAAATACATACCTATATATTTTTGTTTGTTTTTTAAGAAGGTTATTACTTTTCGTGAAATACAATGTGTTTTTTAATAAAAATTAATATATTTTTTTACATTTTATGTACTTTTTTTAAACTTTTGTATGATTTTTTTTTGGAAAATGTATGGGAAAATTATTCGAAAAATATTCGCTTGAATTTGGCGAATACGAATACGAATACGAATATCTTAAAACAGGCGAATAGTCGAATACGAATACGAGTATTCGTAACATCACTAGTAGGTAGTATCAGTTAAAAATATATAATACTTTTTTTCTATGAAAACAGCAAACGTATTTATACTAAATTGAAAATGTCGGTCATTCCAAACACTGGACTCACGGGTCATTTTGCAGCCTATTGAGATGGGTATCAAACGAAAGTGTTTTCTATGAAAACACAAAATGTAATTATTCTAAATTGAAAAATCACTCTTACTTGTTATTCTTAAAAAAGCTTATTAAATGTATAAAAATTACTATTGAATATATACCAATTTGTTACACTGTGCCTTGCACTACAGCTCCTTAGGCCAACAGAAAAAAAATTATATTTGAAAATAATTTATCATACCTTTTTTGTAACTTGTGTATTTGCCCGATATCTTTTCTTTTTTCTTTTCTTTATTGAAAATAAAACACGATTTAAATTTTAAACAATCAATGACAATAAAGTATTGTAAAGAAAACGCCTACAAGTACAACTATTCCACTGTTTATTGTTGCTGTTAATTTTATTACAGTTTAACATGATAATTTATTATTAAAATAAAAAAAAAAATAACTTATTTTAATTAATCGAAACTTAAAAGGCAAAACTTTGAATAAACAGATTGCATGAATGAAAAAAAATTCTAAAAAAAAACTATGAATGAAGTAAAAAAAACTTGATTTTGTTGAACAGGAAATACAATAGATAAATAAAACAAATCATCAATGAATTTGAATTATTGCAAATAACACTGTACAACATAAAAAAAATAAATAAATAGCATGGGTTTAAGGACTGAGTTTGGTAGTTTTTAAAAGCTGGAATCATGAACTTATTTTAGGAGAAGCTGCTGTTATGATGAATCTTACATTTGAAATTTTAAATGTGCTTACTACTTTTACATTCAGCATCATTTAAAAAATTCTTGTATGTGATGTTCCACAAAAAAATTTATAATTCAAAAACTATAACAAGTTGATAGAGGGGAGGGTAAGTTGGTTCTTCCTTCAGATACATCTTGCATATAAAATTAACATTTACAGTTAAACTATACTTTTACTTTTCCATGGTAGACCGAAAGGTCGTTTTTAACAAAAGTCAGCTTTCGAATTATTGTTCGTGATTGTGGTTAAGGTGTACTCTTTTCACTTCCACTGTTTCATTCGCTTTCTTTAATTTTTTTAAACCAATTTTGAATTATATAAGAATTGCTTTACAAAACTAATCTCTAAAAGTCTTTAATACCTGTTTATCTAGATACTTGTCTCTTTATTTAAAAGAGAGGCACATAGTTTCTTTGTTATTAAAAAAACCTAATATCATTTGTGGCAGTATGTAAGCGGCTATTAAAAGTCCTTTTGACAAATATTTATTGTTATGTATTTTTAAAAAGGATGCATCTGCTTGTTTTTTTTTGTGTACTTTTAAAGTTCATTTCATTTTAAATATTAAAATCTACTTAAATATTTTTGGACACATTCAGGGATTGTATTTCCAAGAAAATATATAAAGTTTCTGCATAGCATTTTCTAGAAAATACTTCACTTTTAGAATCAAATAAACTTCTTAATAAATGTTCAAAAATTACGAAATGAATATACTCGTACGTTTTACTGAAATAAATAAAATATTTTTAAAGGTGTTGTCTTAGTTCTGTAAAGAAAACAGTAGTACCTTATTTATGTGATTACGGTAACTGGCTTTTGTTCCATATGTGTGCACTTCTTTCTCTCTGTCGATTCTTTTGAACATCTGTCCGCCCATCAGTCCACAAGAACATATAGAAAACATGGCTTTACAAAACTAGTAACGGAAAGCTGGAAGGAAGTACAATTTCCGTACCTCTTAAGCTTTCCATCCGATTTAGGAGTGATTTCAAAGGATCAGGAGGTTTTGTAGGGGCAATTACAGCTTCACTGAAAAGGATTGTGATAAAAATTAATATTTATGAAGATATGCGTCTAAAAGAACAAAGAAGTTTTATATATTTCAGGACAAGAGGACACATACAAAAAAAAAAAAAAAACGAAACTCGTTCTAAATTTAAGTATTTTAATATTTTTATATTATTATTACGAAGAAACGTAATTAATGTTTTGAACTGTATTAATGTACATATGTATATACATACATACATATGTATATATGTATATGAAAAATTATTATAAGGGAATTAATGAAAATTTAAACTACTAAAAGTTTTTATATTTGAAAAAATCAGTATATCCAATCAGACTAGCAGAATGTATCAGTAAACTGATCTTAAGGCCGCTACACCTATCATCAACGTTCGTTCGTCCATTTTTACAACTTATGTAAAGTGGACACTAATTGGGAAAGAATATCAACTATTAAATCAAGTTTTCAAGAGAAATAGAATACGAGAATTTTTATTATTTTTTTTTCTATTAAATTTCTACATAATAAAACAATTTGTTTAGATTAGTTTGAGTAAGACTTGACATTAAAAATTGTAATCTGAAATCTACTTGAATCAACGCAAAATGGGATTAAAACACTTTTTTAGCTGCCTCTGTTCAATACCAGAAGTAAACAAAAATCATATATAATACAATTTTTTTGTAGGCTTTTATTTATTAAATTAAATTGAGTAAATAAATAAACATTTAATTAAGAAATATATTAAAATTATCACTTCAATTCTGTTCCTGGATAAAAATGAGCATAAGTAATCCCAATTGGGGAGTGATTCAAGCAAGCGACCGGCTTGATTGGTTGTTAAAAAAAATGAGTACGTCTATTAAATGTATGCATGATGCATGGTGGTGGTTGTGGAATCACGAATCCAATCTAAGGCCGTTAATTTTTTTATTAAAACAAGCCGAAAGCTTTTTTGAAATAATCTTTTTTTGGAATTAAATAAATTTTTTGGTATTGAATAATCCGTACTTGAATCAGTCTTTTTGTACTTGATTCAGAAAAACACGTACTTACCGTATTATTGACCCAGTTTGGAATTGCAAAATATGTAAAAATGTTATATATCGGCTTTTATTTAGTACTTAAGCGGATGGAAAATTCGTCCCAGGAATAATTAGTAAGTCAGCAACTCTGCTGCACAGTGGCAGAAATATGGGAGATTAATAAATTAAAGTATTTTTTTTTTTTTATTTTGTATAATTTTTGGCTGTGCCAACTGCACTAAAGTATAAATAATTGAAAATTCGTTCCATAAAACAAAGAACTTTTGCGGCCAATTTGTAAAATTTGCCACATTTTGTCAGTTCTGGTCATTTAAGGCTGCCTTTGTAAAAAAAGAAACTGTGCCAAATATAAAGTATGCGATTGATAATTTCTAGGTGTCTACTTCTAATGTCAGACTTAAGTGCAAATCAAATAAACATATTTTTTTTATTGTATTTAATGTATAATTGAAACATTTCCCATGAAATGATCTTTTAGTACCATTAACAAATCGCAATGTTCTGTTGTACGAACATGTAAAATTGAAAATAATGTAGGAAGTTGAAAACCTTGAAGTTCGCTCTTTGTACACGTTATTTAATAAATAAAATGTTAACAATATTGTAATTATAATTACGACGTTTTTCTTATAAGCTAAAGAACGAATTAGACATTTTTTATATAAAACAGTTTTGACAAGAATATTAGACAGCATTAAAATTTAATTGCAAAATTAAACGTTCTACTAAAAGAAAAGAAAATTTGTTTCACTGCGTCAGAATTAATCTAATAAAATGTGTTTACTCTTAAATGAATTAACTTTTTGGACAAATTCATACATACATTCATATTTTTATAAATGTAATTTTTAATTGAAATTTTGTGTGCATTTTTTCATTATTAGTGATCTTGTACTCGCATAAAGAAAGAATTGTTTAACCTAAATTTGCTAATTAAGTGTCAACGCTATAAAACAAATGTTTTACATTTGTCGCTTAAAATGCAAATTTGTTAAAGTTATAGAATTTTAATTTCAATAGACTGAATTGGTTTGCATTCTGCAGTAACACACACACATACCACGGAATCTATGTGCATCAAGCAGCCACATATTTAAGCAAATAATTTTAGCTCAATTTAATTTTCGCCTGCTGAAGTTGAATAGTTTTGTGTTTTTTTTACCAATCTGCCACTGGCAGTTTGTGTATGTGTGTGTGTGTGTGTTTGACACAATTTTATTTCCAACTTTTTTTGGAAAATTAATTGAGATTTTTTTTTTATTATTTTATGCTATTTTATTGTTATTGTTGTATCTATTTGCATTCATTTATTGCTAATTTTATTTGCCAAAAACATAATTTTTATCTTTTCTCTATTATTTGTTTTTGTCAAAACTATAAAGTCAATTAAAAATTGTTGTCTAAAATTAATTCATTAAAGAAATATTCAATGAAATGTATGTACATGTGTGTGGTGACATGCAACATGTTCAAAATAAAATGTGCAATTTACTACTCCACACAATGGGTCGAAGTACTTCAAAAATTTATATTTCCACAGTCAAATAAAAATAGGAAACAAATTGTAAAATGCAGTTCAGGCAGGTATTCAAGTATGAATTACTGTCAATCGTAAATAACATGTCATAATGAAAATTAGTGTTGTTATTAGAAAAAAAAATTAAAAATTCTATATATCCTAACTTTATTGAGAAAAATTTTTGATATTCAAGATAACAAACTATGTATAAAGTTGCTGCTGCTTTTAAATTGCCTTTAATTGTCGTGAAACTAATAGCGAATAATAATTCCTAATCAAGTTTTTGAGTGGAGATATTTGGGGACAGCTCTCTTTAAATTTTTGACAAAAGCAATATTTAGTTGGCTACATGTCTTCATTCTTTTTAACCGTGACCTTCCTTCTAAGTGATCTTTTTAGTTTTCTCCTTACTACTATATAACTATTTTTATGGGTGGCCTAAACAAGACTTGCTATAGTATTTCTGATACTGCTGTACTGCTGGCTTAAAAAAATTGTTCGTCATTCTTTATAAGTATACCAATCGGAGAAAATCATTTCTGACGTTTTTTTTTCATGTTAAAACTACGCCAAACAGTGCAACTTTCCCATGGGGTTTAAGCCCAAAAAGAACACTAATAGTTTTTAAACAATAATAATTAAATAATTAAATGTTTTCAAGTTGTGAATTTTTTTATTCGAACTGAGTGATATTTAATCAAAGAAATTTTTTAATTTTTCAGGCTTAAGTTCGTTTTCTCTAAATATAATTTTATTATAAATTAAATTATTATTTAAATTAGAAAGAAAAATCTAGTGGCTCTTAATATTTGAACAGACAAAGAAAAATTAGACTGCGCGGAGGGTTGAACTGACATCGATGTTTCGAGACTAACCACAGTCTCATCATCAGAGTTGTCTACCGCTTAGACCTCACTGCCACCACGGCAGGTGCAATCACATTAGTTAAAGATCCTCTATGATTAATTGAATCTGCTGAATTACATGTAAGTTTTTACACTACAGCTTTTATCATTTTTTTAATGGGTTGGAACTTTACTATACTTTTTCAAAGTCTATCTTGTTCAAGTTGAGCTTTATTCTAGTGTTTCTTATTTGATTTCTAGGTGGCAGCCTTCGGCTACCAATACTCTAGAGGTTATGGAATGTGATACGTTATACATATGTATATACAACTGTTTTTTTTTTATATTGTATAAACAACTGTGATGTACAAACACATTCTTAGCTACGTGCTACGTGATAAAAGCTGTAGTGTAAAAACTTACATGTAATTCAGCAGATTCAATTAATGATAGAGGATCTTTAACTAATGTGATTGCAGCTGCCGTGGTGGCAGTGAGGTCTAAGCGGTAGACAACTCTGATGATGAGACTGTGGTTAGTCTCGAAACATCGATGTCAGTTCAACCCTCCGCGCAGTCTAATTTTTCTTTGTCTGTTCAAATATTAAGAGCCACTAGATTTTTCTTTCTAATTTAAATAATAATTTAATTTATAATAAAATTATATTTAGAGAAAACGAACTTAAGCCTGAAAAATTAAAAAAAAAAAAAAAAAAAAAAAAAAAAAAAAAATTTCTTTGATTAAATGTTTTCTTAATTTTTCACATCCGTTATTTATGTATATATGGGTGTTTCCACGTTAATAGGTACTATCTACGGCTACATTAAAAAATCATATATAATTAAAAAATTTGTGGAAATATCAGACGTGTTTAATAACAAATAAAGTAAACTTTTTTGACAATAAATTGCAATACCTAAACTATCTTAGTTTAGTCATAACTTCGTGTTTACCTAGAAAAAAGTATCTACCCTGGACTGTCCCTTTACTATTCCGTAACAAAATCTTTGAAATTTAACACATTACTAATTCATTAAACAACTAATCGTTATTTATTACATAAAGTAGTATAAATAACAATTAAAGTCGTTTAAATAAACTTTCAAATTACTTTCATATTCTATTAAAAAAAATTACATAGTTTTTGTCCCTCGTATTTTAAGTCTCCTCCCCTGCACATTTTTTGACCGTTTAAAAATGCCGCTAATATGCGTTGACGCTGCAAATTTAAATTGCAGAACATTTGTTTCGAAGTGAATTTAACAATAAAAATCGAGCGAGCCATTAGCGTACTCTTATTGGGCCGATAATTCGACCACACCACTCGGATCGCTCGCACGTGTCAGTGATTGATGTATCTCCACTGGTGAGTTTTATTCGCTTGTTATTTGTGGCTTAAGTTTGTTTGTAATATTTATTTATTTTAATTTCAGTATAATTTACTGTGTTAGTTTGTTTTTTCGTTACAATACATATTTTTCTGATTGTGCTAGTTTTTTAATGAAAAAATCTCTCCCCTGCCGTATTTCCCCTGCTTCATCTGATGCCAGGGTAGAGATTTTGCGTCCAGGGTAGATAAGGAAGTGAGATATTACTTCTTTCTTAGTATTTCATGTACATATATTATTTTACGTTAAACCAACACATATCCACTATATACGTTATAAGTGTTTTAACACTTTAAAAATGTATGTATGCCTTATTTAATATCCTGTGTAGAGTATCTCCCCTGGTCACTTAAAATACCTGTAAAAGTATATTACTTGACTGGCCATTATTAAACATGCATTCAAACTACCTGATTAAATGCGATTATATTGAAAAAAGTTATTATTTTAAATATTTTTATCACGCCGCCATTCCTAATATCAGATAACCTCTTTACGTAGAATGACCCATATAAAATAATTTATACATGTAAATAGTTAACAATCTTACCTCCTTCATGTCATCATCGAATTACACATTACACAAAACAACTTTACATTGTCATTATTAATGTGGAATATCTGTAGGACAGACATTATTATACAAAATAATTTTAAATCTATTTATGTGACAATTTAGTTAAAAATTAAGAGATATCTTTATATGTGGTAGTGGGCGTTAATGGCTTAATCGAATGATCATCTCAGATATATAATATATTGTTTCTATAAAATTACTCATTTAAACGGGGAAAACTTTAAGCGAGGTAAAATTTTGTAAGGCAATATAAAGTGGTTCCCATTATTGTCAACAATTTTAATTAATATTTGGAACTGATTTAAGCGAGGCTAATTTAAGAGGAAACTAAATTCTGTATTATAAATTCACTGCTGGTTTTTGTTTGTATATTTGGTTTTTCATTGTATATTTGGTTATTTTTTATAACGTACAGTCGTCATCGTCTATGGTTTTAATGTCAAAGATGAGGTTTGAGGGTTTGTTTCTGAAGAAAACGTTTCTATAAACTTCTGCAAAATTGTTTCAAGAACCCGATTTTGCTTAAAGCTGATACTGCCTAACAATCGATAGGTTTCGTTCAAAATTTTCTGATGTTCTTTGCCTAACCTAACTTTAAATCAGACCATAGTGTGAAATTTATTTAATATTAAACATATTGTAACGATATTTTTGTATTCAAGCAATTCATTCATAAAAATCATAAATATTTTGTAAATTGTAAATTGTGTGCGTGTGTGTCAATGAATGGGTGCAGGCTGGCGGCTAAATGGCAGTTAAGAGACATGCAATTCGTTTAATATCAATACGATTGCCAACTGTGTCACATTTATGGAAATTATTTTAGTGTTTTTTATTTTGGATTTTGCATTCAGTGTTTCTACAAAGTCTATTTACCAATATTTCTTTTGTGTGCAAAAATATATTTATGATCGGCACAAAAAAAAAAGATATTTTCTGCTTCATTTGCTTTAAAAGTCAATTGGATTTAGCCCGATTAGAGGATTCCTTAATTATTTTCATGCCACATTAAGATATTAAGTTCAAAACATGAAAGATTTTTAAAAATTCACTTTTTTTGAACACTATTTTGTGCCAAAGTAAAATTGCAAGGATATCCAAAAATCCTTTCTTCGAGTTATACTTTTTCAAATTTACTATGAGCACAGTTTTTGTGCAATTTTTACATTAAAATATAACACATATATGTCGTTAAACAATTTTGTAAATAAATTAAAAGTTCTTAAACTGTTGGCCACTGAGTCATAAATTCATACGAGAATAAATATAAAATTTATTAACTTTAATACATGAAATATTTTTATTTTTATTTTTTATTTTTTTTTATTCAAAAATAAGTTAAATCGGTTCTTTCTACTTTCAGAGTATTGAAGCTCAAATATGTGTTCCCTAAATTTTTAGCGGAAGACACTAAAAAATGTTTGTCTGATTATCTGTTTATATGTTTGTCTGTCTTAAAGCTTTCGTAAGCCCGTGAACATATCCAGCTGAAGTATACTATACTTGCGATGAGAGTGGCACTTCCTATGCAGAGAAACTTTTTATATCGTGTCCATCCAACATTGATTTTCTTACTGACTTAAAAGTTAATTTTACTCGAAGGAAAATAAAGGAGTTGAAATTCTGAACTTGATAATTATAAGCATAGAAACTACTACTGTATTCGTTTTTAAAATACAAATCGGTTGGGTTTTCTAAGGCGATCTGTTACAAACATTAAAGGGGTTTGTTTAATACCGATAATGGACAAAAATAAATTTGAAGTTCAAGTTAAGTATTAAATGTATTAATTCATCGTTGGTCCAGGATAAAAGGCAAATAATCCCGATTAGCTTTAATTTAAAATATAATGATGTGCATGAATTTTATCTGCTGTTGCAACTGTTAGATTAATTGATAGAAATCAAAATACAATGGAACTACATGCAAATTTTAGTTGCAAGATCAGAATTCTGTTTACTCTGTGTACTGATGGAATTTTTAACCAAATGCTTATTAAATATCCCTTATTTTCTTAGTGACTATCTTATTCTGATGAGTGCATCATTCAAGTATTTACTTAAAATTTTATTCGAGATTATGCAGGCAGGTTTGCTATGTACGATTGTAAAACAACACGATCGAAAATCATACCTTGCAAATGTACCCATCCATGCAGAAGGCAATAAAACAACTAACAACTCTTGCTTATAAAACTGTAGGGTACCCATGGTTCCCACATGTACGCCATTTTACCTTCCAGAATGGTTCCGTGCTTTGAATTCGTTTATTTATGTATAGAGTTTAACTACTCACCCTTCGATTTTGTTTAATCTTTATTTGCAAAAAAAGTTTATAAAACAATAATTGACTCTCAGTTAATGTTTCAGCGACATGTGTAATTTTGTACAGTGGCCCCGCAGTTTTGGGTAGTTATTGTATATATTTTGTGATCATAATATTGATTCCAACCAATATCATGATTGTTACTACAGGTATGTTAGAAAAATGAAAAAAAAAACATTTTTACTCATACGAGTACATACATACATATCGCACCCTAAATACAAAAGGGTCACAAATCAAAATACTAAAATTTTCAGGAGAGACAAAAAACTGTTTTCGTGCAGAAGCAACACACTTAACATAAAAATAGACATAACTGTATTTTTCCAGTTAAAGCAGATAGTGATGTAAAAGAAATTTTTGCAGTAGTTAGAGATGTGTACTCTGAATTAATTTATGGAAAAAAGTCAGTTTTGGAAAATTTTGAGTTGTGAACCTTTTGTATTTAGGGTGCGATATATACATCGCCTTACTTGCTTTCGATTTTTCCAGCCCTGACAAACAAACAAATATCATCCAAAAAAACTAATTTATATTAAGCAAAAGTGTTTCTTTTGCCAACAACTTTTTGGTTCGAACATAATTTAAGCAACAAAAACACCAGTTAACACTAAAGGCTTAGTCACTATCAATGTTGTCATAACGATCAAGCCAGTATTGTCGTCACATAATCGAACAACTTTAATCTATGACTTACTACGATTTAAATTTAAGCCACGTTTTTGATCGAATTTTAGTTTTTATGAATGAAAAATTAATTCTGAAGGAAAGCAACAAAAACCTACAAGACGTACTAACAATTGTCAATCGAATAGGCGACAACATTTGATTTGAATGTTATTTAATCGACAGAAAAAATAAAAATAAAAATAACAATGATAACAACAAACAAACAAAATGCAATAAAACAAAAGTTTTAACGCATAAAAAAATAATTAAATTATTACAAATTTTATTACAAATACGACAGTTGTTTGTTGCAACAATAGTGTGCAATCAAAACGCTGACGGACGGACGGACTGGCGAAAGCATGGAGTTGTTATAAAACAAAGAGATCTTATTCAGATGTGCATATATTACATATAATGGAACATATTTTTGCTTATGCATATTGAGATTGTGTCTGTATTTAAATACAACTATCTGACAAAAGAAGTACCTGCCTTCCAGCCTACGCACTTTGTGGTACATAATTTGAATGTTGATGTTGGTGTTTTTGTGAGATGTTGAAATACTGTTGTTTTGTTACGCGTGCGCTGCATATGATGACGACAACGTCAAAGTCCGTCAGTCAGATTTGTTTTGTTTTAAATACCACGCAAAAAATTATAGTAAACTCTAAAGGAACGATGCATATGTTCGAATTATCACAAAGCGAACTTGAATCAATTACTAAACTACCGCAGGTGTTACGTTAAATGTGCAAATTAGATGTAATTTGTTTTGAAAAAAATTTAAAAACAGAATCGGCACTAAAGATTCAATTTTTCTCTACAAAAGTTTTGGGACTTAACAAATAATTTGGTCATTTGATTTCTCATCAAAGATGAAAATTTGAATTCGATGATTGGTTATTCTGTTTAACGACTGGGCAACAGTGTTATTTCCAATCATATGTAAAAAGGCTCTGTAGTAAAACTCCTTAAAAGTGATAATGACCTCGAATGAAAATTTAATTATCTTAAATTGTACTTGGCAAGCTAAGAACATACTCGTATACCGCAGTCATCAAGTAAAGCGCTTCAGAAATTAAAGCTTAAGCTAAAATTATGGGACAAAGGTTCTTTTTAATATCGGGACTTGTCCGCAATAGTGTCATAACTCAAAAAAAGTAATTTTGCAGAAAACGATTTTAAAGTTTTGAATTTGTTTCCACGTTTATGGTAAAATAAATTGTCTCTTTTTTATGAAAAGCAATATGACAATTAATTCTGCACTATTAGCACAAAATTAAAATTTTTTTAAGTTATGACTCTTTTGCATCAAACGCTTCATATGTTAATGTAGTGTTTAATATTTCTGCTAGTGACAAACTCAGAAAAGAAATAAGAAACTAACAAGCAAAATCAATTACGAAAAACGAAATTTCAATTAAAAACTAAATTGATTGAAATTATTTTTTAATTTTTTTTGTAATTAAAATTTCATTGAAACATTAACCCGAAGTTCCTTGACATTAATTTTTAAATATTTTTTTATCAATTATTAATAAAAATGATCTGATTTATGTGTTTTAGAAAAGTTTTATTCAAAAAATGTTATAGTTTTGGAGTTATACACTGTCCATTATAAGGGACACTGTGCAGTAGGTATACTAGGGGAATGATAATTTTTCAAGCATTCCTTCGGGTAAAGACCTTTTTCACATTTGTTGTAAATAAAGTTTTATTCCACAATGTCCACATCGTTTATCAGTTTTATTATATTCAATAAGGTGGTTTCTGCCATCATATCGTGTATGTGTGGCCAATTTGTTAGTGCGCGATCCTCTCATAGATGGGATACCATACGTTTCAGGGTAGGTTGTAGCATTATTTCGGCGAAAAATAAGAAGAGACTCTTCTAAACAGAACAGTTTAGGGCAGTCAGGGGGCTACTCTGTAATACGATTCGAAAACAATGTACATAAGATTGCTATCGCATCACAGGTTTGCTTGACCAACACAATCTTTTATTAAGTGCGGTCTACACCTGACATGAAAAAACGGACAGAAACAGCAAAATCCTGTTACTGTCAGGTGTGGACTGCAAATATTAATGTTTTCTAGCCGTCTTAACTCGGCTGTTAAGACGTCTGTCTTAAAAGCTCCGTCTTAACAGAAAATGACGTTTAGCTGTCAAAGTTTTGTTTTCGTTGTTATTTTAAGAGAAAAAACTGAAATAATATTGTGGAAAAAGTAATAGTTGTGTATATTTTATAAAAAAAAGTGTGAAGCAAACTGAATTTTTGTAGTAAATACGTCCTGAATAGGAAAATAAATAACAAAAATAATGTGAGTTTACAATTTTAGTTAAAAAGAATTAAATTATACATACATATGTAGATATATTCTACATATGTACATATGTATGTATGTATATGTGTCCTTCACCACCGGTGGTTAATGAAATTAAATTGTACAAAATTATTGTTTGCCATAAAATATACACAATACTAATAAGAAAATATTTTTTTCCGACACAACCACAAACAAGAGACAAAACTAGCGTAGTTAACTCGTTGACGAAACAAAAATAATGAAAAATTATGACATACGTATACTCCACCATTAAAAGATTCGCATGTTTTAACAGCACGTCTTAACAGCATGTCATGTCTAATGTAGACGTGTAGTTAGGATTCTTAGCGTATAAAGACATAATACCTTCTAAAAGTACTGTGATTTCGTTCAAAATTAATATTATTTTGGAGTCCATACCATACAAGTTTCCTAACTCCTCAAAATATCGTAAACTATCGTCGGATACCTAAAAATAATTCAAAAATTCTGTCGGAGTTTTACATAATATGTATAATGGTTCAACTTTTCGCCAACAATGTGTTCGTGCTTGTCGCTGTTTGATCCACAGGACATACGAATTTTTTTCTTCCGGGGTTTATTATCGCTGTCATCACACTCAATACCTTCCTGTACTACTTCACAAACTGTAGATAATAATTTCTGACCGAGATGATAAGATTTGCAACATGCTCATCATCCGCTTTCATGGGTGTCTTGATCAGTATCGTCTTCATGTGATGGTGGAATTGTGTAAATTACAACGCCATTGATCTCGTTGTCATCAAGGGCATCCAATTCATCCAATATTTGAAAAACTGTTACCCAATATTTGAAAAAATATATATATATTGTATAACAATTGTACTAAGGAGGCTGTGTCCCTATTAGGGGACATTGAATTCAAATTCACTATATGCACGCGGCAAAACATTTTGTCATTATATTATTTTGCATAAATTTAATCATTACATTTCCATAGAACATTCTAGCGTCCCTTATAAGGGACTCTGCGCACTAATTACTAATAATAATTTCCATACATATACAGAGAAAAAATTTATTTAAAAAAATTTTTCATTAATATTGTTAATCAAAATTTAAAACTATTTTCAATTAATTCTGTAATCAATCAAACAATTTTTATAAATGATAAGTAATAGAAAATTTGATGTTTTATGATTGAATATATAAATTTCGTTAAAGGTTGAACTGCAACAATGAAATTAATTGAATCTAGAATTTAGAAAATAAGCCTCAATTTGACATAGACACAAATTTTTTAACCTTTCGTTGACCAGTGTTATCATATCGCTATTCGGTCGAAAGTGCAATTTATTTTTTTTATATTTATTTATATAAAAAAAATCAAAATTTATTTATATGAAAGAGATGGTCTATTTTGAGCTTAAAAAGATTTATGTGGCCACAGAGATAAATTCATACTTCATAAATATATCCACATAGTATCGTAGTGTTATTTTAATTTGTTTATGTGATGTGTGCATGTATCTATGTACTCGAACTTGACAGAATTTTGGAATTCGGTCAGATTTATTAGAAGTTTTATACACAATATCGCTTAACTCATCCATTTATGGGCCGATTATCAATATTCCTTTTTTGTTTGAAGGATTTCGGATGCATTATTTGTTTGAAAGCATTTTTTTGCAGTTTAATCTCATATTTTTTTTTTTTTTGGAAGGCAAGTTGCCCAATATCCCACAGAAATATAAGTGGAAATCGGGCGTACGACGTGGCTTGTGAAATATTTACTATCAAATAACTCTGATATTTATGTACCGATTTAAAATGTTTAATTAATTCTTATGAGCATCACTGGAATAAATTTGTGCCTACAACGGAATATTTCAACTCGATTTTAACCCACTTTAAAGGTCAGATAAATTCCAAATTTGCACACCTGCTACGGACAGACAATTTAATTATTCGGTAATTGTGTCATATTGTCGTAATCAAGATCATCCAGAGTAATTGAAGACGTGGCCTAAGAAATGGAGTGAACTGAATTGGATAAATAAACCAGTAACTGAATAAATATTTACTCCTATTAAAAAAATAAATTTCAATTTAAAAAACTGAAAAACTCTCTTTAATAGTTAATCGAAATAAAACGTAAAAAATAACTCCTAATACAAGAATGAAACCATTGATCTGTACTAAAGTTTTATCCTAATTTTGCATCTAGCAATAAAGCCAGTGATAAATGATATCGATTTCCACTCCACTCTCTTAGAACAATGACATTAATTATCTTGTCAATGATTTATATTAATATCTTTTACTTTCTCTATATTACATCCTTTAAATATATAGACCAACATATTATTACTGTGGCCACTTGACAAGATGTCATTTCCATTTCTTGCTATCGGCGAATTTTGATTTCTTTTAAAACTCATTACAACAAAAAAATATGGGCCATTTTCTTTAGTAGAATGTAATCTAGAATAATCGTATTCTTCCTATGGTTAATTATATGATTCTTTATAATGAATTAAAGCAGAAATGAAAAAATGCGTTTCCTTATTATTTATGTACATACATATGTACATACATGTACACGATTTTATTTAAATGCTACTTCAAACATTTTTTAAAATAATCTTTTTATAAATTAATCTTTTTATAAATTAACAAAATAAAAACTGTCTACGCCCTTAACGAACAACAAAAATAGAAAAAATTGTATTTTGAACAAATCTTGAAAAAAATTTATGTTGTATATCTTTATAAACTTTAGAATTTCTCATTTTTATTAAAATTCTAATAATGATTTTTTGCTACAACCTAAACATTCACAATTTTGTTTTCAAGCCTTAAAAAGAATTTTAGTTTCAAATATAAGATTTGTTTGAATAGAATGAAATTTACATCTTTCCGGACTTTTTAAACTTAATTGCTGACATGTAAATGACATAAATAAAAAAACAATAGTCGTATTAAGCTAAACTTTCAACTACAATGCTGCCTATTTCAGTTTTTTTTTTTTTTTTTTTTTTTTTTTGATGATCACGTTTTTTGTTTAAGTTATAATTTAGAAAACATGACATTTTAAACCGAATGTATGAACAAAAATTTAAATATACAGAGTATTTTCCCATATTAATTTATTACTTTCTTAAAAACAAATTTCAGTCAATAAAATTTTTAAGAAGTGTTAAGATTTAATTTCGTTAAGACTCTTAAAATAATTAAAAATATAAAAAAACTCAATAAGTTCTTAAAGTTCTTGTATTTTATTCAGCTCAAATGGTGTCTGTATTTTTATTACATAAAGCAGGTAATTTTCATACCAAAATTGTGGTCATAAAGAAAAAATGAATTGAAACTAACTATATTTTTTTTCTTAAATTTTTAATCACATGAGTAACAGAGTATTTTGTGAGTGAACAAAAAAGTTATCAATGAAATACAATACGATTTTTCGATGCAACTTGCAAAGAAGTAAAAATCTCTTAAAAAATTCATTCATGTTATGATTGTTTATCGGTTTTTTTCATTCATTAGTCGGTCCACTCAATTCTACAATACATGACAGTTAATATATCTGTTGATTAGCTGGTCAAATTCATCGTCGTCAATAACTATTTGATACACGTTTGAGTTGTTTGTTACAAGTTTTATACGATTGTTGTTGTTGGTTAGAATCATTTGCACGATCAATATGTTATTGTTCATATTCGGATGAAATATAAATCAATTGATTTTTATCTTGTTTTCTTTTGTTTCGTTTTTCAAAGTACTCTACATCAAGCAATATTGCAATTGATTTTCAGCTTGTTTTAAATTTTTATTTATTTTTACGAAGCACTCTACATCAAGCTATATTTTGGAAATTGGTTTTTAAACACTTCAGCAAAAATGCAATTCCCACAAAATTTTAGAACCATTAGGTATATATATTCTGGATCCTTATAGATAGAGAAGTTGAATGATCAATGTCCATCACGAAAAGAGTTGGAGACTTTGCTTATTAACTGATTTGCACAGCTGTAAAATATTACAATCTATTTAATTGGAAACTTGTTAATAATTGCTAACTTTTTGACTGTATTCAAAATCGAAAATTGATTTTTTTTTATTTCAAACTGAAATCAATTCTCATTTAGTTGAAAAAACACAATTATATAGAAATAGTTTTATTAATATTAATGGTGTTTTCTTTTCTACACACAAAATGGCATCTTGTTGAAAGGCACATGTATAAAATGTCTTGCCAGCCCTGTAATAATGCAGCTTGTTATTTCATTAGAACAAAACACAACTTATGATAAAGTGGAAAGCCCTGTTTTTAACAGCTGACAGCTAAGTTTTACAGGGCACTATCAACACTTTCGATTTTTACGCGGCAAAAAGTGCAATGCCTTCCACCATTAGTGAGGGCGATTTTTTTAGATTCAAACACATCACCCTTTTAAAGAGCAAAACATTTTTAAGAATTGAACACGAAAGTACACTTTCTGCATGGAGATGTACCATTTTTTTGTAGAAAAGAAAACACCATAAGTTTCTCGGCAAAAACTATTCATACCGTTCACCAAAAAACCCAACTCGACCAGGATAAATACAGTACGTAACAGATATATTATATTTTAATTGTATTTATTTCTTAAAATTGTAGGTCGTATTTAATATCGATAAAGCCTTGTGAGACAACTTTTTAAGGTATTTATCGGAAATGTTACATTAATAACTTCAACTGCTTACTAAAAAATGAATAACAGAATGTTGATAGTGCAATTAAGTTAAAACCTTAAAAGCAGTAACATTTTATTCATTCCCTCATTTCTTCATTCATTCATTAATTTTAATAAACTTTCATATCATTTATTTTCTGAGGTTATTTTTTTATATCGATTGTAAAACATTTATGTGGAAATTCTGACAGTTAATTTGTTAACATTTTTAAGGCCTGTCGCTTTGTCAGTTAATAATGAACATTTGTTTAAAGTTACAATAGTCCAAGAAAAAACAAAATAAAATTTTAAAGAAAGACAAACATGTTAATAATAAAACTTAAATACGAGTATCTTCCTGTTACGAAAATAAAAGAAACTGAAAATAAAATAAATTATTAACAAAATTAGTTCCGACGGAACTAAATCTTTACTAAAACTTGAAGCTATTAATTTTCACTTGTTTATTTTTAAACCGATTTGAGAAGAAAGTTTCAACTTTTATGAGTTCTTTATTTTATTTCATCAAATAGTTTTATCGGAATATTTATTACGGTGGTGTCAGTTTGCTTTTGATTTTGACAAAACTGTTGTAGGAAATAGTAGGCGGCTTAAATTTAACAGTAAGATATCTTAAATTATAGTTCGTGTAATCCGATTCATCATAATGTCGTGTCTTAACGATGTTTCAGTCTATTAAATTGTTGTTGCACGCCTTTCACAAAAAGTTATGCAGATATTAGTTTTCTGAAAAATATGGTTTCTATTAAAAATTAAGTTTTTCGGATTTTATTTGATTTCGCTATATTTAATATTATTAATTTCTTTCTTTTTTAACTCGTTATTTCATTCACGCTACAAGTTATTGAAGGCATTAAATGTGAGGATTTCAAATGTATCGAAAAATCAAAAAGTACCCAATAGTTTTCCTTATTTTACCAGCCAGAAATTACAATGTGATGTTAAAAGAAGAAGTAAAAAAAGTACCAATTTGCGAATTTCGAGTTATAGTTAAAGAAACATCCAAACATGCAATTTTCTCATTTACAATATAAGTTTATATTTATAAAGGGTGTTTCAGTACGAATGAACTTTTTGAATTTAGCGTCATGTTTTTGTGCCAGCGGCAACTTTCAAATTTGACAACTGTCATTCAGATTACTAAAAATGAAGACCTTTACGAAAGAACAACGTGTTAAATTGTGAAAAATTATTTTATTTCAAAATGAAAAAGTGCATTTTTACTGATATATAAACCAGATCTGAGCTTGTATATTTTTTTGTTTGAGTGGTTGTATGTATGTAGGTTGAGTGCCCTAAATTTTGATATTCAGGGGCAAGTAGTTTTCCCAAAATGCTGACTAAAGAACTTTTGAAAACGAATTAGATATGAAGTGGGTGTAGTCATGCATTACAGGATTTTTTATCATTACTTTGCGCCAGAACTGAGGAGGGTGGAAGAGGGTGGAAAAAATAGAATATTTTTAATAATTTTGTTATTTATTAAGAGCAGCGTGCTAAGTAGACCCATCAATATATCCACACTTTGCGTGCAGCCATTTGATTAAGCGTTTTTCTTTACCGGTGATTCTGCTAAAGGACGAAAGTGGGCGCTGTAATGTCCAGAACAGTATCAATCGATGTCGAAACAATTTAGTGACCAGTTTTATGCTGTCATCACTTTAACAGTCACTCAAAAAATTACTACAATGCCCTATTAATGCACACTACAGAAATTTTTAATGTTACTGACTTTTCATGGCCAGGGATTGCCTGAACATAGGTCCCCAATCATGGTTTAATTTGAAGGAAACTTTTAATATTTCGAACAAATATATTGTATTTATTGTAATTTTTTCCTTTATACCCCTGAAGAGACTCCATTAAATTCAAACATATGATAAAAAAAAAAATTTGGTACAAAAAGGGTTAAATATTTGGCCGACCAAATTGAAAAAACGGTTTACTTTATTAAGAACGCAGAAAATATATATTATTATACAAAAAAGCAAATATTTTAGTATACATAGCATTACTGGGGGATTTTCTAACTAAAATATATAATAACCTTAATAATTATAATTCTCATATTAGTTTTTCATATATCTTTTTTAAAAGAGGAACAAAAAAATTTATAATAAGTATGTATAAAAATAATCGTACATAGGATACTGAAGTCAAACATATCTACTATAAGAAATATTTTGATACGAAAAGGGTTAAACTTTCAGCGTTCAGACAATATTTTAGGTTTTCAAGAACTCAAGAGGAATTATTTATTATAATAAAAATGCCTAAATTTTAATATTCTCGTACATAAGACTATGACTTTGTCTACGTTCAAATAATGAATAGCTTATGAACAATTCTCGTATTAATTTTTTATATATAATACGTGCACTGAAAAAAATTTTATACAGAAAGCGATATATTTAAACATATGACCAAATATATTTTGGTACCGCAATCTTAGGTTTTTAAGAACTCCGGAAACACAATTTTTTTATCATAAAATTGCCTAAATTTCAATAAATATGTGTTTATGAACATTTAAGAATTTGTCTACATTGAAAAAATAAATAACATAAATAGTTCTCGTATACGATTTCATATCTATTTTATACACTGAAAGACATCTATGGAAAATATGTATGCAAATTTAATGATTGCATAGTACTTTAACGAGATACAATGGTTGTGGGCGATCAAATATTTTTTTGTTTTATTTACAACTTAACACACAACAAATGAAATTTAGGTTTTTGTTCATGTTATTAAATATTTCGTTCGAAGTAATTAAATTTAAAAAATAACTTGTCACTTTTTAGCATATATAACAACATCTGTAATTAACATCTATAATAACTCTTACATTTTGTTCCGATTTTAAAAAGTTTGTTGTTTGCACACGTTAGTCTTCATTTTGATCACACTTGTTTTATTACAATATTTTTTAATCGGTGTAAGTTCTCATTTCCCCTTAAAACCATGATTATCGCGTAAGACCGTCATTTATGATCCGATTTTTAAAAATTATTATCTCTTTAATTGTGTTTGCTTACAGTTTATCCAAATATTTTCCATAAATTTGTTTAAATCCTGTTGTCTCGCCGAAAAATAATTATTTATCGCATAACTCCTCGTTATATAGTCTGATTTTTAAAATTCATGTTTTAAAAGGTTTGTTTGCAGTTTGCTTAAATATTTTTTGAATTGTTGAAAAGTTCCTTATGCCGATTTTATAAATTATGGAGTTTTCTTGCAGGTTGGTTCCATAATTTGTAATCAAGAAATTTGGAGGGACAACTATTTTCCCCGAAGTGTTTATTACCGTTTAAAAAACATTTATGGGCCATTCTTAAGTTTTTTTTTTCTGAAATTTAGAGGAATAAGTTTCCACTTCGATATATGGAATATATGAAACATTTATGGAGATATTTTTAAATAGTTTAAAAAGAGTTTGCTTGCTGTTTGATCTCATATGCTTTTAGTTCGGAGAGTCAAGTTGTACACTCGGAATATTGTATATCACGCAACTCCAACATATTCGTACGTATTTAGAAAGTGTACCCTTGCAGTTTGGTTCATTAAAAATGTAAGTAGTCGCCTACTTAAATTTTAATTTTGTATTTGAAAAACGACGACAATCTTTGGTGATAGTGTTATATAAACTAGAAAGAAACTATATCGGGGTTCAAACTTTTGCGTTGGATTTTTATATTATTGTCGATTTTTATTTATTTAATATTAGCAACTTATAAACTCACTAATAGCCTGTCAGGTATTTAGATGAGGTGGTTCTCAATTTCACTTTTTCTATACGAATGTGGCCGTTATAATGAAAATGTTACTGTCGTAATTATATAAGTTTCCTCCCTGTTTAATCAAGCTGTACTTATCCATGTACGAGTTACTGAACACGCGATAATTAAATATATCTAAATTTATTTCCCTAAATTATTGATTTTTGAATATTGATTTATTGTATAACTTTTTTTCACTCTTGTGCTTTTACTTTGGAAATTCTCAGTTATTGCTTGATAGTTTGTGTGTAAGCATAGGAGCTAGAAATCTGTTCAAACATGATTAAAAATCTTCTGATGAGTTGTCAATAGCAACCAATGAAATTAGATTTGCTACAATATAAAAAATAACTCTAAAGTTGAAATTTTTTTTAGCGGTTACACATTTGAAATAGAATGTTATGAAAACTTTTTAAAATAAGTGATTTTTTCACATGAGTTTAATCTATTTTATCTTAAAATTATTTGTATGCAATAAATATATACTATCAAATTACCGTTATCTAAGTTTTCGACACAAGCAAACAAACGCTATTAGAAGAAAAGTGTAATAGGTCCTTTCTATTATTAAGGCAACGTTATGTACCATCTGTTATGTTCAAGTACTTAACATTTTTAGCACCAAATTATAGATTTTACAACATGAATTTAATTATTTTCAAGATTTAAATCTGACCAATATTTTATTCCACATATTAGTCAAGAATTAAACTTAAAATAAATAAACTTCAAAATATCAAAAAACAGAAAAAAAAACTTCGATAAATGCAAATAACAACAACAAATGAAATGGTTGGTATTTTCCATTGACATTCGGTGTAATTAATAAACCATGTATTTATTGTCATATTTGGCATTTCCGTGGGATTATCCTGGCGCGTGTTCAACATCATCATCAACATTATTATGACGCGTGGCTACTACTGCATTCATTCTTCATTTTCCTCCGTTTGCCAACTACAATTTTCATTTTTGTCCTTCAACAGAGTCTTTCAATTGAACTTTCTCGTATAGTTTCAAGTTTTTACAAGATTATTCTCCCATTTTATCTTCTGTGGTCAACACATCAAACGAACACACTGTTTTTTGCACGTTGGCTGTCGGATGTTTTGGACAAAAAGAAGTAGAAAAATTGTTGCATCTTTGTTTGGGCGACCGATTTATTTGTGAGTATGTTATATTTTTATTTCTTTAATCCACAATAAATGATTTTAATTCTGAAAGAAGTACATACTACATACGAGGGTTGTTCTAAAATGAAATATTCGGTGAATACAAAGTCTCCTCTTTAATTCAAGCAAATGAAGACAACATGTTATACTTACGATTGAAATCATGACTAACATATTGAACAACTTATTATTTGTATCTTTGCGTGTTACACTCACACACACGTTAACAGACTCCCACAGACCAAAATTCATACATTGATATCCAATCTTCAACTTTTATTTTTCATTCTACATTTATTCATAAAAAAAAAATATATTATTGCCAAATATATGAATACTCAAACTCCTAATATTTCGCAATATTTGTGTATTGCATTTGGTTGAGTGCCATATATTAATCTGAATTATATTTTTCATTTAAGCATATTTTTTGTTAAATTTTAGGTGATTTTTTCGTACTTTTATTGCTATTTATATTTTAACCATAAGAACTTAACAAAAGTCATAAATATAATAACAAAATTTATTATAGATTATTTACTCAAAGAAATTTTTAATATTTCAGGCTTAAGTTCGTTTTCTCTAAATTTAAAAATGATAAAAGCTGTAGTGTAAAAACTTACATGTAATTCAGCAGATTCAATTAATGATAGAGGATCTTTAACTAATGTGATTGCAGCTGCCGTGGTGGCAGTGCGGTCTAAGCGGTAGACAACTCTGATGATGATACTGTGGTTAGTCTCGAAACATCGAGGTCAGTTCAACCCTCCGCGCAGTCTAATTTTTCTGTGTCTGTTCAAATATTAAGAGCCACTAGATTTTTCTTTCTAATTTAAATAATAATTTAATTTGTAACAAAATTAAATTTAGAGAAAACGAACTTAAGCCTGAAAAATTAAAAATTTCTTTGATTAAATATCATTCAGTTCGAATAAAAAATTCACAACTTAATAGATTATTTACATTTATATTGTTAAAAACTAAAAATATTTTGTGGGTGATATTTTAAGTTTTTTATGAAATAGAGAATATTTAAGTTGTGTGGAATCTTTGGTAAAACTGTAAATATATTCTTATTATTCTGCATTTTTTAGGTTAAATTGTTATATATTTATGATTATTTGAATATATTTGAATTATAGATTTCATCACCAATTTTGTTTAGCCTATTTTATATGCCTCTAGTTTTTGATTTTATTTCATATTTTTGTTAGACTTGCATATTAAAAATATATTAATTCCCGATGAAAAATGATATAAGAGATTGTCATCACTAGGGCTAGGAATCTCATGCAAATACATGTTTTCACCGGGCATCATAAAACGCAGACGGTTAAGTTATCTTTGCGAATCGTGAAATTTCCTTTGAAATGGCATTCAATCGTTTTTGCATATTTTTCATATTTTGCTAAAAATACTCGTTTTTGCATATTTTTGCGCATATTTTTCAATAAATGCATGTTTTTTGTGCATATTTTTGCTATTTTGGTTAGCATCCATTTGAAAAAGTAAAACGCTCCTGATACTTAGTGCGACATCTTCTGCTAAAAGTTGACACATAATTTGTTACAATATATTTGCCTGAATTACCCTGTTGAACTCTAACAGTGTTATTCACAAGCGTTTTATTAGAGGCTAATAAGCAAAATGCGCTAAAGTAGTATTCACAAACGTTTAATAGCACTATGACGCGGTTATTACACGCTAATAAACTCGAAAATTTTATTGTGGGCATCACGCTACTTTAGCCGTTTAATAAGTTGACATTTGCATTTTTTAAAGTAAAAAAATCACTATTTACTTCAAAAAGTATGAAAAATAAAAAAAATATTCGAATAAAGTAATGATTGTAATAAATATAATTTCGACATTCGTTAGTATTATATAAAATATGTATACATATATACATACATAAAACTATAATTTTTTTATTAAATTAAATATTTTGCAGATAATGTATTTCAACTCTCCCGATTCTTCCAGTCCTTCGGCAATGTTTACATACATACATATGTACATATGTATGTATGCACAAATGTGTCTGTATGTACTTATATGCATGTACATGCATATTTGTTTACATGCGTACATTACTTAAATTCTACCTGCTCATTGAAATATTAATATCATTACATCTTTTTTCATGTTTTTATGCATAATTTGTCACATTTCAACCTCAACAAGATTAAAAATATTTCCAAATAAATAAAGCAAACAAATTAGTGGTGTGTAATCAATTGTAACGAACTCGGTATTTGAATACTTTTGTAACAACACATTGCTAGCAATATCAATACAACACATATTAAAAAATTGTAATATTTTTTTAAATATTATAAGCAATACTCCATTACTCCAACTTGTTTAAATAAAATTTATATGACATTATTTTCACATTTTCAAACCATTAGAGACTACTTGCTTATCGAGTATGTTATTGTACACAACACTAATCATAACTTGACAATTGAAATGAAACAATGTTGCTAACACAGAATCACAAAACTGAAAAAATCACACAATAGTTAATTTGGCTTTATTGAACGTTTGTGAATAATGTTTATTATTACCGGGTAATAACACAAAAACTGATTATTAACTAATGTGCACATTATCTCTACAATAAGAATTTTTTATGAATAACACTGTAAATGTTTATATTTACACAACATTTTTATTGTTTTCTCCATGGATTTATGCGAAGCTTTCATATCAGCAGATATTCCATTGTATAAGCTCAGCAACCCAAAACTAAGAGATTTTTTGAAAACATATACTAACGAGCACATTCCACATGAATCGTCAGTGCGCAAAACTTATATCGAGTAAATGTATGTTCGCTCATTAAACAAAATCAAAAAAGCTTTAACAGACCATTTCCTATGGATTTCCATAGACGAAACCACCGATATCCAGGGGAGGTATATTGCAAATGTTATTGTGGGAATTTTACATGAAAGTGAAAATATTGTGCGACAAAAAATTTTTGCTCAATGTCGTAGAAATGAACAAAACTAATCACGCGACAATAGCTCGTGCCTTTGACGACTCCATTGCCTTACTCGGTGAGGATTTTGACAAAAATAAAGTTCTTCTTTTTTTAACCGACGCTGCGCCCTACATGGTAAAAGCGGCAAAAGGGTTACAAATTTTTTATCCGAAGCTATTGCATGTTACTTGTATCGCTCATGCTATCCACCGAGTAGCAGAAGAAATTCGAAGTAATTTTATTGAACTGAATTCTCTTATATCAAATGGAAAAAAATCTTTTTAAAAGCGCCTTCGCGAGTACAGATTTTTAATGAAAAATTTCCTGGTATTTCGCTTCCTCCAGAGCCAATTATAACAAGATGGGGAACGTGGCTAAATGCTGTCAAATATTATGCCGAGAACATCGAAAAATTTGGCGAAGTAGTAAAGGAGCTTGACGATTCCGATTCGATATCGATTAAAAGCGTAAAAGATCTTTTAGACTTGCCGTCTCTCAAATCTCAACTGATTTTTGTACATAGCAATTATGGGTTTTTATGCGAAGTAATAAAAAAATTAGAAGGAAGAAATTCTTTGAAAGATGCAGTCAATTTAATAAATAATACTGTGAAGAAAATAAATGATGTGAAAGGGTCAATTGGCCAAAAAATTATTGAAAAATTAAACAATGTTCTCTTGAAGAATAAAGGTTTCCTTGAAATAAGGAAACTTGCAGGAGTTTTGGAATTTAATGAAAATTCTTCAGAAACCAATTATACAATAAAAGAAGTGTGTGCTTTTAAATATGCTCCTGTAACATCAGTTGATGTTGAGCGCTCATTTTCTTTGTATAAGAACTTTTTAAGAACTAATCGAGAAAGCTTTGTGTTTGAAAACCTTAAAAAGACCATTTTTGTCTACGCCAATAACGCAATAAATTAAAATTGATCTCTTGTACTTAGTTCCTATAATTTTATTTAAATTTAATTTAACTTAATTTTTTTGTTGCTGAATTTATTGTTTTGTTTTTCTTTATACTAATTTTATATGTAGATATGTATATTAAATGGATTGTTTTCTGCCTTTTTGTTTTTGTTAAATTACTTGAAATTTTTTTTTAAATAAAATATTGAAAAAATATTTTTAATTGCATATTTTCTGTGTTTTTAGTGCATATTTTCAAATTTTAAGTGCATGTTTTATGCGCATATTTTCGATTTTTTAGTGCATGAGATTCCTTGCCCTAGTCATCACATTGCGTAAATATGTGAAAGTATAGGGCCATATACATACTATGAAAATATCAGATGTTTTTGAAAATCAATAAGTACCTTTTTTGGCAGAAGATATTAGTCTATCACAATTGTTACTTCTCCAACCGAAATAATGGGTTCACTTGTAAAAGTACATGATTCCAGGATTTTTGGTGATACCACTTATTTCTTCGGCGTGGTGTAATATGCTGTGCAAAACTACGAATCGTTTTTTTTTTACGCTTTGATGAAGGGACATCGTCCGCGGTATATAAAAAGCTGCTTATCTACTGTCACTTATTTACCAGGGTTAAATATTTTCCGTAGGTTTGATTCCCAATGGTTCCAATCTCTAATTGGAGCAAGTTTATCGCGAGGTCGGCTTTAATTTCTATCCTTTCTTTTGTCAAATAGTATTACTCGCCATAAATTTTGGAACTTTCGTAAACTCACTGTCTATTTGAATAGTGGTCTGCCTTTATGATCATCCCATAGACTCCAAGGCTTCACCATTAGATCGGTATACACCAGCCAACAATAGAAGTCCGAAATATGCTTCAGTAGTTAGGGAATCAAAGTTTCTCTAAATAATGATTGACTTAAGAGCATTCGTTGAACACTAAATTGTAAGTTACCTTACAAATTAGCCATATCAACTAGATTTATAGCATCACTTGGCATAAATAATAAAAATAATGACTTGTTGCTTTCTCCCCTAGAAACACCATAACGCGTAGGCTCAGGAACGAGATTTATATTATTAAGCCTGCCAACCACATCCAATATCGATGTTTCGGACCATGCATATGTATATCCCATATTTGTAATTTTATGTTGTAGCATCAATTCTATTTTGTTTGAGAACGGCGCTACTACTATTACTAGAGCACGAAGATATAATAGGGTCTTATATATTACACAGGTCAACAGCGAAAACGGGCTTGAATAACCACTATATAGATTTGATGCATCATGGATACCTAAGTACAAAAATGGTAAAATTTTTCAATTCTATGGATAAGTTTTTTTTTTTTTTAATTTTGTTCTAAATTTTGGGATTTTCGAAGGGGCTGATTTACCAATTTTATCATAACTATGGAATGACTTGTTCAATTTTGTCACAAAACATACTAAAAAACTTGAAATGAAATTACTTTTAAGCCATGGTAATAGTATTTTTTTTTATAAACTCAACGGTTTCGGAATTATTTAGACTGCAATGATTAAAAATAATTTTTTTTTATTCTTAAAATATATATAAAAAATCGAAAATGGCAAAAACTTAATATTTTTATTACATGATTAGAAAGGTATGTATAATCCAAATTAAATAAACTCTACTTCATGAAAATCGATGCATAAATGTTGATTTTATTCAGAATACAGTGAAATTAACCGATTTTAAGATTTGACTACGTTGCAATAAATGCTCGATATGTACTCCACCACGTATTAGTTATATTATATTAATATATATACATTTTATTTTATTTGGATTATACATATCTTTATAATCATGTAATAAAAATATGAAGTTTTTGCCATTTTCGATTTTTTTTTTCAGTTTTATCACTTTTTTGTAATCCCGTTATTACATTCAAAAGCATAAAGATACTTGCTTCCAAACAGATTCGATGTGTTTTTTCGTGTTATTGCTATTAGTTAAAAGTACACCTAATTCTCTTTTTACACGAATTATTTTTACATGAATTTTCATTTAACACGAGTTAAAAAGTTAAAATTTTTCTCTTTTTACACGAATTGATTTGTTTTAACACGATTTTAAATATTCTACAAATTCTTTTTATAAATTTTTATTTTTTATGTTCTATGATTTTTTTTTATTCTCACTGCTCACAAATTACACATTTCAATTAATTTAACGGTATGGCATCCCGTTTATGTCGATTATATTTATGCGTATGTATTTTGTCTTTGAGTGGGATTCCCCGAATTAAACATAAAGTAAAAATGCAATGTATTATGTACGCAAATTAGTATGGTTTTGAGAATAGAAAAGAAAAGACGTTTAATTGCTGTAAAGTTAGTGCTCGTACAAATTTATCAACTCAATAACAGGTAAGTTTTAAATAATTTCCAAATCGCTGCATTATTAATTATAATTGAAAATCAGAATTGTGTTTAATTATAACTATTTCTTAACTATTGTATATTGGTAGCCCGGTCACAATGTCACATAAATCACCTGTAATATTATTTATGTAATATTAATTATTATTAATTTATTATACTTTTACGTTATTTTTTAGGTCTGGAACCAATCTACTATTTTCATCTTTGGCTAGTATCTTTTTTTACACGAATTTATTGGGAACGTATCTATCGTGTAAAAAGATAATTGGGTGTACGTTGAAAAGAAAAAAGGAATAATATTGTTTTTAAGCTCAAATCGCATTGGGAAAATTTGACCCAAGTATACCAAGTGAGCAATTTTTTTCACACAGCCATTCTGCAATAATCTTAAAGACATCTATTTTGCACATGAATAGTATTCATTAAAATAATAACTCTACTAAAGTTAAAAAAAATCCAATTAGTATGTCTTAAAAAAAATTAACAATTAAAAAATTAAAGTTTTATATAAAATTTAAATTAAAAATATTATTTTTATTAGAATGAAAATTAGAAGGTCGTAATAATTAAACAGACAGAGAAATTTAGACTGCAGGGGAGGTTCAACTGACATCATGATGTTTCGAGATTAAGCACAGTCTCATTATGCCGTTTAGATGTCAGTATCAATCGGGGCAGCTGCAATCAATTTGTTAAAAATCCTCTATCATTCAAAAGAAGTTTCAAATAATATTTTGTGGGCAATAATCCGAATAGGGAAACATTTTCCAAACGATTTTGTGCAACATCTTGACTCACCTGACTAAATATTCTCTCGACGTTTGTCGATGAATATGGCGAAATAAATATGTTCTAAACAAATTTATTTAGATTAGAAAATCATAATCGTAACCAGCACATTTACTTTCCGAATATTTTTTCCAAAAATATATTAAAATTATTTCGTCCTCAATCAATTAAGATGTTGGTAAAGTTGACAAGATTTATTTCTCTAAAGAGAAAGAACATTTCGCAATATTCAAAATTTAATTACAGTGACCACTTCTTAATAAATTTGGATTATTATTATTATTATTATTATTATTATTATTATTATTATTATTATTGAGAAATTTAATTTGATTGTGCAACATCTGCTTTGCTTTGAATGTTGTTTGCAATTTTTCGTCCTTGCTGGTGATTTAAATAGTACCGTCAAACCGTCTTGACCAATCATTCAGTCCACTAAAGATACGAATTTTTTCAATTCTGGATTTAAAATATTTGCAAAACTACAGTGATCAACCCTCGATTATAAAATTTTAACAAAAATTTTGCGTGGTTGTATTAAGATTTTTGAATAGTTTTTTTTTTCTAAACGATTTTTTCAGCTGTGCAAGTGTTTATTGCATACGTGTATAGAGAATGTTGTCATTACTGGACCAAAGCAATTTTAGCATATTTTATTTTGTCTTTACAAAATATTTTAATTTATTGAAATTTCATACTTCAATGAATGAAACTAGTAAGTTGGTTAACAACACAAACATATTTTAAAAATATACATACATATAAAATGAATTTAAATTAAAAGCACATGATTATAAATACATACATATATGTATGTATGCATGTATGTATTTTTTGTGAATATGTACAATATTCTGTTGTAAATAAGTTTTTTGCTGTTTTCATTTTATTTTCGCCGAATTAACGTTGGCGTTCTTAAGGCGATTTTTTGTTAGCATTTGTTTCTTTTTTACTTGTTTTCACTGTCTGTATAGAAAATCGTCCAAAAAATGGTAGATATCCATGTCTGAGGCGCCTCTATATATAGCCACACACACACTCGTGCACAAGTCCATACACATTCATACATACATATGCTTATATTTGTATGGTTAGACGGACACACGGACATTTCTATCTATTATTTTAGATTTAGTCATAACTACTATTCGTATAAATGTTTGTCAGTTGTTTTTGGTGGCCAATTGATCTTTTTCGAAATTGTTGGTTGTTGGCTTAGTGTTCACTGACATGCCGCAAATTCGCGTGTGTCATTTTATATTCAATCGTTGGTATGTTTGATTTAAGAAAAAATTATTCTCAAAGATTGTAATTGCGTGGCGTTTCCACTGACTTTTTTTAATTTTGTCGTCATTTTCGTCGTCGTGTGCCTGCCAGCCTGCCTTTTTTTATTTTCTGATGTATTATTTTGCTTTCTGTATTTAGAACCTGTACGCCCAACATTGTCGAGCATTGAAATCATTTTAATTCTTATTCAATATTGTTTGTTTGCTTAGTGGAAAATAGTTTAATGAAAATGTAGCCAATTTGTTAAGATATCATTTAATGATGTCGAGGTTGTTAAATTATTTATTTTTTCTTTAATTTTTTATATTTTATTTGCCGACATATTCTATTGATTTCATTTTAAAATGAATATAAGAAAAGGAATTTTCAAAGAATTTTTATTATTGTTTGGTTGCTACTATTACCTGGTGAAATATTTTAATAGGATTGGAATCATTTTGCAAACGTATTTATAAGAAAACCAAACCTTAAAAATAAATTCATTCACTAAAATAAGTTCCAAAATTTTTCAAAATAATAAGTTGAATGCGAGTAACACAACTGCAACCAAAGACGAATTTTATCAAGCAGGCCGAATTCGTTGCATAAATCAATTAAAGTTTTTTTTCGTTTTCACAATTTTGCGAATTTTCGTCATTTTCTCGATTTTTACAGTATATTTTTATTTGTTTTTCATCAAAATTAATGTTTGAGATTTTGAAATTTTTCGCGCATTTTCGCATTTTGCGGGACAGGAGTAATTTTTGTAAAAGTTAAACCGCTATAATTTTTAAAAACTTATACAGGCAACACAAGAAACAATTTTCCTTCGAGTTCTTTTCAATTCTTTTGTTTTGGTGACTCAAGATGTTCTTGGACTTAATTTTTTTTTTTTTATTTTCCTACTCGTGAATTAACCGGTTTTATTTTAAGTTTTCAACCATAAAACCGAGTTTTTCTACGTTAAAAAAGTCATCTAATGGATCTCCCTATGACATCGATATGCCGTGCCATTTGCAACTATTGAAATCAGTTAAAAACTCAGACTTTGTAATTGTGGCTTTACAAACCAGAACTTTTCCTTCTTAATCTATCCACTTATTAACTAAATAGGGAGAAAAAACGACATTTTATTTTTAGTTTATTAAATCTTTGTCAAAAACAACTTTCCATAAATTTAACCATTTTACATTTTGTTTCTTATTGCAAACATTTCAATATTATAAAAAGTAAAACCTGTAAAAGAATTCTGTAAAAAAAAATCGAAAATTAAAAAAAATATTTCAATTATAAGAAAATTTAACATGGCACTCGACAAATTTACGACATAATAATTTACATTTATCTTCGTTGACTGCTGCCCAAGAAATGTCAACTTGTTATTGTCCAATAAATGCAGCCAATCCAATTCAATGCAAACCAAAGCCAACAGCCCCAAACAACCGACCGACCAACCAAACAACCTAAATGATACAGCATGTTAAGTGCACAAGTACTCTACTTAACAGAAAACCAACCAAAAAATAAACAGAAAGACAAATAAAAAAACCTCAAAAATATATTGACAACCTTCTTTGGTCGAAAACCATAAAACTGAAACTTGCTCTCAATCTTCAAATGATGAGATATAAATTCATACCTAAATTTATTAATGAATTGCAGCAGCAGCAGCAACAGCGGCAGCAACAACAATAGCAGCGCCATGTTGCCACAGTCTAAACTCAAGTACATGCATTTTAATTTTCTGTACTGGCTGTTAAATGATTTTCCTAAGCCCTCCAGCTGGCCGCTAGTCCACTTCAATTTGGACTGTCTCGGTTTTGAATATTCTTTTGTGTATCTTAAGATTTGTTTCCAATTCATTATTTTTCTGCGTTTATTTTTTAATTTGTTTTTGCAACGTGCTGGGTTTTTGTCGCCAACCTGAAAATGATTTTTAAAAAATTATTATATATATTTTGTATTGAATGTTTTTTTTTTATTTTTTGTTGTTATTGCTGTTGGTCTGTTGTAAATGTTCATTTTTATCAGTTTTTATGTTGGCAACTTTTAATTTTTAATCATTTGTAATGAATGTATTCGTTGGTACTTTAAACATTAAATAAAGTACGACGAACGCAGGCAACACGGGAATAAAAAAGAAAAACTGAATTAAAACAAATATTTATCAACTGGTTTTTAAGCAGATACTTTTTTTCTTCAGCTGGAGTTGTTTTTAATTTTTAACGCCTCTTTAAATTAATTTGTATGCTTTTTATGTGTGAAACTAAAAAAAAAACTTTTCATTTTTTCACAATTCTTTTGTATGGACAATAAAAAAATCTTACTACTTGGACGTATGATTTAGATATATTGAAGAAAATATTGCTGAATTTATTTTATTTTTATTTGCAACATTGTGCAAATTTATTAAAAGAAAAAATTCAACAAGATTTGCAGCAAAAAAAAACTGTTTATTATTCGTGCAGATGCAAGTGCAATAAATCATGGAATATAATGAATTGCCTTCAAAAAGGTCTCAAAATATGTTTATTAAGCTAAACTTTCTTACTTGAATATATTTAATTTTTAAGCAACATTTTACAAAAGTATTTTCATCATTTCCAGCAATTTTATTGGTAATCGTATGACAAATGTAAGTAAGTTTTTCGTCTTGAAGATAATTTTAAAAATGTGGTAAAATTTACACAACACTTTTCTTTACGAGTTATAGGTGGTTTTAAAATATTTCAAGTACATAGTTGTAATTTTATAAATTAAACCCCGCTTATGATTAACAACTTAAAAAACAACCGGTCTAACGGGTATATAATATATCACAAAACTTTATTGGTTAATACTCGTAAAATAAAGCAAAGTAATTCACAAGTTAAAAAATAAACCAATAAGAGGATATATTCGGCTGTCACCAAGTCATTTTCAATACCAATTCCCTTAAGACAAACATCAGTCCCAAGACCCAAGTCTCAACTCTTTTAGTGGCTGCGGCAAAATTGATTTAAGGTTTAGACAGACGGACATTGCCCAGCAAAAAATTATTATATTTCTGGAAGCAGTAACAAAATTTCATGCTTTCGAAATGCGCAGTTTTGAAGCGCTTCCAAAGCTGCACAAAAAGAAGGCAGAGAGATCGCTCAACTTATTTTTAAGCACGTTGAAGTTGGTCGGCTAATTACATTTAGATGACACGAATAATAATGTAAGCAGCAAATGGAAGATAAAATTTCATTTAGATGCTCTCTGCCTCTCTCTCTCTCTATCTTATTTATTTAAACTTGTGTATTTGCCTACAGATGAATTATGTATGTTAGTAGATGACGCAGTAAAACGAAGGCATAATTCAGATAATTCAAACATGATTTTAGCACATTTTGGATGATTAGAAAAAATCGCTCTTTTACGTAAAAAACAAGAGCTCCAAAGTGGGATATCTCGAACAAAGCGCTTTCCGCAGCTGGAGGCACAATAACAACAAGCATCTCTCTCTTACAAACCTGCTTCGGCCGAAGCAGTAGTTTTTGCTGGGATACCAATATGCAGGTACAGATGTGGCTTATGGTTATGGAATCAGGGCAACTCGTTAACATCAGGAATTTCTCTAATGTGATTAGTGTGTTGTTGTAGTAATTGTTGATGGACTGTTTAAGTGCTGAAGGTATAATTTAAGGTTCAATGCCTTAGCCAAATAGCTGTTTACGGTTATGGCGAAAAACCAAAAAGCAATTGGTTTCTATGGTTATGGCTGTGGCGTTATGGTTAAGTCACGACTAATTTAAACTTTACACCATTGGTGCCCAGGCCCTATGCTCTTCATGCTCATTTGTTTTTGTAATACTCTTAGCTATAGGCTGTGAGTTTTAATATACTCATACAGCACTCAGCAACCTCAATGCGAAATTCACAAACAACTTTGTCTTATCAGTTTTTTTTGTCGTTCTTCACTGTATACACGCAAGAGCAAAGCAACAACACTTTCGTAAGCTTTGCTGGTAAACATTGACGACAGCGATCATCAATGTACAATTTTGTTTTTATTTAACGTATGATATGAAATAAATATATGAAATATATTTTTTGTGTTTTCTTTGCATGTATTTGTTTTTACAACAAAAAATTTTGAATAAAAATTTGTTTTTCTTTAAATGTATTGGTGTGTGCTCTTCCATAAGGAACTTGTGGGCACCGCGGCTTTACACAGAGTTTTACACCGTTCAAGCTAATGTATACTAGTGATGTTACGAATACTCGTTTTTGTATTCAATTATTCGACTATTCGCCTATTTTAAGATATTCGTATTCGCCAAATTCAACCGGAAATTTCTCGAATAATTTGCACATACATTTTCCCAAAAAAAAAAAAAAAAACATACAAAAAGTTTAAAAAGTACATAAAATGTACAAAATATTAGTATTTTATAATAGTTTTTATATGTATATTAATTGTAATTTTTTAAATTACTACGAACTGTTTATTATTAATATTTGTTAATATTTATACAGGCTGAAGTTCGCAAATGTTTATAATAAGAGAAATATTAGGTAGACATTGTTAACATATTTCGAGCAACAGCGGACAAATTCAATATTTATACATCTCTTTTGTAGATTTTTCAACAGCCCTCAATAGAAACAAACGTTTTTTTTTTCGGTAAAAGCCACTAAACCTCGTCAGTATTCATGCTTCTTTGAACGTCATTACATACTCTATTTATACACAATGACAAAAAAAAAAAAAAAAAACCAAAATTATATTTCGTAACTATCATTTAAAAGTTAAAGTCTTATATGTAAATTCATATCATGTTAAGTTAGTAATCAATTTGGAATGTTGGACTTCAAAAATGGAAGAACTAAAATTTAATATGTGAAAGTCCACCGAGACATGTGGCGGCGCAATCTGCAAAAATATGTTCTCCCAAAACAGCACTGAATTTCTAATTAAAAGCGCAAGCAGAGTAAGAAGAACGAAATCTCAAAGTATGTATGTAGGTAAAATAATTTAAAAATGTTCAGTAGTGGTCTTCAATTTTGACATCTCAATGTCGCATAAGTAGTGTGAATTTTTTTTTCCGATTTATTGTTACTGTCGCAAAGGGAGGGATTTTTTCCAATCAAATTTGAAATACTACGTGGCTCTTAACAATAAAAGTAATATTCGTATTCGTATTCGGCGAATATTGTTTAAAATATTCGTATTCGTATTCGCGAATACTAAAAATTGATATTCGTAACTTCACTAATGTATACCACAACCCCATTCTACTTTGGCTAGCAGAATCGTCGGTGAAGCAAAACGACTAATAAAATGCCTGACACCAGCTTAAAAAAGTTAATCCTTAAATGCTACAAAATTAACAAAACTAGTTTTAAGTTATTATCATGAATGCACCTAATAATATTTTTAACTATAATAATCACCCCTATCGTTATCTAATAATAAGTGGAATTTTTGGTTCCGTGAAATTTGTATTCCCCTCGAAGTGAAAAACGCTATCATGAATCTCACGTGCAAAATTCGTCCCGCTGTCAGTTCTCAGTGAATGTAAAAAGAAATAAAATAAAGGAAAGCCACATATTCAGCATTGGAGCGATGGTTAATTCGCAGTGTTTGTTTATTACATTCTAAGTTTTATGTGGTAAATTAATTTCGCTACTTTTTGGAAAGCCAACAAAACGAAAGAATTTCAGCAAATTAAAGCCTCAATTTTGCATTTCGTTGACCAATACATCAGTTTGTGCCTTATTATCAGATATTTTTCTTAAAATATACTTTGTAAGCTTTAATATTCGAATTATTCCCCAACGAAAATAAAGTGAAAATATAAAAAAAATACCGAGGGAAAAAATTATTCGCGGTAAGCGAAATTTTTTACAGTGAACGTTTTTCACGTTGTCATTCTGCACTGAATAAACTTTTTTCATGATTTTTATTTGATTCAAATTATTCACGATAGCGGTGAATGTTTTTATTCAAAAGAAAATTCACGCACGAATTCGCGATTACAATTTTAGGGAAAGGAAAAACATTTCACGTTAACTTTTCTACGTGCATTCGTAGTACTAATATATGAAATATTAATTAAGCTTCGGCACATGTCATTTCCATGTAACAAGGTCACTGTCACTTAATATTGTAATATTATAACTCTATCAAGTATAAAAATGACGTAACCAGATTAAAAATAATATGTTGTTTTTTTTTTTAACAAACACAACCCGCAAAGCGATTAGCTTGTCTGCAGAAAACACCCAGGATCTAGGGGACTCCCCCTAATAGTTCGAAAAGGATTCATCGAAGTTCATTTTTCAAAAACTATCACAGTGTTATATGTTGCGGAATTTCAGATTGACCAAAAATATTTTCAACTTGTAAAAATATAACAAAAGAAATTAAACTACATAAATTCTCGAATTATATTTCTGCTAAAAAATTTGTTAAATAGTTGATATTCTATCCCAATTAGAATCCACCTTATAAGTGTTAAATCGAACAAACGAACGTTTATAAGAGGTGTAACGTTCTTGAAATCGAAAAACGTTTTTCATAAGTAAGGTTCATCCTCTGAGTGCTGGTCCTACAACAAAAATCAAACCGAAGTAGTTGAACAACATTTAGCATCCCATGTAAGGCCTTGAAATCAGTAATTCTTAATCTCACATGTGAGTGCAATAACAAAAATATAATCGATTTTGAATGAAAAGTTTTTTTAGTCTTTTAAGCGACTAACTAATTCACGCCCACATTTATTTCAATTTAATAATTTTTTTTTGCCTCTTTCGTAAAATTATGATTTTTTTTTGCGATTTTTTTTTAAGTAACGGTCATTGATCTATTATTTCTAGATCAGTTCACTTGAATTTAGTTCATTTTATTTCGTGTTTAGTATAAATATATACAGTGGGCGTAAATGGCTCGTGGCGATGACGTAGTATCAAATATATAAATAAAAACAGTAAGCAAAGCAAGCTGGCAACAAAAAATACTGAACTGCAAGTAGTGGGTGCACTTTGAAAATGTAGCAGCAAGTACATACTCTATATTCAACATGTTAAACACACCGTTACTTGCACACATGTATACGTGGACAAAAAAATCAAAGAAACATGCATTTTTGCATGTAGGAGAGACAATTCATTCATAAACTTTAACTTTTAAGCATGTGGCGGCAAAATTCCTCAGATTTGTTTTTTTTTTTTTTTTCTTTTCGTATGTTTAGAGATGGTCTTCGTTTACGCGATGATCCTAAGTGCCATGTAATCCTGAAATTTTTTCTTCGTGGCTTTTGGTCACTTGAGTACACATGAGTGTGAGAAGATTTTTTTTTTGTATTTTTGTTTCCTGACTAAGTAAGCAATAGTTTGAAAGTGACTGGTTTAAACGAAACTTTTACACTACGTTATCATTGAGATTATTAAGATATTCATTGATTATCTTAATGGAATCCACACAAAAAGTAATTGTAATTTCCTTTACATACATACAGTCGAACTTCCATAACTCGAACTTCTCTAACTCGAATTTTCTCTAACTCGAACTAATTTGGTTGGCAGTAGCGTTAAAAGAACAAATCACATACAACTTTCCTTCCGTAACTCGAACTTCCATAAGTCGAAGTTCTCCATAACTCGAACAAAAAACATACACATGAACTCTATAACTCGAAGAATTTTGCTTGTTTGAACGGTTTTTTGTTTTTTTTTTAGTTATGGTTTGCTTGTTTTACTCTCTTTTGTTGTTTGTATGTATGGTTTGTATATTTTACATGCTATTTTTTTATATTTTTCGGGGAATTACAAATTTATTTCTTTTTATTTGCGTAACTATCAGTTCTATGCATAATTCGGGCTAGATGATAAATGTTGAAATGGATTTTTTTTTATTATTATGGCAACTAAACGTGTTTTAAAATGCTTATCAATTAAAGAAAAATATAAACATATAAAAGACGTCGAAGATGGATTAAAGAAAAAGGAAGCAGCTGATAAATATGGTATTCCGGCAAGCACGGTCTCAACAATTTTCAAAAATAAGGAATTAATTATCAACTCGTTTGAATCTGGATTTCGTTTATGTACTAAAAGAGTTAAGACGCCAAAATTCCAGAATGTCGACAAAGCAATCATAGATTGGTTTTCAGCAACTAGAAGCCAAAACATTCCTATATCTGGTGCAATATTATGCTTGTTCTTTTATATTCTTAAGTATGTAGTTTTCCATTAGAGGCTATTTTAAATAAAAATACATAATACAAAAACCTTTTATTATATTTTGACAAAAAATTCTGTAACTCGAAGTCTCCGTAAGTCGAAGTTTTTTTTGGGATAATGGTGATTCGAGTTATGGAAGTTCGACTGTATATTCCTTTGAAATTTTCACAGTTCTTAAAATGTACATGCACGTATGTATCTAAACTGAATACGCTTTTAACAAAAATGATTTACACATGTATTAGGGAGATCGATCGAATATTATTCGGCCGGTTTTAACCGGTTTTTTAGGTTTCGCTGAAGCCGGTTTTTTTTAAATATGCATTTTTTGAATATCAAATAAACCGGTTATTTTTATACGGTTAACCGGTTATTTGAATCAGGTACAATTGCTTACATTTTCCATATTTTTATTGCAACTATGCACGTAATTGAAGTCTCTCTGAGAGTTTTGTAATAATAGATGTGGCAACCTTGTAGGTTTCATGAACAATGTCGAAAATAACGGACATATATAGCAGGTACATGCGAAAAATTTCAACTGCATAATAGTAATAATTAGTGCTTGTAAAGGCCGTGCTTCACTATCCTACACAATCGTACGATTCATTCACAGGAAAATCTTGCAAAAATCTGACCGACTTTAAAAAATCTTTTCAAAATGGTGTTGGTTGACAATAAATACTCCTCTGATCGCATGAAAACTATCATTTTATGAAAATTTTCATAAAATTTTACAAATCGCACGACTTGCCAAAAAATCTGTCACCCAGTTGCATTTTTAGTCCACACTACCATACATTTTTAGCACACATGTCATATTTTTCAAATCGCGCGACTGTGTAGGATAGTGCGGCACGGCCTTAAGTAATATTGACAATAATAAATATGTACATATTTAAGTGCATTTTATCTATATTCATACAGATGTCTTCTGAAGTGTGGAAATATTTTGAACGTGATGGAAAAGGCAAGGCCAGATGTGGTAACTGTCCTAAAATTTTAAGCTGCAAATGCTCTTCTACTTCAGGGCTAATTAACCACCTTAAGAATGTTTATAAAATTGAAATAATTCTGCAGCAAGGAAAACTGGATGATATTTCAACCAATTCCAAGGCGCCAGCAAATAACACAATTATAAAATACGCTGTCAAAAATTAATCGCTGGTTGAAATATTAGCACGTTGTGTTGCCGAAGACGGAATATCCGTAAAGGCCCTGAGAAAGTCTAAAGTTGTTCATTCATATTTACAAGCTAGAAAGTATAATATGCCAGTGGAATCGACTATATGGGACAAAATTTATCAGTTTTATTTGTCAAAGCAATAGGAATTGAGAAGTAAATTTGAAAAAATCAAACAAAATGATGGGAGATTTTCAATTGTAGTCGACGAATGCACTGATATTTCATACAAAAAATATGTTAATGTTACTATTCATTACTACAATGCTGAGAAGAAGTTATTTGAAATATATAATCTTGGATTGGAAGCATTTAAAGCAAAGGCTACCGCAAATGACATAGAAGAAGTTATTAAAAACAAACTGGCTGAATTTTAGTTATCTATTGAAAGTGACATTGTAGCATCTACCCATGATGGTGCAGCGGTTATGCAAAAATACGGTCGAAACATAGAGGCAGAATCTCAGCTATGTATAAATCACGCAATCCATCTTTGTGTTGTGGACACAATTTACAAACAACAAAATTGTAGCATTAGCGATAATCTTAGCTCTGACGAATCAGAGTTGGATCAGCAGGATTTCGAAAATGAAGTGTCTTTTTTAATTGATGAAAATACTATTTTAAAGGAAAACATCGCTGATACAATATGCCGCGTAAGAAAATGTGTCAAAATTTTCAACAGATCAAGTGACAAACAGAATAAACTTCAAATGTATGTTAAATATCAAGAGAAAAAGGAGATTAAACTTATTCACGATGTAAGACACAGATGGAATTCAATGTTAAAAATGATTTCACAATTTTTAAGAATTCATAAATGTATTAACCATGCTCTTTTAGAGATGGGAATAACTCCATTTAGTGAAAATGATATACAAATATTAAATGTTATACTTATACTTTGAAGCCGTTAGAAGTATCTATAAATAAATTGTCAAAAAACTGTACCACTTTAGTACATCACGTATTACACAACGACGAAATAAAGTGCTCAATACTTTAACATTATACCTACTTAAGTACTGGACACTTTCCCGTTAGCAGTTCTTTTCTTCAATATTCTAACAAAACTGATACAAAAGAATTTTCCTCTTAACTATATAATATTTTATTTAGTGATAAAGTTGATATTGGATGAAAAAGATAATAGTGCCGATTTTGAGCAAAATTTGGAAAATGAACTAAGCAATACTATTAAATGTATGCAAACACCAAAATACCGTAAGCAAGTAAATCGTAATGAAAACATTTTGTAAGATTTTTTTTATTTAAACAAGTGTCGTAAGAGATCTGAAAGACTTGAAAAATTACTTAATGCCTTGTATTTTATAAACCCAACAAGCACGCTAAGTGAAAGGGCTTTTTCGACTTCAAGTTTTTTAAAAACAAAAGAAAAAAAAATAGATATACATACTTCAAAACATTTGAACTGTATTTTCTTTTTAAAAGATTATTTTAAAAGAATCAATTAAATGGCTTTTTATATTATATTCTTTATCTAACTAGTGAGATCTCATTATTGCTAAATTTTGCAAATAATGATGGCTTCCTATATTAAGCCATCGATATATACATATATTTGTATGTATATATATATATATATATATATATATATATATATATATAGATTAATATACATATGTACATATAAAATTATAAAATAATATGTATAAGTATAATACAGTGAAACTTCGATATAACGAATTCCAATGGGATCCGAAAATACTTCGTTATAGCTATTGCTATAACTATAACTATAGTTTTCTTTATTCAAATCTATTTAACATGAGATTGCTAATAACGGCCTCAATTATAGAATCTTTTTCTCGAATAGATATTGATTTACACTTTACTTTACTTTTGACAAGAATCAAGTCAATACTGATTACATACGTTTCTAATGCATTATATTTGCACACACATTTGGAATTCGTTCTTTTGACAACGGCACTTTACCATTTTGCTTTCAATTTTATTCTTACTTCGTTGTATAGAGGCTTTTGTACGAGTACTTCGTTGTATAGCGGCCTTACAAATGCGCTTATAAATACATTTAGACTTCGCTGTTTTTATAACGGGACTTTACCATTTAGGATTTATTTTGATTTTGTTATATTGAGGCATTTGAATAATATTTCGCTATATAGAGGCTTTGTTGCTCAGAATTTATTCGTTATAGCTTTAGTGCAATTTTGTATGAAAAACTTTGCAATAAAGAGGTTTTCTCAAGGGACTCAATAAAACATACGTTGTATTGAGTTTTTCGTTATAACGAAGTTCGTTATATCGAAGTTTCACTGTAATATAAGTATGAACTTATGTAATTTTTATTTAGTTACTGTTGTGAATTCCTTTATCTAATATATATAAAAATCAGTTGGCGTGTGTTTGTGACAGCATAACTAAAGAACGGAGTGACGGATTTGGCTGATTCGTTTTTAATTTTGTGCACTGTTAACCCCGAAAGGTTTGTAGACAAAAAAATTTATAACCCAAAAATTTAAATCGCCATATTTTGGGCATTTTTTGACCTACGTCGATGATATTTGGTACATATGGTATTGGCATAACTTGGAATACGTACCAGGAGAAAAGTGGGTGGGACCACACCCCTTTTTAGGAAAATTAAAAATCGTAATATAGTCTTAACTACTGGACCGATCGTGATTAAATTTATTACAATAGGATATATAAATACTTTTAATTTTATTTTATAACGAGGGGGGTTGCGAAGCACACAGGGATAGGCTAGTTTTATATAAATAAACCTTATTTTTTTACAAATTTTTTTATATATTTTAATGAAATAACAGGTTAACCGGTTAGTTTTTAAATTTTTAGCCGAAAACCGTTTTTTTTAATGCAATTATTCGAACTATTTGAAAACCCGGTTTTCGGAAAAAGTCGAATAATCGGTCTCCCTAATATGTATTTAAAATACATTTGAATCTACCAGGCCTATGTAAGAAGGGAACTTAGAAGGCCTTGGCTGGCAATTACATCCATCGTGTGTAAAAAATGTATGAGTAGGGAATGGGGCAAGAGCACAAGTAAGCCCTACCAGAAGGCCCTGCTGTGCTTCTTTCCGCCGCTGAGCTGCTATGGTGAATGTGTTTAATGCTTAAGACATAAAATATTGACTATATTAAGCCAAGACCCCACTATCGGCGCAATGTGCCAATTGTCGTCGCAATTCATGTACCGATAGTGTGATGCATACAATTTTTCAAAATTCGACAATCTGCGCCGAAATTGTGCTGAGTACGGACAATCAAAATCAAGCTTGATGCGCCGATAATGTAAATACGCTATTGCACAATGTTGGCCATTCAACACTCGTGCCCGACCAAAGTCGACAATCAGTGCCGATACACGAGATGAAAAAACGAATTTTGAAATTGCGACACCTGGGTTCTAAAACTACATATATTTTTTTGAGCTTAGTTGGATCAAAAATAGTTTGTTATTATCATTTATTCATATATTTTTAAAAAAATATTATTTGCATTTCGGTAGTAGCTAAATACCAACTCACAGTAGATAGATCTTTTCTATTCATCTTTGAAAAGTTCCAAAACTGATCTATTCATACATGAACTCGCAAATAATATCTGCGAATTACTAAAGCACAAGCAAAATAGTTTTTAAAAAATTTTAAAAACTTCGTAAAAATAAATTTTTATTCGAAATGAATCTGTTTAATTTTCTTGTAACCTTTATACAGTGTTAGACAATCCTTGGTTACCAATAAAAGTATTTGTAAGCAAAATACGAAATATAACTTCCCTCTTACAAAATATAACATTTATTCGAGCAATTACTTAAGCATTTATTTTGTAATTTTGTGCCAATTTTGTTTTAAGCGAATATAATTTAATTGAATTTGATCCAAAATAATAAAAAAGATTATTTATTTTCAATTAAGTGATTTTTCCATTAAACGGCGTGCATTTAACACCGAATTCGACTGTATATACATAAAAGCTTGTAAAATAAATTACCTATTTGCAAAACATGGATCAGCAACGAGTCTTTAGTCCACTGCGATTACAACTAAGATATATTGGCCTGTGGTTTTTAGTATAATATTAGCACAAGTTGCCCACTAACATCATTTGATCTCTTCTGTCTCGCCTTCTACAGGCACGTCCTGTAATTTAAGCAGTTAATCAGGTTATGATTTTCCGGTTATAAATAAGAACATTTTTTTTTTGTCCAGCCGATGCGGTCCTTGACCACCTTAGGAGCCCATCTACTTGATGCCTACTGCCGCAACCTCTGCAGTGTATATGTATACTTGTGGTCTTATGCTAATATTGAAAAAGAATTAAATATTTTTTATAAATAATATTCATATTTTGTCAATTCGAAATCCCAGTTGTATCGCTTATTGTTGTATATGAACAGAAAATTGCATATAAAATTTCTCCAAACAAAAACAGTTTTAAAACAATTTTTTTTTTCTTTGAGATATATTATTATACAACAATAAACGATACAACTTGGCTTGTGATATGAGCAACTGTTGTATTATTATAATTTATTTACAGTATTTTTATAATTATTTAAATACTTGTTTTATTTTTTTCTAAATGCATGTAAGTGTGCTTGTTTGCTCTGCAGAACTGTTTGAACACTCAACTAAGCAAAGCAAGTATTTTAAGAGCATATGGCAAATTTTTATACAAAGTTTGATGTAAAATGCAAAAACAAAAAAAAAATTTTTATAAAATTTTAAAAACATATACAGTCACACACCCATCCCTGAAAAGACAGAATAACGTCAATAGCCAACCGTGAACTTAAAAACACCTATAAACTAAAAGTTATGACACAATGTCAAATTTATTAAACAACTTTCACTCTCATATTTTTCAATTCAACAGTCAATTTGGTAAAAAAAGAAGCTTTGTTTACTCCTGTTATTTGTTTTTTACAATCTCTCCGAGTATTTAGTCTGATAATTTCTCCTTTTCGAAAATAAGTGGAAAAAATCGATTGAGCTGTTAAGCGCCGGTCCATAATTTTCTCTTTTCACGGTCAAAGTACCGGCCGGCCTGTTTGGCCCCCTTTTGCAAAAACTGTTTAGGAAATTCTTGTAGTTTAAATGCGCACATTTAAAAGGCAAAATAAAAAAAGCTTAACTTACAGTTTTGCGTAAAAGAATTTTCATTCATAAAAACCATTTTTGTTTTTTAATTTACGAAATGGTAATATTGTTGAATGAAATTGAAGACTCGTGTTGTGTTGTACAGCCAAGTGTTTCATTTCTTTTATACTTTTTTTATTATCACGGCTTGCGTTTGTAGCACTTTGGTGGTGGAATTTTCAGCTTTTTGCTGAAGTTGTGACGAAAGCAAAAAGGAAAATTTATATGTTTGGCCTTGAAATTGTGTTAGCGCAACTGTATAAAACATAAAGAAAAGAATATTCATTTATAAGTGGCAACAGGTGGTTTACATCCATATTTTATTTCATTTTATTCATTTTCCCACTTTAGTTTGCAAAAGTACCAAATTTTCCTAAAACAATTTTTTTTTTTATTGACATTGTTAAAATATTTTTATGGTGGTTTTGTTTTTGCGAAAATTATTGCTTACACGTGTCGAAAATTTAGTTTGTGCCATACAGAGACAATATGTCTTTTTTCTATATCGTACTCATGTGTGTATGTGTGATAATATTCGTCAATGAAACTATAGTTATATATATATATATATATATATATATATATATATATATATATATATACATTTATAAATGTAATTTTTAAATATGTATGTATGTATTTATTTTCAATGTATAATCGGCTATCAACATGTTGTGTAACGCTGTTTGGAGGGAAAGGGGTTAAAGATTGGTTACATATTTGATAATCTTTAAATGAAATTTGTTAAAAAGCGTTAAGAAGTGTGGATTAAAAATATCATTACATATTCTGTGAACAGCTCTTACGTACTTAGGTGTATGTGAAGTATTAACATATGCGAATTGATTTATATGGATTAGAATTTTTACCAAATTATTAACGTACATATGTATGTATGTACTTAGTACAATCGCAGTAAACAAGATGAAATATCTCACAAAATGTATTGCATAAAATATTTTCTTATTTTCCAGACAAGAGTTGAGTGGAAAAACAAGCAAGAGTGCTATGATCGGCTGTGCCGAATCTTATATAAAATTCACCAAGCTATATGTACCTATACGTTTTTTATATCCCTTTCAGACCTGTACTTTATATTGTATATAAATTCCTCTAAATCATCATTATCGAAATAATTCTTTCACAGTTAGGCTAAAATTTGCCCACATTACTATTTTACAAGGTCCTTTTTTGCAAACAGGACATCGCACAATTGTGTAGTATTGGTCATAACATGTAAAATAATTTCTCAAAAAAATTAAAGTAACTTTTTGTTTATTTTAAATGTTTCATTAAACGATTTATTTTCTAATGTATTTTTTTTAACTTAAAATATTCAAGTACTTCATGGCATATAAAAATTATTAAATAAAATCAAAATAAACAATTTATTTTAGCTTTAAATGAACCAAAATAGCTAAAAAAGTTATAAACATATGTTATAAAAAATTATTAACTACAAAAAAAGCTAACAATTCACTATAATTTAAAAGCAATGAAAAAATATAAGTTTATAAGGTTATTTTAAATGAGATCAACATTTTGAATGAGATTTCTCGAAGTCTTTGTTTCTAAAGTGTTACTTTACATTTGTGGCATCGTCCTCTGGACTGCCACAATTATTGCGGCATAATCTTGGTGGAAATATTTCAACTTGCTCAGGAACTACAAAATAAGATGCTAATACGGTACCTAGCTCCATTTTGAAAGTCAAGAATGACTTTACATTTGCATTAGGTATTCCGACAAGCTTGCATTGTTTTCTGTACTCCTTCAAGAATTATATATCGCCAGAACAAGAAAATGGAAAAATACTTGTACTCGTTTCCATTTTAGTCCTGTAATATTCTAGCATTTAGTTACACAAATCAACACCACCCATAAATTCTTTCTAGTTTTTAATAACTGTTCCACAGTTCGATTTCATCTACAGGATCTTTTCCACACATATTCAAGGCAGCTATAACCGCTCTTGTGTCCTTCCACTTAACAATGGCTACATGTTGATTTACAAATTGGCCAATGTGACCGCGGTTCATGTCTTTAAATTTAACACTTTTTAGTTATTCCGGAATTTTAGTCATTAGATTAGTACATCCGTAATGCCTCACGGTATCTACATAGCATACCACTTACTCATTACATACATTTTAGTATAGTTAACAACGTCTTCAACAGGTGGTCTAATTGGCTAGTCATTCTTAGACTCAAATATATCAGTATAATCAGTACTTTCCTCGATTTCTTCTTCTGCATTTAGATCCAAAGGGATGCATGTTTCATCAGCATCAATATCGTCGTTGCTGAAGTCCGCATCAGATTCGTATAGAATTCCTAAAACTGCTTCAACGTAATCATCGTTGTTCAAATAAAAAAATGTTCCTATAAAATTATATGATAGCACAAACGTGAGGATATAATAAAGTGTTGCATTGTGCCTGATCAATTGTGATATCTGTATTATTTTGCATCTAAAATAATTGTTACTATGCAAAAAATTAACGTTAAACAACTAAATTACTTCACGTGTTCGCTATATAGAGCTACCACAATTTTTTTTTTATATTTACAACAAAAACACTTATCGCATGGACTCATATCTACACGTGCTGAATGACACAATCAAAAAGAGAATATTTTTTTTATTTTTGCAAGTTCTTTTTTTTTCTCTTTTTTTCATTTGTTTTGTAAATCACACAACGCACAATCACTGTTTTCAGGTTATTAGACGAAAAGTAATTTCTTCATATAATTTAAGACATATTAAGGCAGACCTCATAATCGATTAAACTAGGTCTGAAAGGGATATACCTACTTACATAATGCACAAGCGTAAAAAAAATATAAGCTGGAAATGTAGGACCCGCGGTGTTTGATGTTTCCACTATTTTGAATTAGGGTGATACGCCTTTTCGTCAGCCATTTGATCGAAAGCTACGTTTGCATATGTTAAATATTTGTCGAAAAAAAGCACTAGTTTTACTTGCGTTTAGTGTCATTTAACTTGGTTTTTATATTGCAAAATTAGATTAATTATTCTACTAAAAAGTATTTTTATACAGTTTATGAAAAATGAGGACACATAACTTAAAAAATATTGGAATTAAAAGAAATAATCGTTAGTTTCTGACTTGGTTAGGTTTTTTTTTTTTTTTTTTTTTTTTTTTTTTTGACAAATATTTGATAAATGTGAACGTAGCTTAATACAATTATAATATTTGTTAGTTTTTTTCCATTTTATAAGACAAAATATTTTATTCTCCATTCCTGGCCACTTCCATCCCTGGACGAAGAGGTGTTTTGATCAAAAAAAATAAGATACTATTGTTATTCATTCATTAATAAATCGGAATCATTACTTTGTAATTAGAATTGTGCAAGAGCCATAACTCTAACCCTTCTAGTGGTGTCTTACTCAACTTCCAAATATATAAAGATCTTAAATATTTATATATAATTGTTGTGTAAATTACATACAGCATGTCAATCCTATAAATAAGTACGCATACTACTTTTGGTGAAGTGTATAAAAACATAAGTGATGTCACGAATATCAATTTTTAGTATTCGCGAATACGAATACGAATATTTGATACAATATTCGCCGAATACGAACATGAATATTACTTTTAATGTTTAGAGCCACATAATATTTCAAATTTGATTGGAAAAAAATCCATCCCTTTGTGTCAGTAACAATAAATTGAAAAAAAACTGTCACACTACGTTAGGTATTTATCATTATTATGACATTGAGATGCCAAAATTGAAGACACTACATAAAATTTTTAAGTTATTTTAAGTTATACTTTGAAATTTCTTTTTCTCACTCTGCTTGCCCTTTTAATTAGTAATTCAGTGTTGTTTGGGAGAACATACATATTTTCGGAGATTACGCAGCCACATGTCTCGGTGAACTTTCACATTGTAAATTTTAGCTCTTCCATTTTTGAAGATGGCCTCAGCAACATTCCTCTACTGAGAATTGATTACTAACTTAACATGGTATAAATTTACATATAAGATTTTAACTTTTACATGATAGTTACCGAATATAATTTTCGCTTTTAAGAAGATTGTTATCTTGCGTCAAAGATAAAGGGCTTTCTTTCTTTACATAAAAATTTTTATAAATATTTTTATATTATTACGAATAAACGTAATTATTATTTGAACTTATATTGATGTACATATGAAAAGTAATATTATCAGGCTCAAGTTCAGTTTTATTGATTTAATGAAAATTCAAATTACTAAGAGTTTTTTTTTTAAAACCAAAAAAGTTTGTCTTAGGTAAAACAAAAAAATCAGGAGATCGGGCATTGTAGGATATAATTCGCTGGCAGAACTGTAATGTTTAATATCTGTGACAATAAATAATGATGGCTTAAATTGACATAAGTGCTTTTTCATTTTATAAGATATTCTTAATCTTCTCTTCAAGATCTATCACTCAGCTGAATTTCAAGTATAAAATGTAATTTTTAACAAAACTATACGCATTTATATTTTAAGTTAATTTTTTTTGGAAAATAATACATACATACATACATAAGCCATAATATCTTAACCGAACTTAATTTTTTTAAGGTAGCTACATAAATATTAAAATGTTTGAGCTTTAAACTGTGTATACACTTATTAAGTTGAATAACTAACATTTCATTCAAATTATTCTCCAAATAAAAAGTCCTTACATTTAACTAAGCTTTTATAATACGAGAGATTTTCAGGTTTTCCACATTTTTCAATTTAAACTAAAGCACTTGTGTCGAATTACTGCCAATAAAAATTATTTCGCCTTTAAATATAATAGGTTAAGATCACTTTAGTGTTTATTTTCTGCCAATGGAATTTTTCATAACATCTTAATTAAAAACAACGAATATTAACTTATAAAACTCATTTTTTTATAAAATTAACAGTTTTGTTCTAAATAAATGTGCATTCGCCAGCTAGCATCCATTAGTAGAAATAAGTCGCGTATTCTATTTGTATTTGTGATAGTGTATAAATAGAATATGTAATCACATTCAACGAAGCTACCTAACAAGTAGTGAAACCATTTGCACATGAATACTGACGAGGTTTAGTGGCTTTTACATAAAACAACGTTTGTTCTATACAGCCAGTGCTGTTGAAAAATCTACAAAAGGGATGTATAAATATTAAATTTGTCCTCTGTTGCTCGAAATATGTTAACAATGTCTACCTAATATTTCTCTTATTATAAACATTTACGAACTTCAGCCTGTATAAATATTAACAAATATTAATAAACTATTTCCGTTTTACTAATAGTCCAGGAGAACAACTCTGTTTACGCAGGTTAAATGATTTTCCTGTTTAAAGTGACTTTCTTTCAGGCACAAATAACAAGAGGTAAAGGAGGCACGTTCATCACTTTCTTGTCAGAATTATTCCTCCCTTGATCAGATATAAGAAAATCAATAAACAGAGTATATGTAGGATACCAGTTGACCCATGTGCCCATTATAAAAGAGAACTTTTACGAATGGGTTTAAATAATTAAAATATAAAATTTTATGCAAATTTGAAAATTATCATTAAGTATATAGTTTTTTTTATGTATGTATGGATATTTGATTTTCTAATAAATAAAAGTGGTCTCTACTAAACGCATTTTAATTAATAATTTGTTAAGCGAGCACAAGTCTGTTAATTAAATGTTGGTCTAAAAGCATCACCTCTATTTTTCATTTAAGTTTATTAATCATTTTTCTTAATTTCTTTTATTAGTTTATTTAGTTAAATACAATTTTTTATAAAATTTAATCAATTCCAAAGTGTTAGCCATATTTGGTTGCAAATCTAAACTTTAAAGTTTTTAATGCTTTTCGTTTTTTTTTTTTGCTATATTTTTAAACACTTATCCAAATTTGTTATAATTTTATTTTACTTGTCCAAAAATGGTCATACTTCGATGTTTATTTTGCTCCTCTAAAGTTTAGCTTGAATCATCTGTTTTCTGATCGATTAAATTTTGTTGTTTATCAAAATTTAATTGATCCAACTCACCTGTCTGATGAATTTGTCTATTTTTAGCTAAATTTCTTCATGCTTCAATTTTGTTGTATGTTCTTTTAGATGTTGTTCGAATCAATTTTTTTTTTCAAGTTCCAAAGGCGCCATTCTATTGTGGTTTTGCGGTTAAATTTAGGTTTTTTTAATTTATTTAAATTGGTTTTGATTTAGCCAAATTGTTAATGAAATTGGTACATAATGTTTATTTGACAAGTAAAAGACCACAAGTTGTTGGTAGATGAAGACTATGATTTGCTTCTCAGTTTCGTAGATAAGCTATTTCCGGCCCAAACAAAACGTAATATTTTAATTTGGCATTTAAATTGAAGTGTGCACCGCTCACTTTAAAACTGTGGTTTTCCTTTTTAAATTTATTTATAATATTTATTATTATCATATTATGGTAATTTCCTCTTTGATAATATCTACGAAATAAGTCCACAATTAATTAAAGTACACTAAAAAGGACGTGTTCTAAATTTTAATATAAAAAAATTCCCTAAAAATAGTTTAAAATATTTCTATACATAATTATAATTTTATTAATATGTAAATCTTCAAAATGCAACTTTAAAAAAAAAAAAATATTTTATTTGAGTGCATATTTTCTAAAAGTAAAAATGTTTTTATTAAATTTAAGAACATTTTGTCATACGATTGAAATTATTTTATTTTAGCTATAAAAAAAAAAAATTTTGCTCATAAAAAATGAATAGTTTATAAAAATTTTAATACTTAAAACGGAAAACGACTATCTCCAATTTAAGTTCATATATTTTTCTTATATTAGAAATTTTTAAAAATTTAAAGAAAATAATTTTTTAAACTATTTTTAGGAAAGGATTAGGAAAGGATTGACAGCCAGTTTGAAGCCAAATTAAGCAAAATTTCCAAAATTTTAGTTCATTTTTTTAGTGTAATAGCGAAGACAATGCATTTTAATTTTTTAATATAGGTGATTATGTTTTCAATGGTATTTTAGTTACACTCTTATATTTTTATTTAAGACTTGTTTGAAGGTTTAAAAGGATTTTGCGATTATAAGTGACGACCCGAAATTTTTATGTATGTCTATAGCAAACCAATAGCAGCCAGTTAGCATACAGTATGATGTCATGATAAAAGATTTTTAAAGTTTTTGGCAATGAAAATACTTCCTTTTTCTTAAATTATTACCCATCAAAGTTTTTAAAAGAAACTCATTTTGATGAAAATGACAATTCAAATTACCAATGCTTTTTCGAAACATAAGAATATCCAATTTAATTAGTAGAACATAACAGGATACCAATTTCAAGGCCGATGCAATTCATTTTAGTCTTCGTTTGAGCACTTTCACAATTTATGGAGGTGGATACTAATTGGGAAAGAATATTATTTATTTAACCAATTTTTCAACAGAAATAACTTTTACAGAAAAGTTTACTTGTCAATTGAATTTGTAATTTTAAAAATTATTTAATTACAAATAAAATTTTGGTTTTCTAAAGACAAAACTTTCGAAATTGAAACCAAAATATTTTAATAATATTATTTAAGACAAAAAGTATAATTTTTTTCTGGAATTTTCAATTACTATTTAAACAAGAGAGAATTCGAATTCAAAAATCCAATTAAGCTCAATAAAACAATAAAATGATTTTGAAAACTGTGCCACTTATGATGGAGTTATCCAATATATTTTGGGCGTATAGAAAAAATATTATGGAGCCAAGCAAGTCGCCTAAAACATTATTATTAGCCATATGGAATTTTCGCATATATAGCAAAATCAATAACTACTTAAAATGCGGAGTACCCGGTTCCCCCTTTTGTTTATTTTCGATATTTTGCTAAAAGTTGAATTATGTTGTAGAGGTAGCTCTTAGCTAATTTCAAGTCGTTCAATATTTTAGTTGCGCTGAGGGGATCCCTTCCCCTGACCAATACTATTTTAAAATACCAGTCAACAGTACAGGTCCAGATTTTGATACATACAAACATCGATTGATTTATATATTTTATTACCTTAATAAAGAAATGACCTAACTAATATTATTTTCAAATAACGTTGCTATCATATCCCGATAGATAACTCTCTAATTTATAGAAATAGGCAAAAACTGCGATTTGAAAAAATGTGTTAGGGCCTTTCTATACTACGGTAGTTAGAGCTGTTTTCTTCCATCTTTTTTTTTATTAATGTAACACATTCGTAGCCTTGGGAAGATAAAAAATAGCATTTTGAAATTTTATTCAATATTTTATTCAAAGAAAACAAAGTGTTACAAAATGTTCCAAAGAAATATTTAAAGGTAAAACGAAATCATATTCCAAAAATATTCTTGTCAATTAAAATTATTCCAAATAATATGTGTCGCATCACATAATAAAATAAATGTTGACCGATTTTATTGGATTAGACCGTTTGGCAGTGTGGTGTCATAAATTCTTACACAGGGGTGTTTCGGATAATAAATTAAACTATTAAAACAGATTTATTGCTATATCTGTATGGGTGTGTGTGTGTGCTCGTTTTTTGATGCGCTTTTTTAAAATTTTTTATGACAAAAGTTGTTATAACAACAGCGAAAAATTTTACCAATTTATATAGAAAAGGAATTACACAATTTTAGCAACTTAAAACAAACTTTATTAATTATAAGAAAACAGTAATAAATAAACCAACAAAAATTTAATATTTGTGTAGAATTTAAATTTTTTAAAAAAACTTCGAATAAAGACATAATTTTGTTTGTAAAAAAAAAACACTTTGTAATAAATAAAAAGCAAAAAGTGTTAAAATATAATAACAACAAAACTGTGTTATACGAGGGTAGATCACCCAGGTATAAGAAGAAACTTGAAAAATTTTATATACGAAAAGTGAAATCATATTACTCTCATTTACTGGAAAAACTGTTTGAATTATCCAAAAGAAGAAGTTCTAGCCTACAACCTCTTGTTATAGCACCGCCATTCATTAGGCTCCGTTGCACAATACTATAAACAAGAAATAAAGCTTATTTTGTTTAACATTTCCAGTTTGTGGTGAGTAATGCTGAGTATCGTAAAAAGAAATATATTCTTGAGTACATTTAAATTTCGATTATATCAGATTCAAGTTCAAGACTAATATTTTGATGAAAATAAATTTTCTATCTCTGATGAGAAACCGTACAACAAAATAACAATGAACTAAAAACTGATTCTGTTTGGGCCACCAAAAAAAAAAAATTATCCCAAATGTACTTAAGTCAATCCCAAGCGGTGTCAAGAATACGCACAGATTTTCTTCAGGATTCAGGTGCGGATTATTCAATAAAAAAAGATTTGCTCTAGAAATTGTCAGGGTTGGAGCCGAAAATTACGTGGCTTTAGCTTAGATGCATGAATCCAAAGCCGTACAAAGCCGTACCTAAAATAAATTCTGTCACGAATATGAATTAATCCCTAATAAGGATTACTTATGCTCATTTACATCCTCTATCCATGTTCTCTAACTTTAGTGAGACGATCTCGTGGCGAAAATAAGTGAAACAAATTATTACATGGTTGTGTTACAGACACAGTTTTTCCGAAAATTTGCGAAAAATTTTCTTACGTGGCAGTTTTTAATCACAAAAAAACTTACAGGTTCAGTTAAGTGAGAAAATCAGTTGTTTGTTTCAATTTATGACATTTTTGTTTCATTTTGCACGTTTCAATCGAAAAGTTTCTCGTAGCGGGAGTTACAGGACATGGGTACTTGAACACAATTGAATTAATATTTTAGTGCGGGTTTTTTATTGTTCCTAAACTGCTGCTTCAGAGTTTCATATTGTCCCACTCTGTTCTTGATTTTCTTCCTAGATCGTATAATTTTGGAAACATCCTCGTATATGGAGATTAATTAAGAAAACTCAAATAAATAAAATATACATATGTATGAACTAAATATAAATTATGTGTGTAATATTTATAATTAATAGAAAAAAATATAAAAAAATTAAATATATTTGAATGAAAAAAGCATAACAAGATTTCATGCACTTAATTATGAATGTTTATTTCAATATTTTAACTTTTTTGTTCATATTTCTATTTCTTTCATTTTTAAAATTTATTTATTATTTTTTTTTCCTTTGACAGAGCAGAGACAAACAAACAAAATAAATAAAAAACCATAAAATCTACCCACGCTCCATATATTTTTCTTTAATAGCCTGATTTTTATGTTATATTATGCAAAACTACTACCAGGTAAAACACTAACTACATGCTACTAAATCTATAATGTTACTATTGAATAATAAATATATTATGTATGTATATAATTCATATTTTATTATTTGTAAAATAAATGTGTACTCTGTATACACATTCAATATGGTTACAGTATACAGTTAGGAGTATAAGTATTTGTACGGCATATATTATTTCTGCAAAAACAATGTCGCTCTGACTTTACAGAAAAATAAGTTAATTTTGATTTTGAGAGGTGTAGAAAATCTGTCAGTTTAATCCAATAATTTTTTTTTTAAATCCGTGGACATGATCTTCCCACCGAAATATTGATTACTGGATAACTCCACCATTTATAAACCGATTTCAGAGTTCTGTTTTTTTTTTTTTTTTTTGTTTAAAAAAACTCGCTTGCAATTTGTTCCAACAAATATTTTTTTTCCAAAATTAGCGGTTGAGTTGTCTCCCCTCCTCTATAAATATAGATTATGTCAAAATTCCCCTATTTATGCACCGATTTTCAAAATTGAATATTTGTTTAAAGTTTTGTTCGATAATATTACTGGAAAATCGAAAGAAGGTATTTTTATTTCTCGTGGACGTAAACTAGCAGCTAGAATCGAATTTTTTTGTATAGCGCCGATTTATTTTAATATATTATATTGACTTTTTGCATCGAAGAGTTCATTTCTTACCAGCATTATTAAAAATTAACTTCTTTTAAATTATACAGGAACTACCATAAATTGAAAATTTGTTTAAAGAAAAAAATACAATAAAATAAATCAGTTAGAATTTGCTCAACTATTTAATATGTTTTTGCAATAATCATTTACGATATCTCCCCCATAGGTTTGTAAGAAGGCTTGTGAACTCCCTTGCTATCATAAAACTGCAAAACTTGAGTGAGCAAAAAAATTTCCCCAGGGGATACATTTTACAACTTGGGATATCCACACCTTGCTGTTGTGATTTCATCAGAAAAGGGTAATTATCTTTTCCAGACATAACCGTTGACCAATTACCCTTAAAACTTATATGTTACAGAGCAACGGATGTACATATAAGGTAGAAAAAGGAAGTATGTAATAAATGTTAGTCTGGTAGAAGGTGAAAAGGCGCCTTAGGTCTCCGCTCAAGAACGAAGTCGATAGAAAGTTAATCACTATTGGTTCTCTTTCGAGTGTTGATAAGTAAAGATATACTGGTACCACAGGAGCCGCTATGCCCACAGCAGAGGGTCTTCTGGGAGGTAGAGAATGTTGATCCTAAATTAGACTTACCGTGCGATGTGATGATGCGGAATGCAAGCTCTGTCCTCTTCGGGATGGGTATGCTAGTAGCCATCACACTATCCTCGCAGTTGGCATAATTCCGTGACCGGTTATTAATGACGTATCCTTCGGGAGTACACGTCGTGGCTAAGGTTTCTACCAATAGCTAAGAGTGGTATTGGTTAAATGGCTGACCAATACTATTGGCTGGTTGGCCTGCGGTCTACTAATGAGGAGCCTATATGGGCTGTTGCGAAACAACAGATAAAAGAAGTTTTTGGGATGAAATTCTGTGAGATTAACTGAAAGAACTTTTGACTGAGAACAATGTTGCTTAGAAAAAATACTTAAAAGAAAACTATGAGAAAGCGTCACTCTGTTTCAAGAATATAATTTTATTTGAAATATTGTTGTCCTTTGAAATGTTTAAGTTTAGCTTACTTTCATGAAAGCTATTTATTTAAAAATTAGCGACAAAATCATTTTATCTCCATTTCTTTCTTTGTCTATTACAAACATCTACCATTGCAGCCCTATTCATAATGGATTGTTAAAGATTAAGTAGACCTTTAAAAAGTTTGTGCAATAAAGTTTGTACATTAACTCTAATATATGTTAATGAATAAGGATTTGTGTTTAATTATATTAAAAACAAAATTATAATATTTGTATTAAAAAGAATTTTGCTAAATAGCGCAAAAATTTTCAAATTTGAAAAGCTTTTGCAGCAACTGTAAAATGTTATGCCATTGAGTGAAAAAAAAGAATTATTAAATAAATATAATTGATAGAAAATAATATACGAGTATTAAAACAAGTCCAATATTATTATTGTAAATTGAATGAGGTTGGTTGGTTGGCTAATTTAAATTAACGCCGTTTACAGATTAAACAAGTCGAAAACTTGTAGTCAATCAAATGATAGTTGTATGTAGTACATTAAGACAACAAAAATGATAGCAAATTAACAGGAGACGTAGATATTCTGAATAATTATTGCAGACTTTATGATTTATTACCGCCTCGCAGAAAAAGCGACAGTGGTTAGTTTTCAGACATATCTGACAAAAATAAACAAATAAGCTTTAAAATACAAGGTTATAATAATTTGGACAAAAAACGAATATCAGCTAAATAAATATTGAAATAATGTTGATAATTTTTTGGCAGCCGAATGTTGTTTGTTTTAATTTTTATTTAAAAATTATTCAAATGACAACTTTTAAGTATAGAAAAACCAAAAAAAAAAAATTTTTTCCCATTTTAGTGTCTGTCTACAAACTCACTAATTAGTTTTCTATAATGTAATAGAAAATATATTTCCAGCGACTGGAATGAGACAACCTTCAAAATCATTATTTGTACAAATCGGCAACAATATTTTAATGAAGAAATAAATAATAAAGAAAACTAAAATAAAAATAGATGGATACCCAGACGGACATACTGCAGGGAAAGATGAAGAATCGCCGATCAAATGACTATCAAACTTAAGATTTATAATTTATATTATTAAAAAAAGTCGTGATTTTATTTTTGAACTTTTTGCAACATAAAAAAGGTCCAAAACCAAAAACTTAAGACGTTTTATTGTTCTCAATACAACACTTTGGGAGCATTGGTTTTATTTTTGGGAGTAATTTTTCAAGGAGTCCTAATTTCACTACAGCAAAACACTTGTGCTGAAATATGTAGCATAATTTCGTATGTAAATTATATTGAAATGTAAGAGATTATTACTTAGTCTGCCTTTTTCCACTTTTTTATATAAAAATAACAACAACAAATAACTCCTTTTATTTTTCTATTTTTTTTATTTCCGATATAAATAATAGAAAAATAAAAGTAGTTATTTTTTGTTTTTATTTTTATATAAAAAAGTGGATATTTGACTCGAAAAAAGCAGACCAAATAATATAAAAACAAGATCGAAGTAATTGGAACAAATATGTAAGAGATAATTTTGTCACATACTTTTATTTGTACATTTCTTTTATTATGTACTCTTTATCTGTCATTTTGTTATGAGAGAAAATATTCATGATCAGCTTTCTCAGCCAGAATCAGGACTTAGGCCTGCTTACAAGAAAATATGTTTGAATGACTTATTGTGGGTTCAAAAAAAAAAAGATCAAATGTGCAAATTACTTGAAAAGTCTTTCAGTTTCTCTACAGGTCCTTTTATATGTATGGATCAATTTCAATATGTTTTAAATATTGAAATGATATTGTCCTGCAAAATATATTAAATATCATTTGTACCAAAATATATTTATGGAATAGCTAATCCATATGCTGTATTTCGTGGGGTGCTAATGCCATCTCGTCCAACGATCATGAACTAATGCTTGATTCATAGTTTTTTTGCTATATTTGCATAAGTTTTTAAAAACTATTATGCTTCTGTGTTTTTAAATATTAACTGATAAGTTGGCATTAGCTCCTAACGAAATGCAGCATACGAGCATATCCATATTAGAGGACCCACAAAATATAAATAAGTTAAATTTGTGAAGAGAATATAAAGAGTAGTGTGTCACAAAATATATTTTTGTTCTATTTTGGTATAATGGGTGCTCAAACATTATTTGAAATGTAATTTTGAGTTTTTTTTCAGAACTTCCGGAAATGGTTTCAAGATCGTACAAGTCGAATTTTTGCCATAACTTTTTTTTTTCATAAATTTGTAAACACCACGATTTTATTTGCTTTTGAGGAAACAATTTGATAGAAAAATTTTCAATCTTTATTTTGTGTGTGCAAACACCTTAAGTGTTGGCAATGAATTTCCTCAGCAGGTACCGTACATATAATTTTGTTTGTTTTGTTTGTTTATTTCTTTAAAATTCTATGAAACTTAAAATAAGTTAATAATGCTGTTTGCAAAATCATTTAATTCTAAATAATTTAGAAGCTGTAATTTTTGCATTTGCTCTTACGGTTCTGTTTTTTGCTTCTTACCCAGTTTTTGATAGTAATATTATAAGCAAACAAATTAAAATTAAAACTTATTTGTTTTGCTTTGTTTAAAAATCATTTCTTGGTCTTCTAACGAAGTACGAGTACTTCTATGCCCTGCCATAAATTTTGGAAATCAGTTTCATTTACGCTAAGTTATAAAAGTTCATGTACAAATCTATATAATTTAAAGGCGACCGCATTTTTTTTTTGGTGATGTTTATATACACATTATACAAATGGTTTTGGCAAACTTTACACCAAATTGAAAATAATTATTGAAAGAAGTGCACTATCTCTATTTTGTTTAAATCTGGCGAGTATTTTGGTAGCTGTAAGCTTTTAAAAATGCAGACGTATTACCAATTTTACAAATTAGAATAAACAAAATCTTATATTTGTTTTCGTCCACTGGTTTTAGAAAAACAGTTCAATAAGATAAAAAGAAATCTATGCTGTGATCAGTGTAGCCAGGTGTGGGGATTTATACCCAAATTGGGGATTTTAGATGGTTTTTGGATTTGGGGATTTTTCATTTTCAGTAAACCTTTTATCAATTTTGCTTTATTTTACCATTTTCTTTCATACATATATTTACATATATGATATGTTTATGTATATTGCCGTTTTTCTTCTCCATATTTCGATTATTTCAAGGCGTTGGTAATGAGGATGTTGTTTTTTATAACAATTTGTTCCAAATTTTTAAAACCAGAATTTATTGAATTCGATATTGCCAAATTGACGATAAGGAAAGTAATTTGGTTGTTGCTAAAATTGATGTTGGCATAGAATGTGCAAAGGAATTAGAAGCAAAAGGAGTTCAAACAATTTTTTTTAGATTATATAACTGTACTAGCAAAATTAATGCTTAAAATATTCACTGAGAGTATAGAAAATTTTGAGTTATTTATAAATTTACAACTCGAAAGCATAGAATAAAGAATTCCGTGTATGGAATTTTAAAATATTCTATGGATTCAAAAGTTCCATTGAGCACATACGAATGCATTAACTTAAATAAATGTATGTAATAAAATTAATAAAAAAAATTGTTTTTTATGATGCTTACATACATATATTTTTTGGGGACAAAATTGGGGATTTCCAGTTTTAAAATGGGGATTTTTGGGGACAACACTCTTTAATGTCCCCAAATTAGACAATATTTACCTGGCTACACTGGCTGTGATATGTGAGAATTAGGTATGGAGTTGAAAAGTAAGGTGTTTTGATTTCGCATTTCACTTTTATTTATTTTTTATTTTTAATGTATTCGAATCTATGCAAAAACATGAAAGTAAATTTTTAAGTTCATAATTAAATTTGGACGTTGAGTAAAATACTTGACACTAAAAAGAAAATGTATAAATTGCGTCCCATTTTAAAATTCCAACATAAAAATTTATGTGTTCTAATAATCCATACACTGCTGCAAAAATAAAAGAAAGAACATTTATGCCCAACAAACGAAATTATAAATAAATGTGAACGCAACGCAACGCATGATAAAGTATTCCACAGATAAAGAAAAATATTCCAAAATTGAATGGAAACCCATAAAACTGTATTCGAAGTGTGTTATGTTTCAACAACTGTAAAATGACACAATCTACACGATTTGTCATTAAGAAAAATAAAAAAATCATCAAATTGTCAAAGACACCTCAACTTTGTCGCCAAAATAGTTTTGGATCTCTTTTGAAAGGGTGCGGGAAGTAGGCGCTGGTGCTGTTTAATGTGCCACTAGTTTATAAAGGAAATGTGTCAGGAAATTCTAGATTTATTTTTCGTATAAAATTATTTGTATTTTTAGTTGAATGGCCGTCTTATGATCCAAAATCTTTTCTAGACAATAGGAAACATCTTTATATTGCTGCCACTTTCATTGCAAATGACACCGATATTGCTGATGCTGATGCTTATGCTTATGCATCATGTATTTTATTTTAATCATGAAACAAATGACAAGGTCTTTCACAGTTTTCGATTGTTAAAATTTCAGTTTCTTATCGTGTTTTTCTTTCTAGTTTGAAGATAGAAATCAAAAGTGGGTCAACAATAATTTTTCTTTTTATAAAATCTTCCTTAATTTGAAAAATGTGTGATACAATTTTAGAAAATGCTAAAAAAATGTATGTTTTCTTAATGTGTGTTTGTTATTAAATGTATTATTGATGTCTTGGGGAATGTCATAGCAAATGATGTGTTTTATTGCCGAAACGCAGAGAAGCGAGCAGCATTAAAACAAACATTTAGAAAATAAAGTGAGTATTTTTAAGTGGTTCGACAGAAAAAAAATAGTTTAATCAGTTATGGAAAAGCTTTTCAAAGGAAATTCCCAAAATAGAACATCAAAATGAATATGTAGAATTTTTCTGTATACTTTTACAGACGAGAAAATAAAACTTTTTAGTTATTAAAATAAAATGCATGAATACTTAAACTTTGTGTGCTCTTAAATGTAGATTTGTATACGTTTTAGTTTTAATAATAATCCGTTAGATAATTTCTGACTGGCTGGTATTTTCGTTTCCCCTTAATCCAAGTTTTCAATAAATACAGATCTATATAAGTTTTGTGTTTCTTCAGGATCGATTGGAAATTTTTGAAGAGGCCTCTCTTGATCAAAGTTTTCCACAAAATATAGAGTTTTGTGTATTTTTAGACGCAGGTCTCTCTATAATAAATTTCATCAAAATCAGTTGGATAGTTATAAAGAGGCAGAAATCCCCCAACCGATACTTATTTGAAAAAGCCAATATTCCATGTGTTCTCATCATCATGGATCTTTTTTTTTAATTCATCAAAATTAAATTAGCTTAAATGTAATAGACAAAGTTGTTTTTGCATTCGATCAGGAAACTGAAATGCGCAATGATGATTTCTGCTTTAATAGATCCCTGCTTAAAGGATAATAAATTTATCCTGGGTATGCAGAGCCAACCTCCGCTCGATACTGTTTTTAGTATTGTAATAGGGAATTATATATCTTATATTCGTTTGGTGGTTTCATTTCATGTTTTGCTGAAAGAATTTTAGACACCAAATGGGTGGTTCTGCAGATCACCTCTCACAAATACGCAAAGAAATGGCCCAATTGCCCACAACCAAAAGTGGGATCAAAAACGAATATTGAAACTATTTACTAGAGGCTCCATGAATTCTTTCCACCATGGTATTTCCCGAAATGGCGATGTTTACTAAAGAGTTTCTGCCTTCCACTAAGATCAGTTTGTTGAGAGCTCACGTCTCAATGCAGTGCAGAATATCTTTAGTAAATGCCATGCTGAAGACAATTTTTTATCCAAGTCGAGGGCCAGCAATGGTGGGAATCTTTAAAAACAGTGCAGTTTTTGGATTGTAATGAAATATTTTAAAGGATTTTACTTTTATTACCAAAGATTATTAAAATAAAAATGGACCTATAAAAATGGTACTAGAAATTGAAAATGTGCCCAACATAGAAAAAATTATCCCAAATAAATAAATTACCTCAAAGTTAACTTAAACTACCCAAAATATTTTGTTTATTTTGAGTGGACACATTTAAAATTTGTCTAATGAAAATAAAGAAAATATTTGTTGGGAACATACATATATCACGAATGCCAAACAAGTAAAGGGTGTTTTTTATGGAGTGACACAAGTTTAAATCTTAATAAAACAAGGAAATATATTTTTAATATCAATGAAACGGGCTTTATTGAAAGAAAATTTTATGAAATTAATATTTAAATATGATTTCTGCGCCGCCACGGCTGGCGCGCAATCTGGGACACCAATTTTCAACAACTTTTTCGCAGCCTTGGCGGCCGTATTTCGCCGATAACTCTTCGAATGTTGATTTCCAGATGTTCAATTGTTTATGGTTTATCAACATAGACAAGTGACTTAACATAGCCTCTATGGGGTAAATCAAACGATCTTGGTTTTTTTTTTTTTTTTTTTTTTGATAAATTTTATTATTTATTGAATCTTCAATTATAAATTAAATTATCAATAAGTTTTTCAAATCTTAAATCTAAAAAATATTAAATATAAGTTTAGCCAATGCTAAACAAAATTTTTAATTTCAACGGTTTATTAGTTCCAAACAGTAATGAGGGAATTTCGTACTAACCAGCAAAGTTTCATTGTAGAATAAAACGATCTTGGTGGCGAATTAATTAGGACATTACGTGAAATTATTTTTTCATCAAAAGTTGCTTTGAGGAAATCAATTGTAGCGCACGCTTAATATTTCATATTCATTCTTTTGACTTATTGTATCTAGCCTCGTATCTCTTCTACTGTATCCATATAATTTCTTTTTAGCAAAATTATATATTTACTACATATTTCTATATCAAACTTTGTTTTCCAGTCAGCGGTGTCGTATTTTATCGCTGGAATTACATCAGTTTATTTTGTTAGTTTGTATTTGCTGTCATAGCATATGTTGTTTCTGTGTGATGATAACGTTTATCTTTGTTTTGTCCACTCTTTTGGTAAAATTAAATAATTGTTATATATAGAATTGATATCTAATTTCATATATAATATTCATTACTACGTCATAGTAAAAATTAAATAACCATATTTTGAATAGTCATGGTTAAGTAATTATTGTGATTCTATGGTGAAATACGTGATGATGGTGATTTTTAAGTGGATCAAATTACTAAGCTGATTTAATAGCAACAAAAATAAAATAAAATCAATTCAATAGGAAATCCATTTGCAGTTGTGAACTGTATATCCAAAAACTATTGATTACTAGCTGATCCCGGTGTACTTCGCTACCCCCCTCGTTATAAAATAAAATTAAAAGTATTTATATATCCTATTGTGAAAATTTAATGACCATCGGTCCAATAGTTAAGACTATATTAAGATTTTTTATTTTCCTATAAAGGGGCGTGGTCCCATCCACTTTTCTCCCGGTACGTATTCCAAATTATGGCAAATACCATATGTACCAAATATCATCGACGTAGGTCAAAATATGCCCAAAATATGGCGATTTCAATTTTTGGGTTATATGGGAGCTGCCACGCCCACTTGTCCGATAACGCCCATTTTTGTCCTGATTACTCACATTAGTAACATATGAACTATTGCAATGTTTCAAAACTCTTGCTATCACAATAGTCAAGATATATGATGTTATTCAATTTATGTGGGAGGGGCTACGCCCACTTGAAATATTAAAAGCCTAAAACCATCCTCTATAAATTCCCTTTTGAATGACACCAGTTTGGGTCAAATCGGTTGGATAGTTTCCGAGTCTATAGCGAACATGGGTACAAACATTTTTTGTATTTTATATATATAGATTTAAAATTAATTTAAAAAAAAAACCCTTAAGAAATTTTTAGATTTGTCTGTCATTTATTAAGGCATTCAGTCAAATAATGTTGAAACGTTTGATGACGAAATTTTCTCAGCCTTGGGTTTTTGCTTAATTGTCATTTTTTTTATTATTTTCCGTTCAAGTAGTACAATTTTTCACAAAAATTTCAAAATTGTTTTCCAGCGAAATTTTGACAATGTCTATCATTAACGACATACTAAACTTTAGTATTTTGGTTTCACAAATCAATAGGTAAATAAGTTGGTACTAGCTACCAGCGAAATGCTGCATATAGAGTAGCCAACCCACAAAACATAAATATTTTTTTTTTAACTTATGTATACCAAAATGATTTATATGGATATATATTTAAAAAATATTATATACACCTTCAAAGAGCAGGAGAGGATCGATTTTTACAACAAATAATTTTAACATATTTTCAAGTAAATTTAAAAGAGAAAGAAACATTGTCGATTTTCGTAAACATTAATGATAAATTGACGACTTATTTGATTTAAATTTATTTTTGTGCATTTTGTAAATTTTTAACTTTGGCCTCAAATGAGCTCGATTTGAACAAATCTGATTTAGTAAATTTTTTACCATATTAATTTCAGACTAATCGTCATAATAATTCAAACGAACCGTCATGAAAATGTATTTTATAGTTTCTTCCATACGTCATAGTGTAACCCTAATGTGCGTACGTGCATACATGTATGTACTCGTATCTATCCACATATATGAGTCAAACGGCATAAGTCAGTAATAAATGTTGGCTTTATAAAATTTAGCTTAAATAAAATTTCTATCTGCAATTGTTGAAATCATTCAAGATGAGTCACGTCAATTGACCAATTATCCAAAAGACGTCACATGTCTGATAACTTTAGATTTATTACGATTTCATGAGATAAAATTAAATAAAATTATAATTGTTAAAGAGGAAATCAAATAAATATTAATTGATTGTTAATTTCTAATTCTGTTTTTTTACCTAATTAAGATTGTTGTGGAATGTTTCATTCAAATATTTTTTTTATTGTATTGTTTGAGTTAACAACGAAGGTAAAAATACTATTTAAGATTAAAATCATGTTAACAACAAATGCAATTGATGATGATGTATTGTGTATTTAGTGGCATAGAAAAAAAAGAAAGACATTTATTTAAGGTTAAATAATTGTAAATTGAGTATGTATTTGGTATACTTTATTTAAAAAAAGATGTGAAATGATGATGGTCTTGTATTTTGAGAACAACATTCAACTTACTGCAAAATCTTGTAGCGATAGCACGGGGAAAGGCTTAACAATTTATGTGCATTACTCCAGAAATAAAATAATTTGCAGAGATATCCTGATCTGACAACACTGATTCTGAACTATCTACAACTTAAAGAATTTTATTCTACCAGGATTTAGCAAAAACTAAATTTAATAATTCCTATTTTTTATATCGTTTGGTCGTCCACTGTGCAACGAAATCAATTGATTTAAGAAACTCTTACAAAAATTGGCATTTAAATATTTTATAAAAATTTCATACAAAAATATCAATGTGTAGCAAAATTTCGCGATGTGTCAGCTTCTGAGAGTCAACAAAAAAATCAAAATTTATTTTTTAAACTTTGTTGCTCCCATTGCCTTCTTGGTGATTTTATGACTTTTATTTGATTATTTTTAATGTTATAATTTTCAATATTTATTAAGTATTTTACAGTTTGTTGCTATAATTTTTATTATCACAAAAAAAAACAAAAACAACTACAAACTTAAAGATGAAAATTAAAAAAAATATGTTTAAGAAAAATCTAAAAAACACAAAAACCAAAAAAATGTTGCATGAAAATGCTTTTGTCTCGCAAGATGTGGGCGTATTTTGATTATGATATACTGGCGAATTATGTTGTCATTTTAATTTTTTTCTATATAATATTTCGTTTTTCCTATTATTTTGTTCTCTCTCTTGTTGTTATAGCATTTGTATTTGTTGTTGTCATATGTTATTTGTGTGTCTTTTATTTTTGTTGCTATTGTAGAAAGCGTAATGCAAAGTCTTGTATTAAAAATGATATGCAGCCAAAAAAAATATATGTATGTATGTATAATAAGACAAAAAGCTAAATATTTGCAAATACTTAATATACGAGTGCTGTTGTTATTCATTACACACAATTTAATATGCAAACTATTTATCTTGCATACGCAGAAACTAGGGCAATCATATTTTACTCGTCTTTTCAATTATTCGATTAAACAAATAATCGAAAATAATAATGGTGAATTTAATCCATCAATTGTTTTTTTTTTTAATTATCGCTGTGTGGAGATGATTTCTTTAGTAAAGTTTTCGATTTGGCTGATCATATCATCTTTAATTCGAAACGTTATAGACAAATAGAATTAGACATGATCAATAGTATTAGCAGCAAAAGCAAATTAATATCAGCTTAGTGTTCAATGTAAACAACAGAACAGAAAAACGCTGTTAACGGAAGTCATACTACAACCATCATCATTGCATTGAACGTGATTGCTATTGTAATTTATATACAATATTTTTGCAAAATTTATATATGAAAATTTTCTGAATACTAATTTAATATATATCTTTCATTGACTACAACGTGTTAACCATTTTCTTGCATTTTAACGTGAGGTAATCAAATTTATCACTTGATTTCAAAATTTCTTATATATGTGAATCAGTTCTGCATAATAAAATCTAAAATAATATTTCTTCATTCAAGTTACAAGGATTTCTGTGTCAATGTCTGCGCTTAATTACCATTCTGCTAGACCTTGAAAGTCTAGCAAATGTAGGGCCAAACGGTGCTAGCAAATTTCACTCAATTCATGTCGAAATTCTGAATTTCATTAAAAATATAATAAATAACTTGATAATTTATCATAAATTTGTTCAATCAATCGACCGAAATTAATCGCATAACTTTTTTAAATAAATTTTGAAATTTCGTCTAATGCAGCACTATTTTTCTTACATATCCCGATTAATCGAACAAATTTATTTGCTTGAATACCCTAGCATTTACGCTCAAAAAAAAAATTCATAAAGACATCGAAATCAAAATTAGCTAGATCGCTTCAAAATGTTGTATATAAAAATAATATTTTAAGATTCTCCAACAGGAGTGCCCTCAAAATTATAATTCAATCGAACAGATTACAAAGTTGTAATTCCCATAAAATTTATATTTTACTACAACGAAAGTTTTAATTACCTTCTTCAGTAAATAAAAATAAAATAGGACCGTAAATAGGGTTACGGGCATGTGCTCCTTGTAGGAGAATAAATATATATAATTAGGGGACTTATTTAATGATATATAGGGTTATTTTGTTCCAGATTAAAAAAAAATATTTTAGACAAAACTGTAGGCAACCATAAATTATAGAGTTATGAGTATGCAATCATAAAAATATGCCACACTAATTGATAACCTTCTTTTTTGAAGTCAATAATAGACGTGATATAATAGTTTGTCATTTTCGGAAATAGACTGGACTACTCAATAATCAGTAATTCCGCCTTTTTTATATGCATAAGTTGGGTGTTTTGGTCATCTTCGATGATCATTCTATTGGATAGTTTATTCGAAACCTTGCTGATCTTTGCAAAAATTCATCAAAGTTTGCTTAGAAAACCATTTACTTCTATGTAAAAACATGAAAAAGCTTCTTCGATATAGAGTTTCCGGTCTACCAGGATGCCAAAATATATTAATTTAAAAAAAATAGGAAAGTATACGAAAGAATAACTGGGAAATGATACTACGGCTGAGTTCCAAAAAAATCGGCTGCAAAGCAACTATACAAAATATCGTTATGCAAATGCAAACTTGTAAATTTGTACAATGTTCGTGTGTCCCAAAGTGTCCTCATCATGGGGGGTACATTTCCATCTTGTTGACTTTTAACACATTGATGATATACCCTCCGGGGTATAGGGTAATTGACTTTTGCAGACATAACCTTTTGTCATTACCCGTAAAACTTATATGCACTGCCCAATCTCTGAAATAACAGAGCAACGGATGTGCATATATTTATTACAAAGGAAGTGGCATGCCACGCAAGTCTGTTAGAAGGTTTAAGGGCACCTGAGGTCTTCCCAAGACCAAAGTCAATAGAAAGCTAATCCTTCGGGGCTTACTTTCGAGGCTCCACCAGTAACCTAAACTGGGGCCAAGGCAACCGGTAAGCTCTCATGGGAGATTGTCTACCGGAAGGTAGCAGTGATGTCCTACATTGGTCACGCGATTTGCGGCGTGGGGTTCGCAAGATGCGTATCCGTTCCCTTGAGGATGGATATGCTGGCGCCACTGCATCTACTCTCGTTGGTGGCATGATTCCGTGGCCGGTTATTTGTTGAGGTCTCCTTCGGGAGTTCACGTGCTGGCTGTGGTTGTTACCAAAAGCTGGGAGATGTGTTGGTTTAAAGACTGATGCTTGTCCAGTGCTAGTGGCTGGTCGGACTTCGTGTCTGCCAACGAAAAGCCTCTATATGCTGTTGTGAATCAACAGATATCAGAGATAGATAGATAGCTCGACCACTTTGGCAAGGTGTTTGGCATGGTGGGCTTTGGCCATGTCTGAGAAATTATTACCTGATGTTGGCCCCAAGGGCTTGACCTCAGGTTGTTCCCGAGGGGGCGGCTCGGGAGTGTTTGTAAACACTAATATTCACAGGTTGTTAAGAGCACGGTGAGGCCGTCATGGCAGGTACCCACCTAAATCTGTAACACATCTGTCCCAAAGTGTATACCTCATATACCGTTATGCATCTTGATGCAAGCTTGGTTTTGTGCTTTTAGCAGGGATAAAATAATTTTTATATCGATAAAGTATTCTATGTATGTATTATGTAGAATTACCTATGATGAATAATCACATAAGTTCTTTTTTGAGGCTCGACTAATAACCATATACTGCTTCCATGTGAGCCAGTAACCATCACATCTGAATGCTTTCAAGAGGGTTAGAAGTGGATGAAAAATGCCTATTTGAGTTATGAGCCACCCAGTATTTCAAAAAATTATTTTAAGATCACCTTATCGAAATCCTTAGATCTCTCATTAGTTTTAAAATTTGTAGACTTTAAGTTTTCTGTTTTTAGATTTGTGTTTTATAACCGAATGATAATTTCCGTTCACTTTACTGTAGCAGACTGTAGCAGCATTCAAAGAAGTGAGAAAAAATACAATTCAACAACGTAATCGGTAGCTTCACCAATGGATTTTCTTCAGTGCAGAGTCATAGCATACGAGGACTTTCACTTGGAATATCTATTAAGTACATCTTTCTAATATAAGAAACATGGGGAATGATTTCCTGACCAATTGTTAGTGAGATATTATTCTTGTTGTTGTAACTTACTCAGCAAACAGCTGAGCTGGAATTTGCTATAATTTTCTCATTTGTTATGCCGAATGGCAGATACTGGTGCTAATCTTGATCGCAACTGAAATAAACAGAGATTTTTTCTCGAGAATAATAATGTATGATAAGTACTTGCCACTTCAAAAAATAAAAAAAAAAACAATTTATTGTACCAACATGTATGTAAAGTACTTGAACATTGTTAATTTAGTGTGGCACAAAGTTTAACATAAATAATATTGTTGTTGTATGTAGTTAAAGGGATTTATGTCATTTTTCGAAAAGACAAAAAGCATTAAGAAATAAAAACTGAATGAAAGAAAAAATTAAGAGAAGAAAAGCGAGTAAAATAGTATTATTTAATTTTATAAAAGAAGTCACTGCATACATATGTACATGCATAAATACAACTTTATTTTAATGCAATATTATTTAATGTGTATTAATTCCTAGCAAAAATATATTTGCAACAACAATGTGTTTTGAAAATGGAAAAATGTCAACTTGTTAAAACTGTAAGAATTATTCATTTGGACATTGCAACATGCGTCACAATGTGGCATAAATTTAACTAAAAAAAAAAATAAACTGCAATAAAAATAAACTATTTTGTTACCAACGAAATAAATACATACATTTAAAATAATATTAAGTACATATTTGTTTGATAAATTATGTTAGACTTCATCGTGATTGAACCATTTTTTTCACAACAGCTAAACTAAACTAAACTTTAGAGGAAATTAATTATCACTTCTTGTTTAATAAAACATACTGCTGCTAAAATAATTGCGATCAAAATATTCTTTCATTATCAGACATTACGGGAATGCAAATATGATCTCAATTAACAAAAAAAAAAAAAAAAAGTGTGATTCATATATTCGGCTGTTCCAAAGCCGAATTCATTATCAGGTGGCCTTATCATCCATGATGATTATCATCTGTTTTAATTCGCCTTGAGGTAAGAAAGCCGAAATGGTAAAAGTTTTTTTTTTAATTTGTTTTAAAAAAAAATTGTTATTTAAACCAAACAAAGAAATAAATAAATTCAATTGTGTAGGAATCTACTGGAGTATTGTTCACCATGGAGAAAGCCTTTGCTTATTTCAGGGGTGGTGCAAACAAGGACGTCATATCTGCTCAATCGGATCCAATGATATACATATATCCTTTTTAGCTGCGAACTTACTTGATCGAAAAAAATTTTCTAAGAATTAAACATTTAATTTATAATACGCCAGTTTTTTAAAAGATTTATTTCTTTGTTTCGGGTTGGCAGCATTTTGTTGCATATCACTTTTACTGTTTTTTTTTTTTTTTATAGATAATATGATCGTTTTATTAGCGGGAAAGTGCAATTGTTACCTGCTACTTGATAAATTCTTCACTTGTAATTATGACTTTAGTTAAAAAGTTAAATCATAAGTAGGTATGTTGCGACGCAAATCGGAATTAAAACAACGCAAAGCGTAATCAACCAAATTTTAAAAAGCGATGCAAATCGAAAGGACGGAATAATGATCGATGCAAATCGGGGCTCCAGTGTATATAAAAACAAACTTATAATAAAAAAATAAACACAATTTTTTTGATTATTATGACAGCAGTTCCCAGCGGGAAAACTGGTCATTGATTACATATGTAATGGAAGATATAATGTATAATTTTCCTAGGCAGTACAATGCAATCCTTTGGAAAAGAGAAGGTAATTTGATCACACACTAAAATTACACATTGTTTAACACGTATATTACCACTTCTTACAATGAAGGAATGTATTGTTTTTGCTTGTGCACGAGTGTTCGTATTTTCCTTTTATGTAAATTGTTAAAAAGAAATAATTTAAAGGACTTATTCGCCGTATACATTAAACGAATTCATTACTTTCCTAGGACATGTTCTGTGTTAACTATAATGAATTCTGGAATGAAAAATTATACATGCTGTACATTATTCCCTCGTTTACTATTCATTACCCTTTCCAGCTGCGTTATTTGTTCGTCCCAATAGTGCGCCACACGACGAATTTACGCAACGAACTTTTATCAACGAATTCGTCGTGCTAGGCGAAATTCTTCGTTCGTCCCAATTTTGTTCCCAGCATTAAACATTTGATTTTATTGAGATTTTAAAAAATATTTGCCCAATTCACAAGCCTAGTTGTATCGCTTATTGTTGTATTTGAAAAGACAATTTCAAACAAAATTTCTCAAAACAAAAACAATTTTAGAACAATTAATTTTTGTTGACAGAATTTTTGTTTGAAATTATCTTTTCTTATACAACAATAAGCGATACATCATGATTGTAAATTGGGCAATTAGGTTTCATAAAAGAGTTCTTCAAACTAAACTTTAGGAAAGTACATTTTGTAAATTTAACAGGTTTGTGGGAATTAGTCATTTTTGGTACCAACAATACCATGTAATGACGTTAATATGTCTGAAAATTTTTTTACATTATTTCCGTTGTGTGGCAGCATAAAGAAAAATTTTACTCCAGGAAATGTTATTTAACTCTACTGGGTATGATAGTGCTCTCATGGCCACATACAAGCTTATATTCTCAAAATCTAGTAAGAACTGAGAACTGCAAAAGGATACATAATTATAAGACTTATACACAAAAAAGAATTTTTAGTGTATATGCAAAGTTTTTAAATATACATATTTAAAGATGTACTGATGAGTTGGCACCATATATGTATGTGGATTAGAAAACCCACAAAATCTTAGTAAAATTTTTTCAAACATTATTTGTTTCATATTAAAAAAAAATATTTATGGAACAATTAAACTCTGCTAATTTATCACTATAATCTAATGTATGTATGTAGCAAAAGCTTTATCAAATATTTAAAAATAGTTTTCACTATTCAAAGATATTAATTCTAAATTTAGAAATATTAAATACACAACAAAATTCATACTGAACAAACAAGATCACAAACATAAATACATACATATATACAAAACCAAATAAATTTAAGTTCAAAATCAATGCAAAAACTTATATTTGTATAATACAAACATACAGTCTACATAAACGGGTACAACAATATTCCTAAAATGTATCATACTACTTCGTACATGTTTGAGTATTCATAATCAATCCAAAAATATAATTCTTATTCCATTTAATTTGTCTATTAACGTATACGTACGTATTGAACTTTTTGCTCATTTAGTAGAAGCACATAGAAAAATAGATAATAAATAGAATTGGAGAGTATTTATTCAGTAAAATTTAATTCGAGTCGATTGCAATGGGTTCTACCTAAAAGGTAAGTAGTGATTCTTACATGACAACTTCCGAAAACAATGTTGTTCTGTTCTACTGTGTACGTTGAAAATTACCCAGCAAAAAATTATTATGTTCCTGAAAGCAGTAACAAAATTGCATGCTTTCGAGATGCGCAGTTTTGAAGTGCTTCCGAGGCTGCACAAAAAGAAGGCAGAGAGATCGCTCAACTTATTTTTAAGCACGTTGAAGTTGGTCGGCTATTTACATTTAGTTGACACGAATAATAAAGTAAACAGCGAATGGAAGATAAAATTTCATTTAGACGCTCTCTGCCTCTTTGTCACTCTCTCTTATTTATTTAAACTTGTGTATTTGCCTACAGATGAATAATTTATGTTAGTAGATGACGCAGTAAAACGAAGGCATAATTCAGATAATTCAAACATGATTTTAGCGCATTTTGTATGATTAGAAAAAAGCGCTCTTTTATGTAAAAAACAAAAGCTCCAAAGTGGGACATCGCGAACAAAAATCATGCATGTTTGAAGCGTTTTGCGTAGCAGGAGGCACAACAACAACAAGCATCTCGCCCTTACAAACCTGCTTCGGCCGAAGCAGTAGTTTTTGTTGTTGGGTATGTTCATGTTAATTTTTCCCTTGTGCCTTGGTAAATGATCACGTGTAATACTTTCTGAATTTAATGTTGAGAATATCTGCATCTAAAGCACTTTCGATTAAAAAACAGCTAATTATACTATCAAACATATAATTTTCTTATATAACATGAACCAAGTTCATTCTATAATAAGCAGTCATAAATTCCAAAGTTTGGGCGGCCGGTGTTTTTGGGTGACCAAAAAATATTAGCTCTACTAATTTAATACAGTTCTGCGATTTAATATTTTCTCCAATTTTATATTCCAAAAAAATTTCCATTTTCTCTTTCTGGCCACTTCCATTCTTGAACTAAAAAGGGGTTGAACGAATATACACAACATAATAAAAAGCCTAAGTAGCACTGCAACAGTGAGTTGAATTCGAATCACGACCATTTAAGATTCAGTTCTGGGGTACCGCCATTTAGTAATAAATTTGTTTCATATCTGTGTATAGTTGTTTAATACCAATCGTCCTAAGAAAAATCCTTTTACATCAGTGCAACACTCAAGCAATCAACTTTTCTGGTGGCTTCGGAAAACCGATTTCATTTCAGACGTATATGCCTCATTCAACTTTCATATAAATAAATAATGATCCAGAATATAAAGATATACTTTATGGGTTTCATTTAAATATTGTGGAAATTACGCACGGAATCACCAACCTATAAATACTCTTACCATTTTAGGTGAAGGGTATAAAAACGACCAAGCGAAGCGATATGTAGCTGGTTCACGGTTTATTCAACTAAACAATTACTTGCCACAACATTACCATATTCTATTCCTTTTGTAATTAAATTAAATAATTTGACAAAGCAGATTTGGTAACAAACTCACTCGTTCGCATTGATTTGGTATAGGGTATTCAACAGAGAATTTGTGAGGTATTTTCTAAGAAAATATAGAATATGAACTTGATTTTCAGCAGTTTACACGTAATTTCAGCTAATTACCGAATAAAAAAAAAAACACAAATAATAACAACAGGAATGTTGGCCACTGATGATGTGAAAAGTATATTTTTGTGCCTAGTCTGTGCGTCAGCTAATTTGTACGTAAGCCAACGAAGCAAAACATTGGTATAACCCTTTATAAATATTATTTAAATGTAAACAATTATTTCGGTGCGGCTCACTGTAAAATAATTTTGACGTAATTATTGAAAAATAAAAATACAAAATATGCCATTGATTTTTAAAGTTCATCGTCATTAGAATCTTCGTCACTGCACAGTGAGAAGTTGAAAGGAAAATGATAATATTTCTGGGATTTCTAAATGCGAAATTTGATTAAAATTTAATTTTATTTTGATATATAATTTTTATTTTTCTATATATGAGAACTTAGTATTTGTTTTTGATGTCTTCACAAATCCTCTTTACACTCTTTGAGTTTAGACTCAAAACTCTAAACTTTAGAGCATGGGAAATTAATAAAATAAACACAATATTTGTATGAGTACCCTCATGGTTTTTAGCAAATTTTCCGAAGAAACACTCGTTATGACTCAAACCGGCAGTTTGCCAATCCAATTAATATATTGATAGACTTATAAAAACGGAAAATATATGAAAAATTACAGATTAGCTGTATGAACTGCTTTAAATGAGAAAATTAGCAAAAAAAAAAAATTTCAACCCAATAAATTTGTTAAATTAACCAAAAATCACCTTAATGAAAATGAATGATACTGAGATAAAATCTACCTCCACGAACACTAAAAGAAACTATAATTAGGATAAGAAAAAACCGCTAATTTATATAAAAAAACACGAGCTCCGATATGGTACATCGCGAACAAAAACCATTCATCTTCGAAACGCTTTTGGAAGCAGGAGATACATCAAGAACCGGCATCTCTCCCTTACAAAAATGCTTTAGGCGAAGCAGTTGTTTTTGTGACGACAGATATAGATTTTGGGTTTTGCCCCATATGCTTTTTTTAGTGCCGTCCAAAAAATTCCATAAAGACGTTTAACGCTGTCAACTAATTTTCAGTTATAATAAATACCCCATTGTTCATTTTAATAGTAAAGCGCCATCTTGTGTTTGATTTAATAATTTTCTTGTAGCTTTGAGAATTTAAAAAACTTCATGAACTAAAATTTTATGGCCAAACTCGAATAGCATACAATTTTAGATCAATAATCACCTGCTGAGTTTAAAAAATACTTTAAATTGGCAAAGAAAAAAAAAACATAATAAAATATCGAAGGCATACAAAATTAATTTCTAACGTCATCATCATGATTAAAAAACTGATGATGTTAATTATTATCATCATCTATTCATAGACCTTTAGTTATATCTAGAAACTACACTAAAAAAAACGTGGTACACAATTAAAGTAAGAAATTTCATTCAAAATAATTCTAAATTCTAAATTTTATAAATATTTTATTAAAATTTGTAGGAGCAAAAATCAAAATTTAAGGACACTTTTGTCATACGAATGAAATTTTTTTAATTAAGCTTAAAGAAAATGATTTAAAAAATGGCTTAACACTAAATTAAAAAAAAATAACTTTTTATACTTAAAAATTAAAAACTGATATCCTTAACTTTAAATCATAATCTTTCAATTTTGAAAAAAACTTCCAATGATTAATGTCTCGTGTTCGTTACAATTCCGATGTACTTCAGTTCCAATCTCTAAAGATGAAAAACTACTTTCAAGCGCTCTACTGAAATCAAAAGCATCAAACATCATCTAAAGGATTAAATCTCGGCATTGAGAAGTGCACAGCAAGGTCACAAACCAACCACTTAGAAAGGAACTAAAACACTATAAAGCTTATAAGAACACGTTCTTCCAGCAAATGCCGGCACAACTCAAAATTAATAGTTTACTGGTTTTAGTAAATAGTTCCTTGTAATTATGCAAATTTCCCTGTATAAGACAAAGTTTAGAAATGTTTTTACAGAATTTCTAATCAAAAACGGCTTTGGCGCCTTACAAAAAACTTTTTGAGCTCAAATCAAGAGAAATTTCTCAAATTTTAGTTTATTTTTTTTTTAGTGTAGATACTAGAAAGAACAACAAATACTTAGGCTATTTGCTTTGAATGTATGGATGTGCTTCATGTAGATTTCGACAGATGAATGTTACGCTGTTTTGTTAAAATCGACAATTTTATGACGACGTGCGGCTAATTTAGGCATGATGCCGGCAATAGTTTTTCATTTTATTGTTGTTTTCTTTTTCTATGTGTTTTTGTGTTTGTTGGTTTAATTTGTTTTCGTATTGATGCTTGACGATGAAACGGTATGTAACTTTTGGTTTAGATTTAGGACCCCGTAGATCAAAGTATTTTCAGCTTTGATCTACGATTTCAATTACTTCACAACGAAAATAGTTTTTCAATGACTGAAAACAAAATATTCAATTACTTAAACTTTACAATAATTATTTGAAATACTGGCGTTGGATCAAATGACTAATTGATTCAATTATAAAATTAATTAAAAGTAATTTTAAACTTTGATTAAGTATAATATTTGAAGTTTGTTTAAGAATTATTTATTCAATTTCTTTGTTTAAACTGCACTCTACAAACTTAATTGTTTGAAATAATATTTTGCACAATATTTTGCAAATCGGTTCTACTGTTAATTTCATAGAAATTATTTTTACAACATACACATACAATACTAAACAATGCCACTTTACTTGGTGGCTTAAATGGTAATTGGCGAATGCTTTTGTAATACGTTGGACTGGCATAAAATACTACACTTTAGAGTCTTGTATATTCTTTGAATGACATTGAACCCATTCTTTCTTTTAACGATGTACAGATATGGTTTGAATACTTAAGATGTCCTTGAAAGAAGCGAAAAGTTTAATGATTCAGATTATGTCAAATTTTTAAATTTATTTGTGTTTGACAGTTAGAAGAGAAACTGATTGAATAGTATTTCACGCGGCCTGTTAGAAAATTAATCAATAAAAGATCGGTACTGCCAACAAAAGAACTAAAGGGTATTTTGCGTGCAATAAATTGGGAGCAAAACAACTGCAAGAAAGTAAGATTAGACGACCTGTTAAATTTAGACAAAACTGCTTGCTCTTTGTTTATGTATTTTAGTTCTCCGTGTTCTTCTTAGCTAAATATTTTTTATAGAAATTTTTTTTTGTAGATCAAAATATTGCATATTGATTCTTGGGTAGCTAGATCGTCTATTTGACCATCGTCATATTAATAATCATGAACATGATCATAATCATCTGGTAATGAATGTAGTTTTTGCTCATGATGGTGTTGTATTTAATGTTTTGGCTAATGGGGGCACACAGGCGGTGCTGCCAATCTTTTTGTAGATTTTTTACAAATTTGCATTTTAGCCCCTCTTGTCTGTCTTCGCGTTTAACAGCCGCAATAATACTGCATTTATTCAAAATTTATGACGCAGTTGAAAGAATAGTTTTCCTTTCTGTTAGTTCCTCTGTTTTGTAACTTGAAATGATTTGTTTTCATTAAATCAGTCCCGTTTATTGATTTGAGACCAAAAAAAAAAAAAGAAAAAACAGCAAATGCCAAATGTTTAAATCTCATGAACTAAATTTAGATTTATATTCTATATTTTTTTTCAATTTAAATTTAGATTAATTTTTAAATCTATTTCAATTTATTTTTAGCCAGCAAAAGCATCTTAAGTTGATGCAGATGATTGCTTGTTGTCGTAATCTTAAGATTACACTGTACAACTCTAAAATAAAAAATATTATTGGCTTCCACTTAAGGTGATGTTGTTCACGGCAAGTTTTATTTATTGAAAGAAAGGCTTAAGGATTCTATACAAAATAGGACCTGTCAGCCAGTTTTTAATTAAAACCAATAAAAATAAGTTCGATAAAGTGAGACTTTGTTACGCAGTTGAAGGGTTCCGTTCTCCTTTTTCGTTTTACCGATTTTATCGAGTTAAGAATTTCTTTAGCGAATTCTTCTTTCTTTTGGTCTGGCACATGCAAGTACAGTTAAAAAGGATATGAACTACATTTAAGTAAAACATTTCCTTCAAAATAGTTTCCTGAATATTATTAAAATATTTTTATATTGAGAAAATTTTCTTTAAATTAAATAAAATTTGCTCAATATAAGCAAAAATGAAACTATTTAATTTAAAAAAAAATGCTTAAGGAAATGACTTACTCCTAAAGAGTTCATATAATTTTGCATACCTAAAAACAAAAAACGGTGACCTAACTTTAAGTTTATAATTCTTTTTAAATTTAAAAAAGGTGACAATAATGGAAGGAAATGATCTATAAATTATTGTTAGTTTAAGTCTTACTAGAGTTATAAGTTGTTTTATGTAAATTAAAACATATAAATTCTCATGTGAATTGGCTGTTGAGAGATGGTAGGGTGTAGAAGTTTGGTGGTTACAGTGCCTATCTTCAAAGCAGAAATACACCGGCTCAAAGACAATTCCTACAGACAAAACATCAACTCAACAGTAACAGCCCCCAGACGTTCTAGTGCTCTTATGACATCACAAATGCCAGCGTCATCACATTCCCGTCCAGCAAGTGCCATCTACAGGAATAAACGCGCAAAGAAACCACTTAGGAAGGAACTGCAACACTACACAGCTCATATGAATATATTGTTCTTAGGCACTACAGTTGGATACACAAGAAGAAGTTTTTACTCGTTATATGGATAATTACGGAACTACTTTTTAGTAAATATATATTTGTGAGTATGAAAATGGTTCTTTAAGACAAAATTTATATATTTCCTAACATTAAGGAAATGCTTAAAAACTGTCTGCAAAAAACGGCATTAACACCATACTACAGGCATTTTCATTTCAAATTAAGAAAAATTTCACAAGCTTTAGCTCACTTGTTTTATTGTATTGAAAAATGTTATAAAAACGTGATTATTTTTTATATTATAGCCAAAGTATGCTGGATGTAACATAAACAATAAAAACATAACGAAATTGCTTATATCGTCCTTTCTTTGTGTCTTTACTAAAGTCTGTAGATAATTTTTTTTTATTATATATCAGTAATAATTGTAAATAATTAATAAATTAGTGCAAATTGTTCGACAAATATGTGGTTAATGATGTTTTTAATAAAAACTCGGATTTTGTTGTACAGTGTAATTTAATAATAAGTGGCCGGTAAATAATTTATAATGAATTATTTTTAGTTGTTGCATATTAAAATGCATAAATGACAATTTTATTAAAAATCTCTGCGCCATTTTTGTCATATTTTTATTATAAATAATTTGTTTTCATTTTTTAAAACTGAGTCACTGTCTGAAAAAAGATAACTTAAGAAATTGCAATTGATTGTTTATTTTTGAAAAAAAAAAAATAAATAAAAACTGCAATTAATGTCGTCAATTTACTGACCCACTTTCTCTAATGAGACCTTTTACTTTTTCATTAAAACATTTTTATTATTAAATATGCCGTTTTAATGGCATGTGATTATTGTCAATCTTACAAAAATTTCCAAATATGGAGGATTTGATTTGTTTTTTTATTTTTTTTTTTATATATTAACAGACGATTTTTCCATAATTGTAAACCTGCAATTGATTCACGTCTGTTGGCATATTTTTCTTTGAGTGTAGGTGCTTTATAAAACACGTCATGTATTTATGAATGAATGGAATTTTGAAAAAAAAAACAATTGGTTGTGTTAAATTTAATTTCACTAAATTTGAAATAATTTAATTTACGTTATAATACTTTTAAATTATCGGCTTGACCAAAGCACTTTAAAACTAATGGGACTTTTTTGAAACGAATCGTAAAAATATATCGGCAATATGGTTTGAATCAAGGCGTAGTAAACCAGGTGACATCGACAAGCCATGTGATAAGATTTTGCTTCACACATTTGAATCAATCAATATTTTTGTTTTTTTTTGTTTTTATGATAATTTTATTATTTATTGAATCTTCAATTATAAATTGAAACATCAATAAGTTGTTCAAATCTTAAATCTAAAAAAAAGTTAAATATATGTTTAGCCAATGCTAAACAAAATTTTTGATTTCAACGGTACATTTTTGTTGATTTATATCTCTCGTGAACGGCTGAGAGAAAGAGTATTCCTCCTCCTCGGCCGGGTGTGACCCCTATACTCTAGAATATTGCGCGCAAGTGAATCAATCAATATGAAAAAAAATTTTTTACTCAACGGTGGCTTCGGCAACTATTTTCTGCCATGCTTTACCGCCTCAGGAATGCACCACTGGGTGGCCTATTATAACTTTTAAAAAGTTCTAAGTGGCTCTTAGGAGATTGAATATCAAAGTTTTTTATTAATGGATATTCCACTGGGCAACACAAGGAGCGGTCAAATAGTCTTCGAGTATGCAAACCATTTGACAAACTGTCAATTATTACGTAAACATTTTAATAAATTAGTTTAAATTAACTGAAAATTCGTATTTTTAATTGGTATTTGGTTAAGACCATTTCATATACATAAAATCGGGTATCACAAATAAAACTGAAAGACAAAAAATAAATAATTGATAAGTGACACCATTTTTCTTGTCGAATACAACGAGGCCGCAATTTCGAAATTTGTAAACTAAACTGCAAAATTGAGGTTTACGGGTAAAAATATTGGTTTTTGGTAACCCTTAGCACGTATAATTTATAGCTTTGTCATTTGTCAGATATTTTACTGCGGTGATACAAAAACGTAATGAAGTTTACAGTGAATGTGTAATTTTTGTTCGCGTAATGAACCATTTATGGGTCTCTTGATCTCCAGACTAGTAAAATGTACCACCTAGTGGGTGTTATATAAGAAATAAATTTCTTCAGGTGATAACGCTGTTGCTTCCTTACAACTGAAAAATACAAGGATGCTTGTGGCAAAACAAAACTCCGATATACATATTTTATTGTTGTCGCCCATTAACAATATATATGGTTGCACTTCAGAGAATCCCTATTATATGGTATTTTTTCATAGTCCACATTAGATCTTAGTACTTTTATCGATTGAAATTTTTCGAAAAGAGCTTGACCATGTGCAAAGTATTTAATATTTGGTGCTGAGTATAGAGTATTGTTTTTGGGTACTCACACAAACTGAAAAAAACATCTATAAACGTAAAATTTACTCGAATAATGTTTTTCTTCCATTTTTTGTCAAGCATAGGCTGGCACATGCGCTCTTAATGCCACAAATCTACTATGGTCTGGAGGTGGTTTCTGGCACCTCGGGATACATAATTGCTAGGCTACTTCGTGTTGTACGCTATGTTTTCAGTGTTCGGTGTAGAAGCCATATCTCTGGTTTTGTTAAGACTTTCATTGGTGGTTCATTTCTCCGTCTTATTACTTATCGTAACCTATTAGTATTTTTCAGAGTGGACATCCAGGTCAGCTACGCTCAAGATTTGCTTTCTCATGCTCGTCAAGAAACCCCCAGATTGTTATTCCCAGAATTATATCCAACTTTTTTGAAAGATCATTTATTGTACGAGTGGCTAGGTGTTGGAACTTTCTACCTATTGAACTCCGTTTATTTTCTCACTCCAACAATGCTTTCCGCCTGAAACTTTTAGCATATTTTTCTACCCTTGATTGATAGTTTTTTATCTTTGCTGAGAAATGTCTAAAACGATTCATTGATTTAACTGTTCCAACGATACTGATATTGGCATTCACGTTAATTTGTATTTTTATTAATATTGATTTCCTATACTTATCTGTACGAATCACCCCTCGGGATATGCAATTTTGTGACACCTTTTAATCTACTACCTTTTTTTTTTTGTCTTCTCTGGCTGGGGGGCCATCTTTTAGACTTAATTATCATAATTATTTTCTATTATTTTGAAATATTTTTAAGTATTTAGTTATTCGGGAAACTGTTACTGTAATATATATTTTATTTGGCCAGATGTGGCTTATTATATTACATTGATTGAATAAATAAATAAATAAATAAATAAAAAATCATCGTGTGTGAACTTAGACTAAATCCACTGAAAATTGAACAGCAACTCCGTGATAAATTATCTACAATTTTGTCTAAAAGCTTATAATATAAAAGTAGTCAGTACCCACAGTTACCAGTACTCTTGGGGATGGTATAAAGCCGAGTATTGTGATAAAAATTGCGTGCAAAATTAAGTAAAGTTCCTTATGAAAAAGTTTAATACGAATTATTGTTGAAATGCTGATGAAAAAATTGTAATCTATTTGCTTTGTAAAAAAAAAATTCATAGGAAATAATGTATAAAAAAATTGTGTGGCAAGATTTCTTTGCTTCGTCTTTTCTTTTACTCGTAAGTGTTTCTTAGCAATTGGGCACAAGTACATCATTGTCCAAACACTTTATAGTCTTTGTCCACTATCTGAAATTTTTATCTTTGGTCACGCAATAGAAGAAGATCAAACAATCGTATTTTAACTTGAAAAAAGAAGATGACTTTTTTACGACTCTTTGATATATTTCTAATAATTGTGATTGAATTTATGTCATGCTGATGCTGTTGTTTTCAATGATTGACAGAAAATAAAGATTAAAGATCGGTTTGTTTTTGTATCTTTTCATTAATGCTTGGGATTGTTGAAACGAAAAGAGATAAAATGACTGTTTTATTGTTGCTCACTTTGTTATATTCATTGTATCTGTATCTACTTACTGTTTTGTTTTGTATTTTTTGTAAAATATATTTGTTGTTAGAGAATAATTGTTTTTACTTGTTTTTTTTTTTTAATTCTACTTAAAACTCAATTATTTGTGACTCCACCTCTCTCGGGTCGGTTGATCAGCAGCAGTGCTGCAAACTCTTTTAGTTAATATTTTAACTCTTAATGGGTTTCGTATTTTGTTTTTTTTTTTTTTTGCATGATTACGGATTTCGTAAGTAAGCACTTGCTTTTGCGACTGTCTTATTTTGATAAATAAAAAAAGGTTTTGAATTATTATTAATTTTGAAGATTTTGTAATATTTTCACTTGTCTGTAAGACTACGCAGTGACATCAGTATATTAAAATCGACAAGTAAAAGCCATGAATTACAGTTTTATTACATAGGTATTTAATTTTTGTTCATTTCTGGTATTGAACGAATGGGGTAAAAGTGTTTAGGATTGATTTAAGTACATATCGAGTTAAAATTTTTAATCTCAACTCGCAATAATCCTATTGTTATCTTGTCAACGAGAAAAAACACTACAACAGCCGGTGCTCATTCAGTGAATTTTTTCATAAGAGAAGTAATATGAGTGAAATATTTAAAAGTTTTGCATAAAGTACCAAACGCTCATCACTGACATTCAAGCGATAGCACCAAAAACAAAAATCGCCTTATTACCAACTTCACTAATAAAGATTTAATTTGTTAGTGTTTTTTTCTTTCTCATTTTGAATTTGTAATGCTGTGTGATGTATTTCATACGTGTACGTGGGGAAGATGAGAAGTGTAGCAAGGAGGAAATTTTTTGTATATGTTGTTATAATTTTTCAATACTTATTTAACTTTTCTCCACTAAGAAATTTGTCAGTATTTGAACGAAAAAGCTTCTAATCGAGCTCTCGAACCGGTTTTAAGTTGGCTTTTAATGCCGATTGATTTCCATTTAAAATCACTGAAATAGTTGACATAGTCATGGCTTTACATAAACCAGAGTGTACATTTCCGACTCCGTACCTCACTTATTTAAAATTTTGTTTATAAAAAATATATTCAGTACACGATATCCCTAAGTTTAAAAACGCAGAAACTGGCACTTCAGTATTAAATTCAAACAAAGGGAAAACTTTGGTTTTTTGCTAAACAAATTTATTTTCAATACAAAATCAATTTGACATTTTCTATCAACAATCGCATCCCTTCACTTTTCCCGGTTTTTTTTTTTTTGCTAAGAACACAACTGGGATGTATGGGCGAATTCGTTGTTTAAAATTCGCTCTTTAAATTCGATTTTTGAAACACAATAAAATTTGTTGAACTAAAAAATTCTACATTTCATTATCGTGTTGTTCTGAGTTCTTAGCGATTCTTACACGATTTGTCGAAATTAACTCGATACAGAATTACTGATATTTTTAATACATTTAATAACTTTTAATAATATGTGACTTTTATATACTTTAAGGGATTTCTAATCAATTTCAGTAATAGTTTTCGATTTGTCAATTTAGCCATTTCCGCGATGTTACCAAGTTTTTTGCCAATTTTGGCGATTTTACAGAATATTTAGCATACTTTAAAAGAATATTATTTTTTTAAGAAAATGAAAGTTTGTTTAAGATTTTTTAATTTTTCGCGAATTTTCGCATTTTCCGCGACTGGAGTAATTTTTGTAAAATTTTTGTTGGTTTTCTTGAATTTGTACAAACTTGTAAGTAATATTTCGCTCTGTAAATTTTAAATGAGTTAAAAAGCGAATGTTTGTCATATTAGCGATTTTTATCGATTTTTTCATAATTCTTTCATTTTGGTAATTTTTTATCAAAAAATTATAGATCTTTAAATTGTTTGAAATTTTTCGCGAAATTTCTCATTTTGCAAAAATAAATCGTTTTCTTTTTGTAGTAAAGAAAACAATATTATATAATTAATAAATAGCTATTATATTAAGAATTTTTTTATTTTTGCGATTTTTATTCAAAATAAAGTTATTTTATCCACTAAATTATTTAAAAATAAATCTAACGCAGAGTTCGACTCGTACGATGGATTTCGTTCGACACCGGTGTTGTATTGATTTTAATATGGACAAATGTGTTTTATTGCTGTTGACGAAAGTTCGCAACGAAAAAGTTATCATTCGTCCCAATTTTGTTACCAACATTACTTAAGACAATTTTAGTTAGTGAATTCTGAGTGAAACGCTGTTCTGTTCTCACGTTTAGGTTGAAAAATTAATTGTTGTTTATTTTCTCTTATTTCTTAGACTTTTATTTATATTAAGTTTTTTTGTTTAATATAAAGATCAGGAATGAATTCCCTACCCCAAAAACAAATAAAATAAGCCGCGTTTACCTTTAGTTTCGAAAAGAAATTTAAAAAAATTATAGGTATATCCGTCTGATTTCTTTAAACAAAAGATCCGCTTATTTTGTTTTTTTATAAAAAATTATTAACAAATTTTATTTGATCCAATATTTCGCTACCAACAATGGATAGCTTCCTCAGGGATATATTTATAATGTAAAAATAACGATAAAAATTATGAAATTATTTTTCTGTGTAAAATATTGGATCAAATAAAATTTGTTAATAATTTTATATAAAAAATTACCAAAATAATTTTGTTTCATTTAATACTGGCAAATTTTGTTAACTTGATCTAACAAAAAGATGTTGCAAAATTTCACTGCTTTTTTAAACAATTATTATAATTTTTCTTTTTAAAAAACTGAGAAGATAAATAAACTTGTCTTTAAACAAATTGTTTAATGAAAACTAATTTGAAATTTTTTTCAAATGCAAATTAATGTGATGGCATGCGGAACAGAATTGAGAAAAAAAAATAAATAAACTTATAAAATTTCATTAAAAATTAAAACAAATAAATTTATATAATTTCTTTGCAGTTTTCAATAGACATAAATACAAACATAAGTAACACATTTGCTTAATTTCATCTATTTAAATACGATTTAAAAGTAAAACATTTAATTTAGTCACACCTGTGGAGTACAGTACAAGGTCGGTATTCGCGACTGTTTTAGAATCGAACCTGTACCGGTATCTGAATTTTTATTGAAAATATGTTTCTTTCGAACAAAAGTTTTTTATTCGAATATTTCTTAGTTCACTTTAATAAAAATATGTTTAAAATTTTATTTGAATAAGTAGTCAAGAATTTATATTTTAAAAATTTCATTAATTTATTATGGTTTAGCTCATTTATGTGGTACATTTCATTGGTTTCTAAATCGTAACACATTAGTCAATTGTTATCACTATTCTTGAAAAGTTTTCCAACTCAGTTGCTTATAGAGAAACTCTCAAGCAATAAACGGGAATTATTTAGATATTTGAATATCTATTTGTTACTAAATATTCTAAAAATATTCAACCTACCAACAAAACAACCAAATATTTCACAAAGAAAAAAAACATATACATACCAATTTTGGTGTGATAAGACCAAAATGGCAGCCCTGGTTGAGGTTCTAGTATGACTGTTTTTTAAGAGATTTTTGGATTAAGAGACGTTTGGATAATATTTCTTTGAACATTAAAAAAAATTACTTACATCTAGAATACGGTCGTTGGTTATACTATTATTAATTTATAAATTTTCGACAGTGTTTGAATATTTTGTGTTCTCCGCTTGTAATGAAAGTCGCTTATAATACATTTATGTAAGTGTTACTATTACTTGCTTATGACGTGCTATGATAGTTAGTACAAAAGGTTTTTTGGTTCAAATTAAATAGCTTCTACAGCGTTAAAAATAAGTTCAAAGGTCTCTGTTCCGAATTGGATAAGACTTCATAGCAAAACAGTAGACCAAGTCATGCAAAAATATTATATAAAAAACAGTGAAACCCCATATATCTAAAATACATTTTTTAACTGCAGGATAAGAAAATCCACTTACAAAGTCTCTTTTTTTTACCAGATAAGAAATATTAATTTGGCAAATGTTTAAAGTTTTCATAAATCTGATCTGACCCTCTTTGGGGTCTTGTGATAAAAAAGCGAATCCCTTAACTTTCCTTAAATAATTTATGAAATTTCAATTGGAAACCAAAGAATTATTTCCATTTATTCCCAAAATGGCCCAATTAAGTGGAACTTAACCCCTTTGGAAATCCCAAGAGCTTAATTATAATAAATAATTATTACAATCTTAAGTGTGACTAAGTCTTATATTTTATCTTCGGTATTACTAGGTTTTGCAGACCGATAGCACCCATAAAGAGCTGTTTAGGGAATACGTTGCTTTTTTAAATGCCTGTATGTATAAGAGAAGGTATCCCACATAAAAAATTATGTAAAAGAATTGCGAAACTCATCGCAAGGCACAAGTAATAAATAAAAATACATTACTGCTACCAATTAGTATAAACGGTTGCTATCAAAGTTTCGGAGTTTCCAAGTCTGCGGACAAAAATTATACATTTTTAACCGTTTTTTTGTATATTTTTAAAGTCCAAAAATTATGTGTCACATCCGTTGTATTTTTAATGTTACCGAATTTTTTAAATGTTACTTAGAACTTAAATTAAGGCAAAGTTAGAGTAAGGGTGCGTACAGAGTGGCCGCTTGTTGCCGAGCCGAGCTGGCTGACGCTTATTGCGAGAACCAATGCGAGAAAACTGGTACTATACAAATTAGTACAAACAAGCGCGAACAGGTCATAGTGGATGCCGAGCTGGTCAGAGCGCAAAGCTGATTGAATGCGAGAAAACAGTTCCAAAGCGTATTTCAGCGCCGAAAACATTATTTATGTTATGTTGGTATGATTTCAACTTGTTTGGAAAGCATAAAAATATTAAAAACAAAAATTGAAGAAAAAGTAAATAAAACATGCAATCAAAAAATTAAAAAAATAATAAAAATTAAAAAGAAAATAAAAATTAAACAAAAAATTAAAATTCAAATAAATAATAAACATTAAAAAAAATTATAACAATTATAAAAAAAAGTTCAATAAAAATTTCAAGAATAATTGAAGAAATTCATACATAAAACACAAATAATATATAAAATATCAGCGCTGATTCTCGCATCCACTATGCACACTCAAACTTGTTTCTCGCATGACGAGCTCTCGCAATAAGCGTCAGCCAGCTCGGCTCGGCAACAAGCGGCCACTCTGTACGCAACCTAAGAAGGCATTTACATTATGCAACTTTGTTGCATGCAATTTTTATTTTAAGAGAGAGTTCTGAAAGAGAAATATATACTTTTTATATATCTTCTCTGTATTTCTCACACAAAGTTGCGTTGTGTAAATGCGGTATTAGTAAAAATTCCATAACTGATCCATGTGTCACAATGGGAGTTACACACCATAACTATGAAACTGTCGGAAAATTTTCAAAACAATTTACATATGTTCCCGAAAATTGTATAGGTACCTTCCGATTTTGAATATACGAAAAAGTTTCGAAATCGCTGGAAAATCTCAAGTTTAATTATTATTTTCTGTAAATACAATAAATATTATGGTATCAGTTTGATATTTTTAATTACAAACCCATACATACATAAAAATATATGAACACACACACACACACACACACATACACACTAGTAGGCAGAAGTAAACAAAAGAAACTATCTTTCTTGCCTTCTACTTACGAACAACCTACTCAAATTGTTATTGGTAGTTGCACGTAAGAGGTAGTTGTGATAAACTTATTGTAGTTGATGTTGTTTTTGTTGTCGTTTTTATTATTGTTAGGTTTGTAGCTCTGATAGAGGAAAATTACACAAACTACCTTTTTGTGAATGTGTGTTTCTTCGCCTTTTAAGGTAAGTAGACTTTACCTTAAAAATATTCATTCATTTTTTTTTATATTTTATTTATTAATGAGTAAATTTGTTTATCTGACTTAACTTATAAAAGTGTACAAGTTAGTGTGCCTGTGAAAGTAATAAGGTTACACTTACATTGTAAATAGTATTGAGCAGATTTTATTAAAAAAAATATATATAGGTATATAAAGTTAGTGTAGCATGAAGACTTTATTGTGGGCAGATCCATGGGACGAGGAATATAAATATATTGAACAGAAAGAGAAAAGTTATTAATGGATTTCAAAATACATAAATAAAGAGGTTTTCAATTCGATTGTAATTTATTTTTGATAATGTTGATTAATGATCCGATTTTCAAAATTGTTTTCGTTGTTTGAACGGATCAGCGGTAAGTTTTCCGCTTAAAACAATGATTATCGAATATCTTCTCCGCTTACGACCTGATTTTTAAAAATCATTTTTTCAGCTGGGTCTAATCAAATTTTTAAGAAAATAAGAGGAAAAACTTGTCCCCCCTTTAATTGATTATCGCATTACTCCTTAATTTACGGAACGTCTCCAAAAAAAAACTTTATTTTTCTTTTTGTTATGTCTTTAGGCAAGTTGCCCATCGATATATTAATATTCGTGTAACTCGTACATATGTATGTATGTGGGCCGATTTTCTTTTTATGTTTGAAGGGGATTTCTTCAGGTTTGCTCCCGCATTATCGCCTAATTCTACCATTTATGGGTCGATTTTTAAAGTTGACGCTTGCAGTTTGGATCCATATAAATGTAAGTTGTCGCTTGATACATTAATTAATAAATAGATTTGGTATTTATGGACTGATATTAATTTTTTTTTGTATATAAGGAGATAATTTCCCTTGAAATGTCGCACTGATATTAACAACTATACTTATTCAATATTCCGTAACACTTTCACGCGCACTTTAGCATCACATGATATTAGTGATGATAGATGTGTGTTTGTCTCTGTATTGGTTTTGTAAAAATATTGGTTTAACAAGCGAAATAATAAGTTTCAATAAAATATTGGTAATATTGATAATGAAGAAAAGAAGATGTTGTTGCTGTTGACTACAACAACAATGAAAATCATGATACTGGCGGCGATGCAGTAAATTATGACGATCTTTCAACATTTTTGTTTCATGGCTGTTAATTTGATACTAAACCTGAAAGACGCGTGCCATCTGTTAATATTTCTTTTTCAAGTCAATTTCATCTATTTTTCATGTGTATGAGTGTGATTTTTTTACATTTTTAATTTAATGTTTTCGCCCTACGCTTAAAATTTTATTTAATTTTTTTCTTTTAAATAATATTTTTCTTATATTTAATTTTTTGTGTTAAAATTTCTTAGCCACACGTTGGCTGTTGTTGTTTTTTTTTTATCTCTTATTTTATATTAAATAAAAGTGTGCCTTGAGTGCCCACTCAATTGAAGAAAATGAATTCAAAAATACAGATATTGAAATTTTTAACCCAAAACAACAAACAATAATCATCGTCATCATAAAATCTTAACAAAATTAAAAAATCATGATTGAATTTATTTTAAATTTATTGAAAATCGATTAAATTTTTTTTAAATTAAATTTAAAACGAATAATTATTATATTAAACTTAAATATTATATTTTCTAAAATCCTATAAATTTATGGTTTTTTTTTAACTAATTAGAGCTTATTTGTTTAACGAAAAGAAAAAAATTTTAAAATGTTAGTTTTAAAATTCTTTAAGATTATTGGAATTGTTTTAGTTTTATGTATAAATGTAGATTCTTTGGTTTTTTATACGACTAGGAAAACTTGTAGGAAAAGAAAAATCTTGTCAAAACCTCTTGTATTCTTTTCAAAACTGCGCCGTTTATAAACCGTTTCTAAGCTGATCCTGTACTTTTTTCTAAGTTGTTTGTCGCTTTCAGAGTGGTCCCATTGCGCAAACTAAGCAGCGCTCTACAGAGCCAAAACTGCCTAATAGAATCAATAAGATTTTCTCTATGAAACGCTTTTAGGCTAAGGGGTATCCCAGCAGAAAGAAGCGAAGATTTTTTCGAAGAGATTCCTTATTGTATTTATGTGGTAAATCTTATTAATTTTACAATAAGGAAACCACATAAAATCAAGAAGAAAACATGTTATTTACAATTTTTTTTACCCAATTTCCGTTATTTTTGGCACCAAAAAAAAAAAAACCATAGAGAAAAACTTCTTGATTATATTAGGTTTTCATATGAATTGTAAATAAAAGGGATTCCTTATTGATTTTATTAGGTATTCTTATTGTTTTTTTCAATAAGTTTTTCTTCTTGATTTTATTAGGTTCCCGTATGATCATGTGTAAATCATCTTCTTAATTTTTTTAATGAGAATATCTTCTTGATTTCATTAGCTTGCTTGTTATTTCATACATATAAATCAACATAGGAACAATTTTTTTGTGCTACGATAAATCATCTACTTAAACTGGCTGCTAACATGTACGCTATAGTAAGGTGTAGTAGTGAGGTGGCTAGAGTGCCAATCTACTAAACCGAAGTTCCTTGGTTCAACTCCCTGAATACGTAAGTTTTATAAAACTATTTTCATCACCCCTCCATCCAGATAATACAAATACATGTATGTTGTAAATAAGCATTCGGGACGTGTACCATGACGTTCTGATGACATCAAATTTGTATTTCCTAACATCACAACAGAGAAAACAGTGCCTAATAAATACCTAATAATGTAGAACAAAATTAATAAGATATCTCTACGAATTTTTTTCAAGAAGGAAGTCTTATTATTTTAATAAGAAAAAACTTTTTGAAAAAATTTATCTACTTCCACTCAACCGATTTTAATGACACTTTACACAAATATCAAGTTGTGGTTGCAATGCCATAATATGTATCACGCCCATGAAAAGTAAATAAAATATTTTTATTTCAAACGTTAATAGTCTTTCACAACTGTTTCGACTACACCGTTTCGCAAGAAATATCGAACCTACAGTTAGACTTGTAAATACAACTTTGTAATTCGAAGAGTAACAAGACCACAAGATATTAATATTACTATAGAAGTTATCGGGACAATTTGATAAGAAAGGAGGGCAGTGCCACGACTTGCAGTAAGTTTTTTCTGAGATATACTTTCGTTAATGGTATTTTTTTGCCGACTTCAAAAGGAAGAACCTCTATAACTCTATAATTTATGAACCGATATTAAAGATTCTTTTTTTTTTGTTGCTTAAAAGGGCTGAAACCCGCAATATTTTTGGGAAATCGAGGGCACATTGTTCTCCCAAAATATTGATTATCAAATAACTTCTCTAAATATGGACCGATTTTAAAATTTTTTGGTTTGCTTAAACAAGATTGCTTGCAGTTAGGTCGGATAATTTTTTAAAATTGGGGGCAAGTTTTTCATCCCCGCGTTTCCCAATATATTGTTTATAGTTTCTCTATTTAATGGTCGATTTTCCAATTAATTTTTGATTATTTGTGTTTGCATGCTGTTTTTTCCATATTTTTTTTTTTAAATCGGTCCAAAATTTGTTACCATAAATTACTGATTTGCGATCTGCATAATTTTGCTTTTTTTTTTTTTTTGAAATCGTGATAAGTTGTTCCTTTCCATTCCTTCTGATTTTGTACTATTAACAAATCCGTCCTTTTCTACTGCAATCAAAATTGCCGCATTTGTACAATTATAAAAGTTTTCGAATATGTCGTTTAATACAATAAATTCAATATTTTACGTCACTATCCAATACTATATTTTTTTAAAATACGTCACTTTTCGATAGAAAATTACGACTGAAATTTTAGCTCCATTAAAATTTGTTAAATTATTATCTAAAGTAGCTTTGTAACAAGTATTGTCATGTGAAGTATATAGAAACAGTTAACACTTATTGCCCAAAATAATACATCTAAGAAAAATTTTGAGAAATTTATGATGAATATTTTATCCATACAAAAACATAAATGTGAAAATAGATACAATTCCATTTCATTTCTAGGCAACCTGTAAGCTTGGCAAAATTTGTTTGCCTTTCTAATATGGGAAAGAATTATTGGAAAAATATTGCCAATCTTATAGGTTGCCTAGAAATGAGATGGAATTGTACCTATCAAGAACTTGGTCCTTATTTTGATCTCAGTACTTTTTACGGCCGAAACTTTTTGGAGACGAACTTGGCCTTATTTTCACATTTATGTTTTTGTGTGGATCTCACTTCTTTTTTCTAAGTTCTTTTTGTATAAATATTTATATGTATTGCTTATCTGGGCCTACCTGTGTAGAAAATTTAAGCTTTCTAGCTATATTAGAAGTGCCCCATACAAATAAGGGAACCCTAGTCCCCCCAGGTGAAAAGTGCCCGTTTAAATATTATTTTTGTTAATTTCTCATTAGGACCTACCTGTGTACCAAATTTCAGCTTTCTATCTATACTGGAAGTGCCCCATACAAAGAAGGGGAACCCTAGTCCCCCCGGGTGAAAAGTGCCCGTTTTCAGATTTTTCTGGTTATTTACTCACCAAGACCTACCTGTCTACCAAATTTCAGCTCTCTAGCTTTACTGGAAGTGCCCAATAATATTGATGAGTCAGTGAGTCAGTGAATATGTACTAAAATATGGACTTTTCACACCTTAATATCTCGGGAAACTTTTAAATTTAACCTGTGATGTCACCTCTGTGGGTATACCTTATGTTTTAAGTTATTATATTATGATCAGGGGGAGGAGCAAAGTTATAAGGGGGGTAAAAACAGTTCGAATGGTTTCGTGTAAATATACACACTGTGTGGCCGAACTTGGCCTGGCGCACGGTAGTGAGTTGTAGATTCTACAACTCAAATATATTTTGATAATAAAATAAGTTGTTGGGTATTGTTTATCACATGCGTTATACTTTGCATAAAAACGAATAAGCATTTATTCCAAAGCCATAAAATCATTTTTCAAATATTTTTAAAACACCCGAAAAATACAAGCGGTACATCTATAATTTTCTTTTACCGATTGTACTTCTGACACAGATCTTGGGTTTTCATCCCTAATCCTGAGAAATGAATATAAGCCACCTCGTGAACCTCTTTTACTAACGAGACCGTATGGCGTACATAATCAAACTGTTTATAGTCATGATAATATAATATTTTTGGAGGAACATATCCAAGATATTAAATTTTAAATAAAACAATGCCAAAAATAGTGTATTAAGTAACCGCGTCCGATTGTCTGACTGATTTCCTTTTTAAGAAATTTTTAAATACACACATATGTATGTATGTATGTGCATCGTGATTTATTCAGATGTGTAAAATATTTTAGCCAACAAATTCAAAACTGAACACATAAACTCAAACACATAAAATTTCGCTGAAAGTATTTGGCATGATAAATGAAATAAAACGAACCATTAATACCAGTATTAAATTTATAAATATTCATTATCTACAACTAATTAAATATTGACGTCAAATCCAGAACAAAATTCCAATTGTACCACATACGATTGTACCATGCACACAGATATTTAAAATTATATACAATACACAACCAGAAAATAAATTAAACGAAAATTTTTAGGAAAATAAACACACAAAAAAATTTTGGAAGAAAACAGCATCACTAAAACGGACATAAAGTTTTTGAACACATGTTTCGAACATAAATTCAAATACAAAACGCAAAAATATATCAATATTAATGAAGCCAAAAAAAAAAATTGCAATAAACAAGGTGAAGGTGAGTAATTTTGAAAAATAATTAAAAAAAATTCACATGTACTCACCGCTAACGTTAAATTTTTTTCTCAAGTGTGTGAGTCCTAAATTGTATCTACAAATGTTTTTTTTTTTTTTTTGCTTCTTATATCACCTGCCAGAATAAAACTGAAGAAGATCATTAAAAACGTTTTAAAAATTAGATTTTGAATAAAGAGGGCCAAGCATGTGTATATTCGTTATAAGAACAGCAGCTCATTAAAATTGAAAAAAGAAAACTGATTCATCTTCTTAATATTAGAAAATTTCGCATAATTGGTATTTTCTACACAATTAGGAAAAAACACAAACCAAGAACCATTAATGGACACCTGTGGCTGTATGTATGAGTATTCAATTATAATTTTCAGTACTTTTCTATTTATTTATTAATACATTTCTGCTAATACATTCTTATCGAGCGATCAAACACCTCAATTACGTTATTGATTTAAAAATAAACTACTGCTGATAGTTTTTCTTGGGAATAACAATTTAAAGCCTAAACGGCCTTTTTTCTTTTAGAAAAAATATATTTTGTTTTTTTTTTTCTTTTTTGGCAATAACAATATATTTTGCTCAAACAATAATGACGTATGAACATATTTTGTAGTTTTACTATAGATTTATATATAGATTTGCGTAAAAATTTTCCAAATTCGTGGAAAAATTATTATTTTTCAAAAATATATATGTACATACATAAAAACAAATCTAAAAGTTTTATAAAAAGAAATTTTGATTTACACTCACAAAAATAAAAATTGATCAGGGAAATTTTTATAAATCATAATTGCCCACAAACTGACCCCTCTGCATAACGTATGGACTATAACATTATCACAGTAAGTAAGCAGTTATACGATGTTCGTTCAAAACAATAAGGTGAATTTTTATCTTGTCCCCTTCAATGTAAGTAGTTGCTCCAAGATATAATACAATCCACAATTTCAATTTTTCAATTCAATTTTTGGTATTTCATATGTCAGCTATTCGGTTTTTATATCTTAATCGACGCAAAAATTATTTTTTCGATTGGTCTCTTTAATCTTGGAAACAGGAAAAAAATCGCAAGGATACAAATCCGCTGAGGCATGGGTGATCCTACAAAAGATCGGCCTACAAGTATAATTTCACATTTGTTTGTGAACTTTTTACAAGTCACAGAAATGTGGCATTGTTGGACTGTATAAGTGATGAAGTAAAATAATTAATATATGAAAAGTAATATTATCAGGCTCAAGTTCAGTTTTATTGAATTAATGAAAATTCAAAATTACTAAGAGTTTTTTTTATGTTGGAAAATATTATTATTTATATCCAATCAGTTTTTAGCAGAACGTATCAGTACTGATTTTAAGGCCGCTACACCCCTCATCAGCGTTCAATTGTCCATCAGTACAATTTTCGTAAAGAGGATACTAACTGAGAAAAATATCAACTATTTAACCAGTTTTCAAGAGAAATAGAATATGAGAATTAATTTTTAATTCATTTTTTATTCTACCTTGAAACAGTGCTGGTTAGTACGAAATTCCCTCATTACTGTTTATTCAATTAATTCAGTAATTCAATAAAACTGAACTTGAGCCTGATAATATTACTTTTCATATATACATCAATATAAGTTCAAATAATAATTACGTTTATTCGTAATAATAATAATGTAAAATAATTAATTAATAATTAGAATAAGTTATTATAGTTGTTTTCTTTTTAATTTTTCTAAAGCCGGCCACTCACGTACAGTTTTAACTGTCAGTTTCAACTGTTCAGTTTTAACTGACAGACTTAACTGTGAACTGAGATGTACACACAAGTGCAGTTCAATACTTCAGTTTTTAACATGGATTCGAACAAGCAGGACGGTTTGGCCGCTCTCAGTGTACTTTTTGTAATTTTACAAAAAAGAAAAAATAAACAGCGTTAACAGTGGAGCAAGAAGTGGATGCTCCAGACTTCCTTGATGCCTCAAGTTTCTTTTTTTTCTTTGCGAAAAGTGCATCTTAAGCTGTTTATTTTTGACAAAACAAATTTCTTTTCTGCGTCAGGTTCTACTTCTTGTAACTTCTTGTAGGCAGCAACTTTTTTGGCGCGATCATGGTAATCGCTAGATTTAACTTGCCATAGGCAAGGTTCAGATCTATGTATATATTGCAATAAAATCAACTATCACTTGGTTCTCTTTATGCGACATGATACGCACTCTCGCTCAACACACATTGAACTGAGAACGGTACAGTTGAACCCCCACACACGTTCACTTCAGTTGAAACTGTCAGTTAAAAATATAAAAATTTTAAATTTCTCAGTTAAACTAAACAGTTGAGTTGAACTGTCAGTTATTACCCACATACGTACCGTTTTAAATGACAGTTTTAACTGAACAGTTGAAACTGGAAGTTAAAACTGTACGTGAGTGGCCGATTTAACAGTAATTAGTAATACAGTATAATACTTATAATAAAATACTTATTAATATTGTGTAGCGTCCTTTATTTGCACCGAGTATGTCTAAATGTGCATATTACCAAAGTATTCTTAAGTACACTCAACCAAAAAGGCAATTAAATTCAGGGAAAAAATTCGTTGATTCTACGAAAATATTCCTTAAGGAACAGGTTCTTCGAAGTTAACGTATAGCAATCATTGAGTTGTTGAATTCAAGTTAAGAAGTTAAGAAACCATACGTTGAAACCGTACGTTGATTTTTAAGAATTTATTTTTTAATCCAACGTATTCAAACAACAAAATCAAGTACATTACTTAAAATCAAAAAACAGGTTCTCTAAATCAAAATAGTTGTTCATTGTGTTTAATTTATGTAAAACTTTTTTTTCAGTGTACTCATAAAACATGTAAGTGAAAAAATATTCAGTGTCTACAACGAATCTCTTGTCTCAGTGTAATGATTTTTTATCCCGTCGTAGCTATCAACCAAATAGCTTTAAAGCGATTCGGAAACATAAACGAATATTTTCCATGTTAAATACTTAACCATAAGGTTAATTTGAATTTTTAAAAATAAACTTTCTGGCTATTTTTAAAACTTTTAAATCATTCCAAAAGAATAAATAAATATTTACAATCAACCAGAAGCAAAACAAAAACATGTCAAAATAAGTGGGTATAACTCGATTTACCGGTAAAAACATATACAATATATTTTTGTATTTACAAAGAACACGCCTTGCTCAAATTTTAAAATTGTAGTAAAATAAAAATTTGTTTGCAACAATTTTCACACGTTTCTTGCCACAACAAAGCTTTGAGTTCACTCAGTCAATTTTGACTCGTATACGAGTGCTTCTTTCAAACTGATCATCATCATGGTTTCTTTTTTTTTTTTCTAATTTTTATTTTTAGATGGGTGATTTTATGCCCTGTTTTGTATTATATTCTATATATGAATACATTTTTGTTTTTTGTTAATTATCTTACTTGTATTCAATTTAGATAAAGATAATAATAGTCCGAAAAATAATATTTAAAAAAATCGTTGTGGCGGTAACCTTAAATGGTCACGAATAAACTTTTTCTAGGGAATACAGTAAAGAAAAAATGTTTAATAATTTTTAAAGATTCCAATGAAGTACTTTGGAACATTTATTGCTTATCAATAAATTTTGATCGTGTTTTTGCAATGGACCATTAAAGTGATTAACCAAAGAAATTATCAATCAAAGATATACAATAAACCAACGCAGTTTCTAAAATGATGTGTGCTAATGTTAATTATCAATCAGCTGATTGTACAAAAGTAATTGCTTGTAAAATAAAACAAAAAAATTAATCATTAAAACTTTCCATTTTTGCGTTAATGAATTGTTTACGAAACTAAAACTATTTATGGCTCTATTATGACTCACAAAAAAAAAATTGATAACCAAATTATAGCTGTCAAACTCTTAACTCCAATCATCTTCCAGTCGATTTTGTAATAAAAACATTCACGCAACAATGAATAAACTTTAAATAAGTGATAAATAACTTTAAACAAAAAAAAAAAAAAAAATTGGCCAACAAATAGAGAAATTATGCGGTAGTCAATAATTCGGAAAAACTAATTGCCCCACCACTCAACGACCGATTCATAAACAAATTTATTGGGACAAAATGTCAACACAGAATTTTTAACAAAAAAAAACCCAACTGACGTACAACTTGTCCCTTCGAACCAAATTGTTTGTAAAACCGCTCCATGTATAGAAAAGTTCTGCGATCACATATACTAACGTGGACGAGCACAAAGTTGCCCCTAAGATTTACGAAAATCGGTTCATATATATAATAGAGTTAGCGAGCCCATATATAAAAATTAAGTTCGATGAGTTGGAGTTGTGACATAAAGTATGCACTAGATGATATTTTGACGTATATTTTGTATACAATCGTGGAAAAGTCTGTATGAGTAACCACAATAAAATTTTATATTTGTTTTTATTTTAAATGTTTTTTGTAGAAAAGAAAAATTTGTTGGACATCGCGGGCCAGGAAGTAAGTTTTTTAATGAATTTAATGGAATTAAATAAAATTGAATATTCAGTTTTAATAATTGGCAAAACTTTATTTAATTCAAAAACCCAAAAATAGCTTTTGGTTCACTAGAAAATAAAAGTCGCTATATTGATAAAATAAAGCTTAACCAAAAATGTCAACGTAACTCTGAAAAATTTAAATCCCATAAATATGTTGTAAATTATAAATATGGATGCATAAATAAAAAATCTCATACTTTATTAATTAGAAACGTGATTTTACCACATAAATTTTTACCTTTCTTTCAAACATTTAATAAATATGTACATACTTGTACACAGCCATAAATATATATATACTCGTACATACATACATCTGTACGTTATTTCAATTATGTTGCTCGCATGTTCAAGTCTCATCATTATGAAACGCCACAGCATAGATAGAATAGAAATCATCATCATAAACACTGTCATCTTGATAATTTTTATTGACTAACACACCCTCTTCCATATCCGAAATACAAACTATCATCACTATGACGTAATAGAAACATTAGAGATTATCATCTCAGTTAATATGTTGAATACATGCCACATCTATAAAAATGGAGATGGACATTAGTGCTGCCTTCGGTGCAACATAAAGAGAAATATTTGATTTCTTATTAAAATGTTGTAAATGTGGCTAATTTATCATAATGCTTCCTTGAAAAATAGTTCAGACTATTTTCTAAAACTTATTTAATGTAAAATTTTTACAAGACTAAAATACATATTTAGTTTTTATAAAGTTATATTAATATTTTTCAATCTTATCAAATATTTTTACTGAGTATTTATAGAAAGTTTTAATTAGGGATGCAACCGATACCGATAAAAATACCGATATATCGGTGATACTTCTGGTTTTCCGTTATATCGATATCGGCGATATTTTACTGTCGATACGTCGATACTTCTTATATTTTCAAATATTCAATTTTCAACTCTTTTTTTTTGCATGGCAACTATGAGAAATACCATATTAAAAGCAGAACATAAAATCTTCTATTTTGCTCTGCCCCATAGTAATGAAATGTTCTTTCAATGCTAAATCTTGTATGTGTTTGTATGTTTTAAGATTTTTTTCAAGGCGCATTAATACAAGTGGTGGTAATTCTACAACATTACAACTTAAAATAACATCTGACATATCAGCCCCTATGTCATCATGTACAAATTTTGACATACGAACCTCTAATTTGCGCAAAAAAATAATAAAAACTGTACTTATAACATCACCACTTTGAATACGTCTTGATTTTCTTTTATTCATTTATGCATGCGATGATTTAGTTCAGCGATGTAAAAGTTTGTATAACTATTATTTATCTACAATTCTTGACCCTCGATACAAAGCGCGAATATTTCAAAGACAATCGACTTCAATCCTATCGAAAAAACGTCTTATTGAGCTGCTTGACATGACTCTACATTCCGAAAGTGTTGAAGACACAGTCCTCTCTACACCTCGCAAAAGTTCTGATAAGTCTACGAGAAGTACTCGCCTTTGGAGCGTATGTGAAAAAATTATAAGAGAATCTGAGGAGGGTGAGCCTCTATCCATCCTAAGCTGTGGTTCTGCTAACGAAGAAGTCGAGAGATATTTTAGATCTCCTAATATTCCTAGAGACGCAGACCCTCTTGTTTACTGGCGCAATGACATATCCTACCCAAACTTAAAGAAAATGGCGCAGAAATACTTAAGTTTTCAGATGAGTTCTGTCGCATCTGAGAGACTATTTTCCACTGCAGGTCTGCTTCAAACGGATTTCAGAAATCGTCTATCTCCGCAAAATTTGAGAACACTTTGTTTTTTAAACAAAAATCTTATTAATATCAATTTTAAATCTTGAGCCAATCTAAACTGAATGCCAACGTTTATTTTGTAAAATCATAAATATTGCAGACGTTTTGTTGTTTGAAAATTTGAAGTTGAGAAACTGAAATGTATTGAAAATTTTGATGATTTGAATGGCTCATTAATAAACACTGTTATTTTGTATAATAGAAGAATTACTCTACTTGAGTTTTGTTAATTTTTACTTGAGCTCAATTTCAATATGCGTATCGGTATCGGCGATATTTACTTTTGAGTATCGGTATCGGTATCGGATCGGCGAAATGGCGTATCATTACATCCCTAGTTTTAATGTGATATAAATATTAACATCAATTACCTGCCATGCGACAAAAATTGGCGATGATGTCAACATTGAGTTAAGTTCTACCATCTGTGAGTTTCCCCAACCGGATCTGTGTATTTTTCAGGGAACACGAAAATTCCATTCACTGTACATGGACCACTTAACATGCTGCAAAACTGGCCCAACTGCAGATCACTACCGATGCAGCTATCTATGCCCATGGAGTCGGAGTATGATTTATAAGAACATCCTCCAAGGTGATGTCTTGAAGGGAAGCTTTATCCCTTAAACTTTTTAGAAAGAAGCTATTGAGTGAGAATATCAGTTGCCAAGATACCAATTTATAGTTATTGTTACCCGATGGCACATACATATACATAAGTTATAAAAGAAATTTGAATATTTTACACAAGTCTAGTGGAATGAACATAGAAAGAACATAGAAAGTTAATCACAAGAAAATCTAATTCATGGCTCGACTGGTGCCACCCGAGCCGGTAAGCCCTACAGATAAATGCCTTCGGAGTGTTATAGAAGAGTGGCTCTTTTGTTATTTGTATTATAAAATGAGGACATACGCACAGCGACCTGAAGGATGTTTTGTGCTGCCTAAACGTTCACAGAAGTAAATTAAGGCTGCGAATAAAACAACTACTCAACATGTGAAGAGATTGTAAATCTCAATTGAAGTCATCGAGAGACTTCCAAGAATACTTATTCTGCACTCCGTTACCGCCGGGCAGTCCCAGATGCTGCGCTTCAACGTCTGCTTTTGCATTCTGCAGAATCTACATAGATTGGCCTCTGAGTTGCCAATGATGAATTGGTGTCTTCCGAGACCGCAGTATCCGTTAAAGCACCCTGGCATTAATCAATCCCAAATAATTTTTATCCATTATCAGTAACTTCTGGGATTTGCTTCGTGATAACAAAATAAATAGTTTTGTTTCTCCAAGGACTGGAGGGCTTCCTGGTTGCGAGCAAATTCCATCTGAGCCGATGAACTATTCTGTTCTTTGACATATTCGCGTAAAAAACCCAGAGAATGGTTCCGGTGCTATAAATTTACGTTGGGCTCCTCTGTTGGGTAGACAGTCGTTTCCAGCATTACCTTCGTGGGCAGGCACCAACACATAACATAAGCTTGTTTAAGTTTGGCTGTTTTGTTCGACTCACCTTAATATTGGTATGATTCTGTGACGTATTACAAGTGACGTTTCCTTTGGGAGTACACATGGTGTCTGTGCTCCCTACCAAAATCACTGAAAATGGCTAATGCTCCTCGATTTCCAATGGTTATTTGGACTTTGGACATCTAATGTTAAGCCTCTTTGTGCTGTTACTAAGATATCAAAGTGTTTCGGCTTCAAATACCCTTCATGTTTTGTGTCTGCGAACTTACACTAGTGCGTGCGCTGCGGAGAAACTCAGGCGTGGTTAACACTCAACTGCACACTGTGTTAAGAACACCATCACCTTTGACCGCAAGGCATGTACTTAAGTGAATGTGGAAAACATCTCCACACATATTTCAAGACTTTTATAGGCTAGACTGATTCATTCGAATATACTTATATCCACAGCAAAAGTTAATCTTAATTTTCCGCATGAAGTACAGAAAAATGTAAGCGGTTAGTTACTAAAATCAGGGAAAATAAATCCTTTTCTAAATCTATGTTATGGCCGTTGACATTATATCTCATTATTGTCTTGAATTTTACTACATTCCATCTGGCACAAGGCACAAGTATCCACGAATGAATCACCTTTAAGAAAAAAATCGGGATTAATGTGAATTACGTGGAATAAAACGATACTATTTTTTTATGTCTAATTTTTATTTGTAATTATTATCATAAAAATTGTTGACTACATAGTTTTTCTGCAATGATTAAATAAAACAGGTGATAACGAAATAGTTTTTATAACCAATACACATATGTGTATGTACATATGTATGTATGTACATATATCTCGATTACAAAGTTTATTGTAAAAATTTATTTTAAGACATTTAAAATGTATAAATCATTCAGAAACCTAAACAAGCAAATACAATCGAGCAAAACAAAACCCGCATAATAACTAAAATTAAAGAATTTTCTTATAAAAATGAATCATGTTGCTAAAAATTTTCGCTTTAATACAAAAATACATCAAATGATGAGATTAAGACGAGAAAAAAATGAATTTATTTGTTTGCTTAAATATTAAAAACAATAGTTGCTATTAATGACGTCGTTTGTGTATGAAATGAAAACTTATTTTTAAAATGTTTATGTGTAAAAATTAAACACACAATTTATTTTTACATACCTGTTGGTTTATTTTTACCTTAATCAAACGCTAGAGAATTTCTGTGAATACAAAATTTAATAAAGAAAATTAATTTTAATGTTTTTACGTAAAAATATGCCTTCAAAATTCTCGTATTTTATTTAAAGGGGCAAAAGTAATTTTCCTATTAATCACTCTCGCTCTCTATTTTATTTTGTTGTATCGGCGTACAAAAAGATAAAAGCTGAGTATTTTTAATAACTAACAGATAGAGCAAGCAATAAATGTATCTAGAAGATTGCTGGTTTCTTTGAAAACAAACTGTTGATTGGCTTAAATGCGCTTGCGCCAGCCTAACAGCCTGAAAATGGCTACATAACGGGGAGTTAACTTGTATAACCATTGGATACATAAACATTTACACATATACCAACGACAAACACATTTACTCTCTGTTGTTTTAATTAAAAACAACAGATAAATAAAGAGTATGAGAGCATAGGGGAAATTTCACAAGTTCGAATTTTTTTTCATACAAGTATGCAGCAATTTCTTGTTTGTTTTGTTTTTTTTTTTTCATACGGAAGGGGCATTTTGGCAAGATTCGACCGTGTCTCCATACTGCAAGATTAAAAATGTATCTTATAAGCTTTGGCCGGTTTCATTCATAAAAACCAATTGAGTACTCATCTCGTGCTTCAGTTGTGTTCGAACAAGCTAACGTGACGGTCTAACCGATTACTATTAAACATAATCTTTATAATATTTTCTCTATTATAAGCAAGTAATTCAAATAAGACACTCAATAAAACAAGAAAAAAATTCCTATAAAACAAAGTCAAAAGATACACAAATATGAACTGTGAAATCTTTTTAAAGATTTGATCCCAAAGAATTGTATTTGAAAATAAATAAATCTTAACACGAAAGAAAAAGGTGTAAATACCCAAATAAAGCAAATTAAATTGGATTTACAATAAAAATCATCTAAGAAAGTGTTTGGAAAATTAAAACAATCTGTTAAATAATTTTGAAAAAAAATATACAAAGTAAGAAAATTAAAAAAAAAAACTAAAAAAGAAGGATTATAGCTGTCTACCATCTGTAAAAGAAAGTGTGTGAAAACCTTAAAATAACTTTTTTTATCAATGAATTTGTTTTTTCAATCAAGTGAGAAAAAGCTTTCTAAGCAAATAAGTGTAAAAAAAATAAGAAACTTTGTGACGTATTTTATTCTGTGCAAAAATATACATATTATTCTATATACATACACATATAAGTACATACATATATTGTTATATAAATATTTGCATTACATACATTTTATCGATTTATTTTGCTGTACGCTCGTACGTATTTATTAGCTTAAACTACGAGATTAAAATACTGAATTTAACTTTAGTGAAATGCAAACAAAAACATAAATTATATTTTACTTTAATGAAAAAATTACTATTTTTGAATTGAAATTGAAAAGAAAGGAAAAATCATAAAGATTTTTATAATTAAAATAAAACACAAAAACAATATTTTAAATGTTTGTGCCATTTAATCGAGTGTAAAACTACTTGAAGAAATCGCATTTTAAAATTTAAAATTGTGATTATTTTGCCGACAATTTGTTTTTCGTATTTTGCCGTTTTATCTTCTGCACGTGCCAATAATATCCAGGTGGGTAGAAGAAAATGTTTATGAATATTATATACATATGGTTGAAAAGTGTATCAGCGAAATGTATAGAGGCCAGACGAAAGTGCTGGCATTTGGATGATGCAAAAAAATTTGTCATAAAATACAATCAAAGTTACATAAACACAACTATAAGAGTTAGTACGTTCATTTCCTACTTGTGACTTATGGTCAGCTACAACTGATTTTTACACTATTTCGTACATTAAACCCAAAAAAACAAAAAAAAAAATTTGGTTGACAATTAACATATTTTTATAGTTTGGTTTTTAGAAAAAAGAATTCCTTATTTCAAATTTCTATTTACAAATCGAAAATTATTTATTTTCGAAATTTATTTTGAATTAAAATTAATAAAATCTCTTTTAATTTGTTACAAGTTGTACGGAACCTGCTGGATTTAACTGAAGCCTGCTGCAGTTTTCTCATAAACTCCAAGTTAATAGAAAAGCTTATTATTTATATATTTTTTTATGAGCAAAACTATAAATCTTTGGCAATAAGTAAAAGTGCTTATGCCGAGATAAGCTGTTTTTATTTTTCAAACTAATTATTTACACGTGCAATAACCTCTATTATTTACTTATAACACTTTACATATAAAATTGAATATTGTTATAACAGTGGGCAGAACCGTGTGTTAGTAAATCAAAACAATCGAAAAACGACTGATTAACTTTTAGAAAATTGGGAATAAATTTAAAAAAAAACCCACCTGAAGTAAAGGTAATTTTCTACAAAACTTTAAAATATGACTTAAGCACTTTTTCCTTATTGCAACACAACTATACACTTCTTCATATAACTTCCAAAACATTAAAAAATTTGGATACAAATACATGCATTTACACCACGGTGAAAACCAAAAAATAACAATGGAACAGATTTCAATGAAAGTTTCCTGAAATTTCCTAACCAAAATCCATATAAAAATATCCGATAAGAAAAAGCAAACTAGCAAGAATATACATCAAAATGATTTTTGTCAAAATCTAGTAGAAATAAATTGTTTTATTTAATTTTAAAAGTAATTTCGATTGAACTAGATTCTAATATACAAGAAAATTTAACCTACTAAACTTCAAGTGAAAACGTTTTTCAATTCTCAAAAACTTATGTTTTTTCAAATTTTATTTATTTGTTACAGGTTTTGAAATCTTTCGTTGGTTGCATGTTTGAAAAATAAACAAATTCATATCGATTAAAAAGTGTTTGTTGTGTTGTTTGTATATTATATTGTCCTTTTACTAGTAAGTCTCGGTTTCTTTTTTTTTTTTAGAGTTTGACAGTTTGAGTTTAGACAAATGAGTTTGAAAACTTTGCAAGCATTATGGTATAAATTCTATTGATTCCTTGGTATTAACAACCAACGAAATGAATCTATAGATTAGCAAACCCGTAACAAATTCACAGTAGTACTCTTTTGTTTAAAAAAGACCTTGTTCTCAACTTTCCGCTTTGTAGTACGTAACTAAATTAAGAGATGATGAAGATCTTTGTCCATTAATGCATGTTTAGAAAGTTATTTCTTTAAGGAATTTTTAAAGCTTTTGTTTTTATATACTTTTTTAAATAACTTTTAAGACACTTCGATTAATAAAATGAAATGAATTTGAGTTAACCGAAACAATTTACTCCACGTGAGAATTTACCGTAGAGAAAGAGTTGCAAATTGCGAACTTAAATTCAGGCAGGAGGAGTGTGTACTAACTAGACTTTCAGTATTGCAATTAAAAAAAAATCTGTATGTCATTTTCCCGCGTTTTTAATGCGAAGTAAAAAGCAAGAGGAACAAAACCTGAATACAAAATGAAAATAATCCAATGTTAAGTACGAAATAAAGAGAATTTATAAATTTCAATACAATTTAAATAGCCTCAAGGTACTGTTAAGTCAGCTTCTTTTTTCAGAGGCTTAAATAGAGGCTGTTATGTCAATTATTTATCAAATTTATTTATTTTTTTCTTTTAATTGTGTTACTCCTGTTGTGTCACAAATTATTTGTATACTTAACTCTGCCTTTTTAAATACAACATGGTACGAAAATAAAATTCTTATTGGAATAGAAACATATTAATACTTATATTTAACAAAGCCTAATAGTTTTATAAATGGTTTTCATGTATATACAAATTTGTATGTAAATTTTTGATAAGCGTTTGTTTGTTTGTTCAGTTATTACAAATTATGATTTAACGGTTCTATTTATAAAAATCATTTAGGATTTTTCAAGGGTTTGTAAGTTTGTAATTTGTAAATTCCGTTTTATAAAGCTTTAATAAACCAATACTTTTTTAAGTTATTTGGCAGTTACTTTTACAATTGGGAAAGAATATCAACTATATAACCAAGTTTTGAAATGAAATAGAATACGAGAATTAATTTAATTCCTTTTTATTCCATTTTTACATGTTGAAACAATTTGGTTAGTACGAAATTCATTTCAATCACTCAATCAATTAAATTTTCATATGTATATAATGAATTTCTTTAAAAATAGTATTTAATGTAAAAATAAAATATATATATTTTAAGTCTACATAAAGGCTTTTGCCAAAACTACGCCATTATTAAAATTGCTGTAAATAGTTGATAAGGCTTTAATTTTTTTTTTTTTTTAAATTGATGTTTTTAAATTAATACGTCAGCAGTTTCATTTGCCATCGAATAATTATAGAAATCTTAAAACGAATTTTAAACAGTTTCCGAACGGTATTTAACTCTTGCTGATCTCGAATTTTCAAATTGATTGTTTAAAGTTTATCAATTTTTATGTGCTTCCACGTAAAAATTTTAACAAATAAAATTCTTGACTTCTAAAAGCAGACATCAGATCGGACTTCTGTTTCGTTTTAGTACAAAAATTACAAAAATTGCCTCTGAAATTTTATATTCAGTAACGACTTCTTTACCAATATGTGGTCTTAAAAATACAGTGCATTCGGCATTGGCATGCAGCACTAAATGTAATTTATTGTTTCAATTATTAAAGTGTTAAAAACAGCACCACTACCATCACCACAAAAAAAGGTGTTAAGGCCGTAAATCGTCATACCACAAAACACAAACAACAAAATGCATTGAAATGAAAAACTAACACAATACAAATTTTTAAAGCAAATACTGCGGCTACTTCTTACACACCACTTACAACTAAAGTCTTGAAAGAAAATTATTTAATCTCATGCTCATTTAATTAAAAATATAAATATTAAAAGATTTAAATAAAAAAAAACCACTAAAAAAAGAAAGAAGGAAAATTACATGACAAAATGCCACAAATTTATATGGTTAAATAAATTTAAAGATCATCACAGGAGAATGTTGTTTATTCTAGACACAAACAACAAACGCTTTACACACACACGTCTAATACTTTGGGCACATTTTTGCAATAAAATAAATCATATTTAATGTAGATGTAGAATTGCTGAAGACATCTTCTATTCCACAACACAGAAGAAAATGTAACGATCATCTGTATAATTTAGGATGATGTTTAAAAAACTAGATATTTTTGTTGTTGTCTACAGCTCAGTGATCCTCTTAAGCCTTCTCTGGTTTTTTTGTTGTTTTTTGTTTTTAAATAAATTGCTCTAAATTTCTACAATTATTAAAGATTCTATTTTCTGCGGACATTTAAGATAGAAAGAAATATTATTGTTGTGTCCACAATACACTGTCACACCCCACTTAAGCGAAAATTTTGTGTTTGTTTTGTTGGCGTCAGTTTTTTTTAAACTTTCTTCTTTTATATAAAACTTTGTTGTGTAAATAATTAGAAACGTATTAAATTAGAAGAGATATAATAAACTTGTGGTCTTAATCACATATATTTATTTTTTTTAATGTTTTGCTAACACGGACAGGACAATAACTTATTAAATATAATTGTTTATGAAAAAAAATCTTAAAAAATAACAATTAAAAAAAAAATAGCTGAAAAAACAAATGCACAGTGGTACATATTTACCAAAAATGTTGGGATATGTATTCTCTTTTGCAATTAATAATTTCGATGTTGGCAGGCTTGATGGGTTTTTGACGTTTTAATCCTGTTTAACAACGAAAAAATTAAATAATACAACAAACATTATCGCATGAATCGGGCATGAAATACGATTAACTTCGATGCTTTGAAAGAATACAGAACTATGAAATTGAATAAGAACTATGAAATCCGCTTACGCAACTCCTTAGACTGAAGAAATAGCAACAAAATTAATTAGAAATACAAATTTTAATTAAATTTAAACAACATAAATGAAATATTTCTATATATATTATATCACGAAAAAAATCCATTGGAAATGACCGGGAATCTAAAAGTGAAAATCGAAATTATTACCAGATAAAAAGTATTTTTAACTCAGAGTTTTCGTCTATTATTTGAATTTTAAAATATCTCATTTTACATAAAAATACTTTTGTCCGTATTTTTGTAAAATATTCCACTGTGTGCAGATTTGTAAATGGCGACTTATAGTTGTGGTAAAATATATTTACAATATTTAAGATATACATACATATATACAGTGCCAGCTCGCTAATCCGAAGGTGTGTAATCCAAATTATCCAGTAATCCGAAGTGAATTACACTTATTTTATAGGCCCCATTGGTTGCTAAACCGAATTTTTATTTATTTGTATTTTTCTGCTTTTTTATCATCATTGAGATGCAGAGCCTTCTATGATGGACATTGTACATACATACATACATATGTATATGTATGTAACTGCTTATAAGCATATACATATGTTTTATGTCTCTATTTAAAAAAAAAACAGAATATCTCGTTAATCCGAATCAGGATCTGCAATCATTAAGACGGTCTAGCAAGCTGGCACTGTATATACATATATAAATATAAATAATTGTTCAAAATAGCAAACACTCATGAAAATGGTTTCTGCAAATTCCATCAGAATTATTAAAATGTATTACATAATTTGTTTTGACCAAATCAAAATATTTTGAAATATTAAAAGCAACCTGCAGAAAATTTATGTTGTTGGAATTACCAAACAGTGTGCTTTTTAAAATAAACTATATACCGTCTGCATTACTTGATGGTTGTTAAATAAATGATCCATTTCATCTATGTTGGTGAGCAGAAATCATACAATCTTGCTCAAAAAAGGTGGGAACAAGAGCATACCTGTCAAGACGCCAGGTCCACTTGGCGCCGCTACAGCCTGCACAGAACTCGCGATCTGCTCAGGCTAGGTAAATGTCGAATAAGACAATTGGTAACAGTACTAACAGGGCACTGGTGCTTCGGGACTCATGCCAGAAGGATGGGCCTAGGTTACAATGACTACTACAGAAGTTGTAACGATGAGGAGGAAGAAGAAGCAGTTCTTCATCTTTTATGTCAATAATAGCAAAAGGGCTAGTACTATGGGCTACAAAATTCTGCTAGACCTTGACAGTCTGGCGAACATGGGGCTAATCAACCTATCCTCCTTCTTGCAACAATCAGGATGGTTTGATTCGGCGACAGGGCAATTACAGGAAATTGAATAACCAATTGACTATGCCCTGTCTGCTGTAGGGTATCACAAAGGGACTGAATTAACGAACCCAAGTGCGTCACGTCTCAGATATGACGGCCCCCGAAAGCTAACCTAACCTAACCTTCTATGTTGGTGCAGTGCTAATGTTCGTGGTTGTCATGTAGATGAACGGCAGTTCAGCCTCTTCACCAAAGTAAGTAGAAAGTAGATTTTAGTAAATAATTGCTCATAGTTTCTAGTAATAAACCAATAGTTTTTCAGTAGACACAGTAACAACTACAAATAACAATGATCAATAGGTACTTTTAATTTGTGGAACATTTGTGTACTCAATGACTTTTGAATATTCTATAAATATTATGTAACATTGTACACATTTTTGGTAGTTCTATGTAAGCCAAAGTGGTAAGTACTTACCACCTCGCCCCTCTTTCAAACACATCACCATTTTAAAGTAGGCTGTTAGTACTTTCAATTGGAAATAATGCAAGGCATTTCCTTGCCATCAAATATTTAATTATAAATTTGTTTTTGTTTCTTGAGATGAATTGTTGAAAAGTTTTCTTTAAAGTGGTATATTTAAAATTAATACATTTGGTTGTATAATTAACCCTAGCGTAAGCAAGTGAAATGCATATGGCAGAGTTAACACACATGCATAATTGTATACTCCCAGTGTTATCTTATTAGACTTGTGCCTGTTTGGTGAAAAAAACACGGCATATGCTGACACAATAAGCTTTAAAAACAACTTTTACAAATAATTTATTTTAAGCGAATTTTAATTTTTACTTGATTTTTTTTTTGTTGTACATTTTCAAAATTCATAAAGATCAAAAAGCTTTAAAAATAAATGTCACACATTTTTAGTTTCAAAACTGACATTTTATTTTTAATATTCTGATTGAATTGTTGTTGTTGTTGCTGATGCTGTTGTTGTATGCTGTTGTCATAAAACGGTGTGACGTTTTTTCATATTCATAGCCACCATTTAACATTTATGACCTGCTGAGTGACTGATTGTCTTAAGTTGGTGTCGTAAGTGTTTTTGTTTTCGTGAGGTCGTCTGTCTGTAGTCTTAAGTATTTTTTTTTTTTTGGATTTATCTTTCTTTTTTGTAGTAAAAAATAAAACTGAAAATAAAAACACTGAAATGAATAAATAATATAAAGTTACGGTTCCGTTTTGCCTACAGGTGACAACAAGGAAGAAAAGTTTTATATTGTAAATCGTTCAAAATACTTCACTATTTTATTTTTATAAAAATAATAAAAAGAATTGAAATTAAAATCTAGAGATAAAAACCTTGATTTATTTACAAGCAAATGTATGAATATATGTGTATATATGTATGTGTGTATATGTATTTATTTATGTTTGAACGGTATAAGATCAATTATGTTGAGTATAACGAAGTATAGATGGAGTAAAAACAGAATAATTCATCGATGTACAATTAAGACTTAATTATTAAGTACATTCATACACATACACATACACATATAAAGCTGTTTCGGGATTTGACTCTGTCTCCCGAAATAAAGAATTGTATAAAAAACAAAGCCCTATATTAGCGTAACTGGAGAACGTTTCCAAGATGTACATATTAGTGATGTTACGAATACTCGTATTCGTATTCGCGAATACTAGAAATTGATATTCGTAACATCACTAGTACAAAAAATGCAAAACCTTTAGATTGTCTTGTCGAAGAGAAATTTACACCACCTAATCCGGAAATTACGCTTCTATCGAATTCCATCATTGTCGTTTTCTAACTAATTTTCGAAAAAACAGATTTCGATGGAATGTAAAGATTTTTCGAAAAAAAATAACACAAATCCCTAAAGCTGATGTTGCTAGAAAAGCGCTAGTGCAGCAGCCCATTTTAAATCTACTTTCATTATTGAGTACCAAAAGAAAGTATAAAATAATCGTTACTAAGTGCCTACTACTCCCAGCACTTTTTATTTTCAGAGTTATTATATTCGCATTTTACCATTTCTTAGTTGATTTCCATATATGAAAGTTACGATATATAATTGATTAATTCTATTCGCTTTGACATATAAATAATTATTCTATTAACCATAATATTTATATTTAATAATTATTTGTATCTAGAATACATAAGTACGTTTGTGTCGTCTGTTGACTACAAAAGTAATTGTAAAAGGGTGATATCTTACTGCTCGACATTTCATTATTTGATATTCAATTAACTTCATGGCATCCTGTTCTTGTAAAATAAATTATGAGTCTTTTTCGATAATACTTTTAGAAGGGTTTTAATTAACAATTTTTAAATGTTCAATGAGACTAAACATTAATTAGTGTGAATGTGTTTTAGTTTAATCAATTATTATTTTCTCTAATCTATTGTTATAATTTTTGTTATAATTAATTTTGTTGATACTTAAAAATTAATATTACCTCAATAAGAAACTTATAAAAATGTCACTATATAATCTTGCCTATTTAAGAAAATACTTTTAATACAGACATATGTATGTATAGCACATCGCTAATGAGTGTTATTAAAAATATAGATACATACGAGTATGCATATAGTTTTACAATATATTAAGAAACTTATTAAAATAAATAACACGAGCGAACAAAAAAAATAAGCGTTTAGAAAAGCTTTTAAAAAATTGGCCAAATTTATTTTAAAAAAATGTATAAATTTCAAAAACAACCATCAGTCAAACAAATTCTTTCTGGGTGTAAATTAGTTTTCGTTATATATTTTCGTAGATTATTATATTCAGTAAAAGCTTTTTTAATTACTTAAAACTTTTATTGCTATGAAAGCTCATTTCCTGCAATCAACTTATTTAATCTTTTCGCGTACCGGCGAAGTTCTACTTTATGAATCTTCCCTAGATTTATTAAGTTGTACACTATCAAGTGATGAATCAACTCTGGTATTCCTTAAAAAGAAACTAGTCAGAGTGATATATTCAGCTGCGCCGATTATTATATACCCTTCACATAGTTTTATGTATGTGCATTTTTCTATATATGGGGTCGCATAAAATGTAATGAGCTGGAAAGTTTGTCAATACAATTTTTGCATATGGAATACAAAATGTTCCAATTCCATTCCTGGTTACTTCCATCCCTGAACGAAAAACAGCATAAAATCACTGTCAATATTTTCTAAATAAAATATTGCTGTCTTGATAATTATATGTTTAAAACCAATCATAGTACAAAATAAATAAATTTAAAGTAACAAGTTTGTAACGTAAATCATAAATATACATACTTTAATCGAATTAAAAAACTAAATGCCGCACAAATAAAAAAGTTTACAATGAATTAACTTTATTTCAGTTTCATATACTCGTATATTTTGCACATGAAATTCTTTGCTTTTTTCTTACTTCTATATTTATCAGATGATATTCAGAACATTTGTGATATAAAATAGTGTTAGATTTCAAATTATTATTTGAAGATGAAACACAAGAATACAGCAGTATTCAGCTAAACTGAATCTTATATGCTCTTCATCACTTAACATGGATTCAAATCCCATTGCTGATATTTAATTTCAATTTTTATGGTGTAGATCGTGATATCTCAGTCTTCGAAAGGCTTCGGAAAATCAATTTTACCTGCATATATGAATATCGTTAGTTTTGAGGTCACTATACGTTGTCAGGTTGCCAATTAATCTTGAGAAAAATTTAATTGGAATAATAAAACAATATATGAAAATTTTTTGAGTAAAACCTTTGAAGACAATGACCAACTCGCTTATACAAATCTACTGTACAACCAGTACCAAGGCTTATTATGGCTTTCGAATACTACATGACTTTTTTAAATTCATCTAATACAGGGTGTCCGCCGGGAAGGTATACTACTCGCAGTAATTTCATTGTAATCCTGGCTGTATGCAATGTGGCACCGTATGAATAATTTGAGGGTTTTCCATTGCCCAGAACCTATCAATTCAATTCATATCAATTCAAATGACAATGTGCCTCGTCACTCATTATGATTTTTTCATGAAAATCGGGGTTGTCATGGGCGAGCTGTAACGTCCTTTAAAACACGTTGGTTTATCGAATATTTTTCCATAATAAATTTGCCACGTGTCTATTTCATGACTGTCAAATATGAACTGTCAAGACTACTCGTAATGTTTACCAAAATGGCGGCAAAAATAAGTAGTATCCCTTCCCGCCGCACACTCTGTATATTAAGAAAAAAAAGTGACAGTTGTTTTTTTTAGATTTGATATATTTATCTTATTAAAAAAAAATACAAAAAACGAAAATATATTTACGATGCCATTAATATTTTGATATAAACGTGTAGATATCTATTATTTTTTATTTATAAACTTGAGTGAAAGTCATTTTATAGAAAAATTTGATTAAAAAACATTTTTAGGACAAATCTGTAAGTATGTATGTATGTATCAGTATGTATAAATAATATTTTTACAATATAATGAATATATGTATTTACTCGTATATTAGAAGAGAACACATATGTATATATGAGTATTTTGTAATACAATAATTATTATATATTATATTCTCCGAATTTTATGTTTGAAAAAGTGGCGGATTAAACAAAACTATAGGCCTGAATCAATGAACTGCAATCATATAAATTAGCATAACCTACAAGACACAAATAATTTTTATTTAAATTTATTAATATTTTTATATTATTACGAATAAACGTAATTATTATTTGAACTTATATTGATGTACATATGAAAATTAATATTATCAGGCTCAAGTTCAGTTTTATTGAATTAATGAAAATTCAAATTACTAAGAGTTTTTATGTTGAAAAACATTAGTACATATATGCAATCAGATTCAAGGCCGCTACACCTCTCATCAGCATTCATTCATTCCATTTTTACAATTTTTTTTACGTAAAGTGGATACCAATTGCGAATGAATATCAACTATTTAACCAAGTGTTTTTCAACATAAAAACTCTTAGTAATTTGAATTTTCATTAATTCGATAAAACTGAACTTGAGCCTAAATATATTGTTGTATAAATTAAATTTTAGAAATTGAAATGATAATAGTTTCTTATGAGTGCCGCAATGCAATGCTATTCCGTTATTTCGGAAATTTTCGGTTCGATTCCTGCCAGTGAACTTGATTGATTTGATTACGTTTAATTACATTGAGTAAACTCTGTATGTCTTCAAATGCTGTTTCCACATGACGGTAGATTGATTGAATGTAAGATTTGTTGGAAAAGCACTGTTTTTATTTAGTGATTTTTATATAAGTTTTACACTCAATTCATTCGTCCGTAGTGTGGAAACAGCGCCTTTTGAAGACATACATTTTTGACGATACACTTCTAATATATAAAATTGCGTTGCTATAGAAATTTTTCAGGGGTTATAAATGTGTTTTTAAAATACAAGAATAAACTCGGTACGTCCATGTAATAAAACTTAAATTTACTCGTCTCCGTTTATTAAAAAACTTATTTAAATAAGATATAAATTTATTCATGTATAATTGACATATGGACTCTCTGAACATGGTACAGAAGAATTTATTTGCATACATTGAACAGGTAACCTGGTAATATATTTTTTTAAATTCTATAGTAACTTAAAAGTTTAATTTCTTATATTTCATTTAATCCCTTGTAAATTATTCGATTTTTAATTGCTCTTATGATTGTTGGCCCTCGTAATGATTTAAAGCAAAACATATTAAGAAATAACAGACAAATTGCATAAATCCAATCAAAATAATAGACACTTAACAATATTTAAAATTTGTTGTTTCACAAAAACATTTTATTTAAATAAATAACAACAATGGCCGGGCAACTATTGGAGCCATTAAGTAGACAATCTACACTTTGAAATCGCACTCGCGTCTACAATGTGAAGACAAAATCTTAACGCTTTTTTCTTAAGTTGACTTAAAGCAGCCTGCAGTGAGGGAGCCACAACAGAAATCTTACTTGTTTGGCAAAATATACATATGTGTACTCGTATGTATATGTGTATGTACTTGCAATAAAGTTAAAACAAAACTAAAGAAAAATATTGAAATATAAAAATTAAAATAATATTTATTTATGATTTATGTTGAAATATTTATAAAGTAGTTTGAGAGTTATTTAATCGAGAAATGAAAAAAACAAACTTGTTTTGTAGTCGTATCGAAATGGTTCAATCTAAAATGTTCTGAGTACTAAATGAAAGGTACTAATTTTGCTAAATGGCAGCATAAAATGTTATACAATAATTCTTATAAAATTAAATTTATTTATTTTATCGCGAATTGAAAACTGTCAGACAAGTTTTCTTTTTATTGCGAAAGTCTTCGAAACTCTTAGTGCTTATTTTTAAGTTCTGTCAGTAAAATTTTTAAAAATTTTAATTTTAATTGCTAATAATTATCGAAATTTTTTTTCAATAGAAAATATTAAAATATTTAAATTTCTTACAAGCACTTAATAAACAGTGACAAACAAAATTTAAAACTAGATAACATAGCAAATACGAGTATTATGTTATTTTCAGTACAAAACTTTCACTCCGTATATTACTAACCAAAAATTGTTTCAATATGTAAAAATGGACTATTTAGTTGATATTCTTTCCAATTAGTATCCACTTTACATCAATTGTAAAAATTGACAAACGAACGCTGATGAGAGGTGTAACAGCCTTGAAATCGGTATACTGATTTGTTCTGCTAATCTGATTGCACATACCAATGTTTTTCAAAAATAAAAAAACTGATAGTAATTTTAATTTTCATTAATTCAATAAAACTGAACTTAGGCCTAATAATAATCTAGGCGCACGGTAGTGCGCCAGGCCAAGTTCGGCCACACAGTGTGTATATTTACACGAAACAATTCGAGCTGTTTTTACCCCCCTCATAACTTTGCTCCTCTTGATCATAATATAATGAAACTTGACACATAAGATCTTCCCAAAGAGGTGACCTCACAGGTTAAATTTGAAAGTTCTACCGTAAAAGCTTCCCATATTTTATTACATATTCACTCACTGACTCTTCAATACTATTGGGCACTTCCAGTATAGCTAGAGAGCTGAAACTCGGTACGCAGGTAGGTCTTGGCGAAAAATTAACCAGAAAAATCTGAAAATGGGCACTTTCGACCCTGGGGGGAATAGGGTGCCCCTTGTTTTTATGAGGCACTTTCAGTAAAGCTAGAAAGCTTAAATTTGGTACACACAAATGAGATGGAATTATACCTATCAAGAATTTAGTCTCTATTTTGATCTCAGTACTTTTACGGGCGAAATATTTTGGATAGGAACTTGGTCTTATTTTCACATTTGTGTTTTTGTGCGGATAATTTCGCATTTATACATTATTATAGTTCAAATAATAATTACGTTTATTCGTATTAATAATATAAAATATATTAACAATTAATTATATAAATTAATCTTTGTTAAAGTTTTTTTTTATTTAGCTTGGAAAAGAATTAAAAAACGTAACCAAAATTCTTTAAATATGTACTAACTTTTAGTTGAAAAAAAAACTTTCTAAAATTAAGTTAACTTTTTCAAAACTATTGAATTTTTACAAGATTTTTCACTAATTATCTGAATATATTTCTATCAGAGCAATTTTAAATGACTGTACTTTTCTGTGTCACTGTACTTCCTCATATTTACAATAACACTACTCTACTCACAAGTTATGAGAATTAATTTTGTATATGCAAAAACTAATAAGATACAACTTCTCGCTTATAATGAATGAAAAAAAAAATTCAAATCTTAGTATAAAGATTCTGTAAAAGACATTTTTTTTATGGCTGTTGGTTGTAGTTTTGCTGTTCGAAATCTCTTAAGAATAGACACAAGTTCGATTTAAAATCCACACCGTAAAAAACAAGTTTTTAACTTTATTTCTGAAAAAATAAAAGAAACGTTTTATACATATATTTTTAATTTTAACATTTTTTTTTTAACCAGCATTCAGTATAGTTTAAAGGAGTGTCAATTGACTTTATTTAAGAAAAAATAACAAAACATAAGAAGAAAGAAAAAATTTTAAATTTAATTATATTCACTGCAGACAACAGTTTTAAGCAGCAACAACAACATTATCGAAACAAAAAACTGATTTCAAGATTTCTGGTTTTATTGTATTGATTTTTCGTTACTAAGAATGAATGAATGAAGTTGATTTGCTTCAAGTAAAAAATAAAAAAAGATAATCATACTCATCCATCGTTTTGAATTTCTTAAGTTTTATTTTTTTTTTTTTTGTAATAATTGTTGTAGTTTTATTTTCTACTTTTTTTTCAATATTATTACGTTTTTTTCGTATTTTTTTTATTTAGAGGCATTTTCTGTTTTGGTGCTAAATTTTTATGAATGAAATTTTTTTCTGACAGCTTATGTGTCATGTTTTATTTATCGAGTTGTTGTTGCTGTGTTGTAATAAAATGCATAATTTTACCTTTTTTTAACATACTACAAACATGTGTATGTACATGTGCATGTATGTGTGTATTCGTATTTTGTATCTAAACATAATTAAAATAAAAGCTGTTGTTGTGGTTTTTTTGTTTGTTTGTTAAATCTGCAAAATGTAAAAACGATTTAACATAAATTAATTATTTATAACTTTGTAAAGACACTGATGGTGTTACAAAAGAAACCAAAAGTTTACACAAAAACTGCCAAACAATTTATTCTATTGAATTTCATATGAGCAGTGTTTTAATTTATTAACTCTTTAAGAAAAGATTTGAACTTACTTAACGTTTTGCAATATTAAAACAGTTCGCGTCGTTCGGCCTATCAGTTTTCTTTATTTCTAAATTTGTTTTCTATAAAGAAATGTTTCTAAAACATACATATCACCGAAATCGGAATATATATTTGCATAGAATTTGCGTTTAGGAACAACGACATACAATTAGATCTACACGATCAATTAACATTTCATTGGAGCGAATGTCAAAAAACCAATTCCTATTCTTTCAAAATTTAGTGGCAACCCTATTGAAACAAAGTCTCGATATATGTACAAATATATGTACTATATCCTACTTCCGATAAGCAATTTTTTAGAACCTAATTAACCCCGTCGGTATAAATGAACACTGATTTCTACAGTCAAATTGAACAGACAAGAGTCATCAACATTCACTTCAATTTCGTTGCCTAAAAATACTTCTTTTCATCATCTAGAAGAAGCTAAGACGCAACAAAAATTGAACACATAATTTTAACTTTTGTTTCATTAATTGTATTAAGTTGCTTCGCTACAAAATAATTATTTAATTGTTATGTGTGTCTTAATGTTTTTCTAAAACTAGTATTAAGTACATACACATATATTTTTTTAAATTAAATACAAACCAATTGAAATCTGCTTGCAAAACAATAAAAATATAAAAATGAAGAGAAAAACAATAATAAAATAACGCCTACAGACTAAAATACAGATCTTTCAAATTATTTGACTTAAAAGTGACAGCTGTCAATGACACACAATCATGCATCGGGAAAAAGAACACATAAACAATTAAATTAAAATCGATTAAGCATTAACAGAAAATTCCACACACACACACACACACAAAAACACGCACAGCAACGTGATGGTCAAACATAAACAACAGTATTTATTACAAACAAACTAAACGATCGAACATTGCAAGCGAACGAAAAAAGCCACACAGACAATCAGGCAATCAAAGAGTCAACTACTGACCCACATATGGTGGGAAAAACACACATTAACTTACTCTCTATCATGCTCTCTCTTTTAAACTGCCCACATTTTAACTGAATTTTCTTTAAATATAATTTTAAACAAAACAATTTTAAAAATTTATTTACTTGCACGCTTAACAGCAGAAATATTTGGCGCCATTTTCGTTCGTTTGTGATAATTTTCGAGTAAATTTATTAAAAATCATCGTACAAATTTTTTATAGTTTCATTACATCTTGTACACCGAGACAAAACAGAAAACAAAAACAACAAACTTTTAAAATTTAATTTTCCGTTTAATTAAATTTTACATCTTATTTTTTATTAGTTTCGAAAACCGATGGTAAAATTTTCTTTTTTCTATGAAAATCTTAAAATTTTAAAGATCAATGAAGTGATTTTTCTTTACCGCATAAAATGAAAAACGCTGAAAATATCGTTGTTGTTTGTGTATTAATTTCTGTTTTTTATTCATGATAAACTTTAAACATCATTATTAGCTTCACTTGTATTGACAGTAATTTGCATAAAATGATGATTGGTGTTGTGTGGTGTCTTTATGGTGTTTGAAGGAACACTTTCCTCTCCATCCACTACCTGAATGATATAAAATTTTTATAAGCGACAACAACAACAACAAATACCAACATTTAGTTTGAACAAAAACAAATGCCATGAAGATGAGCATCAAATTGTCAATAATTTTATGCTAAGAAAAATATTTAATGAATTTTTACGCCACATTAATGAAGTGTGTACGAGTATCAGAGTCTGAGTATGTGAGTCAGAGTTTCCCAAATGTTAACATTTATTATACAAGTAAAGAAAAGATAAGGTAATATATTGGATTATAGTTTATGGTTGCGGGAAACAAAGTATTATTGTTTTAAATGATTGCAAAATTTAATAATTTGTAATTAGCAAACGAAGTTTGTAAGTCACTGTGGCAAACACTTGCCACCAGTGACATCGCCATGTAAAGTGAAGGGCATGTTTATTGGCATGCCTACCAGCATTTTCTGGGTAGTTTGAGTTTCTGGAATATTTTGTTCCCTACTATTCGTTTCCCAAATTAGTTTCTACATTCATGCGCAAGTTTAAGTGCGCAACACTTTAAACACACTTAAGACTGTCGTCACTACAATTGGGATATAACACAAGCTATTAAGTTAAAGGAAGCATGATGCCGAATGTCTAAATTTGTACAAATTCTAAAACGTCATCTTCATATCGTACCAAAACAAACCAATATTTTATAACACATTATTATTGTCAAAAAGAAAGAAAATAATATCAGTGCGTACATATGCATGCATGTACCATAAACGATCTTCATTATGAATTAGAAGTGTTTGTGAGCATGTGTGCACATACTTTTGCTGTGAAGTGTTGAAAAATAACAAACACTCAACTTTATTAAAATCAACTTTATCTCAAATGTGGCGTCATCTCAAAAATTTGTTGTTTTAAATTATTTATTTATTTATTTATTTTCGTTTTAATTTTTATATTTTCATCACATAAATTTGATTTTTTTTTTTTTTTGCTGTGTGTTTTTTGTTTATTGGATTTTTGATCATATGCCACACAGTCAGTCTCATACAAAATAAGTTTTAAACATTTCTCTAGATATTTTGTGTTTGATATAAAAAAATAAGTTTATTGTTTTGTTGTTGCATTTGCATTTGAAGTTTACCTAATGACAGCATCTATGCGCTAAATTCACTACCGTTTAATTGTAGTTTTTACAAATCTGTGATATATATTTTTTAAGCACTATTATGATGTGTTTGAGTGTAAGAAATGAACATAATGATAATAATAGTAATGGCCTTAATAATGGGACTGTGGCAAGTTTAATGAGGGCTCTTGAAGTCAATTGTTGAAAGTGAAAATATAAAAAAAAAATAATTTAGTGTCGATTAGAAATAAGATCACAATGGAACGAAGTACGATATATGGAATGCTTCCTAGGGTGTCGTAAATGTTTACTCTATGGTTATATATTGGGAGCGTTCAGCAGAAAAACCTACTACTAAACAGTTCAGATGTAGCAGCTTTTGATTTGATTAATTTTTCTGAACGATCTGCTCACTTTTTTATCAAAAATATCAAAAAATTTTACTTTTCAATTAAAATTATTGAATTTTATTTTGTAAAAAGATTTTATAATATTTATTTTTGAATTTAAATGAATTAAAATTTAAAAATTGATTATGAAATTTGATGCAAAAGTCAAACTGAACTAAAATATCGTAATTTGATAAAATGTATCATACTTTTCCTTTGCTACCTAAAACAGTGATCGCTCAATCAACATGTTCGCTCATCGCTCAGTAATCAAAGCGTTCAGCAGATTGTTGAGCAACAGTTGTGTAGCAAACTGTGTCTGCTGAACGCACCCATTGTTTTGTGTATATAATTAATTTTAAAAATTTATAAACACCTACAGTTTAAAGATGTAATAACGTTTTAATGTTTTTTATTGGTTTTTTTAAGGTGGCGTAGCCCCTGGAACCTCATCAGCGGCCATGATCATGGAAGGGCTTGAAACCCTAGTGGCGCCATCGCATCACACATTCCTACTCACCGAATCAGCTGCTGCAGCGCATTTCAATGTTTTAAGCTTTGACACATGCCTCTTTAAGACGACCGCTCAGACGAGCCCCTCTACAGCGGTGTCTTCTGGCGCTACATATCTCACTACACCCTCCTCTTTTGGTGGAGGTCATTTGGGTTCTCAAACCCTCTTACATTACAATCTCTCCACAACCTCACCATCATCATCATCGGCAGCCGAAACAACACCAGCAAGTGCGTCAACGAACGCCTCGACCTCTCTTACCAGCATACCCACATCGAATTCAGCATTAACACGTCATTATAATACGACACGCTTGGGTTCTATTTCAGTGTCTGCTGAGACACAAAATCATCACCACCATCATCATCATCAACAACAGCAGCAGCAACAGCAACAACATCAACAACAAGAAAATTCTCCGTTACACAATAGTCCTGCAATAGCAAGTGCTGCTGTTAGTATTAATACTGCTGTGGCAACCACAACAAGTGGTCGCAATTCAGCTTCTCATTTAAGTCTCTTGAATACGACTCAACATAGTCCGGTGGGTTGCTCCAGCGTTTCATCGGTTGGCGACAGTATAGATATTAAACATTCGCACATTGAAGGTCAACAGGGAGACTTGAATACACCTGTAACGACATCCAGTGATATACCATCATTTTTTGGTCCTTCGACCGTTGTCGAACCACCGCCAATAACAGGTTAGTAGTTTCGAAAAAAAACATTAAACAAAGAACTTTTTGTTTTAAATCCTTGCAATATTTTTATTATATCTGTTTAAAGTCATGAATGCCAAAAGGGAATTACTGACTCCTAAGATTGATGTAAAATTTTTTTAAATGTAAAGGGTGCTTTTTATAGAGTGACACAAGTTTAAATCAGAATAAAACAAGGATATATAGTTTTAATATCAATGAGACGGGCTTTATTGGAAAGAAAATTTTATGAAATTAAAGTTTAAATATGATTTCTGCAATGTGGCCGCCACGGATAGCGCGTAGAAGGCGCAATCTGAACACTTTTCAACAACTTTTCGCAGCATTTGCGGCCGTATTTCCCCGATAACTCTTCGAATGTTGATTTCCATGTGTTCAATTGTTTGTGGTTTATCGACATAGACAAGTGACTTAACAAATAATCTAATGGGGTTAAATCAGACTATCTTGATGGCCAATTAATAAAAATTATTTTTTCACCAAAATTTTCTTTAAGTAAATTTAGCGCCCGCTGCACGATGAGTTTGACGAATAGAACAATTATTTTGATTAAAAATTTCGACAATTTGCATCCGTAGCTCTGGTGTAAGTCGATTCATAATGAAATTTCAAAGAAAACTAATCAAAAAGCAACTTTCAGCTGTTAAATGTGTGCTCAAATAAAGAAATAATGCCAAATCAAAGTTGTGGCACTCTATAAAAAACACCCTTACAAGATTTCATTATTTTTTTATAGCTTCACGGAACAGTGAGTGACAGTTTTGGCCAAGTTTTCGATTATTTGATTGCAAGGCCAGTCACAAAAAACCACTAAGAATTTTTCAGTTTTCGGTGTCAGTTAGCGCTATTTTGTTTTTGAACAGATAAATTGTATGAAAATCAGTTAGTTCAGAGATTTAATAACTCGAATTCTTATATTTTATTTAGGTTTATGATCGGTTGTGTTGAACAGAAATTCTTTTTTAAGTCGTAGTTGGTAAATATAAAAAAAATTATTAAATAATTAATTAGAAAAAAAGGTATTCCTCCATAGAAATTTTAAATTTTCATGCTTAAGAAGATCGTATAATATACTGCCTGTTCGCCGATATCGAAGAAGTTCTTTCTTTCGAGCAATTACATTTGAAACAAAAACAAATTCAAAAATTTTGTTTTTGTTTCAAATGTAATTGCTCGAAAGAAAGAACTTCTTCGATATCGGCGAACAGGCACATAATTTTAAAATAAATTATTATTTGTGTTTTATTAGAAAGAAAACTTCAGAATCTCGTTTTACAGATTATTTTTTTAGTACTTTGCTTAAGCTTTAAATGTATGTAAACTTGCGGTTAGACGTTCACTATTTGTTTATACTTTAAAAAGGATAAATTAAAACAAGTCGAATTATTAAATTGAACTTTCGAGATATCGTAAATTTAGCAAGTGATATGATATCTGACCGACATCATCAAACAACCTTTGAAATTATTAGTATTTATTGTGTAGTCTACATTTATAAGGAAGCATGAAGTATTCAAAAATATTTTTTAAATAAGTTCGGCGTGGCATTCCCAAACAAAGCAGTTTGAAACTTGTACATTTGTGCTAGAACTCTAAAGGGATTTTTTTCCAATAAAGTCCAGAGACTCCTGAATTTAGTATGGTACTTCCCGTGCACTGTTTTTATACTTAAATAACCAAGTCCTTAAGTAATTTCATCTCACATCCGTCATTTACTTTGAACGCCAAAATTACTCCATTAATAAGGGTTTTTATGTCGATGGTATTATCGTCGAACTGCAAGTCAAGTCAATGTTCCTTAAAAATGCCTCCTCTTATATTCCCAGTTAAGTTAATTTTTTTTTCATCTATTTCATTTTCAAGTTAAACTTTCAATAAAATTTAATTTAATGACTTTTGTTTTATTTTACGATTTCATTTAAACCACAACAAACATGCAAACTACACAATTAATTAATCATTTATTAAACATTTCCGTTCAGTGTCAATGTTTCTTATTTCAATAGCAAAAAGAAATAAAAAAAAAGCAAAAAGTACCAAACTACTACTGCCGTTTTATCAAGTTTGTACTGTGAGTAAATGATTTCTTTTTTTTAATTTATTAGAACACAAAAAATTAAAAAATAAACGCAGCAAAAAATTGTGGAAAAAAAACGCTACAAATCTTTGATAATTAAATAATATTTAGCTTCAGATATCCAGTGTAATACGAAGTATTTCTTGATGGATGTGTCGAGTAATTTTCTAATTGAATTAATGAACAAAAAATAAAGTCGAGTCTGTATAGCTGTTGTTATTGTTGTGGTTTTTATGAAAGATTCTCAAAATGATATCAACCCCATTATAATTTAAATAATTAAATGCAATAATTTTTTTTTCCTATGAATATCATCATTAAAAGATTTTAGTTTTTATATAAAACGTTGTTCGTATTATGAAAACAATAAATTTATACAATTTTATTACTAAAGCAATTGCAAAATATTGAAGTTTTAAGGTAACAAAATCCAAAATTTAACTTTGGGACAGAAGTTTGGAAAATTTTTAATAATCACCCCTATCGTGAATAATTTTCCACGTGAAATTTTTTCACTTTTCACGTATTTGCAATCGTGAACAACTCGCATGAACAAATTTTATTCAGTCCAGAATAACAACGTGAAAAATGTTCACTGAAAAAATTCCCCTTATCGTTAATAAATATTTCCCTCGGAATTTTTTCACTTCTCACATTGATATTTTCACTTTATTTTTGATGGGGAATAGAACAGAAATTATATGTATGTGTTTCTTCTTATAATTCGAATATTAAAGCTTAAAAAGTTTATTTTAATGAAAAGTTCTGATAATAAGGCACAAACTGATGTATTCCAAAAAGTAGCCGAATTATTTTACCACATAAAAGTTAGAATGCAATAAACAAACGGAGCAACCAAACTAAAGCTCTAAAACTGAATATTTAACTTTGATTTTTGAAGTTTTCTTTAAAATAAATATGTCCGTGTATATTTTTGAACAAAAAGTTGTATGATTTTTTATTTTTTGAATCTTCTTCCCTTTTTTACATTCACTAACAACTGATAGCGGGAATAATTTTTCACGGGAGATTCACGATACCATTTTTCCCTTCGAGTGGAATTAAAATTTCACGTGAACAAAAATTTCACTTCTTATTCACGATAGGGGTGAATATATTTTTCATGATTTGTTGCATGAAATAAATTTCAAAAATATACATTTGCAGTATTTTTAGAGTCTTCTAAATTTGTTTAATAAAATTTACCCATGTTTTTTTGCTCATATAGACAAAATACTTAAAAATATTAAAATTCCTCTTTCTTTTATATTTTTATTAAAAGAAGTTTTGAAATTTTAACAAGTTTGGAAGAAAACTATTTTCACCGCCAAGCCTGTGTCTTTTTCCAAAAGTCTTCTGTTGTTTTATTATACGTAAATCTAAAAAATATCTTCCCAGAAATAAATTATAGAAAAACTAATTCAATTTTTTGCAAGGAATATTTTGGATTTAATCAAAACTTTGAAAAAAAAATACAATTTATATCGGGAATCTATATTTATTGGTTTTAATGTGACATACAAACGTCAGAATAGTGCAAAATTTAACCCCGATTAGTCATCTAATCCAAAAGTACCATCATGGCCATCTCTGATTTGACTTCGTGCACATAAAGTACCATCTTGTCCTATTTTGACAGATAGTAAAAAAATACTAAAAGTTCTAATTAGTCTTTAGTTTACCCCTTAAAAAGTACACCTTAACTTCATCTGGGGACTTATGTTATCCGTCTACCAAATTTCATATAAATCCATTAAGCTATTTTCGCGTTATAGTGGAAAAACATCCAAACAAACAATCTTTCACATATTTAATAATAGTACGATGTACATATTTATACATACATATGTATGTAGATACATAAATATATAAAATAAATTTATTTTCTTATTATTTTGTTTTTTAAATTATGTTTATTTCTGGCTAAAATGATATACAATAAAAATTAAGAACATTTTTTTTTTTTTGAACACACAAACAGAAAAATATTAACAATATATATATAACTTAATAAAACTTTTATATATAATACAAAATTTTACATTTATTTATTTATATTCATAACGAAAAATTATTTGTTGTGTATGTTTGAAAAGTTTTTTTTGAAAGGCTATTTTTATGCTTTGTAATTCACAAATCTGTTTGTGAGTTTATGTATAAATAGATGAGCTTTGGAAGTTTTAAAACATAAAGGCTAAACATCTACTGATGAGTTGGTATGGCAACAAAAGAAATATATATTTAGATATTGCTAACCAGCCACAAATAAATAAAATTTAAAAAAATTTTATAAATATTTTGATATAAAAAAAAAAAAAAATCAGTGGACTTTAAACAAAACAACTTAAGTATAATTTTGAAAAAAAAAAAATTTCGGAAGAGCAAATATTCTTTAAAAAGAAGAATAAAACTGTTAATGCATGGACTTAAGGAAAAATTAAACAAAATTTGCCGATCTCGTTTTGGCTTAACAGAGATCACACAGACATTAATTTCGATGGATAGTATGGAGTTACAATTCCGAAAGTTGAGTCTTTAGAAAACGAAAAACTAAAATGTTTATTTTTTTGTAAATTAAAATTCAATGGTTGTAGTAAAGAATAAAATACTTGCATACTCTTGGGAGCGTCTGTAAAATAAGCTTTTTATGTGAATAACTAAGCTTAAAGTGAGCTTAGCATGGATAAACGCCTATACGAGTAGCTATTGTTATAAAAAAACTTTATCACTATAAAATCGATATATGTACAAACGAAACGGAATCTGAAGAATGTAAATCAAAAACGATCGGAATTAAATAATTAATATCATGCCGATCGAAATATGTGACTTGCCCGTATGTTGAGTTTTATTTTTTTTGCTTTTCGATACATTTGAAATGAGCTGCAAATTACCAATAAAAAGTTTTAAATATAAAATGTTTATGATATAAAAGTTTTGCTACTTAACATTACAGTGAACTCGCGGCAATGTGAACTTATAAAAACCAAGATTGTTCACTTTATTGAATTTGTTTACATATTCGATAGCAATAATTTTTGAAGTGAAAACTTCTATTGGCGCGGTACGGAGGTTTTGGGTAGGCTAAAATCTCAGAACTCGCGACACCGTCACGCTTTTTGACACTTGTAGTATAGTTAACAACCTACAGATAACACATAAATATTTTCCCTCAAAATGATGAGAGCGCCCTCTCTTGTTGTTGATGTTACCATATATGAGAAAAACACTCATTTTTTGGTGCACCAAAGAGGGCGCACTCTTCAATTTGAGCGAAACTGATTAAGAAGAGTACACAAAGATGGCACTCTCTTCATTATGAGCGAAAAAAAATTTAGGTTGTTAACTTCTCGGGCGCAGTTGCATTTGCGTTTACAATAAGTGGCATGGCAAAACAGCAGGTATGCGCAGTTCGACAACAAGTACAGATATCCAATAAAAACATGTATTTTGTTGGTATAAAGCACTCGCTTCATATTAAAACACACAAACAAATTTAAAGCATTTTAATACGTATGAGTACCAAACTGTAACCATTTTTTATGTACTCTTTTCAACTATATCAGTTTGTATGAAAATTTGCTATAAAGCGAGCTCAGTCAGCTGTGCTAGTAAGCTCACCTGTTCTGGTTAAATTTGTTGCATGTATTTATATAATTGTTTATATCTACGCATAATTTTTTTGGTAGTAGCACGTGTATTGTTGTAATCACAAAACGTTTTCACTTCTGTCGGCATTCCCGGAGTGCTACCCGTAGTTTTTTTTACTAGTTAAGCTTATTTAGTATAATAGAAAAATTTACAAAGAAAGACCACTACTGCGATTCACTATCCTTTTCAAACCACTATTGTTTAGTTTAAAAATTTTAACCACAAAATTAACAATTTTGGTATTTACCAACACTTTAAACCATATCTGCTTTCGGTTAAAGCCAGCTGTTTCAGTCAGCTGTTATTTTTAACTCAAGAAATTGTGGTTTATTATTATTATTATTTCTGGTGTTTTTTAATTTGTACTTAAAAGTGTTTAATGGGCTTTGATTAGGTCAAAGTAATGTATTTAATTAAAAAAGCACAATGGAATGTGCAATGTGAATAATAATATGCTGAATACAATTAATGTGAAATTTAAAGCTTTAAACAGTGGTGAAAAATTAGTTGGTGAATCACATAGTCATTAGTGTAAACTACAGTACGTGTGGTTAAAGTTAACACGTTCTAAAGTGTTAAAGGTTAGTGAATCGCACTACAGGTTCCTTAAATAATATAAAATTTATTTCAAAAATATAAATTTTCATATACGAGTACATATTCACTTTTAGTTTAATACTGAATAACAAAACTATAACGGGAGTTCATAAAAAACTGGAAAAAAATATCGTGAAGAGTTTATAAAATATTTGCATGTAACACATATCAACAAAAATTTTCGGTTCTAAATGCATGTCATGTATTATATGAGATTATTTTATTGTTGCGAGATGGTTTTATCCAAAAAAAAAAAAACGTTGTTCACTTTTAGAAGAGAGTTCATATAAGAAAACGTGTGTTCACACTAATGGATAGTTCACTATTGTGGAAGTTCACATTACCAGGAGTTCACTGTATATAGAAAGACTGATTATACAAAAATTAAATACATAATAATAATAAATAATACGAAATAATTTTAAAATTGTCTCAACTCGACTTATGAGATTATGTCAAAAGTCTGCAGAAATTTTATAAAAAGAATATTAAATCTTTTTTTTTTTTTTTAATTTATGAGAAGTCCTAAATTGTTGTTCTTGTAGGCAAACATCTAGCTAATGGCTAAAAGCAAATAAACAACATAGATTTCATTAAGAATATTTTTTGTTTATCCAAATTTTTTATTTGAAAGTTCATTTTGTTGTTACTGTTGCTATTCTATGAAATTATTTATTTGGCATTGATAAATCAGCTTTTAATCGTAGATTTTGGCAAGAAAAAACCATTTATTAGACATGACAAATACCCTCCAAAAAAATAAAAGACAAAACAATAAAATATTTTTAACTCATGCGTAATAATGGAGCATGAAGCATGCATGCATGCATGCAATGGCCATCTTAATAAGCCAAAATTATTTAAGAAGTAAATTAATAGCAACAGCCAATATTTTAATAAAATGACAAGTATAAAGTTGGTAAGACTTCTAAATAAAAAGAAATGTGGAAAATATAAAACAAATCATCTTAAAAAAATTCGGCATATTGCCATAAAGTCATTTAAGCATAATTTCAAATGCAACTTTTATTTATTTCTTATTGTCTTATTTAGAGCAGATATACATTTGCCAGTTAAAGGGTTTATGATCCTTATGCCTTTGTGTATGTCATCTTCTTAATTTGCTAATACTCGTATTTCCTAATAGCTTGCGAGTAACATTTATGGTGTATTTAAATCATCTCAAGAATTACAATCGGATATTCTTTGTAATTCAAATTCTTTGAATATTTTTGTTGGTTGTTTAATTTTAATGGTCTTTCGAAAATAATAAACAGAGTAATAAAACTAAACAAAATAAGGAACTTTCTTGGATAATTGCGATTTATGATATGATTTATAAGACTTAATTGTGCAAAATACGGTTCGAATCCCAAGAGACTTCTCGTTTTATTAAAAGGCTTTCTTCACCCCTCATACCAGACGAAATACATTCTCCCTGTAAAGAAAGAGCCTGGTCGCTGCAGCACTCTCATGGTATCAAAAGCTTCGTTTTACCTCTGATCTAGCTTTCAGTAAATACATACATATGTTCTTATAACTTTTAATAGGCGAAATTTACACAAATTTCTAAACATCGAGAAAAATTTTACAGAATTTTTGTTGAAAACGACGTTGGCGCTATGCGGCAAACATTTTGGACTCTAATTAAATAAAATGTCGCAAATATTAGTTAATTTTTCTTTTGAGTGTGAAAAATATTTTTCAAAAATCACTTCTACACAGAAACTATTGAGCCAATCAAAATTGTTGCCATACATACAAGCCGCATTACATTTGAGGTCAACATATTTTCCCTATCGATTGGCTTGAGAAAAAATTTACTGAAATCGGAATTTCATTTCACACCGCCTATTTTTAACACATTCTAACTTTCATTTCGGCAATTTATGTACTTATTTCCATTCTCCACCAGCCCTGATTACACTCCCAAACATGACGCAATTTTAAATTGCAGGATAAAAAAAAATTATATGTGTGATCAAATATGTTGTCGAACATTTTCAATGACATGGTCACTGGCTGGAGTAGAGTAATTGAACACGTCAATAGACTTGTAAACCAACTAAATAAAGTTATCATTAATATAACACAAAAGATCTTTGGGGAATAAAAGTATCGATCAAACAACAAATGCACACTGCGAAAGAAATAAATGTTGAGATTGATGTCACCTCACATCAAGGCATACATACATATAAAAAAAAAAAACAATCCATCAAGCACAATGAACAGAAACAAAAACCAGCAGCAGCAACAGTGGAACGATATGTAACACTTATAAAGAAGAATTGGAAATGCATTATTAAGTTTACAGCGCCACTAAGAAAACAAACAAACAACAACTGCCATTCCATGTTCGATACATAAACAATGCTCCTAATGCAACATCAGTTGCAAAAAAAAAAAAACTTGCGATTGCTAGTCTGAGCTGCCACTAGATGGTGAATTGTTTGTATTTGGCCAGCTGTTGTAGAGGGGCAAAGAGTGTTTAAACAGTTTAAGGTGGCAGTAAAATAGCTCCTGTTTTTTTCTTTGTTTTTTTTCTTTTTCGTTTTAAATGATGATTGGTTTTTTTGCTCTTGCCTTGTTTTATTCTTGAGAACGTAATTGATCGAACTTGAGTTTTGGAGCTGCATTAACGACCTCCCGTGTTGAGATTTCTCAGGAATTCTATATAAAACTTGGTTGGTTGTTTGGTTTATTTGCTTTCAACTATTGAACATATGCAACGTCTCGGATGTTTTTTGTCTTAATCCAAGATGTTAGTGTGCAGTCATTTGCTGAGGCACCACTTTACATTATTTTTTTTCAAAATTGTTTCACTTTTTTTTTGTCGTCCGCTTCAACTGATTTTTTGTCAATAAAACCGACATACAGTGTCACTTTGGTGGCACAAAAACTTCGCGGAATTTATTGTCATCCAATATTAAACACTTGATGTATGGATTTAAGGCAAGACATACAAAAATTAAATGTATGTATGTCTTTAAAAATTAAATGGAATTTACTAAAACAATTTTTTTTTTGGGATTGAGAGATAAGAAAACTTACTGATAAAAACAAAAATGTATAAATTAAAATTTAGCTAGACAACTAGAATTTGTTAAACTAATTCAAAGAAAAACTATTTACAATGCTTACAAATTTTCCTATTTTATCAAGAATTTTTCTTATGTAATTTTTTAGGTTCTATTGAATCTGAAGATTTGTCTTTGGAACCTCAGTCTGTAGCCAGCCCGATTCTGTGCAGCCCATTGAAGGAGGAACGTAGCACCCCGCCCACTTTGACAATTGTAAAGGAAGAAACAAGTAATAATAGTTGTACCATGTTTTCTACATCCACCACTACCACACAACAACTTAGTCAGACAGCAACACCAACGACAACAAGCACGTTAGGGACAAATAATACAAATACAACACAAAGCAATACACCTATACACCATCACCACCCCCACCACCACCATCATCACCAACAACAACAACAACAACAACAACAACAGCAACAACAAAATCATCTTACACAGCAACATCATCAACAGCAAACAGGACAACAATCACCGCAACATCTTGAATTAGAGCAACACTATCACGACCAACACCAAAACCAAATATATCAAAATCATGTACAACACCAACAACATCTGCAACAGCAGCACCAACATAATCATCACTTACAACACCAGCAACAGCAACACTACCAACAGCAGCAGCAACAACAACTACACCAAACACAAGCACAACACCAACATAACCACCATCATCACCACCACCATCACCATCCCTATCAACAGCAACAACAATCCCAGCATGCAAACAATAATAATACAAGTAGTAGTAGTAGTGGTAAGGTAACATATCGTGGCATTTTTACTACCACAGGTAATACTACCATGAGTGGTCTTAGCGCGTCCGCAGCCAATGTACAACAGCAGCAACTGCTACAGCAACAGCACCCTCAGCATCAACAACAACAGCATCATCAGCAAGAACAACAACAACATCAAACACAAATGCATTCTCCCTCTTTAACGGTATTACCTGGTCCAATGTCTCCTCCTTCCGCCGGTTTGGGCAACAGCTGGAGTCTACCCAGTCCCGACAAGACTCTATTCCAACCTCCCATGTTTAGTCTTTTGGGCCCGGCACCACAAAATACTGTGGCAACCCATCCCCATTATGCCACACAACACCAAACTACCATTCCTCCCTCTACGCCCTCGCCATCAGCTCATCAAATGCATGCAGTAGCCTATGAAGATGCACGTCATGTCGAGCTATTGGGTCTACAAATGGACTGCTCACCTATTTTACTTAAGCAAACAGCACCGCCCAGCTATGGCAGCTCTAGTACTTTTACTACATTGGCCGATATGCAACAAGCTCAAAATTCCCATGATTTGCAACAATATCGCCAGCAAATGGGAGTTTCAACACCCAAATATCAATGGTTGGATTCTCCAGCCGAGTATGCGGCAGGTAGTCAACAAACTGCCACTCTAGTTTTACCTGGGCCTTCATCATCGTCTTCTAGTACAGCTCTGGGTGGTGGCATTATACCCAAGCAGGAAACTTATGCCGATCCTGTACACACACCTACACATCATATGCAAACAACTGCCTCCGCCTCGGCAACTGGAACTCAAACCACATATTCAGTTGTCCAACTTGCTGAATATTCGCCATCCACGAGCAAGGGTCATGAGATTTTATCACAAGTCTATCAACAAAGTGCCATGCCCTTAAAGCTAGTCCCGGTTAAGCCACGTAAATATCCAAACCGTCCCAGCAAGACACCCGTACATGAGCGACCCTATGCTTGTCCGGTAGAGAATTGCGATCGACGGTTCTCTAGATCAGATGAACTCACGCGCCATATACGTATTCATACCGGTCAAAAACCATTCCAGTGTCGTATATGTATGCGTTCCTTTAGCCGCTCAGACCACCTGACTACACACATACGCACTCATACAGGTGAGAAGCCATTCTCCTGCGATATATGTGGCCGAAAATTTGCCCGTTCTGATGAAAAGAAAAGACATGCCAAGGTCCATTTGAAGCAGAGAGTGAAAAAAGAAAAATTAAGCCAACAACAGCAACAGCAACAGCAACAACAACAGCAGCAACAGCAAATGCAGTTACAACAAACAGCAGCGCAACAGCTCCACCATCAGCAACAACAGCATGTACACGCCCACCATCAGACCCATATGCTTCATTCCTCCGATATTTCCATAGTACCATCAAGTGCTACTAGTTTGTAGGTAGAGAAGAAATCATCATTGCTGGAGTCCTATAGAATAAAAAGACTGCCACCACTGATGCAGCCAGATTTAACTACAGTATGGCACTCCCCACTTTCACCTACTACGCCCCTGGATACTATGCCCACGTCAGAATTATCGCTCAAAAAAGACAAGCATAATAAACAATTTGTGTTTGAACCTGATCTCCTACTCGACTCAATATTGATGGATGCTGAGGAATCTCAACAGCAACAGGACAACAACAATGATAAATCTACAAACACCACTTCAACCAATACAAGAAGTTCTTCGTTAGAAATGAAAGAAGATTCCGAATATGAATCTTACGACAATGACGAAGAAGATTGTCAGTTTTTCGTTAGTGAATTGTTGGAGCCCAGCGAGACGAGAAATACCGTAACGGTCAAGGATAATCAAATAACGTTAGTAACTGGTGGTCTTAGTGATGGCTGTAATAATCGCGATATGGTTATATTGTTCCTAACCGAATAAGAGAAGGTAATTTAATTTAATGTCCTTTTTATCTACAATTGCTGGAAAGTGAAAGAGAGAAGCCATAAAAACAAATCAGTTAATGCTAAAAGACAATAAAACAACATTTTTACTAACTTAGTAAAATACGTACACACATACTTTATTATACATACATACATACATAAAAAAAATAAACATCTTGTTAAAACTAAGTGAAATCGAAGAAAATATGGACTTATTGAAAAATTTATATACTGACTTATTTGTTTGAAACATTATGAAAGAAAAAAAAAGTTTAAAGAATTTTTTCTGCTAAATCAAAGATATGACGTTGTAACAAATGTTACTATTTCAATAATAATTAGCATAAATATGTTGATTAAGCCTCAAAATAGAGGCGTTATAGTACAAAAAACTCCTCCCACTTTTTATTTATTTTTTTTTTTTTTTGCATTTACATATAACGGTGTTTTTGTTTGTTTTCATAAAAAGCAGTTAACAGATCGCATACTATTACACGAAAGACAAAGAAAAAGAAAGATAGAAAGAAATACAAGTTTTGAACGAAGTTGTAGTTGCATGTTGTGGTTGCTGGCTGCTAGTATTATTATTATTAGTATTTAGCTGGCGCCATTAATATTTTGTATTATATATTGTCTTATCGTATAAATTAAAAGAAGTTTTTTGATAAAATTTCAAAAATTCAAACATAGAAAATTTTAACGATGGTCAAACAAAAAGTGTGAGTAGAAATTATAAATTTGAATTTTTAGTACAACTGCAACAAATTTCAAATGAGCAGAAAAAATTAAAGTAACGGACAAATGGGTAAAGTATAAAATTTGCATGAGAATCACTCGAAAAACTGAGTGATTTTCATAAAAAATTTATACTCAAATCATTCGTCGCCTTTGAGTTTTAAGGCTATTCTTCAACAAATTACCTGCTACAGTGGCTGAAAGTTAAAAGTTTATTGGATATATGAAAGAAATTGATTTAATATTTAACAACTTCTAATTAAGCTGTAATCCAACACAGTAAATTTTTTCCATATACATCCATATCGCAGTTGATCAACAAGAGGGTATTAACTCAAAATTTTAGAATTTTCAGTAGAGGTGCAAAACTGTTTCTGGTTACATTTTAAGAGAATTTGAAAAACCGAATACATCATTAGTAAGTAAATTCCATTAGAAAATATATTTACATTTTTTTTCCCTAAAATTTTTGGAGTTAATACCATTTTTCTGAAATATTTTTTTTTTTGTATTATTTTGAGTTGTGACGCTTTAGTTGAAATTTTAATAAAGTTTCCAAAACTTTTTTCAACAAAACAATATCATTTCATAATAAAACCAAATTTAAGCCAAACGATTTGATTATTTTTAACTTGAATAAAGACTCAAATCAATATAATACCTACATTTTTTATGAAATTATACGATGCATTTCTAGTTTAACTTTTGTATTAACTGAAAATAATACCTTCATGTTGATATAAAGGTAGTCACTACACAATCACGAAAATGGTCTCATATTTTTTAAAGATGAAAGAGTTTTCGGAATGCGTTGAAATTTTTACAGTAGATAGATACTGATGTTGTTAGTGGATTTCTTGCAAAAAGTGAAATTTTAAAAATTCTGAGTTAATACCCTCTTGTTGATCAGTTGCGATATGTATTTCCAAGATTTTAAAACTTTGTTTCCAATTAATCTTATCTTCAATCGAGAGCAGAAAAAATTCTTTATATGTAAATGTTGTACACGGTTAAAATTCCACAACTTGAATAAAACACTGAGCTGTATTAATGTGCCAATAATTAATTATATCAAATATAAAAAATAACATACACACAAATATACAATACAAATTTTTCAGTAGAGCCAAAAATTTAAAACAAAAATTCTATAGGATTTTAATGACGATGTTAAAAATATGCACAAAATAAATAAATTAAATTTAAATAGGTTGTAAACAAAAATTAATGAAAAATCATAAACAATTTGCTGAACTATTAAAACACAAGGAAAAACAAAAAAAAAAAAAAAAAAACAACATAAATATTTAAAAAAGCAAAAACTTTTTGAAGACATTTAGCTAAAGTAAAAACTGAAAACTAAAAATTTAACCATAACAACTGATTAACACAATAAAATATGTAAATATATTGAAATTTAAATTAAAAGAGAAATTAAATATTTAAAAATTGTTTAAAACAATATTACTCGTATATAACAAAATTAAAACAAGCTAACAATACTAAAATAGGCAAAAAAACAAAAAGAAAATTATAATAAAGGAGCCAGGAAAACTCGTAACTGGTTCCAGCGCCAGTTCTACGACGAATGTAAAAGTTGTTTATTGTGATCAGTGAAAAAAATTTATTGGTTCCGACAGCAAATTCAAAATATTCGTGTTCCGGTTTATGGGGAAGCCACTTTTCCACGTCAATCAATCCTAACATTTTTAGTAATATATGATCACCGCAGTCGTATACGCCATGAAATAATATGATTGCAAGATTTCTCAAAAGTATTTATGATAAACAAAGAAGTAACTTCATATTAATATTTTATGTAATTGGAAACCTTAATTAGTTTACGCTCAAACACTTGACGACTCCAAATGCATCATTACAATAGGATTCACGATTAGGATTCATACAAACTGCAGCATAGTTTCGTTCAAAAAAAAAAAAATGCTGACAACAATCAATATTTATATGTTCTCTAACAATGAAATACAACAAAAGTGATACAGTTGTAATTGTGATTATTTCGAAAAAAATTTGTTTTTAATTTAAAGTGATTATGTAACATTTGAAAATCATGACCCTAAATTCAAAATATCAAAATTAGATTGATTATTCGATTAACAGTTAATTGTTCAACCGGTTACTTACCGCCCTATTAACTTATCAATTTACATATGAATATCGATTTATATAAATAGTTTGAACGATTTCTTGTCGTAATCTTTACTTTTCTTTAAATATGAACAATCTAAATTTTTCCAAAAAAACCGGTTTTAAGCCCGGTTACAAAAAATCCGGTTACACATGAAGTGATCGAATCATTTACAATACGATTTTCATAACAAAAATTGCTAACAAATATACATATATTCTTGTGGTATGTTAAAATCCATGTAAAAATACACCTACAAAATAGCCAAGTCACGAACCTTTTAAAGAATGGTGGTATTCAGTGTCCGGTGCAAACGGTCTTACACAAGAGCAAATGCAAACATTCGTATTTTAAAATACAGCAACTAAATGCACAGAGTAGCCATTAGATTCCATAAAAAACTTAAGATATTTTGCATTTTCTCGCGGTAGTTGCAACAGTGGAACAGTACACATACATTCAAACAGACCAGGCTCGTTGTAAAAATTCAGCTTCCACTTAAACAGATTTGCTTCTAAGAGCCGAAAAACAAGTTTCGGGAGAGCTGATGGCTTGTGAACCGGTTACCAAAGTGCTCCCTAAAGAACAAACTAAATACCAGCTTCATTTTATTTATCATTAATATTGACTAATTTATTAATTAATTTTAAATAAATATATAAACTTATATCTCTAATACTGTGATCTCATGTGTAATAAATTATTAATAATTCTTCCTTTAAATGTAAAAATAATTTAATGTTAAATTAATAATATAACAATGAAAATAATTCTCTTTAAAACTATTATTTTTAGCCAATTATATTTTTTTGTTCTTTAATACAAATTCAACTTTAATTAATAACCTAAAAATTTATATGCTTTTAATATTTAAAAATAAGTTCAAAAAAATATTCTATTTTTTTAAAATGATTTTAGCAGAAATATTTCTAAGATTTTTTTTTCTTTTAGCAATAAAATTTAAGCAAAAAAAAAAAGAAATTATCATTCAAACAACAAATTAAGCTTAAAAAAGTTTATTTGAACAATTAAAAAAAACTTGTTGTATTTTAACATATCAGATGAAATTGAAAACGAAAATTTTTTACAAAAAAATTAAATGTATTAAACAAGGAAAAGAAAATGCTGCTTAAAGCTTAAAATAACAAAATCCCTTAATTTACTGTTAAACATTGTTTTATTATAACTTTTGCCAATGTCCTTCCATTATTCTAAATTTGTTTCGTTGATGTGATGAAATCATAATTAAAAATTTGAATTTATTTTTTTTGTTTGTTATTTTCTGTTTATATTTGTTTTATGACAAACAAAAACTGTTTTATTTTTTACACGTTTTTCATAATTTATTAATTTTTATTATTATTTCTTTATAAAATCCAACAACAGCAACAAGAAACACAAAAATATATAACAATCGATTTTTGAAAATTTTAAATTTCTGGTGTTTTATTTTTGTTATTTTTATTCCAAAAATTTTTTTGTTACAAAAATTATTAGGGCTATTCACGATTTTAAGCGGCATAAACAAATGTGTTGAATGGAAATGTAAAAAATACGCTAAAACATATGTTTATACACATACACATATACACTATAGCGTTATCTTAAATGCAAAGACATGTAAGTACACTTTTTTCTTTTCTCTTTATTTTTTTGTTTATGTGTAAAATCTTAGTTTCATATCTCTTTTCTTTTTGAAACATCATTTTATTAGCAGCTAAAGGCGTTATACTTTCTTCAGATAAAATTATTTTTATTCTTCTGCATTCTATATTGAACACCATAGCTACATACCAGCCAGCTGAAGTTGATGTTTAAGGTTTGACATTGGCTGTACACAAATACAATTTAAGTTTATGAATTAGTTTTTCTATTGTAATATCTTTCAAGAACACGCCAAATGAAAGTTTAGAAGATTCTGTGTTAAGCAACATACATATGCTTAACTGAAGTTACAATCGTAAATTTATGAGATAACTATGTTTGAACGTAAAAAGTCAGTAAAAAATTTTTTTTAATTGCATAAATTCACGTCTTTAATTAATTAATATTTTTAATATTTAACTAAATAAAAATTTCAAATTTACTTTTGTCACTGTTTGTTACATGTCCTTAATCCAGTCAGCCACATTAGTGTAATAAAATCGAGGAAAAAAGCCAAAAAAAAAAAAAATCATAATATGTTTTTCATTTATTTATTAATATGTATATTGAACAGAGGACCCTCGTACACAAAATAAGTAAATATTGCTTCAACTTACTTATACTTATACACATACCACACATTAACTACTCGTAGTCGACATTTTTGAACAGATTCTGGCTTGACTGCAACTATTAAAAAATTTCATAGTTAAAATTACAAAATACATGATGTTCGTTTTTATCTTCTTTTAATATTGCTGTATGTGTTTTTTAAATATGTATATACCTACTTATACATTCTTAGATCACATGCACAAAAAAAATTGGAATAAACAGATAAAAATACACAACATATTCAACTTCGGTCAAACAACTTCCATGTTTATATTAACTTCACCTGTATGTATCTATCTATGTATGTATGTAACGAAATCTTCCAACTCAATTCTGACCCACTGCCACTTCGATAATTTTGTCCCATTTTTCTACACAGAAAATCGATGTAGTTACTTGTCTCTTATCCTATTTTTGAGCCAATTTTTAAAATTACATTTTTGTTCGAAAGAGTTTGCCTTTAGTTTGGTCCAAAATTTGATATTTGCAAGCCGAGAAGAAATCGCGCCTTCTAATATATTCACTATGGCTCTACTCCCCCGATGATCAAAATTACGTTTTTGAATGCAAACCTTTGTGTGCAGTTAGTCCCATAATTGTTTAATTTTTTTTTAACGTCCCGCTTCCCCCTTCTTCATCTAGTCCCTTACCACGCTCTACTATGAAAATATTTAAAATCATCGTATTTGTTTTTAATTTATGGATGATTTTCAAATGTTCTTTTTGTTTCAAAGGATTTGTTTGCATTTTGGCCGCATAATGTTTTTCCGACGGACAAGTTGCCCGCCAAAATATCAATTATCACATATTCCATTTATGGACATTTTCCACATTTCTCAAGGATGGATGATAATGCAATAATCCGATAATTTTGTGCTATAGTCATAGGCAAGATCATCTAGATTAGCGGTTTCCTGCTGGAACCCCAAGCGAATTAATATTTTTAGTACGGTAATTTAAATTGTTTTACTTATTCATTTAAATTTTAAATTTATTTTTGTCCACTGGTAGTATTGGTCATAGAACTCATATATTGAATATTGAAATCAAAAAATAAAAGCTTGATGTGTTTTAACATTTTGTATTGGTAAAATTGTCATGAGGGTTCTGCAAACACTTTCGTATGGTTACTTTAACTAACAAGATTTGTTAGTTTTAATAAATTTCCGCACAGTTTACATTAGCAGTAAATTAACAACTAAAATTGCTTAGCTTAACCAACAATATATTTTATTGAGTAGAAAATAGGTTCCTTAAAAAGCCGGCGCGGTAAGCTAATAATTTTGTCACCACTTACATACATGATTTTACTTTTATAATGTGCTTCACTCCGCTGGTCACTAAAAATGGCTAGAAATTGAAATTAAAATCCATCCAGTACCAGATTAACATAAACAAAAGAAAAGTTTACTTACTCCTCGGAGGTTATTGTTCTTCCCAATAAAAACGAAAAGAAGTCTTACTTTCTACATTTGATTTACAACTTTTTAAATGTTCTGGAATGTTCAGAGCGAAACATTACAATACTAAACAATAAAACACGTACATATGTTAGTAACATGAGATCGAGAATATCCCTACTAGTTTTTTTAAATTCATAGAAAAAACATACTTTATTATTAATTAAATAAAAATTAATATACATAATATACAAATTTACATACTTATATGGTGCAGAATAAATTTATTAGAAAAATATTATAATAAAATTAGTTTATAAAATTATTACTTAACTTTTAAACACTAAATGTTTTTCCCACGAAGATCAATCAACACCTACACACACAAACACAAAAAAGTGATACAACGAAAAATATTACATCTCTTATGTATTTTAATTGAAATATAATCAGAGCTATCTGGTAAAGGTTTTCAGAACACGATCGATGATCTGAATTTGGTGTTTTTTTTTTTCAAAATAATTTACTATATGCGTCTGATAATCTCCCATCCATTGTTAAGAAAAAACACGAGTAATTTAAGATTTTACAGGACACAACTTGCCCAGCTATGATCGGTGATCGTATAACTTCTAGAGGGCATATATCTTATGCTCTTGCTCTCTACATATATTTAGAGACACATTTATTTGCATCACAAACTGTAGAGTCGTTGTACTGTACTGTGTCGTTTGTTGGTCTGAAGAGAGAAGCCTTAATCCCGCCCCAAAGTAGGTTCTACAAATTATTTTTACTCTGCAACTTTTTTTGCGCGATATAATAGTTTATATGTGAATACAGAATAGATGATTTTTCATATATTTTTAGAACTCAATCATAATTTATGGGTTTCATAAATTGCATTGAGCCAGAACTTAGAGACAGAAATAGGATAGAAAAGATAGATGTTGAAAATGTAGAAGGCTGAATTATTTTACAGCTCTTCTTTTGTGGGTTTTTTGTTAATTTTGAGATAAGTGCTGCATCGTCGCTGGTCTTGAGTAGACACATTATCTTAAGCTGTCTGTGCAGTATGTATTTTTATGAATTGTTTTACTTCGCCGATGATTCTACTAATCAACTAAGGAGGGCGTGGGTTCAAACCCTGGCCAGAGCAATTCAATCAACATCATTAATTTTTCTCTTTGTTTTTCTGTGATGAAGGCATAGCACTGGTCACTAAAATAAAATGTTCCGATAACGATTGATGCTTTTCAAGGATAATGTACACAACATCGCCCTCCTTTTTTTTTTTTTTATTTTGAAAATAAACAATATAAAATTCATTTTAAATTACGTAATTATATTTTTAAATTGGATAATTATATGTTTTATAATTTTTGTAAAACTTTAATTGGAATTTTTGTAATTATCATTCAGGGCTAATTATGCAATTGGTACTCGTATGTATATTAAAGTGAATAGAAAAAACAAAATTATCGGTCCTGTTCTGTAAACCAAATCCATATCAACAGACATTTTTCACAAAAAATTGCGTTATGAGATCACTATGAAAGTTGCCACAAAAATAATTAATCGAAATTTTAAAAATAATTCTGATGAAATACGGACGTCACTTTGAAAGGTTCATCGCTAAAATGTGATTTATATATAGAGAAAAATCCTTTAAAAGATACAAACGAGATTCTTATAATTTTCAAGAAAAAAAATTTCTTAGATTTTACGTTCTTGGCTAATATAACAGAATTCAACCATCAGCTGCAAGATAGGATAAACAAATTTAACTATTTTTCACGTTTCATCAATACAAAATAAATATTGATGTGTTAATAACGTAACTAAAATTAGTAACTTGACGAGATTAAAATGAACTTCAAAAACTATCAATAACTTTCAATAACAATATTATTGAATATATATTTTTGAAAGCTTACTAATACACCTCAGTAGCCGTTTTTAATATAATATAACTACATGATGTTAAAGAAGAAGTAACAAAAATACCGAATGATTTCGCTTTACCACTTGCGTTACGAGAAAAAATGAAGTTTATAAAATTTGATCAAACATACCATCTTCAAATGGACGGTAACGTTTATTTAGCAAGTGCAGTGGCAATAACAAATGATGCCTTTCTTTTTAGGAAACGATCAGGTAATTTATCAACCTGATATTCTTGGCAATCATTTATTATTTTTTCATAAAAAGGTTTTTTAAGCCTTAAAACTAATTCCTCCCTATCATTATTTAATATTTTTTCATACTCGCCATGACATAAGCGATAATGCCTTTCTATGAAAAATTTATAATCACGCACCACAGTGCGTTGGCACACTAAGCACTCAGCTTTACCGAAGTTATTTTCGGCAAATAAAAAAGCATTCTCCCATTCTATATTAAACATATTATTCAGTGTTGTCTAGTAACAAGCTACTACACAACCTGCTCATAGGAATTATATAAAATCTAAATGGCAACCCTGGAAAAAGAAACAAGCGACTACACAACTTACTTCCATGAATGATCCAACAAGACTAAATGATTTTATTAAATAAAAATACAAATTATCTCCTTATGCTCTCTTCATTAGTGAGAGAGCATTCGCACATGTGCGGTGTTTTGCAGATCTCTGATATAAAGCCACCCACACTCATAGTAATTAGAGAAATTTATGAAGTTGAAGAAATGCCTTGAACGGAATTGAACCTAGGACCTATGTCATAGTAAACGCCTCAACCACTTTAGACAAAGCAACCCCAAATTTTTAAAAGATTTCTTCTTTTGAACAGAATCTCGTTTTCACGGTCAATTAAAAATTTTTTGTCGCAACGCTAAACACCTCAGGTTCATATCACTAATCATTTTGCTTGTTACTTTGTCAGCTCATTTCTGCACCCACCTTGGTAATCTATTCAGGAAATATAGAGAATTCGAGTTGAGTTAACATCCCAAAGTATTCAGCTACTTTTCAATCTGATCAGTTGAGGTTTAATATAATTTTGGCTTTGTGTGGTTGTAATATATAGAATTCGAGCATACTTTTAGGCAAAAGTATAAACACAGTTGAGAGTTTTTCGCATGAAAGTATTTAGCCATAACGTTGTAAACAACAACAACAAAAAAGAGAAATAAATTACAATAATAATTATTAGATAAAATGCAGGCTCTATTGGCCATTAAAGACACAACAAAATCTAAATATAAAATATATACAAATATTTGCCGAAACTATTGAAGAATTAAATAAAAATAAAATTAAACTGAATGTAATTATTTTCTTATGTTACTCCGTATAGATCTAAATGAACTTCCGTTTAAGATCATAAAACAGGAAAATACAAAAAACTTACGTAAATTATAAAATTACACAAGCAAAATGCTTTAATTAAGCTGCAATTTTTTTCCCCTAAATACTGAAAGAATCGTTTGTAGTATTTGTTAATATCCTAAATTATATGAATTATATAAATAAAAAAATATATTTACAATTCGCTAGAGTGAGATAAATAATTAAATATCGATTAGAATATATATTTACTGCATCTTATTGAATACAATTTAATTGCAAATATTAATTTGATGTTTTTGTTTTTTGTGTTTTTAGCTTAAGAAGATGTGTATTTAAAATTAAGAAATAAATAAATTTTAAATAAATTTAGTAAATTATACTGTAGATAGAATTATTTAATAAATGTTTAATTGTTGTATCGTATTAATAAAAAAAAAATAACTAAATATTTCAATATAATTAAAAATATATATTTATTTGTTGTGGCATATCTAATTTATATGCAGCATTTCGTTGGCTGCTAATGACAACTCGTCAGTAGATCTTTACCACCATGTTCGAAATATAGATAGATTAGCTAAGCCCCAACTAATGATTAGATAAATCAGATAAACTGTTATATAATTTTGAAATACATACAAAGAAGCAAGAAGCTTAATGCTTTTATGTTACTGATTATCATAATTAAATAACAACATTCTTTCAAGGAATTGCTGCAAATTGCAATAGTACTCTCATTAAATTTTCACAATTTTATTTAATAGCAAAATTGAGCTTTTTCATTAAAAAGTTTTTAATAACATTTTATCATGCTGTGACATGTTTAAGATTTTGTATTTCAATTGATAAAAAAATACCGCTAAACAATAATCAATTCAAAAGAAGATTTTAGCTCTCTAAATCTTTAAAAATTTGTTCTGAAATAAAAATAATTTATATTAATTATAAAATTAATGGTGTTTAAAAGACCCAAACGGACTTATAGCACTTTCGAATATAACAAAATGAAATGGGTCGATTATGGGTGGCAACCGAAACTCACTTGCTGAAAATTTTCTTACGCATGGCAACTGGCAATTGAGACCTGGCAGTTTTAGTTGATATTTAATGCTTTTCTGGCAACCATAAATTTTCAGTTACCATAACAAATTTTTTTGTAAAGTAATGGGTAATTATTATATATCAGTGTTTTCAACGAAAGGAAAGACAAAGGATTTGTGTACCGTTGGCTTAATATTGAAAGGTTCTAAATCATATTTTTTTTCAAATCGGGTATTTTGCTGTTATCGATTTCATAGAGGGTAACCTATCGAAATATGATAAATACGCGATTTGAAAGTAAATAGTGAGTTAAGTCCTTTCTATATTAAGATAACTATATGGAAAATTTTATTAATATTAAATTTTTGCCAAATCTTTTTGCAATCAATGAAACAAACTTAAATTTAATTAATTGAAAATCTAAACAAATATTTACACAAAATTTTATGAACTTTCATATCAAATATTCGGAATTATCTATTTAATTCGGCTCTTATATACATAATTATCATTCATTGCGATTTAACAATTTCTTTTAAAAAAATTTCCGTGTCTATTTAATCTAACGAAATTCGCATTAAGTTAAATAAAATATTATCGTACCTCGTAAATATCTTTGTGTTTTATTGTATTTCTGAAAACAATTGTACTTAAAGTAAAATAATCAATTTACTTAGTATAATTCTAATATTCCATATACATATTCTTATAATACTTGTGAATAAATTACATCTCTATTTTTCAAATTTATTATTATTTCTGTGTTTAAGAAAAATTTACATATGTATATAAAAAATTTACAATAAAAAAGAAAAAGTTTCGAAATCGAAACTGCTACAACTTTAAAAGAAAATAAGTTTTATTTGAGTTAATTGGAAAGGTAATAAAAACTGTAAATAGTTTTTCAGGGACAGGTATTAAACAATAATCATCAAAATATACATTACAATTGAATCAAAGAATACTTTTTCAAACTATTTCTTTTTATAACTACGGCTTTCAACCTCTAACTTTTATACTTTGTTTAAGTAGCAAAATGGTTCGACGCATCGCGAGATTCGGGATTAAGCGAATCCCGAATATCCCGGGCATCCCTACTCCATACCTAAGTTTGCCGAATAAATACTTCGTTTATACTTTTTATTTCGATTCCAGTCTGGATTAACACTTAGAAAAATGATATACGCGTTGCATGTTGATATATCCAAACTTTTGTGTAAGAATTTGAGACCATCGATTGGTTCCCCTTTTACAAGTTTTAGTACTAATTAGTTGGTCTAGTGTATCGACTCCGAACTTCGCTTCATAGTAAAAGTATTTGATTCCAGGCTTTTTGGTGTTACCTTTCATTTCTTCGGCGTGTTGTAATATGCTGTGCAAAAGTACGAATCGATTTTTTTTAGATATATATCTCACTACGCTTTGATGAAGGGACTGCGTCCGCGTTATGTAACTAGCTACTTATCTGCATTCAACAGGTTTGATTCCCAATGGTTCCAATCTCTAATTGGAGCAAGTTTATCGCGAGCTCGGCTTTCATTTGTATCTGACCTCTTGTCAAATCGTATTACTCGCGATATATTTTGGATCTTTCGTAAACTCACTGTCTATTTGAATAGTGGACAGCTTCAGTGGTTATGTTATCTACAGGAATCCAATTTTCTCCACCTAATGATTGACCTAATGATTGGTGTAATACTGACAACACTAAATTATTAGTCATTTCAACTAGATTTATAGCATCACTTGGCATAAATAATAAAATTGATGACTTGTTGCTGTCTCCCCTAGAAACACCAGCAACGAGATTTATATTATAAAGCCTACCAACTACTTTCATTATCGATGTTTTGAACCAATTATGTCTCCCATTTTATGTTTTATCATTAATTATTTTTTGTTGCAGAACTTCACTGCTACCATTACTAGAGCATGAAGATATAGTACGCTCATATATATTCAGGAGCTGACTTTTTCAGTTTTATCACATTTTCTAATCCCGTTGTTAAAACCAAAAGCTTTCAAACAGACTCGATGTGTGTTTTTCGTGTTATTGCTATTTCTTAATAGTACGTTGATCAGACAAAATAAAATAATATTGTTTTTGAGCTCAATTCTTACTGGGCAATTTTGACCCAAGTATATCAAATGCGCAAGTTTTTTCATACAGACATTCTGCCATAATCTACAAGACTTCTATTTTATATATGAATAGTATTCATTAAATTAATAATTCTACTAAAGTTAAAAAAAAATCCAATGAGTATGTCTCAAAAAAAAAATAGCTATGAAACCGGTTTGGGAAATTTTGACCCATTAATACAGGACAAGGGTTAACCTAATTTTTGCTTTTTGTGTTTACATTCGTTTCATTGCGAGATTAAACTCAAGGTTTAATTCTAAATGTAGACTTTTCTCGAAGGTTTTCGGCATCTAATAGTCTCTTCCTGTATGTACTACGGGTTTCTCCAGCTTGCAAGTAAGACTATTTCTTTTATATGTAGATAAAACATTCAGATGCAAATTACGGGGATAATTACTGCTTTAGTCTGCAGCTCGTTTACTCCTACAATTGTTAGATGATCCATTCAGTGTTCTGTCAAGTGGGCATATTAATCTAAACGAAAATGTTATATATATGGAGTTATTCAGTTATAAACATATATTTTAGTTCATTGACCATTACCTGTTAGCCACAATTAAAAATTAAATAAAACCTTTAAATTGAATTATAACAAGTTTGTCTTAAGCAAATTTCACTTTGCGCTTAAAAATATATATTTGACTGTATTTTACTGTTGTTTGACATTTTTACTACAAACATAAAACACGTTATCGTACTTTGTTTAATTTCATTTCACTAAAATGTCTTTAACTTTTACACATTCCAATTAAATAGAAAACTTTATCATATAAATAACGATGCTGGTGTAAATTCTCCTTAACATTTTATTTACAAAAAAAAAAAAAAAAAAAAAAAATGTGTCGCTGGGTCAATTTAAGTTTGTCAATAAGTGCTCCATTTTATAAAGATTATTTGACTTTTAGTTTGAATATTTTATTGGTTTTTAGAAGAGATGAAAAATATAATGAAAACTGAAATTTACTTTTTTTATCTTAATGAGAGAGTATTGAAATTTTATAAAATTTTTCGATGTTGGTGGTTTTGATGCTGGTCTTTAAGCACCACCAAATTTATTTTTTAGTTTTATTTTTTGCTGGTGGAATTAAACGTACTTGGAAAAAAAAAAAGCTTAATGATCATGTCAGATAGAATTGTTGATGTGTCTCTGTTATTTTTATTATCAGGTGACCATGACTCGAGTTGCTTTTGACTCGCGATGTTGGTGGTAAATTTAAGAATTATGTGATAGAAAATTTGTTATATGAGAGTTTTCTTATTACAATAATATGAAATAATTTCTCATATTTTTGCATACATTTAAAACATTTGAGCAACTGGTGTAAGTTTTCGAAATAAACTAGTTGATCATTTCCTTTTAGCCATATTTTTCAAAAATATCTTTTATACAGTTTTAATATATTCGTTTGCAATTTGCGTTTAAATAATGAATGTGTGTCATACATATGTATGTACGTATAGTAGAAGTATTGTTTTCATAAAACTTTGTGACATAATTGATACAAATGATTTGATAAATTGTCATTATTTCCTTTTAGACACAGAGATAAAGAGACTTGCACATCATTACTATGAAACGATTAATTGTGAGTTTTTTTCTTCTATTTTTGATTTATGATTCAAAAAAGTTCATGCTCAATTACCCAGCGGTAAAACTCAGAAAACCTTCGCGCTTCAGGCCTTATCAAAGGCCTACTTAGGAATGTTTTCGTTTCAATTTACTTTCTTCTTCTAACTGCTAAAAATGACCACTTATCTTCCTATTGAGAAGGGAAAAGAAAAGGAGTAGCAGTTTTGGTTGGTTTTTTTTTTCTTGCGAAAGCAACAGCAAAAGAATTTAGGTGTCGTTATATAAGAGCACATTACAAATTCCAAATACTCAGCGAATAAATCATATATACTTACAGGTTTCTACAAAGTGTACATATATTTTTACCAACAATTCGGTCCGAAATTTCATTTTATTATTTATTTTTTTCAAGCTCTTTATTATTTGTTCATATGTTTAATGCAAATTTTACAGCAAAACTTTAAATTTAAACAAAATTATTCTCTATAAATTTCTGCCAAGATATTGAAGCATAGGACTTCGTTGATTTCTCTTAGTTTTATGATAACTTGTGCTTTGTATTCACCTGCTAATTGAAAATCAGGAATGTTAAAAGTCGTGTCTGACAGAGTATTAAGATGTATAGCATTTCCTTTGTTCATTGGACATACTTTATCTTCCTGTGGTGTATTCTTATAGTAGTTAGCCCAAAGTTCGTACGGGTCAAAGGCACTTGTGCAAATATCTGGACGCCTTATACTGTAAATGGTATCGATCCAAGTACCCCGACTTTTCTTAAAGATTTCAACTTCCAACGGATTAGGTCCCTGTCCAATTTCCTTTATGAATAGCATTTCTCCGTTAACATGCACCGTGTAATTATTGAAGTATTGAAATGACATTTTGGAGAAATCTATGTATTCTGTGATAAAATGGGTGTTAGGAAAGTTGCATTTTGAAAAGATCTCCTCATCGTCAGGCACGACGCCATAGCGATAACTCCCAACAGCTGTTAAGAAGATTTGAATAAACACGGCTGCATTCAATAAAACGTTTAGCAACAACATTTTGAATTGAGATTTCGTTTGCAACTGTGGTTTTTATACTCTCTATAAATAATTTGTTTTTGTTGTTAATTTTTTAATCACTTAAAAGTTATCGATCTAAATATATAATTTTTCTAATCTAAACATGAGCTGCTGAATGGTGTATAAATATTAAATTAATGGTTGTAAGTCGTGTAACATTGTAAGTTCTCAAATTAGAAAAACAAACAAACAGACAACAATATTGAATTTTAAATGTTGGTTTGAAGGGTCGAGCATTTGCTCTATTGTAGAGAAAAAAACAAAACACAAGCCCAATTACGATTATGGAAAATCGACAATCCGCATGTTAGTCTATCACTCTGTCTGTGTATGAAATCGGTTCACAGAAGCGACTAGAAGAGTTGGAGAATTTAGTTTCGCGCTGGTATGTAAGGATTTGACTTAAGACGATTCCCAGCAAAAATTACTGCTTCGCCGTAAGCACGGTTGTAAGGGAATATCAGGTGGCATTAGCTTACAAACCTGCTTACGTATGGCATGATATTTGTTCGCGATGTCCCACATTGGAGCATTTCGTTTTAAGTGCTTCTTTCAGAGCAGTGTATGTATGAAGTAAATTCATGGAACGAAAACAATATCAAACATTCGTACTGTCGTCTTATTATGTTCGTTACACTTCGTAAAATTTAAAATTTTAATCATTTCCTTACAATAGTGCTTTCTAGTATGCACTAGTGTAAGGCTAGTGTGTTTTTTGTTTTTGTTTCTAAATTGATTAAATAAAGTTATCAAAAATTATTACATTTTCTGCCATACATTTCTGCATTTGTTAAGATAATACATATGTGCTTAAAATGAAGCACGTTCTTAAGGCAGAAAAAGTATGTACTGCTTCCAAAAACTTGATTATTTTTTGCTGGGTTCGTATTCAGAATCAACAAAAATAAATATCGGTTCTGATATTTGTGGGTTCCTCCCAGTATTGAATCTTGAACCACCAGAATTACAAATCCAAACACTGCTGCAGCGCTACTGGGGCTTGTTAACTTGTTAACTTGTTTGTTTTAGCGTTCAAAGCCCCTTTTTGTTCACAGATGGACGTTGCCAGGAATGAAAAATTGAATATATTGTTTGAAATATGAAATTAATATATTACATACATATATACAAAAAAATCATATACAGTACAATACGCATATAAAAAAACTCGCTTATAAGAAAAACTCTGCTATAAGAAACAAATTTTTATGAAAAATTATATTCCTTCCATAGAAAATTGTACTTGTATAAGAAAGTATTCTCACGATGAAATTTTTTTCAATTTGGGGAAAAATATAAATTTTTTGATTATGTTTTACAATTTACATCTGTGAACACTGGTCCAAATGTCCAATGAAGTCGTTGGTTTTTGTGAAATCAGCCGGCTTCTTTGTTTTTTTTTTTTTTTGTACAAAATAATGTGTATTAATTTTATTTCAAATATATATCTGCATACTCCATAGGAAATTTTTTAAATTTTGTTTCTCACGCATAGAAGAAAATATCTTTCATATATGCGTGTTACATATATAAGAAAATATCTTTCTTATATGCGTGTTCTCTTTATAAGAAAGCTGGCATATAAAAAACAAAATCTGTACATTTTCAGACTTTCTTATAGATATGCGTATTGTACTCTGAATACATTTAATTTGGTGAAGGGTATATAAGATTCGTCTCAGCCGAATATAGCACTCTTCCTCGTTTTTTTTTTTTAAGTTTTTTACAGACATTTTAAAAACTGTATAAATTGTTCAGTTTTTACATGAACTTCCACGCTAGAAATATGAAATTCATGTCGATGAATGACACCGATACGATTAAATGCAACAATTAAAAGAGATGTTTCATAAAAATGTATGAAAACAAAAGATTTTAAACGAATATATTTTTCTTTATTTACAACCGGTAATTTTAGATATTTTACAATTAATAATTGATATTTATTTCATTTTAAATAATTAATGTCGAATCTATGAAAACTTTACATGGTTGTTGTTGATAAATTTTAAGTGATTAAAAAGCAACAAACGCAAATGTTTCATAAAAAGTATTTGTTTTTTACGTTTATTTAAAATTGAATCTTTAAATAAAAATTCAACTGGCAACAAGTATTCTAATCGTAAATCTATAATTGTTTAATTTTAATGAGAACCAATGTTAGACAAGAGGTTAGTTTTAACGGTTGCCTTTTAGTGTGTCACGTCTCTTGTGTTGGACTGAGATCAAAACTTGCATTGCAAGGGATCGGCAAGAGACATACTGACCAATTCCTGTTCCAGACTTTGAATTTTCTCTATTTCTCATTTCTATTGGGTCATATTACCTGAAGAATCGAGATACAATAAATCAAACATTGTTTACCATGTTCTTGTAAAAGTCCTTTGTATAAATTTGCTTGGTACTTTTCTAAGAAGCCACCCCAATAAAATTTTCATTCTATTAAAATCCGCTGAATATGGCGGTAAATTTAAGTATTTTTTCACTTGCTCAATCAAGATTCAATTATTTTACTGCTCTTGCAGAGTCAATTGAGCCATTGTCGTATGGGTAAGTCCTCAATATACGTTGTGGAAATGCACCTGTAATCCTGATGTATTTTTTTCCTTTTCATATAACAAAGTCGACATTGACATGGAAAGATTCCAGGGAGGCAGCTCTTCTTGAGGAGTCTTACTTTATTCTCTAGTTGTGCCAATAAAAATGCATCCATCGCTATTATTTTTTACACCATTTACAAAAAATCATATAAGTATTTATTGGTTTGTCATATCGTGTGTAATAGTGATGTTACGAATATCAATTTTTAGTATTCGCGAATACGAATACGAATATTATTTTTAAGGCTTAGAGCCACATAATATTTCAAATTTAATTTTAAAAAATCCATCCCTTTGCGTCAGTAACAATAAATTGAAAAAAACTGTCACACTACTTTAGGTATATTATTATTATTATTATTATGACATTGAGATGACTTTTAGATTTTAGTATTGAGGCTGGAATCTTTGAGTAGAATTCAACAACACTCTACCCTTCGTTCTACTGAGGCTTGTTAATGTGATTTGTATTATTACTTAAGAATAACCTTTTCTTTTTTCGTCCGAACTCCCTTTTTTCAGGGATGGAAGTTTCCAGAGATGGAAAGTATAATTTTTGTTTTTTGAATATGAATTGAAAAATGGGAAAATAATTAAAATATGTTGTCTAACTGAACCATCAGAAGAAAGAAAGAAATAAACGCATTTTTTCTAAAATTTAGGTATACAATAGTGATGTTACGAATAATCGCATTTGTATTCGACTATTCGCCAAGTTCAAGCAAATATTTTTCGAATATTTTGCATATACTTTTCAAACAAAAAAAAAAAAAAAAAATAAACAAAATAATACATAAAGTTTAAAAAATTACATAAAATGTACAAAAATATATTATTTTTTAATAAATTTTATTTAAAGAAAACCGTCTGTCTATACCGCAAGATAATTACCTTCTTAAAATAAAACAAACAAAATTATATATTTTGCAACTACAATTTAAAAACTGAAGTCCTGTCTGTTAAATTCGTAACTTCACCTTAGTAGAGGAACGTTAAACTAAAATAAAGTCCACGTACGAAGGTGGCTGTGCCATCTTTAAAAATATGTTCTCCTAAACAGCACTGAATTACTATTTAGAAGGGAAAACAGAGCAAGAAAAACAAAATCTGAAAGTACATGTTAATCAAACCCAAAGCATGCAGTTGTGGCGTTAAAAAGTTTTCAATCATATCATGATATCGCTCCCTATTCACAGTTTTCATTTTCAAAGAAGTAGGGTCCAATGATTCCTTCTGACCAAATTGCACACCAGACTATCACTTTTAATGGATGCAAAGGCGACTAATGAATAATTTGAGGGTTTTCCATTGCCCAAAACCGACTATTCTGTTTATTCACATATCCATGCAAAGGAAACTGTGCCTAGTCACTCATTATGATTTTTTTCATGAAAATTGGGGTTGTCATGGGCGAGCTGTAACATCCTTTAAACACGATGTTTTATCGAATATTTTTCTATAATAAATTTCCCACGTGTCTACTTCACGACTGTCAAGTATAAACTGTCAAGACTAATGTTTACAAAAATGGCGGCAAAACAAAGTAGTATACCTTCCCGGCGGACACCATGTATATAAGTAAAATAATTTAAAAATATTCAGTAGTGGTTTTCAAATTCAGCATCCCATGAAAGTGTCGGAAAAGTGTTATAACAGCATACATCACTATGGCGAAAGTAAAAAATTCGTAACTTCACCTTAGTAGAGGAACGTTAAACTAAAATAAAGTCCACGTACGAAGGTGGCTGTGCCATCTTTAAAAATATGTTCTCCTAAACAGCACTGAATTACTATTTAGAAGGGAAAACAGAGCAAGAAAAACAAAATCTGAAAGTACATGTTAATCAAACCCAAAGCATGCAGTTGTGGCGTTAAAAAGTTTTCAATCATATCATGATATCGCTCCCTATTCACAGTTTTCATTTTCAAAGAAGTAGGGTCCAATGATTCCTTCTGACCAAATTGCACACCAGACTATCACTTTTAATGGATGCAAAGGCGACTAATGAATAATTTGAGGGTTTTCCATTGCCCAAAACCGACTATTCTGTTTATTCACATATCCATGCAAAGGAAACTGTGCCTAGTCACTCATTATGATTTTTTTCATGAAAATTGGGGTTGTCATGGGCGAGCTGTAACATCCTTTAAACACGATGTTTTATCGAATATTTTTCTATAATAAATTTCCCACGTGTCTACTTCACGACTGTCAAGTATAAACTGTCAAGACTAATGTTTACAAAAATGGCGGCAAAACAAAGTAGTATACCTTCCCGGCGGACACCATGTATATAAGTAAAATAATTTAAAAATATTCAGTAGTGGTTTTCAAATTCAGCATCCCATGAAAGTGTCGGAAAAGTGTTATAACAGCATACATCACTATGGCGAAAGTAAAGTGGTGGCTCTAGATATTTCCACGGCATTTGATAAAGTGTGGTATGGAGCACTTTTCTCAAAACTTATTGCTTTTGGAGTCGGTGATGGCTTCACTAGATTTGTATCGATATGTATGTTGGGATCTTATTAAAATAATTTAAGATAAATTCAGGGATACCGCAAGGCTCCGTTCTGCCAACCACATATAATCTTTTTCAGATTTTTTTTTTTTTTTTTTTTGATAAATTTTATTATTTATTGAATCTTCAATTATAAATTGAAACATCAATAAGTTATTAAAATCTTAATCTAAAAATATTAAATATAAGTTTAGCCAATGCTAAACAAAATTTTTAATTTCAACGGTTAATTTACATATGTTGTTTTACATCTCTCGTGTACGGCTGAGAAAAAGAGTATCCCTCCTTTTCAACCGGGTGTGGCCTCTATAATTTAAAATATTGCGTCCAAGTACATTTGGGTGCACCTCAAGTTTTTTTTATATATTTTTTAGCGTTTTTTGAAAATACCGAACATCTAGATCTTTCTGAATCCGATGATTTCTGACATACCAGGGAGCTGCTGTAATTGTACGTAGAATTTTATTTTGTCGCCTTTGAATTCTTTCGACATTTGATGCTGAGGCAGTGCCCCATAACTGGATTCCATAGAACCATATTGGTTTCAGGATCGCGTTGTATAAAAGTAGTTTACAGTCTAGGCTTAGTATAGAATTTCTTCCAATAATCCAATTCATTTGGGCTGCTTTTAATTTCATTTGTGTTAACTTTGCGTCTATATGCGATTTCCATGTTAAACGACGATCAAGATGAACGCCTAGATATTTGACAACAGTGTGCTGCGGTATGGTCTCGGTGTTCATTTGTATAGGCGGGCATGTTTCATTGCGCAACGTAAAAGTTACGTGTACACATTTCTGCTCGTTAACTTTAATACGCCATTGTTTGAGCCAATTTTGCAATTTGCTCTTGTAAATTGCGGGAAGCTTCTACAGGATTTTCGTGAACGATTTTCGAATGTCCACAAACACTACTCGCTTTATCCTCCTTCCCAAAACCTAGTTTCCTAGATTTGACACCAGTGATGGAAAATGCAGTACTTTTGTACTATTTTCAAAATTTTTTCACAACAAAAATACCACAGTACCCCCACGTCAAATTTAGTACTACTTTTTTGTTTTGCTTTGTTCCCTGTTTAGAAATCTGCGTTATTTTTATATTCATTGATAACATTGGCTTCAAAACAAGAACATAAGGAATGCACGAATTCGTTATTCATGTTGCTGTTAGTATGTGATTTTTGCAAAAGTTGTTATACACTGTCATTGACATCAAGCGCGTGTACGTATGCTTGATATCAAGCACACCCAATATCTAATTTTTTTGATTTTTCATCAAGCGTCGTCGGCGCCAAACATACAAACAAATTTTTACTGTTACAACCTTAAATGCTTGATGTGATTTTGGCGAATGTATAGTGCCCTTTAATGTTATTGGTCCAATTTACACGAGATTAATTTTTAGTTCGCATAACTTTTGTTCTTTCGAAAACACACGAGACTAAATAAAATTGGCATAAAATTGTAAAAATTTACATATATGTGTGTAGTTAGTGTATTTTGCACACATTTGTTTTTTTTAATGTACATGTATTGGTTTTGTTCTGCTAATACGGGGTTGAACCTGGTTGAAAAATTATGCCAACCAAGCTGCTTTGTTTTCTTCATTTAATATTTTTTTATTATAAAATGGATTTTTAATTTTATTTTTGAATAAAAATATATGTTTCACAAAAAGTACCACAATGTTGAACAAAGTACTCTTTTTGTTGTCGGACAGTACCATTTCAATTTTTCACTTTTCCATCACTGTTTGACACTATGCACTGCATACGTAGCTTTTATCCCCTGAGTGCTGGTCCTAACTAAAAAAAAGTTCTTGAATATGAAATGTATGCTACTATTTTGAAGTTTAATATTTTTCAATTTCGTAACAAAAATTAAATTATTAAAATCTAGTTGAGACAAATTTTATTTCAGACACAATCTCATAAAATGCATTTAATGAGTTTGCAATTTGGAATAAAATTTATTAAACTAGAGAACTTAAAGCAGAGTTAAGTTCAAGCTTTAAATAAATCTGTTAATTTTGTAAGAAATTAAAATGACTTTTATTCGCACTTTTTCTGCATTACAAACTCATATAATTTTAAATATGTTGGTAAATACTTTGACTTGTTAGCATACATATATTTTTCCTCTACATTTCGTTAAGCCCTTTAGAAGTGTGCTTAAGATTTTAACGTTTGTTTCTCTTTCTTGTAGCATTTTCTGACTTGTCATTATTAAAGTGACAATAAAATTGGCACGCATGTTGTTTAAATCCAAAATAAAGCCAAAGAAAAGAGTAAACCACGGCTTAAAAAATGCAAAAACACACTGTTTAACACGGTGTTTTAACACAATGACATTTTAAGAAGGTTGTTAAAGTTTATCACAATCAACAACAAACAAGATTTTTAAATTAAAAATAGGAAAAAAATACGGAAAAAGAGTTTTTCAACCAAAAGAGAATTTTATTTATTTCATTGGCGGGAATGTGTGTAATGATTTTGTTTTGAGTTTTTTCGTCGTTCTCTTTTTTTATCATCTTTTTTTGAAATGCTCAAAAAATATTAATTCTTTTTATTTAATATCCCAGCAAAAAATGCGGCTGCGCAAAAAGCAGCTCTGTATGTGGCAGTCTCCAATTAGATGTTTTACTTTCTACTGTTGTATCTTTGCCGGAATCAAATAAACACATACACAAAAAAAGTGTTTTGTTTTCCCGTGTAGTAAAGTTGCTCAGTGGTCTCACTGAAGGACTATTTAGTGACTTAAGCTACAATTTGACTACTGATCAACACATCATCCTGATGCATCCAATTAAAAGCCGTACACATTTTTTATAACCTTCACCAAAAATGCTTACGTTTGTCACTACGTGTGTAATTTCCACAATATTTATATGCGGTACATGTAGTATATATATTTTGAATCCTTATAGATAGGGAAGGTGAATGAGCCATGACGTCTGCCCGTCTGTCTGTACGTGAAATCGATTTTCCGAAGACACTAGAAGGGCTAGAAACTTGGGTCTGGGATTGAAATGTAAGGATTTTTCTTAAGATGGTTCGTATTAAAAATCAGCAAAAATAAAATACCGGTTCTGATATTGGATTATATATACAAATAAATGAATATATATAACCCTATCTGAAATAAATTTGTAAATAAATGAGTTTCCCCAGTGTTGAATATGGAATCTTTCGATTATAATTCAAAGCACGAACCATCATGCTACTGAGGCTTGCTATGGTTATGTGTATTTTAACTTAATAATAACTTTATGTATTTTTTCGTACAAACCCCCTTTTTGTTCAGTGATGGATGAAAATATTTTAAACTGTCTGTACTTTTTGTACATATGCATTTATCGAAAAGTGTGTATGTAATTCCAGAACACAATTTAATTAATAGTTTTAATATACATGTAAATTGCATGTTTTACTTATCTAAAAGTTATATTTCTCCATTAGTGGTATTGAACATTGAATCACTTCTTTCATAACACATCGCCTTATACAACTCAGACCGTCTGAGTCAGACGCATTCGAATATTAAAATTGACAAAAAAAGGAAATAAAAACAATTTTCATTATATTATTTTTCGTTAATTTTTGGTATTGAACAGAGTGCTGCTTAAAAAGTATTTTATCCGTTTTGAGATTGATTGAAGTACATTTCGGATTGAAACTTTTGATCACAACTCGTACCTAAAATAATCCTAAAACTTAGTATGGTTTTTAGTTAATTCGTGTACAAAAATAATTTTATGTTGCCATATTTTTCAATTATTTATATATGAGCCGTTTATTTTTAAAGTGGCATAAGTCACTTTTTTTGTTAATTGCAAATGTTTTACAAATGAAAAAATGCCGTTCAATTTTATTTAGAGCTGCCATTAACTCGATTTTTTTGAAAAAGTGACTTATGCCACTTTCAAAATAAACGGCTCATATATAGCGTTTTTTTTCTTCACTTCTTATTTACATATATAACTATTTTTTTCATCGAATGACGATGCTTCATATACAAAAACAATTATTTTCAGTTTTGTTCAAGTTTGGGACATAAGGCAATATTTGCCTGACTACACTGAATAGGATGACAATATTCCATGAATCTATCAAAAATCTATACTTGTAAAAGCAGAGATTTCTCTCTCTCTCTCTCTGCAACAATTTCCTAAACCTAATTTTTAAGGAATGGATGGGTAGTGAATGACTGCGATCAAACGAAAAGGTTGTTTGACATTGATGATCTTGAGAAATCTTATTACATATTTTCTTTATTATATTGAAATTTTCCGAACATAAAATTATATTTCATTGAATTATAAAGCCACGCGTAAGTCTTGTATGGTTTACTATTTAATTTTATTGATCAGTAAATATTGAAGTATGTAGTTCATTATTTGCGGGAGTGGATTCCTTAATGAATGTGTGTAACACTTACATAATTCTGGGGTTTAATGTAAAGCCAATTATAAAAATGCATGAAGATACAAAATTCAATGTTAAAGTGGGCAATTGGATGACGCTGAGGAGATGATCAAAAGTGAATTCAATTGAAAAAACCGGGAAGCCCCGCAAAACCATATTATTCACTTTCTACTACAAATGCAGCCAACTAATGTTTTGGCATTTGGTAGATAAATTTCACCATAATTTTAATCAGGGGTGGAAATACCTTTTTAATAGTTTAAGCGCTATAAAAAATGGAATACATAAGGAGGTTATGAGTAAACTCGATGAAGAGTTTGCAAAATCATTAAAATTTGCTTTAAGAAAATTAGTCGTCCATATGGTAATTATAACAGAGAATATATTTAACAAGAATCAACAACAAAGTCTAATGAACAATGATCATAATTTCATCAGAAACGACTATCGAAAAAAATTATACACCCAAGACTATTTTCTCAATTGTAGCGAAAATATGCTGAATATTGTTCACAACCATTTCGCATTAATTCTATTATTATTATTATAATAATGTTCATTAAACTCTTAGGATTTGGAATATCCATTAGTTCATTAAAAACTGAACTTAACCTTTAACTACTAAGGTGGTGTTAAATTTCCCCCTATCTTTCTTTTTTTTTTAATCTTCTCTATGCAGTTAGGAGCTATCAATTTCATTCTCTTTGTATCTTCTGATAATCCTATTATTATTCGACTGTTTTTCACGTTCCTGACTATCGTTTAAGCGGACATATAAACGTGTTCTTGTGGGGAAATATTTCTACCCCACACCAGACTTAGCGAAATTAGTTAATATGAAATAAAATACCATTCCTCAGGATTAACGTAATTTTTTCATGGAATCATTTTGACTATTTCTACAGTTTATTGCAACTTATTTTTATAAACTATTTCAATTCAAGAAAACTAAATATCTTAGCGATCGACAGATTGCTGGAAGACGGTAACAAAATCAGCGACGTTAATGATGAAATTGCTTATCGAGATTTTTGCATTAAAGAAAATGATACTGACTGCCAAAGTTGCTTCGAGAGAATAAGTAGCATCTAAGAACCATATTCTGTAGCTCCACCTCCAGTATAGCCGACGGTTACGCTACATTTACACTAGTAGGTTAAAGCGGAAGACTACACATGTTTGTTTGTTTTGTACTAAAGGTACGGTCACATCTGGCAAACATTTGCCCAAAAAAGCGTAACCACTAAATACTAATAAAAACTCTTTAGATTTAGATACCTGTTTATTACGTTAAACAGTTTCCTACATAATTTATAGACAATGTAATACAATCTTATATTATTAGATGCTGTTTAACTTAATAAATAAATGCCTAAATCAAAAAGTTTTTTTTATGTATGTAGTCAAAATGATGATTAATTGCGTTTTTTTTTTGATTCACATCAGCAATTTACAAAAGCAAGCAATGGCACACATTTAGTAAAAAAAAATTCTTCTTGATGTGAATCCAGCATTTTTACTTTTAATATTTTTAATATTTAGTGTTAGCTCAGTATTCATTATAGAAAAGACAAAAATATGTTGTTTGAAGCGTAATCTAGCAGATCTCTAGTGTGTAAACCCTTTTAGGAACAAATTTCTTGTAGTTTTGGCAGCATATTTTTCCCGTTCATAACACTACTCTTCAATGAAAACGTCCTTTTATTCAAATTTAGTTGGAGTGGATAATACGATAAATTCAAACCCGTTTTGAAATTTTGACTATTACATACAAATGTTTTTATAGAGTTAATATTGTGTTCACCCTAGTGTATTTCATTATAAATTGTAAACAATACTTATGTCCGATTTCAAAAATGTTGTATTTTTGATTGTTTGGGGGAACATATTAAAAGGACGGAACTGTATTTAGAGCATTCCTATGAGCATTCACTAAAATCAAAGTTTTTTACATACAATTAATGCAAATTTTAGAAAAAAAATATTTTATTACAACAAACTTGAAATGTATGTAAGTATGTTTGCCAAAAGTCCTTCTCAAATTTTACATTCTTTACTGTTTTAGCTAAACTAGCTATAACATATGCTAAATGAAATGTGTTCATACATACAATATGTATGTAAATGCTTAAATAAATAAAATTTTCTAACTAATAGTTTGCATTTTTCCTTTGTTGTCCATTGATTCTATTCTGATCGCTTCAAAGTTAATTTTGTTATCATATTTCTTTCCACTTACATAAATATTGCACATACTATACATACGAGTAAATGCCTAAATCAAAAAGTTTTTCATTGGTATTTAGTGGTTACGCCTTTTTGGCCAAATGTATGCCAGATGTGACCGTACCTTAAGTCTATGTGTATGGTATACAGTAAACGCGTAATCGTGCGTTGTGCAAATAAAGAGTTTGATAAATGAAATTTCTCCAAACAGATGGATCTCCATTTTTTTTTTTCGAAAATAATTGTTGTTTTCTTTTTTATTATATATGTATGTATGTCATACCTTTGGCTGTGAAAAGGTGCCTTTTATGTATTTGATTTTGTTTTTTTATTCACTTTTTTTTTCAAGTACAAACACTGTTTTCTTAGTTTTAATAAAAGTAACTATGAAATAAGATCCTTGTTTTGTTTAACTAGTAGTGTTTTCTTATTCCAATTAAAAATATATATGTAAGTAAAAAGATTTTTTTTCTTGGAATATATTTTTTAATAAATTTACCACCACCTCAACATTCAGCCTAAATAATATTACATTTAAAAAAAAATTTAAAAAATATATAAAATATTTATTCAGCTTCGGCGGGTGCATCTTTGCTTTGTAACAGGGTCATAGTTAATTAAAATGACGTGAACAACCCTACTATAAGGAGAATCAACAAATTACGTTAATCTGAAAAGTGGACAATTGGAAAATAAAGGACTTTGAGTGTTTGTTGGAATAATAGTAATGACCAATTAGAACTGGGGGAATATCGGACTGACGAAAAACTGTTTGAAAATGTAAAAATTAAATAAAAACAAATTAAACAAATTTTTGAATTCTATTTCTGTTGAAATATTGGTTAAATACTTTTAAATACTTGATATTCTTTACCAATAAGTACCCATTTTAATAATAGCACGAACAAACGGACGCTGATGAGAGGCGTAGCGGCCTTGCAATCGGTTACCTCTTACGTTCTACTAATTTTATTGGATAGTCTAATGTTACTTAAAACGTTTAAGCTACGTTCACACTTATCAAATATGTCTTCAAAAGAAACATATCCACTAGTTTTGCTTGGTGGTTTGCTATTTAACAAAATTAAATTAATTATGCTGCAAAAAGTTATTTTGATATGGCCTTATCACAAAAGTTGCGAAATTAAAAGAAATTCAATTTTAGTTTGTTAGTTGCTCACGTTTTATTTTTTCGCAGTGAACGGATAAAATGTAATTTGTCGAATATGTTGCACAATATTGATTAGTTCACTTGGAATATATAACATTTAAAATGTGGTGTATATCTGGCGATTTGTAGCTATTTGCTTTTAAGTAAAATACATTGTTGCTTAGATGCCAAAAATATAAGATATAATGCCTATTTTCTTTTTTTCGCAGCTTTTTTAAAATGTTTCTAGAAACTTTTCATATAATTTTTTTTTTTCAAAAAGCCAGATTACTACTCTTGCAAAAACTTTTCACAAACTTTCCACGCAATTTTTATACATGCATTTTAACAGAATTCCGTTTGAAATACCCAACACAATACCGGGTTTAAGTAAAAAACTACTTTTGAGTTTTAATTAATAATTGGCGTTTAAGTTAAGATTTGAAATGCGGTGTATTTAAAAACTTCTAGTAGAACTATTGACAAAATGTATTTTGCAGAATATTATATTAAGAAAAACTTTTGCTGGGTTTTCGGTTTAGTGTTGCACAAAATTCATGCGTTTATACTTAATTTATATAACGACAAAAGAAGGTCAAAATGTTTTACTAATTCATGTTTTCGTTTGTTGATTGTAGTCTGTACACAGATATTTACCTTGATAACCACACCATGAGCTTATGAACTTAAACACTTGCTTTAACGTATGTATACATTATTTTTGAGCAATTTTAACATTTATTTTCTTCTGTATCAGAAAAGTCTCTTTTATTCTGAGTTCTTCGTGTTCGCAGACATTCAAATGGTCAATCTGCAAATTCCCAAACTAAAAGACTAAGTTTTATTAGCAAACATCTGTGGAAAAATTAATATGTTTATTGCAATTAAAAATCTATAAAAATATTTATGTCACACTTTTAGAATCATTTAATTCGTTTAATGATCCACAGGAATTTCAAATAAAAAATATAATACCTGCAAATAAAAGTAGAGAAAAAATGCAGCAATAAAAATGTCAATAAATTTGTATAAATTATAGAGTTTGTTCCTGCATGTAGTTTAATTTTCTTACTCAGGTTTGCTGGTCTTTTCAAGGCTTTTCACGCAGTCTTACCGTAATAAAATAATGTTGACATATTTTTAACTCAAAAATGTATAGACCAAAATCAACTACTAAAATTTTATTGCAATATTACTTTGTTTCAATTCTAATTTTAATTTGCACAATAAAACAAAATTGTATGGACTTGGCTCCTTTTCAGCTGAAGGAAAAAATATAAATTAAATGGTGATTCCTTTAGGCTGAATTTCGGAAAAAATTAGATTTTATTAAAATATATAAAGAAATATGAGAAAAAATTAACATACATTTAGATTTAAACATACACGGAAGAGCAGACGAGCGTTATTTTCGGTAGTCGCCATGCAATCATTATCAGATTATCAGTGTTAATTTTTTTTTAACTCTATTTCAATGTATTTGTTTTTATTGTTTCGTTTTTGAGACACAAAAAAATTCTTAATCAATAAAAATACAAAGAAAACGTTTCACGTTAGCTTGAACTGACATCATGCTGTTCCGAGACCAACCTTGGTCTCATCGTCGCAATTGTTGACCGCATAGACCTAACTGCCATTCACGTAGTTTAATATATTTTATCATTAATTAATTCTGCTGCTTCACTTGAAAGTTTATCATCACACAGAGATAACAGTTAAGTTGTGGCTACCGAATTGTGGCGGTTGCACCAACTATCATATAATTCAGTTGCTACAACTACGATTTTCGTATAGTACCACCGAATCTTCGGTTGAGACAACCGAAAAATTTTATTAACACCATTGATTCTTAAAAGGAAGCAAATCGGCATTGTTTATGCTCATTTTTATCCTGGAAGACAATTGAATTGATATTTTTATTACTTAACTAAATTAAATTATTTATTTATACATTTGAATATAAAATTTGTTTTTTGAGTAACTACTTATTGTACTATAATGGGTTATGCCAAACGAATAATCGATTGTGAGTATCAATCAAACTATATTCATTACCTATTATTCAGTTTTGCTCGCCATTTTGGCATTTAGTAGCAACAGAAGAATGCATTCGATTGACCCGACCAATATTAGAATTGTCACAACGGTATGTTGGTGACAATTTTGGTAATATGGTTATGATCATGGAATGTTGTTTAGATCCATAGAATATTGGTAGCGGTTACCGATATATAGTCTATGCAACTAATTTTCTATTGACACAACCGATTTCCAACCAATCTTTTTTCTGGGTGCAGATGTTTTCATATAAAGGAAATTAACTATTTTCTTGTAATCTTTTTTAATTACGTTTTTTAATGTTTCTTTTACACCTAATAAAATAATTATTTAATTAAAAAATAAATTATATGAACTTAACCTTAAATAATTAAAAATTTCTATGGATTAATCATAATTTATAAATATTTATTTATTAAATCCTAAGCAATTTTAACCGAGTCTACTAAAAAGTTACAAGAACTCCTTAGCTTATGCATAAAGTTTTAAAAGTAATTTGAGAATTACTGTGCTTTTTTATTATGTAATTCTCAAATGATTTTTAAATGTTGGTGCAAAACCTAAGCGGTTTCTAACTTTACGGTAAACGAATAATTTTTTTTAAGAATGAAATTAAGACAATATCTCAAATAGTGAATCAAGATTAAAAAAAATATTTATAACAGATCATTAGAATCAAGGCAAGGAATTGAACTTGGGATAACAAGATAAAAAAAGTTTAATTATTTGTAAAATCATTGAAATATGTTTGGAGAATATCATTTTTATTAAGTAAAACCTTTTAAAATTAACTAATTTATTGCTTTTGCACGAAAGTGGCAAAGCTGTCTCTTACTTCAATATTCGCATTATAATTACCAGAAATAAGCGTTCTCAAATTAAGATGTTTTTCTTATGAAAAATAAAAACATTAGCAGCTGAAGCCACACAAAAAAATGTTTAAAAATCGAATGTATGTGAGGCATTTTTATTTTCTTTAAATTGTAAGCCAAGTAATTGAGAAGAATAATAAAATGAAAATGATATCATTTATACTGGTTGTGAATGTGTTTTCTTTTTATTTATTTTTTTATCTTTAAGATACAGATGCATTAATGGTGTTTAAGTTTAAGTTCTATGAAATCAAAAGCAATAATCGTAAGCAAATTTTAATGGGCAATTTTTTATGATTTTCTTTTGGATTTGTATGAAAAACGTAATGAATATGACACATTTGATATTTAAGATACGACAAAACGTGTATAGGAACTACAAATACTTTATAATAAAATCGTATACATATATACAAAGAAACATACATACACAGACTTTTAAAACTTTAAAACTTTATTTGAAGTAACTCAGCCATATGTTAAGACATTGTTTTTATTACTTACAAAATAAAATACTAATCCAAAGCTATTAACTTTGATTTTTTATGAGATCAATGCACAAATGTCTGAGAGTTTTGAGTTTTATTTTTTTTTTTGTTTTCTTCTCCCTGTTTATTTGTAATCGATTAAATAGAAGACAAAAACACTTTATGAACGAACATTAACAAAAAAAAAGTGAATTTTTCATAAGAAAAACATTTAGAGAAAAGTAATGTAAACTTTCTTAATTACATACAAACGTTTAATTATACAAACGCATCTAAAGAGATATTTATCGGAAGCAAACTGTAGTTTTTATTCATTCGTAATTTGAAGAATATCAATAATTTTTAATCTCAAATGTTTTCTGTTATTAACCAAACGATGATGAGTATCATTTGAAAATATTTTAGGAAAATATAAACACCTGCGACATATTCATATTCAGTTATAAAAATATTATTAATTATAACTAATTTATTCAAAATTTTTAACGCCTACACTTTGTCAAGTGATTTCTCGAGTAGAAAAATGGAAACATATTTTGGGTTTAACCTAAAATTATCACTGCATTTTAATCTACATATATACAAACATAGTTATAGTATATGATATAGCGAAAATCATAAATTATATGACATTTTAACGACATTGTTCGGTTTGAATAAGATAATAATTAGTGTGCGATCCAACAACATTCATGTTGGGTGTCAAAGTTGAATAAAACCCTTTATTGTGTTGATGTTTGGCGTTCGATAAAATTTTCATCGATCACCGAACTTTCTATAAATTTGTTATGTACGAGTATGTATGTATATGTACATGTGTATGTGTGTATCACAAAACTTACAACGTAATATAAATTTTTAATTTTTTTTTTTTATGTTTCATCTTTGTTGTAAACCAATTTCAGTAAAAGTAATCGGTTTTTAACCGTGTTATTGGTTTATGAAAATTTTCAAACAGTTACTGGATCAAGAAAGCATTTATGTCAAAATAGTTAAGTGCAGACGGTTGTGAGAACTTGCATTAATTTCGAAAAAAAATTTCAGACTATTTCTAACAACCGTGTGTGTTCGAGGAACCCGCCTGCTCCCGACGGACGTTCCCTGTGTTGAAACTGGAGTAAATTGTGTAAATGAGAACGTTCATGAGAGAGTAACTTGTGTTTCTCTTCTTACCAGACTTTACCAGTATCTTTTTTCGTGCAAAATGTCAAATAAATAAAATATCTGGGGGCTACTTCTCGCATTCGCTTACGAGCGAGTTCATACTAGAACGTACGAGTTCTTGCACTTTTGAGATTCTCTTATTCGATATCTAATAAAGTGTATCGAAATCTCTAATGATAACATTCGATAGCGAGCGAGCATTCGAATGCAACCATGCAAGTTTTTACTCGGCACCAAAAAGTCATTCGAAATAAAATATAGTAGTGTACAAATACAATTTAACATTAAAAAATTAGAAAAATAAAACTAAAAAGAAAAGTGCAATTGGAAGTAATTTATTTACATTTAATATGTAAGTTCTATTTTAAACATAAGTACATACATAATTACGTACATATATAAAATAAAATAAAATATTAATTGTATTAATTTAGGTCAAAAATAAACTATAACCAAAAAAAAAATTCTCGCCAGCAGCTAACTAACAAGCTAAATGCTTCTGGACCTCCCATAAAAGATTTCAAAATGTTGCGCTAGGTAACTAAAACATGAACACATTTTCTATAAGCACAATAATTTGTTTGGCTTAAATCTACTGAATATCCAACACATTTCTCAATGAATTCGGAATCTAATTTCCAGCAACCTGCTAACCTAAATTAAAATACAATAGATTAGTGTGAATTGCTGTTAGACTCTTCCTCAGTGTACAATCTGCTGTCACAAATATAATATTTTCCATACCATTGTTTGTGTGTGTACAAGAAAATCATTAGGCCCGGCCAAAGGCCGGCTATGCAGAAAATATTCTACGTGTCGGGAAATACCATGGTGGAGAAAATCATTAAGTACGGTCGAAGAGAAACATAGTGTATAATATATATAATATATAGTGCTAAATGTATATGTATATAATAAAATTTTTATTTGAAATTAAGTTTTTTGATTGACTTTTTTTCTATAAACATATGTTTTTGTTTACAATTTATTCAGTGTTGTAAAATCATTATTATGCAGTTTTTTTCAACACGGAAACAAAAATTCGATTCGTTTCGTATCGAATAACATCATTAGGAATTCTCACACTATCGAAATTAATTTCCATTCGAATGCAATTTCGATCACGAGAGTGAGAATTAAGGCCCTGTTTGCGTTAGCGGAAATAAAATAAAAGAGCCCATAAATATATTTTTGTAAGCAGTTTTTTTTTCTGTTCATTCAAAATTAAACAATTAAATTTGGAAAAGAAAATTTTTAACTTTCAGTGTTTTATTTTTTTTAATAAAATCTTTTATTTATATTCAACTTTTCGACGTCTATTTTCGGGCATGAAATGTGGTTTATTGGGTTCCAGCAATTTTCGTAATTCATGTTTTGGAACGATATTATAAAAAAAACAATAGCATGGCAACAAAACAAACACAGTTGTCGTTAAATTTAATGAAAAAAAAAATATACATATAATATTTTTTATTTAAACTTTCGTAGTATCATTTGCTCTAAAAACTCTGAATACCGATGAGAACAAATGCTTAGGTATCTGACAATAGTGTGAACGCCTTTTAGTTTTATTGTCAGATCATTGTCAGTTCAGTTTTTTTATTTACTATTTGTAAATAATCAAACAAAATAGTATATTCTCCTTCCCTTAATAGTATGTTATACATTTCATAGTTTTTATTGTACGAGATTTGTTCAAAAGGAAATATGAATTTTGTGTTTTCGCCGGCTGTGTACATTCGATTATCGATTTTTTTTTTTTTTTTTTTTTTTTGTTAGGTTGGTACACATGTGTTAGTCATATGTTGGCATTATCAGTCCATTTGGATTAGTAGTTTGTTGTTGACAACTGTAAAGGTTAGTCACGTTTGTGTGAGTTCTTCGATTTTTGACTTTTGAAAAAAATACGAGGTTTATTTGGGATAGTATGAAAATTTTTTATATACAATAATCAGACAACAGTGTTGCCGATTTTGGCAAATAGATTTGTTATCAGACAATTGTCGGGCAACCAAATTGTTAGATTGTAAATGAGAATACGACGTTTGGTAGCAATTCTTCATCGGCAATAAATTGTCAGCACATTGTTAATAACTTTTAAGCTAAAGTTGTGCTTTATATAAATAAAAACTATAAATAAAAACTTATTCTAAGTTCATGAAAAATAAATAGTTTTTACCAGTGTAATTGAAGAATGTTTGCTTTAATGAACAATTATTTGGTGGTAACAGATATATTTAGTTGACATAAACTTTATACAATCAGGCTGGTACATCATAATGAGATATAGTCAAAATACTTTGGAAAGATCAGTATAAAATTTCTCTTGGATTTAGTTCTAAAGGATTTCTATTTAAGACGATCCCCTTGACAAACTATCTGCCGATTTCACGATGTCGAAAGAATTTTGAATTTTATTTTCATTCGTACAAATACATTTGATACAAAAACAAAATTTTAGAATTTGTTTTTGCTTTAAATGTAATAACACGAATGAAAACATATGGAAATTTTCTTTCGACATAGTGAAATAGGCCGTATTTCTACATGCATTTCTATTATCTATTAGTTTTACAATATGATAATCAAACTGATCGATTATCAACATGTGCTAGAAGATAAAAAATGATTTGTGACATTGTTGTTCAATGGATTATGGAGAGAATTAGTGTTATTTTAATTTTTAGCCTAAGCTGCAAAACAAAACAGCATTATTTTTTGAAATTCTTTACGTCACAAAAATCATCAGTGATCAAGTGCATTTTTAATTATCAAAACTCACTTGACTACGATCGACAGTACTTATTTAGACACATGATGTGCCATGTTGCCATCTTTTTACATTTTTATTTTTGCCTCGCAAACTGCAAGCAAACCCTTTCATACAAAAAAAAAAAAATTTAAAATCAGTTCCCAAGCGAAGGAGTTACGTGGGCACAAACATTAAAAAATAATCTGTTCATAAATGATGGGATTATGAGATAATCAACATTTTAGGGGAACAACTTGCTACCGATTGCGGGAAACAACTTAAAGCAACCCCTTTAAAAAACGAAAAAAAAATTGATAATCGGTTCATAAATTATATAGTTCATTTGTAATCCTCCTTCTTTTTTTAAGTCGGTTAAAAAGTATCAAAATACGAGTTACGCTCGTTATATCCATATAAAGTAAATTAAATCAGAAAGTGTCACACACCCCCATTTGCTTTTTTTTTAGAAAATTCAGATTAATTTGGGTTTTTGTTGCTTCTTTATTTTCGATGTGCACCGATTTTATCAGTTTGCTTAGTATTCAACGGCGCTAAAGACACAAAAAAAATATATAATTTTTTTTAAATTAAGCCTTTAATTAAAAATATAAAAAAATTTGATTAAATATTTAATTTACAGTCGAACTTCCATAACTCGAACTTCTCTAACTCGAATTTTCTCTAACTCGAACTAATTTGGTTGGCAGTAGCGTTAAAAGAACAAATCACATACAATTTTCCTTCCGTAACTCGAACTTCTATAAGTCAAAGTTCTCCATAACTCTAAGAAAAAACATACACATGAAGAATTTTGCTTGTTTAAATGGTTTTTTGTTTTTGCCTTAGTTATGGTTTGTTTGTTTTACTCTTTTTTGATGCTTGAGCTGGTTTGTATATTTTACATGCTATTTTTGTTTTTTTTTTTTCGGGGAATTACAAATTTGTTTCTTTTTGTTTGTGTAAGTATCAGTTCTATGCATAATTCGGGCTAGATGATAAATGTTGAAATCGATTTTATTTTATTATTATGACAACTAAACGTGTTTTAAAATGCTTATCAATTGAAGAAAAATGTAAACTTATAAAAGGGGCTGTGCACATATTACGTAACGCTCCAGGGGGAGGGGGGGGGTTTAAGATTGGTTACGGATTAGAAATTTTGCACTAAAAAATTTGTAAAAAGCGTTACGAAGGGGGGGGGGGTATAAAATCTCTGAAAACAGCGTTACGTAATATGTGCTCAGCCCCAAAGACGTCGAAGATGGATTAAAGAAAAAGGAAGCAGCTGATAAATATGGTATCCCGGCAAGCACGGTCTCAACAATTTTTAAAAATAAGGAATCAATTATCAACTCGTTTGAATCTGGATTTCGTTTATGTAGTAAAAGAGTAAGGATCCAGTAACTTATTTCAGTCAGTCACTTATATTTCAGAATATTTTAGATATTTGTAATTTTTTAATTACATATGCTTGGCTTGTTCTTTTACATTCTTAAGTATGTAGTTTTCCATTAGAGGCTATTTTAAATAAAAATATATAATACAAAAACCTTTTATTCTATTTTGACAAAAAATTCTGTAACTCGAAGTCTCCGTAAGTCGAAGTTTTTTTTTTTTGGGATAATGGTGATTCGCGTTATGGAAGTTCGACTGTATTTAATTAAATTTTTAATTGTAATAAATAATTTTAGTTAATATATGTATAAAAATTTAATTGATACTATTAATTTGTTTACTGGTGCAAATTTAATTAAATTTTTAATTGATATCACAAATTTTTTAATTGAAATCAATTTTTAGTTTTTTCTGTGCACTTCAGAAACACCACCATCTCCTCAAAAAATAAAAATAAAACTTTTTGTAAATAAAACGGCTTAGGTTTATTCGTATTTATCTTTATTCGACTGAATTTAAAATAAATTTTACGATATTTTTGAAATATTTTCTTAACAATTTTCTTCTTTGTTTTAACTAAAGTAGAATACACCTCCAAAAAAATTAGCTCATTTGGGGTATAAATTATGTCTAAAATATGGATATTTTCATAATTTAAAATTGTATGGTTTTTTAATACAAATGTGTACATGTATGTTTATGTTTATGTGTATGTAAGTATCTTTTGACTGGATATGAGATAATTTTAAAGGTAAATATCTTAGAAATCAATTGATTAAATAGCTGTAACGAATAAAGCCGCCAAAGGGGCGTAAAAATGAAACGGGCATTCAATACTTTTTAATGTAAATAAATATTTTTTTTTAAAGAAAACTGTTAAAAAACTTACTAAATAATTTATTGAAATAAATTCATATTTTTCGTTTTTATTATTTTAATTGCTACTCGTATATTATGAGAGAGTTTGTAAATAATTTAAAGTGAGATTGTCATTAAACAATGCTCAGAGTTGGCCCCCTCACTGTGGCCCGTGTCACGCCTCTTGTTTTCTTCACCATCTAATTAAAGTTTAGAATAGACCTTTTTATTATTATATTTTTAAATTGTTTGTTTGAAAAGCTTTTCAATTGAAATTAACTCATCTATTGTTTGGCTTTTGCTGTTAACGCTTAATGACACGTTTGGCAGATAGAAAATGATACATTCTTTTTGTATTTGTATTTGTTTCTACTTTGGGTGTTTTTAGCAAAAGAGCCTATAATACAAAAATAAAAACATGTTTCTCTTTTAGAATAAAAAGAAAAAAGTCAGCATGATGTCGATATGATTTTGAAAGTTTTTTTTTTTTTTTTAATTTAAGAATTGAAAAGCAAACACTTGTTGCCTGTGATTCATTTGGATGTTTCGTCCAACGTAAGAAAACATGTGTTTTCTTTTCTGACCACGAGTAGCCGGTATCACTAGCTATTTTATTAATATTAATATTTTTATGATTGCTTATTATCATCTTAATTTATTTTAATTTTCGTTAGTTGTTTTGATTACAGCGTTAAAATCGTTTAAGACAAAACATTCATTATTTTTAATTAGCGGGGATACTTTGTTGGAGTTTATTGTTATTTCATGAAATGTTGAGCTAATGATTATACGAAATAGTTTTTAAAAAACTAGGCGGTTTCTTTAAACGGATACCACTTTTGGGTCATTCAAAGACATTTACGCTCAGCGAGTGTCTTTTCGGAAATTTCTAAAACTGTTTGATTAACTTTCTTGTAATTAAATGAAAATTATTTTACGAAAAAAATGACAATCTAGTCACAATCAGTATTAAAAATATTAATAGTTGAAACAAAAGAAACCCCGTAGATAATGAAAGTAGTTTCCTTAAGATCATTTCACTAACAACTACTACATTTGACCCTTATAATTTTCAAATGAGAATAAAGTTATTAATATTTTATTGAAACGGTACGAAACTAATTTTTCTTACAGAATGTCAGCATTACTGTCTTTCTTCCAGGCAAAATAATGTTACCTTCTGCGACTCCAGTTTCTAATACGTGTCAATTTTCTACTAAACTGAATTCAGCGAAGTCGTATGCGGAAAGCGTGGCAAATACTTAAATATAATTATTTTTTCAACAACTAATTTAAAAAAATTAGCTTAAATATATGGCATAGGAGATCAGTGATGTGAACCACCCTACTATAGAGAGAAAACTAATACGATATAATTGCAAAGTATAATACTTTTAGTATAAAGGAATATGAGTATTTGTTGAATATTAGTAGTGAGCAATAAGATATGGTAAATTTCGTACTAACCAAGAACTGTTTCAATATGTAAAAATGGAATAAAAAGGATTTTTATAATTCTCGGATTCTATTTCTGTTGAAAATTTGATTAAATAATTGATATTCTTTGCCAATAAGCATCCACCTTACATTAATTTTAAAAAGGGACTAACGAACGCTGAAGAGAGGTGTAGCGGCCTTGAAATCGGTATACTGATACGTTCTGCTAATCTGATTGGAGATACTAATGTTACTCAAAATAAAAAACTCTTAGTAATTTGAATTTTCATTAATTCAATAAAAACTGAACTTAAGACTAACAATAAAAATTTCTCATTTATACATTAATATACATAAGTTCAAATAATAATTGCGTTTATTCGCAATCTATATATGTATATAAAACCGAATGTGTGTTTGTTTATTTGTTTGTTCCTTATAGGAGGCCAAACCCTTAGACCGATCTTCCTGAAATTTTCACAGTATTTAACTGGAACTCTCGGATGAATTATAGGTTATATGAAGCTTTGATTAGACAAAGGGGTGTGGCACCGCCCTATAACCCAAAAATTTTAATCGCCATATTTTGGGCATTTTTTGACCTACGTCGATGATATTTGGTACATATAGTATTGGCATAATTTAGAATACGTACCAGGAGAAAAGTGGGTGGGACCACGCCCCTTTTTAGGAAACTTAAAAATCGTAATATAGTCTTAACTACAGGACCGATCGTCATTAAATTTTCACAATAGGATATATAAATTCTTTTAATTTTATTTAAAACGAGGGGGTAGCGAAGCACACCGGGATAAGCTAGTATGTATGTATGTACTTACTTATTTACTTAAAAAAATTAATTTAATATTGAATTACTTTTTTTTTAATAAAACTTTAAAAGAATAGATATCATACATTTTTCACATTATGAAACCACAAAAAATCATCCTAGACCCATGAATGCTTTTGCAGAAATGATCAGTAAAGCATTCTTTATTTAAAAATCACATCAACTTTCACTCAGTGTCTTAATTTAAATAACAACAGGCTCTAAAACTAAACAATCGCTGTCGTACGGAAACGCACGACGTGCCACTCATTGTGTTAATTTATCTAGTGGGAAACACAGGACAAGCTACGTAACTGGTTCGCAGGCTCTTGAGCCTAAACAAAATACAAATTATAATGTAGCTGATTCCTTTTATTGATTGTGCGGGAATCACACCATTTTTTTTTTTTATTTCACTCAGTTTTAACTACTCTACTAGTGTAAATTTTGAATTTCTTAACTGGATAAAATTTCACTGGACTAAATTTTTTTTAAAAATTCTATTTATACAAACAAATGTAAAACCAGAGAATAGATGAGAAGAAAGAAAATATCTTCCAACAGTTTTCCGATATGAAAAATATGTAAATTTGTTCATAAGTAAAAAATTTAATTCTAAAAAACCAAATATTAGATCATCTTTTTGTACAAATAATTAACACTTTTAAAGAAGTCAACTGAAAATTTTACTTTTAAGAAAAAGAAAACATTATCAACACTATCATTTTGTCATCAACAAGTTCTGATCAGTAAAAGAAGCACGTATCTGTAAAACATCATCACAACAAATAAAAACAAACAAACAAACATACGGAGAAACAAACAACAAATGAAATGTCTGTCCGACATAAAGCGTTGAAAGTGAGAGGAAGAAGGTAAAATCCAACACCATCCAACAACTTGAAAAAAAAAAACAAACACAAACTTAACAACTTCACACCGAATATCAAGTGCGTGTGTCAGGATGCACAAAAACGAAAAACAGCTAGAGAGTGCACAAAAAAAAATGGTATGTTAAAATTAATTAATGGGCTCGTTCAATTAAAATTGCAACATGTTGTAAGCTGGACACAACCACAAACAAACAACAAGTTCTAAAAAACCACCACGATTTTTCGTAGTAAAAATAAAAAGGAATCCCTTCGCAAAAAATATTTCAAGTAAAAAATAAATAAATAAAAAACCGAAACAAAGTAGTCTTTTGCATTTCGTTTTGTGTTGTAGTTTTTTTCTGGACAATTAACTTGTGCAACAAGTTCTTGCAACTCTTAGGGGGACATTTACAACTGATGAGTCCATACAATAGCAGCTACAATAACAGCATTTGGATATGTATGATGCATTCATCCATTGGAATCACATTCAAAATTGTACAATATTTTTAAAACACTTAAATTAACGTAGGGGGGCTGTGTTGAAAGTTTTATGAAATGGTGATTATTTCGTAGTCTGACACGAGCGTAATACTTACAGAGTTATTTTGAAAAGTAGAAATGTATTTTATAGTTTCAAGGACACTGATATCCTGATAGGTACTGTGCTCAAAACGTATTAAAAAATTTTTGAATGTCAGTAATGTTGTTTATCTTTTTCCGTCATTATCTATAAAACCGATGTTTAACTGTGAGAAAGTGTATATCTAGAAAGTATGTTCCGTGATTTGTCATCTTCCCCACATCCCCTGATATTTTAAATAATTCTTTTTACTGCAGATGTGCCTGATTTTATTCTTTCGAATAATCGCCCAAGGAAATATTTCATTTATAATAAAATGATTAAGTCCAAATCACAAAAAGTTTTGTGCAGCTGAAGTAGGAAAATAATGGATGCAGACTGAGACAGAATCTATATAATTCGGAAATAAATCAGTCACTGCAAAAACATTTTCCGACATCACACCAGGCTTAATGATTTTCCAATCTTTTTATGTCCAATAATGGCTTCGCTGAGTAAAGAATTCTTGTCTATCCAGCCTTTTCTTGCCTTAATTGTTCTCTCCTTCAATTTTCATAAATACTGAGTTCGCTGAGTAAAAAATTTCTCTGTAGCAGGTGTTCGACAGGCTTACAAACTCCTCTCCATCTGGAAGGAAGCCAGTAATGAAAATATAATAATTAATCGCCGATACCGCTTATTGAAACGAGGAAGTCTTAAATACTGGCTAAAAGCATCTGTCAAATATAATAAGAAATCTAATAAGCGGAGCCAGATGTAAATGATGTTTTTTTATTTGCATGAGAACTACGGTTTGATAGCTGAGAATGTAAATTTTTGTTGACATTTCTGTTTAGTAACGTTTGTCAAGAAAACCGCTTCCAAATCGTATGAATTTACTTTGAAAAAATTAATTCTACAGAACATTCAATACATTCTGGGGGAAGGCATTAATTACAAATAAATACACTCTAAAACGTTCGATTTTTTTCTAAATTTGTGTTGAAAACTTCTTGATGTCTAAAACAATATCGCTTTTAGGAATAATTGCAATAAAAGCACATATTTTGTTTAAGTGGTGGCATATTAGTCTTAGATGTATATTTTTTTTTTTTTAGCAAAAATAGAAATTTTTCAATTTTTACTTCCATTAAGGAAACGGGTTTTTCCAATTAATCTAAAAGTGTTGGTAAGTTTAAATTTTACAATTTAAAAAAAGTAACTACTAGATAACTTTTTAAATTATTTTGATAAAAAAAAAACATTTATTTATTTATTGTAACACATCACTTACTTTCTAACTAACGTTCACACACAACCCTCTCAATGCAGTTTTAATAGTATTTGTGGTTGATGTAAAATGCTACATTTAATCTAGCTGTTATTGCTACAATTGTTGCTGTTGTTATTTGCATTGCTGCCACTGCTAATGGCTCTTTCTCTTTCTCTCTCTCTCTCTCTCTCTCTCTCAGCTGCTACTAATTCAAATCTAACATGTCCTCCAGGCCTAAAATGTTAAACTGATTTAGTGTTGAAGCTTAAAAAATGCAAAATCAATTTAAGCCATTTGTTTTTGTTTCCACATTTCCTTCATAGTTTTGTTGATTATTTTATTTTTGTATTCAAACTATTGAACTGGATTTTCGGCTTATTGCTGTTGATGTTTGCGTAGTTTTATAATTGCTAAAATGAAGCACAACAGAGATGTACGAGTATGCTTCTAAATTTCATTTCATGGGTGATATTTTTCGAATAGCACCAAAACCAAAGTTATGATTTTTATTTATTTTTTTTTTTAATTAGGACCAGCACTCAGGGGATGACCCCTACGTATGCAGTGCATTGTGCCGGAACTCAGGGAGAGGGATAGAGTAGACAAGATAGATGTTGAAAATTTAGAAGGCTTAACTCTCTTACAACTCTGCTTTGGGCGTTGAGGCGCTTCCGCTGTTAAGTAGATGCATTAACTTTGTTAAGCTGTGTTAGGAGGCATTTTATTAATGGTTTTACTTCGCCGATGTTTCTGCTAACCGACGAAAGAGGGCGATGTTGTGTACATTAGCTTCGATAGCATCAATCGCTGTCGGCACAGTTTTTTTAGTGACCAGTGCTATGCCTTCATCACTTAAATAGTCCGACAACAATTAATACAATGTCTCACTAATGTACATCAGAGAAATTAATAATGTTGATTGACTTGCTCTTGCCAGGGTTTGAACCAAGGCCCCATGTCAGTGTTTGCTTAGTAGTCAACGCGCTAACCCCTTCAGTCAAAACCACCCATAGTCGAACTGAATGATGTTTAAACCAAAGAAATTTTAATTACTGTGGCTTAACTTAAGTTCGTATAATTTAAATTTTAATTTAAATATATTAACTGCAATTTTTTTAAATTACTACGAACTGCTTATTATTAATACCGACGAGGTTTAGTGGCTTCTACCATAAAAGCGTTTGTTCTATTCGGCCAGTGCGGTTGAAAAATCTAAAAAAAGCGATGTTTATATATTAAATTTTTCCTTTGTTGCTAAATATGTTAACAATTTCTACCGAATATTTCTCTGATTATAAACATTTACGAACTTTAGCCTGTATAAATATTAACAAATATTATATTAAATTTAATTTTTTATGTATATATGAAAAGTAATATTATCAGGCTCAAGTTCAGTTTTAGTATCCACTTTACGAAAATTGTAAAGATGGACAATTGAACGCTGATGAGAGGTGTAGCGGCCTTTAAATCAGTACTGATAAAAAAAACTCTTAGTAATTTTTTTATTAGAAAGAAAACTCCAGAAGTATGTTATAATTGAACAGACAAAGAAAAATTTAATTACAAGAACTTAAGCTTTAATAAATAAAATTACCTTCGATTAAGCACTACACCGTTCGAATAAATATTTAGCAATAGCATTTGACTCAGCTGCACGACATTAAAATTTATATATTCGAAAATTCTTAAAATCAAACTTTTTTTACTTATGGTACATTTTTACTTTTGGTACATTTTCTTTTGGAATTTTAGTGAAATTTGGTATAGGAAAAGCATGTGACCCAAATTTAAATATGTACATACTACGTTTTAGGGGGTAAACAAGGCACAAATATGTGGTTTTGGTACTTCTTATTTTTGAACTAATATATTATAAAACTTTTATTATATAAAAATTTTTCTGTAAGCTGAAGTGAAAAAAATTGTACGTATTGTACTTTTTAAGGGATGAAATGAGACAAATTGGGAGATTTGGTTCCGTTTATTTGTGTAATAACATTTTATTATTTTTTTTTATAAATTAACAAACTCTACTTTCCGGGGGTTGAAATGAGAGAAAACTGGTACTTTTGATATTCTTTTAGTTATAGTGCTATTTTAATTTTGGTGCTTTTTTGTTCTTTGGTACATTATTTCTTGTGAAATTTTCTTCGTGGATTTGGGTGAAAATTTGAACCCACAATAAGGTAGAGGCTACAGGTTAAATGGGAACTTTTTGTTTTTTTTTTTTTTTTTTTTGCTAATATATTTTACATAGCACTTTTTGGGGGTAAAATGAGGAAAAGTTGGTACTTTTGGTACCTATTTTTTTTTCTTCAATTAATGTAGTATACAGAAAGTCATGCCTTCATTAATAATATTTTTTCAAACAAAACAAATTTCATGCACAGAGAAATTTAAAGACGGCTCGTATCCGTAATCTTAATTATCAGACAATTTTAGTTGCAGTTGATTGCAGTTGTTACTGAGTTATCTACAAAGCAAACAATAACTAAGAGCATAAGTTCGATAGCTGCTCATGGCGAGTCAGCAGCATCATGATTATATTTTTATATCTAGTAATAATCATTCGGATTACTTCCCATTTAATAGTGAATATTACTTTTTTTTGTCTTCATGGTGGCCATTGTTAGTGGCTGTAACATGTGTTTTTTTTTTTGTTAGAATATCCATACAACTATCAGTGTGTGCATTTGTATGTAAGTGTGAGTTTGTGTTGTAACTCCTATGTTTACTTAAAAAAAAGTTAAGTTGAAGTCCTTGTCCTAACGTTTAATTTAAGCCAAGTTGTGTTTAGTCAATTTACAACCTTCAACTTAATATGGCCTCTATCTATGTATATCTACCACCAGCTCAATAACATTCAAGACTACAACTATTAGACTTCAAACATTAGTACCTTGGAAAATCATAAGTTGTATTAAAACCAAACAATTTTCTTACGATTACGCTTAAATTTAGTGTAGTAAGCTTTAACATTAGCTCGTGTTATTGGTTCCCAACTAGTGAAATTTTCTTCACTTTTTTTACTCTCTAGCCTGATTTTTACTCCATAGATAATCCAAGCAACCTCTAATTTAGGTAACTATAAATTTGTACTGTAACTTTGGTACATGCAACACATGCAACAAACAACATCTATTCTTGTACTCGTATGTGTTCTTTTGGCCGTTTTCTCTTCTCATCTTTTTTGTGCAAGGAATTGAAAAATTGTTGTTACAAGTATGTTCAATTATTTTAGCATGTAAATTTGTTGTTTCTACAATGTTTTTCATGTTTATTTGTTTATGTTTATTTTTTTTTTTTTTTTTTTTTGTTTCCTTTTTCGTGGTGTCGTAGTTGAGGTGACCAGAATTTTAATAACTTGTTTTCAATTAGTCACAAATAATGTTACAAAAATGTATGGCATGTCACATGGTTTGTTCTTAAGTTTTGTTTGGTTTATTAAAACACCACCATGAACACAGTTTTTACAATTTCATGATGTTCTTTCAATTAAGACAACAATAGAAATGAATGTGTTCATATGGAAAGGAGAAAGTATTACAAAAATGTTTGACATGATAAACAGCATTATTTTAGAAACACATTTTTGCAAATCAGTAAAATCTAGAAAAATTTTTTTATTTATTGTCACATTGAAATATGAAATTACAAGATGTTGCTCTCATACTTGAGCTTTTTGATAATATGCGCCAGAAAAAAATGTCAGCGATTGACTGACTCATTTAGCAGAGATCCTTAAAATTCGTTATGAAATAAAATTAGCATATAAAAGAACAAAGTTGTTATTTAGTTTATTTATTTAATACCAATTAATTATTTATTTAAATGACACGAAATACATGGATACACACACACACACTCACGAAGTGGTGGTTCACATGATTCTCAAATAAAAACATTATACATATTTTTTTTTCGTAAAATGTCAATCATAAATTAAAAGTATAAAAAGATTGGAATGCTAAATGAGAGAATAAATATACTACATATAACGTCACATATAAAGTGTTTGGTCAAGATTTTCGTGCCACTAAAATATTTATACGAATTTATTCAAAATATTGTTAAATGTTATTTGTTGTAAACTACAGTGCATGAAATAGTTCTATGAAAAAAAAATGTCAAATGAAAATAAATTGGAAAAAATAATAAATAATAAATAAATAAAAGTAATACGATTTAAAATTTTTTATTTGCTATTCTAAATTTTATAAAGGCTCACAAAAATATCAAATCTATGCTCTATTATACGTTTTATAAGTGAATAATATTTTCAAAATAAACCTTGGGGTACACAGCAGTCTGATTCTAAAAAAAAATTAAATTTAAAACTGTAGTAGAAAGCCTTTTAATTAGCACTTGGTTAGGAAAAACCACTTGCAAAAGTTTTTTTATCACATCAGAAATATCAGCTTGACATATCGATGGCTTAATATAAGAAAGGCGGAACTCGATTTTTTTGCTTTAAGGTTGAAGGACAAATCGCAATAAAATCCGTAAATTTTAAAGTACATATAAAAATGTTTTGGTGCAATTTAAAATAAAAAAGTCAACAAATCTTATGCTTCAATTTATTTTATTTCGAAAGCATTGTGTATGTGACATTTGTCTAAAAGAATAGGCAAAACACTATTTGAAAAAATCGAGTTACGCCTTTCTTATATTAAGCCATCGATATCTAAGTTTGAATTTTTCCTAACCCAGAGGTTAGCCATTCTAGGGCCTTAGGGCTCTGACCCCCTTTTAAGCTTTAGGATCCACACTTAAAACTGAAAGTCAAAAGTACTTTCTTGAATGTCTTATAAAATTTTATTATAATCGGACTGCCCGTTTAGAGACTGCCGATTTATTTAAATTTTTTTTCAAAATCCCACACTTAGCGGAGGTTGTCCTAAAATGTCTTTCAGGTATTTCCTGAATAACTTGTTTTATTAATTTTTCATGGTGTGCGAATTATTGTTTTTCATCAATATTTTGCCATCTAACAGCATTTTATAGATATGTTACAAATTTTGTTGTTGGATTGATAAGAGTCATACCAATTTCCAATTTCAATTAAAGTTTTAATTGTATGTCTCTACTGTCGATCTTCGAGTAAAAAAATTAATATTTAGCCATATTATTTACCTTCGTCCACCGGTTTTTTTTTTAGCAGGTTGATGGAAATTAAAAATTATATTCCAGTCCACTTGGGTATAATGTGGCCCCATTGTGTTACCTGTCAGAAGGCTTAACTCTTCTACATCTCCGCTTTGCGCGTTACGTTAATTTTTTTTTAAAGCAGTGTTGAGGCAGGCGCCTCTGGTGTTTAAGTAGACGTATTAACTTTGTTAAGCTGTATAAGCAGGCATTTTATTAATTGTTTTACTTCGCTGATGTTTATGCTAACCGACAAAGGAGGGCGATGTTGTTTACATTGGCTTGGAACACCATCAATCGCTGTTGGAATAGTGATATGCCTTCATCACTCAAATAGTCCGACAACAATTAATACAATATCTCACCAATGTATGTTAGAGAAATTAATAAAGTTGATTGCTTTGCTCTGACCAGGATTTGAACCCACTGTTCGAACAATCTTTGGATTAGTAAATCCAAATTTCACATTGAATAGAGTCTATGACGGATCCATAGCGTCTACAGTAATACTCAGTTTTTGCAACTCTGATAAATATATTAATATTTCGTCGTAGAGTTTTAAATTCAGAATATCTCACAGATGTTTTAGCTATTAGAAATTTTATATTGACGGAAAACTAAGGTCACATCAGATTTTATTTTCTATTTACGTGAAATTGTCCCATGTAAAAGACGTTGAATATTGTTTTAAAACAATACAACTTAGTCTCCAACAGAGGGCATATATGCAACTCTTAAAATCAACAGTTTATGCTAACTCTACCTATGTAACACTTAATTGCATACCGACAGCTGACCCTTAGTGAATCAAACCGCTCATTTTGTAATTTGTGTTTGGACACCGTCGCTATCCACTTACACATTCCCACCGCCGCTGACTTTATTTGGCTCAAAAGCAGTGGTGGCTTAAAAAGCCACTTCTTCTGCCGTCGCCGGTGAAAGTGTATCGGCTTGGTAATTGACAACAATAAAACAACAATAAATACGAAAAGTAAAAGTGAATAATTATAATTTTTAATAAGGAAAGAGAAGAGAATGGACCGGAACGGAATAACTTTAGTAGAAACAAATTCTTTCATTTTTCAATCAGATGAGAATTTTTTGTTGGAAAAACTGAAGTATTTGAAATGTTTAAAGGAAAAATTATTAATAAAAAATTATGAAATACAATAATCGTAACAAAAATATAGGAATTTTCTTATGAATAAATTTATCAAAAAGATATCGCACCCTAAATACAAAAGGATCACAACTCAAAATACTAAAATTTACAGGAGAGACAACACACTTAACATAAAAATAGACATAACTGTATTTTTCCAGTTAAAGAAGATAGTGATGTGACAGAAATTTTTGCAGTAGTTAGAGTTGTGTACTCTGAATTAATTTATGTAAAAAGTTAGTTTTGGAAAATTTTGAGTTGTGACCCTTTTGTATTTAGGGTGCGATATAATGAAATTATTGTATTTTTTTGTTTTATTTTTTAAATTGAAAGTAAAAAATAACATAAGTATCTCTCACTTAATCATAAACCGGCTCCACACAAAATGCTTTTTATTTCATAAACATAATCTTACAACCTTGTAAGTTTATTTTCTATTCCCTCCTTCTTTAAGTGGAAAAATATATCTCTTCCTGCATTCATTTTGCTTTAAATATTCCTATAGCATCAATTGTATTTTGTCTCTACTCAAGAATTCTGATTTTTGAGTTGTGTCCGTTTATGATTTATTGTGCGATATGTAAATAATCAGTGACTTCTTTTTAGGCGTACATGTATTAATTTATCCCACTGTTCTTTATATAATATTGTCATACAAGCTATATTAAAAACATGAATATGGCCAAAATTATTTGGTTTTAGTTTTTGTGCATTCCCGTATTCATTAAGCTCCAACCACTTGTTTTTTATTCCTTTAATTTTCTCAATCTTTCTTCGTTTCGTTTAAAGGCGAACGTCTTTATATTTGCTCTTAAGAGACATGTTGTCATCAGATTGAAAGTTTTTTTATGTTTTCCAAACAAAACAGTACTGAAGACACAAACTTCTTATATTTTTAAAAAAGTATTTGAAATTCCTTCCTTAAGTTGCCGACACGCTGTCTGTCACGCTATATTATCAATCACGTAGAATCATTTTTGTTACAATTTTTAAACGAATTTCCTTTTAATTCATTGTGTTGAGTGAATGACAAATGAAAAAAAAATAAAACGATTTAAAAAATTCACAAAAATGAGGAAAAAAAAGCGACAGAACGAAAACACTAATAATGACTTGAAATTATTTGAAAAGGTCGACCTTAAGCATTTTAATGTTTAAGCAAACGCACAGCGCTAAATGATGGTGAGAAAAAACTGGTTTTCAAAAGCTAAAAAAAGGCACAAAAACATGGTGACTAAGAACCAAAAAAAAATATTGTGTTTTAATTAATTTAATTTAAATGAAACCTCGAAAACAAAAAGGCGCATATAAAATATGTATGTCCAGAGTAGATAAATATTTCAGGAACTATCCTTTAAAACTAAATATGTTTGAATTATTTTTCAACATACATATGTACGTACATATTTGGTCAATATGACCATACTTTAATCATAGTCTTAACAAAGTTTATGATTTCATTAAAAGTCATGTTAACAAATTGAAATTCATCAACATTTTTATGACATTTCGTATGCTAAAACAATCTAAATAAAATTTTTTACATAAATTTACTAATATAAACATATGTATGTAAGTATATGTATGTATATGTGGGTATGTTGGTATGTTACACATAGTACAAATAATATTTTCGTAACGTTGTAATATTTTATTTAACGTTTTTCTTTTGGTTTAAAGGCAGTTATAAATCTTTTGACAGCTTGACAGTTGCAGAAATTTTGCATTTATTTCAATGTGAATTAAATAATATAAAAAATAAATTTGCATATTATGAAGTACAGTGGAAAAAAGAGAGAAACGTGATTTTATTAGTTTTGAATATTTTTCTCTTTCTCTCTTTCTTGGTAGTGGTTGCAAATCTATGTAATTAATTATTTGTGATGGACTTAATGGCCACAAAGTGAATACGATTATGAAAAAACGTACACCAAATTAGAAATAGTTATTCACAGAAGTGAACAAGCCTATTGTAGATTCAGCATTTTGGTAGCAACTAATACATGAATGGATTATATCGGATTTTAAGCTTCCCAGCAAAAAAAAATATATATATATCATTGAATCTGAAATTTTAGGATATATGATTCCATATACATATATTTCATACATCTTTTATACATGAATGTTCTTGGATTAGTGCATATATGAGAATATATGTATGTATGCATACATGAAATATGTAATTCATTTAGAATATGATAATATGGACCTATACCCTCAATTTTGTGATCCAATGTTATATACGAGTATACTTTCTTAGCTGGGTTTTGAATAGTTCCGTCCATTTAGTAATTCTTCGATTTAATTGTTTAAGAGAATTTTTTTGTTGATGAGGTTTTTTTTTGCAAAAGTTACATTAAATAATTGTGGTTGTTGTATGAATTATTTTTTCTGATAATTTTTCTATGAACATTTGAAAAGTAGTTTAGATGTACATCTAGAATACGGTTGAATGTGTCGGCCGTTTCAATTATATACCATATCTGTACATTGTACATATATAAAATTGAATGTTTGTATGTTTAAAAGCTATGCACTCCTAATCGGTCTAGTGATTAAAACTTTCTAGTTTGGAATGTCGCTTAACAGCTTAGCTGTAGAAATGTATTTTGTCTAGCGAGTTTTTTTTTTCTTATTTGCCATTGCAATATGATATCCGTCTTTACGGATTGATGTATATTTCATTCAGAGAAGCATGTGTCATTGTGGTTCCATTTCTGTCATATACGAAGACAAGGTATGTCGCTTTGAGGGTTATGTTCCTTATTTAAATGAAAAAGCAAAAAATATATTCAGAATTACCTCTATTTGAGTGTATCGCCGTTTTTAAAAGTTATTTCTTGCAGAATTCAAACGTATCTAATTGATTCTCAGATAGCTGGGATTTTTTATGTTTAGTACTTTATTTATTATTCGACATGATTTTTCTTGATCAAAAAATTATAAATATGATACATTTGATAGTATTTTACCGTCGACATTGCATATTAAAGCATAAGTATTCATGGATCATGAATAAATTATAGAAATATACCCAAAATGTCTGTACAGTGGCATGTCTGATTTTCGTTTTTCAAACTAAATTTATAAATTTTTTAAATAGTCGTCTTATACTCAAAAGTTTAGCTCTTATAACTAAAATCTATTGTATATTTCATAAAATTACGCTGCAATTATAGCCCAATATTGATTGGTAGAGAGAATACTAGTCATCGGTTTATGTCCTGGAATTTTATTCAATTTTCAAATTTGAAATATTTGCCGCCTAAGCGCCATCTTTAATTCAGTTTCGTTCGCTCGCTCTGGTGGCATTTTGAAGAATGACTATTTGTGTACAATTCACAGCTGTGTGTTTATTTTTAGACTTTGTGTTATGACAGAAATAATTTGTCTAGTTTTTAAAAAGGTATGTCATAAAATTACAAGTCAGTATTGAAATTCACGCGTGTTTATACAATGTTTAGGTCAATTATACTGCATAATTATTTAATTTCGCGTGTGAAATCGAAATTATTTGGACAATCATTTTAATTACGTGTAAGAAATGAAGTTAGGTTAATTATATGTACATTCAAATGTCAGTACCGTGGATGTCAGTACCATGGTACCATAATATTGAAATGAATAAGAAATAAATGAAAATTTGTTCTAGTTTATTTTCTAGTTGTAGTAGAACTACGTTACAGGCTTAATATTGACCATAATAAAAGTAAGACCAATAGCATCCAGAACACAAGTTTTAAAGCATTTTTGATTTAAAAAAATTTTGAATTGTAAGAATCACAGTTATATAAGAATTACCCATCTACATAAATAATTCCATTTAATTTTCATTTAATATTTTTAATATTGGCCCACTGTTACACACACATACAAATAGGTAATATGAAGTATTCTACAATCTTTTATTTTTATTTTATTAAAATTTTTCAGAGAAGAGCTTCGGGTGATCTATTCCGATCACCAAAAAATAAATAAAAAGGCCAAAAAAAAAAACACAATACAAAATTTCAATTAAAAAATTTGTTTGACTTTTTACACGCAAACAAAATAAAAAAGTCAACGTTTTTTATTAAACAGGAAAAAAATAAAAACAAAAATCTTGTTTACTTGGAAATTTATGAATATTTCCCAATCAGTCAAGAAACTTACTATTCGTGTATAACTTTACATGTACATACGTAAAGATTTTGAATTTTCTAAAATAATTCTTGTTTATAAAATTTTCAGTTCGCGAAATCAAATACAACATCTGTGGGCACCAATGGATTGAAATGAAATGAATGACAGTTTAGCTTAAATTATTTGTATGGAAATCACTTTTAAATCAATAATAACCGAACTATTAATCGCTAGGAGATTTCTGAGGCTCCTTGAAAAATGGCCCCAAACCAAAAATGAAAAATGGCCCCAAACTTTTGTATTAAAAACAACAACACGAACTTCGGGGCCATTTTTCCTATTTTTTGGGGCCATTTTTTATTTTTAAGTTTGGGGTCATTTTTCCTAAAGTTTAGGGCCATTTTTCATTTTCGAGTTTGGGGCCATTTTTCATTTTTCCTTAATTGAAAAATGGCCCCAAACTCGAAAATGAAAAATGGCCCCAAACTTAAAAATAAAAAATTGCCCCAAAAAAGGAAAAATGGCCCCAAAGTTTGTGTTGTTGTTTTCAATACAAAAGTTTGGGGCAATTTTTCATTTAACGAAAAATGAAAATTGGCCCCAAAATAGTGTAAATGATATAAATACCACAAAAAACTCTTAACATCAAATAATGCGTTTTCAAAATTAGTATTATTATTAAACGGCGACGTTGCTCGAAATTCTATGGAGTAGAGTTACCTTGAGCCCCGACGAGGAGCATAGAATGCAAGAACCCGTTAGTAAGCTACTGCCGCTGTGAGCCAACATGGAGAAAAAAGTGGCTGCGCCCAAAAATTGCCCAAATAATTTAAGTACCCCGATTTGCTGCAGTACATTGGGGTGATACGTCAAAATAAAATTAGGTACGTATGAAAAGCAATGCAGAAAATCTTTACTAAACATCGCCGTGCCGGGAAATATCATGGTGGAGAAAATCCCTAAGCCCGGTATGGCCCCAAACCAAAAATGAAAAATGGCCCCAAAATAGGAAAAATGGCCCCAAAAATAATTATTGTTTTTTTTTAATGTAAAAAGTTTGGGGCCATTTTAAATTTTTCAGTTTGGGGCCATTTTTCATTGGGGCCATTATTCCTCAAATAGGAAAAATGGCCCCAATGCCCCAAACTTTTTACATTAAAAACAACAATAATTATTTTAAGGGCTATTTTTCCTATTTTGGGGCCATTTTTAATTTTTGTTTTGGGGCCATTTTTCATTTTTGTTTTGTGGCCATTTTTCATTTTTCAGTTTGGGGCCATTTTTCATGGAGCCGATTTTTGAAAATACTCAACGTACGCGACTGCAAATGATTTAATAAAAAGAGTACACATTTTAAATGGATTACTGTTAAAGGTGATTGTTATGGAGCATTGAACAAAAATCTTTGTTGCTTTCATTAAAGCATCTGATTTATTATGCATCGTCCTGTATTAGAAAATTCGACATTTACGATCTAAAAATCTTGATTTTGTGATGATGCGATATTGAGAAAGAAACTATAGTCTATATACTTTTTAGTATTCCTAGTGGGCACGGTTCTTCCCATAAAAATAAAATATTGTTATGAAATAATTTGCGATCTAATCGATTCAAAGTTTCGTTAAAAATCCCAAATTTTTGTGTGAGTTATTTTTTTATAATGGACTTTGTGCCAGAAAAGAGCGTGCAAATTGGACAAATTATAAAATTTTGTTTTTGTTTCAAAAATGTGGATTTTGTACGAAGGAAAAATTCTTTCGACATTGTGAAATGGAAATTTTAAAAAAAGTTCATAAGATTTGTTGCTTAAAATCGAAAATAAAGGGACACGTCTATTAGAGTTTTTTTTTCAAAACAAACAAGAACACTCTAATGATTTTATAATTTCAACGTTCTCATCAGAACTCGCTGAAAACTATGAGTAAAGCTCAACTCTCTTATTTTTGTGTTTTCGATTTTGATAAACATCTAATCATGATTAGATATTCTAAAAATATTTAGTTTATTACAGTTTGAATTTACATAAATTTAAATGTTGAACTTAAACCGAGTTAAAAAATCTACTTGATTTCCTTCTTATTATATTAAATTAGAAATTTCTTACATTAACAAAAATAATGTTTTGAAATTAGTTAGTCATGACCTATAAATAATTTAAAGATTTGTTTTTCCTTAAATTTTGAAAAAATTTCCAATATGAAAACAAAATTATGAAATTAAATTCAGGACATCCGTTTTCCGTTTTTAAGTATTAAAACTTTTATGAACTAGAAGGAGTAAGCCATTTCCTTAAGCTAAAATTGCATGCGTATGGAAATGTGCACTCAAAGAAGAATTTTTTTTATTGACAATATGAACATTTCGTTTTTTCTTATTATGAAGAAATGTTATTAGATTTAAAAAGAAATGTCTACATACTTACATAAGTACATATTAATAAACAATAGAAATTATGTCATCCATCATTCAGTTTATGACACATATCCTCAAGAGGACCAATGCTATTAGAAATGTAGAAATATTTGTCCCCAAGTTCCCATATCCAACCATGATAATCCACAAAACTAATATTGACAGAAAATTAACAATTGTGATTGTCAAATTGTACCAAATAAGTTTTGGTAGCACGATGATATAAAGAAGGTCGAAAATATGTACACACATACATACATACATATATGAAATTTCATAATGTATTCAAATCATGATGCAAATGGAAAACGCAGCTCAGAGATCCATATGAAAATTTTTACTGAACGACAAAGTCTTCAATATTCCTAAAAACGACTATTCGATGTCATGATATATTTTTGTAATACAAAGAAACTTATTCTACCAACAAAATAATTGTTCGAGCTTCGAATTTTTATTTTTTAATATTTTTATATCCAAATTATAAATTGTTTATTCATTTACACTTTTTTCTAGCTTCTCATTACTTTAAGGCATATTTTAGAGCAATTCTTTTAATTTTAACAAAATTAATCTCTATAAACTTCCGCCAAAATATTCAAACATAAGACTTCAATGATTTCTTTAAATTTTATGATAACTTGTGCTTTGTAATAACCAGCCGACTGAAAATCAGGCATGTTGAAGGAAATGTCTAACAGAGTATCAAGATGCATGGGTCTGCCTTTCGCAAATGGACATGATTTATCCTCCTGCGGCATATCCTTAAAGTAGTTACCCCAAAGTTCGTATGGATCAACGTAACTTTTGCAAAAATCTGGACGTCTAATACTGTAAATGGTATCAATCCAACTACCTCGACTTTTTTTAAAGAATTCCTTCCTTCCTTCCTTCTTCAAGTGCGCTTCACCATAAACATGCACTCAGTAATCACTTAAGAGTTCAAACGACAATTTGGAAAAATCAAAGTATTCTGTGACGAAATTTGTATTAGGAATGTTGCATTTCGAAAAGATGTCCTCATCGCTAAACATGACAATATAGCGATAACTGCAAACAGGTGTTAAGAAGATTTGAATAAACACGGCTGCATTCAAAAAAACGTTTAGCAACAACATTTTGAATTGAGATTTCGTTTGCAACTGTGGTTTTTATACTCTCTATAAATAATTTGTTTTTGTTGTTAATTTTTTAATCACTTAAAAGCTATCGATCTAAATATATTCTGCACATGAGCTGCTGAATAGTGTATAAATATTAAATTAATGGTTGTAAGTCGTGTAACATTGTAAGTTCTCAAATTAGAAAAACAAACAAACAGACAACAATATTGAATTTTAAATGTTGGTTTGAAGGATCGAGCATTTGCTCTATTTTAGGGAAAAAAACAAAACACAAGCCCAATTACGATTATGGAAAATCGACAATCCGCATGTTCGTCTATCACTCTGTATGTGTATGAAATCGGTTCTCCGAAGCCACTAGAAGAGTTGGAGACTTGGGTTTCGGACTGGTGTGTAAGGATTTGTATTCAGAATCAGCAAAAATAAAATATCGGTTCTGATAATTGTGGCTTCCCCCAATATTAAATTTAAATCACCGGAATTACAAATCCAAACGCTGTTGCAGTGCTTGTTAACGTTTTTTTTTCATGGATGAACGTGGCCAGGAATTAAAAATTGAATATATTGTTTAGAATATAAAATTAATATATTATATATAAAAAAAATCATATACATACATTTAGCTGGTGAAGGGTATATAAGATTCGTCTCAGCTGAATAGAGCACTCTTGCTTGGTTTTTTTTTTAAGTTTTTTACAGACATTTTAAAAACTGTATAGATTTAGTTTTTACATGAAATTTCACGGTAGAAATATGATATTCATGTCGATGAATGACACCGATACGATTAAATGCAACAATTAAAAGAGATGTTTCATAAAAATGTATGAAAACAAAAGATTTTAAACGAATATATTTTTCTTTATTTACAACCGGTAATTTTAGATATTTTACAATTAATAATTGATATTTATTTCATTTTAAATAAATATTATCGAATCTATAAAAACTTTATATATTTGTTGTTTATAAATTGTAAGTGATTAAAAAGCAACAAACACAATTTTTTCATAAAAAGTATTTGTATAAATGAGAAATTCATATTATTAGTTTTATTGAATTAATGAAAATTTAAATTACTAACTGCCTACTATGTCGAAAGAATTTTTCAATATGTTTTCATTCGTATAATTACATTTGAAGCAAACACAAATTCTAAAATTTTGTTTTTGTATCGAATGTATTTGTACGAATGAAAATAACATTCAAAATTCTTTCGACATCGTGAAATCGGCAGTAAGAGTTTTTATATGAGAAAAACATTAGCATATCCAATCAGACTAGCAGAACGTATTAGTATACAGATTTCAAGGCCGCTACACCTCTCATCCGTGCTGTTTCTTCTTTTATTTAGCAACTGCAATAACTAAATATACAGTGACATACTTAGGAATGTTAATAGGAAGTCAGAGTGTTAAATTAAAAATGTCTTAAATGAACAGTCCGCGCATAGTTGCATTTCTGGAGACCCTAATCACTTAAATTTCAACACACAAGGCTGAATAGAACAAAAGTTCAAGGTAGAAGGCACAAAACCTTATCAGTAGTATTCATATGCATAGTGCTTTCATTACTTGATACTTAGCTCTGAAGAACGAGATTATATATCGAATGAAAATGGGATACGAGACTTCTCACTATATAATTAATGTTAATCTGTAGGTGTATTTTACTCCACATATTAAAAATTTCTTTTGTTGCTTGAAATATTAACAATGTGTAATTCTCGGTGATCATTACATTACGTTAGTATTTTCTAAGCACTAATTTTCTTTGCATTTTTTGTTATATTGTCAGCACTGTTATGTTCGGTTCTGTTTTGTAACCAACTATAATAAAAATTATTTTACTGCCAGTAGAGGACTGAAGACGATTAAAGTGTCAAAATGTTGAGTGTTTTTAATACAAATTTTCTACCCAAACCAGATGTCCGTTGAAAATTCAATCTTCAACTTTTTTTAATTTAAAATAAAGATATTTTTTCAAAAATTATTATTTGTTATGGGTTAGCCAATCTATATTTTTTATATTTTTGTCACAGTTTGAAACATACAATCATACATATTTATACTTTTGACTTCCGAAATCAAATTTTCTACCAACAAAATACATAGAGTTGGTTGTTTTTGTATTTCTGCATATACCTTATATTCATTGTATCATGAGTATATCTTTCGAAAAAACATTAGAATCGCGACTAAACGAATTTATACTTATACACCGTGGTTTTCCGCCTGATTTTTTACATTTTTTACTTTTTACTTTGCTTGCAAAAACTATGCACTTAAATATATCCGTTGATAATAAACATATGCGAAATAATTATAATAAATCTGTAAAATAGAGAAATATAACGGAAATGCAAATTTGCTTATTCGAAATTATTTTCATGAGTTTCAATTTCCTCATGTATTTCTTGACATTATATTTAATTACTTTTTTCCATACTCCCTGATAAAATTACATCATAATTCTATGTTTTGATTATTGATTTTCAATTTTAACAAATTATTAACAATTTATACGACAGTCTCTTAATAAACGAAAAAACACTAAGTAGGCTTGACCAGACAAAGATTTATAAACTGACACGCCCCAAATTAACTAGACAATTTAGCACCAGTCAAATGCGAGCACAACCACAAAAAGACAGAGCGTCAGACAGACAGACAGATATTCACCACTTTACTTACATGTGAAATGCAATGAAATGCGACAAGTTTGTTGCACTAAATGAAGTTTATGCTACAGAAAACATTTTTGCAAACACAAGTGACAAGTTTAACGCTGAATAATAAATGTGAAGGCAACTACAAACAGCAAGAAAAAAGAAAAAAAATAAAACTAATACCAACTTAAATAAATTTGTATAGACCAGAAGAACGAAAGAAAGAAGTCAATAACACTTTCTGAATGGCAGGCAGTAGTACCAGAGAGTTTGTGAATAAGAACGAATATTTGTACTGATCTTTAAATAGAAAAAGTTTTGAACGATTTAGATCATTTTACGATCAAACTAAAACTAAGAGTAACTAATATAACCGTACTTGCAACATATTTCTTATACCTATTTTCTTTTTTAGTAGCAGATTGTTTGAAAAATTATAAATGAATTTCCAAGTCATTTATTTTATGAGGTGTATTTACAGCAAAAAGGCTTCTGGTTTTAAATCTTGTCTAGATATTTTCTTTCGTTTTTTTTATCTCTTTCTGTTTCTCACCCAGAAAAATTATGTTAGTTGAAAATTAATTCGAATAGACGAAGCCACCGTTAGTTAAACAGGTAATTTTTTTTTTTCTAATATTCTATTTATTCTAGTAAAAGTTCTGTATGTAAACTGATATCTTTAATTGTAAATTGCCACACTGCAAAGTGAAGCTATTCGCAAAATAAGTTGCCACAAAATAGGAGCTAATATACTCAGAGGATTCGTTTAAAACTTGATATGTGCATTAATGGGGAGAAAGTCGGAATATTTAAAATGAAAATGGATAACGAAAATCGTCGTCTGAATTGGTAGTTGCGGTGACTAAAGACAGTCTTAAATAAATATTTTTGATTGGACTCATAAAATTAATTTCCATACCAAATTATTAATATTTTTAACAAATGAGGCAGTAACTCTTTAATGACACAAAAACATAGATGAAAAATTCCCTGTCTCATTTGACTTTCAACAATTCGACGAGTGCATCTTACAGATACTAACGTATGATTGTTAAAAGGAAGTACCACATAATAAACACAGCCAGCCTTAAAAAAATATAGAGTAGAAAAATTTACAACTATTAAAGATTTTATATATATTTTTGCTGCATTTTTATAAGAATCGCACTAAAGTGCCACTTAACTTTAATAAAAACAAAAACAATTACCCAGACACACACAAAAGCGAAATGCTATTGTACGCAAAATACACTTTGGTGGCTTAAAATTCTTTTTAACACCAGAAATGACGGTTCTTAAAGTATTATTTCATCTTTTTGTACATGAAGTTGGTAATAAATAGTTGTGGTAGTTTTATTATTGCACTCGAAGATATACAGGAGCATGTCAACCACCCAATGCGTTTGCTATTCTCTTGCTATGATTGTCGTTGCTACCCAAATTCATTTTGTATAATATAAAGATGATTAAGCTCTCCTCTCCAAAAACAATAAAGAGAGAGTAGTGCAATAATTATGGGTCATTTCAATGTTAATAGCAGAGCCGTGAGTTGCAATTTTAACAACACAAATATAATTTAATGTTTTAAAAGTTTTATTTTTTATAAACGTTGTACCCTACAAAAATATGTTTAATTTTACACTATAAAGTGAATCGAAGAAATTTCAATAAAAATTATAATAGTAAATATTCAGATATTCATGGGATTTCTTAATATTTTAAATCAAATATAAGATATTTGTAATCAAACTACAAAAGAGTATAAACATCGCGCAGTGGGAGAGAATCAATATATTTTGGGAAAAAATTAAATATTTTGGCATTTTGTACCTTTCTGTATCGATTTCCAAAATAATTTTGCATCCTTATATAGTTCTAAAAAATTACTTTTAGAAACATTCAATAAAAATGTATGTTTCCAGACATGACTTTTGTAAAAAAATATTAAAATATTTTCTAGTTTTATAAATGAGAAATTATTATTATTAGGCTCAAGTTCAGTTTTATTGAATTTATGAAAATTCAAATTACTAAGAGTTTTTTATGTTGGATAAGATAATATTATTATTATATCCAATCAGCTTAGCAGAACGTATCAGTATACCGATTTCAAGTCTGCTACACCTCTCATCAGCGTTCAATTTTCTAGTTTTAAAATTTGTAGCAAATATTTAATGTATCGAAATGTTATCTATAACCATTTACTTGGCTATGAACATTATAGTGCAGGTAAATGTTACCTCATTTCCCAAAGTGAAACAGTGGTGTCCGATTTACATACATACTCGTATTTATGTAAATGTACATGCATTTATATGTATAACCCTAGAGACATACATATGTACATATACGTGTGGCAGGCCCCAGGAAATATAATTGCAAAAAACGTATGAAATAGTATCTCGAAAGTTAATAACATGTTTCACATTGAATAAATCTTCAATTTTTAGAATTAAATATTTTGGGGATTTATTTAATTGTTGATCAGATTGACAAGAAATATTATTAGATTAATATGAAATAACACCCCAATAATCGTTGTTTTTGTTCACCTCCATAAAATACTTTGGGATTTTATTGCCTCTATTGGGGTCTTATTTCCCGAGAAAATATTGTCAGCCGCAAAATATATGAAAAAAATGCCAAAATAAAAATAAAAACTGCATTTAAGAAAAAATCCCTCTTTACGAATATCTGTTCCCCAAATAGTCGTTCAATTTACCACTTTGGGGCAAATCTCTATAGCTGGCTACACTGGACCTTAGGCCAAGTGGGCTAAATTAAAAAATCTCAGACTGCAAAACTTTTTTAACATAAAAATTTTAATCGAATATAACCGACGAAAATCAGTGGCCACATAAAACTATTTCTCCACTCGTTTTGCAAAAAGTCTTAAAAAAACTATAAAATATACGAGTTTTTCTCTAAAATTTTTATTTCAAAAATTTAATTTGTTTGTTGATTGGAAGTAAAAAAATAACATAAAATGGTTAGTTTTTTTACAGACGAGTTTAATATTTATTTTGTCATATAAAAAATCAGATTCATATTGGATAAAAATTTTTGGTTTGGCTGTTTTTTTTTTTTTAATTTTAAAACTATTCTGCTTTAGCTTTTGTAATTCGCAGTTCAGATTAGGGAGTTTGTGTATAACAGGGATTCGAAATCAGATTTACAAACTTAGGAAGCTCCGTCATTGGGTCATAAATAGGACCAATCATACCTGGAGAAATAGAAAGGATTGTGGAGCTAAAACTGGACTGATTTACTACTGCGAATGAATGGAAAAATTTTAATGGTCTTAACACGCACGTAGGTTAGTTTGGTTAGAGGGAAGGTTTGCAGTTGGGAAAAAGGCAGTCCCTTTAGAATTAGCGGTGAAGAAGAGGAGAGGATATATTGCGATTTTCATCAGTCATTACCCAAGGTAAAGAAGACTGACCAGACGTTTTACCGAGGTCACTAGATATATCGCGAAGTGAAGTCTTGAGGATAACAGTGACATGCGATTGAAGTGGCTAAATGATACCAGCTCTCTTGTTTCTTCTTAGGCGTAAAGAAGTTTAAACAAAATTGCATATCAAAATTATAAGCTAAAGGGAATCTTATGTAATCCAATTATGTCTCCGATTGGATGTTCTACTCACCACCCTTACTAATCTAATTTCAGAAAAGTTACGAAAATTACTATTAGTTATTGAGATCCATATATAAAAATAATACTAAGAATATAGTACTTGATAACAAATTCTTATTAAGTCGTAAATTGCATCATTAAGAGTTATGCGACTTAAAAAAATCTTTTGTTTTGATTAGATTGGAGACAGTCGAAACTAACAGTGTGTTCCCATCGATGGTTTTTACTTTACTTAAATACGAAAATACCCTTTCCACACTGCAACTGAATATTAAATCTTTAATATAATCCAGCTTTTCTTGAAATATCAGAAAACATCGACTCTTTATTAATTTCATAAAAGGAAACAAATTTCAATTATTCATTGGGGCACTATGGTCCATTAGACTTTCAAATAGTGCTAAAAAAGTGCAATTATACCAATTCATTTATCCATGATAAGCCACTGACCATAACAAACTCTTTTAAAAAATGTGATATCTGAACATAGTTAGCTGAAATGTAAAGCCCATTAATTAACAAACAAAATCTAATTCATATTCTTGATTAATTATTGCGAGTTACATGATAACACGTCTACCTACAAATTTGGAAGCCTTCATCAAAACATGCGAAATTAAAAACGATAACGAAAATAGTTCTACTTCAACTATTTGATATTTTCGCTCTCCTGTTAGGTTTTAAAAAGTGTTATTACGTGATTGTGCATTTCAGTTAACGATATACTTTTGAAAGCTACAAATACACGTTAAATATCGTACTTAGATGGATGTATGTAATTTTACTTGGCTTTAGATAATTGTAATGTTACCCCCCATACGTATACTCAATATTATAGAGTATACGTAAATTTTTGATTAGTTGTTTCAGTCACATTTACAAAATATTTTGTCAAATACTGAGATCAAAGTACTTATATTTATTTATACAAGTACATGCAAGAGCCCAGCTGGCCGTGATTTTTTTTATACATATTTTCAATGACTATTGTCAAAAAATTTTCATTTTTCTTTCTACACAAGTTCTGCTTTCTTCTTTCTTTAAGTTCTGCTAAGCAGAGCTCAAGGTATATTAATTATCAGGTAGTCGCATTAGCTAAAATTGACGTCAGCTGATCGATTTTTTGTTGTCAAAACTTCGTTGTGTTTTTATAAATATATTGTGACATTTTTTTTATTTAATTAAAATTTAAGAAATTGAAAAAAAAACGCGTGAAAAATTTTTAAAATTTAATTAAAATTAAAAATATCAATTACAATGCGTGTATGTAGTGTCTGCAAAACAAATTTGCAAGGGGGGAAGGAAAGTTGTTCCAAGTACCCAAAGAAAAGCGCCTGAGAAGTATACATATGTGGCGAAATTTGTTTTAGGAATTTCACACCAACTTCTCTTTTATGTATGTACATAGCTCTCACTTTTTGCCATCAAGCATTTTACATGCTGGAAAAAAGGTAAAGTCTAATCGTGAATTGTGCATTTCCATCTTTAACATTTTCCGTTGCTCCAACAACAGCATTTACAATACGTTCAATATTGCGTTGTTACAAAATATCCTGGAAAGGAGGATACATATACTTTCTTTAAATTTTACTAGGAATTTTTCGATACATACATATAATTTTGTTTTCTTACCTTTCCTGTAAAAATATCCTTTAATGAAGCAACATTCTTCTCCAATGCCTCTACTACTGGTAATTTTTACGTATACTTATATGGGCAGTATTCTCTTATGATCTAATTCCACTTTTCGATGCAGTTAATTTATCATAACTCCAGCCTTAAACAAATGCATTTGCAAAGGGAGGAAATTGTTTCCTAGTACCCTAATAAAAGACACATCCTGATTTTATACATACATCTATCAACACCTTTTTGTTTTATGTATTGTAAAAAATTTTAACTTTATATTTTTATTTTATGCAAATGTGTTTTTTAATTTAATTTTTGTTTTGTTTACACATCACATTTTGACAACAGCCAAGCTTTTACACTAACAAAATGCCTGTTGTTTTTGTGATGTTGTATTTGTTTTAGGGACAAGACTACCTTATTTATTGTACCATGGCAGAGCTGTAAAATAATTATTAAAATTTGGTTTTTAATTCAAAATGATTTACAAAAAGTTTAATCGATTAATTTTACAGAATATGTGAATTGAATTAAAACACTTATGCGTATCTCATGAATTAAAAGTTCTCGCATGCACTCACATCGGTAAAAAGATTAATTGAATTAAAGTTTGAGTGAATTTATTTGTGATTTAAAGAAAATCTATTTTTTTATTTACTGTTTTCACTAGGATTAGGATAATTTTTTAAAAAACTCTTGATTCTTTTAAACAGGAATCATATCTTTACATCTCTGCTAATGACCTATTTTTGATAATTGTAAATTAATTTTACACAAAAAACCTGTTGTTTTTTTTTTATTTTTTAAGCTGTGTCGAGTTGCATATACTTGATATTCATGTACCTTGACTGAGATGATCTTTTCGATTGAAATCTTATAGTTTTGAATCATGATACAATGAATATAAGGTATATGCAGATATACAAAAACAACCAACTCTATGTATTTTGTTGGTAGAAATTTTGATTTCAGAAGTCAAAAGTATAAATATGTATGTGTGTATGTTTGTAAATTTAATAAATAATTACGAATAAAATTTTACACCTGAAATTAAAAATAAGTGGTTTACAACAATTGTCAGCTGGGCTTCTAGGACTACCTTATAGTCATTGTATCATGGATTTGAATAATGGAATTTAGATATTAAAAAAAAAAAACAATATTTTGAGAAGTAAAAGAAATTTTGTACATCTGTAGCAGGCATTTTCTAAGACAGATTATAACTGATATAAATATACCTTCGACAATAGTAATAATTAATGAAATGTTATAAAAATATAAAACTTTTTTTTTTGGGGAGGGGAGAAGTAACCCCAACTTTTAGAGCTCAAAACGCATGAAAATATAATAATTAATTTTTTAATTTCAAATTATTTCAAATATATGATCTTAAAAATTCGTTTTTTAATTAAAAAAAATCAATACTTTTTCAAATTCTTCGAAAAACGCAAAAAAGGGGAACAGGTCGTTTTTGCATAGAATGAAACAGGAAGAATTTCCAAAAAACTCTATACATCTAGTGGAAATACCAGCTACCAAGACATGGACTCAGAATAACTTATGGAATTTGAAATTTTAATATGTCAGGCTTAAGTTTTCTCTAAATTTAATTTTTATAAATTGATTTATTTGGGGTGTTCACACTGTTGCCATATCAGTCATATTGTCATAATGTCTTATTATTTTACAAAATTTAAAAAAATTGTTGTTGTGCTTCAAGCAAAAAACATTTTGAGGTATGTTTATGGTTTGTCATAAAATAACAGTAGAAATCGTAGTCGAGCAGCTGCAACTCCTTATTCGAGCCGGCGATAATATTTACAAGCCGACTCTACTTTTAAATAACACAAGAATGAAAACAAGGCAAATTCATTACCAGGTATATGCACGACCAAGGCGAATAAATTATAAGGTGGATGAAGTGGCGAATTCACTGGAATTTATACATACCTACACTGTCAAATTTCTTACATATTTTCGGGCGCTATTTTAATTTAATTTTTTATGCATGGAGAATTTTGACAGAGCAGGTCATTACCGACGTTTACACAAACAAAATGCCTGTCGTTTGCATTGTTGTTAAATTATTGTAGTCGTAATGAATTTTCCTTTTGCACGAAAATTGCATTAAAATGGCGCCAGAAAATATGTAACAAATTTGACAGTGTAGGTAATGTAGAAATTCGTGTGAATTCGCCACTGCATCCACCTTATAATTAATTCGCCTTGAATGAAAATATGTGTTTGTGTAAGTGATCTGCCTGGCAGCTTGTGATTGTTTTTCCACTTGCCGCCGTCCAATAGTTCAGCAGATGTAACCGGTAATAGCTGCTTTTAATCTAGGCGCACGATAGTGCGTCAGGCCTAGTTCGGCCACACAGTGTGTATATTTACACGAAACCATTCGAGCTGTTTTTACCCCCCTCATAACTTTGCTCCCCCTAGTCATAATATAATGAAACTTGAAACATAAGGTCTCCCCACAAAGGTGACCTCACAGCTAAAATTTGAAAGTTCTAAAGTTCTACCATAAAAGCTTCTCGATATATTAAGGTGTGAAAAGTCCATATTTTAGTACATATTCACTGACTCACTGACTCATCAATATTATTGGGCACTTCCAGTATAGCTAGAGAGCTGAAACTCGGTACATAGGTAGGACTTGGTGAGAAAATAACCAGAAAAAACTGAAAACGGGCACTTTCCACCCGAGGGGGGACTAGGGTTTTCCTTCTTTGTATGGGGCACTTCCAGTATAGCTAGAAAGCTGAAATTCGGTACACAGGCAGGTAGAGATGAGAAATTACCGAAAATGAATTTTTAACGGGCTCTTTTCATCCTGGGGGGACAATCATGCCCCTTCTTTGTATGGAGCACTTCTAGTTGAGCTAGAAAGCTTAAATTTCGTTCACAGGTTGGTCCTGATGAGAAATTACCAAAAATAATTTTTAAACGGGCACTTTTAACCTGGGGGGACTAGGGTTCCCTTATTTGTATGGGGCATTTCCAGTATAGCTAGAAAGCTTAAATTTCGTTCACACGTAGGTCCGATAAGAAATTAACGAAAATGATTTTTAAACCGGCACTTTTCATCTGGTACGACTATGGTGCCCCTTCTTTGTATAGGGCACTTCTAGTATAGCTAGAAAGCTGAAATTTTCTACACAGGTAGGTCCAAATAAGCAATACATATAAATATTTATACAAAAACAACTTAGAAAAAAGAAGTGAGATCCACGCAAAAACATAAATGTGAAAATAAGGCCAAGTTCGTATCCAAAAAGTTTCGGCCGTAAAAAGTACTGAGATCAAAATAAGGACCAAGTTCTTGATAGGTATAATTCCATCTCATTTCTAGACAACCTGCAAGCTTGGCAAAATTTTTCCAAGAATTCTTTCCCATATTATAAAGGCATATGGCTTTATGTCCTATGGCTTTATGACACCCCACTTTTCAGCAAGTTCGTATAGATAAAAAAAAATTGAAAATTTTAATTGATAATGACATTTTAGAAAATTTACAGGAAATTTATTGTTTTCTATATTAACAATCAAAAAACATTTACATTTAAGCCAAAATGCAAACGTATGCGCAATAATCCGACTAAAAATGGAGTGTTGTTAAATGTTTATCAGCTGGCACAATTATGACATAGCACACTTATTTATGACGGGGTGTTAACACTTGTTATATTTTGGTGTGCTATTATTTTATGACATATGAGTTATGACTACAGTGTGAATAGCCCAATTATTTTTATTAAAAATGCAAAACTAGACGCTCGTAATGATTTCTAATAAAATTAATAATTTAATTCTACAGCACCCAGTTCGACTAAAAATTCATTACTTATGAAATTTATACTAAAAAAATATTGAGGATTGAGGAAAAATATATAAGGATTAAACAAACACATCAAGAGACACATACGAAAAGGTTTATTATGTGAACCCTCACTATTGTCATGTAGGGTATTTACCGAATGTACTACCCCACATATTAGTAATCTTGTCTAATTCGTAGTAGAATTTTGTTTACATTGATTTCACAACTATTCTAAATCAACCGGTGAACACCTCAGGGCGTTGCTTATTGCGTAAAACTCCTTATAAGTTATGCGATTGCCAATGATGACTTATCACTTTTTATACCACCCCTCATTGCTGCTGTATTTTATTTGCACAGATTAATAATTGTCGATCATCTCAATGCAACAGAAGTATGGTTTTTAATCGTTTTTTTTTTCTTATGAAATCTAAAAGCGCTGGCTGCTGCATAAACACTTATATTCGTTTCATTATCTCTTTGGGAGGTATTTGAATTGCATGGAGTCTTTTGTTTTTATATTCATGGCAGAATTTATTGAAATGCATACAAAAATACTGATTGGTATTGGACATATTCGGCTCAGATTGCAATTTACCAGTTTTCTTACGGCAAGTCTTATAGGAAAAGAAGAAATCAATAAACAGAATTGTTGCAGCTCTTATTTCTCTACTATTTAATCAAAGTAGCAACCAAAAGGATTGCATAATAATTTGAAAAAGAGCAATTATTTAGTAAGTAAATGGATAAAATCTTTATATGTATATATATATTCCGATATATACTGACTCCTTAGCCATTAAAACAATGTTCGTAAAATTTTCACAGCATATTGTAGTGTGTTTGACTAACCACTACTGCATGCCGTCTGCATGCAGCAAGTGAAACATAACACTCTTGTTATTGTTTAAATAATTGTCCACGCTATAACCGCATGATCAGAATATACAGAATGTATTATGCTGATCATGCAGATTCCCACACATACTTTGTGTATGTGTTAGTTTAAGAAGTAGAATGTTTAAGTTAGATTTAAGATATAGAATAAAAATATGTACAGTTAAGAAATGTAAATCAAAGTGAACAGTCGCACAAGCGGCTGTTCAATCAATTAATAAATAAATAATAAACTATTGGAAATCAAATAATTCAACTAAAGACTTCAACAATTGTTACATTGAATATATTAATGAACCTTGAAATAGGATAATACAATAATAAAACCATTTATATAACATGGCGATCCTGCCACAATTATAATTATAATTATTAGCGGCAATGAATACAGCAATCAAAAAGGAATCAACTAAAATCTATATGACTACATGATTTGGTGTTACATCGTTGGATTTGTGTTCGTGTAGTGTTTGAAAAGATTGTCCAAAGGACTGAAGGTGCATTTTATCCCGATGTTTCCATCGAAAGGAAATCAACTAAAATCTATATGACTACATGATTTGGTGGTGCATCGTTGGATTTGTGTTCGTATGGTGTTTGAGAAGATTGTCCAAACGACTGAAGGTGCATTTTATCCCAATGTTTGTAAGTGACGAATGTATTTTAAAGCAGCATACACAAATGAAATGTAAGCATGAATTGAATTTGAAAAGTTTCGAAGAAATTAAATTTTTTTAATGAAATAAAAGGTTGTAAATTGAAATTCTTTTTAGTGAAATGAAATGATTGAAATTTTTTTATGAAATGAAATGATTGAAGATTAAATTTTTTTAATGAAATAAAGGGTTGTAAATTGAAATTCTTTTTGGTGAAATGAAATAATTGAAATATCTTTATGAAATGAAATAATTGAAGATTGAATTTTTTCTTTAATGAAATAAAATGATTGTAAATTGAAATTTTTTTTAATACAATGAAATAATTATAAATTGAAATTTTTTTTAGTAAAATGAGGTACTTGAAAATTGAAATTTTTTTGATAAAATAAATAATTGAAAATTGAAAAAAAAAAATATAAACAGAAATTTTTATAAGAAAATTCACTGAGAAACTCACGAGTCCCTCCAGTTGATGATGTACAAATAATACTTTCAATAGCATATACATGTGTATATCACTGAGAAACTCACGAGTCCCTCCAGTTGATGTATATATATACTATTGCATAAGGGTAACCGTTTCGATCAGTAATTGGTACTGATCGATATATGTCTGATGACCGGTCCTCGGTATACAGAGTATACAGAGTGCTGAAACTTAGACATATGTACCAATTTTTTTTTTAAACTAATATGACCCATGACATAAAGAAAAAGGACATACTAACACTCATGCAGTTGCGTAAACTTAACTATAAGTAAAACAATTGTAAACTTGATTTTGTGTATGTAAGCAACTGTGTGAAGGACAAACTCGACTGGTTAAAGGGATTTGAAATATTAATTTGTTTATTTCGAGTTGAATTAAGTTCTGATTTATGATTGCTCTAGAAATATAAAGCTTCCTTGATTAGAAGTTCTAAAACCAGATTTTTTCTTTTGATTTGAGTCATATCAAATCCTCACAATTTTTTTTTATGGGAATTTCAAGAGAGGTTTTCTTCATTTCTTATTAATTGCATGAGCTTAATAATAGCTTTTAAATTGATCCATAATATATCGTTCGAATATCTTTCCTTCATAATGGGAGGCAAAGAATCAAAAATAGAGAATCCTAACGCAAACGTTATCAATGAAGTCACGGTTAAGGTTGAATATCCGGTAGTGTATCTAGCAATAATTATTGCAATACTTTTGCTACAATTCCTAACAACCTTATACCAACTTCACAAAAGATCCTTGAAAAACAAATACGTAAAGAACTTCAGTACCATTTCCGGACTCGACAAAGTCTAGTGAAACGAATGGTGAAATAAATTAGAAATAAATCCTTGCAAATTTTGGAATTTTCATAACACTATCGAATAATACATTATATAAATGTATAAATCCTAACAAGTTTTAGAGTTTTCATTACTCTGACGAATAATACATGGTATAGATATATATGTTTAGTTCCGGGAATTGTTATCCTTTGATAAACAATCAAAGAAAACAGTTTCTTTTCTCCTTATTGCACATTCATTGTTGTAACATTGTAAGGATAACGAAGGTCATTTAATTTATATGTTTGAATTATGTTTGTTTAATGTTGTTGAACGTTTGTTTATTGTTTTGTGTTCTGGACAATATTATTGTTTCCTGCATTTGTGAAGAAAAATGTTTTGATCTTTGCAGTGTTTCTCTTTTGTTTTCTTCAACAAATTCATTAGAGTGCACATTGTGACCTCTGACTTCCAGAAATAAATCCTTGCAGTGGAATATATTTGCCTACAGTCAAACTATCATATCCTTGGTAAGACTGAGTTTGTTTGCATTGCTATCAAGTGATCCTTAAAATTGTCTTTGTTTGGCATCTCCTTTGTGTTGTTACACTTCATTTTATTCTTATACTTTTTCTTTTTATTCAAAAAGAAAAATTCTATTTTCATTCCTGTTTTTTTCTCCTTTGTGTTGTTGCTGTTTGGCTTCCCTTCTACTCAATCCAGTTATTGCATATTGATACATCATTGATTGTAAATGGAATGGGAGAGTATTGTGAGAAAGTCAAGAATACTTAAGGAAGAATTCTTGAAATCATACAAATGTCTTAGTATAGATAGGGATACCAAGCCAGAAACAGTAGACAAGCACATAAGGATTCTGCTGAAACAATTGGAGAACATTAGAATACTCCTTAATGTCAATTACTTTCGTCTAACAGTAAGTCATAAAGCGGCAGCGGACGCTTTCTATGCAGACGTTAGAGAAAAACTTTTATCGGTAGCAATTAAAAAGGGAATGAATCTTGAAATCCCCTCTTCATTGCATGAGCAAATTTTGATATCTGAAACAGAGAAAATATTGATAATGCCTCAAACTGTTGTAGAATTTTTAGGGACCGCATCCAGGCTACTTCCTGATTATGATGGCACCCCTGAAAATTTGCAAAGTTTTATTGACGCGCTGAATTTAGTGGACTCAATAAGGGAGAGTCATGAATCAGTTGCAGTAAATCTAGTAAAGACCAAGCTAAAGGGTACAGCCAGAAATTTGTTGTCGGCTGAGACAACTTTACAGGATATAATATTGAAACTGAGATCCTCAGTTAAGGGAGAATCAGTAGACGTTATTACTGCTAAAATTATGAACATTAGACAGTCTGGTAAGAATGCTAATGCTTATGCCAAAGAGGTGGAAGACCTCACAAAAAAATTAGAAACAGCATATATATCAGATGGTCTGTCTAATGAAACCGCAAATAAATATGCAACTCGCTCAGCGGTTACAGCTATAGTAAAGAATGCCTCAAATGATAGAGTGAAACTGATCATGGAATCAGGCACCTTTAATAATATGAATGACGTAATGTCGAAATTTATCACTAGTTGTACCGATGTATACGGTCAACCAAATTCTATCCTGGCTTACGACTCACAGAACAGTCGTAATAACAATCCTTCTAATAGTCGAAATTCTAGAAATTTTAATAATTTCAATCATAGAAATTTTAATAATTCTAATCGTAGAGATTTTAATAATTCAAATCCTAGAAACCTAAATAGTTCAAGAAACTATGGCCCTAGAAATAATAATTCCAACTCAAGGAATTATAATAATCCCAACTACGAGAATTTTAATAGAAATCCTAACAGAGGAAGAAATAACTATACAAATAATAACAGTAACCATTCAAATAGTAATGGATACAATTCAAGAAATAACAATAATGTACGATGCATTACCGATGAAAATAATTCGGGAAACGTACAGCCACCCCAACATACTTCTTAGATGAAAAAATTCATAACATACAACTAAACTTGTATAGCTATTTGATATCCCGAACTACTTTAAATGACAATAGGTCAACATTTTTAATAGACACTGGCGCAGACATATCAGTTATCAAGCATAATCAGGTTCTGAACGAACCAATAAATGTAACAAAAAGAACTAATATAAACGGTATTGGACAGGGTCTCATAACTACGCTGGGAAAAGTGAGAACTGATTTAAAAATAGATAGATTTCTTATAGCACATGAATTTCATGTTGTCGGAAATGAATTCCCTATTCAAGTTGATGGAATAATAGGAATGGACTTCATTAGAAAATACAGATGTGTATTAGATTTTCAAGATAATGAAGATATTATCACTTTAAGAACAAATGATGTTCCATATGATATATCTATCCCACTTATGAGTGCTCCTAACATTAATTCCATATCAGTTCCAGCAAGATCTGAGGTGATAAGACCAATTAAATTTGATTCTACTGAAACAGAGGTATTGGTACCACAACAAATGCTTCAAGATGGTGTATATATTGCTAACACAATTACATCGAAATCAAAGCCTTTGGTAAGAATTATCAATACAACTGAGAATGATTTGATCATTAATAATGTCCAAGTATCAACAGAAAGTCTGAATGACTATAAAATCGTAAAGCAGAACCATGACCCACAGAAAAATAAAGAAAAAATTGAAAGGTTATCAAAAAACTTTCCAGAATTCGTTGATAAAGAATTGAAAACACTGTGTCATGAATTTATAGATGTATTTGCTTTAGAAACTGAAAAAATAACGGTTAATAATTTCTATAAGCAAAAGCTTAAACTCCACAATAAACAACCGGTTTATATAAAAAATTACAGAATACCTCACTCACATAAAGAGGAAGTAAATAAGCATGTTGATAAATTGATAAAAGACGATATAATAGAGCCATCAGTGTCTGAATATAATAGTCCCATTCTTTTAGTACCTAAAAAACCTCTTCCAGGTACAAATCAAAAAAGATGGAGACTGGTAGTAGATTATAGGGGAGTGAATAAAAACTTAGTAGCTGATAAGTTTCCGTTACCACGTATAGATGATATACTCGACCAATTGGGCCGAGCTAAATTTTTCTCTTGCCTTGACTTAATGTCAGGTTTTCATCAAATAGAACTAGACAAAAACTCTAGAGATATTACATCCTTTTCTACAGAAAAAGGATCCTTCCGTTTTAACAGATTGCCATATGGTATAAAAATAGCTCCAAACTCATTTCAACGAATGATGTCCTTGGCTTTTGCCGGATTATCACCAACACAAGCTTTCGTATATATGGACGATTTAGTTGTGATTGGTTGTTCTACAGAACACATGTTACGTAATCTCAAAGACGTATTCAGCCTATGTAGAAAATATAATCTTAAATTGCATCCTGATAAATGTTCGTTCTTTTGTCGTGAAGTGACGTTCCTTGGTCACAAATGTACTGACAAAGGTATTTTACCTGACGACAGTAAATTTTCTATAATTGATAAATATCCTACACCAAAAAATGGTGATGAAGCTAAACGCTTCGTAGCTTTTTGTAACTATTATCGACGGTTCATACCCGGTTTTGCTGAATTATCACGACACATAACTAGGTTGTCGAGAAAAAATATACAATTCGAATGGACTCAAGAATGTGAACATTCCTTCCAAACTCTCAAATCACATTTACTGAGTCCTACAATACTTCAATATCCAGATTTTTCTAAGGAATTTTGTATCACTACAGACGCAAGTAAACACGCTTGCGGAGCTGTTCTCAGTCAAGAAAAACAAGGTATTCAACTACCCGTTTCTTATGCATCCAGATCTTTCACTAAGGGTGAAAGTAATAAATCAACAATAGAGCAGGAATTAACTGCAATACACTGGGCTGTAAAATACTATAGGCCATATATCTATGGAAGAAAGTTTGTGATCAAAAGTGACCACAAACCACTAACTTATCTATTTTCATTAAAAAATCCTTCATCAAAGCTAATGCGGATGAGATTGGATTTAGAAGAGTATGATTTTGTAATCGAGTATGTTAGGGGTGAAGACAATACAGTGGCAGATGCGCTGTCACGAATAGATTTTGAAGACATAAAAAATACAGAGATCAATAAAATACTGAAGGTAACAACAAGACTTCAGTCTAAAAATAGTTGTAACAATGAGGTTAAAACAAACCCTAATTGTAAAACATCGGTTGGTTTAAAAGTATATGAGGCGATAAATGCCCAAGAGCACCGTAAAATACCAAGATTGTATTTTACTAAAAATGAAATAATAATAAAAAAAGGAAAGCGAGTACTTTCCGAATTTAAGTTGAACGACACAGTTATAAATAGAAATGTAGACTTAGGTCACCTCTTTCTAAAGCTTGAAAAAGTAGCTGATAATATGGGTCTGACAACACTGCGACTTTCACTAGATGATAGTACGCTTTATAACCTAGGAACAAATATGGAAACCTTCAAAGAGAAAGGTAATGAAATCTTGCAAGATTCTAATTTAACTATTGTGCTCACACCAAAATTAATTAAAGTCACCACCGATTCAAAGAAATTAAATATCATGCGAAAATTTCATGATAATCCAATAACTGGAGGACATCCAGGAGTAACACGTATGATAAGGAAAATACAACTACAATACCATTGGAAAGGTATGACAAGAGACATCACAAAGTATGTCAAGCAATGCAAAGAATGTCAAATAAATAAGACAACGTTTAAGGGCAAAGAACCCTTTATTTTAACACCAACTCCTCAAAAAGCGTTTGGAACAGTCATAATAGACACCATTGGACCACTTCCAAGGTCAGATTCACAGAATGAATACGCTGTGACAATGATGTGTGACTTGACTAAATATTTAGTAGCAATTCCCATACCAAATAAATCATCCAGAGAAGTTGCAAAAGCAATTATGGAAGGTTTTATTTTGATATACGGTCCTATGAATAAGATAATTACCGATATGGGTACTGAATATATGAATCAGGTTTTGAGAGATTTATGTGAATTAATGAAGATAGAGAAATTAAACTCTACTCCCTATCATCATGAGACACTCGGTACTGTTGAGAGATCTCACAGAACATTCAACGAGTATTTAAGATCTTATGTATCATCAGATAAATCTGATTGGGATAATTGGCTAAAATTTTTCATCTATTGTTATAATACAACTCCATCCACAGCTCACGGATATTGCCCGTTTGAGCTAGTTTTCGGAAAAATGCCACCTACCTTAGAATTCACAAACACTATAGATCCAGTCTATAATATTGACGCTTATGAAAAAGAAATTAAATTTAGATTGCAAGTAGCTCAACACCGAGCAGCATCTATGATTGAAAATGCAAAGCTTGAAAGACAACAAACCTCCAATGAAAAGGCCAAATCAATTAACGCGGCCATAAATGATCTTGTTTTAGTCCGCAATGAAGCTGGACACAAATTGGAAAATGTATATAAAGGTCCATACAAGGTAGTAGGCCTTGATAAAAATAACAATGTTGAACTAATGGACGAAAACAAAAAAAGGTTTACGGTCCATAAAAATAGAATCAAAGGATTCAATTAAGATTTTTTAGTATATTGGTTAAAATGTAATTTTATGGTGAAGCATTTTAATACAATTCAATTCATCCTTTATCTTTTATAATTAAGATTTTTTAGTATATTGGTTAAAATGTAATTTTATGGTGAAGCATTTTAATACAATTCAATTCATCTTTTATCTTTAATATAAGAAGATTTTTTTTTCTTCTCTTTAGTGTAATCATGAAATCGAGATTATGAAATGATTTTGTAATGACGTAATTTTTTTAAAAAAAGGGAAGGGAAGAATGTCCCTATAATTTTAATATTGAATCTCTTTAATTTTTAATCTAACAATTTTAAACCCCCATATTTTTAATTTTTACATTTTGATTACCAGTAAGAATAATCAACCCAGTATTGATTATTCTTTCTGAAAAAGGGAGGTGTAGTGTGTTTGACTAACCACTACTGCATGCCGTCTGCATGCAGCAAGTGAAACATAACACTCTTGTTATTGTTTAAATAATTGTCCACGCTATAACCGCATGATCAGAATATACAGAATGTATTATGCTGATCATGCAGATTCCCACACATACTTTGTGTATGTGTTAGTTTAAGAAGTAGAATGTTTAAGTTAGATTTAAGATATAGAATAAAAATATGTACAGTTAAGAAATGTAAATCAAAGTGAACAGTCGCACATGCGATGATCAGTTGGTGTGGCAAACGAAGGAAATTTTTCATGATGATATATATGGAAATAATTAAATTCTAGATAAATATATGAAATATAAAAAAAGTTAATGGGAGTGGCACTTCCCATTTGCACTTTTGGTATAGAAAATTACCTGCCTCCATTGATTTTGTGCATTATTCTAAAAAATATAATCAGCAAAAACAAGTAGGCGTGGCACTTATAGAGCAACAATATATAATATTATGAGTGAGCGTGGCATGCGAAAAATTATATTATAATATTTTTGAAAGCTAATTAAGTATAAAAATTTGAATTGTTTGTAATGTTTAACAGAAAAGAGCGTAAGGACTAGACATATGGGTGTGCTACAAAACTAACTGAGTTTCAAGCAAAAACCTCACCTGTGAGTAACACCTTAACGTCAAGTTATTTGCCCAACTTAATTTTACATTTTTTTGTTTCAATGTTTGACAATTTTCAATGTTTGACAAGTTGTGACCATCTAGAGGTACACAATTCAGCATCGCAGTTTGTTGAAGCCTTTTACGAAAACTGATGCTCAAATCAAAATGCATTTCGTGCACTTTGCGATAGTGTGGCAGAAGAGTCGTCAAGCTGGATTCGTCGTCATGCCCAACATGGGAACTTCTCAGGAGCATCATTGTCTCAAGAGATGAAGCCTACTGACCACTTCAAGCGTCGTCAATAAGCCGAATGGTTGGTTGAACAGACAGAAGTGAATGGTGACCTTAGCAAGAAAATCATCTTCAGCGACGAGGCACACTTTCACCTCAGTGGATTTGTTAATAAGCAGAATTGTTGCATTTGGGCAAATGAAAATCCACGAGTGATTGTAGAAAAGCTAATGCATCCACAAAGATCTTGCCGAACTTCTCCGACAATGACGAAGCCAAGCAGTTACCGTGTATGATGTTCGCTATTGCGAGATAATATCGAAATTCTTGTGGCCAAAACTTGAGGATATGAACACGGGCGTTATGTGGTTCCAACTGTATGGTGCCACTTGCCACACAGCCAAAGAAACAATGGCCGTTTTGCGCGAGAAATTCAGTGGCCGTATTATCTTGTAGGATAGTGAAGCACGTTTTTTCAACCTTTGGTTTACAATAAAACTATTTATAAGGCAAAATATCCTTCCTTTTATAAAATACATAAACATGGTTTAAGATCTAATGATGAGTTGATTGGCATTGGCAAAAAACGGAATACAACATATATGTAGATAATCCAGGCCATAAAAACTATATAAAATTTTTTTTTATTAATTTATTTAAATAATATTAGCCTTATATGAATATAAAACTCATATAGAAGTGAAGCATTAGCTACTTAGGCTAGGTAAGGTTAGGTTAGGTTTCGAGTGCCGCCACATCTAAGACGTGACGCACTTGGGTCCGTTAATTCGGTCCCTTTGAAATACCCTACAGCAGACAGGGCTCAGCCAATTGGTTATTCAATTACCTGCGATTGCCCTGTCGCCGAATCAAACCATACTGATTGTTGCAAGAAGGAGGATATGTTGGTTGGCCCCATGTTCGCGAGACTGACGAGGTCTGGCAGAGTGTTGGAGCCCATAGTAACCGCCCTAATGCTGTTAAGCGCGGGGCATTGACATAGAAGATGAAGAACTGTTTCTTCTTCCTCCTCATCGTTACAACTTCTGCAGTAGTCATTGTAACTTAGGCCCATCCTTTTTGCATGAGTCCCGAAACACCAGTGCCCCGTTAGCACTGTTACTAGTCGTCTTGTGTGACATTTACCAAGCCTGAGTAGATCGCGAGTTCTGTGCAGGCTGTAGCGGGGCCAAGTGGACCTGGCGACTCGACAGGTATGCTCTTGTTCCCACTTTTCTTGACCAAGATTGTATGATTCCTGCTGGATCAATCGCTTGCAGTGAGATATAGGAGTGCCAACGAAGTGACATATCATCGAGTTGCTCAATGATGCGCCCTTTTTGGCAGTTTCGTCCGCAATATCTTACCAGTGCACTCTGAGTGCCCTGGAATCCAGACTAGTGTTACTCTTGAATGTCTCGCTATCTCGTTTAGAGATTTCCGGCATTCACTTAACACCGTCGATGTACTGTATACACCATTGATAGCAGCAATGGCCGCTTTGCTGTCGGTAAAAATATGGATGTCTTCCGATATCCTATAATACCTAAGCCATCTTGCCGCTCTGGTAATTGCCGAGACTTCGGCTTGCAGGACGCTACAGCCATCCCGAAGTCTGAATGGAACCTTGACGTTGAAGTTTTCCACATAGACACCTCTCCCAATGTTTACGCCTCTTTTGGAGCCATCAGTGAAAACTCTGATGGCTCCTTCGGTGGCAGGGGGTAGGGAGTGATATTCCCTATTGGGAACAATGGATTGAAAAAGTCCGCCAAAATAAGGTTCCGGTGGGCAGTAGTCGGTGAAGTCATGGAGCGCTTGGTGCTGCCTGAGAGTCCTGGAGTGACCAAGATCGGTTCTCGTCCATGAACATGTAGCGTTCAGTCTGATCGCCGCAATCAAAGCTAGCTGTTTGGCCAGAACATCCACCGGAAGCCAGTTCAGCATAGCGAACAATGCCTTCGTTGGAGTAGACCTGAGCGCTCCCGTTATCAGGATCGCCGCTAGCCAAAAAATTTTCTCTGTAGTTCGTCGGTGGGAGTCTTTCTCTACCGCTTCCCACCAGACTATAACCCCATAGAAAATTATGGGCTTAATTACCGTCTCAAAGATCCAGTTAGTCCCTCGGGGTTCGATGCCCCAGCTGCGAGCAATTGCTATTTTGCAGGTGTAAATAGCCACGAGAGCCTTATTTGCTCTATACTGGGTGTTTAGGTTCCAAGATAGTTTACTATCTAGGATTAGATACTTAGCGTTGTCCGAGACTTTCAGTGTGGTCCCGTTTAGTTTGGGTGGCGCAAAGTCTCCGATTTTGTGCCTCCTGGTAAATATCACCAATTCGGTTTTCGCCGGCTTGATGCCAAGCCTACAGCTGACACTCCATTTGCTGAGGAGTGTCAAAGCAGATTCCATACACTGAGATATTGTGCTCAGGTATTTGCCAGAGATAGCTATTGCGACGTCGTCAGCGTAAGCTACGGGTTTAACCAGCTTCCGCTCTAGGCTTAGCAGTAGAGAGTTGATGGTCAAATTCCACAAGAGCAGTGACAAGACACCCCCTTGTGGGGTGCCCCGATTCACTTCTCTGTATTCAGTGGCAGATTTAAAAGATGCACTTATGACCCTTCTAGTTAGCAGATATTTTACGAACCTGCAGATATTGATGTCAATCCCCAACTCTATCATGCCGCTGATGATTGAGTCCGGTTTAACAAAGTTGAAGGCGCCCTCTATGTCCAGGAAAGCCACCATAGTGAATTTCTTGTGAACGAGAGATTTCTCTATGTGACTGACCAAGGAGTGGAGAGCAGTTTCGACAGACTTGCCCTTTGTGTAGGCGTGCTGTGAGGGGGATAGAAGTTCCTTTGGTATGGACATTCTGAGATGTATATCTATAGCTCTTTCCAGTGTTTTGAGCAGAAAGGACGTCAGGCAGATAGGCCTGAAGTCTTTAGGTTTAGTGTGAGACGTCTTGCACCGCTTGGGTATGAAAACGACCTTACACAGGTTCCAGCAAGCCGGAATGTATGCCCTTTTCAGACACTCTGTAAAGATTTCAGAGAGCCAGGGCACGACTAGGTCCATATTTCTCTATAGGTCCGCTGGAATAATTCCATCTGGTCCAGGAGATTTGAATGGATTGAAGGTACTGATCGCTCATCTGATTCTGTCATTGTCCAGCGGTACAATAACTGGCTCAGGCGAAGTAGTTGTATCACCGGTAGCGGTAACTGTAGTAGAAATCGGGGCGTTACCGGGAAAGTGGGTGTCGAGAAGTACGCTGAGCGTTTTATGGCTGCTTAGAGTCCAGTAGCTCGTTTCTGTATTTCTCGCATCGTAAAGTTATCCGCATGAAACGAGTGAATTGCAACAAAAACAGTGTAAAATGAAACAAAATATGATTTTTCTCACACAAGTGTTTCTGTATATATACTTTGCGAGAATTATCTGTCATTTTAATAATTTTCCAGCAATTATTGGAAGTATGTGAGAAAAAGTGTTTCTGTAACAACATTTCGCGGAAAGTTTCTCACAAGAAATGTCAAAATAACTCACATTTCAAATTGGTGTGAGAAAATCAAAATTTAAATAAATATAAATATAAGTACATATGAAAAGTAAATCTTCTAATATATAAAATTCTCGTGTCACGATGTTTGTTATCGAACTCCTCCGAAACGGCTGGACCGATTTTAATGAAATTTTTTATGCATATTTGGTAGATATGAGAATAGGATCTAAAGTATATTTTAATTTGCTAGGGGCACGAGGAGGTTAGGGAGGGGGCAATTTCTGTATTTACTAAACTATTAACCCAACAGATGGGTTATGTCCGCCTCATAATTATTTTTGTTATTGAATGACAGATGGCTCTATGTCCGCCTCATGCAGGAGAATCGTCCTTGTTCGTATTTCAAACAGCACAAAATTATTGTTTGATATTTTTTTCTTCGGCGGTCATCGTCACACACTTAACACATTCGCTATTTTTTATATATCACCCAAAATATGCACTAGAAATATTTTGTATGGCAAAACAACGTTTGCCGGGTCATCTAGTATAATATAAATATTTTTTAATTCGTATGTATAAATGTGGAACAGAAATTAACAGATAATGTACATATGTATATATGTACTTAATATGTACATATAAACATATTATGTATGTAGCAAAAATATTAAATAAACACAAGAATATGTTTTTAAATATTTTTTTAGTTTGAATGAAAACTAGCACTGCACTATACATTTGGGTTTTTATTTAAATAAAAAAAAATATATAAAGAACAATTGTTGTTTTGTAATTTAAAATTTTTCAGCTTTTCATTGTTTTGCTTTTGTTATAATTAATTTCCCTCGTTGACGTTTCTTTTACATTTGACACTTAATTATTGGAAACATTCCAGTAAGAACAAAATCAGCGCAGCCTGTTTTCGCATGCAAATACAGAAACAGTTTTTTCTCACAAATCGAGAAACGATGGAATTTATTGTTTCACACTTCATGTGAGACATTTTACGATGCGAGAAATACAGAAACGAGGTACAGCTTCCACATGGTATGTAGCTGAGTACCACCGGTGAGGTAGCCAATATCTTGCGCAATCGGTTGGTTTCGGAGGAGCTCTCTACACCACTGCAGAAATTCCTCCAGGACTTCCTTTTTGCGCTTCTAACAAGGTTTTTGAACCTGTTTAGCGAGCTCTTATATCGCAACGAGTCACCTGTTTGCTTAGCCTCGTTAAAAAGTCTACGGCACTCGCTTCGCGAGTGTGCGATATCAGAGCACCACCATGGTGGTTTACTTTTGCCTTTGCGTGTCATGGTTTTGCAAGACATATTTGTTGCATAGCAGAAAGATTCATTGAAGAGATCTATTGCCGTATCGATATCCGTCGTGTTGTTTATAACGGGGGCCAGAAAAGGAACAGTCGTCCGAGACCTTCCAGTCGCTAATTAAACTGTTGTGGTGTGCACTAATCAGTGTAATATCTAAAACATCACTTCGGTTTGGGACAATAAAAGTCGGTTCTGAACCCCTATTTACTATTTCAAGATTATTATTGATAATAAAATCGAAAAGAGACTCACCTCGTGCGTTGGTGTCATTACTGCCCCATGTGATCTGGTGCGAGTTCGCATCAGCACAGATTATGATTGGCGTCCTTGTGCTATCCACTTTAGCCACAATCCCACGTACCAAGTTGTTTGGTGGACGCTGACCGTTGTCATGGGCCATGTAGGTGGAGACTACCCAGATGATGCCGGATTCAGTCTCCATTGCTGCGGTCACAGTATCTTCATCACTGTAATCAGATAAAATGAAGATGCGTAAAGAGTTTTTAGCCAATATGCAAGATCTGATATTACCTGTACCATTGGCAACCAAGAGCTTGTAGCCCCTGAGGTTTAGTCCACAAACCCGTCCTTTATGGACCCAGAGTTCCTGGACCTTACTTAGGCTATCGGCTCATAAAAATTCTTACGATTTTATGTGTTGCTCTAAGCCTTTTAATTTTGGTGTTCTTTAATCGGTGTCAAATTTCAATTAATTGGCACTTTTGAGAAAAAACTAACGAATATGTGTATTCTAGTATTAAATTGCAAGTAAAAATTATGCAATATTAAGGAAATGGCAATAACTGCGTGCTGTCAGCTAATAAAAAATATCTGTACTTATAAACAATAAAAAGTTACAACTGCCAATAATTTAATTAGTAACTACTGAAAGCTCCTCCTCTATTGGACAGAACTTTTATTGAAAAAAACAAAGATCTTTGCCGCTTTCTTTACAAAACATTAAAGGACAAAATATTCATATGACCTGCAATTTTTTATTTAATTGTATAAATTTATTTAAGTACACAAGTGACCAAAAACTTTTCATGTTCTTTTCATTTTTGTCTCTCAAGATACTGAAGACGATTTTTAGTTCCATTTTAACCAGTTTATTATTACCTGCTCAATGCCAGGCTGTTCAACTGCTTTATTATTAGCGGCTCATTAGTAATTGATTAACGCCTTAATTGCATCTTGTTGAATAAAGTGGATCGTTTGGGCGATTAAATTAACCATTCATTTGTTAAGTTTGAAACATTGAGATACAATTGTATACTTTTAATGTACACAAGACTGTAATTATTTGCACGCACCAAAAAGGTTTTTTCTTGAGCAACCAAAGAGATAACAAGACATATCTGTTAAAAGGGGTAGACAGCATTTGAAATGATGCTCCATGATGATGATGTTTGATCAAGTTTTTGCATTACAAAGTTTATATATTTCGGTATTCAAAGAGAATTGAAAAATTATATTTAAATAAGAAATAAAATGTATATAAAATTATTGTTTTAATTAAACAGCATGACAAACGACCTGTTAGTTTTACTATATCGGAACACATCTGCTCAACATGACCTAACAAATCTTTAACCCAAATCTTTCCAACGTTAATAAATATTTTCTTATAAATAAAATAGTTTCGCCATCAATAAAAATGTATTTATATTAATTGCAATACGCAGCAGACAGTTAATTCTTAAAATTGAATGAAATAAATATTGCCGGATCATGATGAATACATCTGCCACGGAATATGATTTTACCCGCATTTAAAATTTTTTAAGTCGATCTTAAACGTAAATAATATTTTGTTGTCATAAAAAAATTTAAAAAATAGTTCTAGTAAATACAACCCGACCACATAGTTTGCTACACCACGCGTCATAATATATTTAAAATGAAAATCGTTAATACAAAAATATAATAATTCTAAAGATCTCAGTCTTGCAAAAAGAAAAATTTGTTTGATTTAGAAACAGGAGCTGCATAATTTCTACCTCCTTGCTGTATAACAGATGGACAACGAACATAATATAATAGAAGTGTGGGGTATTAACAACAGCAAAACCTACCAAACAAACGAAGGTGGAAGAATGGCTTCCAGTACAATACGTGTATCGGTTTTTTTCCATCTAAATTCCTTTTAAGAGAATTTACATTGAATTGATGCGTTTAAGGAATGACATGTGTCCGGCACTTTTAAGTAAAACTTCACAGTAAACATTTTTGTCTAAATCTCTAACCCTGACTCCTCACAAATAATTGATTTCATATATTATAAATTTTTAAATAAGGATCAAGCTTGAAATCATTTTGATAAAAAAAAATTATCAATTACCAAATCGATATTTGGCCACACATAGATTACAAAGTCTCGTCGACTATTCGAAAGTTAGAAGTTATGACACGTTTTAAAAGGTTTAAAAAACCCAAACCGCAATCAAACATTTTAACAAACATAAAAAAATATATAAAAAAAAACCAGACTTTCAATGGACAAAATATACTTTGGGAGAGGGGACAACTTGTAACCGCAAAATACAAGCAAAATTGTTCAGAGAATAAAAAAATTGTGAAAATTTGTTCATTAATAGAAGAGTTTTTCGATAAGTTGGCGTGTTGTGGGGGGCTACAACTTCACCGATTTCAGAATATTAAGAAAATCCATACGAGTTGATAACCTACATCAGAAAAAAAGGAGGTTATTAATTCAAGGGGTATTTTTTTGTTTTTGCGCCCGCATAAGTCTATCATATATGCACCGAGGGCAAGATTTCTCCCCGAAAGTTGGTCTGATAGAAATATAAATAGGCCCCTGAAATATACTCGTATACTATTTTTTTTTTTTGCAACAATTATTTTAAAGTCGGAAAACAATAATTTTATTACTTGTTATTTGTTTTCGATAAATTACTTGGAGTTTGTTGTAATAAAGTTGGTGATAAAGCAGCAATATTATGAAGGCAACGAAACATATGTTTCGGTGTCTAAAATTAAGTGATTATTTGAAAACTTCAAACTTTTTTTATAGAGTCCTACAATGTTTTATGTAGGGAGCTACAACATTTTACAGAAATGTTTTTGATAGTGCTTTATACAAAACTTCTTAACACATCTTATAACTAAAATACAAGAAAATATATCCAAATTTACTATAAAAACATTCAAAAGGGGGGATATTTTGCACCTTCTAAAATAAATCCCTGATGTAAATTTTTTTAACTTGTTTTTTATGTTGTACCGTGTAATTCTGTCTATTAATTCTTATTTTCTGGAGTAATTAAAGTGTAAATTTTTTAGTTTATCAAGCGAGCAAGTTTTAATAGAAAATCAATTATTTTTCCTCCCTAGTTCACCCTGGCGAAAGACTTAACATTAACTGAATGTTGGTCGATCATGCAAATAAATATAAGGGGTATATAGAAAAAGTATATGTCCCCATTGAGAAACCCATTACAACATATATTTACATGCATATACATATGCACGTGTAGAAGTTTCAAAACTATGAAAAAAAAAATTAGAAACATTTAATGGTGGCACGCAACATAAAAAATCGAAACTACTAAATGACAGTTAGATGAATAGTCGTTGAGAAAAAAAAGCGATGATCACTACCATTTGAGATCAACGGCAGCTAAAGCGAAAAATTAAAGTAGCAAAAACCAAACAAAGGCAAGCCGGTTAGCAAAGTCATCGTCATCATTTGCATCACTTGCAACATTTGCATCATTTACGGCAGTAGCGAGCATTTTTGAAAGGCAAAGTAGTGGCACAAGTATGAATTTGTATAGATTTTGCCACTGTTTAATAGATTTATATACATACGACTACATATAAATATTAGAATATGACTTGTGTGTTATAAGAATAAGTAACAGAAAACCACAATTTATATTTTGTTATTTTGTTCTTAATGCCACAAAGTTACAATTTGTGGCAGTGACAGTAGCTGGTTGCGGTAGCAGGAATTATAAACAAAAAGTGGTAGTAAAAAGCAATTGAACGAAATGTATTGTAATGCTTTTATGCCACATATACACAATGAAGTATAATCGCATTTTTTCATAATGCATAATTTTAACAATATATTGAACATACTTTATGCGAGGGTCGTTTTCAAACTTTAAAACACTTCAAGATGACACTCATCAAAAGAAGTCAATATTGTAAACTGTCTTGCGATCAGATTACATTTAGAGATCACTTTATTGATAAATAATTAAAAACTATTAGCAAATATTAGTAATGGGATGTGGCAGAGTAGGGCCTATCGTTTAATATTCAATAAGATGCATCTTTAAAATAAAATATTGGTTTGACATCGCTGTAATATTATGACTATGAAAATACTCCAAACATAAATGAGAAATCACATTTCTTATCAATTCATTTTATTCGAAAAGTTCTCTTACAGAGTCACGTCTAAGTGCCGACGTTTCAAGAGGGCTGGGCTTGGCTAGATGCTCTAGTGATCAGCAATCGTTTCGATTCGATAGGTTTTGAGAACTTTCAATAATTGTATTTTTGAAACATTTTTTTTAACTAAATTTTAAGATTCTATACCGATTAAATCCAAAATCTAACCAATTAACTTTTCATACAACCCTCAGAATATTCTATCATCCAGCCATCGAACTAACATCAGTAATTGATAGAATACACATTCTAAGCAAGCGATTAAATTGTACAATTGGCAGCAAAATTTACATCACGTAGCTGGCAATCGAGAAAGAAATGAATGAAAGAAGGATCGATCGATCTATTATTTGTATGCAAGTTTTATACATTTTATGGGCATGAATTTTCCCCTTTTTTTTTTTTTTTTTTTTCAAGACAATGATGTTGCAGTATCAGGTATGGATGCTTTTGCTGTATTCACTATTCCACACCATTTTATATTGTGGTCATTGTCGTCATCAGTATTATAATCATCATTATCGTCATCATCACCGGCACCAGCCATCAAATATGGAAAAATGTTAATGTATGTTGTTTATTGCAATCATAATCTATAAAGTTTTTTATTCCAATTTCTAAGTGATCATTAAGCTTTTGATTCACACTTTTAACATTTACTCTTAACTTTTCTTTTTGTTTTTGTTTTTGTTTTGTCCTGGTATCATTTGCTGTAGATTTTGTATTTGAAATATGTTTTGAATTTTAATACCGTTAGTGCTTCCGTCAAAATTTTATTGGTTGAATATTTTATGGTGACTATAAATCAAGCATTTATTTAGAGTAAAATTCAAATTTTAAAGTCTGAGAAATAGTTATCTGAAGTGTGGTTAGTTGAAAGTTTTAGTTCGTTGAATAGAAAGCTAATTATGATTAAGAACAGGAGTTCAATTCCAGCTTAGGTTGAGTTGTTTAAGTGGTGAAGGCATAGCACTGAAGACATAGCGATCGATACTGATCGATTCTAGTGAACGGCACAGCAAACTTCATTGTCGGGAACGTCGGAAACGTCGGCGAAGTAAATGGATCAACAATTATTTTACATAGATTTATTATGCAACATTAAAAAGTCAATGCGACTACTTTACACATCAGCTAACGGACTGTTTACGTCTAGAAAAATTGTATCTTTTTAAGGATGTCTCAGTAAGAATGCATTTTTGCATTTTAAAATAAAATAAAGTGATTAATTTTTAATATTCAAAACATAAATATGTGATAGATGTCAAATTTTATAATTGCCACTTGCACAAAAAAAAAATTGCACTAAATTTAAAAAGTGTATTCTCACTTGTTTACTCGGCTGTCATACTCTCTATGGGTTTTTAGCTAATCGGTGATATAATTCTATTCGCTGGTAATCACCACCATTTATAGACTCATCTATGGGAGTTAAGTAATGCCACTTAGGAATTTTTTAGCATATTTGATTCTAAGCACTTACTTTTGCACTAAAGAATTTTTTCAATAATTACGGCGTGTTATAGCCCTACCGGAAATGGCCTAGCTTCCTAGTAATCAATTAGAAACTCTAAGATCAAGTGACTACTAAGTGTCATTCATATAGAAAGTCTAGAAATTATTCTTCTTTTCGAAGCACATTTTCTTAATCGTCAAGCTGGATAAGTAAATCATTTTGGTGGCAGCATTTGATTCATACCAATGTTCCATACCTCAAAATTTGCATTGAAAATTATTACTATTTGTGCGCCCTGCTAAATAATGTGATTCAAGAATATAGAATATTAGTGATCGAACTTCCATTTTGGAGTTTTTTATTTCTGACAAAACAAAATTCTATATAATTTTATATCTACTTCGATATTTTGCATCATCCAATTCTATTCTTATTAAAGTTCGTTAAAGCATTGGTCACCATTTTACAGCACAATTAATTAATTAATTGAACCTTGATTTTTACTTTTTTTTATAAACAATGAATTTATGAAATATCAAATACATATGTATTTAAAAAAATTGTTTTTAATTCACATGTGTAAACTATGTACTAATCTAGGATATATAATGCAGCTTCATATTTCAAACGCTTGACTTTATGTTGGGTGGGTAACTCCATCATTTCACTAATAGTAATAAGTAGAAATACCATAGCTGTTTCAGCTATGGTAACCAATGATTAAGAGTTATGGTGTCACCCCACCGTATAATAATTTAACAAATATGTTTTACATTTTTTTATTATTATTTTATCGTATACACGAGTTTCCTGTTTTGCAACTTTATTCTTGTTGTTACCCTATTTTTGAATTCCAGACAAACTATTAAAAAAATATAATACATGTCAATGCACTTTCCACGCTTTATCAAAATTATCTAGAAATGCAATTTTGTCAACACACTTCTGCTGTTAACAAATAATTCCACGAATTAAAACAATAAAGACACAAACAAACAGGAAACTCACAAAAAATAAATATTATTAATAAGCAAAATAATAAAAATTACCAATAAGCATTTTTTAATAAGAAAACAAAATTGTAACAATAAAGTTTTAGTTTTTAACTCTCGTTTGATAAATAAAGAAGTAGCAAAAGCTACGAAAAAATAAGAAAATAAAAAGAATTTTATTTTTTTTAATTAATAAAAAACCCACAAACATATTTGGCGACGAGGATGGGATTTCGCGAAAAGGTTTTAATCGTTTAAAGAATTAATTGGTTCCTTTTAGACATTTTAATGTTTAACGCGATTTCAAAAAAATAGAAAAAAAAAAAAAGGAAGAATCCTTATTCTAAACAACAACATTAATAAGTGAACTAAAAGTTAAGTAAAATAATAAAAGAGAAAAACCCTTACTCTAATCAAATAAACTAATTAAGTGAACTTTAATTTTAATGCACACATAAAAAGTGGAAAATATCATCAACAAATTACTACATAAAAAAAGAAATGAAAATAAATATAGACAAAACAAATTGCCTTATACATTGACAGAAAATAATAATAAATAAAAGAAAAAAGTAATAAAAAACATTTTTAAATAAAAACACTATTTGAACAGTGGAAATATAAAGTGATTTAAAAGCACTATTTGAACAAGTGGAAATAGAAAATCAGTAAAACCGAGAAGAAGAACACCAGAGAAAAATCCTGATCAGCACTAAGAAGGAAGAGAACAACTATAAACAAGGAAGACAACTTTAAAAGGATATAGTAAGAATAGTCATAAGTTATTCAAAATTTTTTTTTCCTCCATAATTTATAACTATAAGATAATATTATTAATTACGTGTACAAAAATTGTCCACTGAAAATTGCAAATAAAATCTAAAAAATAAACAAATTTATACCTTCCTTTAAAATGGCAGAACCAAATCAAATTCAATTAGATCCCATTAAATACTTGAATTCAATCCCTCAGTATAACGGTAACCGTAACGATTTAATTAATTTTACTAGACTAATAGATAGAATATATCCGGTTCTTAGGACTTATGATGAACTTTCACAACTTGTCTTCTCAGACATTATAAAAGGTAGATTAGTCGGTAGGGCCAAAGAAATTATAGAAATTAATACGCAGGCACAATCTTGGACAGATATCAAGAGTATTTTAGAGAACAATTTTGGTGAGAAAAAGAATTGCGAACAATTATATGATGAGTTAAGATCTGTCACTTTTGAAAGTACTACTGTTGATTTTTATAACGAGATAAAATACAGACTACGGCGTTTGAATAACAAAGCCCTTTTGGTCCTTGGTGAAGGTGAAGCAACAAATCAGGTAGCCATTAACAATCAAAGATCTGCACTGCACATCTTCAAAAACAAAATGCCGGAACCAATGCGGACTGTATTAACTTGCAGGAATCCTGGAAGCCTGGAATTAGCAATGGATATTCTATTCGAGAGCGGATACGACCGCATGGGAAAAGATGGTCGCATAGTGAAGAATAGTAATAGCAAAGGGAAACGACAGAATAATGAAGAACAAGAAAGAAACATAGAACCTTCGGGGAGCAGAACAAATCATAATAAAAAATATAATTATAATAAATTTAACGACAATAGTAATTACCACCGAGGAAACTACAATTATCAGCAAGGCAATCAGAGCTACAATCACAATCGGTACCAACAACGCAACATGGAAAGATATAACCAAAACTATAACCAAAATCAACAACGCAATTATAATCCGCCCCAACAACCAGAACCAATGGAAATAAATAATGTACAACACTTTAAACCGACAACAGACAGTTACCAAAACGACAGTAAGTACAATCATCACTACCAACAAAATCGACACTACAGCAGATATAATAGACAAAACTATAATCAACCCAGACAGCCGGAACAAGGCAGAACAGATGTTCAAAATTTTCGGCCGATGGCCTCAACGGAAACTTACCATATATAATCGTTAAAACAAAACTAGGACGTTTAAGATTCATCATCGACACGGGAGCAACACATTCCGTAATAAATCCTGGAATTTGCCATCCCAAATGGAGGATCCCTTGCGATGTGACAAACATTAAGACATTACAACATACTATTACAATTTCAGAAAAAGTAGCAATCCCAATTTTTAAAGAATTTGGTGAATTTACAGACACCAAATTAGAATTTTTAGTCTGCCAATTCCACAAACAGTATGATGGAATAATTGGCAATAACATACTTAGACAAATGAAAGCAATAGTTAATTTGAAAGATAACACCCTAAAAATCGAAAAAACCGAAATTCCAATTCGATACACAAATAACGGTATCGAATACTATTTCGAAAAAAAAGGACTACATAAAGTCATAGTACCAGTTGAGCACAAAAACGGTTTAGTATATAATCCCAAAACCTTATTAAACGATAAGAATATCGAAATAGTGGAGGGAGTATACGAAACAGAAAATTATAAAATCAATGCTCTTGTTAAAGTGAATGGAAATTTACCACAACGGGTTATTTTAGAAACCCAGGAAACAGATGAAATAACACCCGAAAATTTTTATACAATTGAATCATATAAAAAAATAGATGTACCAATGTTGGAACAGATTCGCGTAGACCATTTAAATAAAGAAGAAAAAGAGAAACTTTTACCAATCATTAAAAAATATAATAATATATTCTACACAGAAGAGAGCGATCTTACATTCACGAACGCCATCAAACACGAAATAAGGACAACTAACAACATACCTATTGCGGCGAAAACATATAGATACCCCTACATACATAAAACTGAGGTAGAAAAGCAAATAGAGGAAATGTTACACAAAAGGATAATAAGGCCCAGTCATTCGCCTTATTCGGCCCCAGTTTGGGTAGTTCCAAAAAAATTAGACGCTAGTGGTAAGGCAAAATGGAGACTGGTTATAGATTACAGAAAAATCAACGAGATAACAATAGACGACAAATATCCAATCCCGAATATCGACGAAATCCTGGAAAAACTCGGACGTTGTCAATACTTTACCACCCTCGACCTAGCGAAAGGTTTCCATCAAATCGAGGTTCACGAAAAAGACATCGCAAAGACAGCATTTAGTGTGGAAGGCGGCCACTACGAATTTCTTCGTATGCCGTTTGGGCTGAAAACAGCTCCGGCCACTTTCCAGCGTTTAATGAATAACGTTTTGGGCGAGTTCATTAATAAAATTTGTCTAGTGTATCTAGACGATATTATAATATTCTCAACTTCATTACAGGAACACATAGAATCCATAACGAAAGTCTTCCAAAGACTAAAAGAAGTTAATTTAAAAATTCAATTGGACAAAAGCGAATTTATGAAAAAAGAAACCAAATTCCTTGGACACGTAGTATCTGAGGAAGGCATTAGACCAAATTCCGACAAGATAGCTTGTGTACAGCAATTTCCTTTACCAAAAACGCAAAAGGAAATAAAACAGTTTCTCGGATTAGCGGGATATTATCGCAAGTTCATGAAAGACTATTCCAAAATAGCCAAACCCATGACGAGATATCTTAAGAAAGACTCCGTTGTTGAATTTAAAAATTCAGAATATATCGAATCATTTGAATCTCTTAAAAGACTGTTGACAAATTCTCCCGTTCTAGCATATCCAGATTTTACCCAAAAATTCATTCTTCAAACCGACGCAAGCAAATTTGCACTTGGAGCTGTTCTATCGCAGAATGGCCATCCTATTTGCTATGCAAGTCGTAGCCTAAATGGTGCGGAACAGAACTACAGTACGATAGAAAAAGAACTTCTCGCAATTGTATGGTCAACAAAATATTTTAGACCATACCTCTTCGGAAGGAAATTTTTAATTGAAACAGATCATAGACCACTAGTTTGGCTGTTCTCCATTAAAGAACCAAACTCAAAACTTGTGAGATGGAGACTACGTCTACAAGAATACGATTATGATATAAAATATAAAATATAAAAAGGGTATTATGAACGGTAATGCAGACGCATTATCTAGGATAGAAATTAATTTCAACGAAGATGAAAACTTAAATAATATTATTTCAGAAACAAACAACCCGCTCAACTTTTATCGGAGACAAATTGTAATTCATAAAACAATGTCAGGATCACTGAAAGTAAAAAACCAACAAATTTTCAAGAATAACAGGAAGACAATTTATGCTAAAACTTTTGACGAAGAAACACTAATAACTCTATTAAAAAATCATTTCAACCCTGATAAAACCAACGCAATTTTCATAAATGATGAATCTGTTTTTTACGAACTGAAAACTGTCTTTGAAAAATACTTTGGTGAAAATAGAAACTTCAAAATCATACGCTGTAAACACCTTCTTAAGGATATAACAGATGAAAACGAGCTGACCGATATAATAGGAAAAGAGCACATAAAAAACAATCATAGAGGAATAAACGAAAATTTCGCAGAATTAAAACTTGAATTTTACCACCCACAGCTAAAAATACGCATAACACAATTTATAAATAATTGTGATATATGCAACAAAGAAAAATACGAAAGAAATCCAATAAAACAACAATATAAAATCACTGAAACCCCTAATAAACCTGGAGAAATCATACACGCAGACGTTTTTTACAGTTTAGAAAAAACATTATTTCTAACATTTTTAGACAAATTCTCAAAACACGCTCAAGCCATAAGAATAAAGGATAGATCCTGGATCGAATTTAAAAAAGCACTTACCCAGTATTTATCAACAGTTGGAAGCATAAAAAGGTTAGTTATGGACAATGAATTAGGATTTAAAGCACTGCCCCTTCAAGAATTTTTGAAAGAACAAGGAATAGAAATACACCACACTTCTAATAACAACCATACATCAAACGCAGACGTCGAAAGACTCCATAATACTATTAATGAACATATCCGAATCCTGAAACACGATCCTAATAAAGACACAGAAAGTGTCGAAGAAAAAATTTATAGAATAATAATGTACTACAATAATACCATACACTCCACAACTGCTAAGAAACCAATAGATTTTAAAAATGGAACAGTTAACCCAGAGGAATACAGCTCGATTAAAGAAAAAATGACAAAGGCGAAAGAAAGGATCATTAATAAATTAAACAAAACTCGTGAGAACGTGGACATCCAAACCGGACCAATATATTTAAAGGATGAACGAGGCGGTAAAAATCATTCAAAATTCCGAAAAGTAATGGCGACCAAATTAGATGACGACCATATAGTTACAGATCGAAATTTTAAATATTATAAATCCCACATAAAACGAAAAAAGAAATTTCAGACCATCAACGACAATCAGACATCAACATAACTTACCAATATTATTTCCTTTTTTAGATGAAACTACAAATAAAACTACTACTGCTCATTTCAATGGCAAATATCATCCAATCCCAGCTAATGGAAATACAGGACCTAACAGAGAATGAAGGCTACATCCCAATTAAAGAAAACGACATAAGGATCGTCGACCACTACCGTAGAATATACCATTTAATCAATTTGACACACTACTACACTACTATAGAAATTATAGACAATAATATTAACTCATTACATGGTTCAATAATACCGCTACTCGATACAACAATAAATAATTTTAACATTTTGAAAACTAAATTAGATAATCTTTCACCACATTTTAGAATTAGACGAGGTTTAATAAATGGCCTTGGAAAAGGATTAAAATTTATAACAGGAAATATGGACAGTGACGATGAACAAGAAATCAGATCAATGCTCACGAATCTAACGACAACTACTAATGCTAACTCAATCGAAGTAGGATATATAGCGCGTATAAGTAAAACACTTTCTACACAGATACAAAATGTCACAACTCATATCAACAGACAACAATATATAGTAAAAACATATATAAACAAATTTCGCAATGAGATTCAGAATAAAATATCTACATTAGAAGACGAAATAGATTTCCTAAAACACATTTACCAGATTGATAATGATATAAATCTACTCAAAGACCATATTGACGACATTGCAGGAGTCATATTTACTAGCAAACTAGGTATTATACCGACGGACTTACTCGACGAACAGGAAATTGAAATTATAAATGACTTTGAAAAGTATACTAAAACAAAAGTTGCCGTATCCTTTGAAAAAGAACAAATTGTCATCATCCTTTCCATTCCCCAATTTTCAAACATATCCTTTACACAAATAATCCTTGAGCCAATTCCCAATAAAATAAACAAATCATTATTTTTAAAAGAAAACAGAATTTTAGTTGATGAGAACCAAAATGTCTATTTTCCAAATACATCTAGCTTATATAAGAATCTAAAACAAATTAATGATCCATGTATCTTAAGCATCGTTGCAAATAAAATAGCAAGTTGTACACTTAGAGAGTATAAAATACCAGAAATAAAAGAAATAAAAGAAGGAATAATTATATTTAAAAATTTCTTTAACAACTTTACACACAATTGTAATTACAAAGGAAAAACTATTAATATAAGTCATAATTTTATAATTAAATTTGAAAATTGTCAAATCAATGTTAGTAATTTAACATTTAAAAACGAAAAACTAATTGTAAAAGAAAAAATTATTCAAACTAACTTTTTAAAAGAGATAAAAGAAAATGGAACATACACTGAAATTAAATTAGAAGATCTATACATAAAACAAATTAAATATGAAAACAATTTTACTGATTTTAATAAAACCCAAAATATACACAGAATCATTAATATAGCTGCAAATAGCACTACAATTTCAATATTGATCATTTTAGTAGTTACTATACCCATACTTTGTAAAAGAAGAGCAACTGTGCTCCAAATTTCGTCGGAGCCTCAAACTAACGGAGGGGGAGTTATGGTGTCACCCCACCGTATAATAATTTAACAAATATGTTTTACATTTTTTTATTATTATTTTATCGTATACACGAGTTTCCTGTTTTGCAACTTTATTCTTGTTGTTACCCTATTTTTGAATTCCAGACAAACTATTAAAAAAATATAATACATGTCAATGCACTTTCCACGCTTTATCAAAATTATCTAGAAATGCAATTTTGTCAACACACTTCTGCTGTTAACAAATAATTCCACGAATTAAAACAATAAAGACACAAACAAACAGGAAACTCACAAAAAATAAATATTATTAATAAGCAAAATAATAAAAATTACCAATAAGCATTTTTTAATAAGAAAACAAAATTGTAACAATAAAGTTTTAGTTTTTAACTCTCGTTTGATAAATAAAGAAGTAGCAAAAGCTACGAAAAAATAAGAAAATAAAAAGAATTTTATTTTTTTTAATTAATAAAAAACCCACAAACATATTTATTAAGATCAGCGGCTACTTTGCTCGTCCTGTGATTTTTCTTCTCCTGACAATCTTTCTAATTAATTAACACTGGGTTCTAACAATTTATAACCATTTAACGAACCATATAAAAAATTTGGGTCATAAACAACATCATGTAACTTTTAAGATCATACGAAATACTTTTAGCGTTCATGTTGCTTCTGCAGCCAGTAGAGAAATATAACAATTTTCCCACTCGCCATTTACTCCAAATTATTTCTGATATAATATTATTTTAAATTTGAAAGCTTCAGAAAAGTTAAATAAGTTACCTTAAAGTTATTCAGTAGATTTATATGCTGTCGAAGAATCAGTAGCTTTTGATTAATGTGTCTAATTTTTTAAGTAATTCTAATTAAAAACCCAAGTTAGCCATTGTCATAACTGGTTCAACTAATTCAAATATTAAGTTGCTTATTAAAGTATATTGGAAAAAACCTTTAAAATGTTAAAGCTTCATTAATTAGTAATTTCTAGAAAGTTATAGCCAAATTTATGGAATAAAAAGTCTGCTTTTATGTAAAATCCTATAAAAGTGTTTTTGAAAATAAATTAATGACGCTACTTAAATAAACCAATAAGAGTACTATAAAGGGTCTTACAATAACAGATTTATTTTACGAATAAACTGTTACTGTTTTGTCCTTTTTCTAAATAGCTTTTCTTTGTGTCGTTCTTTCTTTCATCTTTAAAAAAGTTATAATTAAAGTGGAAAAAGTTACAAAGCTGAAAATATCTAAATCAAAAATGTAACATCTATTTTGTAACACCCTGTGCATTAGTACACAAACACACAATAAAATGTGTAATGATTTTTTAAATAAAAAAGAAAAATAAATTTTCATAATAGAACAATCAATTAAAGACTTTTATCAATATTAATTGGTAAATGTTAATAGATAATAATAACAGACAAGCTGACATACCGGCGATCACGGTGTTTGAAAGAAACTATCAGAAATATCAAAAATATCAAGAATTAAACAAGAAGCTGCTTCCATTACTGCAACAAACTTTGCATCATATTGAAGAAAATCAATTTAAATACTTGTTAAGCTTTATGTTATGAGCTTTTTACAAAAAAAAAAAAAAATGAGCAAATACCTGTGAACATATACAAACACACTTACAACTACTACAGCCATAACAGCCGCATACAACATTGGGATTTCCTTTTCCTCTTTCGTTAATCTGCTATTAGAGGAACAACATTAAACCAAGAATTAGTCTGCAAGTAGAAGCGAAACATTAAAAAAAAACTGTCATATATTTTCGAAATGGTTTTGACACTAATTTATGCGTTCGCTGCTCTAATATCAACAGAAAATTAATCAGTCACATGGCTAAAATCATTCATTAGCGTTACATTTTCCTATCCACATATTGCTTTTATTTTTGTTGTTGTTTTGTTTTTTATATATTTTGTAATTTATTTAAGAAGATCATAAGCCAAAATAGCCAGTAGTTAAGGGTTTCCCAAATTTGTGTTGATCAGGATCGATGGCGATCTGTAGAATATCTACGCATATCAAAGAAATATACTCGTAGATAACAAAAATTTTTGTGATTATAGACAGCAAGGGCAAACTCCTTTGTACTCGCAATAAATTTCTGAATTTGGTAAACAATAAATATTGCGATTATTTATTTTACTGTTCGAGCATAAGCATTTTTCCCATTTTATTCCCATTTATTGCAAAGCACATATACTCGTAAGTTGCATCAACTAAAAAATATGATCTACGTGACTTAAAAGTTTAGCAAACACTGTACCAGTCAAACATTCAGCTGGCTATTCAGGAAATTGCAGCTAAACCAGATTGTTGTTGTTACATTTGTTGTATATGATGATAACGAAACGATGGCGACTAGAAGCATATCAAGCTACAGCCCTTAAGCAATAAAATTAAGCTCAAATAACAAATGCATGCCAAGTAAAAAAGTGTCACTGTCTAATAAAGAATAAAATTTAGCTTAAAACAGGTAAGAGGACTACAAGCGGCAGTGACGACTAGATCTTTTCTTCTGTCATTGATCTTGGCTTAAAGTTTTTTGTAAAATTTCACATTTATATTTCGATAAGTACAAACAAACGTTTCAACGTCAGCCGCAACCCAACTTAAAAAAAAAAAAGATGGAGTAGGTTATAATTTCATGTGTACTTTTTTCCGATTTTACATTTTTAATTTATGTTCCCGCACAACTCAATCATTTGTGAACCGATTTGCAATATTCTTTCCCATATCCGCAGCAAGTTGTATCCCTAAACATTTTGCTTATTGAACGAACAAATCCTCCATTTTTGGTCCGATTTTTTTTATTTGTTGTGTATTTGATCGAATTGGCTTGCAGTATGGTCAATTATTTCTTTGTCTGAGAAAAGCAATAATTCTAACTAGAAGAAATATTTTAGGCAAAAATGTTTATATTAAAAATAGTTTCTATTGAAATTCAAAATTAACTTGATATTTAAAGTACCTGAAGTTTTAACTCAAACCTACCTGGCTCTCCTTCTCTAGCTCTCCCTTATTGTAGATTTTTAAAATTCAAAGCAAAACAGATCTGTAAGACTATATCACAAGTTGTTTAATTTGTGAAATGAAAATTTATATTTTTATTATATTTTCATTCATTCATGTTCATTCTTCAGTATATGTTCGTCGCTATCGAACATAGGGTAATTGTAAAAATCAACTCACTATTAAAAAATATATTAAGAATAGGCATTATCTTTTCGGCCAATTGAACCGACCGAAAATTTCATACATGGGAACCCCAATATGTGAACGAGAACGTGTTAGAATTTAACCGTCCTCTAACCACCAGCAACATTTCAACAAACAAAACTAAAAATGATAAACCATCCATCTAAAGTTTTATAAAATGTTTGATCTAGTTTGTTTGTGTTGTTGTTTGTTTCTGTCGTTTCTAGTCTTTGTTTTTGTTGTTGGTTTTGCTTAACAAAGCAAATGACTGCCGTTGTTGGCTGTTGCCGTCTTTGTTTCAGTGGCAGTCTTCATAGTTGTCATTCCATGTATTAAATAAGTGGTAGCCGATGAAATATGCTGGCAATAGATATACAAAAATTCTTTGGTCTACTTGCTGTTATTGTTGGTCGGATTTTGTGCTGCTGTTGAGGAGGAATACAAAATCGATGCACGTGGAATTTCGTGTCATTCGTTTGTGTCAAAATCGGCGGCACATTGGTTGTTGTTGTTGTTGCTGCTGTTTATTTTTCTTTGGCAGACTCCACAAGCAAAAAGACAAGTCGTGTGCCTGCTAATAACTAGAATTTGAAAAGACAAAAATATGTCTAACTAATGGATTGTAAGTTTGCCAACTAGCAAGGTGTTGTCTCCCATTATACTTATGTTGCGCAGGCGCACCATCATCATACCAACGAACATTAAGAAAAAAAAAACAGTTTTTATAGAAGAGCCTGCCAGTGTATTTTGATATGATGTATTAGTTCTGATTAGAATTTAGTATAACGTTGTTGTTGTTGCTGCGTCTTTGCCATTTAACCGGTGTGCGCTTTGTGAACTAGTAGTAGTTTAACCTCAGGCTATTAGAATTAACCAAACGCACATAAACTATACTCAGAAAAGCCTCTCAAAGTTTATACATACAGAAAAAAATTTATCAATTTATTACAACTTTTGGTGCATATCAAGTGAATGCAGAAAAACTTTCGCTTGATGTTAAAATGGAATTTTGTAATTGATCTGTACTAAAATTAATTGCCGTTTTTCCTGCCTTTACTTCATCTTTCTCCCATATAAAATGGAATTGAAGTGCTTCATTAGAGTGTGAAACAATGTTTTTGCTCATTAAAATCTCTTATTGAAAGCGAAACTAGTTTCGTATTTAAATTTTAAAATACGAGAAAGATTTATTTTCTATATTAATTTAAACTAAGACAACGATGGAAACACTGACAAAGTGGTTTAAATTTTAAAATATAAAAAAGTAAAATATGTCATGCCGATTGCAAAAATATTGGTCGAAAAATATGTCATGCCGATTTCAAAAATATTGGTCGAGTGTACGGTGCTACGAGGAATGGAACTTCTAGTTTCATAATTTCGATTTGCACAAAACATCACTTTCTGCAAAACAGGTTATGCTTTCTCTACATTAACTCTATTGTACCTCTTAGTTAATATGCTCATTAATAGGTGCATATATATAAACTCTTTACTCAGCGAAGAAGATCGTTGATATATCCGGAGAAAAAACTTTGTTAAGCCAGTCCGAAGGCACAGTTGGAGATACACGTTTCCCCAGTGAAAACATCTCATGCATTTCTAGACAGGTAGTCCGATCAATAAAAAGATTCAAACGCTCACAAAATTACTCAAATCGCGATTTTGACGATTTCCCCAAAAAAATTTTTTTAATAATCCAGGGTTCTGCAGAAACATGTTGAGCATTCATCTATTTTTCTTCACTTGTTTTTGCTAAAAGTTTTTAAAGAAAACTTTAAATTACACTTCTAAATTCGTAAATTTTAAAATGTAATATGTGTTCCTTTCTCTTTGAAACATGTAAAAATAATGGACTTTTAAATAAAAATTCGTACAGATATTATTGGCATTGTAATTTTAATACGTATACTTAATATCTATTATTCGGAAGACGTATTTAATGATTAAGTATACGCAATATTTTAAAGGCTATAAAAAAAATGCCAAACTAGTATTTTCTGAATATAGTTCCTTTATTGCAGCGTAGTCATACCTCAGAAAAATTAAGCGCTGTAAGATGCTCGAAAGTCAATCAATCATTGGATTCTTTAAATGTTCAATAAACTACAAGAAACCACTTTCTAAAAAAAAAAAAAACAAATATATTTTCGAAAGAGCCCATATGTGACACGCAAAATAGAAAGAGACCTAAGGGTAAAAACCGGTTTTGTTCAGGATAGCCATTTTAAAGATTTAAATGCGTGTATCTTTGGTGTACCATCACTTTCATAAAACGCGCATATCTCTGGAAGGGAACACTTTTGGGGCATGTGATCGGTCTCATTCGATGCTCAGTTGTTGTCCACATCAAGAAAAAAAAAAAGTGAAAATTGATTTTTTACCCTCTATGCGCTGTCACATATATGTTTTCTTAAACAATGTCCCAAGCATAACTTTTGAATTAAAAATCAAAAGTTTTAAAAATCAGCTTATAAATTGAGGGTTGTTGCGATTAAATATTGTTTGGGAGGGAACATAACTTGGGCACAGCTTTTCAAAAAGTTTTAATGTGACCAAAAATGCAAGCAACCCGATTCAAAAAACAGAAGTATTTTAAAAACCTGTTTTATTTTCATAGGAAAGTCCACACGAATTAACAATCTTCTTTCCCTTTTTTGAAGTTGGTTGTATAAATATTAACAAATATTAATAACTAGCATTTAACCCGCTACTTCGTTAGCGTATCCCATTCTTTCGTGGACATATTTTTACGCCAAAGCTTATGTTGCATTCACTCAGGGCATTGCATGTTTAATTTTATGTTTGTAGGTCCAATATTTACAAATATTAAAAAGTACGTGTTGAAAAACAAAAACGGTCCTTGTCTTTGATTCGCTTCCGCTCAGGAAATTCTATGTTTCTAGCTTCAATATTAACGAATACAAAAATGTACCAGTTAAAATCAAAAATGCACTCAGTACATTGCATATTTAGTTAATGTACCAGTTAAAAAAACTAAAAAATCCATCTTATAGATTCCACTCAGGACATTTAATGTGGAATTTTTTGATTCTAGGTCTAATACTAACGGAAATTCAAACAGTTAAAGACCAAAAAGTTTCAAAAAGTTCCTATACAGATTCTCATTTTCTCAGAACCTTGTATGTTTAATTTTATGTTAATAGGTCTAATATTAACGAAAATTCAAAGAGTACCAGTTAAAAAACAAAAAAGTACCAAAAAGCCCTTTTACAGATTCTCATTTACTCAGGACCATGCATGTTTAGTTTTATGTTCATAGGTCCAATATTAACGAAAATTAAAAAAAAGTACCAATTAAAGAACGAAAAAGTACCAAAAGGATCCCTCTAACGAATTCTCATTAACTCAGGACCTTTCATTTTTAATTTTATGTTAATAGGTCTAATATTAACGAAAATGAAAAAAGTACCAGTTAAAGAACGAAAAAGTACCAAAAGGATCCCTCTAACGAATTCTCATTCACTCAGGACTTTGCATGTTTAATTTTATGTTTCTAGTATTAGAACTAACGGAAATTCAAAAAGTACCAGTTGAAGAGCAAAAAGTACCCTCATAGGTTATTATCCACTCAGGACATACATGTTGAAGTTTATGTTTCTAGGTCTAATATTAACGATAATTAAAATAAATTGCCAGTTGTAGAACCAAAAAGCTAAAGTAAGAGATTAAATTTCCCGTATTTCCCCATTTTTGGCACTATTTTTCTCCCCATTGAAGCATAAAAAATTTCATTATTGTAGTGGGAGCCCATAATTTATTACGTTTATGTCAATAAATAAAAAAATATGTTTTATAAAAAAAGTACCAAAAATAGTTACGCTTTTTACCCCTTAAAGGGGTAAGTTTCAAATGTGATATAACCCTTATTTCTATGTTTATGGGTTTAAAAGATAGATGGGGTGACAAAAAAGTACGAATATGAAAGATTTACCTGTTTACTCCGTTAAAAGTCTGAATTTCCAAAAAGTACCAAATACCTGTCCGCTTATTTTTCTAAAGAACAACGATAAGCATTAAATTCTTTTTGTATCTCATTTAGTTTTAGAGATATAAGGTTACCGAATTTACTCGTTTTTGCCATTTTTTAACCCCCTAAACATTCGAATTTCCAAAAATCCTGTCTTAGTGGATCGATTTGAGGAGAGACCAAGCTCTGGTCCAAATTTCAAGTTGTTGCCTTCAGGCATTTAGGCTGTGCAATGATGAATCAGTCAGTAACGTTACAATTTTATATATATAGATAAGCAGTTCGTAGTAATTTAAAAAAAAAATTATAATTAATATACACAGAACTTATAAATTGTTTGTTCGTATTCGGAAAGTCATTTAAATCTAACCACTAAAATCTTATATCGAACATAAAATGGCTAAGTTATGGTATGCAAGAAAATAATTATATCTAAGCCACATTGTGGGTCTTTGACAAGAATAGAACCTGTAACATCGGGACTGATATTAAGGTATTATTAATCTGATAGTTCATAATACCTACATAATGTCTAAGATTTGCAACACTTTACCATATTACATACTTTTCGTTGCTCTTTGACTACACTAAACTTTGGGAAATTTTACTTAATTTGAGTTAAAATGATTGCTGTATGTCGCCAATGTCGTTTTTTTACAGAAATTCACTAAAATTTGCTTTAATATCAAGAAATACAAATTTTGCCTTTCCCAGGAAATTTAACTAAGAACTACTACATTGTTTATCAATATAATGAGTAAGAATTTCCTGTAATGTTATCTTCCTTAGTTATGTAGTGGTGTAGTTTCCTGCAAAGTGGTTTGGGATCTTGCTGAGCATTTCTTGTTGCCGTATGAATACATTGTAAAAAAATAGATTAATAACAAAATAGTTGTTAAAAATTTTTTTTACCAAAATAACTACAATAAAACCGTGTCACAATTATTATAAGTCTTATTAAGGTAGTGATCATGTCTTAATATAAATGATGTGATATGCCTTAGAAATTACCGCAATTTATTAAACGGCAATAAAATCAGTTAAAAGGATGTTTGTAAATGAAAATGTTTTTTTATTTTTTATTTTCAAAAATTAATTTATTTATTATAAGTTAGGTAATCGATATGCTGCATTTCTTTAGTTGCTAAGCCATCTCATCAGTACATCATTACCGCCATTCTTGAAAAGATTTGAAGTCTTATTTGCTTATACGCTCTTTTCAAATTGGGGTAATTTGTTCGAGGTATTGAGGTTTAAGGTAGACATTCTTGGGAAAATTTATAACACCTTTTAAATGATCGTGTGATGAATTCTAAGTTGAATATATCAAAAATCCTATAATTTTAGAACTTTTCCAAATTGAAAACCGATTCTTTTAATTTACATCTTCTAATGTTTAAAAATTTAATGTTTTATACTCCAAAATTTAAGAACCGATTTTCGAAGTTTTTTGCCGTTTGGACGTAAACAATTTTTTTGCCCCCCCGCTTATTTTTTCTTTTTCTATAATTATTCTATAATTATTTTTAATAATTCGATCTTCTTCGAACAGATCTTTCAAAAATGTGCAGCCAAAAAAATATTGAAATGGCTTCAATTTATAAAACAACAAAATCCTGGTAGCAACTCTAATTAGCAACACTAATTTACAGTGACATTTTCCATGTGAGTTTTTACTTTTAAATTAAATTTTAAAACAAAAAAAAAAAAAAAAAAAAAACTTGAGAACATCCAGGATCTTAAAACTAATTATATTTTAATATTCATAAATTTTGTATCGAATGCTTTGCTATAATAATTTGCGCTTAAATAGTAAACTATAATCATAAATTAAATAAAAACCATTAATACACAATTTTAGTACTTCTTTTGCATATTTTCTTGGTAAAAAACAATAATATTAGGTGAGGGAAAAAACTTTTCATTACGCGATTAAATTAGCAATATTTATCATGTTTAGTATACAACTCCTCTGTTTTCACATGATACAAAAAAAAAAACTGTAAATGACGCACAAACCACAAAATATAAAATCTATCCAAAATTCCTCGACTAGAAGTAGCAACAAAACTTGTTGGAGGATGTCATTTTTCTTATTGTGTACTTAATTTTTTTTTTAATTTGATATTTATGCAAAATGACAAAATTTTTACTATTTTGAGCTCAATTTCTATTTTATAAAATACTGAAATAAGAAAAATTACGGCAAACGGACTACATTCGGACTACCATGAAGGTCAAAGTTCTTGCTTTTTAGAAAATTCTACGAAAGAGAAAGTACCTTGAACATATCCTACATAGTGATTCGTATTCGTGTAGCAATTAATAATGATATACTTCTCAGTCTGCCCATTTCTGTTATATTTTGGTGCCGATGCTGATCAGCTCAAAATGATCACACGGTTTTATTCCTCAAACTATAGAGAAATGAGATTTTTTCCCTTCATGAATTTTAAATTTCAAAAGAATCACACTTATTACTACACAATTTTTAACTGCAAGAAAACAACGCAATAAAGTTTAAAATAATGTTTCGCAAACAAAAGCCACTTCTAAAACGAACACTACCGATCTAGACAGCGAAAAAAATGTATTATACTTTTACAGAAGTTGTTGTGGTTTCTGTTGGTATGTAGTTAAAAGAAAAATGTGGTCTTTTAAAACTAATGAAATGTTCTCATTCCTCTTCGGTTTACTAACAACTATTGAAGACATCACGTCCACCTCTAAATTTGCTTTTGCATTTTCAATTCAATTGCATTTCACTTCAGTTCAATTCATTCACCTTCACCACCACCAGCGACAAGTCGACACATAAACCAACATCAACTACGACAGCAGCAGCAACAGCAGCAGTTTCTGCCAAAATAAAGATCACATCATTGAAGTATATAATTGTATGTACATTTTTTTTAAGAACATGTCTGTCTGTACTATGCTGCAAGTGAGTGTTGCAAGTAGAACTATGAAATAATATGCAATGACTGCAAACAAACTGTTGCAGAAAATGTATAACGCGGGAATCACAAAAATTCACCTGTTTTAGTTTTCAACCCGAAAGAAAAGAAACGAAATATTTATTTTTTTTGTTCAGCTAACGTAAGTAAACAGCCACAATGGTAAGAAAGAAAGAAAAAAAAATGTAAAATAAAATTATGAATGCAGTTCACTCGTTAAAAATATTTAAGTATTTTCATAGAAATTACTACCACACCACATACACTCATATACACTGTGATGGTCTCTATCGTTCAGAACTAAGCAGCATCGTGTGTAAAAGCCAGAAATTCTTGAATTCATGGCAATTGTTTCAGTGTTAACTATATGACGAAGCACTCTTATTCCACCGCGTATTGATGTTGATGTAGTCAACAAACAGACAGACAGACGGACAGCACATTACAATCAACAGCAGTAACAACAAATATTGTCGGACTAACGAAAGTATTGCAAGTACATATTTATTATAATTTTTTTGCTGCCAACCGTGTACCCAGCATAAGATCACATTCATTTTTACATTTGAAATAATTCATTTTCCCTTTAAACCGCGTTTATAGTGTGATTTGTATGGTTGCGATATTATTTTAACGCGTGCTATTAATTGAGGGTATTCGCTAAAAGTTGAAAATATTATAAAAATAATTTTTATGAATAAATTGAAATCGTGGTCGTTCTTGAAACATTATGATATCAATACAACCTTCACTAAAGACACGTAGCTATGAATCCAATTGATGAATAAAGAGGGATAAGTACATACATTCACACATCGGCAACTGCTGGTGACCAACTAGTTATGAAAGATACAACAAAAACCTCAATTGAGTAATAAGACACAAAAATAGTGTTTTTCCCAAATTATTATTATCTGTTATATTATTATATCTGTTGATCAGACCGAGGAGGTTAGTCTCGAAGCAACATGAAGTCAATGCAACATTCCGTGCAGTCGATTTTCTTCTTTGTCTATTTAATTATTACGAGCTTTCTTTCTAATAAAAAAAAGGGGGCCGAAAAAACAAATTTTATTAAATAACTAGTTAGGCTTCGCACGGAAGCTATTTACTTTTATAAATTTCGATTTACCTAATCAAAGGACATCACGACTTTCACGAAAAGTCATAACTCACGAACGCGTTGGCCGAGTTCGTGCAAGCTTTAGATGAACCATCTACACGACCATACGAACAAACCCTAAAAATTTAATCGAGTTCGGTTTGACCGTTCGTGAGCTATAAAGTGACAACAAACTTGCAACAATTTTATATATATACGAGTATATGTAGACGTGTCAGTTTATCAATCAGCTGTGAATTTCGTGCTTTCAACAATGCGGAATTCAGTGTTTGGTGTGAATACTCTTGCAAAAGTCATTTAACCGCAACAAAAAAACTTTGATATTTTTAATTTTTACTTTCGCAGCGTTGCACAGTGGTTTCCCTTATGTGGAAAAGCTGTCAAAAATCAATATCTCCAAAACTAAAAAATCTAGGTTCTTCAAAATTTTTCAGCTCATTTCATGCCCGAAGAACTTAAAGTTGGCAAATTTTTAGGAAAAAAATATTAACAACTGTAGCCACAGTAGCCATTTGATCTTTTAAGGGTTAATTGGCTTATAGATCTGTTTTAAAAATTTTTGAAATAAAGTACATGTTTTATTATGAAAATTTGATTGTTTTTAACAAGTTTTGTAAATTTGTATTTCATTTTAATTCATTCGAAATATACACTGAAAAAAACTAAATTAAAAAGTTAAACAAAGTTAAATAATGCAATATAGGGTATTATTAAGTAATATAAGGTAATAAAGTAAAATAGTAGTAATATATATCAAATATTAAGTTGGTAAGTTTCGGGAACCAGAAATAAATGGATCTGAACTTGAAAAGAGTTGATTTAAAAGATCTTTATTTGTAGCTATGCGCGATATTTTTCGTGTATGTTGCAATCTAAACTGTTTTATATCCTTATTTTTCGCTTCAGTTGCTTCCTCCGATAATTCACCTATTGCATGCTTGATTACCTCAGCTCCATGGATAAGAATTTTGTGTACCGATGGAGGGAGGTAGTACCAGGGATACTCCTTCACAAGTTTTCTTGCTGTCTCTACAGCATATTCCTCAAACTTTTCGGCATCAATTTGAAATCCAGAATTTATAGCTTGGAGAATTGTGGCACATCTTTGCAAAATATCCTTATCGATTCCTGTTATTTTTGATGAAAGGTTTACATTTTGAAAAAATCTCCGCCCTGTGTTGCCATCATTCGAATTTCCGCAACCACCAGCTTTTGGCCTATCTAGCAAAAGTCCCATTTCAGCCCGAAATCGTTGTTGAATAAATTGTTTTCTCTTCAAAACACATGACTTTTCGTTCTTACTGGTCTTCCATTTTTTTAGCTCTAATTTGTCCAATAAGTGAATAAAGTACTCAAAAAATCGTATGTTGGTTGGCATGTAATGGTGACAGTCCGAATTCGTAACAAGCTTCATCTACTTTTTTCTCGAGGCATTTTTCAATGTCATTCATTTCTGTAGGTAAGACACCACATATGTGACATTTTGCAGAAGAAGTTTCCGTTAGAGCGTTACAAGCTTTACCGTCAACCATGGTCAGTTTTATGTCATGCTTTATATGTAATTTTTGTTTAGTTTTATTTATTTCGATGGGATTCGCTTATTTCTGCTTAAATTGGCTCTGACCAGAACTGCCATCGAATCCCCATTTTCCAATCAGTGTTAAGTGTTTTTCTCCTGGGCCTAATGCTTCATCAAGAACTTGATCTTGCAATTGCACAATTCGATTAGCCGTATGATCAAGGAGAGCTTGTAGATCGACCTCTGCACTCGACTCTGTAACAGTGATGTTTTCTGTACTTGGATAACAAGTTTTCTTAGCTGCCAAGATACTTTTATAGCCTGGGAAAAAATTTTTAGATATTTTTTTATTCACAAAATCTTTTATAGTTAAGTATTGTCGCTTAGTAAGTCCTGTTTCAACGAAAAGAGCCAAAACCTCGTAATCCTCCACATTGTGTGTGTCGGGGGAAAGTTGCGATTTTGTTAAACTTCGGTTAAAGAATTATCAACTTGACTAATTTTAGACATTTTACGCCTCTTTGTTCTATCTGAACACTTTAAAAATTCCTTAGCAGGACGACCACGCTTTTGGCTAGGTGCAGGTTGTTCTTTTTCAAGGGATTTTGCTTCTAGCTGAATAGTTTCAAAGCTTTCAAACCATTTTTTATGTTCCTTCAAAATAATTAATTTGCTTCGATGATTTTTCGTCCAAAGCTTACCAATCCGCTTACAAAGGCTTTTTAAAACTTTTCTTATATTGCTAAGGTCGAAGTTAATTTTTGCTGCATTAAATTTTTCCTCCATTATTTGAAATATTTTGTTTACTTTCGAATGATAATTACCAGCTGTAGAACTCCAAATATCAAACACATACATTCTAGAAAATTGGCACTGACAGAATAAACCTTCTATTTTAATTTCTATATTGATATTTTTGAAACTTTTATCACTATCGCGAAAACAATTACTTATAAGAATTAAAATTTGACCTTTGTTTTGACACTTTTCAAATGTAATGAGTAAGCTTCACTTAAACTGAAAGTCAAATACCTTAAAATTGCAATATAAAGTTTAAAACAACAATTTCTTAAAAAAAAATGTTTCTCTTAATTCATAACTGTAAATCAAATACCATAATATATACCAAATAATACCAACGCGTTGTGGTGAGATTAAATAAAAGTTGTACGATTTGATTTTTTCCTTTTCCGCGGGCCACCCTAATGCACACACATACATACATTCGTGCATCTACTCGTTTTTTATCTTGACAAATAACAAATGAACAAAAAATTAACTACTAAATATACTTGCGGGTTGTTTTTGATGCTGCGACTGCTGATGGTCTACAGCAATTCCTCTGTTGGTGGTTTTTTGCAAATGTTCATTTCTACTTTTGGACTCGCCGTTGCCGTTGCCGTTGCCGTTGCTACTTCTAATACTGTTATGACAGGCGAAAACGAAATTATTGGAATCTGCATGTCCATTGGCGCTTTCATTTAAAGCCACTACTGGCCTGGATGACTGTTACATTTTTGCGATGCTTTGGATTATGTATAACTGCTTTAACTGCTTGCCTTCAACATTGTTGTTTTTCATTAGACTTTTCATTTTGCTCCAGTTGCTTAGTACCACCACAGAGAGCTCTATCTGCAGCATGTTGCACATACGTATACTTTTATGTGAATACATTCATACATAGAAGTAAGTATGTATGTATCTTTCTTTAGATTTCCTATTTCCTTGAAATAGAATTTTTGTTTTCCTTTTCTTTGTGGCAATTGCTTTTATTCATATCATTTTACTGCTATGCCTTTAACGATCTTAGAGTACGATCGTAAAAGATATTTGGCATTACTCCACTTAAGTCTTGCAAAATGTTTCTAAAGATTCATATAATAATTCCATCAAAATAAAATATTAAATAATGGCTTTATTTCAAAACTTGCACTATGGCACGCAAGCACACGTAAAGCCAGGCAAACGTAATAGATATTGGCATTACTTTTAATGTTTAGTTTAAATGGTATATTTGCAAATACGACGTACATACGATTTAACTGGATGATATAAAGATATTTTTCAGATACACTAAGCAAATTAAGACCCTTATTAGATGCATGTATTCGATACGATGGGAATTAGAAATTTATTTAGGAAATAAAATAATTTGCATCTAAAGAACTCAAAAAGTGTTTATTAAGATCAATTTAAAGCACTAAAGTTTGACACCTCACTGGAATCATCGGAATGAAATTCAAAATTTCGAAATATAGTTTGAATTTTCGAAATTATGATCGAGTTTTTTAAATTGACTTCAGTATTTTGTGTATTGAAAGCTAACTTTTCCTTTTCAGGTATATTTAGGCTGACTTCCAAAACGTTCGTATACAAAGTTTGTATACAGTATTGCTACTGTATTTAAATCACATACATATGCAAAGTTCCAATATAAAGCAACAACTATAAAACCGATGCCGTGCTTTCTTTCTTACTGCGTTAAAAATACTTGGCGGCGGCGTTTTGAAATGGTATACATTGTATAATTCTTGTACTGCGGCCTTATGAAATGTTATGCTTTGTTCAAACACAAAGCAATTGACGTTTTGGAAGTCAGCCTTAATTTACATTCATAAACATTACGCTGAAATGATCAGCCAGAGAGAAATTTCACATCTACATTTTTTAATCAGAAATGCCTTGTGCAGAGATAGATTAGAATGCGTTCAAAACGCTAATAAATGTTTGCTTAATTTTGAACTTCCTTTCCAGAATCAGTTGTTGATTTCACATGCGTTCAAATGATTTTTCTTTTATTCTTGCATTTTATTTTTCAGGTTTCGACTGAATATGAAAAAGTAACACAATTATGTGCAGGGAAACCAAAAATATGCATTTTCATGTCTTTTCCGGTATGATGAATATAGACCCACATGGAATATTTATATGTTTCAAAACTTTTTACGAATTTTGGAACAAAACTTTTATTGCCCTTTTCTCCATATTTTACTTTATAAAGCATAACTGTACATATTTCTTATTAAACAACATATTTAGAGCAGTTTCATTTACTTACTGGTATATTTGCATAATTTTCCTGCATATTTTGAAAATATCTACAAAGTGAGTCTAAACAAACAGTTTTTTTTTATCAAACAATATTGGAAATTTTCAGTAATTTTTCTAACTTTCAAAAGGTTTTTTTAAAAAAACAACATACAATTCTTTGGTTTGTTCACAACTTACTTGCAAGTGATTAATATTTTAGTACATTTTTGTTTCATATTTTTTTTACAGAATAAGCTTGCATATTTAAAACATATTTTTAGTCCTTGTGGCATATTTGCTGGTTATTACTGCAGATTTTGATAATACCTACAGAAACGTTTGTTTGGCTCCTCAGATTTTCCGTCAAACATTAAATAAATTTGTTCATATCGTTCCAAGTATAGAATCTTTTTTATATGTGCAGACTTCTTTGATTTATTCCGAGCTTATTTGCCAGTAATTAATTTTTTAATGCATGTTTTTGCATACTTTACTTTTAATTCAAGCTGCAACTTGCAGTTAGGGTATTTTTGACTCTCAGCTTTAAAAGTTGTAAATTTATTTTAGTGATTTTTTTCAACAACGTCACTTTTTCGAAATTCATGGAAAATAGTAGAAGAGAATAATGAGATTTTGGTAATTTAGGGAAAAATATTTGAAAGCCATGTGGTATGAATGTATTAGAATTATTTCATATTCGGATGGAGGCTCTTCTCTCATTATTTAGTCGACTCCCATGATCATAAACGAACCAAAATTATACTTGGCACTATCAGATGGGAAAAATCCAAATTAAATTTTTTTAATGTCCTTCTAAGAGCATTATTTTTTTAATTTAGATAAATCATAAATATTTTTATTAAAAAAATTGGATTAGTTCTTACATTCGACTTGCTTTCCATCTTTCATAAAATTGTCATATGAATATTTACATAAAATTTTACTCTTAATATTCTTTCAGTGTATTTTATTTCATTTTCGCATTCACTGGCCTTGCGGTTACGTCAAGAATAACTGTCAGCTTAAGTGTTTCGCTTTTGACATGTTTAGGTGTGTAGATTGTAACCGATAAATGAAAATTGATTATGAATTGATTAAATGAAATGACAAAAAAAAGCCAAACACCTTTTAAACACATTTCTTAGCATATCATTGCAACAAACGAAGACCCATTTGTAGATGAAAACTTGGAAAATTGAAATCTAATTGAATTTGTCACAAATGTGTGATTTTAAAGGTGGACAAAAATAAAAGACAAAGTCAGAGAAAAAAAATAACAAATTTATTATGGATTTAGTTTTTTCTTTTACTCCCGATAATTTATTCGGCACAAGATAGAGAAAATCTTTGAAGAAACAAACGTATGCCACAGAAATCCACAAGTCTTTTAGTGTATTTTTGCAAAAAATTTAATATTCATGCAGCGGCAAAGTTGTTAAAAAGTTGTTACCAAAGAAAATGTATTGAAAATGAGACTTTTTACAAAGTAATTAATTATTAGTGCCACGACAAAATACATTCGTATAAATGTATGTTTGCTTATTGCACGTTAATAGAATTATTGAGGAAATGGAACCATAATTTATATTATTTATTGTGCAAATAAAGTCATGCTTAAGTGACAGAAATGTAATTCTGTGAAAGATTACAATATATGAATACAAGTAGATGTATCTGAAGATACTGCATAGTTTAATTTCTTTTTATATCCTTCATCAACAATAGTAAGGATACACAGAAACGAAAATAATCCCAAGCGGGATCAATAATAATAAGGTAAGTAAGGATTTTCTTTAATGAATTATAAAGAGATTCAAGTACTGATTACTGAAACCTAAAACACTTAATTCAATCCAAAAAAAATATTAATTCAAAATATCTTTCGACTTTATTTAATGCTTTATCTTGAATGCATATTGTATTCACGTCAAACATTAACCGTGCCATCCAATTGAAAGTCTAACACAAATATTTATTTCCATAATCGGAATGTGTTATGTTCAGTTTTATGCTGGAACACAATGCACTAAAAAAAACATAATAATTGTTAGTAAAGCAATTTTCGTCCAAATGGTTTAACAAATTTCTACATACATACATATGTATGTATCTACATATATTTAATTATAATTTTATTAATATTTATGTATTTAGAAATTTCTTTTCAAATAAAATAAAATTTCCTTATAATAAGAAAAAATTAAGGTGATGTGTCCGCAATACAGACAAATGACTTGTGTAGAAATTTTGTATGCGAATCATTCAAAAAACTAATCAAACCAATTGTTTGTAGCAGGGTTTAAAATTAGTTTTTTTTATTTTATTTATTATACTAGCGACTAGTGAGAAAATATGATCCTTTTCCATTTTTGATAGCAGAGAAACTAAAAATATTTACCTGATGACAAATAAATTTCCAGTTTTTTAAAATAAATTTTGTACTTGACAACTAGTAAAATTTTTTACTAGCACACAAAATGAAAATAAATTGTCTGTAATATATTGTTCAGCAACAATTTCTTGTCAATGAAAACTAGCCATCCAGACCAAAATGCAAAAACACACATATACAAAATATTTTCTTCATACAATATGCCGCTATCAAAAATACCAAACAACAAAATATATGCCAATCCAACCAAACACAACTTCGAGTAGTTGACAAACATGCCGATCTTACAATGAGTAGTATTTAAAAATTTTTCTCCTTGAATCAACAACCAGCAACCCAAAAAATTTTCAAAATGTCCGTTGAAAATTGCTGCTTCAAAAAATTTTCAACGACTTCAGATATGTATGTACATACATCTGTACATTGTACATAATATGTATGTTGATATATACAAGTTGGTACACAAACCTACATACACACATACATAAAAACATACATACATTAATACAAGCATTCATGCATACATCCATACACACATGAAATCTCGTACATGATTTTCATTATACACATCAAAATGAGACTCAGAACTGCTAATAACAAGTAAACATTCATAAAGCAAATGTTGATCGTTAAAAATTCTTGAAACCTGCTATTATCAACGCATATTTTGAACAATTTTTTGGGTTGCTGGTTGTTGATTCAAGGAGAAAAATTTTTAAATACAGTGCCAGCTCGCTAATCCGAAGGTGTGTAATCCGAATTATCCAGTAATCCGATTTGAATTTATGACGCATTACATACTATATAGTCCGCATTGGTTGCAAGCTCGCTAAACCGAATTTTTTTTTTTTAATTTTTCTTTTTTTTTTATTATTGTGTCTGGTTTTTACAAAACGATGTGTGGAATTTTAAAACTAACGGGACATCATTGAGATGCAGAGCCTTCTATGATTGACATTGTACTTATTATTTTTAGTATTTGTAAGTTGTTGTTGTTGTAAGTATTTATAAGTATGTATGTATGTTTTATGTCTTGTTGCAAATAGTTTAGTAGCTGAATGGTATTAGTCGCGAAAACAACAATTTAAAGGATATGGCAAAAAAACGTGCACATAAAACGCTGATAAGCTTAAAATAATAGAAGAAGTAAATCGCGGACAATCAGGAAAAATTTTAGCAAAGAAATTTGGTATAGGAGCTTCAACAATTACTCTGGATTAATAAAAATGAAAAAAATTTGTTTTGAAATCCTTTCTTGTGTTTTATTTTCGAATATAGTAAATTATTATAATACATAATAACAACACATCCAGTAATCCGAATATCTCGTTAATCCGAATCAGGGTCTGCAATCATTAATTCGGATTAGCGAGCTGCCACTGTACTACTCATTGTAAGATCGGCATGTTTGTCAACTAGTCGAAGTTGTGTTTGGTTGGATTGGCATATATTTTGTTGTTTGGTATTTTTGATAGCGGCATATTGTATGAAAAAAATATTTTGTATATGTGTGTTTTTGCATTTTTGTGTGGATGGGTAGTTTTCATTGACAAGAAATTGTTGCTGAACAATATATTACAGAGAATTTATTTTCATTTTGTGTGCTAGTAAAAAATTTCACTAGTTGTCAAGTACAAAATTTTTTTTAGAAAACTGGAAATTTATTTGGTATCAGGTAAATATTTTTCTAGTTTTTCACATAAAATTATGGAATATGAGGGGAATTTTTACTAAATATATTAGTTTTTTTAAACCCTGGTCCTGTTCACCGGGTTTGGTTTAGAGTAATAATGTCTCGCACTCTCGGCAAATACCACCAATCACAGGATCTTTTGATGATTCATGGCCGCAAAAAACACGCACTACAACAAGTGCGTCATTCGCTAAACGATCTTTTTATTTTTATACGTCTCGAGCATATCTTCTCAGTTTCAGCTGTTAAGTTTAGCATGTTTATTTTGTTGGAGAGACGCATAGAAGTATTTTGCGTATTCGGCAACTTTTTGGTATCGAAAAAATTATATTAAAAACACTTGTACTCTAAGTCAGAAAAGATTTTAGAAGTGCTACAAGCTTTTAACAGAAAGTCGGAGTCCTTGGACATCCCAGCACATCAACAACCGCTGAGAATGTTGGAAAAGCGACAAAATTATTACAGATTGTTGTTCCTAAGGATTTCGGCATTTTTGGAAATTTTATGCATGAAGAGTGTTGCGGCGAAACTCATTCCAAAATGTGGAATTGTAACCAAAGAAAAATATTTTTGCCAAAGCAATTCCGTTATCATGCATCAGCCTCAAATATTTTAATTTCCTAAAATAATTTGTTTAAACTTTATTAAAAATTAATACACAAAATATTTTTGTTTTGCAATAATCTCTGTAGGAAAAGTTAAAATGAATTATGAATATTTTTATTAAAAAAATATTAAATTTTGCGAAATAAACGTAACAATCTTTAATTACTGCCTCAAAACATTCTAAATTAACAAACAACTTGTTCCGAAAACCAATAGAAAGACTTGTTAGCATACGAGTGTACACATGCAAACGAGCGATCGAATGGCTTCCAATAAGTGTGGCCACATATTTTTTTTTTTTCGTAAATTATTAATATGAAAAAAAAACGATTTTATTTTTCTTCAAGCAAAGCAGGTCGAAATCAAATTGAAAGCAACTCAAGGAACTCTACAGTAAGTCTGGATAGTAAATTTTTATTAAACAACTCGATTTTAAAACCGATATCTTATGGAATCCAGTTATGGAACACTAAATCAACATCAAATGTGGAAAAAATTCAAAGGCGACAGAATAAAATTCTAAGTACAATTACAGCAGCCTCCTGGTATATCAGAAATCTGGGACTTCATAAAGATTTAGATGTTCCGTTGGTGAAGACAGTGTTTTCAAATCATGTGACAAAATATATATAAAACAAAGTTGAGTTTCACCAAATCCATTTGCCCGCAATATTCTTAAATATAGAGGCCACACTCAGCTTGGGAAGGAGGAATTCTCTTTCAATCAGCCGTACAAAAGAGGCGTCAGACAACAAACAATCAACCGATAAACTATATTTCGTTTAGCATTGGCTAGACATAAAATTATCCTTTTTAGATTTAGGACTTGAATACTTATTGATATTTCAATTTAAAATTAACGATTTAATATATAACAAATGTAACCAAAAAAAAAAAATAATTGGTTGAGCGCCAGTATTGAACCTAGATGATCCGTCTCTCGACACAATGTACAGGACTTCCAGCTGCAAATAAATAATTGTGACAGATTTGTAAACTATCAACGGATATTAATTACCACTCTAAAACGATAAAAAAGACACCCAATTAACTGCCTGCAAAAGACTTCGTTCATTTATTTGAAACAGAAACAAAATTTTAGAATTTGTTTTTGTTTCAAATGTATTTGTTACTGTTAAATTAAAACTCTAAAAGTTGCATCTATATGTTACAACGAAAAAACCTCTAAAATGTTCAAAATATTTCAATATTTATTTTGCAATATGGCAACAATATTTATAATTTAGACACTCTCAGATGAAGCTAAACAATTATAAAGTTAAGCTACTATTTGGTTAAGTCTAAATGTTTGGAAGTTAAAGAACACAAACAAACATTTGTGGCGCCAATATGCATAAAACAAAATACAAACGGGCCAGCTCTGCAGGTGGTTTTCATATTTTTTGTTTTTATTGTTTTTTCATTTATTTTTATCTGAAATGGAATTATGATTATTTAAATTTACACTGGATGTACAAGTAAACCACAAATACAAAAAAAAAAATCAAATAAAACTTAAGTCTGAAAAGCGATACAACAAATATTTGCCGATGGCAATAGAATCAAATGAAAATGATATTAAGATTCCAATCTGACCAACACAAATCAAGCAAAGAGATCATCTCGTACCGATATAAACGGTGACAATTTCTATTTCTAATGATTATAACCACAAACACAATTGGAGATGGCCACCAACTGTTCCTTTGGTTGCTATATTAAAACAAAAATAAAAATTAAAATAGAAATAGAAATGGAAAAATGTTTGGCAATTTTAGTTACTGATATAATTTCATACAGATATTTTATATGATACCCTACAGTAGATATTTCGCTATGCAAAATGCAATATTTTTCACTACAGAATTAATGAATAGGGATCTTTGAACATTGAAGATTATTTTTTTTTTCTTACTACTTTTATGAAGAGTATGAAGTGATCACTTCAGAATAGACACGTCCAATGTAGGCTATCTTTTTTTATTAGAAAACTCATGGAAGTTTATTTTGTTTTAATTTTTATATTCATTGATGTGGTTTTTTAAGTTTTTCTAGACTATTATGACCGTAGATCAAAGATATTTGGTATCTCGAGTGAGAACGACTTGACTTCGTTAGTATTCTGAAGGATTGAGTTTTGCATTCCAACACTCTGCTTCAATATATTCTCCTCACTAAGGATGTGCCAATATTCTTTTGAAACGGCACGTGGCAGCTAACGGCAATCATCCATTCTATTTGCCGTTGAAGTTTATTTTTGGTTGGCAAATGAACGCGAATTTTAAATAAAAGCACATCTACATATTTTCTTTGATGCAGCAATAAATAAATTAAAAAAATAAATGATTTTTTAAACCGAAAAATAATGATTTTAAAATGAACAGCGCTTGATCTTGATTTACTATTAAGAGAATTTACTATTAGGTGGAATCAACTCGAAAACATTTTGTTTTTTGTAAATTTCCGACGAACGTAATTTGTAAAACCTGCACCACCAATTGGCTCCATGAAGGCCTCATAATGAAGAGTTTTCATTCGCCGATTTTATCAGTTATACCCAGTCCTCTTTGATGCTACGACCAAAGCACTAAGTTCATCTCCCTGTACGACAACGAAGTCGGGGTTATTCCATTTCTATACAATGACAGATGAGCAGAAAATAAAATTTTTGCCTGTAATAGATGTACGGTATAGCCCGATGTTTTGGTCGGCTCTGTCAACTCCGAATATATTTTCGTTATACTTTTTGATAAGCTTTGGTTGCTGTATAGCAATCTTCTTCTTGGCTTTTTGGAAATAGCGAGATACTGGGGTACTGAGGGTAGCACTTCACAGTTGTTTGAAGCAATTGTAACAATGCTATTGTCTATCTACTTACAAACTGCGTACACAAAAAAAAAAAGATTTTTCCGCGTTAATGCCTTTGAATTTTCCAAAGGACAGTATTTTCCAACTTGCCCTCATTGTTCCCACTGCTTTGACATTTCGTAGTTTAAAGCCTTCCAACATGCAATACGTCGACAAATTGAAGAACAACACTGGTGCCCAATCCTAAGTGCTTATATTTGCTGTCCAAAGGAGTGGAAGCGCCTTGATAAGGGTCAAACCATAATATACATACATACATCCCCATCGAGTTGTTCGTGCCCATAGAAAGAAAGAAAAGTGGAAAGATCTGGTCCACCGACCGGCACTGCGACACCTTTTGGATCCTTTGTGCCATGGATTTCTTTATTAAGTCAAGCTCTGAATGACTCTCCTTATGAAAGTCAGCACAGAGGTTGGAGAACACAGAAATTCAGAGTGAAAACCACGCCTTCTGCTATTACTTAAGACAATACATTCACAGAGAATGTGTGCCCATAACTTATAGCCGCATCGGATTGGTTTGCCGCAAATGAACTGCTTTGTACCTGGATGCGCTAAAGATGGTACCATTGATTCGTCCATGATATTGAACTCTTCAAGAGCAGCATGGATAATAAAATTATTTTCTGAATCTATCTTGCTATTCTAGCTTCGTACCAGTCGCAGCAATGTATATTTTGCATCAATAAACGGAACCAATTTCCTGGTATCCCATCACAAATGACGTCGTTGTTGACATCAATAGCGTTTTCCCAGTATAGTACCCGTTTCGGAACTCGAACATACCCACTCAACATATTTGTGTATTCAACTAGCATGTTGAATATTTCCCGATCAAACAGTTTCTTAAAAATTTGCGTGGGATCTGGATTCTGATGGCATCCTGAGAATACATCTAAGGGTGGTAGGATATAATCGATATCCGTTTGCTGCCACTTGTTTACGCTTTTCACAGAAAAAAATAAAAATTGATTTCTATATTATTATTATTACGAATAAACGTAATTATTATTTGAACTTATATTGATTTACATATGAAAAGTAATATTATCAGGCTCAAGTTCAGTTTTATTGAATTAATGAAAATTCAAAATTACTAAGAGTTTTTTTATGTTGGAAAATATTATTATTTATATCCAATCAGTTTTTAGCAGAACGTATCAGTACTGATTTCAAGGCCGCTTCACCTCTCATCAGTAGAGCTGTGCCAAATCGTTCCTTTTCCGGACCCGTTCGTTCATTTCGTTCCACCGCTCCTTTCGTATCAAATGCAACACTATTCAAACTAAAGTATTGTTTTGTTTACAATATTTACATACACACACACTTATATACAAAGAAATTATACAAATAAAAAAGTTGTGTATTATTGAGAAAGTTTTTGTACATAACGAAACAAGCCTGTTTTGTATGTAACATTTATTAAGTTAACAAAATTGTATTATAAGTATATTTGTACATAATAACACCATGATACAATGACAATTAATGTATTTAATAAATAAATTATAAATAAAATTGTTGGCTTAAATCTCGTTTAGCTACATTGCTCAAAATTTTATAAAATCCGATGGAGAATCAAAAAATAAGAAAAAACTAAACAAATTTGTCGGCGAGGCTTAGTTTCCGTGTTATTGGTCTCCAAAGTTTCAGTACAAATTTGTGATTATGGTGTATTTATAATTAAATGTGGTCAATATTGGTATCATTTAAAAACTTTTGAGAAGATCGTTGATAATTTAAAACATTTTTTATTAATTTGCTTCGCTGAGTAGATTTTCTCCACCATGGTATATCCCGACACGGCGGTATGTAGTACAGATCCTATGCATTTTCTGATATTCTCAAAAGTTTTTAAATGATACTAAAATTGACCACATTTAATTATAAATACACCATATAATCACAAATTTGTACTGGAACTTCGGAGGCCAATAACACGGCAAATTTGTTTAGTTTTTTTCTTATTTTTTGATTCTCCATCGGATTTTGTTAATTTTTGAGCAATGTAGCTAAACTAGATTTGTTCCATTTGAATTATAAATTGATTGTATTTCATAGTTTTTTTCCTTTTTAATACAAGTATTCTTCCTAGAAATAAAATATATGAAAGTAAAAATGTGGTTTGAATTAATAAAACTAATCCTATTGTTAAGGGATGTTTTATATTTATGTATGTATGTATGTATATGTATTTATAAAAATAAAATTAAAATTTAATATTAAAGATAATAAAATTCACTGTATAACATCAATTAATGTCTTTTCTTTTGAAATTTTAAAAGATGAATGACTATATAGACATTGTATCATGTAACAAAACATTTTAAAAAATTCATTTATTTCTATTAAAATAATAAAAAAAACAACAAAATTAACATAGAATTATGTTTTTCATTAACCTTTTGGTGATGAAAAAGAAGGTAAAGTGTTAATAATTTCCGTGGAATTTAGCTAAATAATAGAAAAAAATAAGGTTAACTAAACATTTTTAAGTTCGCTGAAATAACTTACCTTAGAGCTCCATATTTCGCTGCAAAAAAATTAAATTTGAAGCTTTGTATGATTTTAAACAAGACCGTCTATCATTTAAGATTTGACCCATTGCGGAAAAAATTCGCTCACATGGCACAGACGTCGCCAATATACAAAGCCGTTTAAGATCGAATCCATAAACTCGAGGATATAATTTTTTCCTATCGTTCCACCAATTTAAAGGGTCTTCGGTTCTTTCTAAGTATTCTTCGTTGAGATACTTGTCGAATTCTCTAATGGCTGCGGCCGAATTGTTATCAGGATGAACTCCAGCTGATCTTGCAACATTTTCATCCTCATGAGAAATAGGTTCATCAGCACTGTTTTGAATTTGCATTGTCGATAATCGTGCTCTTAAGTTTTTCACAGCATTCTGATAACAGCTATCATTCCTAAACCCTCTTCTCTTAAACCGGGGATCCAATAACGTGCTTTCAGCATAAAGAGGATTTTTTTCGTAATCGCCAAAACGATACTGGAAATCTGTCTGCATTTTAGATATCAATGCCGATATCTTGCTATTAGTTGAAACACAATTTGAAATAAATCCATCCAGAATATTACAATAGACCGTTACTTTTGACAGTGTTACACACTTTTCGGCAGGAATTTCAACAGTCGTTTCCTAGAAAGGCCACAAAATCGGTATTATTTCGTTAATGTATTCCCAGTCTAGCAGGGAGAGCATCAAATCAGGGTTTTTCAATGCTAGGGTTGCTATAACAGCGTCCTTTGTAGCCACAATTCTCTCAAGCATAAGATACGTGGAGTTCCACCGTGTTGCAACGTCTTGTTTAAGCTTAAGCTCAGGCAGCCCCATCTGTTTTTGAGTTTCGAAAAGCTTACTCATACCCTGAGAACTCCTACGGAAATACTCCACTATTTTTCTCACCTTCAATATGGTATCCTCAACTTCGCGAGTTGCTGCTTGTACTACAAGGTTGAGAGAGTGGGCAAAACATTGCACGCTACGCCACTGCCCCAAACGCACTGCTCCAAGTATAATGGAAGCATTGTCACTTACTATTGCGGCTACTTTATTTTGAATATTAAATTCGGCCATGGTTTTTTTAAGAACTTGCACAAATTTTCAGATGTGTGCCTTTCTGAAAACTCTTCACACGCAATCAAAAATGTTTTTATTTCAGTGTTTTCGTCTATGAAGTGCGCAGTTATTGCTTCAAAGCTGGTGTTATTTCTTGAAGTCCAACCGTCTGTTGTAAGGCATACTGCCACAGATGCGTTGATGCTCGACTTCACCTTTTCACTATGAACACTGGGGAGCAGTTGCTTCGATATTGTTTTTCTGGATGGCAGTTGATAACCAGGGCAAAATGACACCTCATGTATTAGCTGCCTTATTGCTGGCTCCTCCACAATACGCAGCGGGTGATAACCTTGAGCCACAGCTTTTAGCACAAGTCTATTAAGTCGTTTGACCTTATGGATTGGTGGAGGCTTACAGATGTACTGGGAAATGGTTGGTTGACTCAAGCGGCCTTGAGCGATTCCAGAAGATGTAGGTGTTTCCGATCTGGTAGGAAGCTCTGCGCTGATAGAACGCTGTGCACTGAAGACATTCTGCATATCTGTCCTAGATGGCTCGACAGTTGGCCGTAGCTGTAGTGTCCGGGGCGTTAGCGGGTGTTTGCGTTTCATATGTCGGCTCAAATTCCCAGTAGATCCACCTGCAACGCTTAAGGATGCTTTGCAGTAGTTGCACTTGGCACGATCTATTCCATCTTCCGCGAAATGTAGCCATATTTCACTACTTTTCTTTGATGCCATTTATTTTAATTTTAAGTATATAATAAAACACAGCACTTCACACTTTTAAATATTTTGAATTGAAATTTTCAACGGCAGAAAATCGTACTCAGTTAAGCACCTCTGTATATATGTATGTACATAGTTGTAATTGGGATAGTAACAGAAAATATATGTATGATAAACCAGAGTTGCTTTAAAATGGTATTTAATTTATTACTTTTAACTTTTCGAATACTTTAAACATGTAAGTAACAAATACCAAAATCCATTAGTTTGCCATTATATATTGTTCAAGAAACAAATTTAATTTAGCTACAAGGTTCCGGATAAAAAACACTAATCTTAAGCTTTGTTCACATTTAACAAACATTTGCCGGAAAAAAACGTAACCAAAAAAGAAGCTAATTATTTATTTCTTGTAATTCGGATATTTTTTAATTATGGGTTCCTATTTTTTAAAAATACTTTTTTGTAGAATGATTAATTTTATTTTGTAACATTAAAACCAAGTTAATTGACACTATCCCTCAGCAAAAGTAGTGGTTAGATAGAAAATTTAATTCTAAAATATATGTCATGTATAAAAATACGGCGAAAGTCAATAAATAAATGCTAGAAGATATGTAAAAGGTTTTAAATCCGTAGCTGTATCGCTTAACTAACTTAAGCCTATTTTATATTTAAAATTTTATTACGCAACTGAAATAAAATATTAGTTAATATGTCTACATTTTAACAATGTATATAAAAATCATAAATGCTGGACATGTAAATGCTGGTGTACATGCAGATTAAAAATATGTACCCATTGAACTATAATATAAAAAAAACTAACAAATTGTTACGCTAATAATTTAATTTCGTGTTGGTCACACTGAAAAGCAAAAGCTAATCATAACAAAATACCATATGAGCGAACGTACGAATGTACGAAATGAACGATGAAACCAAAACACCAAACTAAACCGCTCACTGAGCCAAAAGCGCTCCGTAAAGTAACCGGCTCCCTTCGTTCACTTCAGTGATTCGTTCCTTTGTACCCGTTCGTTCCGGACCGACACAGCTCTACTCATCAGCGTTCAATTGTCCATCTTTACAATTTCCGTAAAGTGGATACTAATTTAGAAGAATATCAACTATTTAACCAGTTTTCAAGAGAAATAGAATACGAGAATTAATTTTTAATTCATTTTTTATTCTACCTTGAAACAGTGCTGGTTAGTCCGTTATCATCAAAGTATTCTACTTTGTATTCTAACGTTTTTGTTATTTTTACTCTATATTAGGGAAATTCACATATTACTGTGAGATGGACAATTGAACGCTGATGAGAGGTGTAGCGGCCTTGAAATCAGTACTGATACGTTCTGCTAAAACTGTTTGGATATAAATAATAATATTTTCCAACATAAAAAAACTCTTAGTAATTTTGAATTTTCATTAATTCAATAAAACTGAACTTGAGCCTGATAATATTACTTTTCATATATATGTACATCAATATAAGTTAAATAATAATTACGTTTATTCGTAATAATAATGATATAAAAATATATAAAAAAAATATGTACAAAAATCCACGTTTATAACGATTCTTTTGTTTCATTTGTGAGAGAGAAAAGTGGGTTAATATATTCGAGACATCCAAAATTGGATGAAGGATTTAAAAAGAGCGCACAATAATTATATAGAATTAATTTATAAATCATTGTTTGTAAAAATGTGTCATGCAACCATTCGACGAAATATGTTTTATTTTTTGGCTACGAATATTGTCTATGAAATTAAAAAAAAGGAAAATATTTACATCTAGAATAGGGTCGTTTCTGTCGGCTGTTGGTTATACTTGTAACCATCATTAAAAATTAACTTCTTGAACAAAAAATAATATTACTTAGATTAGTCTCAACTTAAAATACCAAAAGCATATGTACTCGTATGTATGAAAAGTTATAATATTTCTTTGTATGTATGTAAGTGTTGGATAAACACGTGTGTGTGTGTAAAACAATATATAATTTTATTGAATAATTAGTTATAGTGATTAGCTTTAAGATTTGAATTTGCGATAAAGATGTATATGATATTAGAAAGGCGTTTATTTTCTTACTGCATTATCTTATGAATTATAAAACAAATTTGATATTCAATTCAATGCATCCCTCTATGTCTAATTTTTATTATTAGTTTCTTTAATTAATTGCTTACACATCTAATTTTCTCTATTAAATTTCAAAGAATCATAAGGAATTTTATTTATAAAAGCGTTGACTCATAAAACTGTTTATGTTTAATTCACCATCTGAATAAAATTTGTATGTTGTGTTATTTTTTTTTTTTAACAAAAGACTTAACGAAATTTCGTATATATATTTTTATCAAAAATAATAAATTTTAAACGCTTGAGCCATCACAGATAAAATATATTTTAAATATTTTTCATTAAATTATAGTTATAAAAGTTTAATAAATGAATAAATTTTTTTCTTTGCTTTCCTAACGACCGTTAGGCAATCGAAAGCCCAGCACCTGGCCAAAGATATGAAATATCTACTATGAGCCTCACAAAGAATTTTCAACATTTGCGATAAGATAAAAGGGTGGATTGTCAACAATTAAGTATGTTAAATAAATTGCTCCTTATCAGATGAAGAATATTGAAAATCTATTGATTACTATGACCACAAAGAGATTAAAACATTTACTAAAATTACAAAAAGAAATAAAGAAACTTTTTGGAGAGAAAAATTTGTAATAAATATTTAAACGATTTTTTAAACTGTCGATTAATCCCATTCAGATATGCAGACACTTAAAGCAAAAAAAAAAAAAAAAATATAAAAATTAATAAAAAGTTTTCTTCCATTTCAAAAAAAAAAAAAAACACAGTAGTCAAGTTGACAGATTGTTGTTGCCTGCCATTTGCTCTAAGGGGGAGCATAACAAAATCAATGGAAAAGATCTTCATATAAATTGTGTGAACACTTGTAAAATATAAATTTAAATAAGATCATTTAAATAGATAAATACATTTTATATAATATTCAAATCAGTTTAAAGTAAAAGAAACTTGTTGTGGATTAAGAAAAACAAAACTTGATAATATGCGCGAGATTTTTATTTAATAAACATTGTTCAGATTTTCAATATACATGTTTAACATTTAACATTAAAATTCTGTTATTAAAAATTTTAAATGAAAAAAAGAAACAAAAAGATAGAAAACGATTTCATTAATTGCGTTTTGATAAGATCATGACATTTTGTTTGGTGAGATTTTCATTAATTGTGCCTCGTACTAGACCAATACAAAACAAACAAACAAACAGACAGACAAACATTCTTTCAAATCAGATAAAAAATGTTGCGACAACAATGGTATCTGCCTCAGCATTTTTAGATAATTTGAAACATTGTCGGCCGCTCATCTAAGATAGGAATTCAAAGAAAAACAAAGATTATTAATCATTAAGACTAGAAAATTAATTATGAAACAGAATTCGACAAATTATTCCGTGAAACACAAACAGTAGTAAATTTTTTTAATAAAACTTAAATTAAAAAGAGTCTTTGCTATGTCGGGACATTATGAACTTCTAACTTGGAGAAGAACAGAAAATAATTGCAACAAGCTTTTAAGTATTTATCTCTTAACATTAATTTCTTTTGATTTTGTTCCCACTTCAAACAAAAAAGTGTTCTTTTAATTGCAAGAAAAATATGCAGGCGTTTTACTCAAAAGATATTAGACAAGATCACTAAACCAAGGCAGAAGAGAAATTTCAACCATTTAACATTGAATGGGATTTCTGTCATGATTACTGGAATATTTCGAATCAACCATACGATCTAAAAATAGATCGGCCACTTTTCAGATGTCTTCTTGTGATGTCTCATTTACTCGTAAAGTGGATGTTTTGGAATGGTAGTAAGCAATCACCTTCACACGATGGTAAAAATACCGCCAGGTTGGACTGCCATCACTTTGCATTAAAAAGCAAATTTATATTTAAATATTAAATAACAATAATTTAATTGAAAATTAAAATATATTTCGATTACAAAATCAAACAGATCGCATAAGATTTCATTATTCAATTTTTATTAAGTTTTTCCTTCGACATTGGAATGAAGGAGGAAAGAAAGAATTTTATTGAGAAGCATACCAGCAAAATAATCATAAGTTTCTGGAAACACACTTTTGAAGAGCTTCCGAGAAAGCACAAAACGAAGGGTACAGAGATGTTTCAACGTTGAAATCGTTCGACTAATTTACGTTCAGTTAAAACGAACATTAAAATAAATAACAAATGAGAGAAAGCAGACATTAAGAAGGTCTCTCCATCTATCTCTCTCTCTCCCTTTTTCATTTCTTCACATATCTGTGTTTCCCTACAAATGAATTAGGTGGATGCCAGTCCCACGATCATGGAGCGATCGAAAATGCTGGAATTTTTTTTCTAAACAAACGCAATCCGCAAAGCAATTAGGTTGTCTGCAGAAAACACCACGGATCACTGGCTGGAATCGAACCGACAATCTCCGGATTGCTACCATTCATTTTGCTTAGCATTTGTACCAGCAAAAAAAATAGGTGAAACGGAATCGGTTGTTAGTGAAACGCAAGTAAGTTTTTTTACATCTAGAAATCCAACAACCGATAACTTTCATGATAGTTGGTGGAACAGGACCGAAATCTATATTCAGTCGTGATTGAATTTTTTTTTTTTTTTGTTTCAAAAAGAAAAGCTCCAAAATGGAACATCGCGATCACAGATCGTGGAAGTTCGAAGCAGGTTTAAGAAAATGAATTATCAAGTACAGAATTTATACTGAAAATCATTGAAATTTGTTACGAAAAAGGCGAGGGAAATGCCACTTCGTAATATGTGCACAGCCCCCTTTTTTATAACACTACTAACATATTCGTATTCATAATATTAATTTTGGTTAAATCATTAAATTGTAAATTGTATTTAAAGTGATTTGTTAAACACTTGAGATTATTTTTGCAACATTCAAGGTTGAAATAAACTTAACCACACAAAAGTCTTAAATCACACTTTTGTCAGAAGCGAAAGGTCTAATTAAAATAATGTTGCACAAAAATTCGTTAAAACTTTGCTCTTCTTAACGGTTAAGGATGTTTGCTTGTAATTTGTATGACCAAAATCTGATTTAATTATAAAAAGAACTATTTTTTTTTTCGTAATATTTTTGGTTGAAATGTGGTCAGCAGAAACGGCTGCCAATTCCAACCGCAACAACACAAACAAATTTTTAAAATATTTAGAAAAAAAATTTAAAAATTTAAAAAACAACAATTGTTGCATTTTAACTTTTTTTATGAATTTAAAATTTGAACGCACAAAAGAAAAAGATTTCGTGGTTTAAAAAAAAAATATTACGAAATAAGAAAAAAAAACTCAACATCCAAACATGTTTGTTGTTTGTAACAGTTTTGTTTTTTGTTATTGTTGTCATACTTTTTTAATAAAAAAGAGGAAAGGAAATGAGACAGTCTGTCTGTATGTCAGTTTTTAAGTGTACGATTATGTGAGTGTATGTCGGTGCGTTGGTAAGCATGCATTTTGGCCTGAAATTGTGTCTGCAGTTGGCTTAAAGATTGCAAGAATCAAGTTGAGAAGTAGAAGAGTTTTAAATGAAATGCACTTTAGGATGCACCTTAGTTTTGTTGTACGAGTATTGTGCTCATGTTTTTTTATTATAGTTTTTGTTGTTGTTATTGTTATTTGTTAATGTTTGTTGTTTAGTGTTTTGTTGTTGTTTATGAATCAGCTAAAGATATGAACACACAAAAAGTCATGTAATGTTTTGGTTTCTTATTTTTTTTTTTTTGTTTTGTTTTTCTAGATTTTGCAGTTCTCTTCCTCTTGCCATTTGGAGTGATGATTATGAAGATGATTTTTGTGGTTGTTGTTATTATTATCTAAATTTAAGCTTTACTAAAAAGGTTAAGTTTTCATGTAATGGCATCATCTAGAAAGAGACAAAAATGAGACAGATAGGCTGACAAGCAGACCAAAAGACAGACCAAAAGGTGCAACAGATAACACATTGAGATATACAAACATATGCACATAAAATCAGCTAGTTATTGGTTTGCTGCAACGACATTTTTTAAGAAAATTGTGTTAAAAATGGTTTAGGAAATTTTGTATGATTTCGGAGGCATCAAGAATTTGATTTGCTTCATATCAAGACTTTTAAGGTTTAATAAGAATTTGTTTATGCTGTAAACTCCGCTGCAGGTTAACGATTGTACTAAATTAAAATATAAGAAATTAATATCACTTCTGGTGTGCTTTATTTCCACAATATGAAAAGTAGTTACAGTAAAAGAAATGATCTTGAGTCAAAACTAAGAAATGCAAGAGTGTGATTTAAAAAATTATTTTTCTCATGACTTCTAATAAGCACCAGCCAAAAGCCGCTCACACTCCCATCTCTAGTTCGAATGTACGTATGTACGTATGCTTGTGTGTATGTTTGTCATATTATGTTTTTTTGTTGTACATGGACCAAACCCTATTTCATTTCCGGTCGTTTACTGAATGACAAATACAACCAACAGAAGTTGTTTATCGATCGCAACGTCAATCGCTCTTCGTCTGTATTTGAAGCTCCGACTTTAAAGTTGTTGAAATATATGTAAATTGAACAAATGGTGCTTCTTCAGTTAGAGATGCAGCAGACCATTGACTTCAATAACTACTAGAAAAGCTATGAAAAATTCGATTACAAAAAAAAAATCCTGTCAAAAAGGTTTCCTTCAATAGATGGGTGCAGTACGAAAAACAAATTATTTCCTTAATTTTTTAAATTGATCAGTGAACTTTATATTTTAACAAAGAGAGAGAGAGAGAAATCATAACTCAAAAGTTGTACATCAGCCATAAAAACTCTTCACCACAAGATATTAAAATAAAGTAAATAAAATAAAATTAAAAAAATCTTTATCTAAAAAAAGTTAAAACAAATCTGACACAGTCATCTCAGCTGGTGGCTAAAGAGGGCGCGTGCTAACTCAGTATTTTGTTGTTTTTGCTGATGAGGTTTTCTTTTAAAAAAAATTCAAGAAAAAAGAAGGAGAAAAAGTATTACAAAAAAAAAGTCACCTAGACCGATTTGAGTTTAGGGGAATGTAAAAACACACATAAAATTTGGTAGATTAAAGAAATCGCTAAAGCGTATTTCTTTTTGCTTCATTTTTTTATTAACAGTCATGTAAAACAATGAAATCATTTCAGCATGAATTTTATACCTTCATAAGCTGTGCCCTCTGTATAGTACTTCCGAAATTATATTTCGACTAACTACATGTCACGAATATAAGTAAAATGAGACTACACACTAGTGGTGTTACAAATATCAATTTTTAGTATTCACGAATACGAATATTTGAAACATTATTCGCCGAATACGAATACGAAAATTACTTTTAAGGTATAGAGAAACTTGATATTTCAAATTTAATTGGAAAAAATCCCTCTCTTTGCTTCAGTAATAATAAATTTAAAGAAACTGTCACTCTATTTTAGATATTTATCATTATTATTTCATTGAGATGCCGAATTAGAAGACCACTACTGAACATTTTTAAATTATTTTACCTACATATGTACATGCTTTGAAAATTTGTTTTTCTTAGTCTGCTTGCGCTTTTAATTAGTAATTCAGTGTTTTTTTTGGGAGAACATATTTTCGCAGATAGCGCAGTCACATGTCTCGGTGGACATTCACATATTAAATTTTAGTTCTTCCATTTTTTAAGTCCAACATTCTTCTACTGAGAATTGATTACTAACTTAACATGATATGACTTCAACTTTTTAATGATAGTTACGAAATATAATTTTCGTTTGTTTTTTAAGAAGATTATTATCTTGCGTCAAAGATAAAGGGATTTATTTCCTTAAATAAAAATTATTATAAATTAATATAAATATTTTTGTACATTTTATGTAATTTTTTAATCTTTTTGTATGATTTTTTTTTTTTTTTTTTGGGAAAATGTATGTGCAAATTATTCGAAAATCGAAATATTCGCTTGAATTTGGCGAATACGAATATCTTAAAATAGGCGAATAGTCGAATAGTATTCGTAACATCACTACTACACACATACATTTTATAAGATTTAGGGGCTGTGCACATATTACGTAACGCTCCGCGGGGGGGGTTAAAGATTTGTTACGGATTGGAAATTTTGCACAGAAAAATTATTAAAAAGCGTTACGAGGGGGTGGGGGGGGGGGGGGGTATAAAATCTCTGAAAACAGCGTTACGTAATATGTGCACAGCCCCTTAGATCATAAATGAGGTTCTTTTATTTATTTTAATGATAAGAGAAATTCACCAGTAACATGAATACTTTTGCGGTAATAAAATATATCACTCTTGATCTGCGTTATATCTGCGTTTAGCAACAGAACCAGTAAGAAATAATAACGTTTGATAAAGAACATGGCGTGGGGCCATTAGAACAGTGACATTAACTTTCTCGTCAATGAATTAATTTTTATATTACTTATAAATGAGAAATTATTATTCTTAGGTTTAAGTTCAGTTTTATTGAATTAATGCAAATTCAGAAATTACTATGAGTTTTTTATTTTTGAAAAACATTAGCATGTGCAATCAGATTAGCAGAACGTATCAGTATACCGATTTCAAGGCCGCTACACCTCTCATCATCAATTGTCCATCTTTACAATTTTCGTAAAGTGGATACTAATTGGGAGGAATATCAACAATTTAACCAAGTTTTCAACAGAAATAGAATACGAGAATTCCCCATGTATGATTGCTTACTACTAATATTCAACAAACTCTCATAGTTATACTCATACTTATAATTTTTACATTTTAGTACAATTTACTATAAAAAGAGTGTTTTTTAGGGTTTTTTAACTATTAATTTTGTAAATATAGACAAATAGAAGAGAAAGCTTCTTCGCCGCGCATAATGACCTTGCGCAACTAGTGAATGAGCCAACACATATTTCATGTGTTGAAGGGCACAATAACAACACTCTCGACCTTTTTCTCACTTCGCACCCTGAAAAGTACGAAGTGAGTGTAAATGCACCTCTTGGTAACTCGGATCATTGTACCATTTCCGCCACCTTTTCGTTCTCTAATCTTCGCAACATCTCCCAATCAGCTACGAGGCGTTTAAAATATATGTACGAAAAGGCGCGTTGGGCTGAGCTCAACGAATTTTCCGGCATTTTAATTGGAAACTATGCTTTCTTTCGCCATGGCGAAAATGGTAGAAAATGTCATTTTGCTGGGAATGAAAACATTCATTCCATCTAAGCAAATTTTGATTAAACCGAAAGTTAAGTCTTGGTTCAATCAGACGTGCAGAAATGCAATCAGATCCAGAGAGGAAGCATTTAGTATCTGGCGTAATAATAAAAACGCCGATACTAATTCGCTGCGCAAAAAGGCGAGATCTTCATGTGCCGGAGTACTAAGGCGCGAAAAAGTTTTGTACAAGCAGCGCCTCCGTACTAAAGTTCTTGATGCTCCACGGGGTAGCAAGAGCTTTTGGTCATTCGTTAAAAGAGTCAAGGATAATGCTAGTTCTTCAATTCCACCTCTTTTAAAGGACGACCATGTATTCACTTACCCGGTTGATAAAGCTAACCTTCTGGCTGAAATGTTTGCAAGAAATTCTCACTTGCCGGAAAGCAGTCAACCACTACCCGTTCTCGAGGGAGTATCTGTAACTATGCCAAAAATATTCTTCCGAGCGCGTGCAGTTAAAAAGGTTTTAGCGAAGCTTAACGTAAACAAGTCTCCTGGGCCGGATGGCCCAATTGCAATTTGTTCTGCGCTTTCCAAAGTAATGGAAAGTATGTTGAATTTCCATCTTGTGAAGTATTTGGAGCTTAACAGTTTACTTAGCGACCAGCAGTATGGCTTTCGTAGGGGTCGCTCTACGGGGGACCTACTAGCTTTCCTTTCGGAGAAGTGATGTAATAGCATACATCACTTTGGCGAAAGTAAAGTGGTGGCTCTAGATATTTCCAAGGCATTTGATAGAGTGTGGCGTGGAGCACTTCTGTCCAAACTGATTGCTTTTGGTGTCGGTGATGGCTTCACTCGATTTATATCGAGCTTTCTCAGAGATCGCACTATACGAGTTGTTGTAGGTGGGGTCTCATCAAACAAGTTCAAGTTAAATTCAGGGGTACCGCAAGGCTCCGTTCTTTCTCCTACCCTTTTTCTTATTTTTCTTAATGACCTTCTAGGTCAAACTTCCAACCCTATCTACTCTTTTGCAGATGACAGCAGCTTAGTTCAATCGTATTCATTCAGCAACAGGCCACAACCGTCGGAGATCCGGGCAATTCGGCAAAATATGAATGATACGCTAAATCGCGATCTCCTGTTAATTTCAAATTGGGGTCATGCTAATATGGTAAATTTTAACGATGGAATAGATATTGAGGAATCAGAAGCCCTTGATGTTCTTGGCATGAAAATTCAATGTGATATTCGATGGAATGATCACATTTTTCATGTCTCAAAAGAAGCATTCAAGTGCCTCGGCTTTTTAAGACGGTGTTGGACATACTTCACTCCATCTGATCTCCTTAATATTTATACCACCTTTATCCGACCGAAAATGGAATACAACTCTCATGTATGGGCCGGTGCTTCAAAATCTATTTTGAAGTTACTCGACCGCTTACAGGATAGGGCGAAGAAGCTTATCGGTGACAGTAGGGTAGCCAACTCCATTGACTTATTGGAGCATCGAAGCAATGTTGGTTGTGTTTCGTTGTTCTATCGCTACTAAAACGGAATGTGCTCTTATGAAATCAGGGAACTTGTTCCTGAAACCCGCCACTTTTCACGTATAACACGCTCTTCATCAGAAGCACATCCCTTTGTGGTCGATATGTCAGTGAACCGCACCACGCATTACAGAGAGAATTCGTACTTTAGCCGTACTGTACGTATGTGGAATAAACTCCCCGCAGAGGTCTTTCCTGCCACTTTTAGTGTGTCAGGGTTCAAATCGAATGTCCACAGACACTACTCCCTTTATCCTCCTGTCCAACACCTATTTTCCTAGTTCCGGCTCAATGCTTTGCATACGTAGGGGTCATCCCCTGAGTGCTGGTCCTAATTTAAAAAAAAGCTGTGAGTTTGGATGCGCGGATCTTGGTTTAACAATATCGCAAAAACCGCTGAAAGGATTTAGATGAAATTTTGTAGAAAGATTGCACATGGCACAGATTAAATTATGCGGACCTTTTTATGGGTTAAGAACTGGAACAATTAGTAATTTTGGTATTTTTTTCTCCTCTTGGCAAATTCTTAACGAGTACACATACATTTTTTGGTTTATGTTCCAATTGTCTCAAATTTCGATAAACATACTTCTTTCAGCTGATGAGTACAATTTTAAATTCCTCTGAAAGCAATCAGATTAGACTTATTCATAACGTACAAATACATTTAAAACACATTTTAATATTATTAATAATTTCTTATGTTTCTTTTACCAACCTAAACTTACAACAAACAAAAAGGAATGTGATTATGCACGTTTCACTTGTTACAAAAGTAGAAATCTGAGCCCTTTTGAATATTCATCAAATCAAAGAATAATTTTAGGAATAAAAAATCAATTAATTGCTTTATCTTTACGTAAAATATAAGAATTAAAAGAAAACTTATACCTTAAAATAAGATAATTTGGAAAAGATTCATTTTCATATTAATCTTCATAAGACAAAGTCTTTTAACACCTTTCCCATTGTGTAGTTGGTGTCCCTTTTTTAAATGGATCCAATAGCATCTTTAAAAAATTTTGTAAATGTGCTCGTATGTTTGTGTATACATTCATTAATATAAAATGAAAATTAAAAAAAAAGAACGTCTTTTCAATAAGTTTTTAAAATATTGATACGATTGTTATCGATTTAAGGATGGGCTGATACGTCCCAATATCAGTTTTCTTTTGTATAATATTTTTTATATAAAATAACTTAATACTTAACAAAAGAGATGTCTTTGTAATGGTATGAAATAATTTTGTTCATGGAAAAGTTTGCATTATGAACCTGATGCTTATATACGAAAATATAAAAAACGATTCATTCATGAAATAAAGATACTCGTACATTGATGCATACATGTGCATAAAGATGTGTGTATGTATTTAAATAGTTTTCTTATGAATATTACCAGATTTCCTAAACACTGTGGCAATAGACAATAAGTGCTTAAGTCGTGATATTCATTATATGGCAGAGTGTAGTAGAACCAACATAGTTATGGAATATACGAACCTCCATATATTTCTTGAATGCAATTAACTCGCATCTATGTATGATGTGAGGAGATTTAACCGACTTGAAAATGGGATCCGATTTTCAAAATTCTTTTTTTGTTTGATTGTATGGATACAGTTTGGTTCAAACTGTACATAATCCTTTCGGAATGTTGATTATCGCACAATAGGGAGTATTTGTGGACAGATTTTCAGAAAAGTTTTTTTGGCTTAACGGTTTTTTTTGCAGTTTGGTTTTGAAAATTGCAGGCAATTTGTCCCCCAGAAATATTTATTATCGTATCGTTTTTATATATATGGACCGATTTTGTTTGAACGGGTCTGAAAATATAATAGTGGTGGCTTTTAAGACAATTTGAGACAATCGAAAAGATAACTTTAAAACTATAATTTCAAAATAAAAATTAACGATATTGAAAGACACAGATTTCGATCTAATCAGTAATTTTAATTCTTAAATTTCTTGTGACGTTTTCAATCTTTTAATTGATTTATTTGTAATATTAGGAGCTTTTCAAAATAGTTCTAACTTTCGGAAATATATTGTTTTAAACAAATTGTTTGTCCCTGGACTAATGCTTTAGTGCTGCCTAATACATATATCTATCAGCCAAGGAAGCACCCCATTTAAACAACTATTTAACTTTGCACATTTTTTTCAATATATTTGTATTAAAAATCCGGCATCGTCAGAGTCTAAATTGTAGACACGCTTACGAAGATTTATATACACCCAACAAACACAAAGAATGGAGCTCTAATGTTTCTCCTTGTAATTAAAATTTCAATTGAAATTAAAGTTTTATTTTTATTATTCTTTTAAAACATTTCAAAAGTTCTTAATTATTCTTATTTTTAGCTAAAATAGAAATATATTTTTTTTTTTGGATTTTTCTTTATTTGTTCTGGTCTTTTGGGGAAAGTTGTGGGAAATTTATTATTATACGTAGTGCTACCATATCTTCATCGTAATGATATAAGAACTTTAATTACTCACTGAAAAAAAAGAATCTTATTTAAATACAACATAAATTTAAATAAGACTAATTACATACAGATTTCATATAAATAAATATGTAGTCAAAAAATGGCCATTAAGCGTCTTTTTTAAAAGAAATAAAATATTAACAAATATTAATAAAATAAAATTGTTACATTAATAGCGGATTTTTCTATTAATCATTATTTCAGCGGGCGAATTCTATTTCCTTGACACCGAAAATCGGTCGGTCAAAACATTGAGGATTTATGGGATAAAAAAATATTTTTTTTCGGGCGAGCAGGGAGGGGAACAACTTGACCGATTGGACCAAAACTACATAAAAAAAGAATGAAATCGGCCAATAAATGTAGAATTTATTTGATAATCAATATATTAGAGGAAAAACTTGCGCGATTTTCAAAAATCTTTGCGACTAAACTAAAAACAACCCCATTCAAATAAGAAAATAATTTTGAAAATTCGTCAACAAATTGAGGGCTTTTTCGGGGAGTGGACAGATCTATCCGATTTTCAAACAATTTTATGGAACCAAAACTGCAAGCAAACTACCTTAAACATAAGAATAACTATGAAAATCGGTTCATATTGGGCTTTCGAAAAAATATGTATGGCACCAAACTATAAACAAATATCTAATCAAACACATATGGAATTTAGACAAAACAAACACTTAAATAAAGTGGGGGAATTGAAATGGATTTAAAGTGTTTTTCAATAAGATTCTACATTAGAAACTATTGTAGATTTTAAAGGTGGGCCGTAAAAAACTTGGAGTAGAGGAAATATTACTTAAATAATTTACTCTGTAAATAAAAAAAAAAAAATTTAAAATCTTATAATTTCAGCGTAACACATGGATTTGCAATCCTAGATGGGTGAAGTTATCTTCACCCTGTCTGATAGCAAACCCATTTCTCAATATCGAAGATTTTCTTACAATATTTTTTTAGAATTCTATTTTTAAAGAAATTGTATTCAAAACAATGAAATTGGTTTAAATTTATTCTTTTTAAAATCAAACCTGTGTGTTTGCTGGAATGCACTCACATACAAGCACAAATGTGTAAACCCACATCTATGGATTTATGAATGGATAAAATAATATACATTGTTGTTGTTATTGTTGTTGTTAATGATGTTATATTTAACTGAAACACGAAAAACAAAATTTTTTTTCTTACATTGTTCGATTTGATTGATTGGATTTCGGTATTTATGTTATTAATTTCTTCTTGTTTGTTTTTAATCAGGTATTAACGATTATTACAGTTTGGTTTTCTAAATGAAATTAAAATTGTTTTGAAACCAATAACCACAACAATATTTAAACTCACAGACGATGCTAATTTTTTTTTAGGTTTGAGTTTTTGTTTTATATGTATCTTATTCAATGATTTGTTATTAGATTTACGAGTGTAGACAAGTCTGCACACGAACTAGGCACATTTTTGATTGTCTTTAATCCACACTAAATTACATATTCTGTATACCTATCTAATGTACAATTGTATTTTAGAATGGTCAAAATTGTTCTAAGATTATAATCATGAGAAAATGTATAATCTAATTTCGTGTATAAATTGGATATTATAGCGACACTCTATATGGCACGATCGCTCAAAATGTTGTTATACAGATTAGTGTTGCTTAATATGTTTAAAAAATTTATTACACAGGTCAACAACAAGACAATTATTTTGTGTGGCCTAAACTTTCTTAGTTATTTTGTATATATAAAGTTCACAGCTCCAATCCCTATAAGTTGTTTTTTTTTGGATTGAATCTGGCTATCGAGGATAACCGTTAATTAGAAAATGAGTAGCTCGCACCACACAGTATGAACAACGTGATTCTTTTAAAAAGCTTTCTGAATATCTCCTAAACTATAAAGAATGATAAAAAAAAATATTATAACATAATTTACATTTATTTTCTTGGTAATTCAAACTAAGAGCTACTAGATCTCGAGTTATTGCAAATTATGTGGTGCAACCTTCCCTTTTTTTAGAAATCCGAAAATTTTATTGCAATTGGAGCTGAAAATTATATGTATTCGAAATGACATTCCTGTTTTCAAAAATTAATTGGTTTGTTATAGATTAGCTAATCTAACAATGAAATGTAGCATATACGAGTAGATGAGATAACCCATAAAAAACAAAATAGTGTTTGAAAATTTAAATTTTTGAGTAATTCCTCGAACAAAATCTTATAATTTGTAAAAATTATAACAAATTATTATATGTATTTTGTTTTGCCTTATAAACATTTTAATTTTCAACCAAATGTTGGTAAGAAAAATAAACAGATTCATATCGAATAAAAAAATTCTTTGGTGATTCTCAATTCAGAATGTGTGTGTAAGTAAATGAGTTTGAAAACTGATTATTATACATTACTTTTGAAACATCCTTATTTTAAACAAGTACAGTACTTTATTCTAGAATTAGGCAAAATAAAAAGGTAGCAACTCCTTTCAAATAAATAATTATTTTTAAAGTCGGTGCTGTTATGGGTGAGTTATGCGATAATCAATATTTTTTTTCATGTGGTTACCCTTTTCGTCCTGTTATCGCAATGATGAAAAAAATAAGTAATATATATATATGGAGTAACCTACGTAAAATATCAAGCCATTCACTGTTTTAGTTGCGAAGATATCTAAATATTAATCATTTCTGATGTAGGTGGATTACTTCAACCCATTCATCACTTTACATAGGAAGTACCTCCATTGATGAGAGTGCTACCCAACAAGCAAAACAGTTAAGCGTTTAAAATTTGTTGCGCTTAAAAGAGGTCTCAAAATGCCTTTTTAAAACTCCTTTTCAATTTTAATAAATTATATGCAAAGTAAGAGGCATTCCATTGCACGACTGTTATGTATATGGGCTGAACATCAATATTTTATCTAACACTTAAAAAAAAACAATCTAAATCATTTATTATTATCATTTATAAAAATAGCTCTAAGAATATTGTTCTGATCTGCACCATTTTTCCCCTGCTAAGTTTACTAGAAACTAAAAAGAAACAAAAACAAGGATATTGTCGGTACTTATTAGAGTTGTCAATTATTCGCCTTTCAACTTTGTTCGAATATTTCAAATAATTGTTTTCGTTCGTTCGATCAAACGATTAAAGCTGAAAAATTATTCGATTAATCGATGAGAACAACGAAAAAAAAATGATTTAAAAAATTTATTGACAAAATATAAACATTTCATACAAAAAACTTAAAAATAAAATAGTTAATATTTTTATTAACACAAAAAAAAGGAAAATACATAAAACTATAAATTCAATTCATTCAGCAAAAAAATATCAAAAGATTTTTTGTTAAATCAGACAATTTGGCTTGTTCTTAAGAAATAAACTTTTACAAATAAAAGTTGACTCAATTATTTAGCTTTCAAACGATTTTTGGTTTTGGTTTTTATTAAATTAAATTTCGAAAAAACTCTTTCGCTAATTGTCGAGGTAGGTGATATTATGAGAAGAGCATAAAATAGTTTATATTATTTTTCTGTTCTTTTTTTAGATTTTTCCAAATATACCATATCGTCTAACATATCTTTGAATGTTTTTTTTATATTTTGTATTTTTAATACTTTTAATATAATTATTTAATTCGCATAAAAGAATGTTATTTTCATTACTAGTAACATCTTCTATATCATTACTTTCATCTGAATTATTGTGGTTACTTTCAACATAAAATAATCTGGAGTATAATTCATTTGGAATTCTTTAGTTTCACTTTTTGAAGAATATTTTAAAAAAACTTGCATTGCTCGGAAAATTTCCAGAATTTAAAAAATATTATTAACGTATTTAAAAATTTTATACGTCTCTCATTTATTCTTATTTTAATACGTTTTTCTAAATCTGTTGCAAAAGAATTAAATAATTTTTTTGTTGTTGATCCAACAATTTTGTATACTTTAGGACACTTGTTACATGTGACTTTTTTTCATTTTTGTTCTTGGTAAAATACCGAACCGAGCTCAATTTTTTGGCTTTAGTGTATTTCTAACTTTTCCTAAGAGTGAAAAAATCCCATTCTTGAAAATTTTTTAACGTTTTATTCAAAACATAGCACGACTACTAGGTATGCGCAGTTCGACAACAACTACAAACATCCAAAATAACAAATTTTAAAAATTTTTACGTATGCATTTCAAACTGAAAAAAATTTGTTCGATTAATTCACATTAATTAATCGATTTATTCGTTATTCAAAAATCGGCATTTTAAAATTATACGAACAAGCGTTTCTTTCTGTTTGATCGATTAATCGAATTATTCTTAATCGGTTGACAACTCTAGTACTTATCCATGTAGTGAAAATAATAAGTTAAACAATCGATAAATAGATGACTAAATAATTAAAACAAACAAAAAAATCATGGAATTAAAAAAAAATGGACAAGCCGTGATTATGTTGTTCATCTTTCAAAACTTGAAGGTCGCTAGTGTTCATCGGTCAGTTGTCGTAGGCGTAAACTATACAAATTTTAACAAGCAACAACTTATTGCTTTTTCTTAGTTTGGCACGAACGCTCAAAATTTAACGTGATGAGGCATTAAAAAAGCACTAAGAATAGTGCCAAAAGCACTAATTTCCTACCGCTGGTTTCAAAATTTAAATTTATTAATTATATAATTATGTTGTGGCTCCCTTTATCTCCTTTTCCTTGTCCGCCATTTATTAAAAAATCTCTTCTTGATTTGAATCTTGTTAACTCAACTACTCGTACAATAGTTGTTAGATTTCCTTACTCAGATGTTTAGGTAAAAAATAAACGAAATTTTTAACAAAGAAAGAAGTTAAATTACGAAAAAATTTAAAAAAATGAAAGATTAATGGTGTACTTCCGTTTTAAGTGTAGCAACGGCGACAACGACAGAAACATAATGAATGAATTTAAATAAAATATCAAACGATTTCAAAGTGTTTTTATGTTTTTTTTATTTTCGACACAAACAATAATTGAGTTTACCACTGCTGGCTGATCTTTGCACTTTTCTTTAAGTGTTTTTTATAATTTTTACATGATTTGTATTTTATTTATTTTTTTGTGGTTTATGGCTTTAAATTTGTTACCAACAAACTGCCCACCATACAATATGTAGTTGTTCTTGTTGCTTTTTTTAGTTTTCTGTTTGTATTTAACTCAAATTCAATGTTTTATGTGGCATTTTGAACTTATTTAGATGTTGTACCAAGAAAGTTTTATTATGACAAATATTGCCAATTTAACCAATACAATTTTTAAGACAATAACCACATTTAAAAGAACATGTCACAAAGTGCGTCACCCGAACAGCTATATTTCTTTACATTTTCAAAAGGATTTCTGCTAAGTACAAACATGGATATTTTGGTATCACGATTGGTGGCTGCGTATCTTTTTACGTATCTTTTTACGTTTTTGTGAGCATATCAAAGTTATATCTCCAAATAATGCAAATTGAGATAAATCATTTCAGTACTCTTTAGTGATTATTGTCATACGTATCAAGTATTCTACCGACCAAACCTTAAACTGCTGAGAGCTACGCCTTACAGAAACCCATATAATTAAAAGGCCAGAGAATTTTTTGTGATGGACTTTAGGATCAACTTATTCAATTGAATTTTACTAAACTTATACCAAACTAATGGCGGGAGCGCCATTAATTTAAATTTTCTCTCATCATTCAGAATTTGTTATTTTTATCGAAACTTTAAAATTAAAATCCTTAAGATTATACTGACGATAGAAAACAAGTCAAGTCGGCCATTCGGGTGGTTCTTGCTACTTAGAGATTTCTTAGGATCAACTCAGCCATGAGATTAATTTTTCCGATTAAATCTTCTAATTATTGTTTGTATGTTCTTTATAGGAAGCCAAATCATCCGAAGATCCAATCATTCTGAAATTTAGGAAACACAACTTTTGCTTACTTGGGACTTCAACGGTTTTTTAGGGAATTTTTTTTTCCTCACAGCTTTAACAATTTTTATTTCATTTAAGTGGTCTTTTTTCAGGCATTACGATTTTTGCGAAATTTTTCGCTCATACGCTGAGTTTCAAGATGGAAAATACAAGACAAAAAATGATATTTTGAAATAATAATAACATGTGGGAATTGTTAGTAAAAACTAAACTCCATAAATTACACAGGGGAACAAAATCGAAAAAATTTTAAAGGCTGTAATAACCATCAGATTTGACTACGTTGCAATAAATGCTCAATATGTACTCCACCACGTCTGAATAAAATCAACATTTATGCATCGATGTTAATGAAGTAAAGTTTATTTTATTTGGAATATACATACTTTTCTAATCATGTAATAAAAATATGAAGTTTTTGCCATTTTCGATTTTATATATATTTTTTAAGAATAAAAATTTTGCATAAAAAAAAAATTATTTTTAATCATTGCAGTCTAAATAATTCCGAAACCGTTTATAAAAAAATAATATTAGCATGTCTTAAAAGTAATTTCATTTCAAGTTTTTTAGTATGCTTTGTGACAAAATTGAACAACTCGTTCTATCGTTATGATAAAATTGCTAAATCAGCCCCTTCGAAAATCCCAAAATTTAGAAAAAAATTTAAGAAAAAAACTCATCCATAGAATTGAAAAATTTTACCATTTTTGTACTTAGGTATCCACGATGCATAAAATCTATATAGTGGTTATTCAAGCCCGTTTTCGCTGTTGACCTGTGTTATTTAGGGTCTTATAGTTTTATTTGGACAGATGAAAGAAGAGGTTCTCATTGCTATCTCGACTCTTTATGATGATTAAAAGTATATATTTTTTTTTAATTTTAAGATCAAAGTTTTTAATTCTGGCTGCATATTTAATGTTTCGACGGCAAATTTCTCCATTCCTGTTCATGAATATATTAAGAAAATTTTCTAAATATTAATAGTAAAAAATCTGGTATTCATGATAGAAAATCAATATTCGTGGATTGAAATCTGTATAATTTGAAGGCAAGATCATTTTTTGTGACGAAATTTATTCATACATGATTGAATTGATTTTAATACAACTTTTACCAAATTAAAAATATTTATTTGCAGAAGTGAACAACCTATAATTTGTAAAACTCGGTTCATTATTTTGGAAGCTATAAACGTTTAAAGTTGCTACTAATTACTCATGTAATTGAAAAATAAATACAAAGAAATTATATATATTTACATATACGAGTACATATACATACATATACATTTTCCAAAGAAATTAACACAAATAACAAATTTTTCTCCATTATTTAATAAAGGAGTATTGTAGAAAAGTTGTATAAACAACAAGCAAGAGAGCTAAATAAACGCATTTAGCTCATTAGAAGGTGTTTTGTTTTTGAAAGTTAATCTTTTTATTCTACTTTCAATACATACATATATACAAGGGAATTCATGCAAATTTACCATTAAATAATTTTAGTTGTATTATCTAATCGCACTTACATTTCTATTGTGTGACTATTTTTAAAAGATACTTATTATATTTTCTAGAATACTGTCGATTGTGTCGTCCGTTGGCTATAATAGTATAATTTAACCATATTTTTGCAGGTAAATGGAAAGTTGAGTTCAAGTGAAATTTTCTAATTCTAAAATAGTTTAAATTATTCAATCCTCGTATTATAATTAAATTAAATCTTCAAATACATACATTTAAATTCAAATTCAGACTGTGCATCATTAATAGTCAACAGCTGCTGCAGACTATAACATCACTTTGTCATTAAAACCATGAATAGTCAGTATATTTTACTTAGCTTTTCCACATAGAAGTACATAATTGCAAGAAAGTCGCAATACACTCAGAATTTTTCATTAGCACATTCAAATTTTTGCGATGTTACAGAATGTTTTAAAAAAATATTTGTAAATTTGAATTATTTTGAGTATACATTTATATCAAAATAATTTTAATATATTTCTTCAACTACAGTACAACTTCGACAGTCCGGACATGCGCCAGTCCGGTCACTTCAATATTTCGGTCGCTTCTAGATTTCGGACAATTTAAAATTTGTACCTTCACAATACGGACACGTTTTTTATGCAAGAATAAAATTTAAAATCCGCGGATTTACCTTTTTTAATTCACATATTTTGTTATTAATACTTTGATATACATTTTGCACTATAATTTCTTCATTCTTTCGCAAGCGTGTTTGTCTAATTCCATTCCAAGTGTCATGTTTTTAAATAATATAAAACAAAAACCTAAAGGGAAAAGTGTCATAGTTTACAAAGTCTCTTTATGGGAAAAACTTTTAGGCAGTTTGGCGAAAAAAATCCATGTTCGTAAATCAACGATTTGCGATATGAAAAAAATAAAGAAAAGATAAAAAAATTTATCTCGAATACATATAATGGACCCGGTAACATTTAAACAAAAATAATGTAATAAACTATTTTCGTAATATATATTTTTTTAGAAAATATCAAAGTTATAAAAAGCAGATAATTCAGATTTAGAGGAAAAATCATAGTACAATGCGTACGTATATAATTCTCTTAGTTTATTTCAATATTTTTAACTACTCAGTCCGGACAACTCCTTTATCCAACCGAGCCTAATACTATATGTATCCGGATTGTCAAAATTGCATTGTATGCATAAAGAAGGAAATTTATGTCCTTTACTAACAATGATCTCATTAAATTATTACATGTAATAATTATTTTTCAACTTTCGCCATATAAATTTGTGTATGTAAAAATTATGGCAACTCTACGTAAGGATATGGAAAATAAATCGTACATTTATCGTTTTGGCTCTATTAATATACAATTTGGTTTTAATTCAACAGATATTGCAATTTTTCTAACTTTTCGCTTCGACGACATTTTTAAAAAGAACTTTCACTCTCCGTGTAAAACGAATATAAATTTAAAAAAAATCGTCTATTTCACTGATTTCATGATTAATTAAAAATTTCAACGTAGACAACAAATTTACATTCAACTAACGCCCACCTTAAAAGCGTCGTACGTAGCATCCTCTGTAAGCCGCATGCAACTATCTTAACTTTTTTTTTACTACTAGAAAGTATTTCCTAAATCTGAAAAAAAAAAATTACAATATTTTTTTTTTATATGACAATTAAGAAAAATAACAAAGTTTTTGTATTAATTACTACAATATTATTTAACAATTGGTAACTTAGTGAAACAATCACACATATGTATAAGTCTGTTGCAAATTATTATGTCCTACACCAAAGTAATAAATAAATAGCGTGTTGCACTTACATACATAAGTATGTAGGACCTTGTGTCTCTTTATTTCTCTGAACCATAATGATTAAACCTTTAACATGTAATAATAGTTTACGAGTATTTGTGTCATTGACATGACAGCAGCATAACAATCGAGATTGTTTTAAATTTCAAACGTTTCAACTAAAAGTATTCTCTCAAACGATTTTTCTACTACTCAGAAACATATGGCCAACTAGAATTAATAGAATAACAAAGAAAAAAACTAACTGGCTAACCAAAAAAATAAAAAATAAAAATAATAAAGGAACCGAATTGCATTTTTATTTTTACATGCAATACTTATTTAAACACACTATAGTTGGAGAGACAAACAGACAGACAGACAGACGCACCAAAAAAGACACCTAGTCAGTGCTTAGAGTTAAAACTTTAGAGTTTTTGAAAAAAAAGTAGTCAAGTTTAACACCGGAATAAGAACTCATTTGTATGTGTAAGAAGACTGTTACAATAAAACATCAAATAATAAACAAAAATATCAGTTAAGTCATTTTCAATCTTTTTGGTTGTAGTCTCGTCATTCAAGTCAAATGTTTTATTAAACTGTACAACAAATAGGAAGTGTTCATAGGCAGCATTGTTGTTTCAACCAATTATTTTACAATAATATATTTTTCTTATTTAGTTTTAACAAAATAGCTAAATTTTTAATTAATTAATAAATAGTTTTTGAATCCAATTTTATATAATGATGTTTTTGTGCAACTCATACATGTTCGTTGGCTTACCTTCCTTCCTACATGCATTTCATAAACAACAAACATTCTAGTTTTAATGCTGGTTGAAGCATTTGTTGCTATCTTTTGCATACTATTTTCACTGTTTTGTTATTATTTTTTTTTTGTAGTTGTCTTTTTGGTGACATTGGAGTCGTCGGACTGCACCTACAACGCACAGTGGTAATAGATCCTCAGAGAGTAGAACATATTAAAAAATTATATGTATATACATATAAAAAATATACATATATATTTTAAATTGAGCAAGATGCATATTCGGACGCTAGACTTATAACAATCTTAATTTTTGGTCGGGCGAAATGATAGTTTATGTATTATCGCAAATTAAGCATTTCTAAGGATAAAATATCATTACGATTACGATTTTCATTAAATACTAGAATTCTGGGTTTGTTTCTAGCCCGGGTTTTTTTTTTTTTTGGCAAACATATACGAGTATATTGTGCATGTCTAGAGAAAAATACATTTATGTAACATAAATATTAGTGGGCATTAAGATCTAATCAATTTAAGTTCATAATAAAAAAAAGACATGTGTCGGGGACTGCCGCGGTAAAGCTATTGCACAGCATTTTTTATCAACTTATGCAATTATATTATTACGTTTTGTTTAATAACTCCTTTGTTATTCTGTTAATGATATCATTATGATATCAAATGTTAATCTTAATCAATAGCATACTTTAGGGGTTAACATACATTTGGCGATTTAAATACTTAACAACACAAAAGACTTAAGAAACAAACTTAGTGCCAGGTGTTTTCTTTTCAAAAACAAAAGACTTAAGAAACAAACGTTTAAAAATTTCTTGATTCGGTCGCCTCAAAGCCCGCGATAGAAGCTTAAAAATTGTCTTGCAAATTAACTAAAGAGATAATTTGCTAAAAAAAAATATAAAGACTTAATAAAAAATATATAAATATTTTCGAAATTTGTGATAAAAAAATATATCCGAAGTTTCTGGCTAACCCACAGTGCAACGTTTTATTGCAAAAGTTCATGTTGTAATTGTTTTTCTTTTTTTCCATTATGGCCATATTCCTTTTTGGTTGCAGAAAAAAATCTTTCCTCTCAATGTGTGTTAACAGTCAGATGATGCTGATGGTTTTTTTTTTTTGTACGTGAATAGATGGATGCATGAATGTGACGGTCATTTCTGTGTAGTCTTAATAAATTTTGCAATACCATGGGCCCGACATTAAAGAGAGGTTTTTAATAACAAATGATCAGTTTTTGTTTATTTCATGTCATGACAAAATGTCAGTTGTTATTATGATTTTTTTTTTTTTTGCGTTTCTTTTTAACTGTTTAACATGAACTTTGATTTAATTTTTTTAATAAGTTTTGCTGTAACTGTGTTTGATAGAACAAGTTATGTGCCAAAATTATGGATAGATTTGATAGCAGACATTTTTTTTTTTTGCCAAATATATTAAATGTCTAATAGATGACAAAAAAAATCGATGTGCTTAAATAGAAAGAACTCAACAGAGTTTGGATAATGAGTAGTATTTTGTTAATGGATCACAAATTAATGAGTGGAATTTATTACTCTACTTGTAAAAATAATTTATTTTTTTTTAATAGTTATAATGAAAAATGGCCCAACTAATAATAAAAAAAATGTACAAATCACAAAAGATTCGCTACGAATAAAAATTTGTTTGTTGTGCAACTTAATAAGTTTCTTAAGCTACGGCCACACTGCGCAAACATCTGCTCAAAAAAGCGTAACCAATACATAGTAATGAAAAATCTTTTGATTTACAGACATGTTTATTAGGTTAAACAGTTTCATATCAAAGGCTGACTTCCAAAACGTCAATTGCATCACATTTCAGTACAATGTCGCAGTACAATAATTATACTATGTATACCATATCAAAACGCCGCCGCCAAGTATTTTTAAAACAGTAAGAAAGCAAACTAGGCATCGGTTTTATAGTTTTTGCATTGTTTCGGAACTTTGCAAATGTATGTATGTGATTTAAATACAGTAGCAATACTGTATACAAACTTTGTATACGAAAGTTTTGGAAGTCAGCCAAAACTTATAGAAAAAGTCATAGAATCCAATATTATTGGAAACTGTTTATTTTAATATATCATATTAATATTATAAATGTGAATGTAAGTTTGTTTGTAGCGCTTTCACCGAAAGCGCTAAACCGATCATCATGAAACTTTGTACACATATTCTTGGAGCTATTAGAAGTAACATAGGATACTTTTTAAAAAAAAAAAATTTTTATTTCTTACGAAAGATAAAAAAATAGTTTTTCAATAAGCATATTTACACTAGAACAATTTTTAAGACGCACAATTTTTGTTCTTTCCAAATTACACTAGACTAATTCATCCGGCATATAATGTATACGTGTACTCAGTTTTGTGTGTGTTAGTGTTTTTTTATTCATTTGAAGTTTGTCTTTCGTTGTGCACATTACGGAACATAGTTGGCAGAAATATTGCGAGAATAATAAGTGATGATGAATTGGCAATTATTTTAGGAGGAATTTCAAGTATAAGAAGCGAATTTACTGAATATTTTTGCAATGATGGAAAATTTTAAACATCTAAATTTAAAAAATTTTTAAATTGCTTCACATTTTCTATACCTACTAATAAAAAAACTTTAGCCAACATTTTTGAAAGTTTTTAATTCAATTGTGTATGTAACTTAGAGATTCTCTTAGAACTTTTGTAGTTTTTTAAGTAAATTGTGAGAATTTTTATAATTAATCGTTAAAAATTTTATGTTTTTTAAAAGATTTATTGAGAAATTTAATCAATTAACAATAAATAAACATAAACCGCCTTATTTACAAAAAAAAAATATTTTCTGCTTATAAATAAAATAAAAAAAAGTTTTACATTTTGTTACAATTTATTTTGTAACTTATTTTTTAAATTAAGAACACAAGACAATAGGATTATTTTGAATTTAGTTATTAAATTTATTTAGATTTTCATTTTTTGTTTTCTTATTCTAGGTTTATTAAATTATAACCATCTCAGGGACCCGCTTTTTAAGGCTGGTGTTTGATCAGGTTTTTGTTTATAAAAATATATTAAGCCTTCACAGGGACCCGCTTTTTAAGGCTGGTGTTTGATCAGGTTTTTGTTATGTGTGTTATGTGTTAAGAATTGACTCGACTGACTAGACCTCCATACCAAATCACCCTCCGCTTTTATACCCAATTTCGCTGTCTGATTGAACGATGCTGCTGACGTTCGCTGCCGCCGGCGTGGTCATTGCTAAGTATGCTAGTATGCAAATTCAGCATATTCATACCCGTGGAACTTCCAGCCGATTGCGGTTCTCACGATATTGCAATGTCAGCATATATCTGTAGGAAAGTTACTGGTAATAACGTCAGTAATGCATGCAGCGGTATTTTGCTGCCGTTGGTATTTTTGTTGGTTGAGGGAAAATAACTCAACGTCAGTATGTGTGTGCAGCGTATGTTCTGCTGTCGCTGATACTTCTGTTGGTTAGGGGAAAATGACTCATAACAATTTATTCGAGCATGTACTCAAGTATTTATGTTTTAAATTTTATTTATTTGTTGCGGGTTAGCAATATGTAGAAAAGTAAACACATTCATAATGGAAAATTATTTGTTGTGTATGTTTGAAAAGTTTTTGAAGACTATTTTTATGCTTTGTAATTCACGAATTTATTTGTATTTTCGTATGAATGGATGTGCTTTGAGATTTTTAAACATAAAGGGTAAAACAACTACTGATGAGTTGGTATGGCTACCAACGAAATATATATTTAGATATTGCTAACCCGCAACAAATAAATAAAATATAAAATAATAAAATATAAAATACCTATACAAAAAATTAAAAATGAATTGAGAATGTTTCATACTGTTTTATTAAAAAATAACTGCATAAAGTTTGTTGGCGCGACCAACCCCCTTCTTCTTTAAAATTCATGTTCAGTCGACGATAGCTTACCAACGACTAAATACGGTCTGTAAAAAAGAGAACACAGAACCTGTGTATTTCTAAGTGTGTATGTATTAGTTTTGTGCTGCTAATGGGGGTTTGATGCTGGTTGAAAAATTGTGCCAACGAAAAACCGCTCTCTTCACCCCTCTCGCCTAAAAACTGTCATGTTATGCCAGCATAATTAATCCAGTGTAAAATAGCTCAATGTCCAATCCAATTTACTATAGTATGGCTTCAAGGCGAGCGAAGCCGCGGGAAAAAGCTAGTACGTTTATAAATCTAAAAGTTTTTCATTTGTATTTGGTTATTACAGTGTTTTAGTCAAATATTTGTCAAATGTGACACTTAATTAATCTTATAAGTAACTTGCAATACCCGGTGGGCCTTGATAACCTCCAATCTCACAACATATTTCTTTTATTGACATCCTGGTCTAGCTGGTATATTGACATTAATTCTACCCAGCAGAAACTCTGAGTCAACATCAACATGAAAAAATAAAACAATAAGTATCAATCGACGAATTTTTAAAGTTGGTAACTTAATAACAGCAAGTCTATTGTTATCGGACGGTAGAACTTATGAAAACCATCGAAGACTTCGTAGACAGAAAATCAAAAACTGCTTTTGCACTAAATTCGATGATATTAATATCAATAGAATGGAAAGGAATGGAAAGGATAGCAGAAAACTCTTCGGAAAACTCTTTCGACCAATGTGTCATAAATCCCACTAACTTTATTTACAGTCATTGAAAAGTGATGACGAAAATTAAGACAGTGATCGAATATTATAACAAAATCCAAAATTTTGTGGAAATTTCATATTTTATGTGAAAATTAATATAAACTTGGGAGGGTGCTACTCTTCCCCCTCTTATATTTAAGAAATGGCCTAATTGAATATCTTGGTATTGAGCAAAGTGGTTCCCAAATTTCAACACGATCGATCTTATCTTTTGGCTTTCTATAAGGAACATACAAACAAACCGACAACCATGCAGTTTTATATAGATAAGTCTGATCACAAGGTAAGCGGGTTTGTAGCTTTACAAAATCTGGTTGAAATCTACTGATGATTTGCTATAATCACCACATTTTTTAAATTTAGGTTTGTTTTCATGTTGTCTGGTCGTCTCTATATATTCGTCAGGATCACTAGATTTTCCGCAGTCATAGGACCAATATGGTCCTATGGAATCAATGGCACTGCCTCAGCATCGAATTTAGCAAAAATTCAAAGGCGACAAAACAAAATTCTACGTACAATAACAGCAGCCCCCTAATATATCCGAAATCAGCGAATTCACAAAGATCTTGATGTTCCGTTAGTGAAGACAGTATTTTCAAAACATGCGAAAAAATACATAAAAAAACTCGAGTTGCACCCAAATCCACTTGCACGCAAAATTCTAAATTATAGGGGCCACACCAGGTTGAGAAGGAGCGATACTCTTTTTCTCAGCCGTACACGAGAGATGTAAATCAACAAAAATCAACCGTTGAAATTAAAAATTTTGTTTAGCATTGGCTAAACATTTTTAGATTAAGATTTTAATAACTTATTGATGTTTCAATTTATAATTGAAGATTCAATAACTAATAAAACTACAAAATATCGATACTCATTTATATAGAATTCATGTGTTTATTATTTTGGATTCTGTTCGCTGGAAAAAATTTGTCGAGGTCAATGAAGTACATTTACTGATGTTCCAAAAAATATAACTAAACGTTTTATTCACCTTAAAACTTTTTGGATTATGCCAAATCTAAAATAATAAAAAATTGTGAATTTATTTACTTTATTAAAAATCGTAATATTTTTCGATAAAAATCTAACAATTTTATAATAACACTTGCACTCATTTGTCTGAAACTTTTATTTACTGCAAAAGTATACGATTACTGCCACAGATATACGAGCTGGATACACATTCATACAACTGGAATAACTCTAAGCGAGAATTAGACATTAGCTTTTAAGTTTTAAGTGTTTAGTTAAAAGGCTTAACATTAAATTAATGTAGATGATTTTTATGTTCTCATCTCTTCTTTTATACCCTACTGTAGATCCTGCATAATACCTTTAAAATGATACATGCTACTTGAAGCGTATGGTATAAGTCTCCTGAAGCATTTCAGCTTTTACTCATAAGTACGAGTATTTAGAACGGTGCAAAGTAGGGCAGAATTGAAATATTTTAGGAACAATTCTAAAATGATACGCTAATCACATATTTCTTTAAAAGATCCCAGAAATCCAAAATATGTATTTATTATAAATTTGCTCACAGTGTCCACGTTTGGTCTACTACTTTGCAGAATTTCAAGTGGTATTTTTTCAGGGTTCAAGCCGAATTTGAAAGAGTTGAAGAAATTGTATCGAACTAAGTTTTTTTTTCGCTAGTTTCTGAGTTGGCAAGATTTGAATTCGCCATTAGCAAAACTGTGTAACAAAATAGGTTAAACATGCAAGATTGCTATATTCGGCTTTGCCGAATCTTATACTCGTATACCCTTCACCTAGCGACACATGGACAGTGACAGAGGTTGCCGCTATATTCAATTTAGAATAACTGTGTTTGCTATTTGCATATAAAAAACTTTATTGCCTTCTTCAACTGATGATTCCATTATTCTCTCTGAAATATTTTCCAATTTTTTAATTCATATTCCAAACAAAATTTAAGATTTTCCATTCCTTGCCACTGCCATCCCTCAACATAAAGGGGGTTTGAACAAAAAAGAGAAAATTATATTATTTACTTACCACACATTAAAAAGCTTCAGTAGCACGAAGAAGTGTGTTGAATTCAATCTAAAATTCCAGATTCAACAATAAGGCACACTGTCATGTATTTAAAAATGTGAATTTTAAATCGAAAATGTTTTATTTAATCTTTGCTGATTTTCAATACGAATCGTCTTAAGACAAATACTTACACATCAGTCAAAGACCCAAGTCTCTAAATTCTCTGGTGGTTTCGGAAACACGACTTCGCGTTCTGATAGACGGACACACAGACTGACGGACATTGCTCATCAAACTTCTCTACGTATAAGGAGCCATAAAATATACAAATCTTTTATATTCGGGAGTCAACTTACTCCTTCGGTTTTCGAAAAAAATATTACGGAACAATGCTGGATCAATAAAATAATTTTGAAAATCGGTCCGTGAATGGAGGAGTTTTTCGATTATCAGAATTTTGGGGTAGAAACTTTCCCCGATATTCAAAATGGGGCCCAACTGCAAGCAAACCCTTTCAAAAAAATAGTATATATGTTTATATTTCTCGAATACGGACGATTGTGTTGCCCTTTGTTATACAAGTAGATAATAGCATTTATTTTATTATAATGTCATTATCGAAGTATTAATTTCGGATACTCTTAACAATTTCTGAGTGAAGGAGATGTCACTAATTTCACAGAAATTAAACGATTAGGTTTAGAAACTAAAATTCAATTTTTGCAAAAGCTAAAATTATCATTTATGTGTAGTACTCTTTATAGAACGACTAGCATTTGCATTTTATACAATTTTTTTTTTCTTAACAGTGTAAATTGTTGAAGGAGATACACAAAAATAAAATTGTTAATGATTAGTGCTTAAAGATGTTTAAGAGGCTTAGAAGTCATGCTTTAATGTATTTTAGTAAATTACATTAAAAATGAGAGAAGTAAACTTAGACTGGGCACATTTCATAATGAAGCTATTAAAAAGTATCCAGCGAATGTGATGCAAATAGATACATGCACTTAGATCCTCCTCATGGATACATAAATGTTATTACGAATAAACTGGAATTTTAAACTATATTAAATAGTCCATATTAGTATGACAAATAATTTCTAATTAAATATTTTTAATGTGAGCAAATAATTTTATGGCAAAAAAAAATTAAATTATTAATAAAACTTAGTAAACATCGGTGTACAAATAAAGCAAATTGTTCAGTAGACACCGGTATAGTAAATGGGTCATTTGCTAAAAAATTAAGCATAAGTCACGTTTAAATTAAGTGGAGGAACAATAACAAAAAATTAAAAGATAAATGGGGGCGGTCTCTCACTGCCAAAATTTGGTTTTACAGTTGTTTCTTGTTAAACTCGCACAGTCCGTTGCGACATGAGAATTTTAAAAGCGTATGTTGCCTACCATATTTTCCTAACTCAGTGATTTTTCAACATTATCTATTTTTATGTGTTTCTCAAATAATTTCTTAAAGCTGGCGTATGAGCTGACGGTTTTTTTGAATTTTTGAACGTGACACTTCCCATGTATTCGAATTTTGTATGGAAGTAATGGAGCTAAAAACTTGAAATTTTGTATGCGTAGACCGTTGAATATATGCTTTAAAGAAGAAGTATTCAAAATTAAACAAGTGGGCATGGCAGCTCCCACACAAGATTTTTTATATATCTTAGTAGTTAACTAAGTATATGACCTAAAATTGTGTAGGAGTTACTCGGTTCATTTAACGCATTATTCTAAAATATAATTTTAAAAAAATTAATGGGCGTGGCACTTCCCACACAATGGAACCTAATATTTAATGATTTTTTAAGAATTAATACAACTAAGTACTTAAAATTTTGTGAGCGTTGCTCATTGTATATTGGGGTATAAAGAAAAAGTATTCAAATCTGTGGGTTTTGCTTCACCCACATAATAATAATTTTACTTTACATATTTTGAAAACTAATGAGATTTTCTACAATTAACTCCATTGATTTCGTGCATTATATAATAAAATAATAATTAAAAAATTATGAGGGGGCATGGCACGAATCACATAAAAAACTTTTTATTTAATAACATACATACATACTATATGTATGGAGCCAAAAACTTGATATTTCAAATGAAATAATATATTATTATTTTGTTTTTAACAGCAATGCACGCCCAATACCACAAATATGTTGGTCTAATTTTTTGGATATTGTAATTTTCATATGTTCTCTTATAAACGTCGTTAAAATTCAAAAAATCTAAGGCAAAAAAAATTTTAGTGGTTTCTACCGCAAACAATGTTTGTTCTATTCAGCCGTATAGTTGAAAATTAAAGGGATGTTTAGATATTAAATTTTTCCTTTGTTGCTTGAAATATGTTAACAATGTCTACTTAATATTTCTCTGAATATTAACATTTACGAACTTTAGCCTGTATAAATATTAACAAATATTAAAAATTGCATGTTTTTTAAAAATCGTTTCTGAGTCCATCGTGCGCCTTGTGTTTGAAAACTCAAAATGAGCTACGAAAAAAGTTCTATTTGTTGCAAACAAACTTATTAAGGCATTTGATAATTATCTTTCTCTACAACAACTTAAAGATCTAATTTATGTGATTGAATATTTTTTTTTTTTTTTTTTCAATTTTGTATTTTACCAACAGACAGTCTTGCGGTATCAACTCATATTTTCTAAAACAATTATTGACGTAAACATTAATAAAACATGGAAAACTAATTTTCATTAATTACTTAAATTAAAACAAACCAGAAAACAAATTAAAAACAGTTCACAGTAGAAATAAATATTTATGAGTTCAATTAGTTATCGCAGAGCTTAGAATTAAATTAAAACAATTTTTAAGTGCATAGGCTACAAATGAAATCGTAAAAATGTGTCGTAGTAAATGGAAAAGAAATGTAAGCAAAACACAAGCCCCAACAGCTGCCAAAATAAAGCAGCGAAATTTCAAAATTACTTAAGCCCGCTTAATGAAAAACTTATACATCTGTTGTTCTATCGATTTAATGATCGCGATCGCTTTGCCTATTTTCACGAATACGTAAGTAAGGAATTTTCTTTTTCTCTTTTTTATAAAATAATTTAAATTTAATTGAAAATTTAACAAAATCAACACAAATAAATGCATATAAACATCCCAGCAAAATATAATCAAGTTTTTGGAAGCAGTAAAGGTATGCCTTAAGAACGTGCTTCGTATTAAGCACATACATATGTATTATCTTAACAAATGCAGAAATGTATTGCAGGAAATGTAAAATTTTTTGATAACTTTATTTAATCAATGTAGAAACAAAAACAAATAACACTAAAACAAATAATCTCTCTATATACATGCTCCCTTAAGCTACGTTCACATTTATCAAATATTTGTCGAAAAAAACGTAACCAAGAAAAAAACTAATAAGTTATTTCCTTTAATTCCAATATTTTTTTAATTTTGGGTTCGAATTTTTTAAAAACTGTGTAAAAATACTCTTTTGGAGTAGAATTAATTTTATTTTGTAATATAAAAATCGTGTTAAATGACACTATCCCTAAGCAAAACTATTGGTTACGTTTTTTTGGGCAAATATTTGATAAATGTGAACGTAGCTTTACACTAGTGCATACTAGAAAGTAGTGATGTTACGAATACTCGTATTCGTATTCGACTATTCGCTTGTTTTAAGATATTCGTATTTGTATTCGTATTCGCCAAATTCAAGCGAATATTTTTCGAATAATTTTCCCATACATTTTCCAAAAAAAAATCATACAAAAGTTTAAAAAAAGTACATAAAATGTAAAAAAATATATTAATTTTTATTAAAAAAAACTCATTGTATTTCACGCAAAGTAATAACCTTCTTAAAAAACAAACAAAAATATATATAAATTATAATTTAAGTTGTCTCAAATGTATTAATAAAATTAAAAATCCTTTCGCAGCAGTGAATTGAACAAAGTACATCATCTATCGGCAATAAATTGGAATATACTCGTATAACTTAAATGCATGATATTTAAAGAAACTCGGTGCGATGTTTTGATTCTGTTTATATGTAAATGTATAAGGGTGGGAAGCTACAGGAATCAAACTAAAACTTTTTATATATGAAATTCCACTGACACAGGTGGATGCGCATTCTGCAAAAATATGTTCGCTAAACAGCACTGAATTATTAATTAAAAACCCAAACAGAGTAAGAAAAACGAAATCTGAAAGTATGTAAGTAAAATAATTAAAAAATGTTCTGTAGAGGTTTTCAAATTCGGCATCTTAATGCAATAATAATGTTAAATCACTAAATTTTTTTTTCATTTATAGTTACTAACGCAAAGGCAGGGATTTTTTCCAATTAAATTTGATATATAAACCTCAAAAGAAATATTCGTATTCGTATTCGGCGAATACTGTTTTAAATATTCGTATTCGTATTCGCGAATACTAAAAATTGATATTCGTAGCATCACTACTAGAAAGCACCAATGTAAGGCAATGATTAAAATTGTAAATTTTACGATGTGTAACGAACATAATAAGACGACAGTACGAATGTTTGGATGATGCAATAAAAAATAAAATATGTATAATTCAGTTGATATTGTTTTCGTTCCATGAATTTACTTCACACTCACTGCTCTGAAATAAGCACTTAAAACGAAATGCTCCAAAGTGGGACATCGCGAACAAATATCATGCCATACGTAAGCAGGTTTGTGAGCTAATATCACCTGATATTCCCTTACAAACCTGCTTACGGCGAAGCAGTAATTTTTGCTGGGATATGTATGTACATGGTATCTGTGTGTTTAGCCATGTACTCGTATGTATATAAAAATAAATAGAAAAACATCAAAGCGCCTTTATAAAAATGTTTGCTGGCATGTGAAAAACAACTTCCCAACGCTTGCAACAGTTGTCAACAATATTGTCACATGTTGGTGGCACTTGTGCCACGTTGAACCACCATCATAAAAACAATGAACAAGAAATAATTCAATAAATACAATTTTGTATTTCTATCGATTCAGTTGTATGTCTGTCCAATAAATAGTTTAACAGAGACACACAGATGTTGGACACAAATAAAATTCACGTTTTTTATTCATTAATACTATGTTGGAATTAATGTCTTGCAACTAATTGTTTTTCACCAAATTAATGAATGAATAATTGTATAAATATGCACAATTCAATTAAGTTGATAGAATGAATTGTAATAGATTTTTGTTTCATTTCCAAAACTAATCAATTTTTTTTTTCTCTTGAGAAATTTATTAAATACTTTCACAGTCTTCTTTACTGGTTAACTAACTAACTAACGACTACAGTACATGTATATATAATAATTGTAATTTTTGAAATTACTACGAACTGCTTATAATTATTAAATTTAATAATCAGAGAAAAATTAGAAAGACATTGTTAACAAATTTCAACCACCAAAAAATTTAATATCTAAACATCCCTTTAGATTTCAACCACACGGCTGAATATGACAAACGTTGTTTTCGGTAGTATTCATGTGTAAATGCTTTCACTACTTGTTAGGTAGTTCTGTGGAACGTGATTACATATCCCATTTATACACATTAAAAAAAAAGAATTTTCTTAGTACAAGCGGATGTTATGAAGATTTGTTACAATAATTGGGGTGTTCACAATGTTGTCATATCAGTCATATTGTCGTAATGTCTTATTATTTTACAATAGTTTAAAAAAATTGTTGTTGTGCTTCAAGCAAAAAAGTCATATAATAATAACACATTTTGAGGTATGGTTTGTCATAAAATAACAGTAGAAATCTTAGTCGAGCAGCTGCAACTCCTTATTCGAGCCGCCGATAATATTTACAAGCCGCCGCTACTTTTAAATAACACAAGAATGAAAACAAAGCAAATTCAGTAGCAGGCGAATTAATTATAAGGTTAATGCAGTGGCGAATTAAGGGGAATTTTTCCATTACCTACACTAGCAAATTTGTTACATATTTTCCGGCGTCATTTTAATGTAATTTTTTATGTATAGAGAATTTTGACAGCGCCGTTTACACAAACAAAATGCCTGTTGTTTGCATTGTTTTGTAATTAATTCGCCTTGAATGAAAATATGTGTTTGTTTAACTGATCTACCTGGCAGCTTGTGAACGTTTTTCCACTTTCCGCCGTCCAATAAAATAGTTCAGGTCATGTTACCGGCAACAGCTGCTTTTGATTATATTTATTTCAGCAAGTTCGTACAGATAAAAAAATTTTAAATTTTAATTGATAATGGAAATTTTAGAAAATTTACAGAAAATTTATTGTTTTCTTTATTAACAATTAAAAAACATTTACATACATTTAAGCCAAAATGCAAATGTATGCGCAATAATCCGACTAAAAATGCAGTGTTGTTAAATGTTTATCAGCTGGCACAATTATGACATAGCACACTTATTTATGACGGGGTGTTCACACTTGTCATATTTTAGTGTGCTATTATTTTATGACATATGACTTATGAATACAGTGTGAATACCCCAAATATATTAAAAAGGTTTCACTTATTGCCGTGCTTATTTCCATATTCGACACGTCTATAACGACAGTCAACCCTCGGCCATTCTCTCTGAATTTTTCCAGAACTTCTATACGGAATGACTAGTGAGGGCGTTCTGGTAAAATCAATTTCAACGATTTTGTTACAAATGCTTCTTAAAACTTTTTGTGTTCTTATAATTTTTTTGTGTTTTAATAAACAACAACAGTAAATAGTTTGATAGTTTGTTCTTCTATTCTCTTTATTGTGAAGGTGCAAAGAAAGCTTTTGTTGCTTTTGTTGCATCAACGGCTTATCATCTGCTGGATTCCGTGATTTGGTGCCACCAAATTATATATTAAGTATGAGAACTTAAATTGCACAGCATTCAACATCATGGATTTCTTTTGAATTGAAAGAAACTAAAAAATATTATTAAAATGCGTTACAATGGCTAAAAATATTACTTCATACACACATTCACATCTACAAACATATATTTACTAACATATGGAAATAATTATGCAATTATGTTCTTAAAGTATCAAGAAGGCTTTTTTAACCTCCTCAAAAATTTTGTAGCATTTGCACTCTTTCAAGATGCAATAAAAGCATAATATCCAAAAACGTGCGGCTCAGGTAAAGATATCGACAACAGCATAGTGTCTAGACAAACCTTTGGTCGATTGAGGCGCATCCAGAGGTCGTCCTTTCTCCCTCCTTCTCTCTCTCTCGTTCTCAGCGATCAAAGCTATAAATCTTCAATGCGAATGTTATGTTACGGTTATGAAACTTGTAGTGCTGGTGCACGACACACAGAAGATCCAGGAGGTTGCAAGCCAGGGCTTTAGAAGGATAAATGCGATTATTCTTGCAAATTGTAAAAGGAATTTGGAGTAAGCAAATTAGCCATCAGTCTGATTAGAGACCATTAGACGTTAATGGAAGTAGATATAGTCTCATTATTGGAAGGCCACAGAACGACATCACTCGCAATGCCACAGAATGATGTAACCACAAGGAACATAAAGTAACTATTTACGTCCATATGCCGATGATGATTGCAAGAAAATTCAATCAGAATTTGGTGTCGTTCAGTGACAGGGAGTTTTTCTGAGGATATTAAAAGTGGTTGTGGAGATAGGGACAACAATTACCGAGCAGCCTTGTATTCAATAAACAAGACCTTTGATTAAGAGAAATTTTTTTTTCTTTTTTAACAACAAAAAAAGTCTTAGTGTACGATAGTTATTCATTCATTCATATTCATTCAGTCCCTCTGCCACAATTTGTGCTACTCGAAGTACCCGTCTTTGTTGTAAAAATTTTCGCTGCATAAACAGCAAAATTGCGTTGATTGTAATACAAAACTGTTCTTCATAAGTTGTTGGCATATGTCAGACGATCTTTTAACGTATGTGTCTCTGCTGCTTTCCATATCTGTCTATTTTGTTTGTCTATCTTGTCTGCCGTCTTAACACTTTGTCTTTTCATTTCTTCGTTTTCTGCTTTAGCTTTTTCCTATCCTCTGGTAGTACAACAAAGTGACTTGAACAAAAGAAAAACATTGTTTTTTTCTATTATGGTTCATTGGGTTTTTTCTGTGGTCATTTTAGCATTTCTTTAATTTTTTTTTCTTTTTCATTTAACAAAAAGTTAGTATGTCTGTCTTATTTTTTGTTAACACATGCGTAACTATTCTGCAAAATTTTTTATTTTTCTAGATTATCTTGGGCATGCTTAGCCGATAGGAGGTTTGTCTGTTCTTACAGTTGCTTAGAATTCATAATTTCAATTAAAGTATTGTGTGCCATTTTTAACCTAAAGCTTCCAAAGAAGTGTTCTGGTTTCAATGAACGGACAGATTCTTCAAAATTGGCCACAACAAGGTAAAGAAATTGCAACAGTTTTGTGACTAAACCTAAAATCTTTTAAGTTCAGACATTAAATTTGGATACTTTGTTGCACTGTGTTGATGATGATTTCAAATTCGAGGTGGATATATGTATGTAGTAAAAAGCTTTTTTTTTAAGAAGAACTCTCTACAGGCTGGTTAAGGAAATATTGCACGAAAATCTCGACACAAGGTGGACTTGCATAATGCAGTTTATAGCATATTAATACGTCTTACATATATATTTTATCCTCTACAAAAACTGAGAATCATTTAAATACGGAGTTTAATTTCATCAAATTTCGACATTAACTGCCTAACCCACGATATCGAACGATGTCGATCGCTTGATTTCTAGACGTAAAAAATCTAGCTTGCGTTCCACTAATAACCGATTTTATTTAACTTATTAATTGTTTACTGGAAGAAAAGCTAAACAAATAAAAAAAATCAGTTATTAGTGGAACGCAAGCTAGATTTTTTACGTATAAAGCGATCGACATCGTTCGATATCGTGGGTTAGGCAGAAAATATTTTCGAATTTTTAAGGTCATAATCAAAATATTTATTTGGAGAAATATGTGAACAAGATTTTCTTTCTGTTAAACAGATTATTTTTGTATATTTAATTATAATAAATAGAGTTTCTCAAATGTTATATGAAATAATTCTGGCAAAAGAAACGAATTCAACACAGAAATCCAATCGATCAGATTACCAAACCGACGCAACTAAGCGATAGTTTAGAACCCGACATAATCCATTTCTATTTATATTAAAAGACTAATGTACGTAATTTATCTAGTGGCTAATTACACTTCTATGCAACCAAACTGTAAGCGTACATTGGCGAGATCGATTCATAAATGGTGGAGCTAAGCGAAAACCAATATTTCAAGCGAGCAGTTTTACCATCCGAATTAAAAAGATTGCGTGCCCAAATTGCAAGGAAACTCCTTCAATTAAAAATCGGTTTACAAGCAAAAAACCAAACTGCGAGAAACGCCGATCAGACGAAAAACGAATTTTGAAAATCGAACCTTCAATGGAGGAACTATACGATTCTCACTATTGTGGAGGGAACACAATTTGAATCCCGAATTCCCAAAAAATGTATTTGACTGAACAGCAAGCAAATTTTTTATATACAAAAAAACAATTTTTTAATATTGGTCTACAAATAGAGGAGTTATGCGATAGTAAATTTTTGGGTTTATAGAGGACAACTTATTCCTTCAACTTTAAACAAAATATATGGTTCCAAACCACAAGCAAACGCTTTGAAAAAACAAATCATTTTGAAAATCAATCGATAAATAAATTATTTATGGAATAATAAATATTTCGATGGAACAACTAAGAGGACCACTTGCGCTCTATTGACAACAAAAAATTTAAATCAGTTCATAAACGAAAGTGTTATGGAAATTCAAACAGTATATATTCGTACATGTATATACTACTGATATTCCAAATCTATATATATAAAATACAAAAAATGTTTGTACCCATGTTCGCTATAGACTCGGAAACTATCCAACCGATTTGACCCAAACTGGTGTCATTCAAAAGGGAATTTATAGAGGATGGTTTTAGGCTTTTAATATTTCAAGTGGGCGTAGCCCCTCCCACATAAATTGAATAACATCATATATCTTGACTATTGTGATAGCAAGAGTTTTGAAACATTGCAATAGTTCATATGTTACTAATGTGAGTAATCAGGACAAAAATGGGCGTTATCAGACAAGTGGGCGTGGCAGCTCCCATATAACCCAAAAATTGAAATCACCATATTTTGGGCATTTTTTGACCTACGCCGATGATATTTGGTACATATAGTATTGACATAATTAGTAATACGTACTAGGAGAAAAGTGAGTGGGACCACGCCCCTTTATAGGAAAATAAAAAATCTTAATATAGTCTTAACTATTGGACCGATGGTCATTAAATTTTCACAATAGGATATATAAATACTTTTAATTTTATTTTATAACGAGGGGGTAGCGAAGTACACCGGGATCAGCTAGTAATACCATAAAAACTAGAAAGTTTTTACTATTTTTTTTTTTTTTTGTTTTTTATCGGCGCATGTTTTCAGTTTTGTTTTGTTTTGTCCCAGCAAACACGGGCGATTAATCTCGAATAAAAACTTTTATGAAGCTAAACCTCATTTTCTTTTATTTGTTGGGATATTTCATAGTTAAATGCAATAATAAAAACGGCTGCTGCAGGCAGCAATAATAAACTGCCAACCAATATAAAAGCGGAAAAAAATTATGGCACTAAATGTGACACTCGTGCCAATGCAATTTGTACAACAAACGAAAATCATTCAGCCAACATTAACAATGAAAAGATGAACAACAAACAATTGTTGCAGTTTCAGCTGCAACGGCATTAAATTGTTTAATAAATTGTGCAAAAATGAACCACAATCCAACAAACAGGAAAATACCAAAAATTCTTAACAAATTTGTTAAAATTTTATGTGTTTTTTTTCAAGGTATCACCTTTAAACAGAACCTTTAAGAATACACACGTTCCACGTAGTCGTACATGTATGTGTGTGTGTGTAACGTTATGAAGGATATTTGAATGGTTGGTTAAATAGTGGATCTTTGGTTGGCTGGTTGAATATACAGAAGCTAAGTGGCCTTTGACTTGTCAAAGTCAATGTTATGTTAAACACTCCAACCCATGTTGACAACAAAGAGTGTCGTCGTCATCACCAACACCATCCTCAATCTCATACCCATCGTGATCGTCATTGTTTGTATTGTAGCAGTTTTACGTACGTTGGACGCTTGATATTATCATTTCGACAACTGTCTCGTGTGCCTCTTTTTCTCTGTTTACTTGGTTACACTTAAAATTGTATTTATTTTGTTGTAGCTCACCGAAGTTTCTGAATTCTGTACGGGTGTTTTTCAGTTTTGTTGCTCCAACTTATTTCTATTGTAGGCATGCGCAAACGCCGCACGAGTACTCATGGGTACGTGAGCATACGTTTCCATAATGTGTACTTTTGAAAGTGCATAAGTGTGCAGAAGAGATTTTTAAAATTCATTTGAAAGAAGTTTATTAATGTGGAAAAGAAAAATAACGAAAAGGAATTCTTCGCACACTATTACACCATATTTTTATAGAAATAATGTGAATAGTGTATTTATGTAGAAAACTAATTTAAACTTGTACTTGTTATAAAAATAATAATGCAGAAAGCTTCATTAATTAAATTGTGCATTTTCTATAAACAAAATTGGGTAATTTTCAAGATTAAACGACTTAAGAAATCGTTTGCAAATTTTATTAGCATAGTTACTCGTAGTGGATTAAATTGCTCTGGTGGACAATTAAATTGACCGTAAAATGGACGTAGTGCACGGTACGTATTTCGAACAGAACCATGATTTTCAAAATAAATTTGCACAATTTGGAAACGTTATTCAGGAGTCAGTCTATTCATGTTGAAATGCCAAAACCAAACTAACACCCATACCTAAACAATAGCGGCAAGCGTTTTCTAGATGGTAATAATCGTATGAGACTCATGCAGAGATTATGTTACAGCTTTAAAAATGTATTAAAAATTATATTATATACATATACTCGTATACATATACATATATATACATAATTGTATACATACATAATAAAACGAGGTTTGTTCAAAAGAAAAGATGAATTTTGAATTTTCGCAGGCTGTGTACATTCGATTATCGAATTTTTTTTTTTTTGTTATTTGTAATACAAATATGTAATGTAATATGTTGGCATTATCTGCCCATTTGGATTAGTAGTTTGTTGTTGACAACTGAAAAGGTTAATCGCGTTTGTGTGTGTTCAAACAACAAACCGCCAATGCTAGCCGGGTATTTATATGTACATTAAAGGTGTTCTTATTAGTATGGTGAAATTTCAAAATGTTTTGATTCCAGTTCGCCGGCCTGATTTTGGTTCCTTTATGTTTAAAAATTAATTAGGTAAAATTTGGAGCGAATCCGATAACTCTTAATGGACCCGGAAACGACTTCAATATACCTCTATAGAAAATTTTTTTAAAAATTTTCGACACAAAATCAAGAGTATATATTTTTACCATCTCCGATTTTAATGAAATTTGACGTATGTACTCTACTCTTACGCGCGTATCGCATGGCGAAGGAATTAGTTCGATACCTCTTATGGTTCCTATTGTATATTCGTCTAAACTTGGGCATCTCGGCCATTTTTGCGAAAATTCGTCATAATCAAGATTGAATAATTTTAGAGTTCATCATCAGATATTAATAATATTGGTGTCATTTGAATTCTTTCAGTCTACATTTAACAAATATTGCTTAAAATGACATAGCTTCTATTTTTCATTTGCGATGTCGTTGTTATGTATTTGCAAAAAGTAAAAAGAACAAAATGACAGTTTTAAATAATTTTTTCGAACAAATTTTAATTGATTTGAATAAAATTAGTTTCTGTATCTGCACTCGAAAGAAATTTACTCAGTTACAAAAATTTACTATTTTTTACAGGATTTAAATTTAACGTTTTACTTGAGCCGAGGGATATATTTACCATATTTTTTTTAATGAATTTTAGTATAAGGGTTTTTTTTAATGTATATTTCTTAAAATTATGGATTTAATATTAGATCAGATTTTTTATAGGATGGATATTTCTGTCGGTAAGTCTCAAAAACCTGAAGCAAAAATTGTTTTTCCTCTTCATTATTGGTTAATATTCTGTTAGTCATGTATGAATTTAATGCCTCTTTCAGCAGTGTCATTTACAACAAATAAGTCCTTTCAGAATGTCCAACCTTCCTGAAATTCAAATGATGTTTCCCAAGTTGAGGGATCAAAGTCTAGAAATTTCAGGGATAAACTAAACCGACTGAAGAAATACATTGTTTTCTCTGATACAAAATCACATAAGGAGTATTTTTTAAAGTCTATTAAATTCGAATAGTATCGACCGCTTTTTTGGGCATTTGATCTTTTCTCTGGGAGTGTTTTTTGAATATTTTTCCACTTTTCATATAATTTTAATAATTTGACAACACACTTATGACCTTCTCAAATCGGTATACGTGCTTAATGCCAAAAAATGTGAACTGCTTCGATTTCCAATTTTGACTTTGCTTTGCTAAAAGATTAACAAAGCGCATATTGTAAAATAGGACTTAATAGGACTGGTGAGAAACATTTACACCCAAATCAATTTATTTTAAATTTTCAATGGCCTTACGTGTTGTAACGATTGAAGTGCTTGGTGAATTTCCCGCAGTCGATTTCGACATCTTAATTCTTATATGTATCAGGCATGTTCCAGAAAAGTAAAAGTAAATGAAGTTTACTTTTCAAACTTATTATTTTCAATTTTACATAAAAATGACAGATCACAATCACTATTTATGTTTTCGTATGGAATTTATAATACATTATGTATATTCATTACGAACAGCAAACTTTTGGTTTTGCAAAAAATCAAAAAATAGAAAGTTTGAAAACTAAACTTCATTTACTTTTCTGGAAGATGCCTGTATATGATTTTTTAACTTAACACCACTTGAATTGCAAATTAATTAATTTTACTCTTAAGAACTCTCTTTACTCCGATCAACACTTACATTACAAATGAAAAAAATAAACTAAATCATGGTTTTTACAACAATGTCATTTGTCGGTTTAATCACAATGTTTGCAAATATGTTCCGTTATCAGCAGCGACTGTAGCGGAGGAATACACAATTTCTAGGAATAGCTTACACAAACAGTAAAGAGTTTTAAAGTAATAAATTTTAAAGTTTTTAACTTTGCCACAGGGGGGTGGCACAAAAAATACGAACTTTTCGCAAAAATGGCCCAGATGCCCAGAAGTTTAGACGGAAATAAAATCGGAACCATAAGAGGTATCGAACTAATTCCTTCGTCATGCGTTACGCACGTAAGAGTAGCGTATATACGTCAAATTTCATTAAAATCGGAGATGGTAAAAATATAAACTCTTGATTTTGTGTCGAAAATTTTTAAAAAATTTCTCTGTAGAGGTATATTGAAGTCGTTTCCGGGTCCATTAAGAGTTATCGGATTTACTCCAAATTGGATTTACATACTTTTGTAGCACAAAGGAACAATAATCTGCCCGGCGGATTATAAAAATCCGACATTTAAAAATAAGAACACCCTTAATGTACATGTATCTTTGCATGTATTTATAAACATTTTTAATTATTGATTTTAACCTATTTATTACATTTGTCGAGGAATACATTAATTCGATATTTTTGTCTCATTTACCTAATCAGGAAATCGATTGGGCAATTTGTCAAAATGACAAATATCCCATAACTCCTCCATTTATGAGTTGATTTTCAAATTATTTTTTTCTTTGATGATGTTTGTCCGAAAATTTGTTTTTATTTCTAAACCGATTGGCAAGTTGAGGCAAAATATGATGATCTAAATATTGTTTAAAATCGATCACGAAACAGTTCGTTAAATCATTAGATAAGCACGGGGATTGCTTCTCTTACATTTGCCGAAAATTTCCAAACCTCTCTATTAAAAAATTTACGGCCGCTGCTTTTGACAACTTTCGAAAGATACACAATTTATTAGATCAATGAATGACGTTAAAATAAGGACTTGGACAGTTTTTTTCTCCGTGATGACCACAAAGGTTAATAAGAAAATCGGTAACATTGGCATGTGCATTGTAGTTGTCATATGGTCGACAATGTCACCAAAAGGGTCGTCAATGAATATGCAAACTAATTTTTTCTCTCTTTCTATTCATGCAAAAGTTTTATTCATAATGAACTCCGCATTTTTTCTCTATATACAAAAGATAGTATTCGTCTGTTTGTTTGATAGCTTTGCATTCCTAAGCCTGTAAACCAATCTTCCTGAAATGTCCACAGCATACTCGCAATGGTCACGAAGGAACAATAGGGTAGTTATTTTTTTTTTTTTAAATATCTTAAGTAGATTAACTTTTTATATCATGATGTTTATGGTAGTAATATAGCAGATAACTTGAAATGTCTTGTTGCACTTTGCTCATTGTATATTTATTACCTTTAGTGAAAATGTATGAAGGAGTTGTGAAATGGGCGTGTTATCTCTGAAACTAATAAAGCAAAGGTTCAGAGATTTTGTAGTTGTCACTCCGTTGATTTAGAGCATTATTCTAGAGAAAACTTTTTATTTGAAACTAATGCAGCTAAATACTTGACAACAACAACTTGTCTCGCTTTAAAAAAAGAAAAACCAAGGGACTGTAAACACATTAGTTCAAAAAACGAATAATGAAAATCGGTCTATATGAAGGACTTATTCGAAAATCAATAACTTAGGAAACAAAAATATGAGGAAAACTGCATGCAAACCCGATAAAAAACAATTGGAACTTCATTATTAAATTGCGGAATTCTGCGATAAACATTTTTGGTTTTGGGGGGTGGAAACCAAGATATTCCAAATTGTATGGAATTAAACTGCAAGAAAACTTGTTTAAACAAAAAAAAAAGAACTTTGATAATCGGTTCATAAATAATAGAGTTATGGGTGATTAATATTAAAAAATACAAGAGAATTCATAAAATCCTTCTTTTATTGAAGTCGGCTAAAAACATAAACTTGTAGTGACTGTGAAAACAGCCAACAGTCATAAATGGCGTCAGTGAATTTACTGATACCAACAGGCAAATAGAACTTTTGAGAAACATTAACATCAAGTCAATTTATCTAATAAAATGAAAATTAAATTAAACTGCCACTGTTGAGGCTATGTTGGAATGACAAATATCATTTGCATTAAATGTTTGTATACATATGTATGTGCATGCATATTTAACTATTAGCAACAATGTGTATGTATGTATTTGTATTTTTAAAGCTCTCTTCAAGTGTACATGCATGCATCGATACATAAGTACTAAAATTTGAAATAAATTGTCATTTGTATGCAAAAATTATTTCAAGTGTCCAAGACGAGTATGGAAAATAATCCATAGGCAAATGGAGAGATACTCGCTTTCCAATGAAATCAAGCGAATATAAATTTGTCTATTGCAATTCAAATCCTGTCAAGTTAATGTTCCAACGCCAATTGCTGTTGTACAAGATCATAACTTTTGTCATGGAATGGAAAATATTTTATTGTTTGTGTTACAGATTTACGGAATTGGGATCACAATTAGTGATAATCCAGATTAAAAAGATTAAAATATATATTTACGTATGTATGTATACTCGTATATGTATGTATGTGCACCCAGAAAAAAAGATTAGTTGGAAATCGGTTGTGTCAATAGAATATCAGTTGCATAGATTATATTTCAGTTACCACTACCAATATTCTATGGGTGCAAAAAACATTCCATGATCATAACCATAAAGTTGTGACTATTCTTAAATTGGTTGGCGAACACAACTGAATAATATGGCAAAGAATATGGTTTGGATGATACCCCTAACCGATTATGCTGTTGGCATAACCAATTCTATTGAAATAAGTACTTACTCAATATATGTATGTCGATTTGACAATACCAATGTGGCTGGCTTGTCTAAGGCGATGTATTTCATACATGTGAGTTCTATGTTCAAAACCAATAACGGACTAAAATAAATTTTAAATTCAAATAAGTAAATAAAACAATTTAATTTAGTTCAGTATTAAAAATATCAATTAAATCGTGTTCGATGGAAAATGAACGCCCGTGGTGTTAACCAATTTTATCGGTTATCGAAACCTAAAATTCAGTGGTACTAAACGAAAATTGTATTTGTAGCAACCGATTTGTATGATAATTGGTGCTACGGACACAATTCGGTTGGCAACAAGTTCGGTGGCAAAAACTAATCTGTTTTCTCTGTGTATGTGAGCCTGAAAAAAATATATATATTTACATAAAAAGAAAGAAATTTACTAAATTTTGCCAATCTATTCACGGTTGTCATCATGAGGACATTCGTTTTCTGTACATGAAATATTTATTAAAGTTGCCTGGTGGAAGCGTTTATTTTAACAACTACGTATTTTTTCTAAATTTACAATTTGTTCCAAACTTTTTTACGACATTAGCAAAAGGTTTTATATTAATCGAGTTACTGAAAAGTTTCTTTGTATGTTATGAATTTCTCTTACAACAATTTTAAAAGATTTATTTCCACCAAACTCGTGTTATTCCGTGACACATATAGAACTAGTGGCTTCTGCCGAAAACAACGTTTGTTCTATTCGGCCGCGTACTTGCAATCTAAAGGGATAATTAGATATTAAATTTATCCTTTGTTGCTCGAAATATGTTAACAATGTATATTTAATATTTCTCTGATTATAAACATTTACGAACTTAAGCTGGTATAAATATTAACAAATATTAAATAAATATTTTTATATTATTACGAATAAACGTAATTATTATTTAAACTTATATTGATGTACATATGAAAATAAATATTTTCAGCCTCAAGTTCAGTTTTATTGAATTAATGAAAATTAAAATTACAAAGAGTTTTTACGTCGAAAAACATTAGTATCAAATATTGGTATTGAACATAGAGTGACATCATTGCAACACATCATAGCTTTGGACAACTCAGCTACATTCGAAACAACAAACAAACGACAAAAAAATATATATTTTATTTTTTCCATTTCTGGTATTGAACAGAGGCAGCTTAAAAAGTGTTTAATCCTTTTTAGGATTGATTCAACTACATTTTATCCCTAAATTATTTCGGATTAAGATTTTTAAACACAACTTCAAAGTAATGTAATTACGTGTATTTTTTGTGCATGTAGTAGTAAGCTTATAATTTCAATGTGTACTCGTATGTACTACATATGGCAGTATGTACTTAAATGTATGTACATACAAATTCACTTGTAGTGTTGTAATAATTATAATTTTTTCTTTACATTCGAACTGACCAACTATTCGCGCACATAAATAAAGTTAAATATTTGTTTTGAAATCTATAATTATTTTAATAATTTGCAACTAAGGAATTTGTAAACTATCTCTACAGATGGAAAAACAATCGAATGTTGTAATATTTAAATTATAACACTTAAAACCTTAAAAACTCAACAAAACAAAACTACCGTCCATATACTTACGGAATGGTAAATAGTGATCAATGATTTGACTACCAAAAAACAAAATGCACTAAACCACAACAATTTTTCACACTAACAACAGCCTCGAGTGTTAACAGAACATCATAATCATAGTTATTCATTCAGACTTGTAACAAATAATGTTTTTTTTTTTTTTTTTTTGTTTTTGGTTTTCTAAATGTGGAGTCAGTAAATGGAAAACACGCGCCAAATTTAAATATCCAGCATATCCAGCAGAAAGAGTTGCCAGAAAATGGTAAATTCAATTTGAAAAATTCTAAGGAAGAATGAAGTTTTGATTGGCCATCATGACTCAAAATAACGAGCTTCAATCAAATAAACATAAAAGCTTGTTCTTTTTATATTATTGGCCAAGTCAATTTTTGTAGAGTTTGTTAATTATATATAAGCTAATGAGGCATAAAATTTCTTATGTAAATGCGTAGTTTTTATTACATAGATATTTTCCCGACGTTTCGTGAATTTTTTGTTAATTTCTTCAAGGGATTCGTCTATTTTTATTAAAAAGCAAGAAGATTTACAACACAGTTAATTTAACAATAATTAACAATTTTAATATTATTATTATTATTTATTTATTAATAGATTAAAAAATATTATACAATATTATTTTATAATCTATATTGACTTAACTTATAGTTGTCAGCCAGATTGACAAAAGTAAATTAGATTATATTATTTGTTAGTCTTCAATAAGGTATTTGTAATTTACATTAAAGCTATACATTAAATTCATTTATAATTAACTTTCGATAATTTAAGGACAATTCAATATATTTGTATAAAAAAAAACAATTTTAATATATGTATTTATGTATATCTTACCTTGTATTTATACACTACGTTAAGAAATGTACAACAGTTTTTATTTAAATTTTATATTTTCAAAACACACAAACTTAATGGTAACAAATATCACAGTAATTTTCAATGTTTATAATATTGCTAATCTATAGTTAGCGCTTAAATTGTCAGTGACTTCTTTTATATTCAAAAGCTTAGGTTAGGCGTTTGCAATGAATTACAAGCAAGTCCTTTGTTGCCCCGCTGGATACGGAACTAACAAAAACGTGCAAAAAAATACATATACGCGGTATATAGAAAATTTAGGAGTGCGTTTTTTTTATTTTTGCTGTTGTTGTTTTGCAGTCGTTTACGACTTAAGATCCATAATTTGTATAACTTATAGGTCTCATATGAATATCTTGGAAATTACATAAGAAATGACAAACCTATAAATATTTTCACCATTTTTGGTGAAGGGTATCAGAATATGTATTTATTTTGTATTAAAAAGTGCAAACAATAAATATTGGAATATAATTTAATATATTTTTTTAAATGTACATATGAAAAGTAATATTATCAGGCTCAAGTTCAGTTTTATTGAATTAATGAAAATTCAAAATTACTAAGAGTTTTTTATGTTGAAAAATATTATTATTTATATCCAATCAGTTTTTAGCAGAACGTATCACTACTGATTTCAAGGCCGCTACACCTCTCATCAGCGTTCAATTGTCCATCTTTACAATTTTCGTAAAGTGGATACTAATTGAGAAGAATATCAACTATTTAACCAGTTTTCAACAGAAATAGAATACGAGAATTAATTTTTAATTCATTTTTTATTCTACATCGAAACAGTGCTGGCTAGTACGAAATTCCCTCATCACTGTTTGGAAATTACTAATAATCAACAGAAACTCATAGTCCGTTATCATCAAAGTATTCTATTTTTTAATTTAACGTTTTTTTTGTTGTTTTTACTCTATATTAGGGAAATTCACATATTACTGTGACCCTTGTTTCGTAATAATAATAATATAAAAATATTATTTTTTTTTAAATTTTATTTTACACAATGAGGATCTTAATAAAGCTGCAATTACATATATTTATTCTAAATTACAACTTTTAGAGGTTTCATTAGTTCTCTGATAGACGCAATACTTAATTCTATTTTAAGGTGTTTTCATTTCTGGAAAAAGAAAATGTTACACTCGTTAACTTTTTGAAAAAAAAAATACTGCAATTTAGATTTAAATAAAATAATTTACGATTTTCTTATCGCTCTTTTTACCTTTAAATTTAGGTATATATTATAAAAATTAACAATAAACTCAATTTTTATTAATTCGATATTGCGCCACACCATTGGGAGGCTTCTTCAGCCTCCTTAGTTAGCAATATTTTTTCCCCTGAAGAAGCCTCCCAACGGTGTGGCGAAATATCGAATTAATAAAAATTGAGTTTATTGCTAATTTTTATAAAAAAAAGACCTCAAGCTTGATAAAAGTAGTTACATATATAATAATTACAATAATTTACACTCAAGTAAAAACAAAATAAAATTTAGCAAATTTGAATTAATTTGGGCTCAAAATGGTTGCCAATATCTCTGTTAGGAAATACATCTTTCGCCTTTTATAGGAAATTTTTCATAATTATAAGAAAATATTTACTAAAAACTAGCCCACTGTTTATCCAAATAATGAGTAAAAATTTAATCCTTTTGCGACATCTGCCGTGCTTAGCTAGAAATAATGTCTTCATATAATGGTGTAGTGGTCCAGTTCCTGGCTATGTGGCACTTATCATTGCGGTGTTCTCCCCTGTAGATGGCGCTTCCTGAACGCGAATGGGGTGATGCCGAAGCTCTTGATGTCTAGAGAAAGCAGGAACGTTCGGGCTGCTTTTTTAAAAGTGCATGTTTTATTTGGAATGAGGCCGTTCAAAAAAACTAGAAATTGTGGTTCGAGCCAGAGCACTTCGGCATTATGAACTCCTGAATAGGGTAAGTCAGTACAAAATGTTGAAGGCCATTCTATTTAAGATTTTTATTTCCAGTCTGGTAACTCGTTTCTGTAAAATAAATACGATACGTTCAACACAAAGATAATAGAAATTAAATTAAATAAATATGGAAATATTATAATAAATATAAAAATATGTTATTTGTATAATTAAAGTGTAAATACAATTTCATAAATAACAATTTGCATACTTACACAGACACATTGTTATTAAGCTAAACCCATTTACACACATACATACAAACGTAGTACAAACAGCAGTATCATGATTTTAAAATACATATGTATGTAAGTAATATTAAAATATTTTACTAAAGCGAACAACAAATGTAATCCCTGCTGGATTTATATTTTTCCATTTTACAAAACAAACCAGCATCAAACAATTATTGAAAAAAATAAAAGATATAAATGGCGCAAATGGGGCAAATTCCAATGTACGTACATACATACGCTGTAAGTTTATCTTTAACTTCAGGTGTCAATTGTATAAACCTCCAGTCGATCAAGCAACTTTATTTCGTTTATTCTATTTTATTTTACAGCAGCCAAAATGTTTATTGCCAATGTTTATTGCCAATAATTTTTAATAATAAAACAATTATATCTTTTTGTAAATGCTGTTGGCTTTTATTTTGTATTCGAATTTTATTTCAATTTCATGGAGTGGCTTTTTAAATATTTAATGAATTCAAATAGTGATATTTTAAAATTTTTTTATAGAGAATTTGATTATAAATATTTTAATTTCTTTATGGAAGATTGGAAGAGTAGGGTATTCACCCCAACAAGGCAACTAAGAACTTCACAACACCTGCATTATTTGCTCAAAATAATGCCTAAAATACGCAGGTGCCACCAGCTGAACCGATAAACGATCCCGATCATATTCTAATGACGTTTTGTTTTAGAAAGTTATCGATCAGTGGCATATATTTTTAATGTTTGAACCTCCATAACTTTATCTTTAAAAATCAATTTTCAATATTTTTTTTGCTCTTTTTGGAAAGATCGGGGCCATGTTGTTCAACTAAAATATTGATTATCTAACCAAACTTTCATTTATAGACATATTTTCATAATTCGTTTTGTTTTTGAACGCGTTTTCGTGCACTTTAGTCAAATAAAAATGTTATGAAAATAGCGGGGAAATTTTTCCTTCCCACCCCCTAAGTATTGATTACCGCTTATACTTTTATGTCTTCAAAATATTTAACTTTTAAAAATTAGAAGTCAAGATGGTACACGCCCACCTTATCGGATGTATGTATTATCGCACATTCATATTTTATAAAAAAAATTTTTCAAATAGAAAATCATTTTATTCCTATATTTAATATAAAAAGAACATAAAAACAACGAAACAATGAACACCATATTTATTTAATGTGTGCAGCTACGTTTGAAGTTTTATATGAAAATATTTTAAAACTGCAAAATATGTGGTAAATACGTTGGTATACAAAATACACTTAAAAAAAGGATTTTGAGCAATAATTACAAAAAAAAAATATGTATTTCTTGCAGTTAAGTCAAAGTGCACCTCACATTGTTCAAAGTTTGGCCATTTATTTTAAATGCGCAGGGAATTTGTATGGGTTTTTTGAATAGTTACAAAAATCTAGGCGCACGGTAGTGCTCCAGGCCAAGTTCGGCCACACAGTGTGTATATTTACACGAAACCATTCGAGCTGTTTTTACCCCCTCATAACTTTGCTCCTCTTGATCATAATATAATGAAACTTCAAATATAAGGTCTTCCCACAGAGGTGACCTCACAGGTAAAATCTTCCCGAGATATTAAGGTGTGAAAATTCCATATTTTAGTACATATTTACTCACTCACTCACTCACTCATCAATATTATTGGGCACTTCCAATATAGCTACAGAGCTGAAACTCGGTACACAGGTAGGTCTTGGTGAGAAATTAACCAGAAAATCTGAAAACGGGCACTTTCCACCCGGGGAGACTAGGGTGCCCCTTCTTTGTATGGGGCACTTTCAGTAGAGCTAGAAAGCTTAAATTTGGTACACAGGTAGATCCTGATAAGAAAGTAACAAAAATTATTTTTAAATGGGCACTTTTCACCTGGGGGGGACTAGGGCTCAGAGAACTGCACGATCACAGGTTTTCGTGATTTAGGTATACTCGTCTTAAATGCGGTTGCGGTGTGATCGCCACCGCATTGCTTTTGTTCAAGTATTCGCCATATCCGTACACAGTGAGTATTGCTACGTTTGAGCTTCTAGCATACACAATCGTATGCGATTGCGGTGACTGCTCTGCTTTACTTTTTTCACACATTCGGCAGTCGTACTCATACTTAACGTACACAACAAAAACAATATTTTTATACGAACATGCGAGCAGACATAGGGCCTGTTCGGAAATGCATCACTGCGCCGCATCTGATGCGCTTGTGTCATTAGTTTGCTCAGCTGATACAAAACAGCATATGCAGTGTTACCAGCCGTCGATTTTCAGAACGTACAACGCATCAGATGCGGCGCAGTGATGAATTTCCGAACATGCCCTCATTGATGTGTGCTTTATATGAAGTAAATACAGCGTTGCCACTGTGTAATTATACAAAAGCTGTACTAAAAAAAAAACACTTATGTATTTGTATTTAACTTTTGTGTTCTGCAAAAATTGCAATATATGTAAAATATTAGCGACACGTATATTCATATGAATGTACATAATATGTATGTATGTATGTGTAAATGCTGAATACCTCTATCATGTTTTACAAAATTACCTCTCTTTTTCGCTTCTCTTGTAAAATAATAAAGCTGATAATTAGGGCATTTATCGTTTCAGGTAACGAAATGATAAATAAAGCCCGTCTTATTTTTAATGTTTATTTTATTAAACTCTCATAACACTTTCACATTGTTTTTCGGAATCGAAATTTGGTTTTTTGTAATGCTGCGCACTTGCATTTTTCAATCTCAGTAGGAAAAATAACTACGCTGAAGAGCAAATTAAATTTTTGGGAATGAATTCTTGCATACAAATATAAGCAGATAGCGCCTTAAGAAATGTTTTGTGAAATATTTATTCGTAAATATATTTTTTGGGTAGTTTTGATTAATCTTAAATCTGGCATCACTGATTGTTTGTGGAGAAAACTTCCAAAAGCAAATATAAAAAAATAATAGAGTATGAAAAGACGAAATACTAAAAGTTTTGCTCATGCAGATTGCGATGTTTGCTGCTACTGGTTTTTGCGCTCATTAGTTTTATGTACGCAAACATCGCAAAGTAGCGAGCATATTATGATCGCATGAAATCTCTGTAAATAAACGGCGAGTCAAATCAACACCGCAAATTTTTTTATGCGTTGTTTAAAGTGCTTGGATGTGTAAAGTATAGAGTACATATGCGGTGTATTTATGGTTGCGGTGTATTTATGGTTGCGGTGTGATCGCGCCGTTCTCTGCTAGGGTTCCCCTTCTTTGAATGGGTCACTTCCTGTATAGGTAGAGAAAATGAAAATATATGACAGAAAATGGCAACATATGTTAGTCTCTTGGTGCTTCTGGATCACTCTAAAGCTACGTTCACATTTATCAAATATTTGTCGAAAAAAACGTAACCAAGAAAAAAACTAATAATTTATTTCCTTTAATTCCAATATTTTTTTAATTTTGGGTTCGAATTTTTTAAAAACTGTATAACAATACTCTTTTGGAGAAGAATTAATATTATTTTGTAATATAAAAATCGTCTTAAATGACACTATCCGTAAGCAAAACTATTGGTTACGTTTTTTTGGGCAAATATTTGATAAATGTGAACGTAGCTTAAGGCATTTGACACCGTCGATCATGAAATATTAATTAAAAAACTAAAAAACTTTTTCAGATTCTCAGTCACATCAACCAAGCTTATCTCCTCTTATCTCTCAAATCGTACGTAGTCGGTTTATGTAAATAAAGTATGGACTGACAAACTGTCGCTCAACAGGGAAGTGCCACACGGTTCTATCCAAGGACCGCTATTGTTTTCAATTTACGTGAATGATTTACCAACAATTCTTTCAAAATGTAACATCCACTTATACGCAGATGACGTACAAATGACTCTAAGTACTCCAGCTAAAAATATTACCACTGGTCTATCATATTTAAACGTTGAGTTAAACAAAATTTATCTCTGGGCTGGTGCGAATGGACTTTATCTGAACCCTAGTATATCTCAGTGCATAATAATAGGCAAAAGGAATCAAGTGCCTCCTTTCTCAGGGCTTGTTATTTTGAATAACGAGAAAGTTGAAATTGATTGAAAATCACTTGACGTGGACAGATCACGTAAACGCTTTAGTGGGTCAAGTATATGTGAATTACGTGCTCTATGGTCTACGAAATATTTCACTCCAGTACGGATAAGAACCTTGCATGCCAAGGCATACTTGATTCCTTCATTGATATATGGCTGTGAATTATTTGGTAACTGTGACTCTGTTAGCAAAAGAAAGCTAAATGTTTTATTTAACAATGTTATTAGATATGTATATGGTTTGCGTAGATTGAATCATGTTTCATCTGTTTCCAAGAATCCGTACGCTGTTAGCTTTGAAAGTCTTATGAAGATTTGCACTCTGGTCTTTTTGCATAAAATAATTTTTACACAAAATCACAAAAAATCTATTATTTCTGCTCCTGATAACGGTATTTGAACAAAATTTGGTACGTCGGTTTGGTGTGCATTTTTTAAGTGCTGCTGCAAATATGGGCTCGATTGGACAAAGGGGCGTGGTACCTCTCATACAAACCACAAATTAAAAATCTATTATTTCTGCTCCTGATAACGGTATTTGAACAAAATTTGGTACGTCGGTTTGGTGTGCATTTTTTTAGTGCTGCTGCAAATATGGGCGGGATTGGACAAAGAGGCGTGGAACCACCCATATAACCCAAAAATTTAAATCGCCATATTTTGGGCATTTTTAAACCTACGTCGATGATATTTGGTACATATGGTATTGGCATAATTTGGAATACGTACCGGGAGAAAAGTGGATGGGACCACGCTTCTTTTTAGGAAAATTAAAAATCGTAATATAGTCTTAACTACTGGACCGATCGTCACAATAGAATATATAAATACTTTTAATTTTATTTTATAACGAGGGGGTAGCGAAGTACACCGGGATCAGCTAGTTATTATATATAACCCTGAAGAAGCTACCCATTGCTTGGTAACGAAATATTGGTTTAAAAATAAATTTGTTATTATTTTATGTTTGAATTTTATCAAATCAGCTAAATAGGCCTAATTAGCTGATTTGATAAAATTCAAACATAAAATATTTATTAAAATTTGGCCAAATAACACATTAGTATAAATTTGTTATTGTTATTTTTTATAAAAAAACAAAAAGTGGTTCTTTAACTCGCAAAAATCAGACTGAAAATAAATATTTTTAATTTCTAAAGTTTCAAGTTAATGATGGGTATAGAATATTCGATTTAGCCGAACACAGCATACTTGCTTATTAGTTATAAACATATACACACAAACATATATTCGTGTAGACGTAAAAATGTCCTTGTTGCTCATATCTTCAATGTCAATGACGTATTCATGTACAGTAAATATCATACGTTTTATAATACTGTTTATTCGCCATTTGCATGAGTCGAATTTTATCTGTATTAAAAACATTTTTTTTTTTTGCTAAGAGTAAACTTTCCTTCTGCAGTCATGGCCACAGCGCATGTGCCTGCATGAACTCATTTACAATGATAAATCAATAAATCATGGGGTAACATAAAGAGTCAAGAGCAAGGCCATTTAAGCGGTAAATTAAACTTTGCGTGAAGTGTGTAAACAAATGAGAAAAAGCTTTTTATGCAAAATTACATAAATAAAGCTGTTTTAAGAAAGACAATTATTTAACCCTCAGTGATATGGTTCTTTATTGGAAAAATTTTGTTTGTTTCTCTAGTAATTCAAAAGTACTTTGGGATAAAAGGAAATAATACAATATTGCAAATAATTTTACCGAATAGAAGTTTTCGAAATGAACGTCCGTACCTGTATTGCGGGACATGCGTAAAAGTTTTCTAAACATGAGTACCAATTTGGTGGAATGCATTTGCAGATGCATTACTTTTTGGTTAGGAGTGGAGACCTATCTGAAACTACTAAGGCAGCTAGTTGCTGAACTTTCCCTCTACTCGCATTTTGGCGTTCAACCACAGCCACTACGTAGGACACTTTATATGAAATAATTTTCTTAGATTAGAAACGTGAAGCTGCTATTTCCTTAATCATAATTTGAATTTGGTGCCTTTTTAATTAAAATCGCAAAATAAAACAAATTTCAACTATTTAACAATAATTTTTTCTGCATAATCAGAGGGTTAATCAAATTTTGTGAAAAAAAAAACAGAAAAGCTTTAAGCTTTTTTGTAGCGCGTGTTGCATATTTAAGCATTTCATTCATAAATACGGATATTCTTACTCAAGGCTATTTTTAACGTAAATTGACGGCTGCCGGCCGGAATGTATGTATATGACATATTACGTATGTACGTTGTACGTACATGTTAATTATGCACATATACATACATACATGCATACATAGATACATATACATATAGCTATTTTGTTTGAGAAGTAATTAATATTTTCCCACAATTCAGTTACAATAATTATAAAGGGAACTTCACGTTATTTCGAGTCTTTGCTGCAACAGAACCATAACTCAAAACTTTTTGATTTTAAAATTAATACTGCAGCATTAGTCGTTACATCTTAATCTATGATGTGCAAAATTTCATCCAAATTTCTTATATACTAAAATTTAAAGAGAAAAATATTAAATTTTCTTTTACCATTAAGTTGATATCAAATTCGAAACTTTAAACTCATTTCCTGCAACACTAAAATTTTGAAATTATGACGCCTTTGTAAGTTTTTTTTTTTTTTTTTAATTTCACTAATTTAATATTTGTTAATATTTATACAGGCTAAAGTTCATAAAGGTTCATAATCAGAGAAATATTAAATGGACATTGTTAACATATTTCAAGCAACAAAGGAAAAATTTAATATCTAAACATCCCTTTTTAGATTTCAACTGCACTGGCCGAAGAGAACAAACGTTGTTTTCAATAGATGCCACTAAACCTCGTCAGTATTCATGTGCAAATGCTTTCACTACTTGGTAGGTAGCTCCGTTGAGCATGATTACATAATAATTTAAATATATGAAATTTTATTTTATTTAAACTTTAACATTTTCAAGTTATTGTAAAAAAGTATCCAAGGCCCATCAATAACCAGACTTAGTGAATGTCGTGGGAAGGCTCATAGAATATATTTTCCTATGCTATTCATCACTCCAATAACATATTTATACGTTTCAGGACCTTTTTTTCTTAATGCATATTTTGGCATATTTTTGCATATTTTACTTTTTGCAGCCTTATTGTAAATATTTTCGACTACAATGCATTCATATGGTGTTTTCTTGAAATTTTGTAGCATATTTGATCATTTTGACAATATAATTAAAAATGTAGCAAACAATTTAGTTTTTGGATCAAACAATACTGAAATTTTTCAGTACATAATTTTTCCAAATTTTAAAAATTTTTATTTAAAACTGCCTACATATATATTTTATATTTATTCCGAATTTATTTTAATAAGTTTTATTTCATTTTAGGTATTTATTTTTAAACTTTTCGATATTTTTCGCCTATTTGCACTTAACGGAAAATACAAGACGATTTTACCGAATAATCCAAAAATTTTTGATATTTAACTCTTATGTATTTATCGAATATATAATATAATATAATAGTATCTAATATATAATATTTTAATTGATAAGAGCACAAGCTGGCACTATTGAATCGACTGCCTGATTTACTTCCGCACTCAAAAAAAAATATATGATCTAAAATTTTGGAAATATTACTTAATTTGAGTTTAAATTGGTTGTCGTATACCTCCAATGCCGTTTTTTAGATAACCTGAGTCAATTTTTTCTTGATTTAAGAAATACAAACTTCGTTTTTCGCAGGAAATTTTTGCTAAAAACTAGAAAAATATTTGCTAAAAACAAGTTCAATGTTTATCTCAAAATTAGTAAAAATTTCGCCACGTGCGCCGCCGTATCATATCTGCCATCTTTTGCTGCGCAACTTTTATTTTCTTGTTTTACTTTCTTCTGAACTGCCCATCTACGACAAAGAAGCTTTTGATGCCATCAGAACGGTGAAACGCTGGAAGGGCCGGAATTCTTATTTACAACATGTATTTGTATCATCTGAATTGAGGATGGGGTGATAAAAACATATATATAAAACTTACGTCTTTTGGGTCTCGAACCAAGGAACTTCGGCTTGGTAGTGTTAGGCACTCTAACCACTTCTCTACTGCAAGGTACAGTACAGGTATAGCTAGTACATATGCATAAGTAATAAACTCGACACTTTTGTTTTATGAATTAAAAATAATTTAAAAAATTATTTTCTTAAAATTTTGAAAAAATTTCCAATATGAAAAAAATTTACAGATGAACTTAAATTTAAGATAGCCGTTTTCTGCTTTTAGGTTAGGTTAGGTTAGTTTAGAAAGGGTAGTGTGAAGCACACATCCACTCGGAGACCCAATTGGATCCATTGTCATTCCCTTCATTTTAATTTATTGACTAATTTGTCTCCTTACTGCCCAAGGAAAACAAAGAGCCCGTATCAACCATCATTCAACCACTTAATTCCCATGATAAAGCCCCTGATATCTTCAAGTTTGCACTTCGCGATATCACTAATGCCCTTATGGAAACATCTGTTCAGCCATCTTTTCCTATGGCGTTGCAGCCTTGGGCAATGATAGATGATATCGCTATTTTATTGCAACGTAGTCATATCTCAATAATAACATTTTTCAGTTATTGATGAAAAAGAGTTTCCCAATACCTTCTTTATTTATAAAAAATTTTTCATACACATATCTCTCACTAAACCGAAGTAGAAGTAGTGAAAAATATGTTTAATAGCATTTTAACTCATTACCAAGGCAAATTCACACCAGGTAGCCTTATCCCTACAAATACACCAATTCGCCGCAAAATCTAATCTGAAGTGTCAAAACAAATGCGACAATGTTTTGGTATAAAATTCAACATTAATTGGAAACTTTATTGCAAGAAAAGGTAAACAAAATGAATACTATCCAATTAAAATTATTAAAAGCTTTTTATTTTTCTATGAAAAAGGAGGAAACGTTCGACTTCAAATTGAAGGATGCTCACAGTTCACTAGATGTAGATGATACGTGCGATACAAGGTAAATTGGTCTTTCTTGAAAATTTGCATTAGAACTAACGATCGATCTTCTACATCTCAGAAACAGAAAAAAACCTTTGAATTTCCGGAAGTTCAAGAGGAGTACATACATATATAAAATATGAACAACGAAATCTTAAAAAGGAATATCTTCGCGCCCAAGAGAAAGTAAAACGTGTTCAGTCAATTCCTCTTGCAATTGGTAGATTTTTAGAAGCTGTGTATCAGAATACCGGCATCGTTAGTTCTACTACTGGTTCTAATTATTACTTGCGTATTTTGTCAACATTTGATCATGAATTGTTAAAACCATCGGCATCTGTTGCACTGCATAAGCACAGCAACGCTTTATTTGACGTTTTACCTCCAGAAGCCGACAGTTCTATATCAATGTTTCAACCTGAACAATACCTGTTGTAGCTATGCCGATATTGGAGGTTGGGTATGCAAAAACAATAAATAAGAGAAGCTGTTGAATTGCCCCTCACACGCACACATGTTAGCCAAAGCTGTGGCATATCACACAACTGCATTCTTCATTAGTTATTGGTTCAGAATTCGTTCAGAAATATCTTGCGTGATGTATTTAGCTTAGCATTTTGCCATTTGCCATCATTGTGGAGCGCCAAAATCTACAATTCAGGCATTTAGGGAGAGGCTAACACCACTAATTTCTCTCCACTTTTTCCGGCCTTCCTCGCCTCTAGGAACACAAAACAAATTTCCCATTCCAATTGGGTATTTTGTTTTGCACACTGCACAAGACCGCATACTGTATTCAAAAATAAAAATAATATTTTATTTCCTTTAATACCACTATTTTTTTTTAATTTTGGGTTCGCATTTTTAAAAAACTGTATAAAAGTACTCTTTTGGAAAAAATTAATATTATTTTGTAATATAAAACCAAGTTAAATGACAGTATCCTAAGCAAAACTAGTGGTTACGTTTTTTTGGACAAATATTTGATAAATGTGAACGTAGCTTAAGTATGTTTGCCAAAAGTCCTTCTCAAATTTTACATTCTTTATTATTTTAGCTAAACTAGCTATAACATATGCTAAATGAAATGTGTTCATACATACAATATGTATGTAAATGCTTAAATAAATAAAATTTTCTAACTAATAGTTTGCATTTTTCCTTTGTTGTCCCTTGATTCTATTCTGATCGCTTCAAAGTTAATTTTGTTATCATATTTCTTTCCACTTACATAAATATTGCACATAATATACATACATACACATATGTGTATCTATTTACATATAAAACTTTGTATATAATAAAGTTATTTATGCAGAAATGTCCCTAATACTCAGTACTACGTAGTTGCTTACTCATTCCATATATTGTTTTTACGTTGTTTCTCTCAACTGTTTATTCTAAAAATAGAATGATTATTAAATACGTGTGTAAGCAAACGTCCATTGCAGTTAAAACTAAAAATAGATTTCACAGAAATATGTATTATTCTCGCACGCTGTTGAAGAAAAAATAATTCGAACAAAAAAAAAACAACTCTACATAAAAGTTTTAAAAATAGAAACAAATTGTAATGTAATAACTTAGACTTTATTTAAAATAGAAATATAAGAAAAACCCGGAAATGAGCAAGTTTATTTTTACATACCCAACAAAAACAAGTGTACGTGTGTGTGTGTGTGAGAGAGAAAATTTATGCCCACAAAAATAACAATACTGTTTAAATAGCTTTGCATACCTTAAGGATTACAATTAATTTAAGTAAACAGATATTATTAATCGTATTTTTAATCGAAAGAAGAATGTGTTAATAACAAGTAAATAAATGATAATTCGAAATTGTTAATAAGTATTTTGTATAAACTACAGCCGAAGCCCGGTATAACGAATGATAGATATTATACACTTTTATTAATCGAAAAGATTGGTTATACGTAACAAAAAATGTACTATAAGTTTTCCTCAATATTATTTCACATCCGTTTGAAAATACATTTTGATGGTTTTGGTCTCCCATGTTTTTTTATGAAATTATTTAATGTCAGACGTTTCTTGTCATCTTGTTATTTTGAATTTTTGAATAACTTCTTTATTTATAAAGGGTGTTTTTTATAGAATGTCAAAACTTTGAGTTGGCATCACTGCTTTATTTGAGCACCCATTTAACTGTTGATAGTTGCTTTTTGCTTAGTTTGTTTTAAAATTTCATTATGAATCGACTTACACCAGAGCCACGCGTGCAAATTGTTGAAATTTTTAATCAAAATAATTGTGTTTCAAATTCATCGTGCAGCGGGGCGCTACAATTGATTTCCTCAAAGAAAATTTTGATGAAAAAATAATTGTACGTAATGGCCCAGTTAATTGGCCACCAAGATCGTGTGATTTAACCCCATTCAATTATTTTCTTTATGGTTACGTTAAGTCACTTGTCTGCGTCGATAAACAACAAACAATTGAACACCTGGAAATCAACAATCGAAGAGTTAACGGCGACTTGCGGCCGCAAATGTTGCGAAAAGGTGCTGAAAATTGGTGTTCCGAATTGCGCCTTCAACGCGCCAACCGTGGAGGCCATATGGCAGAAATCATATATAAACATTAATTTCATAAAATGTTCTTTCTAATAAAGCCCTTTTCATTGATATTAAAAATATATTTCCTTGTTTTATTATGATTTAAACTTGTGTCACTCTATCAAAAACTTCCTTTATATAACTAGATTTATAAAGGCTTCGACTACAGTTCTGTAGTCATGGTAGATTATTATAATAAAAGGTTTTCAATAGGGATGATATGATTTTGAAGTGACGTTTCGGCCATTTGTAACATGTCATGACCTGTCATTTGTTTTTCATTGTATTCAGTAGTGTTTACAATTTCACCATGGAGATCATCATCACGCAAGAACAACGTTTACATTATTCAGTTTTATTATCAAAATAATCGTTCACCAATTACAAGTTTTCGTGCGCTTTTTCTTAATAATCGTCCAAGTGTGCTCGCTATTTCGCGAATTGTTGAAAATTTTGAGCTTACATTTTCTTTACATAATGTTCAAGTGCCAATAAGACAAAGAACCGCTGGAAGTAATGCAAATATTGCTGCCGTTCAGGCAAGTGTTGCTGAAGACCGCAATTTGCCGATTCCAAGACGATGAAACTGGTAACACCGTTACTGTCAATGGAGAGCGGTATAGATCGATTATAACCAGCTTTTTATAGCCGAAATTGGAAGAAGTTGATCTTGACAACATTTGGTTCCAACAAGACGGGGCTACGTGCCACACAGCAAATGCAACATTTGAATTATTGCGAGAAAAGTTTGGAGATTCGATTATTTCAAGAAATTGTGATAATGAATGGCCTCCAAGAAGTTGTGATTTAACACCATTAGACTATTTCTTGAGGTGTTATTTGAAACCATTGGTCTTTCGAAATAAACCAGACTATTTTCAAGCTTTTCAAATCAATATTGAACGTGCCATTCATGACATACGACTTGATTTAGTGGAAAAAGTTCTCGAAAATTGGTTTCATTGAATTCGTTCCTACAGAACAAGACGTGGAGGCCATTTAAATTACTTTTTATTTAAATCTTAATTGTATTTATTGTAGTTCACATTAAATAAAAAACTTTTGAATTTCCTTAACAATAAGTGTGTTTTTTTTTTAAAGAAATCATATCACTCTTATTGGAAAACCTTATATTAAAAAATTTTGGATAATGTATATACGGAAGGGTTTTTAATTATCTGCTTCAGCTTAAATTTTTGCCATTATAGTTACATACTAAGCGTAAGCATATGCTGCCAAAGCTTTTAAAAATATTGATTAATAACTTTTTAATGCCACTCTTTTGAAAACACACTAAAGTAAAACGACAATTTTAGTGTAATAAGAAATAAATAAATAGAAGAAAAAGTAGTGACTTCACATGTAAACAATAACTGGACTCACTGCGTACAATTATATTTTGTAATTGATATATTAGATTTCACATAGATTACACTCTTGTAAAGGCATCTATCTATATGATGAAAATGTAAGATTGGATTCACCTACCACTTGTCTCAGACACCTTAAATATGGAATGATTATTAACCATACACATAAAATTAGTAGCTTGGCTACGCCCTAAGGTATACTATTTAATATATTAAAATTAAAATATGTAGTAAAACATATGAATGCACACTTTTAATCAAATGCAAACACAACTGATTTTTTACATACATACCAGAGCTGTAAAAGATTTCAATCGAATGAATTGCAATCACGTGATTTAAGGTTAATGATTGCTAATTTTTTTATTGTATTCAAAATCGTCAATTGATTTGGTTTCAGATTGATATCATGCATGCAATTTTAATACGATTTCATTTTTACATATGAAATCATTTTGAAATATAACAAAGAAATCAATTTGATTTCAATGCCAATTGAATGCACTTTTTTGCAACTCTAATACATACATACATTCACTCTCAAGCAGAGACACTGTATAAAAATTGTGGATAAGGTCATGCAAATACAATTTTCGCTATTATTTTAGTAATAAGCTGACATTTGAATATTTCATTTTATACATACATACATACACACATGAAAGCAAGCGTATGTATTTCACAAGAAAAAAAAAGAGTTTATTTACCCGTTAGTTCATCCATTCAAAATATAATCTTAACTTTTTGTTTTCATTTTCATTTGCTTGCGAATATGTTTTATTTTTTTTTTTGTGGTCACTTCAATGTATTAAAACAATTTCTATAAAATTGTGTTAAAAGTAATTCCATTACCTTATTAATATTAATTTACTTATCCCATATACCACAGGGTACTTATAGCATTTAGCACACACTTAAGCATTCGTTAAAATTGACCTTGAATACTCAGAGACCATGACAAAGCTTCATGGAAAAAGAAAGTTTTGTGTTATGGATACTTACAAAAATACATTCTTATACAACAAAAATAACAAATTCATTCATAAAAATTCAGGCAACATTCTCACTCATGCGCCTTAGGTGTATTTGCAGAGTTTCTATCTTCGAATTTCTCCTATTTTATATTTAATTGAAAACAGCCGTGAAACATACACAGACATATGTACATACGAGTACATACATACATATGTATAAAAAATCTCCATTCATAAAAAATTCACGGCGCATATTGTTTATCCACGTTTGTTCTCCTCACACATTGGCAACAGTGCCAGATGCTTACAACAAATAAAGGACTGAATAAAACCCTGACATTGATTCCAAATGTTGTATTTGTACAAGCTGCAAGTTTCTAATGCAGCCATTTTTTTTTTTTTTTTGTTGTTGTCGCATGCATGCATTCATTGACTTTTTGTGCTTTGCAATGATGAAAGAGTGAAAAAGAAAGGAAACGGAAAAGGAAATTGTTTTATTTTCAACCTGCATGAATGAAATTTTATCCGCCTTTTTCTGAGGCCTAGACTACAAATAAAAAAAAAAACAAAACATATAGACACCTATATACAACATTTATTATTCTTTTGCATCATTTTGTAGTAGAATGAACTCCGGAAACAATAATACAATAAACTGAAATAAATTTGTTATTTAAATTGATGAAAAGTTTTCACAATACCAGCCAATATTAAAGAATTTTTAAAGCAGTGTATGACACAAAGTTAATGGCTAGGAATATTTGAATCGATTTTGACCCACTTGTCAAGGATGGATAACAGTACACTAGTTCGATAATTTTCTGTTATTGCCCTTATGCGGAAAACGTTGTAGCAACTTATCTCACCAAATGCCGATTATCGCATAGCTCCGCCATTTGTGTGACCGATTTTAAAAATTCCTTTTTTTTAACCTGAGGGGTTAGTGCCCTCATAGTGGCCGTCCCTCCTTCCCTTTAGTATATTGATTATCGCTCTACTCTCCCCATTAGTGAACCGATTTTGAAAATAATTTATTGTGTTTTTATTTGCAGTTTGATCACGTACTTTTTTTTGGAAATCGAAGGTTGAAGTCGATTACTGCTCATCTCCTCCGTTAATCGATCGAATCAAAATTTTCGTATAAGTTTTCTATTTACGGACTGATTTTCCAAAATTCGTTTTTGTTTTAAAAGATATGTTTGCAGTTTATTCTCATAGCTTTTTTTTGGAGGCTCAAGTTGCCCGCCGAAAATATCAGTTACCACATATACCATATGTGGACCGATTACGGAACTGTACGCCTACAGTTTTGTCAGAAATATAATATATATTTATTTTGTTTCTTCTTTAGAATAATGAAAATGTTACTTAGGGCATTTTCCGTTTCATGTAACGTTATATATGAATATTATTATTAAAATTTTCTAAATATTTAAAATTTAATTCGAAAGAAATCATATGAACTTTTTATACAAATAATTAACCAAAATAATTTTAATTATTTTCTAATTTTTAATACAATTACTTTTTTATTGGAAAGAAAACTGCAGAAGCTCGTAATTGTTATAGTTTTATAATTTCCTGAGGCGGCACACAAATTAGTTTACTCTTAAACTTTATTAAAACTATGTATAACATTTAAATTCATATACATATAATTATAATTTTGCGCCTATACATAAAACTTTGTGTTGAGCTATAAAACGGTTAATTAAGAATGAATTTACGCCCGCTTTCACGATGTTCGATTAAAAAATAATCAACACTTTAACCGAAAGTCTGGCTAAATTGTATTACACAATATATGATTAACTCTTAACTGACAGAATTTAACAGAAAAGTTGATTTTAAATTTAACTGAAAGAAATTTGCCAGTTAGCACTTCTACCAAAGTAGAAGAATTTTTGTTCCTCTTTTTACTTATTGCCTGTTCAACGATTTCGAAAGAAAATCTAAGCGATCGAAAACCACCCGCTCGAAGTCTAGTCAATTTGGGTTCAGCGATATCGACAGCTTTCGATCGAATGTACTGGCGTATTTTCAAAGTACTGCCACATAAGAAATTTTAATTGTTTTAGCTATTTCCTTTAAATTTTTCAAAATTACGATCAATTCGTTTGATATCATATAAAAATTAGGGAAAGTAAATACATACATATAAACAAGTTAGAGTGCTATATTCGGCTGTGCCGGATCTTATATACCCTTCACCAAGCCGTAAATATATAATTCATTAAATATAATACGGGATTTCCCTTCTTATATAAGTATGCACATACGAGTATATCTATACATATTTACTATACATACTTACATCCCAGCAAACACCGCAATACACTTCATGTATTGCCAAACGTATCGCCTGGGTGAAAAATGTTATTGCGGCAATACACGATTTCGTATTGCGGAAAATACTTCCTTCGGGTAGAAATGTGTTTCGATAGCATATTCCTAAGCAATACGATATGTGATTCTTCCAGATGATAAACTGGCTATATCGGCATATAACCACTTATATGACAATAGGAAGATATCGCTAAAATATCATTTGGAAGCTAAAAAGAAGATTTTGCATTTTCAAGTATGTACATACATACATACATACATACATACATACATACATACATACATACATACATACATATGTACATACATTTGTAAGTATGTATTCATATTCGTTTATGGACACATAATTTCTAACGGGCCAACTACTTACCTTCTCGCTAATCGGTTCAACCGTTTAAACTCTCAACCGATCTTCGTTTCATATTGTGAAAATCATTTGCATTACGGTTTTATCATAAATTTTATGCATCAAAATTTATCTAAATATAGATATGTATGTATTAGTGACGTTACGAATATCAAGTTTTAGTATTCGCGAATACGAATACAAATATTTGAAACAATATTGGCCGAATACGAATATTACTTTTAAGGCTTAGAGCCACATAATATTTAAAATTTAATTGGAAAAAATCCCTCTCTTTGCTTCAGTAACAATAAATTTAAAGAAACTGTCACCCTACATTAGATATTTATCATTATTATTACATTGAGATGCCGAATTTGAAGACCACTACTGAACACTCTTAAATTATTTTACATACTTACTTTAAGGTTTCGATTTTCTTACTCTAATTGCGCTTTTAATTAGTAATTCAGTGTTGTTTGGGAGAACATATTTTCGCAGATTGCGCAGATTCCTCCGACACAGGTGGGGAGGACTTTCACATTAAATTTTTTTTCTTCCATTTTTGAAGTCCAAGATTCCTCTACTGAGAATTGATTACTAACTTAGGTTAGGTTAGGCTAGGAAGGGTAGTGTGAAATACACAATTGGATCCATTGTGATTCCCTTCATTTATAATTTATTGACTAATTAGTCTCCTTACTGTCCAAAGAGAAACAAAGAGCCGTTATCATCCATCATTCAGCCATTTAATTCCCATGATACAGCCCCTGATATCCTCAAGTTTGCACTTCGCGATATCAGTAATGTCCTCATGGAAATGTCTGCTCAGCCATCTTTGCCTATGGCGTTGCAGCCTTGGGCAATGACAGATGATATGCTCTATAGTTTCTGGGTCGTCTTCATACCCACACATCCTACAGAAATCCGGAGTGCCATTTTCCCATATGCTGGTCCTTGCTCTAATCGAGCAATGGCCAGTCAAGGCGCCTACTAACACTCTCAAAACCTTTCTATTCATACCCAGCAGTAGATCAGATTTACCTGAGTCTAGTTCTGTCCATATGGACCTCGAGACTCTACAATCTTCTCTATTCCTCCAGGAATGGTTAGTTCTGCTAATTACCCAATTACTGAGTTCTCTATAGTAGTGACCGATTGGAGATTTAACCGACCTGTCACTAACTGCCACATCTAATGCTGACCCTATTCTTGCCAGCTCATCAGCAATTTCGTTTCCCTCAATATTGCAATGATACCCAACATAGCCTAACGCTAAATTTGTCCATAAGCAAGTTGAGAGATAGCCTACACTTGCTGACCAGCTTCGATTTGACACTATGCCCCTTCAAAGTTTTCAGCGCCGCCTGACTGTCAATGTAGAATGTTGCCTCCATGCCTTCAGTTACATGTTCTGTCACTAGTTCCGTGGCCCTGAGGATCGCTAGGATCTCAGCCTAAAATACATTACATTCGTTCCCTATCCGGAATGACTAGTGAAGGCGTTCTAATAAAATTAGTCCGTAAAACCAGGGGATATGGTCTCCCGTCTGCTAAAACTAATCTTTTTCAAGAGTGATGTATGACCTGTAAATCCTGGCCTTACAAAGCCCGCTTCCATAAGCCTGAGCAAACTCCTTGCCGCCGTTCTCAACGCACATTCTTCAATGGGAAGCAGGTGAAGGATGACGTCCAAGGCAGCCTGAGGGGTAGTCCTCTGGGCCCCAGTAATACCCAGCGAAGCACACCTCTGGACCTTAGCAAGCAGCTTCCTATGGCTTTCTTTCCCCAACGCCTCCCACCATACGACACATCCATAAGAAATCACCGGCCTGACAATCGATGTATAAATCTAATTTACCACCTTCGGTTGCAGACCCCAGTTCCTCCCAATGGAATTCCTGCATGTATAGTAGGCATTGAGCCCTTTCTTGAGCCCTTCTTGTATGTGTCTATTCCAAGAAAGTTTGCTATCTAGGAAAGCACCCAAGTATTTGGCTTCGTTTGCTAGTTTTAACTCCACCCCGCCAATCCTAGGTAGCAAAAAACTATCTATTTTGTATCTCCTGGTGAAGAGAACTAGCTCCGATTACTAACCTAACATGATATGAATTTACATATAAGACTTAAAATTTTAAATGAAAGTTACGAAATATGATTTTCGTTTGTTTTTTAAGAAGATTATTATCTTGAGTCAAAGATAAAGGGCTTTCTTTCTTTATATAAAAACTAGCATTTAACCCGCTACTTCGTTAGCGTATCCCTTTCTTTCGTGGACATATTTTTACGCCAAAGCTTATGTTGCATTCACTGAGGGCATTGCATGTTTAATTTTATGTTTGTAGGTCCAATACTTACAAAGATTAAAAAGTACGTGTTGAAAAACAAAAACGGTCCTTGTCTTTGATTCGCTTCCGCTCAGGAAATTCTATGGTCATAGGTACAATATTAACGAAAATGAGAAAAGTACCAGTTAAAGAACGAAAAAGGACCAAAAAGATCCCTCTAACAAATTCTCATTCACTCAGGACCATGCATGTTTAGTTTTATGTTCATAGGTCCAATATTAACGAAAATGAGAAAAGTACCAGTTAAAGAACGAAAAAGTACCAAAAACATCCCTCTAACAAATTCTCATTCACTCAGGACCTTGCATGTTTAATTTTATGTTAATAGGTCTAATATTAAAGAAAATGAAAAAGTACCAGTTAAAGAACGAAAAAGTACCAAAAAGATCCCTCTAACAAATTCTCATTCACTCAGGACTTTGCATGTTTAATTTTATGTTTCTAGTATTAAAACTAACGGAAATTCAAAAAGTATCTGTTGAAGAGCAAAAAGTACCCTCATAAGTTCTTATCCACTCAGAACATTGCATGTTGAAGTTTATGTTTCTAGGTCCAATATTAACGATAATTAAAAAATTTATATTCTATTTTATTTGACCTTTTCTTTATATTTATTAGAATGTTTATTTAAGCTATAGGTCTTTTGATTTAATATATATATATATATATATATATATTGTTGTTTATATTTATATTTATTTTCGATATTTCGCTAACAATATGTTAGCATCTTCAGGAACATTTTATAAATTATTTGAAATTTTAATATTGATTTGTGTATTGGGTGTCATAAAATTTTTTCAATAAGTTTTTATGGAAAAAGTCTAGGAAAATTTAACTACAGTATATAAAAAGGTTTTTGTATGAAATGTCACAAAAATTGTTTCCAAATTTTAACATAAAAAAATTATTGAAAATGAGTTAAGTATTGGATAGATATAAAATTTTTTAACATAGAAAAAATTATTAAAAATGTTATGTTATAAAAATAGTTTTTAAAAAATTAACATTGAATTTAATATATCAACACAATTAACATTAAAATATATAGTATGTATCCAGGATGTTTTCTAACATAGAAAAAATTATTAAAAATGTTATGTTATAAAAATAGTATTTAAAAAAATTTTTAACATTGAATTCAATATATCAAAACAATTAACATTAAAATGTGTAGTATGTATCTAGGCTGTTTTTTAAATAAAAATATCAAAAAGTATTTACAAATTTTTATAAGCTTTATAAAAGTTAAGAATAATAAAAATCCTACAGGAAATTAAGTTATTATTGGTGTAAAACCCAGAAGCAATAATGTGATTATTTACTTGTGGGACCATAATATAATTAGATATGTAATTAAACAAAGTGACAAAAAATTCATAGTGAAACAAGAAACAATCATTTAACATTTAGATTTTTACTAACTAAATAAACAAAAAAAAAAAAAAAAAAAAAAAAAAAAATTGTAAATACTTTGTGATATTTATATTTAAAAAACAGCCTAGATACATACTATACATTTTAATGTTAATTGTGTTGATATATTAAATTCAATGTTAATTTTTTAAAAACTATTATTATAACATAACATTTTTAATAATTTTTTCTATGTTAAAAAATTTTATATCTATCCAATAATTAACTCATTTTCAATAATTTTTTTATGTTAAAATTTGGAAACAATTTTTGTGACATTTCATACAAAAACCTTTTTATATACTGTAGTTAAATTTTCCTAGACTTTTTCCATAAAAAATTATTGAAAAAATTTTATGACACCCAATACACAAATCAATATTAAAATTTCAAATAATTTATAAAATTTTCCTGAAGATGCTAACAAATTGTTAGCGAAATATCGAAAATAAATATAAACAACAATATATATATATATATATTAAATCAAAAGACCTATTGCTTAAATAAACATTCTAATAGATAATTAAAAAAATTGCCAGTTGTAGAACCAAAAAGCTAAAGTAAGAGATTAAATTTCCCGTATTTCCCATTTTTGGTACTATTTTTCTCCCCATTGAAGCATGAAAAATTTCATTATTGTAGTGGGAGCCCATAATTTAATACGTTTATGTCAATAAATAAAAAAAAATGTTTTATAAAACAAGTACCAAAAATAGTTACGCTTTTTACCCCTTAAACGTCCGAATTTCGAAAAAGTACCAAATACGTATTTGGATTTTTTAGATAAGTTTCAAATGTGATGTAACCCTTATTTCTATGTTTATGGGTTTAAAAGATAGATGGGGTGACAAAAAAGTACGAAAATGAAAGATTTACCCGTTTACTCCGATAAAAGTCTGAATTTCCAAAAAGTACCAAACACCTGTCCGCTTATTTTTCTTAAGAACAACGATAAGCATTAAATTTTTTTTGTATCTCATTTAGTTTTAGAGATATAAGGTTACCGAATTTACTCGTTTTTGCCATTTTTTTACCCCCTAAACATTCGAATTTCCAAAAATCCCGTCTTAGTGGATCGATTTGGGGAGAGACCAAGCCCTGGTCCAAATTTCAAGTTTTTGCCTTCAGGCGTTTAGGCTGTGCGATGATGAATCAGTCAATAACGTTACAATTTTATATATAAAAATTATTATAAATTAATATATTTTTGTACATTTTATGTACTTTTTTAAACTTTTTGTGCATTTTTTTTTTTTTTTTTTGGGAAATTGTATGTGCAAGTTATTAGAGAAATATTCGCTTGAATTTGGCGAATACGAATATCTTAAAATAGGCGAATAGTTGAAAACTCGATTACGAATACGAGTATTCGTAACATGAATAATATGTATGTACAAATAATAAAAATTATTTAAATATGTTTTTCTGTCATCATGTATTGCGTAATTTTCTAAAAAGTGATAAAAGGAAGAAAATACAAATATTCCTACGATTATTTTCCTGTAGACGATAATTTCGGAATATTGCCGCAATATTGCTTTAGGCGATATCTTCCAATTGTTTGCAGGGATATAATTAGAATTAATTACATACACACTGTACGATAAATACATATGTATGTATGTACAAAAAATACAGACTGTTTAAAATATTTTACAATTTTCCATCCATCGAATCAGCTTAAGAAAAATCCTTACATTTCAGTCCAAGACCCAAGTCTCTAGCTCTTCTAATGTCTTCGTGAAACCAACAATGAATATCCTGACAGTCGCCGTACATTTTTTTTTTTGCTAATGGAGATGCTGAAAGTGCACGTTTAAATCGCAGGGAATTGAACGGTACGAACATTGTCCTGAAGCTGCTTATGAACCATACAAGTTATCATATTCACTGAATTCCACTAATAGTTAAACAACAATAAGCAACAATAATACGAGTATAACAACGACAAACATTACAAACTAGAATTTTGCAATAGCTATAAAACTGCTAAATTGAAATTGTGTCAACTTTACTTGTAATCAAAATATAAAATAGTACTTCCGCAAAGATTATGTCCGCAAAATATTGGAAATCAATAATAATAAAAAATTTAGAATAAGATAATTTTCTCATTATAAAATCCCAAGAAGAAATTTATAAATGTTCAATTCAATGCATGGTATCATATTTTCAATATGCAAAATAGTGCAAAAACTCAAGAAGCATCCGCGGCTAAATGTTTGTATATATGCATGTACATATGTACATACATAAATAAATGTAATTATCAATGTTCTAAAACGTATTTTTATATAAATTTTATATGTTTTTTGGCAAAATGTTTTTCAAACGAAAACAAAAGAGCAAGTGTTTGATTTTGACATTTGCGTGCGCAATGATATTCCTATGTTCGAAATAGTTGAACGGAATTTTCTTTTGAGTTTTCATTCGAATGAACGTTCGAGTAGAAAAACAGTTGTTGAACCCAAATCAATTTTCAATCGATTAGAACGCGATCGAACTCTTCTCTTCGACATCTTTGAACATGCTGTTAAATTTGTACGGTTTTTTCACTCCTATTTTTTTTTAACTTTATAATCCAGAGTGTAATTTTTATCCGAAAAGAATTTGACATGAATGAATATTTCAAATTTTAATGAAAATTTCACGTTTTATTATCGTTCATTTATTAATTTTTGTTTCTTCAATATAAATTGAAATAACGATAAAAATATATTCGAATCGTCACTTTAATATTGTAAATCATGGACCTTACATCGCCTTATGCCCAACAAATTAACATGGTTGAGACAAAATAGTCTGTGAATGGACAATATGATGGCTGTCAAATCATAATCTTATCAAATGAAATCCGTCTTAAACATAATCGAGCAAGTTACACGTTATCGTGTTGGTTTCAATTCCGTAATTGATTTGCGATCGTTTTTGATTTAGCGTCTCCAGATTCCGTTATATCCAATATACTTGCAAAGCTCACATTAAGCTTTTTTATTAATAAAGTAACTTTGGCTAAAATTGGGCTTTTCAAAAAGTACCTTTTGCAAAAAGTATACTCTTTCAAACCAGCTTTTTTAAAGAAGAACCAATTCAAAATATGTCATTCCTATCTTTATTCAAAAATATCGTAGACGTAAAATATGCTTCAACGCCTCGGACAACGTATATTTAACAACATATGTAAATATCGTCAAATGAAATCAATCATCTAATAAATAAATATCGTTCAAAGACTCTCTCCCTCTCTCTTTCTCTCTTCCGAGTACTCCTTGAAATAGATGAAAATTAAATTATGGAATAATTTTCTGCATTTTTGTTTTGCTTTGCCAGTTTTCCGTCAAATAGTCACCCACCCAACTCTTCTATTGCACACTCGAGAGGTTTTTGAAGTTAGTGTGTTTTTTTTTAAGTTTAGGCCCATTCATTGCAGTTACGCGTACGTTTAAGAATGTCAAGGACTCAAGTAATTATTATGGTTTGCTCTTTTTTGTTGTATATCCTGTTGCATGTCTCACAGGGCGCAAGTATGCATCTTTGTGCGTATTTTTATGTGCGTTTCAGCCAACAAAAGTGAATGTAGGAGTGTTTGTTTTTGCACAAGTATTTTATTTATTATGTTTAATTTCCAATTAGTCAACTCAGTCTTTTCTACTAACGATTAAGTGGAATACAATAAATACATAAATGCAATTACTTATATGTATGTTTGTATGTGTGTATGTATGTGTTTAAATCCTTTAGTTTTAAATTTTTACTGTAAAACAATATACATATCAACAGGAAGGCCAGTGAATCGGTATGTTGGTAGTGGGCGCAGTAAACACACAAAAATGTTTTTGTATGTTTGTTTGATTTATCTGCTGTTGTTTGTTTGCTTTCACATTGTAGAAAAAATTTAGCCTACGCACTTAACTCTTTAATCTTTTTGATCTAAGAGAGCACCCTATTGCCAATATTAACATTACGCGCCTCTTATCGGTTCAAGATTTTATGCCAACATCTAATTTCAAGACATTCACAGTTAGATATAAATGGTGTCCAAAATTGAGGTATCATTTTAATTTTGCTGCCATTTATTTTCCACTTGTAATTTTTATTCTAAATTATTATTTTCTTAATACATTCCGGTTAGTTAATATGAAAAATTTTAGTTAAGTTTTTAAATAATATAATATTTATTTAATGGAAAAAACCAAAAATTATTTTCAATTAATTTTGTTGGCCTAATATGTACTAGTGATGTTACGAATACTCGTATTCGTATTCGACTATTCGACTATTCGCCTGTTTTAAGATATTCGTATTCGTATTCGCCAAATTCAAGCGAATATTTTTCGAATAATTTTCCCATACATTTTCCAAAAAAAAATCATACGAAAGTTTAAAAAAGTACATAAAATGTAAAAAAATATATTAATTTTTATTAAAAAAAACCATTGTATTTCACGCAAAGTAATAACCTTCTTAAAAAACAAACAAAAATATATATAAATTATAATTTAAGTTGTCTCAAATGTATTAATAAAATTAAAAATGCTTTCGCAGCAGTGAATTGAAGAAAGTACATCATCTATCGGCAATAAATTGGAATATACTCGTATAACTTAAATGCATGATATTTAAAGAAACTCGGTGAGATGTTTTGATTCTGTTTATATGTAAATGTATGAAGCTACAGGAATCAAACTAAAACTTTTTATATATGAAATTCCACTGACACAGGTGGATGCGCCTTCTGCAAAAATATGTTCGCTAAACAGCACTGAATTATGAATTAAAAACCCAAACAGAGTAAGAAAAACGAAATCTGAAAGTATGTAAGTAAAATAATTAAAAAATGTTCTGTAGAGGTTTTCAAATTCGGCATCTTAATGCAATAATAATGTTAAATCACTAAATTTTTTTTTTCATTTATAGTTACTAACGCAAAGGCAGGGATTTTTTCCAATTAAATTTGATATATAAACCTCAAAAGAAATATTCGTATTCGTATTCGTATTCGGCGAATACTGTTTTAAATATTCGTATTCGCGAATACTAAAAATTGATATTCGTAACATCACTAATATGTACTACATTCATCAAAGCATAATATTTCAAACGCTTGACGTTTTGTTTGGTGGGTAGCTCGGCAACTCAGCAACACAAAGCAAAACAAAAACGAAACACTAACATACATACATATGTATTCATATGAGTATATATAACATATATTCTCGTCTTGATTTTGAATACAATACAAAACAATAGCTTCCCTGCAGGAAATGTCTATAGTAAAATTATACTGATTCTCTCTTGACGATGTCGCCAGTACTACTGACAAATTATACCCCAATTAATACTATTTATTATTGACATTTAACACAGGCGTGTCCTACGAAATCTACCAGTAGACTGCGTCAATAGTGACTAGGTAGTTCTTGTGGGAACATAAAGAGCAATTGGCAATAGTAAGATCGTATTGACTTACTATTGACGATATCACCACACTGTGTGAACTGTCCGCAGTAAAACTGTACTGATTCACTGTAGACGCAGTCACCACCTGCAGGAAGCACACAAGCGTGTCCTACGAAATCTACCAGTAGACTGAGTCAATAGTGACTAGGTAGTTATTGTAGGACCATATGGAGGAAATGCCTATAGTAATATTCTACTGACTTTTGATTGACGCTGTCACCACCTGAAGGAAATGCCAATAATAAAATTATACTGATTTCATATTGACGATGTCGCACTATTTTATTTTGATTTAGTTCAAACAGGTACAAATATTTATTTAAATTAATGTTTAAAAGTTAAATAAGGTACAAACTATATTACAGTCTTTTTTGAGGTAAACTTTTCTTATTTTTAAATAACACAAATGAAACTTCGTTTCGTTTTAAATTAAAAAATGGCTGAACCATTTATGCTTTAACATACTTATGTATGTACTATGTACCTATATTAATCAGAAAAATCGTCTTCGTTTAAAATATTTCCCTTATTTTTGGTTCTGGTGCGGCTTGATTGCTTAAAAAACTTTTTCTTTTGGCGCTGAAAATCTGACCTTAATGTTTTATCCAGATTTTCATTAAAACTTGATGTAGCATCTAAATATATTAAAAAAATTGGTAATACAGACATACATATGTACATATATTTATGAAATTCTTATTCAATATAGTATTTTTACCGATTATTGCCTTTAGAACATTGCCGAAGCTCCCTAATCCTTTTTTTTCAAATGACCCGTCTACATTAAAGTCCCTTATAATACGTTGCCTAAGAACTAAATGCAAGTTGGTTCAGCATTACCAGCGAGAAGTATCTTGATAACAAAACCAGCTATTTAGCTTGGGCTACAAATACTAAATTTAAAAAACAAACTGAAATAATTAACAGACAACAGAGCAACAAGCCGATGTTATTTAATCGGGGTTAGCTCTGAAAAGCAATATCGGCGGCGACTGAAAAAGCAGCTTGAAACAAACATTTGCAAATAAAATAATTTATTTTTTTAGAGAAGACTTATTCAGAAGGAAATATACATACATATGTATGTAAATGTATGCATGTAAAATAAAAATTACCCCAATATGTCTTTGAGCCAATTACTGTCGATCGCGTAGAGATCAATAAAAACAATTATAGTGGGCTACACGCCGCTTTTGAGCCCATCAGCTTGATGATTTGTTTTTAAAAGTCATACATTTTCTCTACCTATCAAAAACAAAAGAAAAAAAATTATTTGTTGACAGTGTCACCAAAAAGACACCATAACTGTTGACAAATATATTGACATGGATACACTTAACCCCATGCTTCCTTCAGGGATACTATAGCAAAAAGTGTCGTTACAACTTTTCGTGAGAATTTTTTCCGTCTAGCCCCCTTTCACAACGCGCGATAAAGAGCATAGCTCTAATTTCGAAAATCGCATTATTTCTCGTAGTAGAGGAGTAAATTGGCCACCAAGATCGTGTGATTTGACACTTTTCTTAGGGTTTTTTGAAATCGAAAGTTCAAGAGCTTAAAACTAGAGATGTGCGCGTGAGTAAATTTACGCTCACGATCACGCACGATCACGAACTATAAATATTTTTCACGCACGCTCACGCACGGCATGATTTAAAACTTTCACGATCACGCACGCTCACGAACGCAATATGTTTAATCACGTACTTTCACGCACGACGGGGATAATTTTGCACGCACGCCCTCGATGAAATACAAATTTTGCAATAAAAGATTTAACATATGCTAAAAAATTTGATTTTGTAATTAATTTCTTTATTTACTTCACGATCATTAATTAAATTAAAAAAAATTCAGGAAATGCCCGAAAAATTAGCAATACAGGGGATAAACTTAATATAAAAAATCTAGCACTGTCTGCCAAGGCAGGTTATTTAAATTTATTACTTATACGTAAAGGAATTGAAAAGGAATACTAGTGTTGTTAGGTTTAGGTTAACGCAAGATTTTCAAAGGTGTATGTATGTATGTTGATGAATGGCTGCATTTGTAACTGGGATTTTAATGTATGAAGCCACAATCATACACACATTTGTACATATGTACGTAATTACATATGCATGTATGAATGGATGTAATTTTAGCAAAGGTCAAAAAATTCAAAAGAAGAAAAAGCTTAACATAGAGAAATATTTTGAGTGCGTGAAAATTGTATTAAAAAATCACGCACGATCACGCACGATCACGCACGGTATTAAATTTTTGAATCACGATCACGCACGCACGCGTGATTTTATCAATTTGTAATCACGAATTACGTGATTCACGCGTGAGTCACGCGTGACACGAAAAATTCACGACATTTGCACATCTCTACTTAAAGCCAACATTATCAAGCAGATATCAACCATTGGTCCCAATTCACACTATCAAAGTCTTATTGCAAAACTTATCACGATTTCTTCTTTGAACTTTCACTGGCGTTCACACAGCACTCATCTTATTGCTTAAACTGTTCTGCATTTTGTATGAATGTATGTATGTATGTATACCTACTTAACACTACGCATATGAAAACAAAACGAATTTCATGAGTACATGAAAGGGTGTACTCGTTTCTTTTCCCCCTGTCTCTCTCTCCAAAAAGCTAATAAGCTTAAAAATAAGACTTGCATAGTGTGAATTTGGACTTGACAACAGTTTATTGAAAAACGTGATTGATAATTTTGGTAAAAGATTGCGATCCTGCGAAACCAGTAGGGGGGTGTTACATATATTTTTCGGAACCCAGGAAACCCTGTAATAATCTGAAATAAAAATATTTTTAATATCTTAAAAAAAGTAATTTGTTCTTAAAATTAAAATGATACCTCAATTTGGGACACTCTTTATAGTATAATACATACAGAGAAATTTTTAATATATACATATGTACTTACATATCTGTTGAAATAAATCAATGAATGTCATAAAAGTTTATATGGATTATTTCTAGAATATATATGTATACAGTGCCCTCGCGAAAATATGAACACCCCAAAATATGAACACTTTTTTTTCCATTGGCTACTCTAAAATATGAACTTAGCGCGAAAGGTTTTAAAATGTGAACAAATTATTTTTGCATTTTTTAATGAATTTTTATCGAAACAGTGATGAAATCTTTATAAACAGGGTTGTAGATAAATTCTGCTTCAACTGCATAATAATTTTGGGATTTCCTTATTTGTTTTTGAATTGCTTTCAGCTGCCATTCGCAAATATGAACAATCTTGCAAAAGTGAACTGGCTTGGTTTTAATTAGTTCGTATTATCGCGAGCGCACTGTAATACACTTTCTTACGAAGCGATAGGAGGGAGAAAACAGGGATTTTTAAAATAATATTTTGTTTGAAAGAATTTGCTGGTACTTACTTTTTTATTAATTCGCTCTTTGTATTAAATTTTGTACCTCTTTTTTTTTTTTTTTTGCTCCGATGATGAATTGTTTATAAAATATTAGAAAAAAATGAATTTAATTCTCGATAGTATTACATAAAAAATAAATTTTAATTACAGTAATTTTGGATAACTAAAGCAAAAAACATATACATACATGCATGTATGTATGTATGTATGAATGTGTGTAGATGAAGTCGCCGTACAACATTACCATTCAGGTACATGATAAGGAAGCTTAAAATTATTAAAATTTACACGCATCAATTCATGTCAAAGTTAAATTTATTATTGTCATTTAAAATATTTTTAAATGTTAACGCTTTAAATTACTATTTGTAAAAAAAATATATGACTGTGGCAAATAACAGATGGAACAAAAACCGAAAATGCTAATCTATCTATTTCCGTTTTATGTTATTTGAATCAGATAATTTATTTACAACCGAGTCATGTTAAACGATATGAAAATATGGACGTTATAAAAGCGAATATAACATTTGCAAAATCTAGAGATTCATTCAACAGAAACTTTAAGCATGGCGATGCAACCATTGTTTTACTGCGGTTTCATACTATTGATTTGTACAATTTCATATACTTTGGCCGATGGCGAGAAACCGAAATTGAAATTGGTATTAGATAAATTGGATAAAGTAAAGGATGCCGAACATATTTTGAAAACGGATATAACATTTGACAGGGCGGGCGAAGAAGAAGTCAAAATAAATGGTCAAATGGAGCAGTTAATTGATTTGGATAATGAATACAAGGTGAGCTTATAGAGAATTTTTATAAATATGCATCTAAAATTTCGTATGTGGTCTCTAAGAGAAAATTTATAATTAAAATTAATTTATTTTCAGATAAATGTGGAAATTTTACATTGCTCCGAAAAGGATGGCGAGTTTAAAAAAGTTATTGGTATTAATAATGTTGGCGTTTGTACTGTCATGGCAAATCAGTATAAAAATTATTTTTATGAAACCTTGAAAAACCATGCCAATGCTCCCGATCCTGATGTGTGTCCGGTTACAAAAGAAACTTATATTGTTAAAGACTATCCCCTGGATAATAGTAAATTCCAAAAATATTTACGTCCCGGTTTCTATAAAATTATAACTTCTTTAATTCACAAAGAAGAGGAAGTTTTGCAGTATATAGTGGAGAGCCATACCGAAAACGAGTGAATACTCGTATTGAAATATAAAAAGTTAGAAAATTAAGACATATAGAAAATAAGGAAAACCACACCATTTGAAAATAATAAAATAATTATGTATATATAAATATATTACAAAACCACATAAGTCTGTTTCTCCTAATCTTTATGGAAAGTTTGTATCTGGGATTCATTTTAAAAAGAGAGGGTGAGCTAAAGTAACGTAATGTTTGCACAATGTTTTAGCAAATCGGCATTAGAAATTTGGTATAAAATGTATTCACTACTTCCACACAGAACACCACCAACTTTATTTGATGTATGAAATGTTTATACATGTTTTGAAAAAAAAATCCCATAAAGTACCCTGTAGACTATTAAAATAACACGTCAATCATATGGAATAATAAAAACAGGTAAAATCGTCCTGCCTGCTGTAGACATATATTTTTGTTTTATAAATGTCAAATTGCATGTAGCAGAGTAACAATCTGATTGCAAATTTGTAGCGGACTCTAAGCAAAAAAATTTATTTCAACCCGCCGATGAAGTGTAAAGTTTTATTTGGAATATTTATAAAAAAAAAAAAAATATCTTATGTGTTTGGCAGCGGCTCGAATTTACAAAAGCGGCGGTGATGGCCGGATTCGAAGCGATCGGCTTGTTTCTCTCTTTTTGACACACAGAAAACATTTTACACCAAGCAAATGCATATTGTTTTTGTGACGTTGTATTTGTTTTAGGGACAATACTAACACCTTCGGACAGTGAGTAGCTAACCACAAAAAAATCAACTTTAAATTGATTTTTTTAGACTAACTATAAAACTAACCACAATGTAATGCAGAACGTAACCAAAATCAATTAGCAAGTAGGGTATATATGTATATATACTCTCTCAATTATAATTGGATATGGTGAGCGCCAACAACTTTACTCATTTAGGAACTCTTAGAATTATTTCAAGTATTTGCTAACTTCTTGCTGTCAATGTTTAAATTGCACCTTAGCTGAGTGGTATGTGCGTTGACTGTTAAATCAATGACATGTGGTTCAAGTCCCAGCACAGACCGGTGGAAAAATTAAATTTTAAGAAAAATTTATTAATGCAATATTAACCCTGTCGGAAACTGAGTTAACTTTAAACTAACTTTAAGCTAACTATTTCGCAACTAGTGGTGGCTGACACTTGGATGACTTTCCAATCGAAGCAACTAACTATTTTAATATTGCGATGTCCTAGGCGGTAGTCAATTGTCCGACTCTGCATTACTTTTCAACTAACTTAAAGTCAATCCATAGTTAGTATAGCTTACATACATATATAAAAAAGACGTGTGGCACTCGGGGACTGCCGCGGTAAAGCTATTGCATAGCATTTTTTATCAACTTATGCAATTATATTATTACGTTTTGTTTAATAACTCGGTTGTTATTGGAGATAATTAAACAAGGTGACAGCAGGAGAAAACAAGAACTTGCAAGCACAATTGCTGGTATGGTTGTTGACTAGGCTGATTAGTTAACATAAATAATACTCCCATTAGCTAAACAGCATTGCCAAACACAACATTACAAGCAAAAGCGCTGCCAGCACAGTACGAAACAACAACTAGTGAAGACAATACCCACAATCCACAACTGCCAGCAATAATACTAGCTAATATTTGTGGAACTAGTCATAGGTGAATTTTTGTGGAACTAGTCTTAGGTGTTTTCGTTACGGATTTTTTGTGGGAAATTTTAGGGAATTTCTTGATTTGTTCGCCGCGCTCAAAGCCCGCGATAAAAGCTATGCAATAGCTTAAAATTATATATTCTATTTAATTTATTTTTTCAATTCGATATATTCACTGGTTTTATATTCCCTGCCGTCAAATTAATTGCTAACTACAAGAAAAACCAACTTTAAGTTAACTTGTTAGATAGACTAACTTAAAGCGAACTACTACGCAATGCAAAATTTACATTAATCAAAGTGCATACAAACACAACAACATACAATTTTGAAATATTGAGAGAGCCAAGTCGCGTATAATTGGATATGGTGAGCAACTTTACTCTTAATTTTATTTCAAGTATTTGCTAATAATATGTTCACACGACAAGATGAAGCACTTGCTTCGCTTTCTGAAGCATGTTAATGAATCTAGCTGTTCACACGACTCATGTACTTCCTTCGATTTGAAAGTTCTCTTTTTAATTACAAATAAAATCTAAAATGGACAAAAAAAACAAGTTAAAATTATTACACATTTTTAAAAATGCACAAACATTTTTTCGTTTCCATTGTTGTTTAATCTTTATAGTTTTAATTCAATTTTTCACATTTAATTAAAGTTTTTGTTGTTTTTTTTTTGCAGCTAGTTCAGATAAACTTCCGATAAATTCCGATAAAATTTAGAAAAGACAGCAATTTTTCATGCTTCGCAACTAGATTCAATATGAATCTACTTGCTTCGCTCTAAAAATTTTGTATGGCGAAGCATGTTGCTTCGCTCATGATTGGGGTGTGAAGCATGAATAGAGAGCGAAGCATGTTCCGTGTGAACATAGTATAATAACTTCTTGCTGTCAGTGTTTAAATGGTACCTTAACTGAATGGTATGCGCGTTGACTGTTAAATCAATGACATGTGGTTCAAGTCCCAGCACAGCATCGGTGAAAAAATAAAATTTGAAGACAAATTTATTATTATTGCAATATTACTATAAAACTACTGAATATAGAATAGAGAAAATAAAATAAATATGAAAAATAATTTTTTTTATATGTATGTATGTATGTATACTAACTACATAACTACCGGTTGACTTAATCCAACTAACTTAAAGTTAGCTACAAGTAATGCAGAGTCGGACAATTGACCACTTCCTAGGACATCGCAATGTTAAATTAGTTAGTTAATTCCATATAAAAGTAATCCAAGTGTCAGTCACCACTAGTTGCGAAATAGTTAGCTTAAAGTTAGTTTAAAGTTAACTTAGTTTCCGACAGGGATGCGTCAATCATTGCATAAGTGTGAGTGTCGTCTGCTTGCTGTGTAAAGGAAAATGTACGAGTACAAATAAACTTGTCAGTCATGATTTGTATTGTGACTTCGCACAGTTCATTTAGATAAAAAGATCTATCGTGAAGTTTATTTTTAAAATTAATCCAAACGTTCTTTATAATTTTTCGCGAAAAAATAATGCTTTTCAAAAAAAATATACACGCGTTTGACACAGCTTATACAAAAAACTAGGAAAGCAAATAATAAACACCTGCCTTTATGCTGATACCTGTGTAGTTATTACAACACGATTATAAAAGAACTGACATTTTTTATGTCAATCACAATTGGAGACGATCAAACAATTACTCGTCAAATTATAATACCAAAACTTTTTGATTTTCATCAATCAGAGCAGACAACGTGCACGTGTGGCCGAAAAGGAACGATTAGTGCGTTGACATGTTTTGATCGTCTCCAGTGCATTTTGCAATAATACAATTTTGATGCACTCAAAACAGTTGTCTATGTTAAGCTTTTTCTTTTTTTGAATTTTTTGATCTTTGCTAAAATTACATCCACTCATGCATACATACATATGTATGTATGTAATTACGTGAAATTTTTTTGCATATGCTAAATCTTTTATTGCAAAATTTGTATTTCACCGTTAGCGTGCGTGCAAAATTATTCCCGTCGTGGCTGAACTGAACGACTTAAAAAAATATTTAACATGAAGTTCGATTATAGGCCAACAATCTTTCCAAAGTACAAAATTCAACTTGAACGTCTTAAAAATAAGTCGGAACTTAAGATGTACATAAAGATTTATTTCCTATCTATTCACAATCAGTACTAAAAATTGTTACAAATTTGTAACAATTGTTACTAGAAAGCGTTCATTAACCCAAAAAATTTGCAACGAGAGAGCGTCGAAAGAGCGTAAAAAATTGAGAGACAGAAAAATTCTTGCAAGTTTTTACAAGTAAAATTTTTACTTGTAATAATTATTCAAACAGCTGTTTTGCGTTTGCGTTTACAAAACAATATTTCTAAATTAAGTTGCAAATAAAAATATTTTGGAAAATTTAAGAAATTGTAAGTAAATGTGAACTTTTAAAACGAAAAAAAGTATTAAAAAGATGTATCTTAGGAACAAAAATAATAATAATAATAATATTTTTCTAGTTTTAACATCCTCTGAAATGTTTTTGTTTTCTTTTTTCTTTAATTTTCACAGACCAGCTGTTATTTCTAATATTGTAAATATTGTGAGTACCTAGGTACTCGGTACTTTACACTAAACAGGCAAATAATTCAATTAGTTCAGATATATATTTGCAAATAAATTAAATTATTTTTAAAATTAACTTTGAAATAGTAATGTTTTTAACTATCAAATTCTATTTCTACCACCATATGTCCACACGTGCACCGCAGAGAGATTTATTTTCACTTATATTGCGAAATGATTGTTCGAACTTATGTTTAACAAATTAATTGGTTGCTTTTTCTTTTGCAGTTGTTTTTATTTACCTTAATTACATAAATAAAAGAAACTTGGTAAAATTTGAAAAATAGTCTAATATATAAAAAAATTTAAATGTACTTCCAATCTTCAAATTACCTAATTTATTTTTTGCCTTATTAACAGTTATTTATTATTATTTATAAGCGTAAATTAACATATAATTTATTAAATTACTTTTTTAGTGCTTCTGGCAGCAACATGATATTTAATTTACTAATTTTTACTAGTAAAGTAAATGAACACACTTTTTTACTACAAAAGTTTATTTTTATAAAGTTTTTAAAAATCCGAGCCCATAATTAAAAAAATATTGGACGTAAAGAAAATAAAATTTAATTTTGTATGCTGGCCACGCTTTTTCGGAAAATATTTGATAAGTGTGAACATAGCTTAACCACTACATTGTTTAGAATTAGTGTCACTTAACTTATTTATTAAAAACCTATTTTTATGTGGTTTTTAATAAATCCGAACCCATATTTAAAAAAATATTGGAGTTGAAGGAAATCAAATGTTTGTTTGCTCTTTGGTAAAATTTCCGTCGGACAAATATTTGCCAAATGTGACCGCCGTTTTGTGTAGACTTTGACTATAAGGAACATTAAAATTGTGCAGTGAGTAAATATCAGTATGATCTTATAAAGATTTCGTCAAAAAAATTAAACAGGGACCTAAAATTTTTAAAACGCAATTATTTTAAAATATTAGTATTTATTTAGCCCTTATCCTATGTAAGTGGGTCAAAACCAAAAAAACTACTTTTATTTTGCTTTATTTTGAAAAGTTATTAATATATTGTTCTGAAACTGCGTGACTTTTAATCATTCGAGAAAATGTATAGAATGCAAAAACAAAAATAATCCTATCTCCTAACAGAGTGTCCCCATAAAAAAAGTTGCGTATAAGGTGTAAGTGGGTCAAAATTGCCCAATGCAAATTGCATGATAGTTTTTACATTTATGTGTGTATCTACTTGTACATAAAAACTACCGTTATTTTAGAAATAAGAATTTTACTTTACTATGAATATTTTTTAGTCTGAATACAATTTCAAAGCGTGCGGTTGTTGTAAAAAATGTCGCGATTGAACGAAAAGACCTTTTTACAGATTTCAAAACATAACAAGAGTAATCCGTTTTGATGAAAAAACCGATAGAATTGAAAGACGTGCTCGTGATAAACTTGCTCCAATAATAAACCTTTGGGACCGTTGGGAATATAATTTACGGAAACTGTATAATCCTGGTCCATGCGTAACAATTGATGAGCAATTAGTTACATTTCGAGGAAGATGTCCCTTCAAACAATTTATACCGTCAAAACCCGGCAAATACGGATTAAAAATTTGGGCTCTTTGCGATTCGGACACAAATTATGCATGGTCAATGCAGGTGTATACAGGTGAAGACAGAAATTGCCAGCCAGAAAAAAATCAAGGACGTCGCGTAGTTTTGGATTTGGTAAAGGATTTGAAAGGCAGAAACGTCACCTGTGATAATTTTTTTACTTCCATGAACTTGGAATTGAACTTTTACAAAAAAAAAACTAACAGTTGGTACCATTCGAAAAAACAAAACCTTCCTTCCACCTAAGTTCACCGACCTAAAAGGAAAACCACAACATTACTCGCAATTCCTTTTTGATGTAACCTACAAAACTACAATTGTGTCATATGTACCAAAAAAGAATCGTTCTGCCATTTTATTGAGTACATTACATCATAGCGCTGAAATTGTTTCTGATACCAAAAAACCCGAAATAATCCATTTTTACAAAAGAACGAAGTCCGGCATAGATACACTTGATCAATTAGTCCGAAACTATACTTGCAAGCGTCGATCAAATAGGTGGCCACAATCCTTATTTTACAACATATTGGACATTTGCGTATATAACGCTTTTGTTATCTATACTGCCATTGACGCTGAATGGTACAAACAAAAACACTTTCGACGTCGTCTTTTTTTAGAAGAGTTAGGTAATGCCCTTGTCCATGACGAAATATCATGTCGTTCCATAATGCCGAGAAGCAGTTTTGCCAAGTCAACTGTACGAAGTTTGCAGAAGAAAGATAAAGTGGTTGAGAAGAGCGTTCTAAAGTGGGGCCGATGCTATATATGCCCCAACGTTCATCCAGTACAAAATATTCAAATAAATGTACTAACTGCAATAACTTTATTTGTAAAAGCCATTCATATGTAATATTTTCATGTGAAAACTGTAAAAATGATACATAATTTAATGTTTTTTATAATAAAATACTATTGGGCAAATTTGACCCACTTACACCTTATACCTAATTTTTTTTTACACAGGATAAGGGTTAGATTTATTTTTAATTCTAAATAAATATAAAAGCACAATAATTATTAATTTGAATCAAGGCGAATTAACTTGATTTGAATATTGATAAATATCCAATTAATATAATAACGTATACATACATACATACTTACATACATACATGCCTATTCAACAGAGCTGTAAAATATTGCAATCGATTTGGTTGCAGTCACATGATTTCGCCTTAACGATTGCTAATTTTTTATACTTGTTTTGCATTCCTTAAATTATTTAGGATTTTTAATCAATATTGTGGCTTTGTTTTTTTTAGCGTTTAATCGCTTATTTTGCCACAGATAAATTTTTCCAAAACTTTTGGCTTTCATGAATCTTTAGGTACTTTTAATAATTATTGCGCTCTGTAATTTTCAAAAGCTTAGCAAGATTTTGCGAATTTCGAGTTTAAATCAATAATATGGACCTTCAAGAATCTTGAAATTTTTCGCGATTTTGCGCTTTATTTGCGACAAGCGTATTTTATTCACAGTTAATTTTTTATAGGTTGGCCGACTTTAGGTGCTATTGGAAACTGTGATGTTCTGGGTGTATATTATATAGTTGCAAATTAATTAATTGCATTTAATGATTAAAAAAAATGATTTCAAAATGACTGCATTTTCAACAAAGAAATGCATTTGGATATGATTGAATTTTGAAATCGTTTAGAAATAAAAGAATAAAATCAGCTTGGTTGAAATTAATTTGATTTCAATGCCAATGGATTGCAATCTTTTAAAGCTCATAGCTGAATGTATGTATGTATATGTATCAAAAAATGTCAAATAAATTTTAATTACAGTCGCGAATAAAATCGTTTTTAAAGCAATATCAGTTATTATTTAATAAAAATTTCATATTAATTTAATAGATTATTTTGTAATAAATGTCGATTTAAATGTGTGGTTAATAGCAGCAATTATATGTATGTATGTATGTATAAATGTACATACATACTCGTACATATGTATGTATATAAATACATATACATATATCTTACATCTAACTTTGTTTTTTGTTTCATATAAAATTGTATCTAATCTAATATACATATATAAAAATGAGTTGGCGTGTGTTTGTTACAGCATAACTAAAGAACGGAGTGACGGATTTGGCTGATTCGTTTTTAATTTTGTTCACTGTTGACCCCCAATGGTTTGTAGACAAAAAAATTTGGACAAAGAGGCGTGGAACCACCCATATAACCCAAAAATTTAAATCGCCATATTTTGGGCATTTTTAAACCTACGTCGATGATATTTGGTACATATGGTATTGGCATAATTTGGAATACGTACCAGGAGAAAAGTGGGTGGGACCACGCCCCTTTTTTAGGAAAACCAAACCCTTGAACCGATCTTCCTGAAATTTTCACAGCATGTTACTGTGACTCTGGAAGGAATAATAGACTATATGAAGTTTTGATTGGACAAAGAGGCGTGGCACCGCCCATATAACCAAAAAGTTTAAATCGCCATATTTTGGGCTTTTTTTGACCTACGTCGATGATATTTGGTACATATGGTATTGGCATAATTTGGAATACGTACCAGGAGAAAAGTGGGTGGGACCATGCCCCTTTTTAGGAAAATAAAAAATCGTAATATAGCCTTAACTACTGAACCGATCGTCATTAAATTTTCACAATAGGAATTTTATTTTATAACGAGGGTGTAGCGAAGCGCACCGGGTATAACTAGTATTTAATAATTTAAGGCAAAGTTGTTTGATTTTTTTAAGCTTAATAACTAAATAACTGTATTGAGGAAAAATAAAATTGAGGAAAAGTTTTTAATTGAAAGAACACATCCATTATGGTTTAGGGAATTGATAGTAATATTTTAGCTTCTTGATGTAAAGAGGTAAGTCAAAAAAAGAAATCGAAATAAACTTCAGATATCATCTGGCGAAGATTAAATTCTTTAAAGGAGATTTTTGTAGATTGTGCCTTTAAGAAGCTGAGAAGGTATCGCGCGCTGTGTGTAAATATTGCGCTTTGGCTAGCATTATACTGGGAACCATCGGGCTACACATTTGGATGTCGGTGCGATGGTTGAACTCGGTCTGAAGCTGCCCTTCCACTGGCATTACACCTGTTAGTTGATTGCTTGATTGCATCTCAACTGCCTTTTTTTAACCCCCTGCCATTTGGGAACACATTTTTAGTGCATACAAAATTTCCACTTCGTAACAAATCCTTAAGACCATCCCCATTAGAGCCTACCATACCATATATGGAGAACGCGGCATCGATTCTGTTTTAATGCGCCAGAATAGTTTTTAATCCCAGAATAGTTTTTTCACAATTTTTGTATTACAGTGTTATTCGGCCATACTACGAGTGTCGTTGTAGCGACGAAATCTGTAAAATGTGGCAACGTACGCAATAGGTTTTACATTGGAGTCGTTAAAGTTCGACTACGACAACCGTAATAAGGGCGATTATTTAAAAATTTAATGGGTATTTATACAGAAAATAATAGTTTTGGTCCCGTTACGTCACCAATCAGTTAAGCTTGTATTTCAGAGCCATACCATTCGAATTCTCCCTCTCTTTTAATAAATTTGGAACTAGTTACGAAACTACACGAAAATAAAAAAGAGAATATAAAATGTTGTTTGAGAAACAAGATTAAATGTTTGGTAACGGTACGTGACAAAAAGTAGTTTTCTGTCGAAATGCCCATATATGTACATATGTATGTATGTGCATATGTGAAAAATAATGTTGTCTTTTTAATTTAATTTTATAAATTTACAATAGTTTTCGAAGCATTACACTTAAATGTTGTGTAGCACAAAAATGTTGTCTCGTATATAAGTAGATTGATAGATCTTAAAAAGTTTGCATAAAAACCGTAATTATCTCATCTTTTTTTCTATTTTGTTGTATAGAACACAATAATTAATTTTTATTTTGCTAACTACCTGATAAGTTTCGCACAAAAAATACTCAAATACAAAAAATACGCAATACTCAAAACATTACAAATGTGCTTTTTTAATTGAATAAGTAAATAGAAATAAATAAAAATTATTTTTTTAAATAAATTAAAACTTATTTATATTGTGTGTATATTGTCTTTATCTAGCTAGAAACATTGAATAGAAATATATAATAAGAAACTTAAGAAAACAGTTTAACAAATTTTACTACGCCTGTGATTCACTTGAATCTGAGTTACCGACAATGCTTTGCATGCTCGGCTCCGATTCAGATCTCTTGTGCGTACGTCTGGTCAATTTAGTCTGACCATTACCAGTATTTGTTGTTGATTTGGGACTATTTGTTGGTGGTGTTGTTGTTGCATTGGCAGTTTGCAGTTGCAAATCTGGTTCACTTTTTGCTAGCGATTCTTCTACAAAACCAGCTGTAGTTGAAGTTGTATTTGACTCTAAAATATGTTCGTTTAAGCAAACATCGTCCAAATCGACATCACTATTGGAAAACAATGCAGTAGCTCCCAGTTCTAAGGAACTCTTTACATCCAAATCCATTTCATTATGAGTTATATTGGAGGCAGATGTTACGGTATTTGAAATGGAGGAAGCCGAAGGTGTTCGAAGCGATTTATTTAGGACACCCGGAGCACTGTTACAAGAAGTGTTTGATGAGGCTTTGCTTATTTGTTTTGGACCACAAGTATTGGCAGATACATTGAACTTTTCTTTGGGTGTTAAGTCGACCGTTGACGACCTTTGCAAAGAAAATGTTTGAACAGATGCAGTACTACTGTTGCTCACAACTCCAACTGAAGAAGGATGCGTAGGAGATGTTGCCATATCTGCGCGGTTATGTCTATTAGTTGGAAGTGAGTTTGACAAGTTTCCTACTCCCGGCATGCCCATAGTGGCGGTATTTGTATTGCATACAACAGGTGGTACATTTGTCATTGAACTTGGCGTAGAGGAATTGCATCTCTCATCTTGATGTTCCTTCATAAGTTTACAAGCTTTTCCCAAACCACAAATCGTTAAGCAAATTCTTAAGCCTAAAGCAAACCCATATGCTAGTAAAAATAATACCCAAGCACCTAAATTATTGAAAGATACTGCCGAGTAAATGGCTTTAATCAACACAACAGCCAACGGGAAAGGTATGAATCCCATACGTCTGGCCACCAAATCAGAATGATCCGAAAAAGCATGCTTCTGTCGCGTCTGTGTCATGTCATAAGCCAAGCTTGTAGTATATTCCCGATATATGTATTCGGGTAACTCATTAAATCTAGTTATAAATGCATGCTTTATCCAATCAATTAAAATTTCAGTAAACAAGACAGAAAAACAGTCCGGCAACATTACGCAGAACTGTGTAAAGCTCCAATCGAACTCTTTCATTGTTTGTATCATAACAACGAACAATAAAACGGACAAATGAAATCTTTCGCGAACATCACAACAGGTTAATTGAAATAGATTATTTTTGTCAAACTTTTTAAAGACAGATCCTTTCAGTTCCACAAAATTGTTCGATATCATGATGGTCAAAAGTCCTTTGTTATTTGAATTAACCGCAACGTTTAAGGTAGTGGCCTGCAAAATAAATCAATTTAAAAAGAGTTAAGATTTGAGTACTTGTTGTCAACTCAATTTATATTGAGGATTTAATGGATTTAAACGTATGAAAAACATAACAATTTTGGAAATATTGTTTTATGTATGTTGATTATTTTTAATGTTCCTAGAAAAAACTAAAGTACAACTAACTTCAGTTAACAAATAACACATTAGATCACTTATTAAAAAATAAAACTCTCAATAGTTTATATTAAATCAATGACATTCAAATTATCAATCATACTAAAAATTTTTAAAAATTGATTCCTTCTTGGATTTTTTTTACAAATAACTTTTTCTGGGTTAACTGAATTAAATTTTTTAACACATAAAAATTCGTAAAAATTTCTCAAAAACTATGATTGTGATCATAATTAACAATTACGAAATTAAGTGAAAACTTTTTAACTTGAAATTTTTTAAATAATTTCTTTGTGTGGCAAATATTGTATTTTCAATTCCTAAAATTTTATTTATATGTAAAAAATTGTTTTTGATTACTTGAATACTTGATGTAATTAATAAGTTAATTGAAAGCAATTTAAATTGTTTATAAATTGCTTTTAGTGGAATTTTTGTGGAACAAAAAAATAAATAAATGCCAGGAAAAACAGGACAGACTAAATAAAGCACGATTTGAAGTAGTAAAACTGCAGATTCAATTAATTGTGTTGTTAAAATTAATTAAACCTTCAATAAAAAATGCATATTCAATTACTAAAAATTTTAATTTTCAATCACTCAAAACTTTTAAATTTTTTAGAAATTGTTGATTTCGGCCTAAGTTCAATATTTGAATTAATGTAAATGCAAATTATGAAAAGTGTGGTACTATTAGACAAATTAATCTAGGAGCACGGTAGTGCGCCACGCCAAGTTCGGCCACACAGTGTGTATATTTACACTAAACCATTCGAGCTGTTTTTACCCCCCTCATAACTTTGCTCCCCCTGATCGTAATATAATGAAACTTGAAACATAAGGTCTCTCCACAGAGGTGACGGAGGTTAAATTTGAAAGTTCTACCATAAAAGCTTCCCGAGATATTAAGGTGTGAAAAGTCCATATTTTAGTACATATTCACTGACTCACTGACTGATCAATATTATTGGGCACTTCCAGTAAAGCTAGAGAGCTGAAACTTGGTACACAGGTAGGTCTTGGTGAGAAAATAACCAGAAAAATCTGAAAACGGGCACTTTCCACCCGGGGGGACTAGGGTTCCCCTTCTTTGTATGGGGCACTTGCAGTATAGCTAGAAAGCTGAAATTTGGTACACAGGCAGGGGGGGGGGCAATCATGCTCCTTCTTTGTATAGGGCACTTCTAGTTGAGCTAGAAAGCTTAAATTTCATACACAGGTAGGTCCTGATGAGAAATTAACAAAAATAATTTTTAAACGGGCACTTTACATCTGGTGCGACTATGGTGCCGCTTCTTTGTATAGGGCACTTCTAGTATAACTAGAAAGCTGAAATTTTCTAAATATTTATACAAAAACAACTGAGATCAAAATAAGGACCAAGTTCTTGATAGGTACAATTCCATCTCATTTCTAGGCAACCTTTAAGCTTGGCAAAATTTTTTTGCCTTTCTAATATGGGAAAGAAATCTTGGAAAAATTATGCCAAGCTTGCAGGTTGCCTAGAAATGAGATGGAATTGTACCTATCAAGAACTTGGTTCTTATTTTGAACTCAGTACTTTTTACGGCCGAAACTTTTTGGATACGAACTTGGCCTTATTTTCACATTTATATTTTTGTGTGGATTATATTAACAGAACGTATCAATACACCGATTTTAGGGTTCATTTGATCTCTGTTACCACTTAAGAAGATGGCTACTAGTGGAAAAGAACACCAACTATTTAACCAAGTATTCATCAGAAATAGAATTCAAGAAACTCTTTGTTGTAACTTCTTTCATTAAATTTACATGTTAATGAAAACTTATTTATTGATTAGATGAAATTTGGTAGATAGATAGAATATGACACAGATTAAAATATAAGAGGTAAAACGAGACGAAATTAGTACTTTTGATACTCTTATGAATACAGTTTATAGCCCGCTATACAGTGCATACAGTGCACTTTCCTTTCCTCGTTAAATTTGGTATGCAGATTGTTTATCGTAGACGAAGTTAAGGGGAAATTTTAGTTGAAAATACAGTTTTCGCCAAATTTGGACCTTCAACAACACAACAAATTTAAAGAAATTTAAATCTGTGAAGAAACTTAAAAATTTGAAAGAAAGTGAAGAAATAATTTACATGTGTACAATAGGGGTATAACAAATTTTTTGGCATAGTACCATGAGGTCAACCATGTCCTAGTAACCACGAAAATCATTCTTTCGTAATTTTGCTCAAAAAAGTTCACGCACCAATTGGTTTTTCTAAACTAAATGCAGTATTGAATATTCATAATTTTATACGGTGTTTTTTATTCATTTTTAATTTTTTTTTTTTTTTTTTGGTAAACAAGGTTAAAGATACGTTTTGGTTTGCGGAAAAATCTCTTATCATCTCCAAATATTAATGAAATTTCATACTTTAGCTTATTTTTTTTTTTAACAAACCAAATTTTTAATTTTTCTTAGCCAAAAAGAAAATTAAAAACTTTTTTTTTTTTTTTATTAGAATGTTTATTTAAGCTATAGGTCTTTTGATTTAATATATATATATATATATATATTGTTGTTTATATTTATATTTATTTTCGATATTTCGCTAACAATTTGTTAGCATCTTCAGGAAAATTTTATAAATTATTTGAAATTTTAATATTAAAAACTTTCAAAACTTCATCGCGGTTGGTGTGTGAAATTTTTTGACCTTAGGGGCTGTGCACATATTACGTAACGCTGTTTTCAGAGATTTTATGCCCCCCCCCCCCCCCCCTCCTCTTAACACTTTTTACTAATTTTTCAGTAAAAAATTTTCAATCCGTAACAAATCTTTAACCCCCCCTCCTTACTGGAGCGTTAAGTAATATGTGCACAACCCCTTAGCCAAAAAATAAATATACGTTCCCTTACAGTTCTTTATGCTCTATCGGACTGTGCTATGCCAATTTTTATATTTTAAAAAATTTTTTAAAAGTTATATCACTAATGTACATTTAAAGTGCATTACATTTAGTAAATAGCTGCCGTGTGGAGACGGGGTAATCAATATCGAGTAAAAATAGTTTGTTTGTACATGTTTTTCAAAACTATTGTACAAAGTGGCGCAAAAATAATCCTCCTATCAGAAACTCACGAAGAGCCATTACACCCGCTCAAAGTCACTGTATGGTGTGCTGTTTTCGCTGGAGGAGTCATCGGACCCTTTTTTCTTCGAAGACGGCTCGGGCCAAACGGTTACTGTGCATGGTGAGCGCTACAGAGCAATGATCAACGAGTTCTTTTTGCCGCAACTTGATGAATTGGGATTGGAAAACATGTGGTTCCAACAGGACGGTGCAACGGAACACACTACACGTGCCACAACCGATATGCTGAAGGATGCATTTCCCGGGCGCCTAATCTCCCGTTTTGGCGATTTGCACTGGCCAGCAAGATCGCCTGATTTGACCGTGTTTTACCCTTTATGTTTAAAACATCTACTGATGAATTGGTATAGCTACCAACGAAATATATATCTAGATATTGCTAACCCGCAACAAATAAATAAAATTTTAAACATAAATACTTGAGTAAATGTAAAATTTTGTAACGGGGAGATTTGCTTTTCATTTTTGCCTTATAAAATAATTTTAATGGCAACCAGCGGTTGTCTAATTGTATAGGTGTAGAAAAGTAAACACATTCATAATGGAAAATTATTGTTGTGTATGTTTGAAAAAAAAATTTTTTAAAGGCTATTTTTATGCTTTGTAATTCACAAAAATATGTTTGTAAGTTTTTGTATAAATAGCTGAGCTTTGGAATTTTTTAAACATAAAGGGTAAAACATCTACTGATGAATTGGTATAGCTACCAACGAAATATATATCTAGATTTTGCTAACCCACAACAAATAAACAAAATTTTAAACTTTTTACCATCATACTATTCATTTAATTTCTCTGATAGGCAATGTAAACTACATTGGCCTAAAATTAAAAGCTGCAAACTTATTGAATTTTTGCGAACAAAAATGTTATTGTATACACGTCGACAACTGCCCCTACAATAAAATGACGTGGTTGATTTAACCACGTATGATAGTAAAGTTAATAAAATTAAGATTTTGAATTACTAACTATAGCAGCAGGAGAATTTAGGAAATTAAATTTTTATACCTCAATGGAAGACGCTTTGCGATACAGAAGGACTTGACTACAACGTTAATTGACAGAGGATATTTAACGACCAAATTCAAAGGAAAATAAATATATGTATAGTTACAACCGTATGAGCTTATAATTCATGTCATTATCACAGAATTTTATATTATAAAGCTGATTTATGTTGATCCTACTTACCTGGAACATAATTAGGAAACTATGTAAAACAACATAGATTAATGTGAATATAATATGGGTAATTAATCCGAAATGTTCGCGTTTCGAGTTTTTCGGTTCTGTAGCTGTCCAAAATAGCGCATCTAAAGTATCCTGACCAAATGCTGATAATAAACGATCGCCCACTTCTAGCATATTATAAAACAAATACAGTTTTATTATTGATTGCGATTTAATTATATGATACACTCGATTCGTGTCAACAGACAGCATTAAAAGTGTCACTGCAATCCATATTGATGCTTTGAGTAGGTCGCATATTTCCGCCGGTGTCAACAACCGCTGGTTTCGCCTTCTTAGACCTAAGCAACTAGCAATAAGACGTGTTAACATGCCCCACACTGCTAAAGCGAAACGTACCGGTAAAAATGTGTGTATGTACAAAAATGAGTCGGCACATTGCATTATTCCATAAACCATAAAACGTTCCAAATCTCTAGGAATTCGCATGAACGAATAAATCTTTTTACGTCTAGCCGTATAGCGTTCCTCATCGTGTTCCAATAAATAACCTCTAGTCATTTCTAACTTGAAAAAATCCATAAACGATGGAGACTCTACAAGAAAATTGAATGCATTATTTTTAGTATTCTTCTTTGACTTATTCCTGTCGTCTATTAAAGTGCAACACAACAACAGGTTTTCTAAATTTTTAACGAACCCTTTTCCCCTGCTTCAGTTTCTTTAGATGATTTAGATGCTGTATTGGTGTTGTCTTTACTATTTATATTTACACTCCCACTGGATCGTCTGTGACTGAAACCTAGCATGGCAGTATCGTCTGCATCATCATGCAAATCTTCGACTCGATTTTGAAAATTTAAATCGCCACGAAATCTTAATTTTTTTGACGACATCTTTGAATATCTAATTAAACTTTATTATTTTACTGTTAGCATACATTAGAAATTTTTAATCGTATAAAAAAGCAACAAGATATAGTTTAATTATCGAATTTGTTTGTATTTTTATTGAGCGAGCCACTGTTTTTGCCAGAAAAACAAAAAATGTTTACAAAAAGCATTCACAATAGAACTCAAAATAAATATTAGTACCTATTTGTCATTCATATACACTGTTTCCAACAGAAATAGTTAAAACCTTGACTAAGGTCAAAATAATTCCATCATCGTGCCGTGCCCATGCCATGCCTTTTTTTTTTTTTTGCCAATTTGGAAAAGGTGTGATTACCCGGAAAAGGCTCATACGATTTTTTTATTTTGATTCCTAGGCCTATATTTTCTATTTGCGTGCGAAAGCCAGAGTTGGCTGAGATTAAATCAGTAATGCTTGTTTTTGCCAATTTGAAAAAGGAAGAATTAGTGGGGCATAACTCAAACGATTTTTAGCACGGTTCGATTATTTTGTTTCTTTAGGTCAATATTTTCTGTTTCTGTACGAAAATCTGTGCTGGACGTCATAAGTCCTAAAGAAAGAGTTTAAACTTCCCCGTTTTTAATACCCAAAATTGACATTATTTTTATGACTGTGTGAAAAATCGCCCAAAAACTGCTTTAACTTTTTCACATATTTAGATACCAAATATCGACGCTATTTCGTCAACGAAACGTTCGAAACATTTTACAATAGAACAAAAAGTGGACAGATATTTGCATGAAAAGTTTGTGAAAAAAGTTGCAAGAGTTTCATAAAAAAAATATATATAAAATGTTTCTAGAAATATAAACAAAGCTGCGAAATAAAACAAAAAGGACATTTTTCATACGGAATTTTGAGAATTGATTAATTATGTATTTTACTTAAAAACAATTAAAACTTTATTACTTCTACAAATCATTAGATATACACCGAATTTACAATGTCATATTTTTCAAATGAAATAATCAATGATGCTCAACATTTTGCAAAAATTCGAACAGAGTACTGGGCTATTGTTCTTAAGAGTTAAATTAAAAGTGGCAGTAAAGCTACGTTCACACGTCCTATGGAAATCCATGCCACCCAAATCTATTACAAAATATTAACACTGAAAACATACTTAAAGTAATCTCAATATTAAAACATTGTAACATATACCACCTCATCTAAATAAGTTTAGGTAGAAAACCTTATGGCGTTTTCTTTTCTGAGTAATATGTTGCATTTATTCTGCCTTCTACATATATTTCTGTTCTTTTCTGCAAAATGTGTGCTATTTTAAAAGTGTAACGAGTTCTTTTCTCATGATGTTACCCTTAAAAAGAAAAAATATGTTACATGTTCAACACTTATGGTGTTTTCTTTTCTGAACAAAAAAGTTGCCCTTTCAATGTGTAACACTTTTTACAGTTTGTACCTACCTTTAAAAAGTGGTACATTTTTTATTGCCACAATGGTACAAAATATTTGAGGCTTAACATTACTTAACATTAATTAATTAATTATCGTTTTAATTATAAGTTTTTTCGCTTAAGTAAGTAGAATGACAAAAATACAAGTTCTTACTTACATTTATGTTCTTTTGTAAACTTAAAATATGCAACACTTCCTAAAAGTCGTGGGAACATTTAAAAATGTTGCCAAATCTCATGTAACATATATGTAACATTTTATTTTTAGAAAAGAAAACGCCATTAGTTGTTAGTACCTTCTTTCTAATTTATCGTTATAATTTATTATGACCTTAAATCTTGCAAATAAATAAATAAATAAAATAAAACTTAACCACTAGTTTTTTTTTTACGGATAGTGTCATTAAACTTGGATTTTATATCAGAAAATTAAATCAATTATTCTATAAAAAAAGTATTTTTATACAGTTTTTAAAAAATGCGAACCGATAATTAAAAAAATATTGGAATTAAACGAAATAAATTATTATTTTCTTTCTTGATCACGTTTTTTCGACAAATATTTGACAATGTGAACGTAGCTTATACTACGTTCACACGGAACATGCTTCGCTCTCTATTCATGCTTCACACCCCAATCATGAGCGAAGCACCATGCTTCGCCGTACAAAATTTTGAGAGCGAAGCATGTAGATTCATATTGAATCTACTTGCGAAGCATGAAAAATTGCTGTCTTCTCTAAATTTTATCGTAATTTATCGGAAGTTTATCTGAACTAGATGCAAAAAACACAACAAAAACTTTAATTAAAAGTGAAAAATTTAATTAAAACTATAAAGATAAAACAACAATGGAAAGAAAAAATATGTTTGTGCATTTTTAAAAATGCGTAATAATTTTAACTTAGTTTTTTTTTGTCCATTTTAGATTTTATTTGTTATTAAAAAGAGAACTATCAACTCGAAGCAAGTACATGATTCGTGTGAACAGCTAGATTCATAAACATGCTTCAGAGAGCGAAGCAAGTGCTTCATCTTCTCGTGTGAACATAGTATTAAGTTCTGAAAAGGGCGAATTGATGCTTTATACTACGTTCACACGGAACATGCTTCGCTCTCTATTCATGCTTCACACCCCAATCATGAGCGAAGCAACATGCTTCGCCATACAAAATTTTGAGAGCGAAGCATGTAGATTCATATTGAATCTACTTGCGAAGCATGAAAAATTGCTGTCTTCTCTAAATTTTATCGGAATTTATCGGAAGTTTATCTGAACTAGATGCAAAAAACACAACAAAAACTTTAATTGAAAGTGAAAAATTGAATTAAAACTATAGAGATAAAACAACAATGTGCATTTTTAAAAATGCGTAATAATTTTAACTAATTTTTTTTTGTCCATTTTAGATTTTATTCATAAGATTCATAAATATGCTTCAGAAAGCGAAGCAAGTGCTTCATCTTATCGTGTGAACATAGTATTAATGGCAAAAACAGTCACGCTAGTTCTGGGTATATCGAGACGTTTCTTGTGTATAGTTTCAGTGACATCACTGTGTCTTATTGTGAATGAGAAAAAATACTGTTCACAACAAAATGCCAAATAAGTTTTGACAATATTATTTTATTGGCGATAACCCTTTTTGTAAATTCGTTATTGTCCAATATAAAAACTTTGATTTAAATCAAATTTATTTGTTTTTTTTTTATGATTTGAATGGGGTTTTTATTCGGTTCGATTTAAAGTTAATTTCTTTAATGGAACAAGAAAACAAATTTGCCGGTTCATGTTACGTGTTAGTTAGTGAAGTTAAACAACAACAAACAGTGGGGAGCATACTGAACAATAAATGAATCAAAACAAACAGTAAGAAAAATTTAACCACAAAGAAGAATTCCACCAGCGATTGCGCAGTCTGTGGAACATCAAGACCTAAACAAAAATCCAAAAACACGCCAGACTGTAGTCGCTACAAATATTTTGACATTCAGTGTATATCGAAACGGAGTAGATACGACGAGAGAATCAAAAAAGAAACGAACCCCAATAGAAAAATCTATACGGGAAACAACCACAAAGTGAAACTATTTATGCAAAAAGTAAAGAAAAATTAAATCGAATGTGTGTGTAGAAGAGTGCGTGAAAACTTTTCTTGCTACCAAAAAACAAAAGAAAAAATTGTAATTTATATTTAATTGAACAAACCAAAAATTAGTTAAATGCATTAAGAAATCTGTGGCTAAAGTTTATTGAAATTGTGCAAAAATTTAGCCATAATGGGTGAAACAACTCCACGTACACCAGCTCCATCACCCACTGATGAACATGCAGCTGCTTTAGCCGCTGCAGCTAGTGACACTACACAGCCAAAACACTTTAAAGTGATTATCATTGGAGCTGGTATGTCAGGTTTATCTGCTGCCAATCATTTACTGCAAAATGGATGCGACAGCTTTTGTATATTGGAGGGACGTAGTCGTATTGGAGGCAGAATAGTCTCAATACCATTGGGACAACAGAAAGTAAGTTTGACGGATTAGGCCAAACACATCTTATGTAAGATACAGACTTCATTTTAATTTTTCTTTTGTACTTTTAACTTTTAACTAAACGAACCATTATCTCAATGGAAAAAAAGGATGATGGTATATTGCAAATCGTGCTTATATACATACTTATAACTGAGGACTATTTGTTTTATAAAATCTTTTTATAACTTCTAGATACATTTACATACATACATACTGGTTGCATTCGGTCAGTTTGCAATATTTAGCCCATTTTAATGTAAAGTATTTTTGCATTTTCCCGTTTTTATCAAATTGAAAATTTAGCTCGTTCTATGGCTATTTTTATAATCATAAAAGGGTCACAATTATTCCTTGTTTATTTTTATTTCGGGTTATTTTGTAGTATTCATTGCAAGATGATTTTTGTCTTCCGTATACGTTTTAAAATTTTATTTTATCGGGTTTTGCTGTGCAATTGTCGCCTTGAAAGTTTTCCCCTCATCATCGTATATTGTAAATATATTTGATTGCGTGTATTTTTATAAACATTAACGTCCTTGCTGTATGTTGTTTTAGGCAAAGTTTTGCAGTATGTTGTTTGGTGCCAATTTAATTATTTACACCATTTCTTAAAGTGAATCGGATTGCTTCTGTTCAACAAGTAGTTTTTTTCAATGTATTTAATATTTTTGGAGGCAATTTATATCCGTTAATAGTGTGACTTCAAAATCTATCAAAGTTAATTTTTTACTCTTTCCGCCAATGACTAATTTGATTCTTGGCTTTCGTTTTATAAACTATTTTGGTTTGCAATTATTTTCTGATACCTTACAGGCCACCATTAATAATGAGTTGCTTAGGGTTAATAGGGCGATGTTTTCTAACTGGCTACAAGGCAACCATGCCTTCGTCTTCAAGCCAAGAAATATTATCTTCTTCATCTTAAGTATATATTGAGCGATTTCGTGATACAAATTGTTAGTCAATTAAGATGTTTGGGTGTTATTGTTGATAACAAATTAATTTTATATAAATAACTTGTGATCGAAAGTTTTTTTCTTTTGGGTAGATTATATCACGGGAATCTATTCTTGCCTTTACAGTTACGAAAATAATGAGTTTGAAAACTTTTTAAGCATGGTTATAAATATTTACTGATGAGATAGTATTTAGCAGCCAACGAAATGCTAATTGTAATACTGATTTCAAAGGCCAAGAATCTAAATGTATTTATCTAATATATATAAAAATGAGTTGGCGTGTGTTTGTGACAGCATAACTAAAGAACGGAGTGACGGATTTGGCTGATTCGTTTTTAATTTTGTTCACTGTTGACCCCGAATGGTTTGTAGAAAAAAAAAAAAATTGAACAAAGAGGTGTGGCACCGCCCATATAACCCAAAAATTTAAATCGCCATATTTTGGGCATTTTTTGACCTACGTCGATGATATTTGGTACATATGGTATTGGCACAATTTGAAATACGTACCAGGAGAAAAGTGGGTGGGACCACGCCCCTTTTTTAGGAAAATTAAAAATCGTAATATAGTCTTAACTACTGGACCGATCGTCATTAAATTTTCACAATAGGATATATAAATACTTTTAATTTTATTTTATAACTAGGGGGTAGCGAAGCACACCGGGATAGGCTAGTAATTAATAAATACAATACATTCGTAAATTAATCTAATCTGAATTTTTTGGGATACATAGATTTTCGAACGTGTTCTCTTTGATATGAATATGGTTATCTTTTTGGAAAATAAAACGTTACAGAAACATTGGCAAGTGGTTGATAGCAATTTTCTGAATGGTGCAGCACGCTTTTGTTTACAACACATTTTTAATTGACCAATTGGTAGGTGATTCATACATATATTACATCCCTGTTCTAAAGTACATATTATGTACTTCGTGTTTTCCATTTTAATGTTTGATTTAAGTACTGGTTTCCGATTTTAAAATTTTGCAACTTCTACGATATTAAGTTTATGCGAATTTTGGCCATTTGCGCGATTTTTTTTTGCAGAATTTTTTTCATTCCTTAAAATATTGCGATTTTTAATAAAATTTATAGTTTGTTTAAAATTTTGAATTTTTCGCGAGGCGTAGTTTTTCTAAAGTTGTTGTCTTTCTTACGTATTTACGAACTAGTAAATATCTGTATTCTTCAACATTTTTCGATTTCCTTTAAGCTTTAGTAAATTTTTAAAATTTCGCGTTTTGGAAATGGATCATATTTTTTTATTTTATTTCATTACTTATTACAATTTAACCTAGCTCTTGAGCCATATATGGTCAACAAATTCTACTCAAATAATTGCAATATTCATTATAAAAATACAGATGTAAATTAAAAAAAGAAGAAATAAAAGTATAAACAAATAAAATCGACAATATGTTTATTAAATAACTAGATCCTAAAATAATTAGGCTTTTGGTGAAAAGAAATAAAACTTGCAAACAAAAAAGAAAAAAAAGAAACATTCAAAAGTAGAAGTAAGAAAGTATGGCATGATTTAAAAGGAGCACAGGTGTTAAAATACTGAATCTTATTATAAAGGATCTATAGCTTTGGACCGAAAACCCTCGTGAAAAACATACATACCAACATCACAACTCAACATTATTCTTCTGAATAACTTTTAACACTCTTATTATAAAAAACTGATCAGACAGCTAAAAAGACTTTTAAGCCCGTGGTAGCGCATTAAACATACGTGCAACTCTTACACGAAAAGAACGCTCCAATATAGAAGTCAATCTAGGAATAAGAATCTGACAGTTTCGCCTCGACCCACTAAATTTAAAAAATGAATTCAAAAACAGTACATTTCCACTCCTAAACACTTTATAAAAAAGCACTAACTCTTACAAAATTGAGAAATGAACATCTTAAAAAACGAGAAACACGTGCAGAAGCATGACTTCGTGTTTTAATGCAGTAGATATAACGGACAATCCTATTAAAAATCAGATGAAGTCACCTGATAGCAGCACCAATAGAACCATATAAAAAAATAGGAATGACCATTGAATAAACAAGCATCGACTTAATATGCACAGGGAAGTAATACTAATGCTATATAATCGCCGCAAAGAATAATTAACCTTAGAGATAACATGATTAATATGTCTTTCAAAACTTAACTTACTATTTAGCCTTAACCCTAAGCAATAAATCCTATCAACATGTTCAATTATGGTGCCATAAAATTCAATACTCAATTCCAATAATGGAGCTCCAAATAACATTGCCTTCATTATTATTAAACCAATCAGAAACATTATCGACACTGTAGTTTACAACTTGTGGCACTACACTTCTAACAGGCAAAACTCCAGAATATCTCTGGCGAATAGAAACATACTGACTTCTATTATTAAGAAGGGAAGTAATAAGTAGAGATGTGCAAATGTCGTGAATTTTCCGTGTCACGCGTGAATCACGCAAATCGTAATTACAAATTGATAAAATCACGCGTGCGTGCGTGATCGTGATTCAAAAATATAATACCGTGCGTGATTCTTTATTAAAATTTTACGCACTCAAAACAGTTTCCTATGTTAAGCTTTTTCTTCTTTTGCATTTTTTGATCCTTGCTAAAATTACGTACATATGTATGTATGATTGTGGCTTCATACATTAAAATCTCCGTTACAAATGCAGACATAAACCTAACAACACTAGTACTCCTTTTGAATTCCTTTATATTAAACTGGATATACCTGGTACGCTTCGCTACCCCCTCGTTATAAAATAAAAATAAAATTCATATTGTGAAAATTTAATGACGATCGGTCCAGTAGTTAAGACTATATTACGATTTTTAATTTTTCTAAAATGGGGCGTGGTCCCACCCACTTTTCTCCTGGTACGTATTCCAAATTATGCCAATACCATATGTACCAAATATCATCGACGTAGGTCAAAAAATTTTAGCTACACGGAAATGGGGCTTGGGTCATAATGACCCACTTATTAAACTGGAGGGTTTTTGCTCTATTTATGAAAAAATATATTTGTACAATTTAGATTGAATCTAAACTTATTAAGGAAATAAAACATGACTTTGTTAAAAAAAAAAACATACTTATGTATTTATTTTTATTTTTAAACAAAAAAAATTTCATATTAAAAAAGCTAACAAAGGAGACTTCTTCTCTCTTAAATGTAATAAACACTTATTTTTTGACTGCGGGGATGGGTCATATTTACCTTTTTTAACTTTAAGCACGTGTTACTCGAAGTACAATCGCCATGCGACTGATTTGAAATTTATAACATTCAGAGAGATTCAATATCTCCAGCTACTGAGAAGAGCGTAGAGAAGAGAAGTACATTTTTAAAACCACAATCAATTCGAAAAGTTACGGGTAATTTTGACCGATCCCCCCTGCGCCGGGTTACATCATACCCTCTAATTTATCGATATAAGCAAAACGCGTTTTGAAAGCACTTTTCAATATTAAAATAAAGTAAAGATAACGATAACGATTTTCATGTAATTCTAAAGGGAGAAAACTTTCCAGGTATACTAACATGTAAAAAGATACCTTCATACTTACATATGTACAAATAATCCCGTTTTTATTAGTAGTAAAATATTTTATTTTTTCGCCTTCCCGTACTTTTGTATTTTATTGAGAGAAAATATACTTTACTCTCATTTTACAGAACTTTGCCCAAAATAAAGAAACAGCCCTAATCTCGTAACTTTTAATTGACATAAATCATTATTTCAGCAAGTTAAGCTTTTATTTAGGAATTTCTTTATAAATCTATTTTGATTTTGTTTTAAATAAACGTGTTAACAGTCTGTCGCACGACTACGATGAAACTGTAAGCGAAAAACAACTTAATGGGTTTTTATTGCTCAAATGAAAGATTAAGTAGTAAAGATTGTTAGAGGGTATTTAAAGCCATTTCAATTATAATTCAAGCATTATTGTTCGTGCGACCATCGATGAACTGTTCCTGTGTGTTCCATGTAAAAAACTATTCCCATTTCAATCCAAAAATGTTGTTGCCATTGTGCTGGTATTGTTAAATATTTATCTCTTTCGTGTCCCTTCTTCTTAAATGGTTGGTCATTATAATTTAAGATGTTACGGGCTAGTGAGTTTTGTGTGGAATTGATGTTTTTAATCGCCATTTGTTTAGCTATTGCACTTAAAATTAATTATAATTTTTATTTGTGTTGGGAGTTTCGAATTTAGTAGTCAGCGGCTGCAATAGTTCATTGAATTTTATTTTCTCCATGTTTGAAACTGTATCGTATACATATAAAGATATTGATTTAACTGCGTGTTATAAATTACAAAATAGGTTTTATAGGTATGTAGATTATGGATTGCAACCGAACCGTCCGCAACCGTCTTTCAAATTGTTATATGTGATCTTACATTTATTGGCAATTATCTAGGCTATTGCAATCAACACTTGACATATGTTAGAGACTTCTCCTTGGCTATTCGGTGATATAAAATATAATATCGACCATCAGATTGAATAGTTAGTATTTTTTTATTTTTAATGGTTCGGAATACATCCTTGCATTAAGTAGTTTTATTACCCAGCAAAATCTTACGTGACAATAAAGTAGTTTAATCATGTGTTTGAATAGCTACGAACTGGTTCGATTTAGGTGAAACATGCATGATTTTAACACAGACGTGACATTGGAGATCATGGGTTTATGCACCAATTTAAATAAAAAGCAATACTTCAGAACGCATGAACTAAACCAATGCAAAATCATTTATTTAGATACGTTTTTTTAATGGTAAAATAAATCAGTTCTACTACGAGACAGATATTTTTCATATGAAACAATTGCAGAAATGAATGGGCTTTTCAAGAGTTCGACAATGACAATTATAATGAAATCTATGAATACATTAAGAACGCATTATAAAAAATACATTTTTAAGAGGTCATGAAAAATCACTTCATTTAGAACCCATTCAATTTTATTTTGCTGGGTAATGAAGAATCAAAATAATTGACTTGCATACGGATTTCTTCCACTTCATAGATTCCTGTTTAAATATGGCTGAAGTTTTTTTCGAACTTTGCGGGCGCCGCGTAAAATTTTTCAAAACCACGATTAAAAATTTTTAGCACTCAAACCAAACCAAGAAGGCAAATAAAAAAATATTTAATATTGAACAGTGTAATAAAAATATGTTTTTTCTATTACAATTTGTTGAGATTTTGTGCGGTCCTTTGCGAAGTCTGGATATCTCGACTGGATTGTGTTCCTTTTTTTTTTTTTTTGAGTATGTATTCCTTAAAAATATTCCATGGCCACAAATATTTGAATATGTGTAATAACAACATTAATGAAGATTCATTTATTTTATCAAATCCAATACTATTGCACTTAATTAGCTTTCTATTAATTAGGTTTCTACGTGGAAAACTTCAATGTGAAGGTTCCATTCAGACTTCGGGATGGCTGTAGCGTCCTACAAGCTGAAGTCTCGGCCATTACAAGAGCGGCAAGATGGCTTAGGTATTACAGGATATCGGGAGACATCCTTATTTTTACCGACAGCAAAGCGGCCATTGCCGCTATCAATGGTGTATACACTACATCGACGGTGGTGAATGAATGCCGGAAATCTCTAAACGAGATAGCGAGACATTCAAGAGTAACACTAGTTTGGACTCCAGGGCACTCAGAGTGCGCTGGAAACGATATTGCGGACGAAATTGCCAAAAGGGGCGCATCATTGAGCGACTCGATGATATGCCACTTCGTTGGCATTCCTCTATCCTACTTACTGCAAGCGATTGATCCAGCAGGAATCATACAATCTTGCTCAAGAAAGGTGGGAACAAGAGCATACCTGTCAAATCTCCAGGTCTACAGGCTTGGTAAATGTCATACAAGACGATTAATAACAGTGCTAACAGGGCACTGGTGCTTCGAGACTCATGCCAGAAGGATGGGCCTAAGTTACAATGACTACTGCAGAAGTTGTAACGATGAGGAGGAGGAAGAAACAGTTCTTCATCTTCTATGTCAATGCCCCGCCCTTAATAGCGTTAGGGCGAGTACTTTGGGCTTCAACACTCTGCCAGACCTTGACAGTCTGGCGAACATGAGGCTAATCAGCCTATCCTCATTTTTACAACAATCAGGATGGTTTGATTCGGCGACAGGACAATCACAGGAAATGGAATAATCAATCGACTGTGCCCTGTCCGCTGCAGGGTATCACAAAGGGACCGAATTAACGGACCCAAGTGCGTCTCGTCTTGGACGTGACGGCCCTCGAAACCTAACCTAACCTAATTAGCTTACTATGCACTTTTACATAAAAGTTTAAGTTTTCTGTCAATTTGTCACTCAGAAAATAGCTTTCGAACAAAACGATTGAAGGTTGTTTACGTAATAGAGAGTATCACTTTCGAAAGGAATTTTAATTGTTCGTAATGCGAAGGTTATTATTAGTTATCGATAAAGTATAAGCAACTTCCGCTCATTCGTAACAAATAGTATGAAAATAGTAATACACAGTACAAATCACGAAGGGTAGTCCCCTTTTGGTTTTCATACATACTACATATTTTTATTTTGTAAAAATCGTTTTGGCATCACCACATACATTCCACATAATTATTGTCTGCAACAATATGGGACGTATAAAGAAAAGAACAACAAAATATTACATACAAAACTTGCAGTAATTAATGATCGGTTGGATAAATATATTTTCATACATGCAACTGAAAATTAAAAACAAAAGTTACTAAAAAAAATTTCTAAAGTATTTTTATTAAAAGTTACATACATATATGTATTCTCAATTATCAACAACAAATATGTGATAATTTTTGTTGAAGTAATTAAATGCTTAAAGTGCAGGAATGTAAAAATTATAATCGAAAATACTTGCAACGCAAATTGATTAAAAAAATGAAATCAAAGATAAACACAGACTTAATGATTTCAATAGAAATTTAAGCGAGTATATGTGTATTTTAGATGATGTAGCTAATAGAACTGATTGTGTAATATGGAAAATTTAAGTTAATGAAAGTTTAATCGCTAGCTTACTTAAACTAAATGGAAATTTAAATGTAGCTTAAACTCAACAGCAAAAAATCACTGAATATTTTGCTTAATTTAACCAACGATAATGATGGGAAAGCACTACTATTAATGAAAAAAATAGCTGCTTTTACAGCGGGGGCTATAGAGCAAAATCATAGGGTCTCCATTGGTAACTTAAACATCCACTTACACACTTGGCACAAGTTCAGTACTCAGCAGAGACTTTTGACTTTTACGTTTTGCATATTTAATAACTTCCAAATATTGAAAATTATAACTTGTTATTTGTATGTCAATGTAGAAAGTATAAGGTGTTTTTGTAGAGGTATAAAACTTTGAAATGGAATAAAACAACGATGAATTTTTAAAATTGACGTGAAATTTACTTTATTCGAAAGATAATCTTCTGACATTATAATTTTTGTGGCAATAAGGAAAAGGTGCTTAAGTCATATTTTATAGTTATCTAGAAAATAGAGAGATTTTAAATGTTTAAGTGGTTTAATTCAAATGTAATCGCCCTGTACTAAAAGTTGATCATTCGTTTTTCGATCCTTTTGATTTTTTAACACATGTTTCTGTCCACTATAACATATACATACATATATTCAATTTGAAATTTAATATGTTATAAGACAAAATAAGATGTTGTCCCATATGGAATTATTTAGAAAGAGAAAAGCAGCACATAATTGTGCCAGAACTTCGTTAAAATTGTTCAATATAAATAAAACTTTACCCAGAGATACTTTTCAATATTGAGAATACGACTTAAGCACTTTTGCCTTTTTGCCACAGATTTAAATATGAATTCTGGCATATGACATCCACGGCTGGCTCGGGCGTCATCTAATCTGGAGATCCAATTTTCGATGAGTTTTTCCAACATTTGTGGCCGTAGATTATGAATAACGCGGCGAATGTTGTCCCCAAGTGGTCAATCGTTTTGTGCTTATCGGCGTACACTAGCGTACACCATAGAAAATGGTCTAGCGGCATTAAATCGCACGATCTTGGAGACCAATTCACGGGTCCGAAACGTGAAACTATGTGATTACTAAACGTTTCCATCAACAAATCAATTGTAGCGCAGTCTGTGTGACGTCTTGTTAAAACCACAGCTCCTGCACGTCATGGCTATTCAATTGATAAACGAAAAAAATCAGTTATGGCTCTGTAGCGGTCACCATTAACTGTAACGTTCTGACCAGCATTGTCTTCAAAGAAGTAGGAACACATGATACCACCAGCCCATAAATCACACGAAACTGTCAGTTAAACTGGATGTAACGGTGTCTCAACATACACTCCAAATACGGCACTTTTGTTTATTATCCATTCAAATAAAAGTGACCTTCATCGCTAAACAAAATTCACTTGTCAAAATTGGGATCAACGGCAATTTTGTTTTGGGCCCATTCATCCAAGCTATGCTTTGCTAGATGATCGTGTGGCTTCACATCTTGCCCGACTTGGATTTTAAAATGACTTCTTCTGTACGAACTGTTCGACGTCTCCCTGGATGCATATTATAATTTAAAGCAAACGTGGTGCGAAAACGTTCAATAGTTAATCGAATTAATTGCTCTGATGGACGATTATGTTGTCCATAAAATGGAAAAAATCATTATGTTTCTGGAAGCAGTAACAAAATTTCATGCTTTCGAGATGCTCTGTTTTGAAGCGCTTCCGAGGCTGCACAAAAAGAAGGCAGAAAGATCGCTCAAATTTTTTTTGCACTTTGAAGTTGGTCGGCATAATTGAAGGCATAATTCAGATAATTCAAACATGATTTTAACGCATTTTGGATGATTAGAAAAAGGTGCTGTTTTATGTAAAAAAACAAGAGCTTCAAAGTGGGACATCGCGAACAAAACTCATGCATGTTCAAAGCGTGTTTCGAAGCAAGAGACACAAACACAACAAGCACCCATCCCTTAAAAACCTGCTTCGGCCGAAGCAGTAGTTTTTGCTGGGTTTCAAAATAAATTCGCACAATTTGGATGCGTCCTTCAGGCGTCAGTCTATTCATGTTGAATTGCCAAACCAAACTAAACATAAATCACTTGACAGCTAACAAAATGGCCGCAAATAAAAAGCACCTTTTACTTTACTTTTACTACTTTACACGGGATGATTAATTGTTTTACTTGCCTCCAATGAAATCTTCATTTCAGTGCAGAATATGTTTAATAGCATGTTTTCCCATTACAATTCCATCAACATACTCCACGGGATGATTAATTGTGTTAATTACGACATTAATTAAAACTATCTTAAAATTTTTTTTAATTGTATCAATTGATAATTTTTTAGGAATAACTTTTTCAGTGTACCATACAACTATGTACTTATATTATTCATTACTAACAAGTACTTTTTGAAAATTATTTTTTTCTAAACAACTAAACTTTTTAATGTACCCTTTAGTGGTTATCAGACCAATATGAACAATAAAAAAAATTAAAATGTTAATGGTGAACCATAATAAATGAACCTACATTTTGCATGCAATATGAAAACAATGAAAACACATCGCATTCGCTTGCAAAACAATTGAAGCGTAACAATTCAAAAAGAGAACCAAGCTGTAAATGACAGGTCATAATTTGGTTCGCGGACTAAAAAAAATGTTTTTAACTAAAAAGCATTGCCTTTGTCAGCTAATAATTAAATAAAAAAACAGAAGAAAAATGTATGTTAATATCTGAGTCATGAAAACAGTCTTCGAATACTCTGAGATATCAGCCATGCTTCTAGATTGTAGGTGGATAATTTTTTTCAGTGCAATTGTTGATTTGCCTTGATTTTTATCTAGTGACTCTGAATTGAAGTCATTCATTACACGTACATATGTATGTACATACGAGTATGAACAAGTAAAGGCCGAAAGAGTACACATAGAAATGCACTGGTCTACGAACAATCGATTCGAGCTTAGAAAACTAATTTCGAATATATAATATTTATCTAAAAGATAATTGTCGTATTCATTAATTTTGGAAATAGAGCGATGTCAAATCAACTGGACTTACAAAGCATATAAAATATAAAATATTTCATTTTTATTTTATGTTATTATTACGAATAAACGTAATTATTATTTGAACTGTAACAATGTATAAATGAGAAATTATTATTATTAGGCTTAAGATCAGTTTTATTGAATTAATGAAAATTCAAAATTACTATGAGTTTTTTATTTTTGAAAAACATTAGCATGTGCAATCAGATTAGCAGAACGTATCAGTATACCGATTTCAAGGCCGCTACACCTCTCATCAGCGTTCAATTGTCCATCTTTACAATTTTCGTAAAGTGGATACTAATTGGGAAGAATATCAACTATTTAGCCAAGTTTTCAACAGAAATATAATACGAGAATTAATTTAATTCATTTTTATTATATTTTTACATATCGAAACAATTTTGGTTATTACGAAATTCCCCGTGCCCAAGCTGAATTAATATTTTATGTTATTATTACGAATAAACGTAATTATTATTTGAATCGGTATACTGATACGTTCTGCTAATCTGATTGCACATGCTAATGTTTTTCAAAAATAAAAAAACTCATAGTCATTTTGAATTTTCATTAATTCAATAAAGCTGATCTTTAGCCTAATAATAATAATTTCTCATTTATATTTAATTTTTTTCATGTGATAATTCAAGGGTAATTGTCTTTTCCAGACATTACCTTTTGTCAATTCCCCATAAAACTTATAAGTACTCGTATGTATGTTACTGCTCAATCTCTGAAAAGCGGATGTACATATAATTGAGAAAAAAGAAGTAGGTAATCAACGATAGTCTGGTAGAAAGTGAAAGGGCACCTAAGGTCTCCGCTGAAGGCCAAAATCGATAGAAAGTTATTCCCTAGGGGTTCTCTTTCGAGGTATGACCAGTACCACGGGAGACAGTATGATCCACGGGAGAGTGTACCGGGGATAGGGAGTGTTGATCCTATATTGGAGATGCATATCTGTTCTCTTGGGGATGGATATGCTATTGGCATAATCATTCTCCTTGAGAACGAATATGCTGGCAGCCATCGCGCTACCCTCGTTGGTGGCATGATTCTTATATTTGCACTTTCGCATGACTGTGAGAAAATATTGACTTACAAACTTACAAAAAGATCACGAAAAATATGCGTAGCAAAGAAATTTAATTGTTAACATTAAATTCGAATAAAATCGTTTAAAAAAGACTCGTAGACAATCATACGCCATGTCCGCTCCCACTCACGCTATTTGCTTTTTGTTTCTTAAGGTCATGCGTGCTCACGACTGCTGTGCTCATCTCTTCATAGAGTCAAATGTAGATTCTTCTATTATTATACTATGTTATAATGAAAGACTTGTTGCTTGTAGTTTTTTTTTTGTTTTGATGGGTGAAATCAGAATTCCAACATGAAATCATCGCAGTAAGTTTTGTACACGTTCTTAAAATCTAATTTTTTTTTTGTTGCTTGATTACAAAAATACATTTATTTATAAAAATAAAAGTTTAATGAACCCATAAACAACAAGAAAAATTGTTACAAATGCAATCAAATGTTTTATGTGCATTAAGCATATCCCTTCTTTTTCTTTCTTCTAATTGATAATTGTGTGATATTTTTGTAGAGATTTATGTACACAACAGTGTTCCAATTTATATGTATGTTCTTGGGGTATTTATCCCACAGTGACAGTGCAGTTAATATTGTTGGCAAATGGTTTTTAAAATATTGGATTTGTAAGTCAAAACGTAAATATAAATTTTTTTTTAACGAGTCACTTCATCCAGCGATCTATAAACTTTTTTAAGACGTCCGCCAACCAGGATTTGTTAAGTTCATGCAATTGGGCTTCTATTGCAGATGTGACGTCCTAGTTCTTATTCCTTTAACTAAAAAATAGAAAACAGTCGCTCACAGCCAAATCTGGTGAATGATTAATTTATTTTGTGTTCATAATGAGCTGATTCTCTACACAGAAAATATAAAAATCACAATCGTACTTAAATCAATCCCAAACGGTATCAAAAATACGGTAAGTATTAATTCAATCAAAAACCAAAAAATACTTCAAAACAGCTTCCGGATTGATTAAAGTCGAATATTGTGAAATAATAAAGTGTATTTTCGGAAATTTTGGCCGATTATTCAACATATACTTGGGTAATTTGACAAAATGGATAATGACCCGAATAAATGGAAGTCGTTCATTTTCTGATTTGGGTCATTCTTCGGAAAATTTTGTGCGTTTTGCACTTTTTTGGATGATTAGTCGTGCTTTCGACCAAAAATAACTTTTTAGAATATGGTATTTTGAGATAACTACGTCGTGTACTAATGATTTAGTAAAAATGTAGTTTTTCAAAAAGAGTATATACTTTATTTTCTTACTTTTTGTTCGGGACCATTGACAAATGGACCCAAAGTAGTAAAAATCATCCCAAATAGAAAAATATTTGGGGCCATCTTTAATTTTTAGATTGAGACCATTTTACACATTGGAACCTTTTTTCATGGAGCCTGTCGGAAAGATATTTCTTTCAATTTCTTAAAACAAAAAAAAAATATTTTTTATTTATATTATTGCGAATAAACGTAATTATTATTCGAACTTGATATACCTATGAGAAGTTAAATTATTTAGGCTCAAGTTCAGTTTTATTGAATTACCGAAAATTCAAAATTACTAAGAGTTTTTTTATGTTGAAAAGTATTATTATTATATCCAATCAGTTTTTAGCAGAACGTATCAGTACCGATTTCAAAGCCGCTACACCTCTCATCAGCGTTCAATTGTCCATCTTTACAATTTTCGTAAAGTGGATACTAATGGGGAAGAATATCAACTATTTAACCAGTTTTCAACAGAAATAGAATACGAGACTTAATTTTTAATTCATATTTTATTCTACATATTGAAGCAATTCTGGTTAGTACGAAGTTCCCTCATCACTGGTTGAAAATTACTAACAATCAACACAAACACATAGTCCGTTATAATCAAAGTATTCTACTTTGTAATATAACGTTTTTATTGTTTTTACTCTATATATTTAGGGAAATTCACATTTTACTGTGACCCTTGTTATTAGGGAATTTATAGCTCGTGCCCATACAGAGCCAAAACTACCTAATAGAATCAAGAAGATTTTTCCTAGGAAACGCTTTTAGGCTAAGGGGTATTCCAGCAGAAAGAAGCGAAGATTTTTTCGAAGAGATTCCTTATTGTTTTTATGTGGTAAATCTTGTTAATTTTTTCATTAAGGAAACCACATAAAAGCAAGAAGAAAACTTGTTATTCACAATTTTTTTTACCCAATTTCCGTTATTTTTGGCACCAAAAAAACAATCCATAGAGAAAAACTTTTTGATTCTATTAGGTTTTCATATGAATTGTAAATAAAAGGGGTTTCTTCTTGATTTCATTAGCTTGCTTGTTATTTCATACATATAAATCAACAATTTTTTCATAATTTTTTTGTAAACTGGCTGCTAACATGTATACTATAGTAAGGTGTAGTAGTGAGGTGGTTAGAGTGCCAATCTACTAAACCGAAGTTCCTTGGTTCAACTCCCTGAATACGTAAGTTTTATAAAAATGTTTTCATACATGTTGTAAATAAGCATTCCGGACGTACCATGACATTCTGATGACATCAAATTTGTATTTCCTAACATCACAACAGAGAAAACAGTGCCTAATATAAATACCCTTATTAAAATAATAACACTTCCTTCTTGAAAAAAAAACGTACAGATATCTTATTAATTTTGTTCTATTTTATTAGGTATTTATTAGGCACAATTTTCTCTGTGCAAGCTGAATTAACAAAAAAAAAAATAAATCAATCTTTTTATGCGAAAGCCAATATCGTTAATTAGACCAGTCAGTGTTTTGTGCGTTTTAGAGTTTTCACTTTAAATTATTTTGAAAAAAAATTAAGCAAAATAATTTTTTAATGTGTAATTTTACTAAAATAAAATTATTTAAAGACCACTTTTTCTACAAGTGATTTCAAATCACGCAAAAGGAGTTCTGCGTACAAAAAATATTAAAATCACGCGAACAACACATATTTTTTTGCCGTTCAAAAATATTTTTTTTCTTGAATCGAAGAATATTTTTAGTAATTTGTAGACTTGATATTTGTTGATGGAAAGAAAAAAAAAATTAAATATTACTGATTTTAAAATCGCCGTGATTGTCATAATAGTCGAAGTTGTGTTTGGTTGGAATTACATATATTTCGTTGTTTCTTATTTTTTTTTTATATATTTTATTAAAAAATTATTTTGTGTATGTGTTTTTTTGCATATTTGTGTGGATAGCTATTTGTTATTGACAAGAACTTTTTTTGATGAACAATATATTACAGAGAATATATTTTCATTTTGTGTGCTAAATATATAAAGTATATAACAAAATAAAGTCAGCTGTTGTCTCGTGTTTTCGAAAAATTAAAAGCACACTGAAAACACTAAAATAACGTGATTTCCAGAAGAGCATCAAATCGTCTGCGTGATTTCAAAATCGTTGGTGATTTCAAATCAGCTTTTCAAAACAGAACTGCAAATTTAATTTAGTGTTATTTATTATTTGCTTAAACTAATAAATACTCATTCATTCATCTATAAAATGATTGATTATTTCAATAAAATAAAAAATCGAATTCGTTTAATGCAACAAAAATGAGAGGCTTGGTCGGCCTTTACCAACCTAAAATATTAATGATCGTAGGCTTGCTTTTGCCATAACTTTGACAACATTTTTCTGAAATGAAGTGAAATATGTGTGTATTTCATTTTCACAAGTGTTTTTGTCTGTGATACATACATACATATTTAATTTTGAAGGCAATTGAATTTTGTAGATACTCATCTTTAAGTCTATACAAGTGAGACAAACACATGACCACAGACACTAAGATTTTTATTTTAATTGCGTTATAAACACAATTGCAAATTGTTTTGTGTAATTTTCGTAATAAATATTTTATAATTTATAATAGAGATGGACGCCGCGCTTATGTGATTGAAATGGATCTCCCGTGATCATGTTTCATCGCACATGATTGTGAACAGTTTTTTTCCGTAATCACGCAATGTTAAAAATAATTATCTACGTGCAAATTTTCAAATGAGTTTTTCATGATATAAAATTTTTTCAGAGAACCTTGAAGTTTAGTTTGGTAAAATATTAGCGGTATTCAGTATTTGCTGCATTTTTTCCTTTGAACTTTCTTCGGCGTTCACACGATACAAGTCTTATTAGCTAAATGTATGAATGAATGTGTGTGTTCGAATATGAAAGCAAAACGTATCGACAGTATATGATGTTGTGTACTCATTTCTTTTCCCCTCGTCGCGCTCGTCTAAAAATTTGCATTCTTAAAATTAAGACTCGCACTTTGTGAACACAGATTTAATGAAAATAATGCGTAGAAGTAAAATGTGATGATAAACAAAAATTGGAAAACTAATAATGTCGTCGCCAAGATAACTTTTTGGGTGAATTTTAGTTTTCGTCATCATAATTAATTCTTTAGGATAAAGTGAGCTTAAGTGAGCATGAGCGAGAAAAGAAACAAGGACACGCAAGAGCGTGCAGTGAAATGCTAATTTAAAGCACGTTTTGAGATAAAATTATAGTTCAGTTATCTCAAAACCGATTTTTTTAAGTTCTTAATATGTGAGTTTTCCTGCAAAAAGATACATGTTAGCAACTCTGCTCAAGAGAAACAAGAAATATGTCTTTAAATTTTTGAAACTGTACTGATTTATCATCTTCATTTCTCTGCAATTCATGAATACACACGTACATAAGAAAAGAGAAAACCAAAAGGCGCTGCGCCCTGTTTTTGCCGAAGGCTGCTTTAAAACTAAAAAAACATGCTCTTAAAAGAGGATACAAAGAATTTCGTTCGTAAATTTCATAATCTTGATGTCTCATAGCACGAAGTATAATGTTGGCTCTTTATGGGAATCGGAGTCGATTACACAATTCTAGCCTGTTATTTCATGTATCAGAATATATAGAATATTGAACACCAAGATCCCTAAATAATTTGTGGACTTAAATTTATAATAATACATCGTCATCAGTGATGCCAACTCTTGCAACATCAAAAGCACTGTGAGCCCATGGAAATAGGGTAAAAAAGGTTAAAAATGAAACAAATTTCGGGTACAAAAGCACTAACCTAATTTTGTTTTGGGTCTGGTGAATCAAAGGACAGATCTATTGCTTTTTCATGGCTTTTTGTGTGACTTTGTCGGAGTAAATCGCTTTATCGTGCATTTATTTCACAATTACAAAAAATAAAATATGTTTTTAGTTCATCTTTTGTTTATCTAAGCAACCTTTTAAAAGCTGGATAATTTTCCCAAGCTTTTCTATATATTTGTTTTTCGATCTAAAGATAAGCCGTTGTTAACATCAATGAAGAACTTACTTTTAATAACTGTTCAGCTTGATAATAACCAAGGCACTTTCTTGCTTAAATTTACACAAGAAACAAATCAAAGGATATGTACTAATATTAAAAGTAAGATCACTGCTAAACCAATAAATCATAAAAATTTCTGCACGAATTTAAAAAAAAAAGACGCTTGAGAAATTCCAGAATTCAAACTCTTAACAGTTTGCGAGTACTAATCAAAATATAGATGCAAATAATACGCAGTTGTTCAATAAAGTATTAGGTGTGTTTAAAGAGTAGTAGGAAAAATGGTTTAGAGCAGTGTCGGGCGATTTTTGAAATGTAAGCACGCGTGCTTAGCAAGAAAATTCTGTTTGCGCGACGTCGACACACGTATACTATAAGCATCTTCGTGTAGCTTATGAGAATTAACGTTCGGTTGTTGCTTTGTTATCATTTCGTCAAAGTAAATCAAACCAGTCGCTGATCAGCACTTGTTTGAGTAAGACCTCGCTTTACAATTTTTTGTTTACACTCAAAGCAAAATGTTCAATGAAGAATGGGAAAATGATATTTTTTTTTATAATTTTGTTTTTATTCGAACTTTTTATTTTAAATATCGAATTTATTAAATTATCAAGCTTGAAGCCCTCAATTAATTAATTAATTTTACTTTTATTTATTATGTTTTCTCGATATTTCTTCACTTATTAAATATTATATTTTATTTCATTCGTTGTGTAACTAGTTTATTATTAAATGAATATTGTTTTCGTTATTATTATATTAACATAAAAAGTATTATTGAAAAAAAATTCAAATCAAATAAAAATACTAAAAGCCAAGAAATGTATTTTACTTTTGGCAACAGAAAAATTTTTCGAGTGTATAATTATTGACGGTCGTTCGTTTTTTGCTGCTTCCCATACCAAAACATATGAGAGAGTATGTGTGCGCCCGACACTGGTTTAGAGCCAAAAATGTTGATTATTTAAATCGCACCTAAAAGCACTGTGAGAAATTGTTAAAAGCACTATAAATATGTATAAAAATTAATAAAATTTCGGGTATTGCTTAAGTAAAAAAGCAACAAAAAATACCCGAAAAGCACCAAAATGGCAACGCTGATCGTCATCGCTTTTTCTATATATGAGCTAAATCTCATAAATAGTTTAAAATATCTTTTACACGTTCACTTCGTTCACGCTACATGTTAATGAAGGCATAAACTGTCTGTATACCATATTTATGGAATAAACAAAAATTACCAAAAGCAAAAAGTACAAGGGGGCGCAAAAGTAATCCTCCTATCAGAAAATGCTATAAATTTTGCGATTGGCCCCTAATGTCAGTTCTGTTTTGATATTTGTGTAGAAAACACATGCGAAATACACGTTAATAAACAATGTTACGCTACACTGCTCCAGAACGTGGAATATTGGTGACTATTTATTTTTTTATCAAAAATAATCATAAATAAGCAAAATTTACTCTTCTGGGGCACTGAAAATCCGCGTGTAACCCACGAAGAACCATTACACCCGCTCAAAGTCACTGTATGGTGTGCTGTTTTCGCTGGAGGAGTCATCGGACCTTTTTTCTTCGAAGACGTCGCGGGCCAAACGGTTACTGTGAATGGTGAGCGCTACAGAGCAATGATCAACCAGTTCTTTTTGCCGCAACTTGATGAAATGGGATTGGAAAACATGTGGTTCCAACAGGACGGTGCAACGGCACACACTGCACGTGCCACAACCGATATGCTGAAGGATGCATTTCCCGGGCGCCTAATCTCCCGTTTTGGCGATTTGCACTGGCCAGCAAGATCGCCTGATTTGACCGCTGCAGACTTCTTTTTGTGGGGCTTTTTGAAGTCGCGGGTTTATGTCAACAAGCCTCAGACTCTTGCAGCTCTTAAAGACAATATCCGTCAAGAATGTGAGGACCTATCACCGGAAGTTTTGGGCAAAATGATGGAAAATGCCATAAAAAGAGCTCAAATGAAAATCAACTGTGACGGCGGCCATTTACATGACATCATATTCTCGACTTGATGTAAAAAAATTAAAAGACCAAATAAAAATAATCCACAAGAAGAATCAAATTTTTTAATTTTTTTTTAAATTACAGCCAAAAAACATCGGAAGGTTATTTTTGCGCCACCTTGTACAAACTTTGTACGACAATATTATTACAAAATTCTAAAAAGTATCAAAAGTACAAATTTGTCCTATTTTTACCCCCATAAAAAATACCCTATATTTTAATTTGTGTCATATGCTATTCGTCTACCAAATTTCACCGAAATCCATTGAGCCGTTTTCGAGTTATAGTGGAACAAACATCTACACCTACAAACTTTCACGTTTATAATATTTGCGGAATATTCACAAAACTCGATAATTCGATGTGAGCTTTAAGTGTGCGTTGCAAAATTATGCTGCAAAATTTAAAAAATGTAAAACTATGCTCTAAAAAATAAGTTTAAAATTACGGAAAAAATCCATTATAATCATGAATAAAAATATTTCTAAATCTGGAAGAAATTGCTGGAAAATTCACAAACTGCTCATTTTCATTTATTTTTGGTAAAGTAGAGAAAACAATGAAAAATAAAACAGTCAAAATAAATATATTGGATAGACAGCAAAATATATCGCCACAAATATGCATTAACAAATCGATCCTTAATATTTATATTCAAATGAATTAAAAACTATTACAAGCTCTAAATACAATTGAAATAATATTGAAAATGTAAGCAGAAAAAACAAATATGCAAACGACAAATATGTAGGCGGAAATTATAAATTATATGTAGCCCGAAATATGTAAAATATGCAAAAATATGTACTAAAAAAATTAATGCCGAAATTTTAAGAAAGTTCTGAAATGTATAAATATTTTATTTGATTCTAAATTCACCACAGAAGAAAAAATACATACCTATGTAATCTTATAAATTTGGTTTCCCTGGTGAGAAAAATATGTAACTGTTGTTGTTTCTTACCTTTCATTCCATTACCTCTTTTATCTATACTTGTGCTTGCTTAAAGATCCTGCCAATGATATAGTCAGAAAACAAAACATAATTGATTACATGTTAATATTTCTTGTTCATACAATTTCAACATACTACGTTTCTCGCTTTAGCTCACCATCTAATATTTAACTTTCGTATCTTATAGATGACTAACAGGCAGACAGAGTAATAAAAAGAGTAGGGATCTATTTCAAAATTTATTGTACGGAACCACAATATTGTGGTGGCTGCAAAAAAATAAAATACGTAAATATATGTGTATTTCTGAAATAGTGTACAATTTAATTTAGTAATGGCTCGAACCAACCGATCTTCAGTTGCGTTGCCAGCAGTTAAGCCAAGATATGTATCGTGGGGCAAATTTCATTTTCACTTTCCATATTTAAATTTTTGTTTCGTTTTTCATTCATACAATTTAGCCCACCAAAATGTAAATACCATAGTACAATATAATATGAATATATGCATTACCCTTATTTAAAAGCATTAAAGCGGAAAGACTTTTTTAAAAAAGTTTAATTTTTAAAACTTTCTTGGTGATAATTAAAAATATTGCGAACTTTAAGAGGAAAACAAAATTATAAAAAGACAGCCTAATCTTACTTTCACTTCCGGTATTAATACTTATTTAAAAGATTAATAAATAATTGCAATTTAAAATTAACTTATCGCAAAAAGTTTAATAACATAAAAACAACGTTTTTTGATTATCTTAAATTTATTGAATTACGCAACGTTTTAGGTTATGTTTTGTTTCCATTACGGCATTATTCGTAATTTGGTCTGCCATTTATAATTTAAATCCCATTTGATATTAAGTTCTTTCAATGTGAAATTGTATTAATTGCTACTGAAAATTTAAGTAATTTTATTTAAAAAACGCTCAGAAATATGAAAAAATCTGATTTGTTTTAATACCTTTCAACAAAAAAGAATAGAAATGTGTTGCCATTAACATCAGTGCTGACATTTTGGCGTTAAAGTTTCAATACCAAGATATAAACTTTATTTTTTGATAAAAAATAGCTTAATTAAAAATTTAATTATACGAAATTAAGCCTGAATAATTAAAATTATTTTGGATTAAACATCATACTGTTTTGACTAAAAAAATTCATAATATAAAAGTCATTACTTCAAAACTTGCCTTAATAATTAACAAAGTCCTGGTTCAAGGCGAATTCATACAAGGTGGAATCGAAAGCAAAAGTGATTATATTCGACCAATTTTGCCGCTAGTATTTTTTATATCGCTGAAATGTCAAAAATAAATTTTTCAATACATTTTCTTTGAACATTGCATGAAGGTATTTTATAAGGCAAGTTGGGACGAAGCCACCTTGTATAAATTTGGTGTGGGTTACATCATAAGAAAGTCTGGGCAAAATACATGGTTTACGGTATTTAAGATACGAAAAAATCCACAATTTTTATTCAAAGCACAAAGTACATTAGAAAAAACTAATCAACAAAACAATTGTTTCCTCTCATAATTATCTGACTTTTTAATTTAGCATCAGATGGGTAATAAATAAAACCAACTGAAGAAAATAATAATTCTACAGGTCTTGATGAGCACAAACTAGTCATAAATTCTATGAATAATCTTTTTCACTGAGGACGCTGACAAATTCCAACTCCTATCTACGAAAACAACAAAATTATTATCTTCTCTAGGTGTTATTTTAAGTATCTAAAATACATATGTGACGCGCAAAATAGAAAGGGACCTAAGGGTAAAAACCGGGTTTGTTCAGGAGAGCCATTTTAAAAATTTAAATACGCGTTTGCCATCACCATCATAAAACGCGCATATCTCTGGGAGGGAACACTTTTGGGGCATGGGATCGGTCTCATTCGATGCTCAGATGTTGTCCACATCAAAAAAAAAAAAAAAGTGAAAATTGATTTTTTACCCTTAGGTCCCTTTCTCTATGCGCTGTCACATATGTATATGTATATATTTAGTTTACGTGAACTATTTTTCACAATTATATTTTTTAACTTCAAACATCATCATCAGAAAAGTCGGACCCATAACACTGCGTGACAAATTTAAATTTTTTCTATTTGGCAGAAACGCCACTATATAGACATTAATCTAGAGACGAAACATAGTCAAACTGCGTACTTGGTTTTTCATTTCCTCATCTTTTGTCCTTTTTAAAGGACCAAACATTTTTCAAGAATGCTTATTTTAAATATTAGTATCTAATATTTTTTAACAAACTTGGTACCAAATGAAAGGGAAGGCTCTATAGAATTTTATAAAAATATTTACTTGAGTTCCCCTGAATAAAAATATAAAAAACTGTCCTTTTAAAAATATATCCTTCCATATCCTTGAAAGTTTAAAAAAAAAAAAAAAAATTTAAATTGTATGTTGTTGCCTTAAACTAACTCTTTATAAGACTTCGAAATTTCATGATTTTATCTCTCTTAGTTCAAAAAACCCATCACAGTTTTTTCGCGATACAAAATTAATTTCTATGTATAAAATTAATTTATGAAAAACAACTTATGATATATAACATATAACTAACTATGCAGTTTTAATCAAAACGAAGTCATTCGCTTTTTCGCTTATGGAGTGTGTTAGAATCGCGACAAAGTGACCAGCAATATTCGAAGACTTAAATTCTGAATGGTTTGACGCATGTTACATTAAAAATAGATCAAAATGCAAACAACCACCAATAACCTCGTGTGTGTATTCAGCTTTAGCAAAAAAAATTATTTTTGTCATACGAATGAAATATTTTATTTCATCTTTAAAGAAATGATTTTGAAAATGACTTACTTGATTGTCTGAAATTGAGAAATATAAATTAGTTCTTATGTCAATTTTCTGGTGAGAGGTCTATGTCTAGCTGTAGTATTGTAATGGGTAGAGTGCCTAACCCCACGTCTTCACGACCCATCGACTTGAACATGACATGAAAATAAAACTTCGGCAGAGCGACTGTAATAATATGTCCATGTTCTAGTAGTTGGAGAATACATATATGTAAATGTTCATGTGCTGACTAACCATAATTTTTAGTTTGTCAAAGCGTTCTCTCAGGTCATGTTTTTTAATAGATAATTGTATTTAAAAGTGCTTGTTTATGGTTTTCGCTATTTTTTGTGCAGTATGTATTTGGTGCAAAACAATATATGATTGCAAATTAAGATGCCATATCGTAAGAAAAGGAACTGTCAAACAGAAAATTACATTTAATGGCCAACCTCATCGCAAACCGTATTGCTCAGACATATGTTCGAGCATGAACGAAACATGGCCACCGACAAGGAAATGATCTATTATACTATGATATGAAAACATCGTTAATAGCCACGGAAGATGGTTTCCCATTACGACATTTTTAATAAAAACTAAACTAGTTTTTAGTAAACATTTTCTAACAATTACGAAAACTTTTCTGTGAAAGACGAAATTTGTATTTTCTAACTCAAATTAAGTAAATTTGAGTTAATTTTTTTCTTGAGACTACATGACATTGAGAAAAACGCATTTAGGAAAACTATATTCATATCTATTTTTTTGTTAAAAAAATTAGTTTCGCTTTAATTTTGCCTACCTAATAATGATAACGTAATGCATTTAAGTAATTTAATTTCTCCGCAATATTCTGCAAACCTCTTAGGATTAATATTTATAAATGTTAAATGTGAGAGAATTAATTAAACAGCTTAAAATCCTAAAAAATGACTTAATGCAAAAACATTAATCATTTTTTTTTAATTTTAATGAAAGTTTTGTTGAACAGTTTTTTGTAGATTTACGAATAGCAAAAAAATCTCCAATTAATTCTAAGAGAATGTTATAAAACTAAGGTTCCTAACATTTTAGTCTGACAGATTGGCGACAATATTCTTTGCATCAAGGAAAATTATTTATGTTAATATTTATACAGGCTAAAGTTCGTAAATGTTAATAAGCAGACAAATATTAAGTTCCCAGCAAAATCTTACGTGACAAGAAAGTAGTTTAATCTTGTGTTTGAATGGCTACGAACTGGTTTGATTTAGGTGAAACATGCATGATTTTAGCACAGTCGTGACATTGGAGATCATGTGTTTATGCACCAATTTAAATAAAAAGCAATACTTCAGAACGTATGAACTAAACCAATGCAAAATCGATGATTTAGATACGATTTTTCATTGGAAAATAAATCAGCTCTAATACGTAATAAATATTTTTCATATGAAACAATTGCAGAAATGAATGGGTTTTTCAGGAGTTCGACAATGACAATTATAATGAAATCTATGAATACATTAAGAACGCTTTATAAAAACTACATTCTTAAGAAGTCATGAAAAATCACTTCGTTTAGAACCCATTAAATTTTTTTCTGCTGGGTAGATATTGTGAACATATTTCTAGCAACAAAGGAAAACTTAATATTTATACATCCCTTTTTTAGATTTTTCAACCGCACTGGCCGAATAGAACAAACGTTGTTTTCGGTAGAAGCCACTAAACCTCGTCAGTATTCATGTGCAAATGCTATTACTACTTGAAATGTGATTACATATACTATTTATACACATTTACAAGTACAAATAGAATACGCGACTTATCACTACTAATGGATTTTAGCTGGGGAATTTTTTTTTTTTTTATTCATTATTATATATGAAAATTATTTATGTTAATGAAGTTCACTGAATGAAAACTGAATATGACAATTTCGGTACAAATTTTCCGATCGCAGTAGTGAAGTTGCGCTGGCTTTAGAATAATGAACTTTTTATACGTATGTATGTATGTGTATGTCATATACATATAACTAGCTTTCCGATTTTCATGCAACTAAAATATGTTTTTGAGCCCTTAAAAATTCACAATTAAGAGTGCTACATTCAGCTGTGCCGAATCATACATATATACCCATTACCAAGATACATATATGTGTATGAATTTTTTTTATATATGTATGTATATTATGAGGACGCCTAAAAAATAATTCGCATAATTTCGGCGAATGATTACATATTAATGTTAGTTGTCTTCTTAGAAAACACTTTCGTTTAATCGCTTATTATGAGGACTCATGACAGCCGGAAATTTAGGGCGGCCGTTGTTTGGGATGGCCGAACAAAAAAATGCAAAACATTAATGGTGCAATTAGTTATTTTTATTTTATTTTTCACAACACAAAATCAATTACATATTCATAAAATATTTTCAATTAAATTACATATTTACCACGCTTTCAAAATAGTTTCCTAATTGAATCAGTTACTTATGTGAACAAAACTTAAATTAAAAACCAATATTAAAAATTTATTTATGCATATTAGAGTTTTAATAATGGATTGTGTTCAACGCAATAATTTAAATCATATTTTCTCTTTTTAGGTTGAATTGGGTGCTAATTGGATACATGGCGTATTGGGTAATCCAATTTTCGAAATTGCTGTGCAACATGGTCTAGTCAGTGTGGTAAATGTACCGAAACCACACAAAGTTGTGGCCACTACAGAAGATGGTGTACAAGTTCCTTTCAATGTACTGCAGGAAATCTACGAGGCGTATGTGTGTTTTCTACGTCGTTGTGATGAGTATTTCGTCTGTCAATACAGCCCACCGCCCGACATAAACAGTGTGGGTGAACACATTAACTATGAAATACAAATCTATCTAAGTTCAGTCGAGGATCCCAAAGAAAGACGTTTAAAACAATTGATTTTCAATTGTCTTTTAAAACGTGAAACTTGCATAACGGGCTGCACCGATATGAATGAAGTAGATCTCTTAGAATTAGGTGAGGAGAGATTAACACATGAATGTAGAAAATTTTAATTAATTTCTTATTTTCCTTTTTTAAAATTTTAGGTAGTTATACGGAATTACAAGGTGGCAATATAGTGCTGCCGGCTGGTTATAGTTCTATTTTAAGACCACTGACTGCGGAAATACCTAAAGGTGCTATAATAACAAAATGTCCGGTAAAGAAAATTCACTGGAAGCGAAAAAAGACCTTGACTGGATTAGACACCGTAGACGAATCTTCCGAGTATGAAAATGATTCCGATGATTCGGAAAAAACTGTTACAGAATTTCCTACAGCGGGTCTAGCGTCTGGTAAAGAGGGTTCACCATCGTCTTCCAGTACTTCTCGTGGTGCATCTGTGGAAGCGGATGCTAACAACGACTATCCTGTACGGGTTACATGTGAAGATGGTCGTGTATTTTATGGCGAACATGTGATATGCACCATACCGTTAGGGGTCTTAAAACAGTGTCATAAAAATCTATTCGATCCCGAATTACCGCACTACAAACAGGAATCAATTGACCATTTGATGTTTGGTACTGTAGATAAAATATTTCTTGAATATGAGCGCCCTTTTTTGAGTGCAGACATTTCGGAAATAATGTTGCTGTGGGATGATGACAAATACGATTCGCTTGCTTCGGACGAAGAACGCAGCCGATCTGAATATTTAAGTAAAAATTGGTTTAAGAAAATTTATTCGTTTGCCAAAATATCCGATGTACTGCTATTGGGATGGGTATCGGGACGTGAAGCTGAATATATGGAAACTCTGTCATCGGAAGTAGTTGCTGAAAAGTGTACGGAAATATTAAGAAGTTTTTTGCAAGACCCGTACGTACCGAAACCAAAGAAATGTGTGTGGTAAGATGTGCAAATTATAAAACGTTTACATACATATGTATCTATGCTTGTGTATATTTTTATAACTACACAGAGAAAAACTTTGTTGCCAACCGAATTGTGGCGGTTGACCTAATCAATTTAAGAATTGTCAAAACCGCATGTTGTTTACAATTGTGGTATTATGCTTATGATAATGGAATGTTTGTTGAATCCATATCATATTGGTAGCGGTAACCGATATTCTTTTGACATAACGGATTTCCAACCAATCTTTTTTCTGGGTGTACATACTAGACCGCTGCATAAATAGATTTGTAGCTAAGAAGTTCACGTGTACTTCCAAAGCATGAACACTTACCCGAAATGAATTACAGAAACAATATTTATATTTTTGAGAGAACACCAAAAACTTGTTGTCACTTCATGTTGTTACTCGACTTAGCGTGTGTAAGTTCACTGCTTGTGAGTTTTGCTATCACACTCGCAACATGTATGAACTAAACGTGTTGAGAATAATGCGACAGCCAAACTTCACTCACTTGGTACTTGCAGTACTACGCTACGTGAAGTTTGGCGAATAAAAAAAAAAATCTTTCTGTTGAGTGTAGTAAAAAAATGGAATTAGGTGAGGCAAGTTTATACATAGTATTCAGCCCTATCGTGAATAATTTTCCACATGAAATTTTTTCATTTTTCACGTATTTACAATCGTGAACAACTCGCATGAAAAACTTTTATTCAGTCCAGACTAATAACGTGAAAAAATGTTCACTTCAAAAAAATTCCCCTTATCGTGAACAATTTTTTCCCACGAGTTTTTTCACTTTTCCCTTCAACTTATTCACTTTATTTTTGATGGGGAAGAGAACAGAACATGTATGTATTTCTTCTTATGTATGAATCGAATATTAAAGCTTAAAAAGTTTATTTTAATGAAAAGATCTGATAATAAGGCACAAACTGGCGAATTGAGAAAACTCTTCGCTTAATGGCAATCATGATAACTGGTGCCCTTAGAACTACGCCCACAAAGGCTCTCTTTGCTGTGCTGGGCTGGCTTCCGGCTGACTTATTGGCTAGAAAGCTAGCACTACGCACTGCGGTACGACTTAGTACTATTGACGCATGGAATCATCGAACATGGGGTCATGCCAGCATTGTAGAGACGATCGGAACTATCCCTGATCTCATCGACCATTGCATTCCAAAACCTTCCTTTAGTAGAGTATTTAATTACTCTTTATCGGAGGACTTCCCCCCTACACCGCACGGGGCCCTACGAGTGTTCACGGATGGTTCTAAACGGGGCTCCAGGGTTGGAGGGGGTGTATACATTGAAGAATTCGGGATCAAGATTTCCTTCAGACTCCCGGACGAATGTAGTATCTTACAAGCTGAAATATCCGCCATCAAAAAGGCTACACATTGGCTGCGGTACTATCGAATAAAAAACAGAGTTATTCAAATAATAACCGACAGCAAACCTGCAATAATTGCACTCTCGGGTGTGTACACAACATCCCTTTTTACCCTGGAATGCAGGAATTCACTTAACACATTGGCTAATTATTCTAATGTTACCCTTATATGGATACGGGGACACGGGGAAAATATAGGCAATTTCATCGCTGACAATCTGGCCAGGAGAGGCACAGAGCTAGAGGCTGCTGATATTGACAATTTCTGCGGCCTTCCGCTCCTGGCCTGCTGGAAGCGAATTGATAAAACACTTTTGCAGTTGGCACAAACCAGATGGTTTAATGAGCCAACCTGCACCACAGCGAGGACACTATGGCCTTGCATAGACGTCAACAGAACCAAAAATCTGCTGAACTTTCCCAAAAAACAATTGCGCAATCTTGTGGCCACGATCACGGGACACTGCGCCTTCGAAACCCATGCCAGACGCATGGGTTTACCATACAACGAATACTGCTTCAGCTGCAACGACGAGGAGGAAGATGAACGCATAACACACCTTCTATGCCGCTGCCCAGCTATGGAGGATTACCGCCTTCGCTTTCTAGGCAACAGATCCTTCAGTACCCTCTCCGAGCTTTCAGTTACGGAACTTGGCTGTCTCAGCTCATTTATCAGGAGCAGTGGATGGTTCACCCAATAGTGGGCTGACATCCTGCCTGTTACACTGCAAAATTCACCCTTTGCCTCAACTTTTCCCACCTGTTCTTCTCTTGCTCTTCTCTGTCCCTCTCTTTGCCTATTCTTCTTCTGACTCTTCTAATCTCCCTTTACTACTCCCTCTATTACTCTCCTTCATTACAGGTAGCACAATGGGACCACGTAAGGACCCAAGTGAGCTGGAATCTAATCTTCCCTTTACCAGCAACCTGCTAACCTAACCTAACCTAAGGCACAAACTGATGTATTCCTCAACAAAAAAAAAAAACAGGCCGATTGCCTGCAGATTTGTGAAGCTTTAATTTGTTGGCATTTTTTCGTTTTGTTGGCTTTCCAAAAAGTAGCCGAATTAGTTTACCACATAAAAGTTAGAATGCAATAAACACACGGAGCAACCAAAATAAAGCTCCAACACTGAATATTTAGATTTGGTTTTTGAAGTTTTCTTTAAAATAAATATGTATGTCCGTGTATATTTTTGAACAAAAAGTTCTATGATTTCTTACTTTTTTAATCTTCTTCCCTTTTTTACATTCACTGACTACTAATAGCAGGAATAATTTTTCACGGGAGATACACGATACCATTTTTCTCTTCGAGTGAAATTAAAATTTCACTTGCTATTCACGATGGAGGTGATTATTTATTTAGATTTTTGTTACTTAGTTACTTATTAAAATTATTAAAATTGTTACAAGTAAAAGTTTATTTGCATTGATAAACATTAGAGTAAACTTTAAAGTAACATTTATAATTAATCTTCATAGTATTTGTATACATATGTATGTTTGAAGGTTACATTTTTAATAGGGTATCTTTTCCTTTTCAAAAAATGTTAATTGAATTTATGAAAAAATGCATACATATGTATGAATAACTTTTTCATTATTTATTTTGAAGACGACAAACGCCGGTGTTAATACACATTAGCCAATTAGCCAATGTGGATGTAAAGGCTAAAATTTTAAAATTTTAATTTTCTGCATTGCACGCAAAATACTGTAAGTACCACATGAAGTGAACATAGTTTTTACGGTAATTCTTTTTTGTTGCCTACATACCAAACTGATGTTCATATTTTTCGGTACTCATTTAATCTGCGGTTGCTACTGGCTAGTATTTGTCAAACAAACAATCTCTTCTCTTCTCTGCTTGTGCTCTGGGCGACAGAGCAAATATCTACTGTATCCGACAGCGAGTTTCACATATGAAGAAAAAAGTTACTCGTTGCAGCCCTTTAGTACATACATATATACTTCATGTTGAATACATCAATTTAACAAAGTTTTTTTTTTCTTCACTATTGTTTTTTTAATATTTTCTTTAACCTTTTTATACAAAGGAATTCAGTGGTGCGGTTCAGTAACTTTTATTACGATAATCGTATTGTTAAAATTAATATAACGAAAATTTATCGAATTCAGTATTCAAAACACTTTTAACGATATTCGCTATCGGTAAGGTAACGACGATAATTTGTCGGTTGTTATTAAATAGATAAAACTCAGCTGTTCAATAGTAGCACGTTGGTTATGGTTACGGTGATCATATTTTTCGAGAAAAAAAAAGGACACTCAAAATTAAATAAAAATTATTGGTATTAACTTAATTACATAGATATATTTTATATCAATAAAATAAAAATATAATTCAAACAATGTAATATTAGTGACTAGTACAAGTAGTTACATGTATGTACTTATTTTAATGTTTAAAACAGAAATTAAATATGCCTAGAAGTTCGCACGTCGTTAAAACAAAAAATTAATTAATTAATCAAAATTAACAAAGAAATTAAATTTAGCCAATAATACAAAAATAACAAAATTCGATAAATAAAAATAACTAAAAACAATAGTTTAAGGACTATCTATTATTGATATTTTTCTGAAGAATGTATTTTTTTTATTATATCAATGTTATTTGATAAAAACAATTTAAATTCTGCACAGTCCATTTGAAAGCCGACAGAAAATTTGACACATTGAACATACACTTTTCAGTGTTGCCAGGCAATTCCTGTCTTGGGTGGTTATAAATTTATATTGTATTGAGTTTAAAATTTCGGTATTTTGAGAAAATAAAACTTTTAATTTTGGAAACTAAAGAAGAACATTAGCCATCATAAATAAAGGACAAAAAAGGAAAATTTATTTTCTTTAAATTTTAATGGAAGTTGTGTCAAAAAAGAGGACTGTCCTTTTAAAAAAATGACGGATGGTCACCGTAGTTATGGTTGGTTGTTTTAAAACAATATGCAAACACACAGAGTTTATGCATAAATAATAATATTACCATTATTTAAACATGCAATTTAACATACATTTCTCTAAATTTCATAAAATTTAAAATTAATTTCTATAAATTCAAACTATGAGAAAAATATATAATAAAAAAAATAAAAAATTCATGGTTTTTTGTTTATTTCTCCTTGTGCTTTTCTTATATTTTGATTTAACAATTATCGAATTGTTAAAAGTTACTGAATCGCACTATAGATTAGAAAAACAAACTTTGCTGTGTTTAGATATAAAATTAATATATATTTTTACTAACATTTCTGACAGCTGTTATTCTGTAGACAAATTTTTTTTTATAATTCTGGGAAAAATAAAAATGACTTTAATACAAAGAGCCAATCGAACATAATACAAGATCCGGTTCTAGTTTTTATCTTTTACTCCCAGAAAATATTAAAATAGCGTTTTAAATAAGAAAATTTCAATCAGTCAATAAATATCGGACTAACTTCTATGATAATCAATCACTCATATCATATCAATCGATGCCAAAATTAAGATTTTATCTTATTTTTCCATACTTTCTAGGTTAAATAAGATTTGAATATTTCTTTTTTTTTTTAATTAACAAATTTAATAAATAACAAAAACTTACAAATATTAATAATCAGAGAAATATTAAATAGGCATTGTTAACATATTTCGAGCAACAAAGGAAAAATTTATTCTTTAAACATCTATTTAGATTTAATATTTCTCTGATTGTAAAACATTTACGAACTTTAGCCTGTATAAATATTAACAAATATTAATATTAAAGCAGTTCGTTGTAATTTAAAAATTAAAATTGATATACACATACAAAATTTGAAATTTAATTTTTTTAATACTGGTAGTAGTATTTTATGCTACTATCAGTACCACAATCAAAAAGGAAATTGTAGTAAACAAAGAGATTGCTAGATATATTAGCTTAACAAATTCTGAATGTGTGTTTAATACTTACATGCTAGAAATACTATGGCCCTAATTTTGTAAAACGCATCACCGAAGTGACTTATATGGAAAGCAAACACAAAAATTCAAATATTTAAAAATTTTTTTCATTGTATTCATTAAAATTTTTGAAATTTTTGAAGGCAAGGCAACGCCTTAATTTCTGTGCACCCTACGATTTGTTGCACCAGTGGTTGAAAATGCAGCAAAATTGAGGCACAAAGTCTGAATTTTACGCTTAATGCGAATGTGATGAGAAAAATTATTTATTTCTTTACTTTACAAAAGTAAATATCAATTTTTATATATCTGTTATTCTTTAATTTATGTATTGAATTGAATATGATTAATTTGTTTTAAATATTAATAAAATTTAAAAATAAATAAAAAAAATTTTGTAGTGTTTGAACAAGTCCACATTAAAAAAATAAAATGTTTTTTCGAAGGGCCTTAGCCCTCTCTAGCAATATGTTGGTTATAAATATTTTATTATTTTACTTTTTCTTCGTCTTTACTTTCAGTACAAGTTGGAATTCTCAGCCTTACGCAATGGGTTCATATACCTCAATACCAATAGGTGCTTTACAAGAAGACATTGAAAACTTGGCTCAACCTTTATATGCTAGCCCTCAAGCCTTAAAGGTATGAAATTTGTAATTAAAAATTAACTAACAAATATTTTATGTCTACGCTCTTAATTTCTTTCCATAGCCCTCTATATTATTTGCCGGCGAGCATACCCATTCCAATTTTTATTCAACCGTACATGGTGCCTATTTAAGTGGCCGTACTGCTGCCCAATATTTATTGGCCAACGACGAGCCAGATGAGATTATTTTAGAATCAGATGGTAGTGATTTGAGTGCTTGGATACAAGGCATAGCTTTAGATTAAATTATTGGAAAATAACGATTAGGACAGATAAAATCAACCAATTAGCACAAGAACATTTTTTATGTTGTTGTTAAATATTTTCAGTATGGTTAATTTAAGATAATTTACAAAAGAAACACGTAATTCATTCATTTAAAGCCAATAGTATAATTATGAAAAGTCAACTTCTTCAACTTTTCGTAGTATTTAATATATTAAGAAATTTGTTTTTTAAAAACTCGAAAAAAGTCACTAATATTTTAAGTAAATTGTTTTTGTTTAAGGAAAGCATATTTTCAAATGATCATTATGTATTAATATTTTGCTATTTACAACTAATTTCTTTATTAAATTTGTATTTAACAACTAAAATCTAGTGGAATTTATTAAGCAACAAAAAATTGTTTTATTTTTTATTGCTTTTATATTATATACAAGTATTTAGCCGAATTTTGAAAAATTCTATTTATTATCCTAATTAAATATTTTTCTTCTTTTACTGTACGACTTAAATTTTTTGTTTTTTGATTTATTTTTCTCCAGTGGTGCTTTTATAAAGTGCATTTTGTTTTTTTTTAGTATATGCCGTGATATTATTTTTCTATTTAATTAATTTCTCAATTTAACGTTTTATACAATTCATGATATTTATTATAATACTAATTAATTAATTATAAGAGACCAGTAGAAATCTAACAATTTTTAAAAAAAATCTTTAAGATATCCGATAAGTTTAACAATAGTTACGTATTATTAAAATAATTTAAAATTGCTAACTATTTTTGCTTAATTATTTGTTACGAATGTATGTGATGGAAATCGATTTTAAAAACGAAATTTTTTAAAACCGGAAACAGTTATGATGTGATCATTACTCGTATGTATATTGGGTGCGTTCATTAGACATAGTTTCCTAAACAACTGTTGCTCAACAACCAGCCGAACGCTTTGATTACTGAGCGATGAGCGAGCGCTCACTACTTTTGGTAGCTAAGAAAAAGTACGATACATTTCATCAAATTACGATATTTCAGTTCAGTTTGACTTTTAATAATAAAATAATAAAATTTCATAATTACCCCTATCGTGTATAGCAAGTGGAATTTTTGTTCGGGTGAAATTTTCATTCCCCTCGAAGGGTAAAATGGTATCGTGAATCTTCCGTGAAAAATTATTGCCGCTATCAGTTCTCACTGAATGTAAAAAAGGAAGAAGATTAAAACAAGTAAAAAATCAAATACATTTTTGTGCATATGCATATGTATGTACACATATTAGATTTTATTTTTTTTTTGCAATTACAAATAAGAACTGCTTATTATTATTAATAAAGGGTGTTTTTTCATAGAGTGTCACAACTTTAAGTTGGCATCACTGCGCTATTTGAGCACGCATTCAACAGTTGAAAGTTGCTTTTTATTTAGTTTGCTTTGAAATTTTATTATGAATCGAATTACACCAGAGCAACGCGTGTAAATTGTTGAAATTTTTAATAAAAATAATTGTTCTATTCGTCAAACTCATCGTGCGGCGGGCGCTACAATTGATTTACTCAAAGAAACTTTTGATGAAAAAATAATTTCACGTAATGGCCCAATTAATTGGCCACCATGATTGTGTGATTTAACCCCATTAGATAATTTTCTTTGGGGTTATGTTAAGTCACTTGACTACGTCGATAAATCATATAATACATTCTCTGAAAACAGCGTTACGTAATATGTGCACAGCCCCAAAGTGTATTGAATCTTGAAAGAAAACGAACGTGAAACCCCCAAGGTAATAATCACAAAAATATTAGACAATATACTTAAGTATAAAAATCAAACCGAAAATGTTTGACTTAAGTACAACAACAAATCAGGAGATGGGGTATCGTAGGATATAATTAATTAGCAACACTGTAATGTTTAATATATGGTGAAAAATAAAAAAGTCACCTAACCATCAATTTATTAGTGAGAAGTCTCGTATTCTATATTTGCATTCGAAATATGTATAAATGCGATACATATATATGTATATGTAATCACGTTTCAACAGCGCTGCATAACAAGTAGTGAAAGCATTTACACATGAATACTGACGAAGTTTAGTGGCTTCTACCGAATACAACGTTTTTTCTGTTCAGTCGTGTAGTTCAAATCTAAAAAGATGTTTAGATATTAAATTTTTCCTTTGTTGCTGCAAATGTGTTAACAATTTCTAATATTTCTCTGATTATTAAATTACGAACTTTAGCCTGTATAAATATCAACAAAGAAATTTTTGTTAAAAAATATACCCGGACATTCTTATATGTATATTTTAAAGAAAATTTAAAAAACAAGGCAATCGACCAGTTGTTTTGCATTTTGTTGAGCAATACATCAGTTTGTGTCTTATTATCAGATCTTTTCCGTAAAATAAACTTTTTAAGCTTTAATATTCTAGTTATGAGAAGAACTACATGCATGTTCTGTTATGTTCCCCATAAAAAATAAAGTAAATAAATTAAAGGGAAAAGTGAAAAAACTCGCGGGAAAAAATCATTCACGATTAGCGAAATTTTATTTTGTAATGAAATTATTCAGGGGGAATTGTTTCACGATTGCCAATTTAGGGAAAGGGGTGAATATATTTTTAAATTTGAATTCATAAAAAAATTATGAATTTTTTTACACAATAAAATTCAGTCATTTTTATTGAAAAGGTAAACTTTTTGATATTTTTGATAAAAAATTGAGCTCATCGTTCAGAAATATTAGTTAAACAAGAATCTGCTACAGCCAAACTAACTGTTCAGTAGCTGAACGCGCGTTTTGGTTATATGTATGTATGTATTTAACAGACATCTGCAACAAGTATGATATGATATGAGCCTACTTAATCCCTAAAGTTGAATTTTAAGAACATCATAAACAAGTATTATTCAATTTTATACTCGTTCGCTTTTTATGCACAAGCAGAAAATCCATCAACAAGTGTATATCATTTTCATCATTTGATGTGAACTGATATGTATAAAAAAAAAATCTTGTTCATAGACAGTTTTAATTCAATTTTTTTATTTATATGAATTTAATGGATTCAAGATATACATATGTATAATTCAAGACGAATTCTCTAAAATGTTAACTCTATTCATTATTTTGTAATATGAATTAAATTGAAAGTTTGTTTTTCATGATGACTCAATTCATTATTTTGTAAAATGAACTAAATTAAATGTTTGTTTTTCATAATGAATGCATTTATATAATTTTATAATGCTTGAATTATTCTCAGTTTCATTCAGAAAAGAATTATTCTCTTACAGCTGTGGTACATATGTGTGCATGTTTCAAACTGTGATAATAATATAAATAAGAAATATTTATTCAAATACGAGTACAAAATTACTTTAACAACTGAATAAAACACTTGTTTCGCTAATAACACGTTGGCTTCGATGCAAAATGAGTTTCATACACTTGACGACACATTCAAAAATGTTTTAAACAAACGGTTGCGTAAACAATTGTTTTTTGCCTTTGAACAAAAACAATTAGATCATAAATATCAATGTGCATAATTAAGTATGCCCGAAAATTCACCACTTGTTGCAGATGTCTGGTATGTATGTACATAATCAAACTATATTCTATAATTTAATCAAGTTCAAGGTATTTTTAATAAAAATTAATAATGATTACCTCAATTCTAAATAACAATTCCGTGGGAATATTTTCCCTATTCCCTTATTCTAAACAAAATCTCCTCGGGAAATTTTTCCATTTTTCCGTTATTAAATGGGAAATTAACTCTTCCCCGGGAATTAAAGTAGGTATTTTAAATATGAGGGAGAAGGAATAATTCTTGCGAGTTTTTTTCCTCAAACACTTTGAAGGAAACTAGAGCTAAAATTTTAAATTCAAATTAAAAAATTACGTACAGCGATGAAATAAGCGTTTATTAAAGACAATGAAATTATGTAAATAAGCTTGAAAAAACATGAATTACTTCTTAATAGTTCACCTTCATTCACCTAATACATATGTATGTAAAATAAAACACATTTGCTGACTTATAACATTATTGAGATCAATAGCAGCATAAAAATTATAAAAATAGAATCATAATTAACACAATGCTGTTGCTGCATTTATTGTTTAGCGCTGCACTAAAAAACGTGATCAGAATATGTGACTATACCGATAACTATCAAATACCAAAGAAAATAGATAATTACAATAATTTTTCCGCTGAGGGAAATGTTGCAAAACATTAAATAAATAAAACTTTTGTTAGTTGTTAATCAATAAAATATATTTTCAATAATTTTCGTAGAACTTCCGTATAATATTCTTATAAATGTAGGTATTACATACTTGTATTTATCAGGTTACTGTTTCAAAAATGATTTTAAAAATTCTGCAAATTTTTCTAAGCGATCGTTTTTAAATCGATAGTATTCTATCACTTGTGACAAGAAAATTAATTATTTATTTATTTTTCTGTTATACATTTGTTATATTATATTTTTTTTTGTAATTTTCTTAATAAAGTGTAATGTAAAATTAAGCGTTTAAGAAAATATTTACATATATAGGGCCTGATCGTTAACTAATCACTGCAGACTGACAATGCAAGTGGGCCGATGATCTTCTACAGGAGTAACCATTCTACTCCATATTGCACACTAATTTGTCCTTCATCTGCTGCACCAAAATATTTTCAGACATTTAAAATTGTATTTGCGGCGCAGTGATTAATTTACGATCAGGTAATTTTTTTCCAATTCATTTTCATAAAAATATTGAATTTTTATCAATTCAAACTTCCGCGTGCTTAATTTTTTTTTTTTTTTTTTTTTGATAAATTTTATTATTTATTGAATCTTCAATTTTAAATTAAATTATCAATAAGTTTTTCAAATCTTAAATCTAAAAAATATTACATATAAGTTTAGCCAATGCTAAACAAAATTTTTAATTTCAACGGTTAATTTATGTTGTTTTACATCTCTCGTGTACGGCTGAGAAAAAGAGTATCCCTCCTTTTCAGCCGGGTGTGGCCTCTATAATTTAAAATATTGCGCGCAAGTACATTTGGGTGCACCTCAAGTTTTTTTATATATTTTTTTGCGTTTATTGAAAATACTGTCTTCACCAACGGAACATCTAGATCTTTATGAATCCGATGATTTCTGACATACCAGGGAGCTGCTGTAATTGTACGTAGAATTTTATTTTGTCGCCTTTGAATTTTTTCGACATTTGATGCTGAGGCAGTGCCCCATAACTGGATTCCATAGAACCATATTGGTTTCAGGATCGCGTTGTATAATAGTAGTTTACAGTCTAGGCTTAGTATAGAATTTCTTCCAATAAGCCAATTCATTTGGGCTGCTTTTAATTTCATTTGTATTAACTTTGCGTCTATATGCGATTTCCATGTTAAACGACGATCAAGATGAACGCCTAGATATTTGACAACAGTGTGTTGCGGTATGGTCTCGGTGTTAATTTTTATAGGCGGGCATGTTTCCTTGCGCAACGTAAAAGTTACGTGCACACATTTCTGCTCGTTAACTTTAATACGCCATTGTTTGAGCCAATTTTGCAATTTGGATATATACCCTTGTAAATTGCGGGAAGCTTCCACAGGATTTTCGTGAACGCTTAGAAAAGCTGTATCATCGGCAAATGTTGATGTATGAATGTTAATGCTTAACGGTAAGTCAGAGGCATATATTAAATAAAGTAATGGACCGAAGATACTCCCTTGGGGAACTCCGGCTTCGATCGACTGCGGTGGGCTTAAAAAATTGCCTTCCCTAACTACAAATTTTCGTTCAATTAAATAGCTTATTAGAAGCCTAACAATGTTTGCGGGTAGATTTTGTGTTAATTTATGTATAAGGCCTTCGTGCCATACTTTATCGAAAGCTTGAGAAACATCTATAAAGAGCGCAGAGCAATATTTCTTCTTTTCGAAAGTGTCTCTGATAACATTCACAAGTCTGTGAGTTTGTTCAATTGTGCTGTGTTGTCTGCGAAAACCGAATTGATGGTCTGGAATGCATCCACTTCTAGTCACTATAGGCATCAGCTTGCTCATATACAGCTTTTCAAATAGTTTTGAAATGTTGGCCAATAGACTAATAGGCCGATAGGATTCAACCTTCGTATGATCCTTGCCGGGCTTTGGTATCATAATAATCATCGAAACCTTCCATTCTGCAGGATAGTATTGCAGCCGTAGAATACTTTTAAAAATGAAGAGTATAACTCTTTTTGCAATATAAGGCAGTTGTTAAAGCATTTTGTTGCTTATTTTGTCGACACCTGGGGCTTTTTTGGTGTTAAGACTAGTAATGGCCTTTTCAATCTCCACAATGTTAAATCTTAACGGTATTTCTGGAAAAGAGATGACTGGTGGCAGTTCAACAATATCAGTAGAAATATTCGGTGTAAATACATTTTCTAAGTGCTTAACAAAAAGAGCACCTTTTTCAGCATCAGTTCTTGCCCAGTCACCATTCGAATCTCGTAACGGAGGTTTGCAAATCACTGGCCTTTTAAGTCCTCTGGCTGCACGCCATAGCGAATAATCTGTTTGTGGTGTTGCATCGAGTTCTTGAAGAAATTTTTGCAGCGAAGCTGTTTTTTGTGTTTGTAAAACTTTTCTGAGCTGTTTGGTGCATTCCTTTAGCCTTAACTTTAGCTGGGGGGATCTGTAACGTTGCCATTCTCGTCGCGCTCTTCGTTTTTCAGTCAATAGCCTTTCTATATCTACAGAAGAAATGTTGTTGAATCTTACTTGTTGATTTGGTTGATTTGAAGAAGCATTAAGAGCAGCTTGATTAACATGTGCTTCAAACAACCTAATAGAATTTTCTATGTCAGTAGGTGTTCTCAACAGCATATTTTCCGTGCAATGAGCACTCAAATATTTTTTGTATTTCAGCCAGTTAATACGTGCAGATGTCACCGGTAAATCACATGTTGATGTTGCAGTTGTGTGTGAGTAAATAGTGATAATAGTAGGCGAGTGATCTGAAGATAAATCCGATGATGCTTCAACTTCAATCATTTCGCTGGGCACACCTTTCATAACTCCAAAGTCGATAATATCAGGAATTTTTTGTCGATCCGTTGGCCAATATGTTGGCTGACCACTTGAAACTACATTAAAGCCCATTTTTGAAATTGTGTCAAACAAAACACGACCCTTGGGACTGATTAAACGTGAACCCCAAAATGTGTGCTTAGCATTGTAGTCGCCAGCTGCTAGAAAACGGGACCCCAGTGTTGAATAAAATGCGGTATATTGACTCTCTGAAATTGAAAACCTGGGAGGAGAATAAACAGATGATAACACAAGTTTTTGATAAAAATTTTCAATGCAGATGTTTGTTGCTTGAAGGTAATCTTCACAAAATTCATTTAACAGGTAGTGTTTTATTCGCGTTTTTATTAGAATTCCCGAGCCACCACAAGCTCTACCTCGAGGATCCTTGGTGTCGTAGAAATTATATCCACTAATTCTAAAATAGCTTCGAGACGTCAAATGAGTTTCTGAGATAAGCATAACATCGATTTGTTTATCCAGAAGAAAATATTCTATTTCATTTTTATGTTGGCAGATGCCGTTTGCGTTCCAAAAACATATTTTCAAGTTCATGGTTTGCTTAATACAGCCTGCAACAAAGTAGACTGCATTTTCAACATTTCCTGCATCATACAGGACATGTTGAGAGTAAAAGTATTTACTGTTTGTATTAAGCTCTCAATTGAGGCTTCAATACGGCTAAAATTAGACCCTGGAGCTTCGCTTACTGGTACCGGTTTTTGCGCTGTATTGTGGTCACTTTTTAAAATGTTAGCGTATGAAAATTTATTATTAGGTTGTTGCTGAGCAATAGTCGCGTTTGATTTCAATACGTTTGAATATTGTTGCTGACTGGTAGACGGTTGAGGTAACTGAGGGTAGCTTAAAAGTGTGATAGGCTGAGCGGGGATAATATTTTCTTTTTTTTTCCGCGTGCTTAATGATTTGAAAATTAAGATTAAGAATATGGAAGGTGGAAGTTTCTTGATATACGTTTAAAAAAAATGTGTTCAATTAATTGTATGGTTATTATTTTTACAATTTATTTATTAAATTGATGTGATATGCTATGGAATTTGTTATATTTATTTAGTTTTAAGGTACGAAATTATATTCGTATGTATTTACTTCAATTTGATGTGTGTGTGAGAGAGAGAGAGAGAGAGAGAGTTCAAGGAGTAACCCACAGAAAATTTCAAGATTTTAATTATTTCAATCATGTCAATATTAATCAACCTTATCGGGAATAAAACTTCACGTGAAATGTGTCCCCTTTCCTTAATTACGTTTATTTTTGCGTGCGTATGTACTATTTTCTAATTTTGTTTAACAAATATTTTTTGTTCATGGGAAATATTTCACGTGAACAAAATGTTCTACACTTACGCTACGTTTACACATTAAAGTAGTTTCATGAAAGTTCCCTATATGTATTATCAAAGAAAGAGACAAAAAAAAAACAACAGAATTTCATGAAAATTTCTTGAAAGTTTTCATGAAACGGAAATTTTAGTTTTAAAATGTCTTCAAAGGGAAAACTTAATTTTTTTTTTCTTCCATTGCAGTTTTTTGTTATTTTCATTTTTCAGAGTCGCCAGTATAACTACCAAAGCCGAGTTTTATTAAACGCATAAAAACTAAAATTTATGTTTATAATTTTTTTAATATTTATTTATTATATGTAATTAGAAAAATTGTGTTTGTGTTTTATGCTTGAAAAGAATATATTAAAATTAATTATATAAACGCTTAAAACAAGTAGCTTTTGTAACTGCTTTTTAAAACAATCCTGAAATTTTCCTTGATTATTTTTACCTGGCAACACACCTTTGTTTTTATCATTTGTTTTCAGAAAGTATATTGAAAGTCTCAAAAAATTAATTTCATGAAATTTTCGTTGAAAGCATAGCTGAATGTTACTACTGAAAGTGACAAATATATAAATGTGTTAGTGAAGAATTGTGAGTGTATTGCGACTTTCATGAAATTACTTTCATGTTTAAACGCTAAGTTATTCCTGATAAGGGTGAATAGTTGTGAATTATTGTACCTACTAGTGATGTTACGAATACTCGTATTCGTATTCGACTATTCGCCTGTTTTAAGATATTCGTATTCGTATTCGCCAAATTCAAGCGAATATTTTTCGAATAATTTTCCCATACATTTTCCAAAAAAAATCATACAAAAGTTTAAAAAAAGTACATAAAATGTAAAAAAGTATATTAATTTTTATTAAAAAAACCCATTGTATTTCACGCAAAGTAATAACCTTCTTAAAAAACAAACAAAAATGAATATGTATTTTGCAACTAGTATTCAAAAATTAAAGTTTTATAACATGTTAAATTAGTAATCAAACCTCAGTAGAGGAATGTTGGTCTTTAAAAATGGAAGAACAAAAATTTAATATGTGAAAGTCCACCGATTCATGTGGCTGTGCCATCTGCGACAATATGTTCGCTAAACAGCACTGAATTATTAATTAAAAACCCAAACAGAGTAAGAAAAACGAAATCTGAAAGTATGTAAGTAAAATAATTAAAAAATGTTCTGTAGAGGTTTTCAAATTCGGCATCTTAATGCAATAATAATGTTAAATCACTAAATTTTTTTTTCATTTATAGTTACTAACGCAAAGGCAGGGATTTTTTCCAATTAAATTTGAAATATAAACCTCAAAAGAAATATTCATATCACTAGTACCTACTAGTGATGTTACGAAAACTCGTATTCGACTATTCGCCCATTTGAGGATATTCGTATTCGCCAAATTCAAGCGAATATTTTTGGAATAAGTTGCACATATGTCTTCCAAAAAAAAAAAAAAATCATACAAAAAGTTAAAAAAAAAAAATAAAATGGACAAAAATATATTAATTTATAATAATTTTTATTTAAGGAAAAAAGCCCTTTATCTTTGACGCAACATAATAATCTTCTTAAAAAACAAACGAAAATTATATTTCGTGACAATCATTTAAAAGTTGAAGTCTTATATGTAAATTCATATCATGTTAAGTTAGTAATCAATTTTCAGTAGAAGAATGTCGGACTTAAAAAATGGAAGAACTAAAATTTAATATGTGAAAGTCCACCTAGACATTTGGCTGAGGTGTCTGCGAAAATATCGCACTCTAAATACAAAAGGGTCACAACTCAAAATTTTCTAAAACTGACTTTTTTCCATAAATTAATTCAGAGTACACAACTCTAACTACTGCAAAAATTTGTTTCACATCACTATCTTCTTTAACTGGAAAAATACAGTTATGTCTAATTTTATGTTAAATGTGTTGCTTCTGCACGAAAACAGTTTTTTGTGAAAATTTTAGTATTTTGAGTTTTGACCCTTTTGTATTTAGGGTGCGATATGTTCTCCCAAACAACACCGAATTGCTAATCAAAAGCGCAAGCACAGTAGGAAAAACGAAATCTCAAGTATGTATGTATGTAGGTAAAATAATTTAATAATGTTCAGTAGTGGTCTTCACATTCGGCATCTCAAATAATAATGATAAAAATCTAAAGTTGTGTGACATTGTTACTGACGCAAAGGGAGGGATTTTTTCCAATTAAATTTGAAATATTAAGTGACTCTAAACTTTATAAGTAATATTCGTATTCGGCGAATATTGTTTCAAATATTCGTATTCGAGAATACTAAAAATTGATATTCGTAGCATCACTAGTACCTACTCACTTTTGTGAATTTTAATGGGCTGATTTTTGTACTAGCTTTCATCTCTGAACCTTTTAAATTCTACGAAAAGTAGCGGAAATTCGTTTTCAATTCAATTCCAAACGTTTTAATTTTCAAAATCAGAACGCAAGTCCCACATTGCGATCGGAATAGTTTGAATTCCGTAATTGTATTCCGATCGTTTTTGATTTACAATTTTCAGATTCCGTTTCTTTAATTTGTCTTTACAGGCAAAGCTTTCTGTCTTTCATTAAGGATTTGTTTAATATGCAAAGCATATTTTACTTCAGCTCCCTACAGTATGCACGTTGTTTTACTAGAAATTAAATTTGAAAATATATTAATTGTGAGCGATGGTAAATGTATAAAATATTCATTGTTTTAACAATAATTTGAAAATTAAAAAAAAAAACGAAAATTCAAATAAATTTTGATAAATTGATAAATTTTGTTATTAAAATAAAAAAGACATGTGGCACTCGGGGACTGCCGCGGTAAAGCTATTGCATAGCATTTTAAGCTATTGCATAGCTTCTATCGCGGGCTTTGAGGCGACTGAATCAAGAAATTTTGAAACGTTTGTTTCTTAAGTCTTTTGTTTTTGAAACGAAAAAACCTGACACTAAGTTTGTTTCTTAAGTGTTTTGTTTTTTTAAGTATTTAAATCGCCCAATGTATGTTAACCCCTAGAGTATGCTATTGATTTTGATTTCATTAACATACAGTAATGCCAGAATAACAACGGAGTTATTAAACAAAACGTAATAATATAATTGCATAAGTTGATAAAAAATGCTATGCAATTGCTTTACCACGGCAGTCCCAGAGTGCCACATGTCTTTTTTTTATCAACTTATGCAATTATATTATTACCTTTTTTTAATAACTCCGTTGTTTTTCTGGCAATACTGTATGTTAATGAAATCAAAATCAATAGCATACTCTAGGGGTTAACATACATTGGGCGATTTAAATACTTAAAAAAACAAAACACTTAAGAAACAAACTTAGTGTCAGGTTTTTTCGTTTGAAAAACAAAAGGCTTAAGAAACAAACGTTTCAAAATTTCTTGATTCGGTCACCTCAAAGCCCGCGATAGGAGCTATGCAATAGCTTAAAAAATAACTGCTAAACTTGTATAATTTCAAATTTCCGTGAAAGAAGTTATCTTAAGTTCCCTTAAATATATCGTTACATGAAATACAAAACGCCCTAACTAATATTTTCCTTATATTGTAGGAGAAACAAAAAACATGATATACTCGTAGGTAATTTTGAATTTGCGATATACCGATGTTGCGTGTTTTTTTGTATTTGGTTAACGACATGTACATTTATTAACAACGAATCATCATACATATGTAGTCATTAATAAATACATATTTGTGATGTCATCGAAAAACTATTAAAGACTACCCACAATATATTTATTAAAAAAAATTTTGTTTAACTCTGTGGTTTTTAATTTTTATTAATTTATCGTTTCTTATTTATTTATCGTTTTTGTTAAATACGTATAATTAGCCTGTTTCTTTTAGGTTTGTATGTTTATGTAACTTGGCGCACGTATACGAACAGACCGTTAATTTTCTTTAATATACATTTTGCATTATTTTAAGTTAGAAATACAAGTGATTTTTATATAAACAAAAAATTTCAAACAAAAATATATGTAAACGGCTTTTTTATTCAAGTATACTTTTGCCATATTTTAATTAAAAGATTTTTATTTCAGATTACACTGTACAACACAAAAATAATTTTATTCTACCGACTGATTCTGGTAAGGTTCAGCAAAATAAAATATTCGAGTATCAGCGCTTTGACTGTTTACATCAGGAATTCTTTTTAGCGGGGTCTAAAACACCCACTAAAAAACTTAATAAAAAAAGGCCAAAGATATGTGCACATACGTTATACCCCAAACGAAAGATTTTCTACAATAATTCGAAGGGGGAGGGAGACTTTAGCTCCCTTTAAATTGAATTCCAAATGTAAGCTTCCAAGATGCCGATATGCGTCTATTTTATTTAGTTGCCCTTTTAATTTGATTTTGAAGTACAGTGTAAACAAAATCAATGTAAAAATTTTTTATCTAATGTTATCTAAAATATTTACGTATTGTATCTTCTTAAAAGAAAATTACATATAAGATATATTAAAAGTTAATATTTAATTACAAAATATGTGTTACAAAATTTTATATATTTTTAGCAAAAATTTTAAATACTAATTATATGTAAAATACGTTTAAATTGTGCTGAATAAAATAAAAAAAAAAACAAATATCGCGCTGACAAAACTATTGAAAAAAACCATTAAAACCAACTGATTGTGTTTAATTAAACTGCAATTGTATACTGAAATTGTATTAAATTTATAATAAAAATTTTCTTAGCTAAAAACTACCCAGTAGGTCTAGGTCTCTTACAGACGACATTGTCATCGATGATATCTGCAAGAAAATTGAAGATATGCCGTCTGTAAAATTAATTTCGAAACAAATATGGCGACAAGACTGTGTCTGACAAGACTATGAAAATGGATGTTACAAAGCCCTCTTGACGACAGGATGATGAACAAGGCTGACTTCCAAAACGTCAATTGCTTTGTGTTTGAACACAGCATCACATTTCATAACGCCGCAGTACAATAGTTATACAATGTATACCATTTCAAAACGCCGCCGCAAAGTATTTTTGACGCAGTAAGAGAGCAATCAAGGCATCGGTTTTATAGTTGTTGCATTGTTTCCGAACTTTGCATATGGATGTGTTTTAGAAAAAAACGTACTTCTAGATTGTTCTCAGCTTTTTAAATGTTATCAGCCCAATTATAAATTAATACCCGGGGAAGTTTTTCCTTGTGGAAATCGTAATTAAGAATAGGAGGATAGAAAAAGAAGAAAAAAATATCCCCAGAATTATTTTTCATAATTGGACTGCATATTTTTGAGATTTTGTGTCTGTGTCTATACGTCTCTTGGGGAGGTCAAGTTCTTGATGGTAAAATACCATCTCATTTCTAGGCAGTCTGTAATCCTTGCCAAAATGTTTCGTCATATTTGTGTCCCATGTTACTAAAATAAAGATGATTAGAAAGACAAAAAATGTTGTCAAATGAGATGATATTTCAACTAATTTTGATCTTAGTGATCATAACTTTCGCCTTATTTTCACATCCACATATGTATTTATGAATGTGATAATTGAATAGCCTTTTTCCAAGTCAAAAGTATTCTTGATAGCAATAATTATTTTTTTTAATAAATAAATAGCAATGAGCTACGCAGTATAATTTTGTTCACAAAAACTCTCCAATTCCCAAAACACAAAATATCTCTTCCCAACCAAAGAAAAGAAAATTTCCCTAAAATGGTAATATTTTTCTTCAGTTTAGTTCGTAGTTTTATTTGGTGCAGTTCATCGTATCGGTCAGGTATTTCATTAAGATTCTCTCCACGACGGATGGTCATCTTGTCGTGATGTGAAGGCTGAAATCCTAGCGATCCTCAGGGCCATGGAACTAGTGGCAGAACACGTAGCTGCAGGCGTGGCGGCGCTGAAAGCTTTGAAGGGTCATAGCGTCAATCGAAGCTGGTCAGCAAGTTTAGGCGATCTCTCAACTTGCTTATGGGCAAATTTAGCGTTAGGATATATTGGATACCAGGACATAATTATTATTCGAACTTATTTTGATGTACATATGAAAAGCAAGGGTCACAGTAATATGTGCATTTCCCTAATATAGAGTAAAAACAAAAAAAAAAAAAAAAACGTTAAATTACAAAGTAGAATACTTTGATGATAACGGACTATGAGTTTGTGTTGATTATTAGTAATTTCCAAACAGTGATGAGGGAATTTCGTACTAACCAGCACTGTTTCAATGTAGAATAAAAAATTAATTAAAAATTAATTCTCGTATTCTATTTCTGTTGAAAACTGGTTAAATAGTTGATATTCTTCTCAATTAGTATCCACTTTACGAAAATTGTAAAGATGGTGATGAGAGGTGTAGCGGCCTTGAAATCAGTACTGACTGATACGTTCTGCTAAAAACCTGATAGGATCTAAATAATAATATTTTTCAACATAAAAAAAAACTCTTTTAGTAATTTTGAATTTTTATTAATTCAATAAAACTGAACTTGAGCCTGATAATATTACTTTTCATGTGTACATCAATATAAGTTCGAATAATAATTACGTTTATTCGTAATAATAATAATATAAAATCATAGTATTTTTTTTTTTTTTTTAATTAGTACCAGCACTCAGGGGATGACCCCTACGTATGCAGTGCACTGTGCTGGAACTCAGAAAGAGGGATAGGGTAGAGAAGATAGATGTTGAAAATTTAGAAGACTTAACTCTTTCACAACTCTGCTTTGCGCGTTATGTTAATTTTTAAGGCAGAGTTGAGGCGCCTCCGGTGTTAAGTAGACGCATTAACTTTGTTAAGCTGTATTAGCAGGCATTTTATTAATTGTTTTACTTCACCGATATCGAAGGAGGGCGATGCTGTGTACATTAGCTTGGATAGCATCAATCGCTGTCGGTACAGTTTTTTAGTGACCAGTGCTATGCCTTCATCACTTAAATAGTCCGACAACAATTAACACAATGTCTCACTAATGTACATTAGAGAAATTAATGATGTTGATTGACTTGCTGTGGCCGTGGTTTGAACACAGGCCCCAAGTCATTGTTTGCTTTGTAGTCAACGCGCTAACCACTTCAGCCAACACCACCCTCAAATGAAATGGTCCACGGCTGCATTACATAGGAGTAGTCCAAAAACTACTCCTTTTATCTAAAATGGACCATGTACTCCAATAATTTTTTGTAGGGTCTGTTGTAAATAAAATCAAAATTTCTTTATCGAAGTTCATGTGATATAGCACTTACTGCCTGTTTGTAGAAGACGATTAAAATGTTTCAGTCAAAAAATAAATATTTTTAGTGAAAAAACAGTTTTCTCCACACTTATTTGTGAGCAATTCCGAAACAATTGAAAATAAGGAAAATTATGCGGCTGTAACTTATTTCAAATCCTCCATCTTTTGATGTTTTACTTCTCAAAAGCGGACAAACTGTTCTCAATTTATGATGAATTAACCGTGACCGCCTAATTTTAGGAATTATATAAGTCAGACTCATTAAAAAAATTTGCAGAACAGTAACAATAAACACTTGATACCGTATTCATAAATGACTATTAAAGGTAATGTTGGTTTAATGGTTAAATCCTTAATGAATAAAGTGCTCATCTCTTGCAAGTTCGAAATTCCTACAATTCGGACAATAGTATTCACTGGAAGTGTTTTATTTAACAACGTTTCATTTCTACTGTTCAATTCGGCCATCTTCATAAATAAATCTAATTAAGCATAAAAGTCATTATTATTTATAATAAACATTTATAAAAATTATTAATTATGTACATTAGTATATACAACATTACTTTACACGTACAAATAATTTATGCACTTTCCCATTTGAACGTACACAAATTAATAAAGCTATAATCACGTTTTAAAATTAAAAATAAAATTTGAATTCTAAACCCAAAACAATAAAATTGAAAATTAATTTTTTTTTTTAACAAGTCCACAAGAAATTTTCAATACAACTAATTACACATCTTTCGGAATTCTTAAACTGGAAACAATTCATTGTAGGTGAAATTTTCCACAATTTTTCTGGCAATTGCAATAAATTTCTTCTCCAATGCTCGTCCAATGGGTTCAATTAATTCGTTGGTGAAGACCTCAAAGTTTTGATTTATTGTATCGTTGACAACGTCTCCTAAAGTCTTATCACCGTTGAATAGATTCTCCAAACGTATGCGACCTTTGCCGGTACGAATTTTTACTTCTAAATCCTTAACGGTTAAATATTCTTCACCATTAACTTCTTTCAAATCGAAAACAATTTTAACGAATGCATAAAAGTTTGCTGCAAAAGTAAATAAAGGAATTATATTAAAATACTGTTTTAAATAGTTGCGATGTATGTGTATATAACTTACTGAAATTTCCTGTAAATGGACCATTGCCTCTGATTGGTAGAGCTAAAATCTGACCATTTAGATCATAAGCACCTTCACCCTGAAGACGAGGTAAGTTGAGTTCAAAGTCGTACCGCATACCATTATTGGAACCCCTTGAAAATAATAAAGTTTCAAATAACTTTCGAGTGCTACATTATAAATATATTGAAGTTGAGATTCGTGACCGGTTTTGCAGCCGGGTTCTTAGGCAAAAAGTATATTGTGTATATTTAAATTAAAATAGATTTTAAATCATATACATGTGTTTCAAGAATATTGATGGATATGAACGATAGAACAACAACTAACACAATGGCATCAGCATATGAAACGGAGTTACCATGCGATACAATGGCTGACTCCAATTTGAAGCCATAAAAGTCCTGAGCTGATAATTTATTATCTTATTTAAAAACCACTCGTCACGGTATCAGCACTGTTGTAGCTAATTTTTAAATTTAAAAAGTAGAGCTTCTCAAAACTTACTTGAGTTTTTTAATTTCGAAATTCGATGCTCCGTATATATTTAAGTCTAGAGCCTTGGCATTGATACCCCCTTTGCCACCATCCAAAATAATGAGATCTCCAATGAATAGAGGTTCCATAGCCGGTACATTTAATTCCTTAATGCCACCTTTGAGGTATGGTCGCATATTGTGCACTGTATTCTTGATACAATCATTAATTTTCGGATCATTGCGCGAGCAAACTTTAATATAATCAGCTGCAAGAAATAATTAGAAATATTTTTTTTATAATAATTATGTAGATTTTTGCTATTAAGTAACGCAAAAACGAAAACTTCTTAAAACTAAATTTAAAAATTTCAGAATTATCTTGTAACTTACGTAATTGAGCGGCATGAGTTCTAGCCACTAGCACGAACAGAAATGTTGCTACGAAAACCTTCATTATATCGGCTTAATTTTTGTATAAACTTGAAATGTGTGGAAAAAAATAAATAAATAAAATTTATTACTAAAATTTCAATCATTTCGAATTTTAATTTAATTTTTATTTAAATCTATTTTAGTATTCCCATAGTGCACAACGGTGTAGCTAGATCTTATTTTGGCGGGGGCATTCCAAATGAAATGGAATCTTGTTAATTATAATAGAATTTTTTCTCCGTTTATGTTTTTAATACGAAGGCAAATTGGAGAAGATGAAACGTTTGTCGCCACTAATTTTAGTTTTGTTTTTTTTTTAACTTCGCACTATTAAAAAAATAAGTTATTAATTTTACCCTAATTTTTTAAAATCGTATTTTTTATCAGATCTCGACGTTTTGTGTGTGTATGGCTCAACCGATTGGAACTAAGTTCGCGACATTCTAAGGAAATTGACCTCGGAAAGATGCACTTGAAAAATTAAACGATTTGGTTCGATAGATTTTGAGAAATTTCAAAAGTAAAGTTATCGAAAAAATTTATTTGTAAATAAATTTAAAACTCCAAAAATGCTTCTCATTAAGTGTCTATTTTGGGTGCAACCCAACAGTGCTCTGTTAAGGGGCTGTGCACATATTACGTAACGCTGTTTTCAGAGATTTTCAGAGATGGAATTTGCGATGAAACACGAAAAAAGTGCATACTTTGGGAGCGGCAGCAAAAAAGCTTTGCAAGTTTATTAGAAAAGCTTAATGTAAGCTTAACTAGTAAATACAATTTAAGGAAAACCTCTAAAAAATAAACGGAATCTGAAAACTGTAAATAAAAAACGATCGGAATAGAAATACGGGATTGAAACCGTTCCGATCGGAATTTGTGACTTGCCCGAAATTTGGACACATAAAACCGAATTTTTGAAGCGTGAGGACCACATGATTACTGCAGCCAGTTTGTCAATGATATCGTTTCACTGTGTAATTCTTTATTCAGATTTATGTTGCGTTTTTTCCCTAGTTAGATATTTCTAAATCTTAGAATAGAATTATTTGCTTTGAAATTATAATGATAAGCATTAAATTTTCTATCCGCCACACAGTGTTGCGAAACCGGAATTTTTTGGAAATCATATTGCCTAAACTGTAATTTTAATTGTATCGATGAGAAACTTCTACAGATTGGTCAGAATGAAATCCCAAACAGAATGAGTGAAAACAAATTTACACCGAAAAAAATTTTTGGGTCAAATTTTCAACAAAAGTCAAAAATAAAAAAAAATTGTTCGAAAAATTTAAAAAAAAATTTATTTTAATTCTTCTTTTATTTCTGATAAATACCCTATGATTAGTTTTTAAAATAAATTATAGGGTGGTCCGAACAAGATTTTTAAACGTCAAATTTTCATGATTTTTCGATATTTGTTGAATAACTCTGAAATTTTATATAAAACCAAAATCTATTTCATTTCTTATTTGAAAGGTGGCAATAAAAGCTTTAAATTGATACCGGTTTGAAGTCAATAGCTTCAGTTTTAAGAGAGTTATGCTCATTTTTGTGGAGTGCTAGAATAGATGTAGATTAAAAAAAAACTTTGAAGATACTATTTTCCGTTCTATTTCTATGGAATAAATACTGAGAGTGATATACTAAAATCGCTATAACTCCCAGGAGGGCAGGTATGGGCAGCTGATTTTTTCACAGTTCCTTGAAAACAAATTATGTAACATTTCTGTAGTGGTTTGGAACTGGGACTCTCTGGGACTTTTTAGATATTGCTTACCTAACCCAAATTTTAAGTAAAAATGGACCTTTAGTCGGGTTTTCGCTCTAAAAAAGGTGCATATGAAAATGTCTCAAACAACATTCCTTTTTTTTACAGAAGATTTTTGTCCGAAGACAGATTTTTTTTCCGAATCAAAATATCTGTCACCAAAATCAAATGAGATCATTTTGAATACAGCCCTGAAATCCCCTCTTTTCGTGAAAATTTTGTATATTTGACTTCTAAAATCAATTAAAAATCAACGGGCCAACATAAAAATAAGCTTTATGTGTTTTTTGTTTACTTGGAATGTCTGTGACAAAATTGCATCATTAAAACCACTGATAAAAATAATCGGAAAAAAGTTACTTTTCCACTAGCCGCAACACAGTGCGCCAGAGTGATTCGCCACTTAATTCAATAAAATAATTATTAAAATATATAAAATAAAAACAAAAAATAATTGTACGTGATAGAGGTTTGCCCCTCCGCCCCGGTTCACCTACGCCCATGTTCTTTTAGTTGTTAAACGTACAAAGTGTTGATTTAATTTCACTAAAAATTTTTAATTTCGTATAATTATAAGTAATGGCAAGATAGTTAGATAATTACTACTGTTGCAAACGTGATAATCGTGTGAAATTCTATTCACGTTTTAATTATTTTCAATTGATGCACTAAAATATCTCGTTTGTTTGTTTGTTTTTGCATAATTTAAAAGTTATTGATCATTTAAAAGTGCGCGTTAATTAACGATATTCGTACTCTAATGAAATGCAGTTAATTTGCTTAAATCAATATCTTCACAATATGTACGAGTAGATATGTACTCGTATCGTATTTACAACACATTGAATTTTATCTACATTTGTTTTTCCTAAAAGTATTTGATAAGCTTTCATTAAATAGTGGTAAATGAATATTTAAATATGATATATTGATGTTTATTTCCGAGCTAAACGTCTGATATAATTATTAATTTACGTTTAAAGGAAGATCTTAAAATAGCGCAGCTTTATTTTCAAACTTACTGAGCACTAAAATTTATAACAATATGTACATATTAAATTAAAAAAAAAAGTAGAAAAGCTGTCCTTTAAGTTAAAAAAAAAAATGCCGGATCTTGAAAATCAACTTCACCTGAAGTTTTACACTTTTTCCGATTTTGATCAAATTGAGAGCATTTGAAGCACTTTTCATGCTCAAGGACAAATATGAATTGCGAAAATTTATTTGAGAAGCGCTTTTGAAGTTATGATTATAAAGCGCTTTGTTCCAAATTTTTCTGGAGTTTATTAGATTTTAGATTTGATCGGTCCGTCCAGTGGTCTAAAATTTATTTAAAAATACAATTTGGCCAACAATTTATTTGCGAAAATTCTAAAAATTCTATTCAAACGGTTCGTTTTGAAAGTGCATCCAGCTGAGGTCAATTCCCTTAGAAGGTTACGTTTTAGTTCCGATCGGTTAAGCCATTCTAAAGTTATGAGGAGTTTCATACTTTCATACATATTTACATACACATGGCCTCAAAACGTCGACATCTGATGAAAATCCGATTTTCGAATATTGGGGTGAAATCAATAATAATAGCGGTAAGTTAAAAAAAAAACATTAGTGTTACAGTGTTTACTGAAAAAAATCACTAGAGTAAGGAGTTATATCTATCAAAAAATTGGCATCACTAGTCTGACACAATAATTTATTTAAATTTTAAAAAATAAATTGCTTTAGCAGAGATTAATATTCAAACATACTATTTATAACAAATTTGCCCAAATAGTAAACAAGACAAGACAATTAATTTACCATTTCAAACTTTATCTTTAAATTGTTAAACTTTTTTATGTAGGCCGTTTCTATTTTAACATTAAAAACAAATAAAAATTAAAAAAAAAGGAATGACAAAAAATAGTTTCTTGCCGAAATAAGTAAATGGCTAAAATTAAATGCAAATTTAATGATTTTTTTCTACGAAAAACAGTTCAAAAGACTTTTGATAATAAAAAATACTTATTTAGAGTCATCATGAGTTAACCAAATTATTGTTAATGCTCAAATTTGGGCAGTGAACGTCTAACTGCTTTCTTAGAACGATTTTTTTTTTCCACACGTGTTATTAAACCCGGATATAAGACTCTTAATTTTTTTAATGGTTGTCAGTCAGTATGAAAACGTTTTAAAGTTGTTCTGTTTAATCCATGGTGGAATAATCAGGTGTGCGCAAGAAGGAATATGGTTTTTTGTAGGGTTGTGTTTTGACCGTTAAAAAAATGGAAAAGTATGCTTTTCTTGTCAAAAGTTGTTTACATTTTTGGCCGCCATCACGAATATTTTTGTTTACGTTATGCTTTTTGTTTTTGCACAACCAATAAATACATACAAAACAACTTTTGTTTTGTTTTGTATACAGAGAGAATTTTGAATTAATTTTACACAAACAAAATGCATGTTGTTTTTTATTGTTGTATTCTTACGCGCACCTTATTATTCCACCATGGTTTAATCTAAAAGAAATTTTCTCAAGGTCACTAATTTGGTCCAAATTTTCAAGTATGTAAGTAGTGCGATTTTAATTTACAGGATGAAATACTTCTTCCAATTTTCATATTGAAACTTCATTTATTTAAAAAATAATAAATATACTCTGAAATTTCATTACGTTCAACTAACAAAGGCGAATTCACTTTACGACAAGTACAACATTACTGTAGTAATTGACGTATTTACAATGTACATACCAGCCACTATGTTTACAAATAAAAATTTTTACATTTCTTTTTACTTCCAATTATGCAAGGAAAAATAACTGTATCTGTTAAGTGTATTCGCAAATAATCAACATTCTTCACAATTTTGTTCTATTTGAAAATAAAAGAAATTTCATGCCACAAATTTCCATATATTTAATTTTTCAAATTTTATGTTTGGCAGATAATGAAATATTTAAGTCCATATAGAAATGAAGCGAATTTATATCCGCTGGTCTCAAGAGCCCAGTTGATTATATTCGACTAGTTTCGTCGCTAGTATTTTTCATCTCAAAATACTTTTCAGTAAATTTTTTTAACATGGATGGGAGAGTATAAATATTTGTTGGTATAGAAATTGCAAAAAAATTATTTACGGGTTTGAAAGTTTTATTCTTCATTTCTCGAAAACAAATATTTCTATAGATCGTACATCACTGGATTAGAGAATATATATTTTCATATTTACCTGTATGTTCTGTACAAATTTGTACATACATACATGCATAGGTTGAAACGATCCCAGACATAACAAATTCATGGAAAGAGGGATCATCAGAGTTTCTTCAGTTGTTGGTAGATTCTGTTTTTTAGCTGACTTCAAAAAGTATTATATATTCAAAGACAATTTTTTTTTTTTATTAATTTAAACAAAAACATGCCTGATCCGTATGTACATATTTTCATCTGTTAAATTCAGTCAGATATCACCATATAAATTTCCGATTGACACTAGTTTTAACGATACTTCGAAATCTGTTGTATAATATTATTATTATTCACCCTTTTTTATTTGAAAGATTTAAAATTTCTTAATTATATTGTACTATTCAAGAATACATGAAAATTTCTACTTCCAATTGAAAATAATCATTTCACACCGATTTTAGAAAATCGAGTTTTCATTAGAGCTTGAAATGGGAATGAATTCTGGCTATTTTTACGATTATGTGTGTCGACAATATGTCATAATCTTCTTATATACATACATATGTATTTCTTTCGAAGACCATAGATCCTATATGGTTTTTTTTTTCTTTGGATTAGATACCAGATATTGGCTTCGATGAGTGAAAATTGTCTGAAACCACTATTCGATATACTCAGAGGAGCAAATATTAATGCTCGGCAAGAGGGCAGCAAGGCAGAAATATACATATGTACGTATTTTGTCAGCGAAGCCTCTGCTCAACATACCCAGAGGGGTAAAGTCCTTAAACCCAAATGAGAGCCAGCAAAGTAAAATATCTTCATTCAGCGACGCCACTATTTTATTCAATAAGTACAGAAAAAAATATTATTTCCACGTCAGAGTATAAATAGCGTCCGTCCAAATCGTGAACACAATTTTTTAATTTCCCCACAATTTTAAACTTTTGAAAGTTTTACTGCCGATTTCACGATGTCGAAAGAATTTTGAATTTTATTTTCATTCGTACAAATACATTTGATACAAAAATAAAATTTCAGAATTTGTTTTTGCTTCAAATGTAATTATACGAATGAAAACATATGGAAAATTTCTTGCGACATAGTGAAATAGGCAGTTAATGGCTTGAAATTTTGTATACAGGCACCTCTCCCGATGTGTAGATCCACAGAGAAGAAATTTTTTGAAATTAAAATAATAAAGAGGTAAATATATAAAAAATCGGCACATCTCGAAACTAATAAAGCTAACACCAAAAAATCCAACTTAATCTTTATTTAAGCAGAAAATAAGTGACCATGTATGTGGTACTTTTTAGTTTAAATTTAATAGAAATTGTACTCGTACCCAGCGTTGCCAAATGTGCAGATTTATCTGTTTTTTGCAGTTTTTCGAAGCATTGTGCAGTTTTGACATTGGTTTTTTGTACGTAAATCAGTTTTTTTATTTATAAAATAAATTAAATAAACGATAAATTTTTTGGTTTTTGTTCTATATGCAGTTTTTTCACTGGGAAATCAGGTTTGCAGTTTATTTAAAAAAAAGTATGGCAGCATTGCTCGTACCAAAAATTTGTTTAAATTTAATTTTGTCAGTTTTTAGAAATTTAAGTTAGTTTAGGTGTAAAAGCTCATGCCGGGTATCCGCAAGTAGATATGTAACGAACATAAGCTCTTTGCAGATTTTTCGAAACATTTTATATAATACATACATATGTATTATATAAGTAATTTATTCTCATATTTTCTTTGAGAATTCTTATTTAGCCATTTAAAACACAATTTTGGTGCCTTAAAAAATGGTGCTCTCTAATAGATGACAGTAACCCAAAATCCTAAATTTCTAACTCCAGGCATACACTTTCAAAACGTTGAAAACGTACATACATATCGTTACCTTAATATATACATATAAAGGCCCTAACTCTTAGAGGGTTAAAGTTACCGATACAAGCGCAAAAAAAAAACGAATTTACAAAATTATTCCATTAATACCGAATTAATTTAATTATCAATATTTTTGACAGCGACGTAAATAACTGTGGGACGGAAATACAAGCAAAAAAAATCGGTCTATAAATAAATTACATACATTCAAACATATTTATACGACAATCAATATTTTTGGGGAACAAATTGCCCCACCGATTCTCCAAAAAAACCCAAAAACTGTATGGGACTGAACTGCAAGCAAACTTTTTAAAATAAAGAAAAGGAGTTGTGAAAATCGGTCCGTAAATGCAATATCTACTCGTATGTGATAATAGAGTTTGAGAAGAGAGTAAGGGCGAGGTGCTATTACTTGCCTCCGATGTTCAAAATTTTTGGTGTGATGTGACCAAACTACAAGCAAACCCAATTAAACAAGAAGAGAAATTTTTTAGATCATTACATAAATGCGGGAGTTATGCGATAATAAAGATATTGGGGGATAAATTGCCTCTCCGATTTTCAAACATTTTACTAAACTGCATTCAAGTCCACTCAAACAAAACAAATCAGTTCATAAATGATAAAGTAATACACGCGATAACCTCCTTCTTTATATATTCCATTATTATTAGCCGTGTTCGACATAAGATATCCTTCGAGAATGGGTTAAAAATAAATGCAATTTTCAATTTAATATAAAATCCTTTTAATATATAAAAAATTATTATTTGTTGGATTTGAAATCATATTGGATTAGAGATCGAACCGCAGTGTTTGCTGGCTTTTTTAGCGCTCCTTGAGCATATCTTGCCTTGGAATCATTAATGCAATTTCAATTTTACCATGCAGACAAATTTTTTCTCCTTACACGTTTTTTTTTTTTCGAAAACAAAAATAATTTTGCTTTCTTTATATCAGTATGTATTTTTAATTATTTCACAAAATCTATGATGTGACACATTTCCTTCTATCAGCAATTTTTCACTATTTATCCTTCGGTAGCATTCGCAAAACTATTTGATATATTGATTAACGTTTTGAAATGTGGAATTAGCATTTTATAATTTTTATAATATTTTAATATTTCTTTTTGTAATAATAATAAAAAAAGCTTATTATATCTCCAATATATCGCTATCTCAATGGATAGCTCCTTCAGGGACTGTTAATTGACAAACGAAAAATGAAAAATTGAAATTTTTCTTAACAAATAACGAAAAACTTATTCTATTATTTTTTTTTTATTAATTTTTCTTTAAAAAAAGTGCTACAGCATCCTTCACTTTTATGTAATTATTTAAGCTTTCTTTATGATTTTCGTAAGTCGCAAGTGGTGAACAATGCTATTGCCCGACTGTAACATAAATTTACTTTGAATTATCGACCAATGAAAAGCACTAAAGTTCTTAAGGAACCACATCACAAAAAAAAAAAAAAATAAGTTGATCAATTTCTTAGTTGCTGTAAATGTTTCTTATTTTGACAAATACAACTTGTATCAAAGTTGTAAGATGTTTTTAAGTTCTTATTAATTTATTATCACAATATTATTTCTAATTTTATTAATCCACTCACTTTTGCTATAAAAATTATTTTTATTTTCTTAATTATCCTTCAACGAAATAAAATTAAGGAATAGTTAGTTTATTATTTTTTTCTTCACTTTTTTTTTATAATTTAGTCTTAAAATTTAGCTTTGCCAAAACACTCGCATCGAAATCTAAATAAATCCAAAGAATACCGCAAACGGACTGCAACGAAACTAACAATTCAATGCCAATTTATAGAATTTCAAATACAGTTTATAGAACCAAAAAACAGTCAGTTAAGTTAGTCTCAGTTAGAATACGAGTTAACAATTTGCTCACACCTCAGGGATGGATAATTTAGTCTTATTATATTTAATTAATGGTTTTTGTTTTACAAAATACATACCTCATTATTAATTCCAACCGCAAATTGTCAAGTAGATACTGCTCATATTTATAAAAATGTCAAATAAATTGACAGATGAAACTTAAATTTTTGACAATAGGCGCTGTTTGCATTGTACACAATACCATTTTCGACGTTTTAATTCTCCTATCTCATTTTCCCTCATAAAAACTTTATTTATTAACAGCTTTTCTGATCTGATATATCAATTTAAACGATTATTAGATAATGCTTTATTTATTTTATAATCCAGAATTTAACGGAGAACGTTATTGATGACAAGATGAGCGACAGTGTCTTATGCTTTCTGTTTAGTACAATTGTGTAAACTAGATGAACTGAAATGTTTAACATTTTCTCTTCAACCTTAATTTCTTCTTACGGTTCGTCCTCACTAATATTGTGAAGAACAAAATGAGCTACATTGCCTTACATTGTTTTCTATCCTACTTTGTTAAGAACAATATTAACGCCAACGTTTTACGTTTAGTCCTCAATCGATGGCGCTTCTACAGCATGGTTGTAAGTGCGATAATAAATCAAGTCAGTCTTCAACATTAATAATCGAAGATATTGTCGCTGATGTAATTAAAAACGACTCAACAATAAAAAAATGTTGCTTAGGAATAATTTCTTATATGTTTTTACTTCTACAAATATTACGAATTTCTTCAATTTGTTTTAAGTTTTAAGCCAAGAGTATAAATTTCAAGTATAGAACCCCATTAAAATCTTCGTTTTCCATGCCTGTAGCAAATACCACATAGTCAAGTTGAAATATAAGCAGCGACTATAGCAGCAGCTTCAGCAGTAACTAGTTGCAGTTACTGAGCTTAATCGGCAGCAAAATCTACATCTGTAGTACTAATATCGGCGTAAATATTTATGTATTTTCCTATTTTTTTTAGCTCAACTCTATGAATTAATTAATCTATTGAAAGTTATCTTGATAAAATTTCCCCACCTGTGTTTTTAAAGAAAAATCTTTTTTATTCTCAGTATGTTCTCTGTAGTTCTTTAGAACAAAATCATTTTACTGAGATTTGAAATTCACTTGAAGCAGACAAATGACCAAAAATATTATCGTAAGATTTATTACTGAAATTATAAGTTTTTTTGCGTCGTTTTAGGAATTTGGTTGCAATATTTGTACATATATAATTTTATACGAGTATTCAGCTTTTAATTTTGCTTGTGACTTTATTGTCATCACGCAATTTTAGTTGCAAGTTTTGATCGTAGAATTATGCAGTCATTGTTCTTATTAATGTCTACCCTTAAAATTTAGCACGGGCCGATTAAATAACACGCCATCTCTTCTTAAACTTACTACTTATCAACTGGTTGTCGGTTTTAATTTTATTTTTAAAAAACTTTAAACACTGTTTCTGAGGAATATCGATTTGCAATTAAGTTGTAAAAAAAACAATTTTTATTTCTACAAATTAAACCGTCTAAAGTCATATCGAGCCTTTGCTGCAATAGAGTCATAACTCAAAAAAAGTAGTTTTGCAGAAAACGAGTTTAAAGTTGCGCATTCGCTAACAACTTAATGCTAAACGGAAATTTTAATATTTGTCTCAAAAGTTTAGTATGCAAGATATTTTATTGAAATTTTTACACATTCTGAAGCACGATATGAGAATTAATGCTGCATTATTAACTCAAAAATCGCAGGTTTTGAGCTATGACTCCTATGCAGCAGAGGCTCGATATATCAAAATTAATTTGATTTCTGTTTTATAAAACTTTAATAAACCAAAAATAGTTTTTGGAAATAAGGCAGATAGGGTTTTCGTAGGCTTTTCGATTTGGGTTATTCAGAAACATTATTGAGAGGTCTGTGAGTCTTAATATTTATTTATCAGTATGATGAATTACTGTTTTTTCCAATGGGGTACTTTTTCTTACAGTGTAATTTACATTTTAATACAATTTCCAAGCTGTTTGCAATTGAGAATTATTTTTTTTATTGACATGTTCGTCATTTGGGCGATGAGAAGTTAAACATTTTCCTGATATCTTCAACATTAGTTTTTTCGTAAGAGTGTTATGATGAATTGCAAATAAAAGTAAATAACAACTTTTGACTACACAACGCCATATTTTTATTTGTAAAAAAGAAAAATTTTGGTATCTTTTATTCAAAGTTATTTAATTTTTACAATTAAGTTTTGAATTGTTATTCGAACTGAGTGATGTTTAATTAAAGAAATTTTAATTTGTCAGGCTTAAGTTCGTTTTCCCTATATTTACTGCCTAACCCACGATATCGAACGATGTCGATCGCTTGATTTTAAGACGTAAAAAATCTAGCTTGCAGTCCACTAATAACCGATTTTATTTATTTGGTTAGCTTTTCTTCTAGTAAACAATTAATAAGATAAATAAAATCGGTTATTAGTGGAACGCAAGCTAGATTTTTTACGTCTTAAAATCAAGCGATCGACATCGTTCGATATCGTGGGTTAGGCAGTTAATTTTTTTTTTATAAATTAAATTATTATTTTTATTAGAAAGAAAAATCTAGAAGCTCGTAATAATTGAACAGAAAAAAAAATTTTAGACTGCGCGGAGTGTTGAACTGACATCTTGATTTTTCGAGACTAACCACAGTCTCATCATCAGAGTTGTTTACCGCTTAGGTTATTTAATTTTGTAACTTTTATTTATCTTTTTTTTATAATTTTTTCTAAATAGAATTTCTTGCAGTTTTGCACATTATGGAAAATATAAATTTTCCAAGTGTAACGAACATACATAAAACTACAGAACATTCTTAAGATCGTTGATATTATATCGTGTTTTCTCTTCGCTTACTATGATCATACATTTTAGCTGATTCAACATTCCACGAATTCACTACATATAGTCTTTGTAAATAATTTTTGAATGCGCTCCATACGATTTGATGAATCTACATGAAAAGGATTCCAGATAACACAACCATATTTCAAAATACTAAGACTAAAGGAGAAAAACAAATATTCGACCAGTGCAGTTGAAATCTAAAGGGATGTTTAGATATTAAATTTTTCCTTTGTTGCCGGAAATATGTTAACAATGTCTACCTAATATTTCTCTTATTATAAACATTTACGAACTAATGTTAATGTTAATTGTGTTGATATATTGAATTCAATGTTAATTTTTTTAAAAAATATTTTTATAACATAACATTTTTAATAATTTTTTATATGTTAAAAAATTTTATATCTATCCAATAATTAACTCATTTTCAATAATTTTTTTATGTTAAAATTTGGAAACAATTTTTGTGACATTTCATACAAAAACCTTTTTATATACTGTAGTTAAATTTTCCTATACTTTTTCCATAAAAAATTATTGAAAAAATTTTATGACACCTGGTTTTAATAAAATACAATAACTTTTATTAGCTTTTGTAAAAACTCACAAAGTTTATTATTTTTAATTAATTATTCTTTCTTTGACAACCTTTTGCTGGCAAGCTCAACTATCAGAATAATAATTTTCAATATTAAATATTTAAGTATTAAAACTCAGTGTTGCCACATCCCTTCCACCTTTTTTAGTTTTAGTTTCAACGGTTCTTTATTTGAAAATGATGGGCTCTCCGAGTCAACGACATCACTCTCAGTACAGTCCTGCGGATAAAGTAAAGATTTTGGTAAATTGAAATCGGCTGATAAAGATTGATCATTGATGGGAGATGAAACCAAGTCATCTCTAAGCAATTGCGTTTTTCCGACATCAGAAGATAAATTATCACTAAGACGTTGTTGGACTGATGTGTTCTCTGGGAACCTTACGTCTGGGATCTTTTTCAGCATGCTAATATTTCTCTTATATGTTCGCCCCCCTCCTATAATATTGACTTCACTTCCGTTTCTCTCAACAACCTCATAAGATGTTTTATCAAAGTATGGCGTGAGTTTGTTGGGAAAAATAACATTTTTTAATAACACCTTGTCACCTATTTGAATATTTGATTCTTTTGCTCTTCTGCTTGAGTCATCCTTCTCTTTTCCTTTTTGTTTATTCATTAAATCATTGTCTCTAGCGGAAGAATCAATTATTTCTTCTGAAATGTCCTCAATACCTGGAATCTTATCACGAAGCCGCCTGTTAAACATTAGCTCACTCGGTGCGGAGCCTGTTGTACCATGTGGTGTCACGTTGTACATCAGTATAAACTTATGTATTTCTTCCTTGTAATCGCGCTTGTTTGCCGCAGCTATTTTTAACCGCTTCACAAGAGACCTATTCATATTCTCCACTTCTCCGTTTGCCTGTGGCCAATATGGGGGTATTCTTATTACCGATATGTTATTATACGCACAAAAACGATTAAATTCATTGCTGACATACTGCCTGCCATTGTCTGTTCTTATTGTTTTGGGTAAGCCAAGTTTGGAAGAAATGCTTTTCAAGAAAACAACTTCTTGGTACCGCGAAGAATAATCAATGAGCACCAAAACATACTCGCCATTAGGTAGCGGACCAAGTAGATCAGTAGCTAATATTTGCCAAGGCCCATTCTGAAATGGATGTCTCTGCATTGGGATTGGATTCAACGGTCGCGAAACCAGAATACAATCATGACATGCTTTCACAAAATTTTCTGCCTCTCTGTCAATTAATGGCAACCACACTTTAGAACGAAGACGGCGTTTCATTGCCGACTCGCCAGGATGTCCCTCGTGGGTTTGAAGCATTCGAATCCCAAGATTCATTTTCCATGTTAGAAATCGCATTGCGTATATCCCCATCGTTGTTGCTTTCACTGCTAATAAGGGAAATGGATAACGTGGCTGGAACAGCGCTCTCTAGCACATGAAAAATTGACTCCTCGCATTCCATATCGAAAGACTTCTAGTCGGAAATTTTGCTTAGTCTGGATAATGAGTCAGCTATATTCTCTTTTCCAGAGCGATATATTACTTTGAATTTGAAAGCCTGCATTCTAAGCAACCATCTTTCGATTCTTGTCGGAGGTCTTGATATTGGTTTGAAAATGGTTTCCAGAGGTTTATGGTCAGTTACCAGCTCAAAATCTAACCCCGCTAAGTAATAATAAAATCTCTCAACCGACCAAACCAGGGCTAAACTCTCCTTCTCAGTTTGAGAATATCTCCTCTCAGTAGAAGATAAACTCTTACTCGCAAAAGAGATAACTCTTGGTTCACCGTCATCGTTGAACTGGAGCAATACCGCTCCCAAAGCTACAGGACTTGCATCAGCAACAACTCGAGTCCTTAATTTTGGATCGAAATACGAGAGATTTGATAGTCCGGAAAGCAACGTCTTCAATTTGCCAAAAGCTTCTTCTTGTCTGCGACCCCATACAAATTTTATATCTTTGGTTAGCAGTATCCTAAGAGGATGGGTCACATCTGCTAAGTCAGGTAAAAATTTTCCAATATACGTCACTAAGCCTAAAAAACTTCGCAACTCATCTTTTGATGCTGGAGCCCGGAACTGCTGTATGACATTAAATTTTTCAGGATCTGCAGCAAAACCATCTGCCGAAAGTGTATGTCCCAGAAACTTGAGTGTTTTAACTTTAAATACACATTTTGCTTTATTTAAGGTAACATTGTTTTTCTCCAAAATATTTAGGACATCTTTCAATGCTGCATCATGATCTTCGTCACAGCTTCGAAATATAATAATTTCATCGATATAATTAAGGGCATTTCGACATGTAGAAAGCATCCCTTCCATAGTTTTTTGGAAAATGTCGGGAGCAGAGTTTACGCCAAACATCAATCGCTTATACCTGAACAAACCTTTGTGAGTCACAAAAGTTGTGACTTCACGACTTGCTTTATCTAGTTCAATTTGGTAGTATGCTGACTTGAGGTCCAGCCTAGAGAAGGTTTTTGCCGACTTCAATCTGCTCATAAATGACTCGAAAGTTGGTAAAGGATGATTTTCGCGTAGCATGGCACGATTAGCGCGTCTCATGTCAACACAAATACGAACGTCATCATTTCCTATTTAAGCAATGACTATGGGGGAAATCCATTTACTGGGGCCTGAAACAGTCTCAATTATATCAAGCCGCAATGCCTCATTTTTTTTATCAGTCACTTTAGCCTCCAGTGCAACTGGAACACGGCGTACTGGTTGATGAACTGGGGTAATCGTGTGATCTATCGATAAAGGAACCGTAATGTGGCGTATCTTCGGAAAGGGTTGTTGTTCTTTTTCTTGAATATGGTAAATATCTAATCCCAGTTTCAGTACATTAACTTTAAGAGCTGTTTCTCTACCCAAGAGAGATTGCCCGCCGTTCTTGATAACATAAAAAGATGACATTATTTCATTCCGGTTACCCGTACGTATTGGAGCATCAAAGACAACAACAATTTCTAATGAACAGTTTGCAGCATACGCCTTAAATTCGTTTGCAGAATGTGAGCGTATATTCCATATAACCGCCTCTGAATTTTTTAAAAAATTCCTGTCCTTTTCTCCTATTAGTTTGAAACGACACCCAGAGTCTATTATCATTGACATTTCCTTTCCACCAACAGAACAGCATATATTATCGTCACTTTTTCCTCCATTTCCAATTTTAAAACATCCAAATTCTCGAAGTTCAGAAGTTAAATTATCATCTTCCGCAACGCAATGAACATTAGCAAAAGGGCGCATCTTTTTGTATGGTCCAGTGTTGTAGTTTTCAATCATTCTCCTTTTAGTTCTGCATTTTATCGCGAAATGTCCAATCGAAGAACACTTATTGCATTTTGCATTCTTGGCAGGACATTCAAAAGAATTTGCTAAGTGTCCCTTCTTTCCGCATCGGCTGCATTCGGCTGGAAATCTTTTTTATTTGCTCATGCTCAGTCCTCGCTAGCATGCTGCGAGAATTTTTATTTATTTGCTCGTACACTTGACACGCATCTATAATTTCTTGTAGGCTCTGCTCCTTCTCTAACAATCTTTTCTTCAAATCGAGGGGTGCCCATGAATCTATTATCCTATCTTTTATAGAAATTTCTTCAATCTCCTCTTTAGTATTTCCAAATGAGCATTTTGTTACTTGTTGACGCAATCGCAGCAAAAACTTGCTGAAATGCTCGCCCTCGATAGGAGTTATATTGCGGAACAAGTGTCTCTCGAAAGTTGTGTTCCTTTTTGGGGAGAAGTATTCATTCAACTTTTCTACTAAAACATCGTTCGCCTTTAAATTTTCTTTTTCATCGCTTTCAACTAAGGCACCAGGAATGTTGAATATTACTTATTGTAACTGGGGTCCAGCCAGATGCAAAAGCTTATTCTTTTTGTTTATATCATCGACTATCTCTTCCGCAGCCAAATATAGTTTAAATGACCTTAGCCATTTTTCCCATTCGTGTCTTAGCAAAGACTTTTCTATCGCTTCACAAAGGAAGGGCCTTATGACTTCTGCCATCGTACCACACAAAGTTACTGCAATTAAATTGATCAGAATTAGTAAAATAAGGTCAAGATAAACAACCAACACCACTATGTGTCTACACTGCATGTGTCAGTCCACATTTAATTTTTCCAAAAATGCCGAATTTAATCGGTAACATACCAATATTTTTCTTTTTATTTATTAATACGCAATTTAATGCCCATTCACTAATCCAAAATCTTTCAGTGAAAGACTTCCGCAATTTAATGCAATTACTGATGTTAGACCAATCCAAACTAAATTTGTTTATCGCAATTTAATGCTAAATATCCAATTTCTATGATTTTATCACTCGTCGCCAATGTATTAACCTGGTTTTAATAAAATACAATAACTTTTATTAGCTTTTGTAAAAACTCACAAAGTTTATTATTTTTAATTAATTATTCTTTCTTTGACAACCCTTTGCTGGCTAGCTCAACTATCAGAATAATAATTTTCAATATTAAATATTTAAATATTAAAACTCAGTGTTGCCACAACACCCAATCCACAAATCAATATTAGAATTTCAAATAATTTATAAAATTTTCCTGAGGATGCTAACAAATTGTTAGCGAAATATCGAAAATAAATATAAATATAAACAACAATATATATATATATATTTATATATAGGTCTTTTGGTTTATATATATATATATACTAGCTGATCCCGGTGTACTTCGCTACCCCCCTCGTTATAAAATAAAATTAAAAGTATTTATATATCCTATTGTGACGATCGGTCCAGTAGTTAAGACTATATTACGATTTTTAATTTTAATAAAAAGGAGCGTGGTCCCATCCACTTTTCTCCCGGTACGTATTCCATATTATGGCAATACCATCTTCAAATCTCCATAAGAAGTGATATTACCAACTTTGGCGCAAAAAAAAATTTTTCAAAAAATTTATCAAAAAAATGCATAATTTTGACCCCAAAAAACCGGTTTTTTGGATATATCTCCGCTACCCGTGAACCGATATTGCTGAATTTCAATAGCAAACACATGACCGATATTTATAATAGATTGGCGAAAAAAAAAGTTTCTAAGTCAAGCAGTTTTCAGTGTGTAGAAGTTTATCTACAGCGCCACCTAGCGGAGAGTTACGGAAAAATTGATAGTCCAAAAATTTATTCTATGAAAAATTACTTATACATGCCAAGTTTCAACACGATCGGATGAGCAATGTAGGAGTTTATCGCTTACCAACCAACCAACCAACAAACATTCATTTTTATATATATAGATATATATATATATATATATATAAACCAAAAGACCTATTGGTTAAATAAACATTCTAATAAATACATATGTATAAAGAAAAGGTCAAATAAAATAGTATACAAATATAAATAAAGAGAGCAAATCAAACAACAAAATGGTCTATAGCTGTTTCAAGAAAAACAACAAAACTGGGAAATATACAAACTTGATGAAGTCAATTAGGAATAAATTTGTACGGACGAAGTCAGCAATAACCTTTTTAACAAGATGTAAGAATGCAGGGATAATTCCAAATTTCATAAAGGTCACAACGAGGAATATTTCCAACATTTTCAATAAGGATAGACTACCCAGGATTCAACAACAAATTTCAAAATATACACAGGATATACATATATAGAGTTTTAAGGATAGCAATAAGAGAAAAACACGAATTAATGAAACATTTTCAAAGGGAAAGGGAAATAATTATTGGTGAATTGAAGAAACATTTCACTCTGGAGGAAATGGTTGAGTTTTTCTATTTTGAGGAGAATTTAACGCTTACATATATGAAGAAGGTAAATATTATACATAAGAAGAAATTTGATAATCTTAAAATATTACAATTAGAAGAGTTAAATATTGGGTATAATGAGAAATGGTTTGTTAATAAAACCAATTGTGATATGCCTAGCGATGTTCAGTGGATTCTTTCACTCGGGAATAAACACGCTTTACCAGTAAAAGCAAACGAATTTCCTATTTTAAAAATAATTTCTGAAGGAGAATAGTTAGTTAGAACTTTTAATAGAAAGGAAGAACAAGAAATAGCTAGTAATAGATTAACAGCAGTTATTGATAATCATTTAAATAAAAATAGATTATCTAATAGGGATAGGTTTATGTTAGATAAGGTAAATATAGCTGATAGATTTAAAAAAAAACAGGGATATACGATATTTATTGTTATTTAATTCTAGGATTAAAGATATTATAGGAGATATTAGATAATATACTTTATTAAATAGATACCCAACTAGAAAGTTACAAAATATTAACAATAATATAGTTGAAGAATTATATAGGAAGGAAATAGTAACTTCTACTGAGAAAAATAGGCTTAAAACTAACGTTGCAATTGCACCGCGTTTATATGGATTACCAAAGATCCATAAGGAAGGTTTTCCATTAAGGCCTGTTCTGTTCTTTTATTAATTCTCCATCATATGAGTTATGTAAATACATAACAAATAATTTAAGTAATATTACGAAGAACTCTAGATATCATATCAAGAATACTGTAGAGTTTTAAAAACAGGATAAAAGATCAACAGATATCAAATGATGAAATATTGATTTCTTTTGTAGAGTTTGTTTATTTAATGTAAGCTAATGAGGCCTAGAATTCCTTATGTTAATAAAAATGCGTAGTTTTTATTGCATATTTTCCCGACGTTTCATGAATTTTATGTTCACTTCTTCAAGGGATTCGTCTATTTTTATTAAAAAGAAAAAAGATTTTCAACACAATTAATTTAACAATAATTAACAATTTTAATATAAATGTGTATTATATCTTACATTGTGTTTATACACTACGTTAAGAAATGTAAAACAGTTTTTTATGTAAGTTTTATATTTTTAAAAAACACACAAATTTAATGGTAAAAAATATCACAGTATAGTTAGCGCTTAAATTCTCAGTGTCTTCTTTTATATTCATTGTTTTATTAATTTTTTGTTGTATTCTCAAGCTTCCTGTTGTGTATCTCTTTCTTACATTGCTCGCTTTGTCTAATATTTTTATGTTGTCAAAATCTGGTTTGTGATTTGTTTTTAATATGTGTTGTGACAGTGCGGTACTTTCTTTATTTCTGTTTATGTCAGCTTTATTTTCCTGTACTCTTATCTCTAAATTTCTCTTGGTTGTACCGATATAAAGAAGATCACAGTTACTGTTCTCATTCCCTTTACATTTTATTTCATATACAAAGTTGTTTTGTTGTAATTTGGCTATAGGTGTTTTTGTGTTTGTAAATATTGCACTAAGTGTTTTGTTGGAACCAAGGCGAATTCATAACAGGTGAAGCTGAAAACGCAGCTAATCTACTTTTTTCTTGCATAATGGAGGCTCGCATGTCAAAATTTGTACATGCAAGCATAGGGGCTCATATGTCAAATGTTGTTGTAATGTTGTACTTGTTGTAGTATTAACACTACCTGTTATGAATTTTCCTTGGTTGGAACTGTAAGCAAAGTTTATGTTATTTTTATCTATTGCATTTTTTATGTTTTTATTATCGTAAGTCCAGGAATAAATTTTACACTGCAAACCGTTTATCTCTTTTATCAGTGTTGCCACGTTCGTTGTTTTTTGATAATTTGTATTGTGTGATTAGGGATCTTATGAGTTATAAAGGGAAGCTGTTGTTCGTTCAAATTTTTGTTATTTTTTGTATATTATGTGAGTGAAATTGTTGGTAACTTATCTCTAGTACTCTATGTATAAAGTTTTTGGCCGTGTTAATAATTTGTGACTTTGGTTGCGTAGAATTAAAATTGATTATTCGTCCTGAAGATGTATCTTTGGCGTACAAATCAAAAATTATTTTATCTTCCCCTCTGAATAATTGGGTGTCGAGATATGATATTTTTCTGTTCTTTTCCACTTCAATGGTAAATTGAATTTTGTGGTGATACCCGTTTAATGTTTTCATTATTTCATCCTTATCATTTATATTTATTATTGCAATAGGTCTCTTATTTAATATATATATCTATATATATATATATATATATATATAATATATAAGGATGAATGTATTAAAACAGAAACATACACGTTGGCAAGGTTGCCATCCAATATCAACAATAACGAAAACAGTATTCATTTAATAATAAACTAGTTACACAACGAATGAAATAAAAAAATAATATTAGAATGTTTTCTTTAAGCAATAGGTCTCTTGATTTAATATATATATATATATATATATAATAAATATATATATATATATATTGGTACATGACATGTAACAATTCTTTTACTTACAATTATTTGTATAAAATATATTTTTTGTTTTTTTTTATGTATCTTTACAAAATATTTAAGTAATATTCATTAGATTTACACAATTGTTGTAATTCGTTCTGGATAGATTCTTAGTTAAGATGTCTGCTACCATAAGACCTGTTGGACAATATTGCAAAACGATTTCTTTTCCTCGCACAACCTCCCTTATATGATGATATTTAATATCGATGTGCTTACTCCGTCGATGAAATACTGGGTTAGTAGCAAGTTTTTGAGCACCCTGGTTGTCAATATATAACACGACTGGGTCACCTTTGGAATAGCCTAATTCCATTAAAAGCTTTCGCAAGTAGACTGCTTCCTTTGCCGCTTCAGATGCGGCCATATATTCGGCTTCGGTGCTGCTTAGGGCTATAGACTTTTATTTCTTGGATTTCCAGGAAACTGAACAACTGCCCACAAAAAATGAAAAATTTGTGTACGATTTTCTATCTGCAGTGTCGCCGCCCCAGTTAGCATCAACATAACCGAGAACTGATGATTTTTCTGCTAAAGTATAACAGATATTGTATTCGGCGATAGGTATCTAAGCCATTAATCGTCAAACTAGCCCCTAGGGGCCGAGCAGCAATCGTCATTTTCACAGACAAACTAAAATACGAAATATACTCATTTGTATGATAGCAGGCAATGAATGAGATTCTTTGTCGCTTTATTTTAGAATTTGCAACAACAAAACACATGCAAAAGAGGACAAGAAAATATTTATTTTTATTTATTTTAATTATGTAAATTCATTCATTCATAAACGCGCTAAACCAATCCAGTGTGTATGCATACGAACTTTTAATATGATGTTTGGCTACAGTAAAAAATATATGTAACAATCAATTTCTACAAGTGTAAAATCACCAATACATTGATATTTCCTACATGTTCTCTTTATGACAAAGGCTGATCTAAGCACATGCTTTGCTGCCTGAAAATGCTCCTGATAGGGATCAGAATTGCGCTGAGCGAGTTTGGAAACCGAATGCAAACTATCTAGCCGTGTTGTAGTAGCTAAATACATTAGCGTGCCAATTAAAGACTGGTATAACTGCTTATCTACGTTTTTACAATTATTTGTACACTGTGACTGATAACCTGCATCAAGTGGCACCGATAACGGTTTGCACCCATCCTTATAAAATTTCTTCAGCATATCTTTAATATATTCCGTCTGACCAAATTTGATCTCGCCAGTTCTATCTATTTCAATGCCCAGAAAGTGATGCAACGCTCCTTTATCGGACATGTCAAATTCTCCACATATTTGTTTTTTATGTTCAATACAATTTCTTCACTTCTGCATCCAATAATGAGGTCGTCTACATAGACTGCAATCAAAACAAGCTCATCCTTAACAAATTTCTTGTACAGACAAGGATCAGCTTCAGTTGACCCGAAACCAAATCTTTTTAACACGTTGTCCAGTTTGGAATTCCATTCCTTTCATGACTGCTTTAACCCATAGATGGCTTTATTGAGTCGTAAAACTTTATTGGGATGATCACTATTCTTAAAACCCTGCGGCTGCTGTAAATAAATCTCGTCGTGCAACTCACTATTGAGATATGCCGAGCTCACATCAATTTGGTGCAATACCATTTCCCATTCAACCGCCAAAGCCAGTAAAGTTCTTATTGTAGAGTAACGCACTACGGGTGAAAAGGTTTCCATATAGTCGATACCATACCGCTGGCTACACCCCTTTGCCACCAATCTCGCCTTGTGTCGTTCAATATTGCCTTGCTTATCTCTTTTCAGTGCAAAAACCCACTTACTAGCAATCGACCTATGACCACTTGGCAAATCTGTTAATGTCCATGTTTTATTTCTTTCAAGGGAAGAAATCTCTATTTTTATGGCATTCAACCATAATTCATTCTCTTTACACGATAACGCCTCTTCTGCTGTTTGTGGTATTTTAACTTCAGCTATAATGTTGAATTTGTTGAATTGCTTTCATGGCCTACCAGGTTTACCATTCCTTAAAATCTTAGGCCTACCTGCACGAATAAATTTAGGTTTTTCTTCAAATCCTTCAAAATCTTCTTGGATCTCAATGGAACTGTCGTCATCGGCCGTATTGTACTCTCCATCATCTTTAATTTCTCTATCACTTCTTATATTTTCTTCTTCTTGTTGCTCATACATACGTCACAACGTCATTACCATTTTGTGCATTTTCTACATTTAATGTTAAATAATCTTCTTCTTTTTCTTTTTACCATTATCACTGTCACTTGATAATTAATTTTTACGCGGTCTTTTAATGGGTTGTTTTTTCTTTGACAATTCGGTCACTTCTTCCACAAAATCATCAGACTCATCATCTGATATTATTGTTTGCTTGTGAGTTGGTGCTTTAACGGCCTCATTATCTTCAAATATTTAATCATCATCACTAGTCTTTTCCTTTTCCGAATCTAAAGGCCCGAATAATTAATTTTTTGGATGCCTTCCGGCGTCCAGGACGATCAGCCCGAGGAGGTACATCGGAATGTCATCGACACGATCGGGCATATCGATATCTTCATCAGAAATGTCTCCTTTCTTTTTTCGTCCCCTAGGCTTGAAACCCAATTTGGTTTGTTTAAGGCCATCACCTTCATCGTTCTTCTTTAGTACCCTCTTAGGTCCAGGTTCTTTTTTTGCTTTAGAAACTTTTGGAGACGACTTTGGCCCCTTAACTCCACCTTCCACCAATCTGTCGAAATAGTCACCAGTATCCTCTTGACACCATCATTTTTGGCACCCTTTTTGTCTACCTTTTCTTTTTTAACTTTTGTTGTGGCTACTGATGCCGAAACCTTTTTCATTATTTCTTCGGTAACTTTGAATTCTACCTTAATACCGCGTGGGTCAGGAAATATATCGGCATTACCGTCCTTTTTACCTCGCTTTTTCATGGCCGTATTAGCAGTTGCTTTATTTTTGGCCGTGGCCTTGGCTTGTTTCTTATTGATTTCCATCTCATCAAGCCTTTCTTTCTCTTCTACTTCATTGAGTTTTTTTTTTCTAGCTCATCTAAATCATTCAATCACAAAGTTTCAATTGTTTTTTACTTTAAATCGGCCAATTCAGATAGCTTGGGATCTCTTTGATTTAATAATTCGTTTTTGCGTTCTTCTGTCAGCATCCACATCGACATGCCCAAAAGGTAATCAAACTTTTTGACATCGGTTAGTTTCTGGAATGCTTTTTTGGGGTCTGCAGGTTGTTTCTTTTCTTTCTTAATGCCCGATGTTGAGGCGCCTTCCTCTTCTTCGCTATCAACAATGCGCTTGTTGACTGCATGCTTCATCTACTACTTTTTCTTTACGCCGCTCCGCCTCCTCTAGTAGTTTTTGTTTAAGAAAATTTAATTTTGGAATAGTATCACGTGTTTCCACCGCGATTACAAAGTTGTCAAAATCTTTAGGTATACTACACAGTAACATAATGTTCAGAAGCTCTTCTTGCATTTCTATACCTGCCTCAGCCAGCCTTTCTGTCATCTCGCTGAAAGTTTTTAAATGAAGCTGGACGTTGGCATCTTCCTTCATTCGGAGACCAATCAAACATTTGTACAATGATACCTTTTGCATTGGCCCTTTGGGTTGATAGGTTGTTTTTAGTTTCACCCACGCTTAGGATGATGTTTTGGCACTTTTTATGTAACCTAGTTTACTTTTTCAAAATAAATTTCACTTCAATTAACGTTACGTTACTCTGGGCCCATAACCTGTTGTTCTTTAGTTACACAACGTGTAACTAGTTTATTATTAAATGAATACTGTTTTCGTTATTGTTGATATTGGATGGCAACCCTGCCAACGTGTATGTTTCTGTTTTAATACATTCCTTCAGAGTGTAAATATATTTTACTTTACTTTTCATTTTTATTCCCTTTTCTGCTTTTGAATAATAAAGACGTGTTTAACTTTACTTAAGGAGATTCTTATTTTAATTACAAAGAACAACAGGTGATGGGCACAGAGTAACGTAACGTTAATTGAAGTGAAATTTATTTTGAAAAATGAATAATTCATTTCAAATGGAAAAGTTGGATGAGTCCAACTACGAAACGTGGGCGATTCAAATGAAGAGTGTGCTTGTCCATAGTGGTTTCTGGAACTTGGTGTCTGGTAAATGGAAAAGGAAATCAGAATCAATTAATGCGGCGAAAGCAAAGTGGGATTCAGATGACGAGAAGGCGCTGTCGTCGATCATTTTGAGCGTTAAACCAGCACAACTAGTTTAAATAAAAAGTGCCAAAACATCATCCTAAGGTATCATTGTACAAACGTTTGATTGGTCTCCGAATGAAGGAAGATGCCAACGTCCGGCTTCATTTAAAAACTTTCAGCGAGATGACAGAAAGGCTGGCTGAGGCAGGTATAGAAGTGCAAGAAGAGCTTCTAAACATTATGTTATTGTGTAGTATACCTAAAGATTATGACAACTTTGTAATCGCGGTGGAAACACGTGATACTCTTCCAAAATTAAATTTTCTTAAACAAAAACTACTAGAGGAGGCGGAGCGCCGTAAAGAAAAAGTAGAAAATGAAGCATGCAGTCAACAAGCGCATTGTTGATAGCGAAGAAGAGGAAGGCGCCTCAACATCGGGCATTAAGAAAGAAAAGAAACAACCTGCAGACCCCAAAAAAGCATTCCAGAAACTAACCGATGTCAAAAAGTTTGATTACCTTTTGGGCATGTCGATGTGGATGCTGACAGAAGAACGCAAAAACGAATTATTAAATCAAAGAGATCCCAAGCTATCTGAATTGGCCGATTTAAAGTAAAAAACAATTGAAACTTTGTGATTGAATGATTTAGATGAGCTAGAAAAAAAAACTCAATGAAGTAGAAGAGAAAGAAAGGCTTGATGAGATGGGAATCAATAAGAAACAAGCCAAGGCCACGGCCAAAAATAAAGCAACTGCTAATACGGCCATGAAAAAGCGAGGTAAAAAGGACGGTAATGCCGATATATTTCCTGACCCAAGCGGTATTAAGGTAGAATTCAAAGTTACCGAAGAAATAATGAAAAAGGTTTCGGCATCAGTAGCCACAACAAAAGTTAAAAAAGAAAAGGTAGACAAAAAGGGTGCCAAAAATGATGGTGTCAAACAAGAGGATACTGGTGACTATTTCGACAGATTGGTGGAAGGTGGAGTTAAGGGGCCAAAGTCGTCTCCAAAAGTTTCTAAAGCAAAAAAAGAACCTGGACCTAAGAGGGTACTAAAGAAGAACGATGAAGGTGATGGCCTTAAACAAACCAAATTGGGTTTCAAGCCTAGGGGACGAAAAAAGAAAGGAGACATTTCTGATGAAGATATCGATATGCCCGATCGTGACGATGACATTCCGATGTACCTCCTCGGGCTGATCGTCCTGGACGCCGGAAGGCATCCAAAAAATTAATTATTCGGGCCTTTAGATTCGGAAAAGGAAAAGACTAGTGATGATGATTAAATATTTGAAGATAATGAGGCCGTTAAAGCACCAACTCACAAGCAAACAATAATATCAGATGATGAGTCTGATGATTTTGTGGAAGAAGTGACCGAATTGTCAAAGAAAAAACAACCCATTAAAAGACCGCGTAAAAATTAATTATCAAGTGACAGTGATAATGGTAAAAAGAAAAAGAAGAAGATTATTTAACATTAAATGTAGAAAATGCACAAAATGGTAATGACGTTGTGACGTATGTATGAGCAACAAGAAGAAGAAAATATAAGAAGTGATAGAGAAATTAAAGATGATGGAGAGTACAATACGGCCGATGACGACAGTTCCATTGAGATCCAAGAAGATTTTGAAGGATTTGAAGAAAAACCTAAATTTATTCGTGCAGGTAGGCCTAAGATTTTAAGGAATGGTAAACCTGGTAGGCCATGAAAGCAATTCAACAAATTCAACATTATGGCTGAAGTTAAAATACCACAAACAGCAGAAGAGGCGTTATCGTGTAAAGAGAATGAATTATGGTTGAATGCCATAAAAATAGAGATTTCTTCCCTTGAAAGAAATAAAACATGGACATTAACAGATTTGCCAAGTGGTCATAGGTCGATTGCTAGTAAGTGGGTTTTTGCACTGAAAAGAGATAAGCAAGGCAATATTGAACGACACAAGGCGAGATTGGTGGCAAAGGGGTGTAGCCAGCGGTATGGTATCGACTATATGGAAACCTTTTCACCCGTAGTGCGTTACTCTACAATAAGAACTTTACTGGCTTTGGCGGTTGAATGGGAAATGGTATTGCACCAAATTGATGTGAGCTCGGCATATCTCAATAGTGAGTTGCACGACGAGATTTATTTACAGCAGCCGCAGGGTTTTAAGAATAGTGATCATCCCAATAAAGTTTTACGACTCAATAAAGCCATCTATGGGTTAAAGCAGTCATGAAAGGAATGGAATTCCAAACTGGACAACGTGTTAAAAAGATTTGGTTTCGGGTCAACTGAAGCTGATCCTTGTCTGTACAAGAAATTTGTTAAGGATGAGCTTGTTTTGATTGCAGTCTATGTTGACGACCTCATTATTGGATGCAGAAGTGCAGAAATTGTATTGAACATAAAAAAACAAATATGTGGAGAATTTGACGTGTCCGATAAAGGAGCGTTGCATCACTTTCTGGGCATTGAAATAGATAGAACTGGCGAGATAGGTGAAATCAAATTTGGTCAGACGCAATACATTAAAGATATGCTGAAGAAATTTTATAAGGATGGGTGCAAACCGTTATCGGTGCCACTTGATGCAGGTTATCAGTCACAGTGTACAAATAATTGTAAAAACGTAGATAAGCAGTTATACCAGTCTTTAATTGGCACGCTAATGTATTTAGCTACTACAACACGGCTAGATATTTTGCATTCGGTTTCCAAACTCGCTCAGCGCAATTCTGATCCCTATCAGGAGCATTTTCAGGCAGCAAAGCATGTGCTTAGATCAGCCTTTTTCATAAAGAGAACATGTAGGAAATGTCAATGTATTGGTGATTTTACACTTGTAGAAATTGATTGTTACATATATTTTTTACTGTAGCCAAACATCATATTAAAAGTTCGTATGCATACACACTGGATTGGTTTAGCGCGATTATGAAAGAATGAATTTACATAATTAAAATAAATAAAAATAAATATTTTCTTGTCCTCTTTTGCATGTGTTTTGTTGTTGCAAATTCTAAAATAAAGCGACAAAGAATCTCATTCATTGCCTGCTATCATACAAATGAGTATATTTCGTATTTTAGTTTGTCTGTGAAAATTACGATTGCTGCTCGGCCCCTAGGGGCTAGTTTGACGATTAATGGCTTAGATACCTATCTGAAACAGCCGAATACAAAATGTGTTATACTTTAGCAGAAAAATCATCAGTTCTAGGTTATGTTGATGCTGACTGGGGCGGCGACACTGCAGATAGAAAATCGTACACAAATTTTTCATTTTTTGTGGGCAGTTGTTTAGTTTCCTGGAAATCCAAGAAATAAAAGTCTATAGCCCTAAGCAGCACCGAAGCCGAATATATGGCCGCATCTGAAGCGGCAAAGGAAGCAGTCTACTTGCGAAAGCTTTTAATGGAATTAGGCTATTCCAAAGGTGACCCAGTCGTGTTATATATTGACAACCAGGGTGCTCAAAAACTTGCTACTAACCCAGTATTTCATCGACGGAGTAAGCACATCGATATTAAATATCATCATATAAGGGAGGTTGTGCGAGGAAAAGAAATCGTTTTGCAATATTGTCCAACAGGTCTTATGGTAGCAGACATCTTAACTAAGAATCTATCCAGAACGAATTACAACAATTGTGTAAATCTAATGAATATTACTTAAATATTTTGTAAAGATACATAAAAAAAAAACAAAAAATATATTTTATACAAATAATTGTAAGTAAAAGAATTGTTACATGTCATGTAGATTTTTATTTTCTGATACTGATTTTAAATCTATCCGTTGTGAACAACAGCCGACACACTTTTGATTTACAACACTGTTGCTCAAACGTACACCTATGTTCCGAACATCATGCGCCTTCATATATGTTTACAACCGAACACAGCCGAATGAAAATAAAACTACTCACCAAAATCTAAAAAAATAAACAACAATTTACAATATTTATTTGATACACAAATCAATATTAGAATTTCAAATAATTTATAAAATTTTCCTGAGGATGCTAACAAATTGTTAGTGAAATATCGAAAATAAATATAAATATAAACAATTCAAGAGACCTATTGCATAAAGAAAACATTCTAATAAATAAATTAATTATTTTGAATTTTTCTTATTTGAGTGTCACCCATGATCAAGATTTGTTTCAATTTACTAAACACTCACACATTTAAAAATTTACTATCAATTTGATATAAATTATGCTTTCAGTTTTGTTTAAATTTTTCATTCAAATAAACAGCAACCATTTTAAGTTGTTTTATTGATTACATCTTGAAAGCAAATTTCTTTCAAATTGCGTGCATCCTACGACACAGCTACCAATTTTTGTGAATTTTTACGAGCAGTATGTGTAAAAAAAATATTGATAGAAAATCTTGATCGTGTGACACCTATGTTAAGCTACGTCTTAATAAAAAATATATGAAATTAGCTGTAAATTGTATCTTATTTTTATATAATTAAAATTAAGTTGTTTTCCTAATAAAAACGTTATGGTACCGCTGATATAGCAGAAACTGAGCTGAAACCAATGGAGCTAATGTATTTTACTGAACTAAAGTGAGCTATTGAACTAAACTGGGCTCGAATCGTTACATCCGTGAACGTATCGGTAATCGTACGAAAATAAAATACGTCATACGATAATCGTATGAACTGAATGGTATTATCACATACGATTGTGAACGGATCGTAATTATTACTTTAATTCACAACAGCTCATTATTGTGAATAGTAGAATTGATTCACAATAAGTGTAAAAGTGTCAAAAAATATAAAAACTATTTGAATAAAAACGAAATGGATCCAACATTAATTTTTTATTTAAGTTCAAGTGATAGTGAAGAAGATGAAAGAATAATACGGAGGCAGCTGAGAGATAGAAGTGACCCATTGGCTTTGTCGAACACAGCGTAAGTATTGTTGAAATATATTTTAGCAAAATTTAATCCAATCATTCTGTGTTACAGATTTTTAAAGCGGTTTCGTTTAAACAAACAGGCGTTTCTTTATGTGCTTATAGAATTGAATTTAAAGCACTTGGATGCCAAAGCGGTGCCCCCAGGGCTCCAATTGGCAGTAACACTGTCTATTTTGGCAACGGGTAGTTACCAACATTCCATAGGAAGTGACTATCTCCTTGGAATGTGCCAAAGTACCGTTTGTAAAATTACTTCAACAGTGCTGAACAAATGGAAAATAAGTTGTGTGTGAAGCATATAAAGTTTGTTCCGAACGAGTCGTCTGAGTGCAAGGAGTGGTTTTTTGAAAAACATAGAATACCCGGAGGTAATTTTCAAACATTTATGTACATACATATGTATATAATTTCCATTGAGTTAATATATATATACATATCTATGTATGTATGTACATATATTATTTAAAGTTATAGGATGCGTTGATGGTACCCATATTGGACTGCAAAAACCCATAAACAATGAGCATACTATGTATTTCAACGGAAAGGGCTTTCATAGTTTAAATGCAATGATTGTAAGTTTTACCAAGTTATTTAAATTTACAGCAAAGTTTTTTATATACATATACATATACTAATAACACCCACATAAGATTTGTGACCACAAATATCGAATCCTTGCTATTAACTATCGTTATGGAGGAGCTGCTCATGATTCTTTCGTATGGAAGCACTCGGACCAAAGGATTGCAATGGAAAGCTTATTTCAATCTACTCGAAATGAAAACAGCTGTCTTCTAGATATGTATGTATGTATGTTGTTTTATTTCACAAGGAGAACTTTACAGTAAATGTTTTATTTTAACAGCGGATTCCGGATATCCTCTAGAGCCGTGGTGTATAACGCCATATAGAAATGTTCTCGATGGATCCACTGAGGCCCTTTTTAATGAAGTACATTCCAAGGCGAGATGTATCATCGAAAGAACGATTGGTATTTTAAAAGGACGATGGAGAATTTTGGGATATGACAAAAGAGGAAGATATAGTCCCGTAAAAGTGGCTCAATTTGCAAATGTGTGCGCTGCCCTTCATAATATACATATGTACATATATAATTTAATATTAATTATATGCCTCAAAATAATTCAAATGAAATAATAGATATACATATTGGAGAAGAAGATCAATTTTTTAGAATTGGATCTACTATTAGAGATCAAATAAAACATTCTTTAGTAAACTAAAATAATAATATGCATTTTAAACAATTTTATTTATTTGTTGTGGCTTAGCAAATCTATATGCATTTCGTTGGTTGCTAAATACCAACTCATCAGTAGATCTTTACCATTTATGTTTGAAAAGTTCCAAAACTCATTTATTCATACATGAACTCGCAAATAAAAAAGCAAAAGAAAAATTGCTTTTCAAAAATCTTTAAAAACATCACAACAAACAATTTTCTTCATTCAATATGGATGTGTTTACTTTTCTACAAACCTATGTACATATATACTTACGAGTACAATTAGACAACCGTTGGTTGCCAATAAAAGTATTTATGATTTTATAATTCGCAATTTTTTTTTGCGAGTTCATATATGAATAAATGAGTTTTTGAACTTTTCATACATAAATGGTAAAGATCTACTGATGAGTTGGTATTTAGCAATCAACGAAATTCATATAGATTTGCTAAGGAACAAAAAATAAATAAAAATTTTTAAAAACACAAGTTCTTGAGTATTTGCTCGAATAAATGTCATATTTTGTAAAATGCATTTTACTGAATTCATAATTTATTCTATGTTATATATGTATGTATGTATGTATGTAAATTTTTAGAATTAAAAGGTACATATGTATGTATGTATGTATGTATGTATGTATCACATTCATGTTTGTTATTCCAGTTATTAAAACTTACAACCAAATAAAATCTTAAAAACAAAATTGTTATTAATTTATTTTTGTTTTTCTAAGAGCTCAAGTTGTTTTCTTTTTAGTTTTAGTTTAACTTCTGCTATCTCCATGTATTTGTTATGTTCTTCTTCTTTTATTTGTAGCAGCTGCTCTTGAACTTGCAACAATCTTTCCAATTTTGCATCCATATTTCTTTGAAAATCAGTTGCGGCCTTAATATTTTTTTCTAATAACAACATTTTTTGATCGCTATTTTTGGTTTTTTTTTAACAGATTTTCTTAAAACAGTTTTACTGCAGGTGGGCATATCAGCATCCAAACTGCTGTCGCTAGAAATTTCAGGCTGTTGCTCAATGCACGGAGTTTCGGTATTACCAAATGTCGGTATTGATTTATTGCCTTCAACTGCTGCTTCCAATCCGGCTGCCTCAATTAAAAGCTCCTCATTAGGCGTCAGCAACTTTTCCTCATAAGGACCTCCTCCGGTCTGTTTTTTGGCAAATTTATTAAATGACAGTTTCTTTTTTGCCTGATATTTTTGGTCAGCATAGGCCTGTAATCAAAAACCATCGATATTAATATGTATGTAGATATTTTTGTTGACATTTTTTGGCTTCAGTTTCAAAAATAAAATATGAGCAAAAATGATTTTTTAAAACCGAAGTACGAGAATTAAAAAGTAACAAATTGAAAACAAATTTATCGACCTTTTTCCACATCTTTACATCTTTAACTGGCGGTCCAACCGTGTTCAGACTCTTCGTAAGATCATCCCACAGGCGGTTGGCGGTGGCTTTTCCTTGTGCACAATTTGGCAGCAAATTTTTCGCCAAGTTTTGATGCTCGTTCATAAACTCTGCCATTACTTCCTTTTGTTTAGGATTAAGTTTGTTGTAGTTAGTCCTAAATAATCAAGGCATTACAAAAAATAATATTTTTTTAAATCAAAAATAACTTAAATTTTCTCTTATTTTCCAAATTTTGTATATGTATTCGGACGCACTTTTACTAACGGATGACATTTCGTAAAAAGCATACGTTCAGTCTTACGATAACGTGTGTCATAATCCCGATTATTGTGAATTGTGGTACGTTCACGTATGTTATAATCTCTAAAGTGTATTTTTACGTGCCGAGTTGTACGTTCACGGATGTAACGATTCGAGCCCTGAGCTATTGAACTAAAAGAGCGAACTAGCTCAGTTAACTGAGCTGATCGGAAGAGAGCGCTCACTTAACTGAGCTGAAAAACCCAACTCGACACAATTACAAATACAAATAGAATACGCGACTTATTTCTACTGGATGCTAGCTGGGGAATTTTTTATTTATTTATTTTTTTTTGTTGTTTTTATTTGTTATTATATATGTATTAAACATTACAATGCTGCCAGCGAACTATATCCTACAATGCCCAATCTCCTGATTTTTTGTTCTACTTAAGACAAACTTTTTTTGTTTGATTTTAAAAATTAAGTATATTTTTGATTAATGTTCGTTTTTAAACATATAATTAGCACGAACATTAATCAAAAATATACTTAATGTTAAAAATCAAACCAAAAAATTTTTCCTTTGTTGCTCGAAATATGTTAACAATGTCTACCTAATATTTATCTGATTATAAACATTTACGAACTTTAGCCTGTACAAATATTAACAAATATTAATAATAAACAGTTCGTAGTAATTTAAAAGGAAAAAATTACAATTATTATACAAAAACAAAATTTAATTACAAGTTTTAAAGTGCTACAACTGATGACAGTTCCTGACATAAAATTGTATAATTTGTGGAATTGCTATTAATCAATGAATATGAAATATTTAGTTTTTTATATCAAATAAATATTTATCAGAATAAAAAAATTTGGAAAAGTTTATATACATACATATTGTCATAATGAAGTGAATGACTTGCATACAGGGAATATAAATTCAATTATACGCTGCGTTGTTTGCGTAACTGAGGCCATGACAGTGAGACTGTTTTTTTAAAAACTTTTTAAATTTATTATATACTGTACATGCATGTACATGTATTTACATATGTACATACATACATACATTTGTATTTAGCGTAATGGACAATGGGGAAAGAAATTCAACAATTTTATAAAACTCTTATATTGTAAATCGATGACCCTATAGAAAAGCTTTATTCGACTTTAAGTAAGGTGATGATTTTCCATTTCTGTTCCATGACATGATTAAACTCAAGCATAGAGAAGCAAGTCAAAAATAAGCTGTGAACAATATTTACGTAATTTACTAAAAACTAGTTACTTTTTATACAAAAGTATAGTCATATGACACGATCTGCGGTAGCTAAAAACAATGTTTTCATTTAATTGTTAAGTGGTTTAGTTTCTTGCTTTCTGGTTGTTGATCTTACTAAGCACGTCTAATATCTATTTTTTCTCTGTTGATTGCGCTTCTATCGCTCTTAAGAACATCAATGTATAAAAACTTCGATGTTTCCATGAAAAACAATATTTTCATTATTTAATGTGAAAATATGAAGTAAGAAACACTTCAGCACTCAAAATAGTTCCAAATTTTACTTTTAAATTTATTTGTTGGCTTTTTTTCTACAGATGTTTCAAAAAGTAAACGTGTGAACTCACAAAAATTTAACTTTTTAATTTAACTTAGCAAGGATATCAATCAAACAACAAAAAATCGCGATTTAGGTCAACTGAGCACCAGAAATGCAAGTCGATAGTTTTTTTCGTCGGCGGTGTAGCCACTTACGCCGAAGTTTTAACGGCTTGCCATTTTTTTCGCCGCTTTATATCGACCTTCCTTACCCCCCGTCCTGACCAGCAATTTCATGTGTCTGAATACAAGCAATAACGTCGGCAGAATTAAGACGTCAAATTGCCAGTGTTCAAATATGTATTTGTGGTAGTGAAATCGTAGATATCTTAGAACACAAATATGAAAATTTTACTGAAGAAGGTTGTATATTATTTGTATGGTAAATTTTAATTACGGGCTTAATTGTAAAAAAAATTTCCGCATTATCAATAGTATGAATGTTTATTTTAAAAATGTTTCACTTTTTTCTGGTTTATACATTTGATTTTTAATTTTTTTATTCTATTTGCCCATAAAAAACAATTTTCATAAAAATGACAATTGAATTTGTCAGCATGTGTTCAGAGATAATTGCTCAGCAATATCTTCTAGCAATTGTTGCTAAACATGTGTTTGAACACACATTCGTGCGCTCCACAAGCAAATATCTTGTGTCGGCAATCAAATTTGACGGTTGCCACGGTAATAATTGCCAAACTTATTGCTGTTGTGGACGGCCTGTAAGGCTGGCTGCAGATGTATCGTCTACGAAAACATCGATGTTTATGAACGATGTATCGATGTTTTTATAAAACCGATGTATCGTTTGAATTCCTAGGTACAAAAAATATATTGATGTCATCAGAGCGCTTCCTTAAAACTGGTAAATGTATTGTCTAAAATGAGAATGTATTGTCTAAAATGAGCAGAAAACCTTTCAATAAAATATAAATTGTATTGGAATTCGAACTGGACTACACGTTTATGTAATTGAATTATTTGCATCACAAGAAGAAGCTTAAAAATAAATTTTATGAAATAAATATTGCCAAAGAAAATTTATAATTAGTTTTTTCTATTTCCTAACATTTTTATTTTAATTGGCTTTTACCCATGTGGCCTTTTACATTCATTTAAATACAAAATTCAATGCATATAATACATAAATAATAAATATTTACTCCATATGTATGTATGTATGTATGTATTTTTTGTTGCTGTCTACGTCACAAAAATTGCATAACACTTTTATTTTGTTCTAAAATATCGTGCACTTAATAAATGTTTAACGTAGAAAAAAATAAATTGTAAGTATAATAAATCTTGAGCAGCAAAAGCAGTATGTAGATTTGATATCGCATGTGTATATAAGTACATACATATATTAAAATTTGCATTTATAAAATCCATAATTTACTTCTGAATTTAATGACAATGACACACATTCACAGATTCATTTATCTAAATATAAAAATGTGATTAATTCACAGAATTGTCGTTAATAAGGTTTAAGTTAGGAAACACACTTCATGTGCCATCATAAAATTGTTTATCTGATAAAACGATTTAAAAATCAATCAAACTTCTTGCATACGAGTACATACATATAAGACCGGAAGGCTTGTTGGAACAAAATACATCTAGTGATATTCAGATAGAGAAATGTCTAACATCAAATACTTGTTGCCGTCTTTTCTAAAAGAAGATCATTTATTAATTTCAAAATAACGGAATAATAACGGAAAATAATTCTGGAAAAATACAACTTCAATACGACAAACTAATCGAAGAGGCTACAAAATCGACGCATAAGCGTAAAGTCCGATTCATTTCTATGTTATATTTTATTCCCACGAAGTATTAATGCATCTTCTTTAAAAATAATTAAAAATCGTCCCACTAGTAGCAAATTTTTTTTATTAATCAATATATCAGAGGCCAACTTATATTTCTATTGGACCAACATTTCGAAGGGATAACTTGCCCTTTCGAATTATGGGACCAAACTGCAAGAAAACCCGCTCAAACAAAAAGTAATTTTTAAAATTGTTTGTAGATGGAGAGGAACAACTTGCACTACCTTTCAAAAAAAAAAAAATACACAGAGGCAAAACTGCCTAATAGAATCAATAAGATTTTCTCTATGAAACGGTTTTAGGCTAAGGGGTATCCCAGCAGAAAGAAGCGAAGATTTTTTCGAAGATATTCCTTATTGTTTTTATGTGGTAAATCTTGTTAATTTTTTCATTAAGTAAACCACATAAAATCAAGAAGAAAACTTGTTATTTACAATTTTTTTTACCCAATTTCCGTTATTTTTGGCACCAAAAAAACAATCCATAGAGAAAAACTTCTTGATTCTATTAGGTTTTCATATGAATAGTAAATAAAAGGGATTTCTTATTGATTTCATTAGGCCATCTTATTGTTGTTTTCAAAAAGGTTTTCTTCTTGATTTTATTAGGTTCCTGTATCATCATGTGTAAATCATCTTCTTAATTTTTTTAATAAGAATATCTTCTTGATTTTATTAGGTATTCTTCTTAATTTTTTTAATAAGAATATCTTCTTGATTTCATTAGCTTGCTTGTTATTTCATACATATAAATCAAGAAAGGAACAATTTTTTCATAATTTTTTTGTGCTACAATAAATCATCTTCTTAAACTTGCTGCTTGCATGTATACTATAGTAAGGTGTAGTAGTGAGGTGGTTAGAGTGCCAATCTACTAAACCGAAGTTCCTTGGTTCAACTCCCTGAATACGTAAGTTTTATAAAAATGTTTTCATCACCCCTCCATCCAGATAATACAAATACATGTTGTAAATAAGCATTCGGGACGGACCATGACGTTCTGATGACATCAAATTTGTATTTCCTAACATCAGAACAGAGAAAACTGTGCCTAATAAATACCTAATAAAATAGAACAAAATTAATAAGATATCTCTACGAATTGTTTTCAAAAAGGAAGTCTTATTATTTTAATAAGGAAAACCTTTTTGAAAAAATCAATAAGAATACCTAATAAAATCAAGAAGAAAACCTTTTTGAAAAAATCAATAAGAATACCTAATAAAATCAAGAAGAAAACCTTTTTGAAAAAATCAATAAGAATACCTAATAAAATCAAGAAGAAAACCTTATTGAAAAAAACAATAAGAATACCTAATAAAATCAAGAAGAAAACCTTATTGAAAAAAACAATAAGAATACCTAATAAAAACTATAAGATTCCTTATTGATTTTTTCAATAACGTTTTCCTTATTAAAATAATAAGACTTCCTTCTTGAAAAAAACCATAAGATATCTTATTAATTTTGTTCTATTTTATTAGTTATTTATTAGGCACTGTTTTCTCTGTGTACGAGGTACCAAACTAGAAGGAAAATCTTTCAAAAACCTAAAAATTTTCAAAAACGAACAAGCAAATAAAATTTAAAAAAACGGACAATTAATGGATTATTGATAAGACAATCAATTTATTTTTTTGTGGGGAGAGGTATTTCCGCCTGATTTGCCAAAAATAATATTGGATCGAGCTGCAAACAAATCATTTCAAAGTAAAGGATGTATGGAATTTGGAAAATCGCACAGTAAATAGAGGAGTTATGCGATAAACCATATTGTTGGTGAGTGGGTCGACTTGCGACCGATTTCCAAATCTATTTTGTAGGACCCAACAGCAAAAATTTATAAAATAAAATTTTTAAAATCGGTACATACATATGTAAATGATATGGAGGATCAACCATTAAAGAATACAACCAAATTGAGAACCCCGTTCTTTTGGAAATAACGTTACTAAAGGTGGTTGTACACTACAATGTCAGTAAAACTAGTTCAGTGTTTATCCAAAAATTAGTATAGAATTCGCCTTCCGTAAAGTGGGTTCCGTAAAGTGTGGTTCTTGGTCTGGTTACGCATTTTTGATTGTTCGTACTTTATCTTCTTCTGAACTGTCAATTTACTTCAACACTGAAGTACTAAATTCTTAATTCTTACATTAAAATAATATTCTTTCAGTATTGAAAAAATTTGAAACATGAGAAAAATATTATGAACTTTGTCGTTTTCTGTCTGTAAGCATTCAAATTTTTATGAACTATTCAGAAGTAAGTCATTTCCTAAATCATGTTTTAGAGCTAAAATAAAATAATTTCATTCGTATGACAATATGTTCTTAAACTTAAGAAAAACATTCTAAATTCACACAATTCGCCCTCAGATAAAATAAAAATTTCCTTGAAATTTTTTGAAATTCGAAATATTGGTCAATAATATTATTTAATTATTACTCGTATTATTTAATTATTATTAGTCCGCAGTAAAGTTCTAGGGTGGATAGCGAAGAGTCACTATTCTACGTCAATGCTACCTGAATTTCACAATTTTACATCCCAAATTTTATGATAAGCAGAAAAAAATATGCTACCTGAATTTCACAATTTTACATCCCAAATTTTATGATAAGCAGAAAAAAATATGTCCACCACTAGTGATACTCGTATTTTCAAAAAAAAAATATAAACAGTTCTTAATGAAATTTAATTAATTAATTGAAATTAAAATCTGTTTTTTTCGCATCCATCAAACATTCATTCATTGTGCAACTTTGAAAATCTCACATTCATAAAAATGATTACAAATCGATTATCAATTTTATTTGTTAAAGGTAATTGTATTTTATTTAATATTTATAAAACTAATAATATTGTTTATAGATATTTAATAAAAATTAACATACATAAATACTTAATTTATTTCAATAGAAAATTTATAGACAAAAAAAATTAAATATATAATTTATTTGATTGGAAAATTGTAATTAATTACTGCGAATTTCTATCTCTATGCAAACCACTAGTTTAAGCTTAAATTGCAAGTATTTTGTTTTTTAATAGTTTTCCCCCGCTTATTAAATAATTAAAACTAATTAAGATTGACCCATTCTTCAAGAGGAATTTTTGCAAATAGACGATCCATGAAGTTACGTATGACCAGTGTGAGTTTTGTACGCAAAGCCGGTTTCATCTCTTTCAGCAGCTCTTGAGCATTTGAGTTGATGAAGAGATTCAAAGCAGCTTCTGTAAATGTGACATAAATAAATAAAATATAAAATTAATGTTTGATTCTAACACGAGTATTATTGTGTCGAATTGAATTGATACAAACGTATTACGGAATTGCCGTTGGCAATATTATCGACACCCATTTGTATGTCCTTGACATTGAAATCCATTTTAACCTGCTCGGCTGTAAGATAAGTGCGACCATCTTGTCCCTCATGCGGCAAAGCCTTAAAATAAATTTTAGCTTTGACGCCCTCTGAATTATGAAATAAAAATAATAATTTTTAAAAGCAACAATGAATTTTTGGTATGTGCGAGTATATTTGTGATGTTACGAATACTCGATTATTCGACTATTCGCCTAGTTTAAGATATTCGTATTCGCCAAAAAAAAAAATATCATACTAAAAGCTTAAAAAAGTACATATTAATTTATAATAATTTTTATTTAAAGAAAGAAATCCCTTCGACGAATATTCTTCGATTAAAAAAAACTATATTTCGTAACTGTTATTTAAAAGTTAAAGTCTTATATGTAAATTCATATCATGTTAAGTTAGTAATCAATTCTCAGTAGAGGAATGTTGGACTTCAAAAATGGAAGAACAAAAATTTAATATGTGAAAGTCCACCGAGACATGTAGCCATCTGCGAAAATATGTTCTCCCAAACAACTCTGAATTACTAATTAAAAGCGCAATTAGAGTAAGAAAAACGAAACCTCAAAGTATGTAGGTAAAGTAATTTAAAAATGTTCAGTAGTGGTCTTAAAATTCGGCATCTCAATGTCATAATATTGATAAATATCTAAAGTGGTGCGACAGTTTTTGTCAATTTATTGTTATTGACACAAAGGGAGGGATTTTTTCCAATTAAATTTAAATTTATTATGTGGCTCTAAACCGTAAAAGTAATATTCGTATTCGTATTCGGCGAATACTGTTACAAATAATCGTATTCGTATTCGCGAACACTAAAAATTGATATTCGTAACATCACTAATATGTATGCATCAAAGCATATTTGTTATGAAACTTGTTTTGTGTTGTTGTTGCCTCAGCAATTAGTTGTTCTTACCATATTCACCCCAATATTCACCGGCACCAGAAGCTTTAACCAAAATCAAAACGCCAGTTGAACGATATTGAGCTCTAACCTTGATACGTGGTATTTCACAGGTCAATTGAAATTGTAAAGATTCTAAATCGGATCTATAATGGAAGTAAAATAAAAATGACATGAAAATGTTGTTCAAATATTTTTTATTTCGTATTTTCTTTATTGTTTAAATGGCGCTTTAAGTGTAATCTAGCATTTGTAACTTTTACGATTTAAAGCGAAACGGATAATCGAGAATCAGAAATTAATAATCACAATTTTGAAAACTTAAATAAAGAAATATGGAATACGGTTGATATTGTGGCCATTCCTGGAACTTCCCGCCAACCGCAGCATTTATATAAAAATTCAAGCATCTGCCACTGTCTTAAATTCAAATAAATCCGTCGAATCTTTAATATATATTTCACCTAAAGTTTTACACTAAGTGCCGATTTCAATATGTCAAAAGAATTTTGAAATTTATTTTCATCCGTAAAAATACATTTGATACAAAAACAAAATGCTAGAATAGGCAGTAAATAAAATTTTTTCGTTTTTCGGCACCGATATCTCTTCACCGATTTTGATCAAACTAGCTGCATTGGACGCAGTTTTCAAAAATTGAAGTACTTTTGGAGTTCTGCATATAAAACGCTTTGTTGGAAATTTTTCGACAACGTTTTCGATTTTAATAAAATTTTTGTGCAGTCGACGCTTTTTTTTTTTTGTTTACGAACTAGATTTAAAATTTTATTGTTTTAGTAACTAAAATGGTATTTAAAAAATAAATATCTTCGAAAACTTTGTTTACGAAAATTCTCAAAATCTATCAATCCGAATCGGTTCGTTATCTCAAGGGCATTCAGCTGGTATCAAATTTAGTTCCGTTCGGTTAAGCAATTCTTAAGTTATGAGGAGTTCACACGGACATCTTCGTAAAAATATTCCGACTAGTTTCCCATGGCCTCAAAACGTAGAGATCTGATGAAAATGCGATTTTCGAAAATTTAAGTAAAATCAATAACTTTCTATTTTGAATAGCGGAAAGCTAAAAGTAAGAACACAGAAAGTTGGCTGTAAGCTAAATATAGAAATAAATTTATAGTTTGCAAACCTACAAAAACCTACCGCAAAAATATCATTGCATGTATTTTTCTGTGCGATAAATATGGAATCAAATTAAATATTTATACGTTTCAGAACTTTTTACTAATTTTTATATAAGTGTTTTAGTGCATATTTTTGCATATTTTAATTTTTCCTGAATAATCTTGCATATTTCCGAGTGCACCGCGAATTTAAGACCCTTTCTTGTTTCTCCTGCATATTTTGCCCATACATTTTTGAGTTTATCGAAAATTTTGATTACCATCAATTATTTTTTGGATTTTAATGATTAGATTTTTATTGCATATTTTTGCCTATTGCGGACTTCACCGCATATTATTGTGATTTTTATTTTAATTTTTGTGGTATGTTTGGGTATATTTTAGCTGCATATTTTGAAATATTTTTCAATTTAAATTTTAACAAATTACGATTAAAAAAATATTTTGTGACCTTTCTCTCTCAAATTTTCTAAATTTATTTACAGATTAAATGATGTTTAATTCATATTTGAGGTCTAATTTTAGTACTGATACATATTTGCATATTTAAATTTTTAAAGCATAATTTTGCTTATTTGCAACTCATATTTAGATTATCATATTTATTTACAGCTTTAACAATTTTTTAATTCATTTTTATGATTTTTCACAAAGACAACGGCCGTGTCTTGAAAATATATAATCAATTTAAAAATTTAACTTCATAAATTATGTCGGATCCTTAGTGTGCAATATTATATATTCAGCTAAATGAAAGAAAAAACAGGCAGACAGTGTTTAATCGACTCCATTGCCCATAACGAGCCATAATTATACTTTGTGGTGTGAGAAATTAATGTTATGAAACGAAATGTCCTTTCAACCGATCTGTTTGTCTTTTTCCCGTCGTACTTCCTTTCAGTGTAACATTTTCCATAACATAATGATTCTTAAGTGTAGCACTACTGAAAGTCTACCTGACCGATTTGTAATTAATAATCGAATTTGGACATGTTTATAATTGATTGTACAGGTATTTGTGTTTTTTTTTTTTGAACAAACTTGTAATTGCCACCGTAATTTTTGTTACCATTTTGATTTTGGTTTTATTTATTAAATAAAATACAGAATAAAAAATGTTTGCAACAAATTGCCAAGATGTTGGACAAACTAGTTAACGCGTTTTTTTCGCTATGACATGCCACAGACGAATTGTTCTTAAATGATGTCGCAAACGTGCAATGAAAAAGTGAATTCTCAAACTTCATGGTTGTATATTTTTGGTGCTGTTGGTAGTTATCGTTAGGAACAAGTTTGGTAGGTTCAGCTACGGCATTTTTTTTTTGCCAATTGTAGGTAATGCCAAAAAAATACGTTTACCATTTACGTGTTATTTGAAACGTTCTACCGTTTGCTTAGACACTTCAATATAAAGTGAATTTTTTTGGACAGTGTGGGACAAAACTTAGAGATATTGTGAAGCCAATAAATTTTAATTTATGATTTATTGCAACGAAAATTAAATAATAAATTCAAACGATTTTAATTCACATAAAATACAGAACAGAGCAGAACCATTATTGCAAAGAGAATTGGCGCAGATACATTGAAACAAAGAAATAAATTGTAACATCCACTTTGCCACATAATAATAAACTCTCTGTGGTATAATCATAAATGCTGTTATTGACCATTTCCAAACAAGGTTAACAAAAGCATGAAATATTGAAAATGTGTCTATTTCAAACTTGATAACTCTGTGGTGGTAGATAGGATCATGTGAGGTATGCAAATCTAATCATTGTATGCAAGATGTGATTTGGTATTGACATACTCCAGATGCTATGAAACTAATTCTTTGTAATTGTCCAACAAGATAAATCGATATCAAGGTTCAAAACAAAAACTAGCTGATTTGATAAATAAATTTTATCCATATCGAAAAAATCAAATCATTTGAAAGAAAATAATAGGAACTTAAATGATAACTAGTGTCAAGTTAGATGAAAAATACGTACGTAAGTAAAAACTAAGATCAACTGAATGACTGATTGTCTGCTGACGACAAAAACGATGATGATTTTGCAATATTTGTTTGGTTTTTTTAAATATTTTTATATAAAAATTTATTATATTTATGGTTAATTTGTTTGTTATTGTAATTATTCAACAAAAATAGATTATTATTATTATTATTGTTTTGTTTGATATCATGTAATTAACTTTTAAAGGATTTTTAATTAACATAAAAGAAAGCTCAAAGCTTATTTGGATAACTAACTAATAATACCACACACTCGATTAACACAATAATTAAGATTGTGAGCATATATCGTGTGTCGAAAAATATAGATCGAAATAATTCTGGTAGAAAAGCACCCACTTCAATACAGAAAACCAATCGAACAGAGTACGAAAAGAAAATTAAGATAAAGCGAAGAAAGAGGAAAGCCGACATATATTGCCGCTCTTGGCACCAAACAGGAAGCATAAAGTTTCGCAATATGTTCTTAAAAACAGGAGTTAGGCGATAACCAAAATATTTCAAGTGGGTATCTTGACAGTCCGAACTAAAAACAAATATAATGGCATCCAACCGCAAGAAAACCTTTCCAAACTTAAATATTAATTTGCAAATCAGCCAACAAGTGTTGGAGTTATCGAAGGTAAACTTACAAAAAAAAAAAAAAAAAAAAAAAAAAAAGGAACATGGTATGAAAATACGGAGCCAAGCTGCGAGAAAATTTGAATCAAAGAAAAAAGACCGAAAAGTGGTGCCGCAATCAATATTTTGGCGGGAGAGGAATTTCCAAAAAAACTTTTTAAACTAAAAGATTTTTGAAAATCGTTCAACAAATAGAGGAGTTTTCCGATTATGAGCTACCAAGCTCATATTAATAATTATAATCTTTCTTCAAGACTAATTTTGCAAATAAATAAAAAAAACATGCGCAGAAAATAGTATTCCTTAATACACAATTAAAATTTTAAACTTCGTAATTGAGTCAATTAATCATGTGATTAAAAATTTAATTTTCAACAAATATTTTAACATATTAAGTGAAAATTTTCTAAAAAAAAATATTTCAGAAAATTTCATATTCATCAAATTTCGTTGTTAAGGTTCTACCCACGATTAAAATTTTATATTCAATCATTAAAATTCAAACAATCAATTACACTAAACCTGTAAAAATTATTACAAAAAAAATATTTTATATCAAATGATTAATTGATTCAAGTACGGAATTAATTAAAACCAGTTTTAAATCTTGATTAAATTCATTAATCGAAAATTTTTTAATGAATAATTTTTACCAGGGCACTGTAAATACATACATATACGGACTATGTTTAAACTGCTAATTAAGTGGCAAGTCACACATTTTGAGCGGAATGGTTTCAACTTTGTATTTGTATTCCGATAATTTTTGATTTAGTCTTTAGATTTTGTCTATTTTGTACTTGATTTTACATTAATAACGTTTTTTATACTCATAGGCGTTTGTTTAAATTGTTTTTAGTAGCAAAGCTCTCATTAAGCTTTTTTCCTAACATGCAAAGCTTATTTTACTGACATTCCTAAAATTATGCACTTTTTTTAGTGTTTAACACAAATGAAATTCTTAGAAAAATTCATTGTAAATTCCATTTTCGGTTTCTGCTTACTAAGATTCAAATTTCGGAATTGGAACCACTGTCGATCGGAAATCAGTTCTGTGTCATGACTGTACAATTACTTTTTAGTGTATTTTTTTATATAATAAATTATGCCAACGAATTGATCTCAACTAGAAGAACTCAACATATTCATAAATTACATTTAAGCTTTCAAATAAAATACTCTACTTACCGGACATTAGTCACCGTAATATTGCTGACCCCAAATGCCTGAATATTACGGAATACGGCACGATAGCCATCGGGACCGCTGCCCAATACAATTCCAATTTCGTCAATATCAACAGGTTCGATCTAAATAAAAATTATATATTAAACGGAAATGTGGAAGAATGTAATTTTTTTACAACAAACACAAGAAATAGTTTTTCACAAAAAAAAAAATTAAATTTTTAAAATGTGTACCTTAACCAAGTGTAAAAAAATAATGATAAAAAGATGTTCATTTCCAATCGTATATTTTATCTATTTTCGTCAATTATGTTACAATTAAAAAATCAATTAATCGTTTTCTTAATATTAAAAGGTCCTAAGTCTTTTCTTTTTGCTTATTTCGATAACAGAGGGAGGCTTAGCAATAAAAACATCATAAACACGCGATTTGCAAAAAAAATATAGCGTGATGCACTTTATTCGATATCTTGCAAAAAATGGACTATTTGTAAGAATTATTTGACTATGATTTTTGACACTTCAAATTTTTGTAAAGTACTGCTAGTTTTGTTATTCAAATAACTCACCTCATAAATTTCTAATTCGGGTATGCCTTGTCTCAGATAATGCACCAATTTATTACCACTGTCACGTAAACATTCATTTATAACTTCTTCATCGGCTGGACACTGTTGTAAATAATAAGCTGAAATTAGGAACAATTATAGAAACAATAAGTTTTATATTTTCTCATTAGAGATGATTTTATGCTTAAAAATTTCCTCACGCTCATGTTATTGCAAAATTTTTTTTAAAACTCAATAAATCGCTTATATTTTTTATCAAAAATTTTTTTGGAAGGTGAGAAAAGAAGTTATTTTATGCCTTTCCAACTTTCTAAAAATAAATTTATAAAATTGGAATTTAATGTGCAGTGCATGGATTTTATATGTAACTAGCTTATCCCGGTGTGCTTCGCTACCCCCCTCGTTATAAAATAAAATTAAAAGTATTTATATATCCTATTGTGAAAATTTAATGACGATCGGTCCAGTAGTTAAGACTATATTACGATTTTTAATTTTCCTAAAAAGGGGCGTGGTCCCACCCACTTTTCTCCTGGTACGTATTCCAAATTATTCCAATACCATTGTACCAAATATCATCGACGTAGGTCAAAAAATGCCCAAAATATGGCGATTTAAATTTTTGGGTTATATGGGCGGTGCCACACCCCTTTGTCCAAACAAAACTTCATATAGCCTATAATTCATCCGAGAGTTCCAGTTAAATACTGTGAAAATTTCAGGAAGATCGGTTCAGAGGTTAAGCCTTCTATAAGGAACAAACAAACAAACAAACAAATAAACAAACACACATTCGTTTTTATATATATAGATTCTCGTTTCCTCTTTCCAGTCATGAATTGTGTAAATATGTATGACTTAGATGCTGTTTCGAGAAAAGGGACGAATGATTTAAGCGTAAAGTTTTTAAGAAAAACACTCAGTTTTTTGAGTAATTAAATCAATTCCGAGCCGAATGTGTGACTTGCCCTTATATTGTATTTATATCTGATTTAATACGAATACAAAAGTTATTTGTTTTGAATATTAATTTTAAACGTAGGCATCAGCTTTTTTTTATTTCATAAAATTTAACAGTAATCGGAAAAGACGAGTTTCTTATATGTACACTAAGAGAAAAGGTGCGGGCTCAAATTAAGCAGTGTCGTACTTAGATTTATGGAAGTTGTTCGCACAGTACTAAAAATGAGATAAAACCAAGAATGACAATTTTAAAACAGGATAAAAATCTTATATGCAGTGATTTCTTTCACTTTTGTTTTTCTTTCAGCGTGTGCACTTGCTACAATGTAAAAAGATTTTAACTATATTTAATGGATAATTGTGAAATTGTTAATTTTGATGAAAGCTCATATGGGCATGTGGGCGAGTTAGAAAAAACTGAATCTGATAAAGATTCTTTTACTGAAATCTTACGAGTTAATAGTAAACTCTCAATATAAACTGACAAATCAACTCTTTTAGCTTTTAAAATTTATTTAAGCGGGGATATCGCTGATTGTAATGCAGTTTAAAAGGAAACAACCTTTGAGATGGGAAGCATTGATATTTTTACTTCCTGGACAAGCAGCCACAGTTAAATAACTTTTCAGTAATCTTTTCTCTTTCATTATTCTGACTACATAAATATTAAAGTAAATTTTTTTATTTTAAATTAATTTTTCAATAAAACTGCAATAAACTAAAAAAGTACTTAAATTCTTTATTACTTTGCTTGCTGGGGTGGGTAGTGGGGTAAAATACATTCGAATTTCGAAGAACATGATAATACAAAGAAACATTCTTAAAATAAGATTAAGCATTTTTAATAATCCTCAGCTGGACTTAAAATAAAGGCTGACTTCCTAAATGCATGTTGCTTTGTAGTAATACATTGCAGCGTATTCGTAAATGCAACCATGCAAATTTTGACAATGTATTCTGTTCCCATTTGCAACACTGTTGTAGTTAATACGCAAGAAAAAGCAAGAAAGGTATCCAAAAAATTTTAGATGCATAATAAATACAACACGTAGAACAATGGCGACGCAGGAAGATAAGTGAGCAGTTTTTCTTATAATATCATATATGTATTTCTATATTCACTTACATATTTAAATTTTTATTATAGTAAAAGATGGACACATAACTATAAAAACCTATTAATTAATGCACGACTAGATATGGAAAACGAATTTCGTCAAAAAAAAGAAGCGCGTTGTACTATGGGAGCGTGTTTTGCAAAATATAAAGTCCATAGATGACACGTTCCCATTTTCACGGGACGACATATATCGCAAATTTTTAAATTTTATGGTCACATATAAGCGTATTAAGAAACGCAACAACACGTCGGGAGAAGCAGCAACTACCTGGGACTTCTATGACAGATTGGACGAAGTGTATGGCTGCCGGAGTGACATATCTATTCCAGAATGCAATCTGGAATCGACTTTAGACACATTATATGAAGATTTGACCAGGGATAATAACGAGCCATGCACATCGCAAGCATCTCAGACCCTTCATGATAGCTCACCACCACCACGGAAGCGAAATCGAGTCGATATTGTGGAGTTTTTAACAAAAGAAAACCAGTCCGATAGGAAACTGTTAGAAGATCTCCTAAACTGCGAAAAAGAAAAATTGAAAATTGAAAAAGAAAAACTCGAAGAAATAAGGAAATTACGAGAAGCTTTATTAGAGGCTCGTAAATGATTTTATTTATTTAAAATTTTTAATACAAAGTTGATTAATCTCATTTATGAATTTGTTTTTTATGTTTTCATTTATGTTTTTTTATATTATTATTTATGAATTTCTTTTTTTATGTTTTTTTAAGTATTTCACACCTATGTTGAATTAAAAGAGTTTTTAAGTATTTTTAATCAGAAAATGCATTATAATAACTCACACTATCATTTGATGGCTGTGATATTCTGATGTGTGTACCATCAATACATCCCAAGACGTAGGGAAAAGGGTGAGATCGAAATGATTCGAAACCTTCCATTATTTTTCTCTGGCTTGATTCCGAGTTTGGAAACTTTATAAGTTGTTTTTGTTTGGCAATAAAGTGAATACAATAAACAAAACCTCTGTAGCACGCACCCACCCCAACATTAAAACGATCGCTTACTTCGCGAAAGCTGTTTTGATTAGAAAGTTTCCACAGCGTTATAAAAAGAATATTCTTTAATTCAAGACCAGGGCGACCACTTTGAGCCTTTTTGCGTGAACTATTTAACAAGCATAGAAGTTTCTGGAAATTAAAACAAATTAGCTTAGTTGAGCTTCTACGTGCAGATTTTTATTTACTTACATCAAAAGTCCTCTTTCCCATTCTAAAGTGGCTGTAAAAAATATCGTCAGGCATTTCATCAATTACTTCTACAAAGCCTTTTGTTTTTGGTATTCTTTTTGTTATCCGTGTTTCTTTTTGCAAGACAGCTAATCGTTCATGTTTTTTTTTTTAATATTACTTAAAGCAATATGGGAGCTGGAGCTTACTTGCTCGCACAAATCAAAAAAAAAAATTTTCAATAAAATATACTCCTCCGCCATTGTTCGCTTTATTATGAATGATACATCCCGTGTGGAGAGGTGGTAGTCTCCCATCGGGCGCGTCCCCAGGTGGCGGATAGGGGTAGAGACATGCCAGTGGCTCATAAATCAGCAAATGGTTATTAAGTCAAAGGCATGACTCGGGCCAGGCTTAATGCCACGTGGGCTCAATACATCAGGGGTGCACGTGTTATTATACCAGGCCGAGGTCTTAGGTGGATTCTAATCAACCGAATGAAACATGAAGGCACTCGGCTCAAGCAGGCAGCTTATGCTGGTGCTTGGGATGAGTGTGGTCATGATGGAGGGTCATCCCCCTGCGACCCCTGAGCACGATCGGCATTCAATTATGAATGAGCTCTTGCTGAGGAGTTGTTGCACGACTCAGGGTCGGTGGCAATTCACACCCTTAGGTGGTCTTGCGGCCCACCTAGGATCGCGAGTATGACTCACCTACACCCTCATGACGGTGGCTAGGAATTTTACCGGACCCGCGGACCAAAACAATGCTACCCCACTTGTAAGTGCAAAGGTGTTTGGAAGTCGTGCCGAGGCCTGGATGGCCAGTAAGTGGATAAAGATAACTGGTCGTTAACGACTCCCCTCCGATGCCAGGGCACGGATCGGTTGTAAACAATCAGTTGCCTAATCCATGTACGCCGTCCCTGCATGGATCGTCCAACCCCTTACGTGCTCACTCGTGGGAACAAAATTAATTAATGGAAAAACAAAACAAAAAACCAACAAACAAACAAACCAGCGACGGATCAATCGATCATGCCCAATGGGGATTGATCTGTCAAAGGCTGCTTGACGTTTACCTGCTCAGTACCAGCGAGGCCCAAGCAACCTCGCCTCAATTCACGGACGCTGGCTGGGTCCAGGGCCGTGTCAAACTGGTTTCCTGTGCGGACGAGAGGTCGGTCACCAAGCTAAAGTTGGTGATCGAGTCTCTTGGTGAAGTGTGGCCTGGAGCGAGATTGGAACTGGTCCCGGTAAACGAAATTCCTCGTAGACCGAGAGCAGTTGCGATTATTCCGGCAGAGCCGCATGATCCAGAGGCTATCCTGGGCATCTTCCGTCGTGCGAACCCTGACCTACCAACCAGTGATTGGAAGATGGTCAAGGTTTTTGGGGCGGAGGGTGCTCGTAGGAAGGTGATCGTTGTCCTGAACAAGGAGACGTTGCCTCTACTTCGGGACAGACAGGGCCTGGTTTTCTACGGTTTCATGGGAATCAGGCTCTGTGTGTACCGCGGTGATGGCGAACGCGATCCCGCAAACCCTAGCGGCCAAACGAAGGGGCCAACAAAAGCAGCTGACAAGCCAGCCGGCACGGAGGTCATAGGGGATTTTAGTGATGAAGATACTGTAACCGCAGCATGGGAGACAGGAGGATCCTCCATATGGATTCTATCCTGCTACATGGCGCATGACCATGTGGACCAACCACCACACAATCTGGTCCACAAGATGGCACACAACGCCAATCTGAAAGGCATTCCAATCCTACTGGGTGCGGATGCAAACGCACATCACCATATCTAGGGTAGCTCAGATACCAACGAAAGAGGTGAGTGTCTATTTGACTTTATTATTGATAATAACTTAGTAGTGTCAAATCGAGGTTCAGAACCAACTTTTGTAGTCTCAAACAGACAAGAAGTACTAGATATTACACTTGTTAGTGCGAGACATGCTCATATAATTAGGGACTGGAGAGTCTCAGCTGACTGCTCCTTTTCTGACCACCGCTATATTGAATTCAATATTAGTATTACAAACGGAAATTCCAAACTTTTCTTAAACAGACGCAAAACGAACTGGGAGGAACATAAGAATATCCTCACCACCATAATTGCACATCCTTCAATCATAGAGGAAGTAGCTGACATAGAATTGGCTGTCAGCAATCTAACTGATGCCTTTAAGGAAGCAACAAGAATCTCTTGCAAACCTTCCACACAACGCAAAAATAGCAAACCACCTTGGTGGTCTGCCAGCTTAGAGGAGTCTCGCAGAAGCTGCCACAGACTCTTTAACGGGGCTAAAAGAACGGGTAACTGGGCTCTTTACAAAGCCTCATTGAATAAATTCAAAAATTAAGTCAGAAACGCAAAATGCAAGTCATGGAAAGATTTCTGTAACAATGTGGAATCCCTCTCCGACACTAACAGGCTGCGTAAAATTCTAGCCAAACAACCGTCCGTACCTGGATTCATCCAGAAGCAAGATGGTAAATGGACTACTAATTCCTTGGAGTCCCTAGAAGCCCTAATGGAAACTCACTTTCCAGGCTGCTCTCCTTCTATGGAAGTACAAAATGCTTCCCCACCTGCCCGGCGTTTCACGAACGTAGAAATTACTACTGACAGACTTCACTGGGCTATAAAAAGTTTCCATCCGTATAAATCACCTGGTCCGGACGGAATCATTCCTGCAGATCTACAACATAATTTAGACTTTGTGACACCTTGGCTACTCACAATTTTCAGAGCATGTCTTACCTGGTCCCACATTCCGCAACAATGGACCAAATGCGATGTAATTTTCATCCCAAAAGGGGGAAAAGCATCGCACTCAAAGGCGAAGGACTTCAGACCTATCAGCCTTACATCTTTTCTTCTAAAGACTTTAGAAAGACTGATCGACGTTCACATCAGAACTATGACAATCGACAACAATCTTTTATCAGCCAACCAACACGCCTACACCAAAGGCAAATCGGTTGATACGGCACTACACTCGCTCGTAGGTCACATAGAAAAATCACTTGAGCATAAGAACTTTACTCTGGTGGCTTTCATGGACATTGAGGGCGCCTTTAATAATATCAACTCGGCTGCTATTATCCGAGCTCTCACAGAGCTTGGTATAGACCAATCATTACGTCAATTCATTAAGAATTTGCTTGAATGCAGAGCCATCACATCGACCATGGGGGAAGCGCACATCACCAGGTATGCCCGCAAGGGTACGCCACAAGGTGGTGTCTTATCTCCTCTATTATGGAATGTGGCAATAAATGTTCTGCTAAAGAAACTGGAGTCTATGCGCGTCAATACTGTTGCATATGCAGATGATGTGGCAGTGGCTATATCGGGCTTCCATCTTGATACAATCACGCACAGGTTGGAAGATGCACTTAGCGAGGTCAGTAATTGGTGTTCACAGAGCGGCCTCAGCGTAAACCCAACCAAAACGGAACTAGTGCTCTTCACAAGAAGATACAAGATTCCCAATTTTACTTTACCAAAAGTAAATGGCACTACACTAGCCCTATCGGACAAGGCCAAATTTCTAGGCATCATCCTTGACAGCAAACTAACATGGAGAGACAATCTTCACGCTCGTGCAACAAAAGCCGTAGCGGCAATATATGTTTGCAGGAAAGCCATTGGTCCCACCTGGGGTTTAAGTCCTAAAGGGATTAATTGGATATTTGAAACTATTATCAAACCAACACTCTTCTACGGTATTGCAATCTGGTGGAAAGCACTGGACTTGGCAACAAACCGACAGCGAATTGAGAAAACTCTTCGCTTAATGGCAATCATGATAACTGGTGCCCTTAGAACTACGCCCACAAAGGCTCTCTTTGCTATGCTGGGCTGGCTTCCGGCTGACTTATTGGCTAGGAAGCTAGCACTACGCACTGCGGTACGACTTAGTACTATTGACGCATGGAATCATCGACCATGGGGTCATGCCAGCATTGTAGAGACCATCGGAACTATCCCTGATCTCATCGACCATTGCATTCCAAAACCTTCCTTTAATAGAGTATTTAATTACTCTTTATCGGAGGACTTCCCCCCTACACCGCACGGGGCCCTACGAGTGTTCACGGATGGCTCTAAACGGGGCTCCAGGGTTGGAGGGGGTGTCTACATTGAAGAATTCGGGATCAAGATTTCCTTCAGACTCCCGGACGAATGTATTATTTTACAAGCTGAAATATCCGCCATCAAAAAGGCTACAAATTGGCTGTGGTACTATCGAATAACAAACAGAGTTATTCAAATCATAACCGACAGCAAACCTGCAATAATTGCACTCTCGGGTGTGTACACAACATCCCTTCTTACCCTGGAATGCAGGAAATCACTCAACAATTTGGCTAATTATTCTAGTGTTACCCTTATATGGATACGGGGACACGGGGAAAATATAGGCAATTTCATCGCTGACAATCTGGCCAGGAGAGGCACAGAGCTAGAGGCTGCTGATATTGACAATTTCTGCGGCCTTCCGCTCCTGGCCTGCTGGAAGCGAATTGATAAAACACTTTTGCAGTTGGCACAAACCAGATGGTTTAATGAGCCAACCTGCACCACAGCGAGGACACTATGGCCTTGCATAGACGTCAACAGAACCAAAAATCTGCTGAACTTTCCCAAAAAACAATTGCGCAATCTTGTGGCCACGATTACGGGACACTGCGCCTTCGGAACCCATGCCGGACGCATGGGTTTACCATACAACGAATACTGCTTCAGCTGCAACGACGAGGAGGAAGATGAAAGCATAACACACCTTCTATGCCGCTGCCCAGCTATGGAGGATTACCGCCTTCGCTTTCTAGGCAACAGATCCTTCAGTACCCTCTCCGAGCTTTCAGTTACGGAACTTGGCTGTCTTAGCTCCTTTATCAAGAGCAGTGGATGGACCGCCCAATAGTAGGCTGACATCCTGCCTGTTACACTGCAAAATTCACCCTTTGCCTCGACTTTTTCCCACATGTTCTTCTCTTGCTCTTCTCTGTCCCTCTCTTTGCCTATTCTTCTTCTGACTTCTAATCTCCCTTTACTACTCCCTCTATTACTCTCCTTCATTACAGGTAGCACAATGGGACTATGTAAGGACCCAAGTGAGCTGGAATCTAATCTTCACTTTACCAGCAACCTGCTAACCTAACCTAACCTAACCATGAATGATACATTGCAAATATATGTTCTTAAACAATTTCAGGGTTGCAAAGTATTAGTATGCAGCGTATTAAAAAGTAACTACACAATGTATCAACTCGGTATTAATACTGTATTGATACATTGTAAATATACATTTAGGAAGTCAGCCAAATTTACATAAAGCTAATTTCAAGAATGCAAAACATTTTTAACTTAAACGTAATGTAAGATTTGTCATTCTTAAACTCAGATTGTCGGCTTGAGTTTAGCTTATTCAAGCTTAACATACTTTAATGACGTTCTCGGCTTGTTTAAACCTCGTTTATCTTCAATTTAGCTTATTAGCAGATTGAAGATTTTTCTGGCCGACTTGTTTCTAAGTTCTATAAATATTTAACATTAATTTTTCAAATGAATATTGGAATATAGTAGTTCTTCTTGGGATTATAAACACTTTTTATCTTTATAATCGGATTTTTATTTGTTTTAAATAAGAAAAGTTATGGCGTATTATGCCGCTGTAGTGAGTGATACGAGTATGCAGTAATTGGCCATGCCTGACAGAGCTTAAAAAAGAAAACTCATTTACTCGAGAGTATAAAACGGAAAAGAAATTGTTTTTATGATTTTAACTGCATTTTAAACATTCATTGAAGCAAATACATTTTGTTTCATTAAAAAACAAAAGCAAAAAAACAAAACGCTTTTATAAACTTTATGTATGAACAAAAAAAAATATTATTTCAGTTGGAACTTTGTTTCTTGCAGGTGATTAAACTTAAAAAAATTTCACCAATCTCCTTGTCTTTCTTTGGAACTTCAAATTTATAACATAAAATTAATTTTGTCGTTTTATTGTTTCTTTAATGATTATCGCATTGCCAATATGCATTTAAATAAAGTTCATTACCGCAACAACGTACGGTTAAGCCTTGTTTCTTTTTCTTTTTATATCGCAACGATTTATGTATTTATATAATTTGAGTTATAAATTTTCAGGTTCAAGGTTGGGCAAATAAATTCACATATTAAGGGTCCACAAACCAGTGCTTTTTCGTCCTTTTGTATTTAAGCCGGCAAATCTATGAATCACTTAACCTATAAGCAATTTTTGAATGCAAGAAATTAAACGTCTACAAAAGCCGCTATTACCGATATTTGTCGTAATGCTGCCATAATATTATTGTTTAAAATATGGATAATAAATATATATGGGGAAGTGATTTACTGCTATTGAGTTAAAAACTATATTTCAATTTTAGATTAGTTAAGCTAAACCATTGTTTAAACCTTCATTAACGTGTATATCATTATAGAATTTCCTATTTACTTTTATGATATAATGTGACTTGTCAGCTTTAAATTGTTTTGCTGTTATAAAGATTTTGCGAAAACTATACTATTTTAAAAAACAGCCTTCCATTCTAAGAACCGTATCAAATATATGTGGGAAATTCTGGAAAAAAAAAATAAAATCAACTTCAATAAAAAAAAGCTAATCGAACATATTACAAAATTGACGCAACATAGAAACGCTTCAAAACCGATATAAATAATTTTCAGTTTATATTTCTTTTTAATTTTCTTTACAGTTTCTATTCTATTTCTTATTTCTCCTGTAAAATTGGAAATTAGGTGAGTTAGGGCCGTTCTACATAAATATATAAATGTTTTATATCATGAGACATGGATTTCAATTTTAGGTCGCAAGCGATTTTTTTATAATTTTTGATGGTTTTAAAATTTTTTTGATCAACTACTTCTTTTTCTGCATGAGATTCCTTTTTTCGTAATTGGCCAATGGTTTAAGTCCTACTTTTTCTGTTCGTACCATGGCGGTAGTGCCTGTTCTTATCATGCATGTGATCAGCAGCTTAATCCCTGCCTAAGCAAAGTGGATTTTTATTATTTTTTGGCTAAAATAACTTTTAAGACCGAAAAGAAATAGTCGAGCAATAGACCAGTTAATGAAACAGTTAATATAAAATACAACAATGACATAAGATGGCACGAGTTCAATACTCAGCAATTAGTTTTAAATTTTATTATGTTTTAAGTTTTCAAAATTCCAAATTTAAAGTAGTGACAGTTATATTTATTATTCGTATTTTAACTAATTACTTTATTGTCGGTTTTTACCATTTCCGATTTGGAGATTTTATGTGTAGCATATTATCATTTTTTTCTTCGTGACTTCAACAATTGGCGAGGTTTTCATTCGAGTATTTCACGAATGAGACCAGTACATTTCATTAATGCCGCGAAACATTACATGGCAGTGATGACAAACTTCATAAACGACGTGAAGAAATTTTCAGCCACATTTTCAACATATTGCTTTGTCATTAATGTTACAAAACATTTTGTATTTAAGGAAAGATGAAAAAAAATTAAACATGTGGGCCGAGCTTAAATCCACATATAAGAAATGTTTTTTTCTATTATTTTATGTATTTCTTTTAATTTTACGCATGATTTGCCATTAAAATACACGTATGTATGTATATGTGTTTGTGTATGAAAAGCTAAACCTCCAGTAAATAAAATTTGTTCAAATAAAAAATTTCTGAGACAAACGAAAATTAATGAAAAATTTGAAATAGAAATCAATTAAATAATTAATTAATAGTATTATCGCAACATAATTAAATTAAAATATATTGAATTTTTGCTTAAACTCCTTGAAGATTATCATTTACGAAAGAAAAATTTCGTCTGTTCCGTGTTGTCAATTACGCATATTTAATGCAAAATCTAGCACGTTTTAAAATATTTTAACATCAAATAGAATTTTTATTTTTTATTATATTTTTATTATTTTATTTTATTTAAAAAATAATATTTTTTTATCATATTGCCAACAAAAGAATTTAACTTACAGTAACAAAGAAACTGCCAACATTGTTCGAACGTAAACACAAGCGATTTACATAAATAAAAAGTTTGTATTGATGCATTCTAAATTTAGGTATTTTTCGATTTCTTTGAGTAGGAGTTGGAATTAAAAATTTTAATCCGAAATGTAATTGAATCAATACCATAAAGGATTTAACACTTTTTAAGCTGCTTCTGTTCAATACCAGAAATAGTAAAATGTTTTTTCTTCTTTCATTTTATGTCGATTTTAATGTTCAAATGTGGCTTACAAATATTCAATACCAATAACGGACCAAATTAAATCTAAGTATTTAAAAATAATAATAATTCCATTTTGTATCAGGATAAAAATTATCAAAAATTATCCCAATTAGGAACTGATACAAGTATGCGACAGGATGAATTTTAGGTAAAAGAAATGTATACGACTTTAAATTAAAAGCATGATGATGTTGGATGTGGGTGTTTAACTGAGAATTATGAACTATGTACTGTATTAAAAAACAATAAAGGAACGGATTTTATTATTTAAACACAATACAGTCATCTAAAAATTATCGAGTGAATATATTGAGCAGTAGCCAAGTGCAAATTGTTAAGTTTTTATGTAACACAAAAAAAAATATTAATAATTTAAATATTAAGTGTGAAGCTTTAAACCATTTACTTTTTACTAAATAAGTTTTTGTTTTAATTATATTTGTACTAATATATCATAAATGATTGTTAAAGCTAAAGTGTGCTTTATTAGTAGATTGGGTATATTAAATACATCGAGAACGTTTTAGAAAAACGTGTTTTTAGCAGGGACGTAACAATTATAAGATAAACGACAAAAAACTCATTTTTAACCATTTATATTGATGAATTTAAAAAATGGTTATAATCCGGTATATATTTTATTTTGGTCATCGCAACCAATTTTAGTGAGTGTTTTGTTTTTTGGTTAGAAATAACAATTATATCAACCAAAAAGATTGTTTGGTTCAAAATGAGCATTATTTCAACAAAAAAGATTTTTTGGTTAGAAATAACCAATAAAAAATAAAATGAATTTTTTTGGTTATCAGGCATGAAATTTATAATAAAAAATTAATTCATAAAGTTTTAGTGGGAATATTTCTCCCATTGAAAATATTAAATAGGGATTTCTAAATCCATTAAAATCATTATTAAAATTGCAATTGCCTGTATGTAACCTTTATTAGGTTTTGTGTAATGGTTTTAAAATATAAAAAAAAATACATCGCCTTTAGCTGTGGTTAGTTTTGTTACTACCACAACAGATTTCCAGAGGCCAGGCCGTTCCCTATATGGTCGAATTGAATGAAAAAATAGACAAGTCTTGAAGTTCATTTATTAAAATTTTTGTTTAACTTAGCAAACATAAGCGATCTTAAGGAATCTTCTGAAACGTTGCATCTAAGATCACTTAGTACTAATCTTAATGCTGAGAATGAGATTTTAATCGTTTACGAATTTGTTGAGTTGTGTCATCAATGATAACCAAAACAAAGAAATTATTTTTTACAATTGTTATTTCTAACCAAAAACTCTTTTTTGTTGAGAAAATGGTTATTTAAAATTAATTTTTTTTTTTTTGGTTGATATAAAAAAAATATTTGTCACTTTAATTGGTTACGATATATATGTTATATATATATAACCAATATAATATATATGCAGTGATAATGGTTAAAAATTCCCAATATTAAATAAAAAGAAATTTCTTGTAAACTTTTTATCAGAAATAAAAAATAACAATTAAATTCGGTCCCTGGTTTTTAGATCTCCTAAAATAAACTCAATTAAGGGAATGTAGCCCACAATGTGGTAATACTTTTCGATATTTTGAATAGGATGTTTCCTTTGAAGCACTGGCTTTTCAACTGCCGTTTCCATTGCATCGCACATAGCTGTTGCTGTTTGAAAAAAATAACTAAAACAAATAATTGCTTCATTCCTCTTGTCATGAATTAAATTAGATTTTGTATAAGATTTGTCCCTTTTTGAAGGTCTAAATATTGTTTTTGCAAAATAATGCTTAACGGCTGCGTAATGGAAATTAATATAATATTTGTTTCATTGCCTGTCAGTAATGCCTTAATGCTTTTTTACTCTACGGAGAATAAAACGTGGTTATTGGCTCAAATGAAGTACATACTCGATAAATTGGCTGAACTTGGTAATCATAGATTACTTGTATATGGGCATTTCCACAGAAAAGTCTACTTTTTGTCACTTAACGTCACCAGCCCATTAAGCTTGTTTCTCGAAGAAAATTTTGTATATTATCTTCTTTCTTTATCTATTTTAGCACACACTAGTAATTACGTCATCATTTAGTAAGAGTAGAGAAAATTCGAGCGGCATGGATCTAAAATACAATTTTAGTTGCATGGTGACGTTACGTGACAAAAAGTAGACTTTTCTGTGGAAATGCCCATATACATTTTTGTATAATTGGATTTTATGCAAATTAAATATTTTGCAATAAGAAACATATTAATTTATTATTAACAATAGAAATAGAAATATGTATGTAAACACAGAAAAATTCAAATTGTGATATATTATTTCGTAGGGACTACGATTGTGATAAGGATTCATATGTTGTCGTTCAGAGTTTCAAGAAATAATATTTGCGACATTTTTCATGAACTCGTTTCCAAGGACTTTTGTTTATACACAAATACTTTATATTAGTTGTTTTTTACTTATAATTTGAATTATATTATTGTCTTATATTTTATATTTACCGCAATTCGCTCTACATTTAATTTAATCTAACTTTTATTGTTGATTTTTTCTATGTCTTATTTCATATTTAAATAAACGGTTATATAGCAAAATTACGTTGTTTTGTTTTATGCAAATTTCAAAAAAGTCCCCCCAAAATGGGTTATGGTGCATCCGCGCCTGCTTTTATCGTCCCCTGAAACCCAATTATCTGACAAAATTCGAAGATACTCATACTTATTAGAAAATTATATATTTTGGTAAATCGTTGTCTTTGATATTAAAAAAATACTTTTTTAGGGTTTCATAAAAACTGGCCTCAAAGTTTTGTATTAAAAACAAACGCACAAACTTAGGGGCCATTTTCTAATTTTAAATTTTTGGCAATTTCTCTTAAATTGTGGGGGGGTAAGTTTTAATTTTCTGACCCAAAAACAATTTTTTGTTGTTTTTAATAAAAACTTTAGGGCCATTTTTTATATTAGAATGAGCAACAAGAGCTCAAAACTGAACAATAAAAATTGACGCAACCAAAAATTTAATAATAGCTCTGTTTACTAGGACTCCCTCCACGGCGATGCTAAATAAAGATTTTCCGCCTTCTATTGTTGAAAAATGGCCCAAAAAAAATTTATTTTGTTCTTTTGAATGGAAATATTTTGGGACCATTTTCTTTTTTTCCGATTTGAGTGTACACTAGTCTAATATATGAATACTAACGTTGTTCAGCCCATGTTGATCTATATAATAGCGATGATAATATGACGAGAACTACTTTAAGCATTTTTTTTTAATAAAATTACGGAACTTCTTGTAGCTTAAGAAGAAAGTAAAAGTTGGTTTTTTCGACACACTTCTTTAAACACTATAATTTCCTAAAAGAAAAAAAAATAGTTAATTAACACCCCTTTTACACGATTTTAACACGTTACTAGAATTATACTCGTATGTGACGATGACCGCACAGCGAAAGTAATGTCTCGAACAAAATTATGTTAATCTTTTAACTAAATTTCTTTGTTGTTTTTAACTCTTTTGTTTTACAGAAAGTCCAATAATTTCACTTTAACTAACGAATTTAGGTCACCGCACAATTTAAGGCCGGTTTGTACTTTAAAAGAGAACCTTTTTGGAATTTTTAATACAATATTTTTTTTAATTTTGTATCAATTACGACTTTTTTCATTTATTGGTTTTCATTTTAATAAACCTTTCTTTATGCTATTTTTCTTTAATTTTAACGGTTAAATGGAAGACGCAGTAAAAAGAAAACGTTAAATTCTTTTAAGAGACAGTATTTCGAGGTACAACTTTCACGCGATTCACTTTGGTAATGAATTGAAATCTTCATTGGTTGAGCATTTTAACCAAGTTTAAAATATACTAAAGAAATAGTTTACACATTGTTGTTGTTGCTGTTGCTGTTTATTTTTCTTTTTAACAATATATATATAAACATCATTATGAACATACTCATTATTATGGCCATCTTCATCATAATCGTCATTGGCAACGTCGTTATTGCTCTGTGTAAAAGTAAAAAAAGAAAAAATAAATAAAATTTAAAGCTACAAATGAATGAATGAATGAATGAATGGATCGAAATAAAGACAAGTGTAACAAAAACAATGAGTGTCTTTTATTAAAGGAAAAGTACGAACGTTTAATAAAACATTTTATAAATCAAGGTGCGTACGGTGTTAACACCTTGTAGACCGCGTTAAATCTATTCTGGTCAACATTTATCTCTTTTTAAACGACTTCAAAACAAGAAGGATTTTTTATCAATTTAATTGGAATTGGGAATTGTTTTCCTATGTTTGAACACTCATAAATCTATCATATCTGAACCGATTTAAATTTTTGTCAATAAAATAAAAAATATAAAAATATAATTCAAAAAATGTATTAGTGACTAGTACAAGTAGTTACATATGTATGTACTTATTTGAGTGTTTAAAACAGAAATAAAATATGCCTAGAAGTTTACACGTCGTTAAAACAAAAAATTAATTAATCAAAATTAACAAAGAAATTAAATTTAGCCAATAATACAAAAATAACAAAATTCGATAAATAAAACTAACTAAAAACAATAGTTTAAGGACTATCTATTATTGATATTTTTCTGAAGAATGTATTTTTTTTATTATATCAATGTTATTTGATAAAAACAATTTAAACTCTGCACAGTCCATTTGAAAATTGCACTTTGTTATCAAAAGTGATTCTCACAATCACTTTTAGTTGGGACTTTTCTGATGTCCAAAAATTATTTGCAATTGAAAATATTCTTTTCAGTGTTGCCAGGCAATTCCTGTCTTGGGTGGTTATAAATTTATATTATGTTGAGTTTAAAATTTCGGTATTTTGAGAAAATAAAAATTTTATTTTTGGAAAGTAAAGAAGAACATTAGCCATAAAAAGAAAGGACGAAAAAGGACAATTCAATTAAAAAAGACCAATTTATTTTGTTTAAATTTTAAAGGACGTTGTGTCAAAAAAAGGAATGCTCTTATAAAAAAGGACGGATGATCACCGTATTTATACTATTGTAATTTCAATGAGAAAAATTTTTAGTTTAGGTGTGGACCCAAAATAGTTGGAAGCAGTGTTGAATGTGTCACATAAAAATTTTGTAGTTTGTCCGACTATTTTTTGACTTTCTACTGCGTAACATAATCAGTTATTGAGACAAACTCTTTTCAGTCCCTGAGAAGACTTGGTACTGTGTTGCAATTAGCAAAAGGTTATAATGCATTCAATTTTCGATGACTTTTTCCAACATTTGTCGTCGTATATCGGCAATTAGGCCGCGAATGTTATCCTCCAAGTAATCAATTGTTTCCGGATTATACCTACCAATTTCCCATCATGAAATTTTTTGAAATTATTACATAGATGTTTTAAATTTTATTTATTTGTTGCGGGTTAGCAATATCTAAATATATATTTCCTTGGTTGCCATTAAAAGTATTTATAAGGCAAAAAATGTATAGGTTGTCTAATTGTATAGGTGTGTAGACCGGATGGTCTACTGCCACTAGGGCTGCATCTGCCAAACTGTTTTTGTAACCAAAATCTCCATATATTTAATCAAAAGAAAATAGTAACCAAAATGTATTATTGTTTTTGCTACGCCAACCGCAGGAAAATTTCGACCCGGAGGAATTTTTTAATCTAACAATATACTTTCATGCTATCAATTTTTTTTAATCACTGCATCCGCTGAGAAATTACCTGTTCCAAAAGCATTATTTCATAAAAACGTTTCTGAAATAAAATAAAATATATACAGATATATTTTCGCTTGCAAAAAATATAACCAAAATGATAAAAAAGTTAAAAGTAATCAAAACGGCAACGCTGGACATTACCTTCGGCCAATTACCTAAAAATATTGGTGTCTATTCCAGAAAACGCGTCGAAGAAGTGAAAATTTACATAAATAAAAACAAAATTGAATACATTTAAAAAATTTGTTTTTGTTTATCAAATAAATTTTACCGCTTTTCATAGAGAGAGAAACGCGTTAAATTTCTCGCGTATATTTAATTTAAGAAAGGTATGAAAAGCAAAAACAATTCTTGAAATTTTGGTTTTGTTTCCATTTAAATTTTCACTTCTTCAACGCGTTTTCTGGAATAGATATGATTATTTGTCACTATCCAATCTCTAAAATAAGAGCGGAAGGGGAGTTCATATAATAAATTTATGAAGGGAATCAAGTAACCTTCGATAGACAGGTAAAAGGTGACCAGGCACCTAAGAACTCCGCTTAAGACCAAAATCGGCAGAAAGTTAATCTCCAGAGGTTGTCTTTCAAGGCTCGACCATACACAATAAATCGGTGCCACGAGAAATGGTACGGACCACAGATAAATGCCTTCTGGAGGTTTAGAGAAGTGCTGCTCGTCTACACTGAAAAAACAAGTTTACACAAATTCAACGAACTCCCGTTCCTAGAACTAAATTCTTTGAAATTCAAAGTATTATACGTTGTTTCAGTAAAATATTCCTTGAAATTCAAAGGTAAAATTTTATGTATTTATGAACTCAACGTTGAAACCATTATTTTTTGATTTAACGTATAATTCGTTGAATTTAAGAAACTCGTTCATTTATTTAAATACAAAATGAACTAATAGTTTGATTCAATGAAGCTGTTTCTTGATTTTAAGTAACATACGTTGGATCAAGAAATAAATTCTTATTCTTACTCTCTGTTATTCACTTCTTACGTATAGTGTCTTAACTTCAACGAACTGGTACGTTGAATTCAACAAGCCAATGATTGACATACGTCAAAGAACCTGTTTCTTGGGTGAAAAATAAGGAATAAATTCGTTGAATCAAGGAATTTTTTCCTTGAATTTAATTGATTTTTTGGTTGAGTGTATTCGACTCAGCTTAGAATATACTGCGGAATTGATATGCTGGTGCGAATCGTGCTACTGTGAGCTATATCAGGTACACGTGTTGTCTGGCAGAGGTTTTGATTAAAAGACTGATGGTCGTCCATTGGGAATTGCTGGTTAGACTTCGAACAAAAAATGTCAAACCTGTTTCTGCTGTTGCCATCCAAAAAAAGATGCATCAGTATTAAGCTGCTGATAAATTACGAGAATACACGTCTCTAAACACGGAAGGTGTTGTTGCAGTCATAAGAAACTGCAACATGTTGTAATAATTCCAAATCACTTCGAACTGCTTTCTGTTCTTTGTTTAAAAAAATTCATACTTAACAGACTTTAGACAAAGCTTTGGGTTACTTTAAATACAGATGATTTCATTTCTTTTTTTAGTGTATTTTTTATATGGACTTTTATTAAAGTAATCTTGTAATAAAATTAAAAATAGTTGTATTATTTTGGTGCTCTCTAGGAGCTCTCAATTTATTTATATTTATTATTTTGCTTAGAGCTAACTAGTAGCTCCTAAGCTGGAGTTTTTATGATTGATTTCTTAAACTAATTGACATTGGCTTATATACTAATTATGAGAATAATTCTTAGGGGTACCTTAACATAAGAGTAAAAGAATACAAATATATATTAATGTTGGGTAAGCATATTTAGCTTCCCACTATTTACGTTTGGCATGTGTTCAATAGTTTAAAAGTCTAAACGAGTGCATACCTAAAAGCAACAGATACTTTGGGTTGCTTATATTTACAATTAAACAAATGCAGTTAATAAATGTTATTCATTTAAGTGCATTGTGCAGCTGCACTTGATTAAACGTACAAGTGTCAAATTACAGTCACACAAAATATCTTGCTTGCAGTTTGTCAACGATTGCATGTTGCGGTACTATTTAATTGCAATGCATACTACACACTGTTGGTCACATGCTACACCTCCATCCTTTACAAGAATGTTCATACAACGCTAGTTTTATGGACATTCTTTTACAATTAGTTTTTAATTAGTCTAAGTATAAGTATAATATTTATTTTGTTTTTAAAAGGTAAAAACAATGTTTTTTTTTTTTTTTTTATATTACGGAAAAAAATAATTATAATATGTAGATGTACTTATACTCTAATTTTATAGTAGTTCGGCGCCGATCAATAATATTAAATGTTAGTTATTATTATATATCTTAAGTCTATTTTTATGAAATATTTGTTGTTTATTTGTTTTCTTATCTTCTATGGTAACATTATTTCTTAAATCTATTTTTTTAATTTTATACGGACCAATAAAATGAAAACCAATATAAGGGTTTTCTGATTAATTTTCTTCTATTATATTTTTATCTTAATTACAATTTTGTTTTACATTTTCTTTATTTGGGTCTTTTTCTTGAATAATAAAATTTTAATTAGAAAAATATATGTATGTATATATTCATAAATTTTATGTTATTAAACTACATAGTTTGAAAATTAAATAACTTTTCACTCTGTACCTTTGACTAAATTGAACGTCTTCATTAGACTTTTAGGCAAGAATAAAACAGTTTTAAATGATTATTACCCAAAAATTGTTGTAATAATTTTATATTGTCAACCTTTAACCCTTTTTAGAATTTTTAATTTTATGGCAGTAGTGAAATGTGTCTCAATAGACTTGTCCAAGTTATATTGAGAGTTTTAAATGTGTACAACAATTTGAAAAGCTTTAGCATATTTCTAATCAATTTTTACATTAGTAATACCTGTTTATTTTTCTATTGTTCGATATATTCCACAATGTCCTCCATCTATCGGATCATCGTGGTATTCCAGCATTAGATCAAGAATTCCATTAGCATTCTTATCATTTATATAGGTCACCTCATTAAGTAGTAGCGCTACTTTTATGCTCTTTTATTTATAAATTATTTAATTGAGATAAATTCTAAAATTTTCTCGTTTGGTGCCTATTTGTTCACCGGCCACTTTCTCAAGCCTTGGGAAAAATTGTCCTAAGTCAATATTCCCATTAATGAACATTATATATCATTTACCGGCCACTTTTTCAACCCTAGGAAAAACTTGTCCTAAGTCAAGATTCCCTTTCGTAAATAGTTTTCTTCTGAAGTCATATTGGGCTTTTTTTTTTATTATTATTATTAATGCTGCTTATTTGTATTCACATATATTTCACTGCCACAAAAATGGGTTGTATGATTATTTATGGTGACATTTTATTTCTAATATTATTATTTGATACTCTAAGGATTTTAGCATTAGGCGATTAATGCCTTGGCTGTATATTTTTGCCTTATATCTTATTTTTGGCATGTTTAAAAAAATGTTTTTTTTTCTATAACTTAAAGTAAGAAGTATAGTTATTAACAGTAAATATATTTCAAATAAACCTGAGCTATTACTTTTGACTGTTCTTTTTCCATTTTAATAATATTTTTACGTATATTATTTGTCTTAAAATTATTAAAAAGTAAAATGTAATTATTAATTTTCTTTAATTATTTTATTCTAATTAAAATTTAATTTAATTTTACAATTTTATTATCGTAAATTAAGTTAAATTTTATTTTTATCCATTATAAAGTTATAAATTTTTTTTGAAAAATTTAAACATCTTTAAGTGTTAATTTTTGTCCTACTTAACATTTTAATTATTTTAATGTTATGAGGCCACGAACTATTTAGTAATCCATATTTAAAAAAAGTTTGTCAACGGCGGTTAACGCCTACCGACCTGAGAGTGCACAGCAATTTATGCACTTCTTTAATTTAAAAAATAAATGAAAAGGAAGAATTAATTTGCTTATTATAGTTTTTTTTTTTTGTTGAGTTGATGGTGCATTTTTCTATATTTTTGTAGTGTTGTGCCTTTCTTCAGTTTCATCTTTGGTTTTTGTTTAAATAAAAATATGCACATGTATGTATATGTACATACATACCTACAATTGCATGTGTTCGTAAATGTAGATAGTCGCAAATGAAAATATGTATGTATATACTATTGTTACTGTGTCGGTCAAAATCGTACAGAGATATTGCAGTTAACAAAAACCAGACAGCTAAAGAATAAATAATTTAATTACTAAACAAATCTAAAAATTTTTTTTTTTGTTTTAAACATAATTTGTATGAAAGAAAAATTCGTTCGACATTGTGGGTCAGGCAGTTAAACTGTACTTTATAGAACAAATTTTACTTCTGAATAATCTTTTGGACAAAAACTGATGGCACCTGATTTTGCAGGCCCACTGATTTTCAGAATATTTGGAAGCCCATAAAATATTGGTCATCAATATGACTATCATTCATTTTTAGGACCATCAGTCAGGGAAGACTCTACTTATGCAATGCATTGTGCCAGAACTCTTGAGAAAAGGATATGGGAGAGAAGAAGATATATAGTGAAAATGTAGGAGACGACTGAATTCTTTTACAACTCTGCTATTGTGAATTTTGTTAATTTTATAGCCACCTTGCAGCGCCTTTGTTGTTAAGTTGGTGTATAAGATTTCTCAAGCTGTCTGTGCAGTAATTTTATTAATTATTTTACTTCTCCAATTATTTTGCTAACCGAAGAAGGAGGGTGCCGTCGTGCACATTAGCCGGAAAGAGTATTAATCGCTGTCGGAAGAATTTTTAGTGTCCAATTCCTTTGACCAGGGATCGAACCCAGAACTTAAATAATAGTTTGCTTCTGTAATCAACGCGCTAAACACTTCACACAATATTATCGTTCAACCTTTACTAACCTATGGAACTAGTGTGGAACCTATATACACAGAAAAAATTTAAAACATGATTCAATTAAAAAATCCGAAGATTCAATTAAAAAATTATTTGATTTTAAACCAATTACGAAAATTGTGGTATTAACACATCAGTTTTAATTGAAATTTTTTTTTGTTTTTTTCAATTAAAAAAATATTATATTAAATAAAGATTTAATTGATTCATTTTTCGAGATTCAATTAAAAAATTAATTGAACAATTTTTAAAGATTCAATTAATAATTTAATTAAACAAATTTAAGAGATATAATTAAAAATTTAATAGAAACATTTTTAAAAAATCAATTAAAAAATTGTATGAACAATTGTAAGAGATTCAATTAAAAAATTAATTAAAAATTTTTACAGACACGATTAAATTTTTAATTGAAATATATAACAAAATCAAATAAAATATTAATTGAAATATTTGAAAAACACAATTAAGAAACTAATTGAAATATTTTTAAGGATACAATCAAACTATGAATTAAAGTCACTTGCAGAAACAAAACAATTTTTTATGATTAAATTTATTTAATTTTTAGATAATTTATTTCCATACATTCTTTTCAATTTATTATAATTACATTACAATTTAATATATTTATCATACATGGGAGTAATTAAATAAATTGACTAATAAATTGTCGATTTCATTGGCATTGACTTATATTTTTAGTATTAACAATTTTTTGAACAATGCTAATAATTTTCAATGAAATAATTTCTTTATTAGTTAGTTAAAAAGCTGAAAGCAATTTTTATAAGTGCACACATGAACCACATTAGGAGGTAGGAAATAACTTTTCACATGGTCGAATAGTTTTTCAGGAGTGTCAAAAGTATTTTCACATAAAAAGCATTTAATACTATTAATTTTTTAAACTTACTTCTTTTTTTGTTTTTTTAAACAACCACGCGCTTAACTGGACGAACTCAGAATGATGTTTGTTTGTTAAAATTTACTTACTCAAATGGCATGAGACCATAGCTGCCAGATTTGACGATTTTGGGTCCTAAAAATGACGTGGTGACAATGGGACGATTTATAACCTCATTTTGACGATTTTAAATAATTCCAGTTTCCAACATTTATATGTACTATTAAAGCAACCTTGAACTGCTGAAAATTGTAATGAGCAACTTTTTAAAAACTAGTTTGCTTAATAAAGCTATAAACACATAGACCACAGCGAGCAGCAGGCAGCAATGTGTCAAAAATAAAATACACGAGTCTATATGAAGTTGATTATTTTGACGACAGCAAGGCAGGTTGTTGTCTATGCTACTTTTGCGGTTGCTGCCAAATTAGACTAATTTCTATTTTCATAAGCAGCAATAAGCTGATACAAAGGTGCCAATATAATATAAATGGTACGGCAATGAGAACTTAAAATATTTTTTTCATTTGACGTTTTTATGACGATTTCAATAAGCTATATTGACGATAATGACGATTTTTGCCCAAATATATGACGATATTACCTGGTGAATTCCACGTGTGACTTACACGACACGAGGCAAAACTTTTGTCATTTTTGATAAAATTTCTGGTACAATCATAATTTTTTTAATTTATTCGTTTTAGGAAATAACATCTACACGAACATACGTATTAATTCATGCACTTTGATTTTTGATTTGCGATTACATATTTTTAATTTTAATATAATTAATTAGTTGTGACTTACACGACATCAAATCCATTGATTTCAGGGTAATCAAAGATAGTTTAAAAATTCTGTTAATTGTGTAGTCCGATTCCTTTTAAACTGCACCAAAAGTATTTGAGAAATACAAACAACGACAAAATGGCTTCAACTTAGTGAAATATATTTTATTTTTCACAAAAAATAGTTTTTTTCGCGTGACTTACACGACATACAAATTGTGACTTACACGACACTAAATAATATGAAGAGTTAAAGTTAAAGTTATGAAGTTAAGATTATACAGTTTTTGATAAATTTAATTTTTGGAATTACAAATAAATTTATTTTAGCGCTTCAACTCTTTTTTGAAGATGTGCAGTTACATTAAAATGAGTTAAAAAGTTAAAAGAGTTTTACTTTGTTGTGTACTTTTGTATGGAATTCACCACCTCAAAAAATCTGGCAGCTATTCATGAGACAGCAACACTCAACAATAAGTATTCAGCAAACACAAGTGCTTAAATTAAAATTGAAGATGATGTACGAAAAATATTTTATAATAAATAATGCCTTATTGACATTCAAGAACACTGTAATCAAGGCCTGTGCGTCTAATACAAATGGATGTGTGTATTTTCATCTAAAGCAAATGGAACGAATTCATAATTAGGTGTTTGCTAATAAATAACATATTGTAATGATTCTTAAAATTAATCCAAAAAATTTATCGAAGGCTTGAATTATTGTTTGGTAGGTTACCTCCATAATACTCAACAACAGTTATTCATTTTTATATACATACATACTTATTTTCAACTGCGAAAAACCTACTACTTGACAATAGCTAACAACTTGAAATATAATTGTTGCAGGAATGTCAAATTGTATATTGGAGTTGTAATGATAGGCTTCTAAAATTGAGTGCCTAAACATAATTGCACCAGACCATATTTATTTTTGTTTTAGACTGTTTTAAAAAAACCCATATTTAAGACCTTCCGTTTTGAATTTTAATCCAGTTTACTCGTATATTCTTCGAAAAATGTTGGTACGGTATGTATCAAGATTAGTGCAAGCTCGTACTTGGTATTAGCTTTTCTCGGAAATGCACTTTATGGTCCAAATATATGTAAACATTTTAAACTTTATAAGTCAAAATTCAAGTGAGTTTGAATGGTACAGAAAAGTACAACCGTATTAACTTTACCATCCCTGTTTGCTCTTTATGGTCATGCTTGTTGTTTTCTGTTTAGATGTGAAGTAGCAAAACCAATTAAAATATTAATTGAGTTAATTAAAGTATTAATTGAATTAACTAAAAAAGATATTGACAATTTTAATTGAAAATATTTTTGGAGACAATGTGGCATACTCTAAAATAGTTAACGATTTTCTCATATAAAAACAAAAATTATATTATTTACATACAAATAATACGTAATAATAATTTGTTACTTCATTTCATTTTGAAAAAAAAACCTGTTGCTAACACTTTTTTGATAAAGCAGCAAATTCAATTAAAGTAAACAGTAATTTAATTAAAATATTAATCATATATATAAATTTTTCTAAGCAATCACTTAATTGAAAAAAAATTAAGAACTATTTTTTCTGTGTACCGTGTACTTTTTGCACTGTGTAATTAGTAGTTGATAGATTTCATTGATTTTTCATAACAATCGATATAAAATAAAACTTTCGGTAGTTGAAAATTTTTTCATTCTAATTATGTATTTAAAAAAATGTCAGTGAAAATTCAATGCCAATTGCAAAGTCCCATGTATGCTGCTCAGTATAAGAACTCGAAAGGTTTGTGGCAAATTTACTTGTGACTCTAAAATTTAACTCTTTCTTTGTGAAAACATTTTCTAAGACATTTCTCCTACTCCTGATGTCTAATCATCGATTAATAAGTCTGCATTGAATTGTGGGTCGATAAAACTTGAAGATACAAGAAGTTTAAGCTTTAATGCTAATCTGGTTTTGAGATAGTTTATATTTGAAACTGAGTTGTATTTGGGCGGTTACATAGATATTAATTTAACCGCGGTATTAAAATAGATCTCATGAAACTAAATTGCACTTGGTAGCCATTTCTCAATATATTTTTCCAACTTAATTTTGAATACTTACGAAAACACGACTTGAATTTTTTACTTACTTTACTGCTTATAATGGATAATTATTCTATTTATAAAAGTTCTTAAATAAATGCTTTCAAGTTTTTACGATGTCATGTTCATTTTATTTTCTTGTGTTTTTTGTTTTGTTTTGCTGTAATTGTAGTAGTAGCAGTTTTTATGTTCGCACGTGAGTTTCAATGTCATTTTAACAATCAGGACAGCAACCTTCTGCCCTAAAGGTATTTTAAAACATCATTATGATCAGCAATAGTTGCAGTTTTTACTTGCAGTTTGAAAAGGTGTTTATGATGAAGTGAATTTACAAGATTATATAAATAAAAATTTTAAAAAATGTATTTAAATATTCCAAGCTAGAGAAAAACTGACAACTAAATATCTCCAGGCCTTTTGTATGTGAATGTTAGTTGGCGAGTTTCCTTCCAACCTTAATCTCTACATCGTATTAAATGACAGCTTGTAGTCATTTTGAATAACATAATCAAATATTTATTCATTTCAAAAGAACCAGTCACAAAAAATGTTTACTTGTTGTAGGTCACAAGATGGTTTTTAGTTTTTATTCTTACATTTGGTTAATACTCATGCCAACTCAGTAGTAGTCCTTCGACCATATATTGAAACACTTTTCAACCTTGTTCGCCTATCAAGAAACTCTCCAAGAAAAAACAAATAACAATAATAAATTTATGTCATACTGTATGACTCATACACTGAAAGGAAAACAATTCTTAAGCACCAACAATGAAACTATTACGTTAAAAGCTTTACAAATGTCATGAAATATTGAACAAGTAAAAAATTCATATATTGCTCGAGTTCAAATTCAGACATCGGAAAAACAAATTTATTTTGTTTTATATATTTTTTAAAAAAATTTTGTATAGATAAAAAATAATGGAATTCTCAAATCAAGCATAAAACTTTTATAAATTCACCAAATCATTTAATGCTCAATATGAGCCAATTTTAACAAAAAAAATTACCTATGACGTGGTATGCGGTTAATATTGAGAAAAATTTCGATTTCCCACTTGCTCACACCTTCACTTTTTCGCTCATTCTTCTCGACCCTTTCTAGACTCTACTCTTCTTCCCGTGTATATATTACAGTGTGTATATTTTATAGTGTATATATGAGACCCATAAACTATATAAATTTATTCTGGAAACCTATAGGTAGGGAAGTTTCGAAGCCACCAGAAAAGTTAGAGACTTGGGTATTGGACTGATGTGTCTGGATTGTCTATAGATGAATCCTATTGAAAATTAGTAAAATTTTAAAAATATATATGCATATACTAAAAACATAAATGTTAAGTTTTTTGGACCCCACATCTTAAGGCGCAACCGTTTAAGAAAGAAGCAGTAAGCAGGCCTTCTGAAAGGCCTTACTTGGTCTCTTGCCCTATTCCAGACTCATACATTATTTACACACGATGTCCTAGCCAGCCAAGGCCTTCTAAGTTCCCTTCTTAGCCAAAATATCTACTCTACAAAATAGTGATTATTGTATTATACAGAAGTTCAGGGTTTTCTTTACATTTGATGACATGTTGCTGTTAACTATATACATATACATATATTTATTTATTGATATACATTTATTGATACATAATAAAAATCACATATTTAGAAGGGAGTAGGTAGGCCTTCCAGAAGGCCTTCTTGAGAAGGCAAGCGAGCATGAGTACTAGATCTAAGAGAAGATCTAGGAAGGCATTTCGGAGGGCCTTATAAATGAAGGTCTCCAAAATTTCATTCATATTACGTAAGTATGTACATATGTATGTATGTGTTAAGAAGAAAATTTAAAATACGGACTATCACTATGTAGTACCAACAGCTTTCTTTGTACTCGATACAAAAATATATACATACATACGTACATACATATGTATTTAATTATCTTGTTATTGTGTTGAATATTTGAATATTAACACTTTAAAGCAAAATGGAATGCTTTTTTGCAAAAACATTCTCTGAATATTAATTAATACCAGATACTTATATTAGTGCATACAAAATCCTTTGGCACATAAAGATGGAACCAAATTTTGAGACAAAAGACTCTTAAACTTAAGAGTATAAAATAAGTTATAAACAGTAAAATTAAACAAAACATCTTATGGATGAAATATAGTCAAAAGCAATTTATAATGGATTAAGAAAAATTGTGCTGTGAATATTTAAAACGTGTTGTTGAACTCGAAAATACAAAACACAAAGAAAATTAATTTACGCATCAGTTTCTATAGTACAGCGCTCTTCTGTATTGTTACAAAAAAACTGTTGCCTATCTTTGGGCTTTGCAATATAGTTTCATTAACAGTGATGGCGATTTAAAAATGTGCTGTAATATTTTTTCATTAATGCAAATGGTCTGTTATATTTTGGCCAGTTGCTTTCGGTTGGTTACCTTTAGCACAACAGATCTTTGTTTTGTGTTCATGGTCAATGTTTAAATTTTATAATCATCGATTTTTATTCTGTTTCATTCAAGTATTCAACTCTTGAATTCTTAAATATTTTCCATTAAAATTTACTCATTGCCAGCCATATCATGTTTTATTTTTTTGGAGATTGCAGTTTTTTGAATCGATAAAACTGGTAATTGTGTTGGATTGTTCAATGCAGAATCAAAGAGTTCAACAAGTCAATAAACTTTTCTAGGACATTCAACAAATAAATAATTATTTATAACAGATATATTATTATTTCATTTTGTAAATTATAGTTGAGATGAATGAATCAAATAGAGTTCATATTTGGTTGATGTAGAATTTTAAATGCCACAGTTTTAAGCATTAAACGTTTAAAAATTTTGTAGTTGATTTCTATTATCAATAGAAATAAATACCTGCATATTCATATACATATGTACAACGGAACCTGTCCTTTCATTACAATGAAAGTTCACTCGAATTTTTTTTGAAGTTAGTGATAACAGCAAGTTTTAAGATTTAAACAGCGTCGAATAGGCTACGAATAAAATAAAATTTAAAAAATTTCTATAGCAAACTAAATCATAACTAAAAATTTGGCAGATCAACGACTATAAAAATTTATTCCCAACTTCACGAGTGTGCCTTAACGGTATTCGGCATCTTCTGAAAATCTTAGATTTTCCAATTGTAACTCTTTATGATGTAGAGTGCGACATGTTTGAAGAAAATTGATAAGGCAGTTTGTAAATTTTGAGAGAGTTATTTCATTGTGAAGCAAGTCTCAAAAATTCAAACTTATTTTATTTGACGTTTGGGAATAATTTCATTCCCTTTTAGATTTATTTCATAAAATTTGCTTGGACGTTTAGGTCTCATTTCAGGAGATTTCCGGCAAAATCTACCTGCTTTTAATCAGATTTCGCATACAAAATTAAATCTAATTGGTACCTAGAGTGCGACCAAAATTACAAAAAGTCATTAATACATCTGAGATTTTGTTCAAAACTTAAGTTTTATAAGGTGTGTGTTGTAGTTGTTCGCCTACATTAAAGATCTTTTATTATATTATAATATTTAGTTTGCAATTTGTAACTACATTTCTGAGAAAGATTTGAAATCATAAATATCGAAGCAATCCAAATCTTAATTTTTTAATAAATGATAAATAACCTTAATTTTTGTTTCACATTTTTACGCTATGGGGTTGCTTCGTCTTAGAATTAAACAAATAATTTAATTACATATTTAAAGCATTTATTTGTTCAAAATTTTATAGCTTTTATTCTATAAAAAATTTAATTCTTCAGTAAATAAAATTTTATGCCGATTTAACACAATGAAGTTTTTCGAAAAGAAGCAAAATGATTATAAATTTGTTTATAGTCATCGATAAAAGTTATACGAGTATGTATTTCTATGAAAAGCTAATTAATTTTATTGAAGAATTTCCTAATAATTTTGTTAATTTATTCTATGCTAGAAAGTAATTTGTTAAATAATTAATTGTAAATTTTGTCAGTTTACGTAAAAATATTTATTTACCATTGTTTTGAAGTTTAAAGAACAAAGTTCATTATCGAAGTATGTATTTATGAATACCATAATAGATCTTAAGTTTATATATACATATGCATATATTAAAATTAATGTTTGCATGTTTAAGAGCTTTGAGTTCCTTCCTGAGCCAGTGAACCAATCTTGCTGAAATTTTTACAGTATATTTGCGGCGGTCATGAAGGAACAATCGGGCAGTCAGCTTTTAGTATCTTAATTGGGCGTGGCACTTCCTATGCAGAGGTACTTTTTATATGATGATATTTTGATTTTAAAGAATATAATTTATTAACTTTGATAAATCTTGGGATTTAACAAAATAAATCATCAGAAATTTTGTTGAAGTTATTCCGTTGATTTAGAACAAAAAAAAAATAATAATAAAAAGTTAATGGGCACTTCCCATATAAAAAAAAAATTTAATTGATGATATAAATGGAATTAATGCAGCAAAATAACAAATATATTTTCTGTGCTTGAGAATATTTAATGCGTCTGCTTAATACCACAGGGGGTGAAACACTACTTACTCTGAGCTAAACACAACACCCAATAGCAGAGTTGTAAAAGAATTAGTTGTAGAAGAATTGTGCATTTTCAAAATCTATCTTCTCTACCCCATCCCTATGCCTAAGTTCTGGTAAAATTGCATTACATAAGTACGGGTCATCCCCTAAATGCTAATTTCTATCTTATATTTTACTCCCACGAGAGATTACAGTTCAACCCATAACAAATAAATAAAATTTTTAAAACGGTTATACTTTTAAAGGTTTATGCAAATATTGTTTAATGTTTAACAGTTGTATAAATCTCAGCCAGTCCGATTTAATTAACTGATGCCAAAAAAACCAACAGCAATATTAATGATATGCTTTTATAAATCTAGTTTTTTCGTTAATAAATAAATTTTGATTTCTTATTTTTTTTTTGCACATTTCCTTGTTCGAATTCTCGATAATGACTGTAAATGCAGATTTATTAAAAAAAAAAAAACATGTTTTTATTATAAACAAAAAACAAAGTAACAGAAGATAACAAAAAATTATTATTAATGGCAAGTTTTCGAGATTTGGCATGATTTTTAATTTTATTTTGAACGTTAATGCAACGTAATGGGATTAAAAAAAAACTAATATTTAAAATTGTTTGCGCAAATAACAATTTGACAAAATGAAAAATATTAAACAATTGAATAACAATAAGAACTTAATTTAAGTTAATAATTTTGTAAAAAAATATGTAAATGTGTGTATGTATTTATTCAAAGCACGTTGAAAACTTAAAGACAATATGACTTTTTTATATTCTTAAACATTTTTCACCTTGAATTAGATTCCGTAGATCTGTTTATGAAATAAACTTTAACAATTAAGTAATTAAGTTTTGTTAACACATCAACTTACAAAAAGTACATATTTAAGAAAAGGAATTATAAGGAATTAAAAATATGTATGTTTATACAATTAGGGCGTAACCACATTATTAGTTAGTAGATTTTCTCAAAGTTCTGTTTTCAGAACAACAAATAAATTACACTGAATTCGACGGATACACTTACACAAGTGTTAGGTTCAAAATTATCATAACATCTACATATGTATAATATTGTAGAAAACGAAATCCATATAAAATTATAAAAAAATGTGTGTTACAATTATAATTGTAGGTCATACCTGCTGGATGGAACCTACTTAATGGAAACCTTATGCAACATTTGCGGCCTCCGGCATTGTCTGTCAACTTTAAAAGTCGTAGCAGAATCTTGAAAATCAATTTCACAAAAAGCTTTAGAAGTAATTAAAATTAAATATGTTCCATTTTTTTACTCGGAATCCGATTTTACAACATTTAACGCAGATTTTCAAGCCCCAAAGACATAAATGAATATTGATAATCGATTGGACAGCCAATTTTGGAGTTATTAATATTAAATTTTTCGATAGCGATATCTGTCGAACGAATCAATAATTTTTAATCAAATACTCGTATGCAAAAACAATTTTTCAAAAATCAAAAACTTTATTTTTATATTATACCATTGTATTTATTAGAAACGAAAATGTAGATGCTCGTAATATCGGCAGTCGGCGGGCGGCGCCTAGGTATGCACAAGAAACAATAGAAAAGGCCCAATTAAACAATAGACAGGAAGATAGTAAAGCTGCAAACCATTAATATAAAAAAAAACAAATTGTTGATCAAAAAACGTTCATGTGACTCAGCAGAAGCTATTAATAGGAGACGATATTTAAGTAGTTGATTGCAGTTGACGTGATTGGCAGTAAGGTTTGAGCGTTAAATAACTTCGTTAGTCTCGAAACATCATGATGTCAGTTCAACCCACCGTGCAGTCTAATTTTTATTTGTCTGTTCAATTATAACGATTTTTCTAGATTTTCATTTCCAATAAAACTAATTTTATTTAATTTATAAAAATTAAATTTATAGAAAACGAACTTAAGCCTGAAAAATTAAAATATCTTTGATTAAAACATCACTCAGTTCGACTAAAAATTCGTAACTGTAAAAACTAAAGGCAAGTAGCTAAAGAATGTAATGGCATCCGAAGGCTACCTGTCACGTAGGAATAAAGCTCAACTTGAAATATAACAAACTTTGAAGATAGTAAAGTTCGAACCCATTAAAATGATAAAGCTCCAGGGTAAAAACTTTCATGTGACTCAGCAGAATCAATTAATTAATAAATTAATTAATAAATTGTATTGCGTATATTCGTCTTTATTAAATTCTTTGCCAATTCACGCTTAACCAATCCTTTGTAAATGTATGATTAATTCTAAATTTTCGTATATCTCAAAAGGTTATAACATACTTACTTCGAGTTTACTTAGAATGTTCATATACTTCTGCCAAATAGTTACTCTAGTTGTTATTCGCATAACTTTCCGTTCATCCGTACTACGAGGTAAATATAAAACTGTTAATTCTTCTAGGGCGGAAATATTGTTTACAAAAATATCACAATACAAATTAAATATAATTTTTTGAACAATTCAAAGTTTAAACAATCGCGCTTGTGTTCAAAATTTCATGTATAGATTGCAATTTAATTGTATTCTTATAAAAAGGTAAATTAGTCATTTTTATTAACAATTTTTCAGCCCGTTGCTCAGCTTGTTTGGAGTCACAAAAGTCAATCTAATAATGTGATCGATGATTGATTTACTAATTGTTTTGACTTGATCTAATGAAGGCAAAAACGTAATATAAAAATATAATGATATCCCACGTAATAGTTTCAAGTTTACCAACGTAAGGCAATGTGATGTCTTATCCAGTCTATCTATCAATAAAATCCAATGCAGTTGGTGTAGATGGAATAGATCCTAGGTTTTTGAAGATTATAATTCCAAAACTTCTTCCACTTTAAACTTTTGTTTTTAACAAGATCTTTACCATCAACCAGTATCCAAAAATTTGGAAAATGGCTAAAGTTACTCCTATTCCTAGATCCAATTCTGATTATAGGCCCATAGCAATCTTACCATTTTTATCCAAAGTTTTTGAAAGATTAATCCATAATCAAGTTACACAATATCTTGAAACCAATAATATGCTGACAATCTGGCTTCCGTAAAAATCATAGTTGTATAACGGCTCTTTTAGATGTTAGTGAAGATATAAGACAGAAGGTAGAGAGCGGTAATATTACATTTCTAGTTCTCTTGGATCACTCCAAAGCGTTCGAAACGGTTGATCATACATAGTATTTTGTGTTTTAAACTTAAACATATGTTTGGATTCGCATCAGGTCTAATATATTCTTACTTAGTTGATAGATTCCAATATGTTGAAACGGCTACCTCAGTTTCAACATCTTTGCCATTAACTCGAGATGTCCCGCAAAGCTCCATCTTAGGACCTCTCCTTTTTTCGTTATATGTACGTGAATGATCTTCAGGTCAAACTCGAACACTGCAGGATTAGATTGTATGCGGACGATGTTCAGCTTTATATTAGCTGCTGCAATACCGCCGTTGATGAATGTGTGAGGACCTTAAATCAGGAGTTAGGTCGTGTCTACGAGTGGGCCATCCTACTAAGTCCAAGTGCCTGATTATTAAAAAGATGTTATCAAATTTTGATTGCAATCCGATTTTAACATTTAACAACCAGTCCATAGATAATGTAAATTCTGTTAAGAATCTTGGTATACATTTTCACAGCACTCTCACTTGGTCTAATCACGTTAATTTTGCATGCGGTCGAACTTTTTCAATGTTAAGAAATCTCTGGCAAAGTTAGTATTGTACTCCAATTAAAATTAGAATAATACTTGCACAAATCGTATTTAATACCGATTTTATTGTATGGCTGTGAATTTTTTGCCAGCTCAGTCTCAGAAGATATGACCATAATTCCCCATACGTAACCTTGCTTTATGGCATTACTTTTGATGATTATGTAAGAGTGCGCACTTTGCTCTTCATGCATAAAATTATATTGTATACACATAAACCTGAACATCTCTTTGAACGTTTAAGCTTATCAACGCTTGCTAGAGGTAAAAGACTTCTAGCGTTTGGTCATCGAACTCTGGTTTCTAAATACCACTTCTTTATTAATGCTGCCAGTCTTTGAAACGGAATCCGTTATAGAACTCGGACCATTAGTAACGCACGTCAATTCAGGAAAAGTATTTTTTGTCATGTCTCACGTTGAATATATTTTTGTACATACATTTATTGATTTTTGATAAAGTCTGATAGTAAAACACTGTAGGTTTTCATTTTTTCCGGTTATATACAATAGCTTAAAAACCTACGAATAGTCTGTTTGTTTGTGTATATCATTTTTTGTCAACCGCGATGCTCGTAAGTACGCCATTTTGAGTTTTCTACATGGAAAAAGCTGTTCTGGCAATACTGTATGTTAATGAAATCTATAGCATACTTTAGGGGTTAACATACACTAGGCGGTTCAAATACTTAAAAAAACTGGTGTGATTGTTGACTAGGCTGATTAGTGAAGACATTTAATTTTGTGGGATTAGTGCTATTAATGGAATCAATGTATTGTATTTGTGGAACTAGTCTTAGGTTTTTTCGTTACGGAATTTCTTGATTCGGCCGCCGCACTAAAGCCCGCGTTAAATGCTATGCAATAGCTTAAAAGACATTTACTAAATTTATATCAAACTTCCTTCAAAATAGTAACAAAATTTCTACATTTAATTTAAATACACTGTGATAGTCGAAAAAATGAACTTCGATGAATCCTTTTCGAACTATTAGGGGGGAGTCCCCTGAGTGCGAAAGTACATTTGGAAGTGTCAGATTGGCTCCAGTTTTTGAGAAATCGGTATATACACATGAAAAATGGATTTATATCGATTTCTCAAAAACTGGAGCCAATCTGACACTTCCAAATGTACTTTCGTACTCAAGGGACTTCCCCCAAATAGTTCGAAAAGGATTCATCGAAGTCCATTTTTTTCGGGTCAAAAACTATCACAGTGATATTATTAAAATTTAGAAAATTAGAATTAAATCAAATAAAAGTATCTTAAATTTAAAAAATTATATACTTCATGAAAATATTTTTAAATTTTATTTATTTGTTGCGTGTTAGCAATATCTAAATATATATTTCGTTGGTTGCCATACCAACTCATCAGTAGATGTTTACCCTTTATGTTTAAAAATTTCAAAGCTCATCTATTTATACATAACCTCACATACAAATTTGTGAATTATAAAGCATAAAAATAGTCTTTTCAAAAAAAAAACTTTTCAAACATACACAACAAATAATTTTTCATTATGAATGTGTTTACTTTTCTACACCTATACAATTAGACAACCGCTGGTTGGCATTAAAAGTATTTTATAAGGCAAAAATGAAAAGCAAATCTCCCCTTTAATAAAATTTTACATTTATATATTTTTATATTATTATTATTACGAATAAACGTAATTATTATTTGAACTTATATTGATTTACATATGAAAAGTAATATTATCAGGCTCAAGTTCAGTTTTATTGAATTAATGAAAATTCAAAATTACTAAGAGTTGTTGATTATTAGTTCCAAACAGTAATGAGGGAATTTCGTACTAACCAGCACTGTTTCAAGTTAGAATAAAAAATGAATTAAAAATTAATTCTCATATTATATTTCTCTTGAAAACTGGTTAAATAGTTGATATTCTTCTCAATTATTATCCACTTTACGAAAATTGTAAAGATGGACAATTGAACGCTGATGAGAGGTGTAGCGGCCTTGAAATCAGTACTGATACGTTCTGCTAAAAACTGATTGGATATAAATAATAATATTTTCCAACACAAAAAACTCTTAGTAATTTTGAATTTTCATTAATTCAATAAAACTGAACTTGAGCCTGATAATATTACTTTCATATTTTACATTTATTTGATTGAGTACATGCTCAAATAAGTGTAAAAGTTCATGAAAATATTTAGAAAATGTAGCGCCAAAAAATTGTTTCAAGGAAATGTTTAATTGATTTGAGAGCGCATTTCCTTAAGGTAAGAATATTTTACTAGTTTTTTTTTGTTATACGAGTGCCTAATAATAAAAAAAATGATAAAAAAATAAAATAATAAACTGAAGTACCTCGGTTCGAATCCCAATAGACTTCAAGTGTTATTAAAAGGATTTCAACCGCATCATTCCAGACAACATACCCAGCGCTCTCCTGACATCGAAAACGTCAACTTTTATCCTATGGACATTTAGGAATTGCTATATAAGGAGTAAACACGGCAATGAGAAGTTCTCAGCAGGGTCACAAACCACATTGCAAGGAACTGCACTATTACACAATTATGTGAAGAACATTGCTACTAGGCACTGGCAGATATCGAACTAAGACGAAATATTTACGTATTATTTGTGTAAGCACTGAACTAGTTTTTAGAAAATATTTTATTGTTATTACCACACATTTTCTTTAAATGAAAAATTTGTATTTCCTAAATTTGTACACAGTTTTTATAAAAAAAAAACTGCATTGGCACCATACGATTTCCATTTAGAGCTCAAATTAAGTAAAACTTCCAAAAAATTTAATTCATTATTTTTTAATTGTAAAAGAAATTTTCTTGCATTTTTGAAGTCACCGCATTACACTCCTCAAATCTACAGTGAAATTTTTAATAGTTTTATATCATATTTTTAATGCAATTTTAATGTCCTGAACACCAAAGAAAATATTTTTTCTTCATTTCGATTCTTATGAAACTTTGTAGAATTATTATTTTAAATATTACTGTATGTATTAGTATAAAAGTGGGCGGAGCACTCCCATATTATTTTGCATATACGAGGTTTGTAAAAAAGAAAATGTGAATTTTGAATTTTCGCTTGCTGTCTACATTCGATTATCGAAATTGTTTTCTGTTATGTTGGTACTCGTACACATGTGTTAGACATATGTTGGCATTATCAGCCCTTTTGGATTAGTAGTTTGTTGTTGACAACGCGCTAACCACTTAAGCTAACACCACCCTCAATAATTAGTAAGAATTTCCTTTTTATTATATTTAGTGGCATTTTTTTTTTTGTGCAAGTAGCATTTCTGTAATTTGGCGGCTGTCACATAAGTATGTTTGTTCCGATAATTGAAAATAGAAAACTTTATGAAAAAACAACGTTTTATAATTGAGAAAGCTTATTTTAATTTAAAATGAAAAAGTGCATTCTTACTGAAATAGTGTTCATTACTAAACCTGTATCGAATTGATGTCGACCGAATAAAACAAATCGTTTATGGCTCAAAATTGACGACGAAAACTGGGTACTAATAAGGGTACATAACCCATTATAGTTTTTATGCGATTTGACAAAGAATCTTGTTGAAAATTATAAAATACAAAAACAATTGTATTATCATTTATCAAAATGTTTGTTAAATCTTTTAATTAATGTTTTTTGATAGATCTATCTAATATTTTTAAGGAAAATATTTGTTCAACTGTGATCACAGCGAAAATATGATTTTGGATATTTATTAAAGCAATAAATTTTTACCTTAAATCAAGCATGACCATTTCTTCAAATAATTTTTTTTTTAATAGAATTAATTATTAACGGATTGAATAATTCATACTTGAATCAATCTTCCTACACTTGATTTACTTATCCTACTTTTACACCGATTGTGATTGATTTAAGAACGTTTGCACTCATTTTGATTTTCCAAAATATATTTATATTCTTAAATTCCAAAGTACTAATCTGGAGTTTCCAATCGAATATGTGTAGAAGACAACTAATCAAACTTTAGAGCCAATCAATATTTAAATATGAAACATAACAGTATTCAATTTAAATATTCTTAGATGATAATTCGTTAAAATGAATATGAAATATTTCAATTGCGAATGAGTTACACTCAAAACAAATATAAACATATTAAACAGCTTCTCGTACTTAAAAAAGAATTAAAAAAACAACAATTTTATTGATTAGGAAGCACCTCTGATGTGTGATATTCCGATTAAGAAGGTGTGTGATCATAAAATGTAAGCGAAACATTTTTTACTTTACAAAATCAAACAATAGACTCTATTGAATATTGAATAGAGTCAATAAAATCTTGCAATAATCTATGTACATTAGGGTATAACATATTCCCATTTTTTTCATATATCAAAATGGCTCTAGCATAGTCGAATAGTCCATTGAAAACTATTAAAAAAATTATATTAATTTTTCGCGGTTTTCAAAAAGGGTCACCCACAAAACGCGGTAAAGTTGGAAAATTATTTTTTTTTATTTTTAATTGTACTTATACATTTAGCCAAAAACTCACAGTTTTTTTTTATTAAATTTTTAGGGAATGCCCTAATCATTTTTAATCAAGATTTTTAATGGAAAAGACCTATTTAAAAACTATTATTATCTTATAGTTTTTTGTTGAATATTGTATAATAACGTGTTATTAATATTCCGTGTTTATGTTTAATAATTCAAAATAAAGGGTTTTAAAATAAGTCGTGTTTTGAAAAATGCTAAAAAGTGGGCAAAGGCGTTGACCAAATTTGAAGATAGCACAACAATGGGGAGAAATATTCCAGATATTGTCGTTCCACTACATCAATTAGGCAAAATGCCAACCCAAAAAATTATAATTGGAAGATTTCATGTTCTAGCTACTTCGGAAATATCAAAAAAAGGGAGGTATAAAGTTATATCAAATGAACTTGTTACTCCACAGGTTACTGCACAGGTAAAACTAAAGTACAAACAATTCAAATGAAATCAATAAATAGAAAAGTTGATAAACTGATTGGAACATATGATAAATACCTTAAAACAGCACGAAGTTATAATTTTGAAGATATCTTCAATATTACTAGTGAAAGAAGTTATGACAGACGAAAATTCGGTATCAGAGAATTAGAGGCAGTACTCTTCCGATGAATCCAATTACAAGCCACCGAAAAATTCAAAATTAAATAAATCACTGATAAATCCAGCAGTTGCATTTGTTACGAAAGCCAAGGTTAGTACAAAAAAAAAGCAGCAAAAATTTGCAAGGAAATAGCAGATCTGGTTTCGAAATGCAACTCCATCACAGCCAGCTATTTATAAAGCTGTAAAGAAGAAATGTTTACGGAATCCTTGAAAAATGACAACTGGTGCTTGCATTTCGACGACAAAAAAATTGGCAGTAAAGAACTCCAGGTGATAGTTCTAAAAAACGAACACAAAGAAATAAAATTATCAGTGCTTGTTTTGGAAAATGAAAAATCCCTTACAATATTTGGTGGTATTAAAGAAACGCTAAACAAATTTGATTTATGAAAATCCATAAAAATTATCATTTGCGATACAACGAGTGTAAACACTGGTCACAAAAACGGTGTTGTTAAGCTACTAAAATACCATTATAAACTAATTGATCTTCCTCCACCACAATATATCGGTTGTCAAGACCATGTTTTAGACTTGGTCCTAAGGCATGTTATGGATGAGTTATTGGATGGAAAAACATCATCTCCCAATATCTCCTATAATTTTGTTGCGGAAGTAATTAATAACTACGAGGATCTAAAACGAAACTATATACAGCATCAAAAATATATAAAAGTGAAAAATATTAAATGGCGCGACGATATGCAGTACTTGTACGAGCTTGGTTCTGCGCTTAACTACTTCAAAAAAAAAAATAAAAATTTTCCTTATATGAAATTTAAAGCAATAGCACAATTAAGCAACGCCCGATGGAACTCGAGAGCAAGTCTTGCTATCCTGGTATTTATCCTTATTCCGAAATATCGATGCCAACTTAAACCAATTTGTGAGTTCACATGTGGAGCATGGTATGAGATATGGTTTTCCGATCACTGTTTTAACAAAGAATACTTCATAGCTTTGCAACAATCCTTAGCAGGATTTAAGAACGCGCATGAATGTTTTAAAAGACACTGTGTTAAAGAAGATTCAGTAATTCCAAAGCAACAGCGAAACAACATATCGTCCCCTTAGTATAACAATAGCCTATGTGCTATATATAATAGCGTATTATACGCTATTGTTATACTAAGGGGACGATATATTCAGAACGTGCTATTAAAGTGGTACATTGTGCAAAACAACACGCACATTAAATTTGAAATTCATGTCCTTTAATAATTAAGAAACTTTTTAACTTTTTTTTCATTTATTAATAAAATATTTAAAATTTTTTTATTAAATTTTTCTCTTTAGGGATTTTAGAAAATCGAACGACCCAAAAAAAATTGTTTTCGTAAATAACACAATATTCACTATCGCGTAGTGCAAGGGCCAAAATTTGGTTATACTCCTAATGTACATACATATCTATGTACGAGTATATATGTACTGTGTGCATTTATAATTCATTCCGACAAAATTGGCCAGTATTGTGAACTTTTATTGTGCAAATAATTTTTCTGTTGTGCTGTTTAAATATTTAGTGCTTGCAAAATTTATTTTGTTTCTTAGCTTCCCATTATAAAAAATATGAAGTTACTAATTTTACCCCAATTTTAAAAAATCGGGTTTTTCATTAGATCTCAACGGTTTGAGGCCATGGAAATCAAATACTGAGTATTTTTACAATGATCACCATGGGGATGTATGTTTGTATGTATGTGTGTGTATGTAAGTATGTAACTTAGAATGTCTTAACCGAGAGGAACTAAGTTTGCAACATCAGTAAGAAATTTACTTCACGCCATATTGAGATAATAAACCGATTTGGGTCGATATTTTTCTATAATTTTCGAAAATAAGGTTTTCGCAAACATGTTTTTTTTCTAATTCTAAACTACTGCACTGACCAAATCAAAAATTTAGGGATGACTCCTACGTATGTATGTATACAGTGCATTATGCCGGAACTAGGAAACTCAATAACAACGTTCACTACAAAAAATTTGATCGAAATTTTTCGATTCGTTCTACAGATACGGTTGTCGAAAAATTTCGATATTCGCGTTTTTCGAATAGACTCGCATAATTAATTTTTATTTGTTGCTAAAAAACTGCATAAATGCTGTAAATTTGTTTAAAATCGAAAAAAAATTATTATCGGAAAATTAATATATTATTTATTATGTATGCACTTTATTGAAAATTGATTTGGAATAAATGGTTTTGCTTTTGAAGTTTCTTAAAATATATTTTGGTTAGCTTTCGCACAATGCATTGCATAGGTAGGGTTCATCACCTGATTACTTGTTTTTAAAGAAAACTTTTATAAAAATTAATAGTTTTGAAATGAGAAACAGGGCATCGTTCTACACGGTTTATATATATTTTTATTTTATTTGAGGACTGAAGTAGTTATCGCGTTGACTACTAAGCAAACAATGACTTATGGCCTGGGTTCAAAACCTGGTTAGAGCAAGTCAATTAAAATCATAAATGTAATATTTCAACACCTTTTTAGATTTCAACGACACGGCTGAATAGAACAAAAGTTGTTTTCGGTAGAAACCACTAAGCCTCGTCAGTATTCATGTGTAAATGCTTTCATTATTTGCTAGGTAACTCTGTTGAACGTGATTACATACGAGTAATCCATTTATACACACTTCGAATGCAAATAGAATACGAGACTTTTCACTACTAAATTGATGTGTAGATGGTGACTTTTTTATTTTTTACCATATATTAAACATTACAGTGTTGCTAATGAACTATATCCTACAATGCCCAATCTCCTGATTTTTTTGTTCTACTTAAGTCAAATTTTTTTGCTCGATTTTTGTACTGAAGTATATTTTTTTATCAATGTTCGTTTGAAATTATTATTATTAGCACAGGCCCTTGCATATTTTGTATTAGTCTATTTATTAATTGTAATTTTTGTAATATCTACGAACTGCTTATTATTATTATATTGCATCAAATATGTTAACAGTGTCTAATTTTTCTCTGTTTATTACATTCGTTTATTTTATTTAGCCGTGTAGTTGAAATCTAAAGTGATGTTTAGATATTTAATTTTCCTTTGTTGCTTGAAAAATGTCAACAAAGTACAATTCTCTCTGATCATTACGTTATGAACCTTAGCCTATAAAAATCAACACAAATCGAAATATGTCATTAAATTCATATATAAATTGGGTTTTGTTTTGTAAAATGCCGAAACTATATCTTACCGTAATAACGAGGCTATTCGGTATATTCTTCGTGAAATTCATGATGTTTTTACAGAGCTATCAGTTGACCTGAATGGGACCAAAAATATCAAAGAAAAGAAATATTCTCTTTTAAAATGAAACCTAGAGTAAAAAAAAATTAACGTTTTCATTTTATATTAAAAATCAAATAAATTCTTTGCATAACTATCCATTTCTTTAAAATGTTGCTTAAAATATCAGTCAGCATTATTTAAGTGATTTGTGTGAATCGACTTTGATCACCCGATCAGCTGAATAAAATATCCCGATGTACTTAATAATTTTATTAACTAATCGTTGTTGGCCGATTAAGCTTCGCTATGGTCGGATCATAGCTACACCCACCATTAGTAGCTAAAGTTTTTGTTTCGAAAAATATTTTTAAGACCAATTGGATTAATTACACTGCGTGACAAATTTTAATTTTTTCTATTTGTCAGAAACGCCACTATATAGCCATTAATCTAGAGAAAAACATAGTCAAACTGCGTACTTGGTTTTTCATTTCCTCATCTTTTGTCCTTTTTAAAGGACTAAACATTTTTCAAGAATGCTTATTTTAAATAATTTTTTTTTAAATATTAGTATCTAATATTTTTTAATAAACTTGGTACCAACTGAAAGGGAAGGCTCTATAGAATTTAAAAAAATATTTACTTGAGTTCCGCTGAATAAAAATATAAAAAAATGTCCTTTTAAATATATATCCTTCCATATGCTTGAAAGTTTCTATTAAAAAAAAATTTTTTTAATTATATGTTGTTGCCTTAAATTAACTCTTTAGCATATTACGTAACGCTGTTTTCAGAGATTTTTTTACCCCTCCCCCCCCCCCCCCCCCCCCCCCCCTTCGAATCGCTTTTTACTAATTTTTCATTGCAAAATTTCCAATCCATAACAAATCTTTAACCCCCCTCCCCCCTGCAGCGTTACGTAATATGTGTGCAGCCACATAAGAGTTCGAAATTTCATGTTTTTATATCTCTTAATTGAAAAGGTGTGATGGGTTTTTTCGCGGTACAAAATTTATTTCTATGTATAAAATTAATTTATGAAAAACAACTTATGATATATGTAACATATAACTAACTTATGCAGTTTTAATCAAAACGAAGTCGCTCGCTTTTTCGCTTATGGAGTGTGTTAGAATCGCGACAAAGTGACCAGCAATATTCTGCAAGCATGTGACATAAGTTTTGTCCCTTAAATCGACTTTCAATTATTGAAATATCTTGATTAAATCTTTCTCCGTGCTCATCACTGAAATTGCCTAAATTTTCTGGGAAAAAATCTAGATGACTGTCTAAAAAATGTATTTTTAGCGACTTGTTTACACCCATTTCTCCAATGTTATGAATTAAGCTTCGGACGATTTCTTCATAATTATGGGCTTTTTTATTGCCTAAGAAATTGTAAATTACATCTTGTAGGCTATCCCATGCATTTCTTTCTTTTGGAGACAATAGTCCTGGGAATGCGTTGCATTTCATAATCTGCTATAATTGAGGTCCATTGAAAACCCCTGAAAATTAATGAATCGTTTAAATTGTGCTATGATAATATTGTATATAAAAATATTTAAGAGTAAACTAACCGGCATTAAACTTCGTCTTCTCAATATTGGCGGAAGCAAATGTTAATTGCCGTAAGTTAAGTTGTTATCCGTAATAAGCTTGGAATTAAAAGCATTTTGAGTACTGCCTCAGAAATTTCGTTGTAGTGTTATGTTCAGGCAGCATCTTTCAAACTGTATAGATTTAATCGAAATTCAAATAGATTGTTTGGATATTCGTTATTCCGAAATATTTATTGAAAAGAATTATTGAAAGTTTATTCCATTGAAGTTCGTATTCGTGTATTGAAAATATTTTATTAACAAATTCTTATATGGATTCTGTTAAGCGATGTTTTCGTATTACTTTATCAATACATATATGAAAAAAATTGATTTAAAAAATAATTATTTTATTGGTCTTTAGTATACAATTTTTCAGCTCTTGTTCAAATTCGGATCCAAAATCGATTGAATCCATACTATAGAATGTGATCTGATTGTTGGCAAAAATTTTGCGAGTTTAACTTGGAAAAATTGGAACAACTATTAGTGAAAGAAACGTTATTGCTAGCTTGTGTTGCATAGAATGTTTACAAAAAATCGTGAAAAAAAACACTCACGATGGTTTTAAAGAAAGGAGTCCCCTCTCCCCTAACGAAATTTGTTCGACACAAAGCACTTGTAAAATACCCACGTTTGGGTCCAAATCCCTACTACTGGCAGCCTTAATTATTGACTTTTTTTGGTTGTAGATATAGGATGTTAAGCTGCAGTTACACTTATCAAATATTTGATCAAAATCACGTAACCACTACTTTTGCTCAGGATTAGTGTCATTTCATTCATTCCTGCATTTTTACATAGTTTTTTTTTTAATAAATGCGAGCTCATGTTTAAAAATATATTGGAATTAAAGGAAATAAAATTCCAATTTGTCTGTTGGTCACGTTTTTTTTTTTCAGCAAATATTTAATAAGTGTAAAAATAGCTTTACACTCACGTGAATGATAGTGAATGTAATATCGCTCAAAGTTCTATTTCCTTGACTCCACTCACTCATTAAATATTTAAAATAATTAAAAACTATTTAAAATAAACCACAAACTAATTAACATCTTTCCTCAACTAACAAGAACATCCTTGTTTACGCATGGTAACCCTGTGCAGTTCGTTGTGTTGTAGCGAGTATTTTTTCCTCTCTCTTTGTTCTGTTTGTCTGAGTTTTTTTTGAACGAAGAAGTTTGAGGAAAGATATTCTGTTTCTGCTACAATTTAAAAAAGCAATCAATCGTTCTTAAACAACATACCAGACAACTACTAAAATTCACTAAAGAAATATACATACATATACATAAATATCAATAGATATGTAATAAAATAATTTTGGAATATCAATCATTCTTAAAAAACTTGTTATTATTGTTAAACAAACTGACCTGGCATCGGCAGATACACATAAATTTACAATATAGCTTCTTAAATTAAGTGTACATGTTTCATAAACTATAATGAAAGATAACAAATACAGCTAAATAAACTCTTATACCATTAATTAAATATATTGAATAAAAACATAAAAATTTTAAGAACTAAATTGAATTAATAAGTTGGTGTTTAATAAAATATTGTAAATCAAAAGAATCTTGTATAAATAGTTGGGAATTATTAAAACCTAATCAAATACACTTATCTATTGGAGTATCAGCAAATACCTTTCATAGATCATAGACAACAACAACACCAGTAAGAATAACTGCAACAGCACAGCTTTACTACCACAGCAAGAACCCCCACATCCATAACCAGAAGTCAACGGTAAGTCTTCATTTTTAATTAGACATTTTGAATTGTCCAACCCCCGTGTGCCCTGCACATTTTGGTCCTTCGAACCGGATCCGGGTCATCTATAACCCGGCACCTCCCTTTTTGCTATCGGGAAAACCCCTTTTTTTAAATATTTCAATTTTTGAGATATGCCGTTTTACCAATAAACGGCAACTAACCCCCTTTTATTTCATTTTGTGAGATATGCCGTTTTGTCAATAAACGGCAACTAACCCCCTTTATTTCATTTTGTGAGATATGCCGTTTTGGAAATAAACGGCAATTAACCCCCATCCTTTATTTCATTTTGTGAGATATGCCGTTTTGCATTAAACGGTAATTAACCCCCTTTGTTTCGAACAAATTGTGAGATATGCCATTTTTGCAATAAATGGCAATTAAACCCCGTTCTGAACATGTGTGTACAGTCTCGTCGTAAAACGTTTGTTTAACGGAAAAACTGTCCATTTGTATTAAATTAGTGTTCTATTTTTTTTATAAAAAACACTAACGGTCCAAAACAAAAAAAGAAAATAAAACATACATACATATATGTATGTATCTACATACCTGCGAAGCAGACCATACATTCATATTTCTCGCACAAAGAGAAACAAACATAATTAAGAAAAAAAAATAAGCTGATGAGTTTGCCCTTGAACAAGTACAAATGTATGTACATGTCACATCACAACGCAACAGATATACATACATACATAAGGAAGTAAATAAAGATTGTCTGTGCCATTAACCACGTCACTATATGCAGTGCATACCAACAGCATTAATAAATAAAAGTTACCAAAGCAACTAATGTTGTGGTTCGTTGTTGCCCCTCAAAAGTAAATGCCAACAAGAATCTCTCGACTTGATATGCTTTACGTATAAAAGGTGGATGATTTTTTTCCTCATTACAACGCGAGTGAACGATCAAGCTCACAACTAAAACATACACATAGACATACGTTTGTATGTATGAATACATTTACGGTGGATGATATATTTTCACTACAAGAGCGAGTGAACGATCAACAAAAAATAATAAAGCATACATACATATATATACTTGTATGTAAGAGTGCATTTACTTCTGTTAAATAAATAGGTCAGTAGAACATACGCAACAGCTGATACATAAGAACATTTATTAACAGGTGGTTACGAGGGCAGCACCGCAAGTACCCAAACGAAAAAACAAATTATATTTTATATTAATAAACCGAAATGTACTATTGAATACAAACTTCCTACATAATTAACCCCCGTCGTACACACATGTCAGAGCATTAAATAAATATTTTTCGCTACATGCAATCCTGAAAATAATAAGTTGAAAATTTATTTAACTATTTTCAACACATATTACTAACCCCCATTATATTTAAAATATATATAACCCCCATACATTGGTCGCTTATACGAAGCACCACTGAAAATTTTCCTAAAAGTTTTCACCCATATATACAGGTCGCTTATAATCAGCACCTTTGAAGATTATTTTGAATCTTTATAACCCCCATACATTGGTCGCTTATACGAAGCACCACTGAAAATTTTCCTAAAAGTTTTCACCCACATATACAGGTCGCTTATAATCAGCACCTTTGAAGATTATTTTGAATCTTTATAACCCCCATACATTGGTCGCTTATACGAAGCACCACTGAAAATTTTCCTAAAAGTTTTCACCCATATATACAGGTCGCTTATAATCAGCACCTTTGAAGATTATTTTGAATCTTTATAACCCCCATACATTGGTCGCTTATACGAAGCACCACTGAAAATTTTCCTAAAAGTTTTCACCCACATATACAGGTCGCTTATAATCAGCACCTTTGAAGATTATTTAGAATCTTTATAACCCCCATACATTGGTCGCTTATACGAAGCACCACTGAAAATTTTCCTAAAAGTTTTCACCCACATATACAGGTCGCTTATAATCAGCACCTTTGAAGATTATTTTGAATCTTTATAACCCCCATACATTGGTCGCTTATACGAAGCACCACTGAAAATTTTCTTAAAATTTTTCACCCATATATATAGGTCGCTTATAATCAGCACCTTTGAAGATTATTTTAAATCTTCATAACCCCCGATATACTGATCGTTACCTGTAAGACCAGTGACGATTTTTTAAACCCCCATATCATACATTGTCAAACAATCAATCACGCCGAACGTTTTCATTGTAATGGCAGCGTTAAAAAATTTAATACGCGCTTCTGATCGCGTGGTGAGTTTTCAAAGCTATTTTAAAGGCTTGAAAGAAGAGACGCCCACTCTTCATACCTTGGAGGCTCAAAACCAACAGCTTGAAAAGCTATGGTCTAATTTCGAGACACTCTACGAAATAGCGCTGGATAATTATGAAACATTGAAGGATGAAATCGAAATGGCAGCATTAGAGAACCGTTTTTATTCCACTTTTGATGCCTATACCGATATCCGCGCAACTATTCAAGAACGTAGTGCCACTATTCGGGCCCAGGCCACCGTCGCTTCTGCATCAGCGGAACAACACGTGGATATGACCCCACATATTTCCTTACCACCATGCGATACTGAAGTCTTTCATGGCGACTACAAATCTTGGCCGACATTCCGTGATATGTTCACGGCCCTGTACCGCAACAATAAACGTCTATCGCCCGTAGAGAAAATGTGCCACTTGATGAAGAAAACGCAAGGCGAAGCACGTGAGCTTCTCAAAACCTGTCCCATGACCAACGAAGGTTTTGCTATGGCATGGGAGAATCTCATGCATCGTTATGAAAACAAGAGGGTCCTAGTCAACGCACAATTGAAATCCCTTTTCAATATCAAACCGATGTCGCGGGAAACTAGTTCGGATCTTAGGCGTCTGCAACGTACCATCAGCGATTGTATTACCAATCTCCGTTTGCTTCAAATTGAAACCGAGAATTGGGACCCAATATTTGTATATATCTGCTCGACCTGCTTGCCTGAAGTTACCCTTAATTTATGGGAACAATCTTTGCCGCCTACAACCGATTTGCCCACTTGGAAGGAGCTGGATGGTTTTCTGACATCTCGATTTCACACATTAGAATCCGTTGCTGATATTCGATCAACATTTGCGAGTTCGAATACTTCGAAACCAGTGCATCTGGCTAAGCTGAATAAATCTAATTCGGCTTCTAAGCAAAAACTTCAAAGTTACCAGACTAATATTTCTAAAGGAAGGATGGAAAAATGTGCCCTTTGCCCACAATTTCATCCCCTTAGATTTTGTTCAGTTTTCCTAGCAATGCCAATCGACGAGCGCTATGCTACGGTCAAACTACAAAATCGATGTACAAATTGTCTGGGGACTTCTCATGGGTCTAAAACATGCAAAAGCAAATACGTCTGCCAGACATGCAAAGGAAAACATCACTCATTGCTTCATCGCAACCCCTCACAACGATCTAGCAATATAACCCCCGTAATTTCTCCACCTATGCAGGCCAATCTGAATAATAATCGGCCTCCGTTAGATAGGAGCCCATCAACGTCAGCACAAGCAGCTGACAGAACGCTGCAATCTTTTTCAACACATTTAACCCCCACTACACAATCCGTCATATTAGGCACTGCTCTCGTTGATGTATATCAAGACGATTGCAAATACACTGTTCGCGCGCTAATCGACTCTGCGTCTGAGGCAACTTTCATTTCACGCAAATTACAAAAGCGTTTAGGCCTCAGCACGCGATCTTCCCAAGCACAAATACATGGCTTAGGTGATTCATTAACTGCTACCTCAGCGCAGACATGTCCCATTAAAATAGGCTCTCCGATCGATCCATCGTTTGAACTGTTTTCAGAGGCCTTAGTCATCAGCAAGCTGACAGGTCAGCTTGCATATTACCCCCCATCATCGCTGGCAAACAGCAGTTTTTCGCATTTGCCGTTAGCCGATACTTATCGCAGCGGTGGGTCCGACATTGACCTTCTTCTCGGTGGAGATGTTTACCCACAAATAATTCAAGATGGGCTGCACTGGGATATACAACGATCTTTGGTTGCGCAGAAAACTGTTTTCGGATGGATAATTACCGGTAAAGTAACCGTAAATCCATGTAAAAAGGCAATTTCATCATTTTTTAACACCGTCGCGTTGGATGATCAACTCCGACGCTTCTGGGAGCTGGAAGATCTACCAAAGAAAACAAAATCCTCACCAGAGGATAAATATTGCGAAAGTCTGTATACCTCTACTACCTTCCGCAATCAGGATGGTCGATACGTTGTATCACTACCTTTAAAACAGGAATACCCTGAAAAATTAAATATTGGTCAATCCCGAAAAATCGCATTATCACAATTTCTACGAAATGAAGCACGATTGACCAAAAACCCCCAACTCAAAGCTGAATATGATCGGGTTATTACCGAATATTCTGCTCTTGGCCAAATGGCCAAGGTAACCCCCGCAATTGGTGACAGCGGCGTATATTATTTGCCCCACCACGCTGTTCTAAAACCCGACAGCACCACAACAAAATTACGTGTGGTGTTTAATGCATCAAATCCCTCATCAAACGGCGTAAGTCTCAATGATCTGCTTCATACTGGTCCAGTTCTACAAGCAGATTTAATGATCTTAATATTAAGATGGAGATTTTTCCGCTACGTTTTTAACGCGGACATTGAGAAGATGTACCGCCAAATTTTGGTACAACCCTCTCATACCCCCCTTCAGCGAATTTTGCATCGCAATTCTCAAACAGAATCTCTCCAAGATTATGAGTTAAACACAGTCACATTTGGCGTGAACTGTGCACCCTATCTGGCAATCAGGACGTTGCTAGAACTCGCCAAGGAGAACGAAACCACTCACCCTAACGTCGCCGGAGTCCTACGGAACTATATGTATGTCGATGACGTCCTTTATGGAGCACATACCATATCATCGGCGTTGAAATCACGCGATGAACTCATAAAAGTTCTTGCTACCGCAGGTTTTTCGCTTCGTAAATGGACGGCAAACAATGAAATGTTACTACACGGTTTACCGCCGACACATTTGCTGGATGAAGAATTCCTCACATTGTCAGACTCCAGCATAACCAAAACTTTAGGACTCAGATGGAACGCAGGAGGCGATTATTTTTATTTTAAACTCAAATCTACACCCAATCGTACTTCCGCTACTAAGAGGTGTGTGCTATCTGAAATAGCAAGATTATTCGACCCAGCCGGTTGGCTTTCACCAAAAATCATCGCTGCGAAAATCATTATGCAACAAGTATGGAAAGATGGTACTGACTGGGACGAAGATTTGAACCCCCTGACGATGCAAAAATGGCATGAATTTCTCGACGACTACATAAACATCGAACACGTTAAAATTCCCCGTTTCATTGATTTCGATCCCTCTTATAAGGTCGAATTACACGGCTTTTGTGACGCGTCGGAAAAGGCGTATGCAGCAGCCATTTACCTTCGCTCTGAGTCCCAAGGATATGTCACCAGTCAACTTCTCGTAGCCAAAACAAAGGTTGCGCCAGTGAAGTTTGTCTCCTTACCTAGGAAAGAGTTATGCGGAGCTGAACTACTAGCTAACGTGATAGAATCTACTCAAGCTCAGCTCAACCTCAAGGATTACAACATCTTCTTGTGGACAGATTCCACCATTGTGTTGGCATGGCTGAAAAAACCGGCCCACAAGTGGAAAACTTTCGTCGAAAATCGAATTTCCTCTATTATTGAAAAGGTAGGCATGGATTGTTGGTCTCACGTGGACTCCAAAAATAATCCAGCTGATCTGGCATCTCGCGGTACTACGGTTACTGAATTGTCATCAAATGAATTGTGGTGGCATGGACCTCCATGGCTCAAACGTCCCCATGATGAATGGCCATCAAGAAAAACTGATTTTGAAACTGAAGAAGAAAAACGACCCGTACGAGTGCTTACTACTACAATTCACCACGAAGATATTCTAGCAAGCTTTTCGGATCTTCCTCGTGCATTAAGAGTCATCTGTTACATCTTTCGTTTCTACAACCGTTTACGCGCCAAACAAATTTCATATAACATCAATACCGAGCTATCAGCTAAAGAAATCGTTTTCGCCAAAAATCGCTTGATAATGGTCTGCCAGAAATCATTATTTTTCGACGAATATTCCCAGTTATCGGAACAAAAACCGCTATCCCGCAAAAGTTCGCTCTTAACTTTCAACCCATTTTTGGACTCTAATGGAGCTATGAGAATTAATGGCCGTTTGGCAAATTCTCCTACATTAACTTACGATGAACGTTACCCCATTCTACTACCATATCATGCCAGTTTTACGCGATTACTTCTCACATACTTACATCAATATTCTCTGCATGGTCAAAACGCGTTGTTATATCGCCTAATGCGACTACGTTATTACGTCCCAAGACTCAAAACCTTGATAAAAACGATATTATCTCACTATCTTATTTGTGTGAGACATAAACGCCAAATCAACCAACAAATTATGGCGGCGTTACCCCCCGAACGGACAAGTTTGTCTCGCCCTTTCTGCAACACTGGAGTCGATTTTGCCGGACCCTTTGACATAAAATCGTATGCGGGTCGCGGCTGCAAAATTAAACAGCTGGTATTGGATCCCCCCTGACGCAGGACACTGTACTAGGATGGGTGATTATCGGCAAATTTGCCGTTTAAACATTTTCATTATACATTTTTTAAATAATTATACGCATTTATATTTACTTTACATTTAAACCCTTCGATTATACTACAATAATTTTTATTATAATTATTATATGCATTTATATTTAAACATTTGAATTATATCCTTATTTCAATTATACCCTAACATTTTTAATAATTACATGCCTTTACATTTATTTCATATTTGAATTATAAATAGTATTATACAGCATATATTTCTTTTTCATATCATTATACGCCGGCCCTCGTTGCTATTGCAATATAGCAAGGGGGGCGGGATGTTTACGCATGGTAACCCTGTGCAGTTCGTTGTGTTGTAGCGAGTATTTTTTCCTCTCTCTTTGTTCTGTTTGTCTGAGTTTTTTTTGAACGAAGAAGTTTGAGGAAAGATATTCTGTTTCTGCTACAATTTAAAAAAGCAATCAATCGTTCTTAAACAACATACCAGACAACTACTAAAATTCACTAAAGAAATATACATACATATACATAAATATCAATAGATATGTAATAAGATAATTTTGGAATATCAATCATTCTTAAAAAACTTGTTATTATTGTTAAACAAACTGACCTGGCATCGGCAGATACACATAAATTTACAATATAGCTTCTTAAATTAAGTGTACATGTTTCATAAACTATAATGAAAGATAACAAATACAGCTAAATAAACTCTTATACCATTAATTAAATATATTGAATAAAAACATAAAAATTTTAAGAACTAAATTGAATTAATAAGTTGGTGTTTAATAAAATATTGTAAATCAAAAGAATCTTGTATAAATAGTTGGGAATTATTAAAACCTAATCAAATACACTTATCTATTGGAGTATCAGCAAATACCTTTCATAGATCATAGACAACAACAACACCAGTAAGAATAACTGCAACAGCACAGCTTTACTACCACAGCAAGAACCCCCACATCCATAACCAGAAGTCAACGGTAAGTCTTCATTTTTAATTAGACATTTTGAATTGTCCAACCCCCGTGTGCCCTGCACAATCCTCATAATAATCGTGTGCTAATAGATCGATATCGAAGATAACGGAGAACATTTCAAAAACGAAACTTTAAAACCAAATAAATTTATGGATTTTATGCGAATTTTGCACTCTTCTCTGAGCGAGAGCTTTTAACGTCTTTTGTGTTTTTAGTGGCACATCGATTTCGTATGTTGTTTAAAAGCTTGATTGTTGCCACTTTTTGTTTTTGCTTAAAGCTTAAATATTGTTGTTAATATTGTTGCTGTTGTTAGTTAGTATTCGTTTTCATAATAGTTGAACATTTAAGTTTTTGTTTAAATTTTTATTTATTTATAATTCGATGATGTTGAAACTTTAAGACACTCTTAATTCTCTACTCATTGTGAACGGACGTTAAGAAATAATCAAGTATTATTTATAATAAAGCACGTATTTATTCGATATTAATAAATAAAAATTGTTTTTTATTAAATCAATCTAAAAGAAGTTTATAAAAAGGATATTGAATTCTGTGATAAATTTAAAAACAAAAATAATAAAATAAAAATGTGGAAGTTTGTATTGTGTTTAGCTGCTTTTCAACTGATATTTGCTCAACAAACCAATGAAATACGTAAGTTTAGAGGAATCGAAATCAAATTTTGAAAAAACTTAAAATTCTTAAAAATTGTAAAACAAAATCTGATGCTTAGTTCTATTCATTGAACTGTTAATTTCAGTTTTGCTTTTTAAAGAACTGATCGTACTTATTTTCTTATATTTGAATTTTTATAAAAAAAAATATATATATACAAAATAAAAAGTGATTATAATAAAGTGATTAAGTAAATTTTTAGCGGTTTTTTATTAAAGTTTAAAAAAAAAATTCAATACCTAAGAATTTAATTTCGAATTCTATTACTTGATGTAACAAAATTCCATCTGTGAAAAATAATAATTTGTAAACAGTCTCTCACATTAACTTTTAACATATCAAGCCTTTGCTGTAATTAGGATCACAACTCAAAAATATTGTTTTGCAGAAAACGAGTTTAAAGTTTTGAATTCGCTAACATCTTCTTTATAAAAGAATATGTTTTTTATATAAGATATTTGGCTGACGTTATGAAAAATGATATGACATATAATGTGCTGCATTATTAACTCAAAAATCACATGTATTGTGTTATGACTCTATTGCAGCAAAGGCTCTATATGTTTATGTTTAATTAAATTTGTATAGCTTCATACTAATTTAGTTGTCGGTAATAAAAAACTTTGTCAATTTACTTTAAATATCTTATGATCTTAACTGTTACGTATTGTGATCATTATATGTGACAAAATTTTTCATGTCTTGCTAAAGTATTTGGAATTTTTGAAATCAAACGGTGTCTAAATGTTTTAAAATCAATAAAAAAAAAATATATTTCAGAATATTGTTCTTAATTCAAGTGGTATCACAAACTCCACCTCTCACAAAATATACCGACAATGAAACATGAACTGCAAGTTGTTTGCAGATGTAATAAATCATTTCCGATAAGCAGTTGTTATTAAATTTGTTTGATAATTTTTCAGTTCTTATTTCAATACTCATTTAGATAATTTTCCCTTATGTTTAAGTTGTATTTAAATGATACTTCTCTGTAGCAGGTTGTTCACGAGTTGTATATCTGTTCCCTACACTCAACCAAAAAAGCAATTAAATTCAAGGAATAAATTCATTGAATCAACGAATGTTTTCCTTATTTTTCACCCAAGGAACAGGTTCCTTGCATTCAACGTATGGCAATCATTGGCTTGTTTAATTCAAAGTAACAGTTCGTCGAAGTTAAGAAACCATACGTTGCAACCGTACGTTGATTATTAAGAATTTATTCCTTGATCCAACGTATTCATACAACAAAATCAACGTATATTACTTAAAATCAAGAAAAAGGTTCTTTGAATCAAAGTAGTTGTTCATTTTGTGTTTAAATAAATGAACGAGTTTCTGAAATTCAACGTATTATGCGTTAAATCAAAAAACTAGTTCATTGTTTAATTTAACGAATAAAATCAAATAATGGTTGAGTTCATAAGTACATAAAATTTTACTTTTAATTTCAAGGAATATTTTACTGAAACAACGTATAATACGTTGAATTTCAAAAAATTTAATTCAAGGAACAGGAGTTCAAATTTTTTTTTTTTTTTTTTTTTTTGGATGATAATTTTATTATTTATTGAATCTTTAATTATAAATTAAATTATCAATAAGTTTTTCAAATCTTAAATCTAAAAAATATTAAATATAAGCTTAGCCAATGCTAAACAAAATTTTTAATTTCAACGGTTAATTTTTGTTGTTTTACATCTCTCGTGAACGGCTGAGAAAAAGAGTATCCCTTCTTTTCAGCCGGGTGTGGCCTCTATAATGAAGAATATTGCGCGCGAGTGGATTTGGGTGCAACTCAAGTTTTTTTATATATTTTTTCACGTGTTTTGAAAATACTGTCTTCACCAACGGAACGTCTAGATCTTTATGAATTCGATGATTTCTGACATACCAGGGGGCTGCTGTTATTGTACGTAGGATTTTATTTTGTCGCCTTTGAATTCTTTCGACATTCGATGCTGAGGCAGTGCCCCATAACTGGATTAAATAGGCCCATATTGGTTTCAGGATCGCGTTGTATAACAAAAGTTTACAGTCAAGACTTAATATAGAATTTCTTCCAATAAGCCAATTCATTTGGGCTGCTTTTAATTTCATTTGTATTACTTTGCGTCTATATGCGATTTCCATGTTAAACGACGATCAAGATGAACGCCTAGATATTTGACAACAGTGTGTTGCGGTATGGTCTCGGTGTTAATTTTTATAGGCGGGCATGTTTCCTTGCGCAACGTAAAAGTTACGTGCACACATTTCTGCTCGTTAACTTTAATACGCCATTGTTTGAGCCAATTTTGCAATTTGGATATATACCCTTGTAAATTGCGGGAAGCTTCTACAGGATTTTCGTGAACGCTTAGAGTTCGTATGTAAAACTGTTTTTTCAGTGTAATTGCATCTTCTTCTTTTCGTTCTAACCCACTTTTTGCTCGGGGAAGACGCCGGGAATGGAAAAAGGATAATTTTGTTTAATATTTAATATGAAAAATAGAAAACAAATCAAAGAGTATTTGAGTATTAGAGCTAAATTTTTTCGGTCAACCCCAACTGGGCGCCCAACCTTTGCAGCTCGTTTTTATATGCATCATATCTATACATATACCATGGACAACAAATTTGTGAATAAATTTTTTGCAAACCCAAATTGCTGAGAATTATTTGAATAAAATTCGTATGGGTATTATCTAAAGCATATTAATATATAAATTTTTTTAAGGTGTACTCGTATAACAAAAATTAATACTTTTTCAATGAAAAACACGTGCAACATTTGAATAATTTTTGATCGCTAGAACTTGAAAACTTTGGACAACAACAATGACTATACAGTAAGGTGGAAATTTAAAATACCATCTCCGAATAAGTAATAAAAAAAGTATATTTTGGGCTTTTCGCAATAATTGCCCAGATGACAGAGACATGTTACAATAAATAACAATTTCTGAAATAAAATAACTTTCCTTAATTTTATGGTAAATGTGTACATCATTTGTTTACATACATACACAGTAAGTTGTTAGTGATGAATGAAATTCAATAGTTTAATGAAAGGATATTCACTTTTATTTTTTGTTTCGCAATTTCATGACGATTTTCCAAAGTATAATTATCAATAGGTCTGACGTTTTGAGTTTTTACGAAGCTGTTGTGAGTATACTCACATTGATATCCATATGTCTGGTTGAGCGGGTAATCATATTGGAGCAACGTTGGAGACATTTTATATCACTTAAATCTTGTCTTAAAATCAATAGGTTTAATATTTTAGCTTTAGAAAATTTTCGCTATACATTTAGTTTGTATATGGACGTGTCAGAAGATAAAAGGCCTAACTCCACTTTTTGAAAATTTCTCAATGTGGTTATGTGTACGTATGTATGTTTGTATTGCTATATAATTAGTTGTGATAGAGGGTAGTATAACAAAATTGAAAAATGTTCGTGTTCATATAAAGGGTGTTTTTTATAGAGGAATACAATTTTTATGTTGGTGAGACTTTTTTAACTGGAGGTCATTTTGTCAGCTGTCAAGTGATTTATGTTTAGTTTGGTTCAGCATTTCAACATGAATCAACTAACGCCTGAACAACTCTTTCAAATTATGAAAATTTATTTTGAAAATCATGGTTCTGTTCGAAATACGTATCGCGATTTTCAAAGCGAATTTTGTTTAACTCACTTTTGTTTGAATGGAACGTCAACAAACAAAACTGCTGTATTTGGAGCGATGATAATCCTCAAGTAAATGCTGAGACAACATTACTCGTACATCCCGAAAAACTGAATGTTTGGTTTGATTTATGGGCTGATGGAATCATTGGTCCGTACTTCTTTAAAAACGATGCTGGTCAGAACCTTACAGTCAATGGAGACCGCTATGAGCCATGATTACTGACATTTTTGTGTTGATTCTGTTTTTAAAATTAACTAAGTTAAAAAAATTCTTTGTGAAGGGTTTTTCTACTTGAATAAGCAAAAATGCCTGTAATTTTATGAAGCTTGAAAGTGACATACCTGTAAATAAAAATTTTGTTTTAGATCTAATACCTGCGAAAATAAAATGTCAGTATGATATTGAAAGTTTTGACGTTTGTCTTCAATGGGCGAATGAGATTAGTAGTTCTTTGGAAGACATAAAGTGTGCTCGTTTACGGCAAATTTGTGCAAATTTGCACTGGATTTTACTGAAACGCGTTCGTTTAAGCCTAGTACTCTGTACAAATTTGTGGAAAATGTTCAGGAACATTGATTATTTCATTTGGAAAATATGACATTTAAAATGTAGTGTATAAATTTGTTCAACTGTCAAAATTCCGTATGAAATAAAGTCATCGTGCTTTATTTCACAGGTATTTTAAAATGTTGACAGCAACATTTCACATGTTTATCGACGAAAGAACAGAGTACTACTCTTACAACATTTTTTTACGAATTTTCCAACTAAGTTTTTGCAATTTTTCCGTTCGCGTACCTTTTTGTGCAAGAGCCATTACTGAGAGTAAAATGTTCTAGTTGATCAAAATTTACCCAACTACTGGATTTTACTGGAAAAATAAACAAACGGACCTATAATAATCTTACAAAAGCTTCGAGAAATCGCATTTCAAAAAATATATGTTCTAAAAAAAAACTTCACACTTTTTACGTTAAAAACCTGAATCTTTAACTTGATGAAAAATAACACTAAAAATTTGCATAGAGTATTTTTTATTACATTTAAAATTTTTTGTTTTTTATTGTTTATATAAAAAACCATCTATTTTGTGTTACATAAGCTCTTTAATCGAAAAACAAGAACAGAAGTTTTTGAATCGGTTTTAGCACTACCTCAGTTTTTGCAAGGGCCCAACATTTTTTTTTAATTATCGCCATTTTCCGATCTCTCAAAATGTTTTTTGCGTAATCGATTTTTTCCATTGCTTGAATTTTTTTAGAACTTACAAAAGTGCGTTATTTTTAAAATTCAATTTAAACGGTTCGAGTGATATCATTGTGAAACGTGTTCGAAAATATTTTATTTTGCTCAAAAGAACAATAGTTTTTCAAGTGCTGTGACTGGTTTTTCATATTTAACAAATAAAAGCTTATGCGAGAATCAAAAACTGTTGTACACTTGGCTCAATCACAAAATTTTAATATCTCAAAACGGACTATAAGTATGTGTGAAAAGAGTTAATCGTTATTTTCAATACATTTCAAATCAATTAATTTTTTGTAATCTGTGTAATGAAATGAAATGTTCAATTGTTTTGTCATTATAGCAATTCAGTTGTCAGCATCGTTATTAAAACGAAATTAAATTAATCTAAATATTTACCAAACTATTACGCGGAAGCACAGATTCATTTTGTTTCACTGACTTTGATGAAACTAAAACTAATTTCCAAACCGGTTAAGAGAATTTTAGACTTGAAATATTCAAACTGCATAACATCTGACAAATTCGTGTTTGTTGTACTTCAAGCGTTTCTTTTTGTTTTCTATAACAATAAAAAGGCCGGCAAATTTTGTATCAACAAATTACATACAAACAAACAAAAAAGTTAATCATGAAGTTCAATGTCATTTTAATAAGATACAAAGTCAAGGTTAATTAATACAAAAGATTTTATTCATGCTAATACTGCTGTTAATTATACGAGTATCTAATTTATCGTATGTCGTTATACTCGTACATATTCTGTAAAAGAATTAGAAAAACGTTGTACCGTTTTTTAATTAAAAGCAAACTGTCTAACAGATATCGTGTGGTATAATTTTAAATTCATGTGTCAAATGTTAATGTTTATTGTTTTAAATGTTTTACATACTTATGTATTTCTTTTTGTTTTATACAGCATTGTGAGTTCATAAAAATTATTCAAATATTTAAGGTCTTGACCTACCCCAATATTTATATCGAATAGAATAAATAATCATATTTTTTACGATTTATAATTCTTTGTATTTTTGGGTAACTCAGCTATCGATACATATGTATACATATGTATGTGCTTATGTATGTATGTATACTTATAAGAACTTGATTACGGCTTCGCACAGTGGGGTGCAGCTGAAATTCTTCATGCTGTATTTTCTGCTTAACAAGATGTTTTTGTTGTTGTTATTGATGATCAAAATTCTATATACTCTTCCAAAAAATTGTTATGTGAACTGAAATGTTGGGTCCCAAAATATAGACTATATACTCCAGACTTGATCCACATATAATTCACATATTCATACACATGTCAAGTCCTCAAACGTTTTTTTTAATAATTCATTTATACAACATTTCTGTTGTTTTTCAAACAAAATTACAAAGTACAATAATCAAAATTAAAATTCAAAATTAGTCAACGAGAAAAAAAAAACGCCGTGTTCTTGTTGTTAAATTAAAAATTAAAACACGCCCAATTTTTACAAAGTTTATTTCAGTGTTGTCAACCTCTTCATTTGACAGTTCGGCCAATCCTGAAATTTAGTCGTCCTAGACTTCGATAGTAAGACCCAGATTGCGACAGCCATCACACCAACGGTTAAGTTTGTCTGAACAATATACAGAGCAAAATTTTCGTGAAGATATTTTAATTCCAGGAATATCTTCAAGCAAATAGCGGTCGTTTCCTAGACCACGAGAAATTCTGTATGGGCCTCGGTACTTTGGCTCAAGTTTTCTTGACTCGCCAGTTGATTGAGGCTCGTTCTCCAGCACCACCAAATCATCCTCTTGATATACTGTTGGCTTAAGATGTTTGTTATCGAAGCGCTGTTTCCATTTCTTTCTTTCGTTCTCAATATTGACTGATGCAATATGTCTTTTCTGTTCTGCTGGTATTTCTTTGCTTTGAGGAAAATCGGCCTGAACGGCAGCAATGATTCGGTTTTGCACCAGGTCAATTGGCTTATAGCTCAGAACCAGTTCATTCGGGCTGAATCCCGACGTTGTATTTCTCTGTAAATTCACTGACCATTGTAATTTATGCAAATCAAGGTCCCAATTTTTGTGATCCTTTGTTGTTGTACGTAAATAATTTAAGATTAACTGGTTGGCCCGTTCTACTTGGCCATTTCGGACGGCCGTCTTAATATGCTGGATGTTGTTATCACTACAATAGCTCTCAAATAATTTGGCAGTAAATGTTGTTCCGCGGTCGGAAACAATTCGTTTAGGCAAGCCGAAATAGCTGGTCAATTCGTTTAAAACATGTATAACTGGAGTCGTTTTCGTGCTCCTCACTGCCTTTACAATAATAAATTTAGTGAATGCATCTTATATGGCCAATATGTGTGTGTGACCTCTCTTACTGCGCACGAATGGACCTAGATGGTCTATATGTATCTGGGAAAATGGAAAAGGTTCTAGTTCGCTGTAGTGGAGGACTCCGTACACTCCGATATATTCCTTGGTGTATTTGCGCATCCTGTCAAACCAAAATGTTTGCTTAATTCTCTCTAATGTCTTCTCAAGCGCATAGTGTCCGACATCATCGTGGCAGAGCTTAGCAATTCGCCATCGAATAGAATGAGGAACCACAAATTTTGGCCCATCATCGGTTTTTCTGTAGAGGCGGCGATTTTGCAATACGTAGTCAGATTTTATTTGCTTTGATTGTTCAGACTCTACAGGACGATGTATGTATTCACAATCATACTCCTGGAGCTTTCAGAACCATCGTGCGATTTTCGGAATCATTTCTTTACTCGATTTGGCCCTCGTAATGGCTGCACAGTCCGTTATTACTCGAAAATTTCTACCCGCTAAATATATTCGAAAACGATCTAATGTTTTAACTACAGCCAGCACCTCGAGCTCATAGCTGTGGTATTTACTCTCGGCTTCGGTAGTGTGGCGACTGAAATAGAATACGGGTTGCCATGTTTTATTATCCGATGACTGCAATAATAATCCGGCTAATCCAACGGAACTGGCATCTGTATGCACCTCGTGTTTCGCATTGAATTCAAAAATTGCTAAAACTGGCTCATTGCTTAATACTTGGATAAGTGTCTTGAACGCATCTTCTTGGCGACTGGTCCAGTGAAAATTTTTCTCTTCCGACTTTCGTAATAGCTCAGTTAATGGACGTGATATAATGGAATAGTTTTTTAAAAATTTTCTAAAAAATCCGGTAAGTCCCAAAAACTGACGAACTTCCGTTACATTTCAGGGAACTTTATAATTTCTTATTGCGCTTACCTTGTCGTCACCAGGTGTTTTGCCATCTTTACTTACTTTATGGCCAAGGTACGAAATTTCTTTGGATAGAAAATGACATTTGTCCAGACGCAGAGTTAGACCACGATCTTTCAAAACAGATAGGAATCGGTCTAAACGGTCCAAGGCTTGTTCAACTGATTTACTCGGTATTATTATGTTATCGAGGTAACACAAAACTTCGCCAGGTCCCATTGACTTTACAGAATCCCATTGACTTTTGAGAATCGCTTGAAGTCGATCACCTTCGGTGGCTGCCGTTTTCTTGCTACAGTTTATTATATTAACTTCTTTAATAAAGCATTTGTCGCCTTCAATCACTGTACGGCTACCTTTGCGGCATATTATTTCACGGCCAAGAAGAACATCTCTGGTTATAAAATTGTCTTCAACTAGGAACATTTCGCTTTCAAAAACATTATCGTCGATACCAAGCGACACCGAAACTTTTCTTGTGCACTCGTACTCTCCGCCCGCAAATCCTTTTAAAATAACCATACATGGACTACTATCCAAAAAATTTGTGGCAAACGATTTGCGAATTAAATTGTAAGTACTGCCCGTGTCAATGTATGCAATAGTTGGCAAATTGTTCACACTACTAGTCTTTGTTAAATCTATCGTCTGTTTAACACTACTGTGTATCTTGTTTATATTGAACGTTGGCCTTTGCTTATCAATTTTTTTTAATGTTACAATCTGTCGCGCGATGTGTTGTACGATTCCAGTGGCCACAACGCTGTTTCCTTTGTGGTTCGGGGCATTTTATGGAGTAATGCCCATAATTAAAACAATTGAAACATTTTACTTTGTTTTGCAACATGTTGCTATCATTTTTTTTAAAACTCCAGTGTTACTCACCACTCTTTCGTTTGACGGTGTTGGTTTTTGTTTATTTGTTGTGATTGCATTGATGTCGTTGTAATTGCAATAAATGCTTGTCACGATAAAGCTGATTACAATTGAAGACGGGTTGAACGTGGGTAAAATAGTTAGCATTTCCCTTATATTACCATAAGGGTTTGTTGGGAAAATGTTTTGTTGTGCCAATGGCGTTAATGATTGTTGAACGTGATTGTAATTCGTTGGGTAAAACATGTTATGTTGTTGTGTTGTTGTGAACGGTTGTTGTTCGGGTATATTTGTCATTGGAGCCTCCAATTTGGAGGACAAATGTCGTGGCGTAAGGCTGTTGTAAATGAATGTTGAATCGGTATATTGGCAGTTGACGGAACTTCTTGAAATATACGGGATGACATCTGCGATTGAGTACTTGTGACGTGGTATGCACTTGCTTGTTGTGCGTCGTGGTCGGCTAAATTATAGCAATTTTGTTGATAGGGTATACGTGGTGCTGTGTATGTTGTGCAAATAGGTTTCTGACAGACAAAACTTGGTAGAGCTGACTGAAACGATACAGCTTGTTGCGAATGAGCGGTCGTTAAAGACAAAACAGGTATGAAGCTGCTTGACGAAGATACGGATTGTACAGATGGTTCACCGAAAGAAACCCTATTCGAAACAGAGCGCATTGGTGAACCGACGGGTGACTCAAAAGTTTCTACTGTTGATGAAAAATCAGAAACTTGGGAGCGGGCAGATTGTTCGCGTAAATCTGCGATCGCCTTTTCCATCAGCGCAATACGTTGATTCACATCTTCATGAAAGTTACCTTCGAGGCGTTCAATTAACTGATTTTTCCTGCCGGAACATGACAAACCAGCTTCTTTGCACTTTGAGTGTAGCTCCTTTACTGTCAAACCTCGAAAATTGTCCATATTAAAAAGATAATTTGCGTGTCAGCTCTTTATCCCACTTCTGAAAATTGTCAAGTCCTCAAATGTTTTTTTTAATAATTTATTTATACAACATTTCTGTTGTTTTTCAAACAAAATTACAAAGTACAATATTCAAAATTAAAATTAAAAATTAATCAATGACAAAAAAAACGCCGTGTTCTTGTTGTTAAATTAAAAATTAAAAACACGCCCAATTTTTACAAAGTTTATTTCAGTGTTGTCAACCTCTCCATTTGACACACATATCATCATATAGTCACATACATACAGTGTGCTCTCTCCTAAAGGACACCTCCCATATACGGACACTTTTTTCCATGATATATAACATTTTATTTCCCCATAACCGGACAGCTGTGACATGGTAACACTATTTTGATTATAATTTTCTTTATTTCTTTAAATCCAGTTGAATATCTGATCTTTCAAGCTTTTTCTTGTTTATTCGCAAAAATATTAATACAAATTTTGTTTATTTTGTCTTATATATGTATATGTATGTTTTTCTCTTGGAAATAAAAGTGTTTAAAAATTAATATATGCATTACAGATTATTGATTACTCTTTTTGTGTTTCTCCCATAAACGGACACTTCTCATAAGCGGACAAACTCGTCAGTTCCTTAGGCGTCTGCTTAAGAGAGAGTACACTGTATATGGTAACCATACGAGTATGTACATTAAATATCGGAACCATAGATATTTCTATAATCCATTTAATACTTGTTTAACTTCCTACTTTCGTTTCTCAAGTGAAACCAGCATAAATGTCGATGGAAAAATAACGAGAAAAATGCTAATAAACATACTCTTCACTTTAACATGGCGATGTCATGGGATATCAGATTGACTTACAAATAACAACTTTAAAATTTCAATATTTAGAACTTACTAGATATACCCGCTGCGCTTCGCTACCCCCTCGTTATAGACAAGAATTTATTATTTCGTAAGAATATCCTATTGTGAAAATTTAATGACGATCTATTAGTTAAAACTGTATTACGATTTTTAATTTTCCTAAAAAGGAGCGTGGTCCCAACCATTTTCTTCCTGGTACGTATTCCAAATTACGCTAATACCATATGTACCAAATATCATCGACGTAGGTCAAAAAATGCCCAAAATATGTCGATTTAAATTTTTGGGTTATAATGGCGGTGCCACGGCTCTTTGTCCAATCAAAATTTCATATAGCCTATTATTCCTTCCATAGTCACAGTAACATGCTGTAAAAATTTCAGGAAGAAAAATATATACAGTGAACTCGCAGAAACGTGAACTAATTTTTACCGAGGGTGTTCACGTTTTAGATTGCATTTTTTATCACTTTTTGCAGTCTCTTTTGATGTTTGTTTTATATTAAAATAAAGTGTTTTAGCTATGAAACATTTTTCGATTCTACTTTTTGTAAAAAAAATAAATAATTTTTTAAAATAAAAAAGGTCTATTAAAATTATTTCATTCAAAGGCTTTATATAACATATTAAAAATGATTTTAGTGGATGGATATTCACTTCAAAAATTCTTTAGTGGGGAAACCCAAAATTTTTAAATGGGCTTACAATATTAAATTTAAGCGTTTGGAAAAAAAGTTCACTTTTCAGAGCCTTTATTTAACCTTTGTTCACGTTTTAGACTAGTTAATGAAAAAAAAATATGTTCATGTTTTTGGGTAGTTCATGTTACTGAATGTTCACGTTTCTGCGAGTTCCCTGTATGTATATGTCATTGGTGGTGCAATATAAAAATTGGATTTTGCCACGCCCCTCCGCCCGCAGACCGAAAATCAAAAATCAGACTTCACAGTGTCACAGTGTCACCCGCCTGAATATTCTTAAGATTCCCTGAAAATTTCATCAAAATCGGCCCAGCCGTTTTTGAGTCCATACATTACATGCATACATACATACACATATTCATTTTTATATACATAGATATGGTGACCATATTTTTCGACAAAAAAAAGGACACTCAAAATTAAATAAAAACTATTGGTATTAACTTAATTACATATACCCCGTTTATACGCATTTCTTATTTGCAAATAAAACTATTTGCAAAAAATTAACTCACTGTTTATACGCAAATAGCATTCAGAAATATTGTTATATATTTTGTAATGACACGCAGTAAATATATAGTCATCTGGTAGCATCACACATCTTATTTGCAAATAACAAGCTATTTGCAAATAGTTTTCGAAACATTTTAAGTTACAATAAAAAAGTAATACGGCAACGCTTTCCACTCTTATTTGCAAATAAGAATTGCGTATAAACGGGGTAATAGATACATATATTTTATAACAATAAAATAAAAATATAATTCAAACATTTCATATTAGTGACTAGTACAAGTAGTTACATATGTACATATGTATGTACTTATTTTAATGTTTAAAACAGAAATTAAATACATATGCCTAGAAGTTCACACGTCATTAAAACAAAAAACTAATTAATCAAAATTAACAAAGAAATTAAATTTAGCCAATAATACAAAAATAACAAAATTCGATAAATAAAAATAACTAAAAACAATAGTTTAAGGATTATAATCCTAATAGATCATTATCTATTATTGGTATTGTTCTGAAGAATGTATTTTTTTTATTATATCAATGTTATTTGATAAAAACCATTTAAATTCTGCGCAGCCCATTTGAAAGCTGACAGAATATTTGACACATTGAACATATACTTTTCAGTGTTGCCAGGCAATTCCTGTCTTGGGTGGTTATAAATTTATATTGTATTGAGTTTAAAATTTCGGTATTTTGAGAAAATAAAACTTTTAATTTTTGAAACTAAAGAAGAATGTTAGCCATCAAAAAGAAAGGACAAAAAAGGACAATTCAATTAAAAAAAAAGACAATTTATTTTGTTTAAATTTAAAAGGACGTTGTGTCAAAAAAGAGGACTGTCCTTTTTAAAAAAGGACGGATGGTCACCGTATATATAGATTAAGTATTCAACACATAATCACCCCTACCGTGAATAATTTTTCCCTCGTAATTTTTTCACTTTTCACGTATTTGCAATCATGAAAAATTCGTATGAAAAAAGTTTAGTCAGTCCAGAATAACAACGTGAAAGTATGTTCATTGAAAAAAATTCCCTTATCGTGAATAATTTTTTCCCTCGAAAGTTTTTCACTTCTCTCTTTGATATTTTCACTTTATTTTTTATGGGGAATAGAACAGAAATTGTATGTTCTTCTTATAATTCGTATTTTAGAGGTTACAAAGTTCATTTTAAGAAAAAGATCTAATAATAAGGCACAAACTAATGTGTTGGTCAACAAAATGCAAAACAACAAGTTGAATGACTTTACCACATAAAAGTTAGAATGCTATAAAATAACGCTGCAAATAAATGCGGAATATTTAGCGTTGCTATTTTAAGTTTTCTTTATATAGTTTTGAACAAAAATGTCTTTTTTTATCTACTTTCGTTTTTAACATTCACTGAGAACTGATAGCGGGAATAATTTTTCACGTGATATTCATGGAAGCATTTTTCACTTTGAGGGGAATAAAAAATGTCACGGGAATAAAAATACCACTTGTTATTCACGATGAGGGTGAATAAAAATTAAAAGTATATACTGAGTATTGACTCAACAAATATATTTTCCCCTTTTAACAAACTCGCACACAAATAAAAAAATCCAGTTTGCTTCGACAGGACTTGAATTTCTGAACATCGGAGAGATAAGAACATAAACTACGAGAATAAATGGATTTTTAATTTTTTTCAAATATGCAGTTGTGGTTCAAAAGTATGTTGTTGAGTAATTGCAACAAGTATTTCACGGTAGTATTTTATAAATATAAAAAATTAAAAATTGTTTATTTTTATAAAACAAAACCCTGGAATTATTCTGATGGAAATATTTTAGGCTAAAATTTTGATAGATTTTGATCTCTTTCTCAGCTAAAAAAAAATTTACTATATTTTTTTTTAGTTCCAAAATTGTTGTTAAGTTATTTAAAAATAATTTTAGATAATTTCTTAGACTGATTAATTTGTTTTGTTTTTTTAATTCTAGCGGAATATGTGAAACAATGTAGGCGAGATGATCCCGAGTTGCTAAAATGTTTTGTCGGCTCTCTAGAGCACTTAAAGCCATATTTGGCACGCGGAATACCAGAGATTGATGTAAGTTAAGGAATATGTACATTAGGGATATAACTTTTTGCAATTTTTTGCAAATATCATAATGGCCCTAGCATAGTCGAATAGGCCATTGAAAATTATATAAAAAAATGCTATTACTTTTTCGCAGTTGTCAAAAAAGTTCACCCACCAAAAGCGGTAAAGTAAATACTACCAAAGAAAAAAAAAATTCCCTTATATAAAATTTAAAGCCATACCACCATTAAGCAACGCTCGATGGAACTCAAGGGCAATTCTTGCCATTTTAGCATTTGTGCTTATCCCGAAATACCGAGACCAGCTTACCCCAATATGTGAATTCATATGTGGACCATGGTATAATATATGGTTTTCCAATCATTGTTTTAATAAAGACAACTTCGCAGCTTTAGATCAATCCTTAGCACGATTTAAGAACGGTCAAGCATGTCTTAAAAGACACTGGGTTAGAGAAGCTTCAATAATCCCAAAGCAACAGCGAAGCAACATATGCGCAGAACGCGGTATTAAAGTAATACAGGACATTTATCCATTATGCAAAACAACGCGCACGTTAAATTTGAAGTTTATGTCTTTTAATAATTAAACAAAATTTTTCAGTTCACTATTTTACTTTATTAATAAAATAATTAAAAATTTTTATTTAAAATGAATGTTTTTTTTGGGAGATTTTAGAAAATCGTTTTCGTGGGTGAGGTTTTTTATCCGAAATGACCCCAAAATTATTTTTTCGTAAATAACACAACCTTCGCCATCGCGTGGTGCTAGGGCCAAAAATTGGTTATACCCCTAATGTACATATCGATGGCTTAATATAGAAAGGTCGTATCTCAACTTTTAGCTACTTTGCAGGAGAAGGAAAACAACTCAATAAAATCTGAAAATATAATATTTTTTTTTTTTCTGAAACAGATTGTTATTAAAACAGCCAAAAAATTCTGTTTCATTATTTATTTATGTATTTTATTATTATTTTTTTTAAATGAGTTAGGGCATTTTTTTAATTACTCTAAATCTGTTATTCGTCAACATAGGAAACTGAAAGGGAGGTGTATTTGAGTATTTTCTACCCAGAACATGTAAAAAACCTATTTTGAAAAAAACGAGATACGACCTTTTTATATTAAGTCATCGATATGTAGGTATAGTTCTAGTTGTAATAAATAATACGCAGGGACAAGGACATTAAATATGGCATAAGAAACTTGAAATATCCAACAAAAACAAAAAAATATGCATTTATTTTTTGAAGTTTTCTCCAACACAAAAACTTTTCATTTTAATTTTATAAATGTGAAAGTTTGTACTCATATGTCTGTTCCACTATAACGCGAAATTCGCTCAATCAATTTGGATGAAATTTAAATTTAAAAGTGTAAGAGGTGGCAAATTAGTAGTTTTGGTATAATTTATTTTTGTACTTATGTATATTATATATAAATCTTTTATATATTAACATACTTTCTGGGGACTGAAATGACAAAAATAACTGGTACTTTGGAACTTTTTAACTTTTGGTGCACTTTTACTTTTGGCACTTTTTCATTTATAAGAAATTCTCTTAATGGATTTGGATGATGATGAATATGGTAGTCGGATAGCATGTGACGTAAATTAAAATGTAGAGTACAACGGCACAAATCTGAACTTTTGGTACCTTTTAGTTTATTATTATTTATTTTTTAGATTGATTTACAGCGTACTTTCTGGGGTAAAATAAGGAAAAGCTGGTACTTTTTATTTAAATAACAGCAAAATTCTTAAAAATTTCTGAAACGTGTGAATATTTTATTTGGGTATACATTAGAGTTGACAACCGATTAAGAATAATTCGATTAATCGATCAAACAAAACGAAACTCTTGTTCGAATAATTTTAAAATGCCGATTTTCGAATAACGAATAAATCGATTAATTAATGTCAATTAATCGAACAACTTTTTTTAGTTTAAAATGCATACGTCAAAAATGTTAAAATTTTTTTGTATGATATGAAACAAAGCGAGTACTTTACATCAACCAAATACATATTATTTTGGATGTTTGCAGTTGTTGTCGAAGTGCGCATACCTACATACTAGTCGTGATATGTTTTGAATGAAACGTTAAAAAATTTTCAAGAATGGGGTTTTTTCATTCTCAGCTGAATAAATTAGAAATACACTAAACCCAAAAAATTGAGCTCGTTTTGGAAGTATTTTACCAAGAACAAAAATGAAAAAAAAACAAAGTCACATGTAACAAGCAGCGTTGTCAACTTAGTGCGTTTCGCACCTTTTTTGGTGCTTTTCTAAATGTTTTGGTGCTTTTCTAAATCTTTTGTGCGAAAAATATCTGTGTTGGTGCGTGGTGCGCTTTTTATTTAATTTTGGTGCGTTTTTTTAATTCAATTGTGTACAATTTTTACATTCAATTTTACAGACCATAATAAGAGCAACCATTAATGATGTTTAAGAGGTACCAAAACACATTCACAAAACCTGTTTCTTCTTGTTATAGATAGTTTGTAACATTTCATTGTAAGAAATTGGTTGTTCCTTTTAGATTTTCAGAGTTTTTGTCGTAAAAGTTGCTGTCAAGTCTGTTAAAGAGCTTAGCAAAAACAAAGTATTCTTGAGACCTGCGATCATTGATCTTTTTTATAATATGCGTAACAGTTTATATAAAGTGTTGTAACACTAAAATTAATAAAATTTATATTTACTAAAATAAATACTTAAAATTAGTGTCAATAATGGAGTCTAAAAAGGAGATCATAAGCGAAATACAAAATGTTTTGGGAATCACAACGTGTGTTTAAGCAATGGATTCGGCCTTGACCAAATAATAACACAAAAGCAAGATGTTTTAATTGCAAATGAGACATCACGCCTAAATATCCAACCTTGTTCGGCATTGTGGAACTCGGAAACACATTGCAGCTTTAAACCCATTTAGATACAAACGACATCAAGAACCAACATTGTACAAAATGTTTTATCCCATTGCAAATATGATATCATGCCATTAGCAGTACAATTTGAATCCGATGTCGAAATATTATCTAGTATTGAAAAAGGGTGCAGAGTGATTCACTTCATGCAATGGCACAATATTCAGCCTTATTGTGTTTGACGCCAGATTTTTCTTTAATCTAATTTTTCTTTAACACAATACGAGTAAGACTGATTGTATCAGCATTAGAATTTTGGACTAAAGTTAAATGTTGTAAAGATGCAAAATTAATTCAATAAAAAAAAAAATTCTGAACTTGGTGCGTTTTTTGTTGAATGGCGCGTTTTTTTTTCATTTTGGTGCGTTTTGAAATTTCAAAGTTGGCAACGCTGGTAACAAGTGTCCTAAAGTATACAAAATGCTTGGATCAACAACAGAAAAATTAATAATTCTTTTGCAACAGATTTACGAAAACGTATTAAAATAAGAATAAATGCGGGACGTATAAAATTTTTAAATACGTTAATAATAATTTTATTTATTTGTTGCGGGTTAGCAATATCTAAATATATATTTCGTTGGTAGCCATACCAACTCATCAGTAGATAGTAGAAATATATATTTAGATATTGCTAACAAATAAATAAAATTTAAAACATAAATACTTGAGTACATGCTCGAATAAATGTAAAATTACGTTAATAATATTTTTTTAATTCTGGAAATTTTCCGAGCAATGAAAGTTTTTTAAAAAATTCTTCAAAAAGTGAAACTAAAGAGTTATTTATACTCCAAATTATTTTATGTTGAAAGTAACCACAATAATTCAGATGAAAGTAATGATAAAGAAGATGTTACTAGTAATGAAATTAACAATCTTTTATACGATTTAAATAATTATATTAAAAGTATTAAAACTACAAAATTCAAAATTTAAAAAGACTTCAGCGATATATTAGACGATATGGTATATTTGAAAAACTATTTTATGCTCTTCTCACAATATCACCTACCTCGACAATTAGCGAAAGATTTATTTCAAAAACCAAAACCAAAAATCGTTTGAAAGCTAAAAAATTTAGTCAACTTTTATTTGTAAAAGATTATTTCTTAAGATTTTTTATTTTTTATTATTTATTTGAATTAATAGTTATATGTATTTTTTTGTTAATAAAAATATTAGCTATTTTATTTTTAAGTTTTTTGTATGAAATGTTTATTTTTTGTCAATAAATGTTTTAAATCATTTTTTATTTGTTGTTCTCATCGATTAATCGAATAATTTTTCAGCTTTAATCGTTTGATCGAACGAACAAAATCAATTATTTGAATTATTCGAACAAAGTTAAAAGGCGAATTATTGACAACTAGTATACATTCATCGCACAGTAAAAAACATGCAACTGTATATTTGCGGTTTCCCTGCTTTTTATAATAAGTACACAAAGTTTTAAATAAAACTATATATGTTGTACATATATTTAATATTTACAAACATGGTTAAAGAACCACTGCTGAGTTAGTATTTAGAAACCAATGGAATGCAGCAGGCAAATTTTCTGATCCATAATAAAAATATTAAATTTTTTAACACATAAATTCTTGAGTACTTACTCGCATAAACTGTTAAATTTTATATAGCATTACGTTATTCTTGGAAATAATAATTCCCATAAATCGGGTATTCTCAAAATGACGAATCTTAAACTTAAAACCGAGTTATGTGAATTATGTATATATTTTTAGGTAAACATACCTAACCCCATAACAAGCACATAATTCTATATTCATAAGTATATGAAAATATTGTATTTATTGTAGATGAAGCCATTTCATATTAGTGAACTTAATTTGTTCTGATGACAACAGGTTCACAGTATAGAATAGTTAAACCTCCACTAAACAAAAAATTTTAACTATATATTTCGAAATGCGTGCAGAAACATCACTTTTATTTATACCAAAAAATGATTTTAAATATTCATATAAACTGGTATATATAATTAGTTTTCTCATTTAAATTTAAATTTCTAAAATAACATTTTATTCGAGCAAGTACTCAAGAATTTATTATAAATTTCTAAAATATTTCATTTCTAAAACTAATTTATTCATAGTAACAAGAAGCTTTTATAACGAGAGCTTCATTAGCATTAATTTAACTTACAGATGTAACTTAAGTGATAAAATTCACAAGTGAAATCATAACGACGCAATTCGAATTGATCTTATGTACGTAAGTATGTATGTTCGCGAAATGTATTTAATTAAGAAAAAATGTTAGTACATACATGCATACATACTTACATACATAGTTACCAATTTAGAAAAAACAGATTCGGTAAAAGTAAATAAAAGTTTAGAATATTTTAATTATTCATGAGATGGTTTTAATTTCGATATAATTTTGGCTGTTGGAAGCAGTGCTGCAAATTTGGCATAAATTAAGTTAAATCTAAAATTGTTTTAATCTAATATTAAAATTATTAAAAAAAATTAAAAAATTAAATCAAAGAAACACTAGAATAAAGCTCAACTTGAACAAGATAGACTTTGAAAAAGTATAGTAAAGTTCCAACCCATTATAAAAAAAAAAAAAAAAAAGGATAAAACATCGATGTCAGTTCAACCCTCCGCGCAGTCTAATTTTTCTTTGTCTATTCAAGTATTAAGAGCCACTAGATTTTTCTTCCTAATTTAAATAATAATTTAATTTATAATAAAATTATATTTAGAGAAAAACGAACTTAAGCCTGAAAAATTAAAAATTTCTTTGATTAAACATCACTCAGTTCGAATAAAAAAAAAAATTCACAACTTAATTAAAAAATTTAATGTTAGAATGAAAAATATTGAAGAAACATTCAAGAGTTATAGATAATAAAGATGTAAATATACTAGAATCCCGACCACTTAATCCGTAACCGTGTTTGTTTTCACGCAAAAAGAATATTGTGCATAACCAGAGAAAAACACCTTGTTTCTTCCATATTGGTGGAAAATAATATTTTTTTTTGATTGTCAAATTAAACTCAGCTCAGTTTTAAATTGCGATAGTAAAATCGCCAACAAAATAACTTGCGGAAGAACAAAGGCAGCTGCACTTGCCCGAAATGTTTTGGCCCCTTACGCACAATAAGTTACAGGTTATGCTCTAAAAAATACTTACATATACATACATATGAATGAACTGAAAAAAGTTTAGTTATATTTTGTTATGTTAATATTGTAGTTAAGTACGAGTATTATAAAAAACAATGTAATAATATTAAAGACATACATATGTGTATTTTTTAAAAAAATTGTTTCGACAGTAAACAAGTAACTTTTCGTGAAAACTTTATTTCAAAATGTCCAGATTTTTTTTTAATATCCAGCTTTTTTAATTCAAATGTCGAGCTTCTTGAAAATTTGGATATGTCAAGCCTAGATGACCCCTACATATGCAGTGCATTGTGCCGGAACTTAGGGATAGGGTAGAGAAGTTAGATGTCGAAAATTTAGAATGCTTAACTCTTTTACAAGTCTGCTTTGCGCGTTATGTTAATTTTTAGCAGTGTTGAGGCGCCTCCGGTGTTAAGTAGATGCATTAACTTTCTTAAGCTGTATTAGCAGACATTTTATTAATTGTTTTACTTCACCGCTGTTTCTGCTAACCGACGAAGCTGGGCGATGTTGTGTACATTAGCTTGGAGCAGCATCAATCACTGTCGGCACAAGTTTTAGTGACCAGTGCTATGCCTTATTCACTTAAAAAGTCCGACAACAATTAATACATTACCACACTATTGCATATTAGAGACATTAATGATGTTGATTGACTTGCTCTGGCCAGGGTTTGAACTCAGGCCCTAAGTCATTGTCTGCTCAGCCGTCAATGCGCTAACCACTTCGATACCAATATTATAAATAGGTAATGTTTGTATATTTGTACGATGTAGTATTCGAAAACAACTGTCTGATTTCCAAAATTTGTAAAATGTAGAATAAAGTCTCGAATTTGACATAGAATATTTATTTTCCCTTAAAGTGCCTAGAAAAGGCTCAAGCGGTAATTCACCCTCCATACCTAGGAGAAATTTATTATCGTATTCCCAAAGATCTATTATGGAAAGGGTCTTTAGAGAAAAAACCGATAGGAATACGACATCTGCCTTCCAGTCCAGCTGTATGCCCCTCACGCCCTCTGTCCTGATTTCAATTAATCTGTCCGTTTTTCAATATATCTGCCCGCCCCGTTCCTTGTTCGAAAGCGAAAGCAACATTGTTTGTTACACGTTGAACGCCTGAAACGATTTCAAGAAAACACAAAACATAGACCCGTTTCTATGGGAATACATAGGAGACATGAATTTTCAATAAACTGGAAGTGCCCCATACAAAGAAGGGCACCCTAGTCCCCTCAGGTAAAAAGTGCCTTACCTTAGTATCCTATGTACTTCTCCTGGTTCTGAGCTACCTGCCCACCAATTTTCAGCCAAATCTGTTCAGCCGTTCTTGAGTTATAAATAGTGCAACTAACACGACTTTCTTTTATATACATATATAAAATCCCCTCAAAAACCCAGAAATCCCAAAAAATTTACCGGGAAAAGGTGGCAACACTGGACGGGAATTCTCAAAAACTTGGACTAAAATCCCCACAAACGTGGCAACACTGGAAATTTAAAAAATTTCCAAAGCGGCAACACTGTATAGTCATCATACATAGCAGAGCTGTAAATGAATCAATCATTTTTTAATTAATTCGCGAATCATTCATGCATTGAGTTATCAAATTTTGAATTAATTCTTTTGACACAAAAAAATGAATCGAATGAAATTTGAGTCAATTCAAATGTGTTAAAAGGCAAACGTAGGCTATAAATATATTTCGCCGTGACGGGCGTGCACAATAAAGATAACAATTGTGTTTGTTTTAATTCAATATTTTATATGTTTAATAAAATTAAATAATTATTAAATGTACAGTGTTGTCTTCTAACAAAGTTGACCTGACTGACCGTGGCTCGTTTTCTTTGATGTTTGTTCTGCGACTCTCGTTTAGCGACTGTTGAATTCAAAATTTTTGCATGCTTCGTTTAGCATCATTCATCTGTGCTATTCGTTGTTATCTTATCAGAGTTGCAAATTGTGTAATAGTAGAATAGAGTTGTATTCTAAAGAATGTATCACCAACAAAATGAATTTGGTAAAAATGAATTGCAATTCGTTTTTAATTTAAATGAATTTGTCAAAATGAATTGCAATTCATTTCCAATTCATTTGAATTGAATTGATTTTGAATTAATTCAAATGAATTAGAAACGAATTGCAATTCATTTTTACCAAATTCATTTGAATTGACTCAAATTTCATTCGATTAATTCAAAATTTGCTAATTCGTAACGAATTAAAATCAAAAAAGAATGATTCATTTACAGCTCTGATACATAGACTATACAAAAAAGAAGTTTTCATTTCAAAAAACAAATTACTTAAGAAACAAACTTAGTTCAAGGTTTTTTCGTTTCAAAAACAAATGACAGATTTTTTCCAGGTTTTTTCGTTTCATGAACAAAAGACTTAAGAAACAAACTTTTCAAAGTTTCTTGATTCGGTCGCCTCAAAGCCCGCGATAGAAGCTATGCAATAGCTTAAAAATAAACAAAACATTTCAGTTTTTCGTTTTCTAAAGACTCAACTTTCAGAATTGAAACTCTATACTATCGATCGAAATTAATGTCTGTGTCATCTCTGTTATGCCAAAACGAGATCGGTAAATTTTGTTTAATTTTTCCTTAAGTCCATGCATTATCAGTTATATTTTTCTTTTTGAAGAATATTTGCTCTTCTGAAAATTTTTCAAACTTATACTTAAGCTGTTTTGTTTAAATATCAAAATATATATAAAAGTTTTATTAAGTTATATACAATTTGTTAGAGATGTGCAAATGTCGTGAATTTTTCGTGTCACGTGGTTCGTGATTACAAATTGATAAAATCACGCGTGCGTGCGTGATAGTGATTCAAAAATATAATACCGTGCGTGATCGTGCGTGATTTTTTATTACAATTTTCACGCACTCAAAATAGTTCTCTATGTTAAGCTTTTTCTTCTTTCGAATTTTTAGATCTTTGCTAAAATTACATCCATTCATACATACATATGTAATTACGTACATATGTAGATACGAGTATGTATGTATGATTGTGGCTTCATACATTAAAATCTTACATGGGACTTTCTCATTGGCATTGAATTTTCATTGGCATTATTTTAAACATTTTTTTTTTTTTCCATTACCCCTCTCGGGAGCATATGGCTTCCACAAAGCATCTCCACCTGACACGATTCGCCGCTGCTGTTTTTGCGTCTTTCCATGTCTGGTTATTAAGCCTTAGTTCTTGAAGGACTGTGCGTCTCCAGGTGGTTCTTGGACGTCCACGGTTTCTTGAGCCCTGAGGATTCCACTCTAGCGCCATTCTTGTAATACTGTCGGGCTTCCTTCTCAGTGTATAGCCGATCCACCCCCATTTTTTGTTTTTGATCTGCTTCTGTATGGGTTCCTCCTCTGTAAGGGTCCAGAGATCTGCGTTGCTGATGGTATTAGGCCAGAATATTCTACATATGATTCTTAGGCATTTGTTGATGAATACCTGAAGTTTTTGTGCGATGGTGTTAGATACAAGCCACGTTTCGCTACTATATAGCAATGTTGACTTTACACAAGCGTTGAATATTCTTAGCTTGGTACGCCTAGATATGAATGAGCTTCTCCAGACGGAATGCAGGCGCCCGAATGCTGCTCTCGCTCTGTTGAGCCTGTTGTTTACGTCTGTTTCTGCGCCGCCGTTTTTTGTCATAGTACTACCCAAATAGCAGAAGCTATCGACGTACTCGACTGGTTGGCCTTGTAGCATGATGTTTTTTGTGCTCGTGTTGTTAATTCTCATGGCTTTGGTTTTCGTGATATTTATCTCAAGTCCAACATTACGAGCCAATCTTTCTAGGTGTTCCAATTTTGACTGCATGTTGGAGGCCTTATGCGAGAGTAGACAAATATCATCTGCATAATCCAAATCCTCGAGTTGGCGTGAGAGACTCCACGTGATTCCTCTTCTCTCTAAACAGACTTGGCGCATTATTTCATCCAGCACGATGATGAATAATAGAGGTGAAAGTGGGCATCCTTGCTTGACTCCAGCGTTTGTTTGAAATGATTGGCTGATGTTGCCGTTATGAAGAACTGAGAGGTCTGCGTCCTCGTACATAGCTCTGATGATTTTGACTATTTTCTAGGGTACTCCTTTTCTACTCAATGCTTTCCATAAAGCGGTACGTTTGATGGTGTCGAAGGTTTTTTTGAAATCGACAAACAGTATATACAGGGGAGTACGCCATTCGAATGATTGTTCTATAATAATGCGTAAGGTGTTAGCCTGATCTACGCAGCTCCTGTTTGGCCGGAAACCTGCCTGTTCGTCACGTAATTGATCTTCAATTTTTTCTCTAAGCCTTCCCTGTATTATGGTAGCTACGACTTTGTATATGGTATTAAGCAGAGTTATTCCTCTCCAGTTGTTGCAGTCTTTCAAGTCGCCTTTTTTTGGTAACTTCACAATGATCCGTTTCTTCCAAGTTGGAGGCAGCCTTTCCTCCTCCCAGACTGTTGTGATGTGGGGCCGTAGAAGTCTTGCCGTGGTTTCGATGTCAACCTGCAGAATTTCTGCGGGTATTCCATCTTCGCCTGCTGCTTTATTACTTCTTATATTTCGATATGTCGCCACACGGTTAATTGTGTTCTTCGGGAAAATTGAGTTTAATCTATATATATAAAAGAAAGTCGTGTTAGTTACTTCACTTATAACTCAAGAACGTCTGAACCGATTTAGCTGAAAATTGGCAGGGAGGTAGTTTAGAGCCAGGAATAGGCTATATGATACTTATGGGCGGGATTGGACAAAGGGCCGTGGTACCTCTCATACAAACCACAAATTAAAAATCTATTATTTCTGCTCCTGATAACGGTATTTGAACAAAATTTTGTATGTCGGTTTGGTGTAAATTTCTTAAGTGCTGCTGCAAATATAGGCGGGATTGGACAAAGGGGCGTGGTACCTCTCATACAAACCACAAATTAAAAATCTATTATTTCTGTTCCTGATAACGGTATTTAAACAAAATTTGGTATGTCGGTTTGGTGTAAATTTCTTAAGTGCTGCTGCAAATATGGGCGGGATTGGACAAAGGGGCGTGGTACCTCTCATACAAACCACAAATTAAAAATCTATTATTTCTGCTCCTGATAACGGTATTTGAACAAAATTTGGTATGTCGGTTTGGTGTAAATTTCTTAAGTGCTGCTGCAAATATGGGTGGGATTGGACAAAGGGGCGTGGTACCTCTCATACAAACCACAAATTAAAAATCTAATATTTCTGCTCCTGATAACGGTATTTGAACAAAATTTGTTACGTCGGTTTGGTGTGCATTTTTTAAGTGCTGCTGCAAATATGGGCGGGATTGAATAAAGGGGCGTGGTACCTCTCATACAAACCACAAATTAAAAATCTATTATTTCTGCTCCTGATAACGGTATTTGAACAAAATTTGGTATGTCGGTTTGGTGTAAATTTCTTAAGTGCTGCTGCAAATATGGGCGAGATTGAATAAAGGGGCGTGGTACCTCTCATACAAACCACAAATTAAAAATCTATTATTTCTGCTCCTGATAACGGTATTTGAACAAAATTTGGTATGTCGGTTTGGTGTAAATTTCTTAAGTGCTGCTGCAAATATGGGCGGGATTGGACAAAGGGGCGTGGTACCTCTCATACAAACCACAAATTAAAAATCTATTATTTCTGCTCCTGATAACGGTATTTAAACAAAATTTGCTATGTCGGTTTGGTGTAAATTGTGCTGCTGCAAATATGGGCGGGATTGGACAAAGGGGCGTGGTACCTCTCATACAAACCACAAATTAAAAATCTATTATTTCTGCTCCTGATAACGGTATTTGAACAAAATTTGGTACGTTGGTTTGGTGTGCATTTTTTAAGTGCTGCTGCAAATATGGGTGGGATTGGACAAAGGGGCGTGGTACCTCTCATACAAACCACAAATTAAAAATCTTTATTTCTGCTCCTGATAACGGTATTTGAACAAAATTTGGTATGTCGGTTTGGTGTGCATTTTTTAAGTGCTGCTGCAAATATGGGTGGGATTGGACAAAGGGGCGTGGTACCTCTCATACAAACCACAAATTAAAAATCTATTATTTCTGCTCCTGATAACGGTATTTGAACAAAATTTGGTATGTCGGTTTGGTGTAAATTTCTTAAGTGCTGCTGCAAATATGGGCGAGATTGAATAAAGGGGCGTGGTACCTCTCATACAAACCACAAATTAAAAATCTATTATTTCTGCTCCTGATAACGGTATTTGAACAAAATTTGGTATGTCGGTTTGGTATGCATTTTTAAGTGCTGCTGCAAATATAAGTGGGATTGGACAAAGGGGCGTGGTACCTCTCATACAAACCACAAATTAAAAATCTATTATTTCTGCTCCTGATAACGGTATTTGAACAAAATTTGGTATGTCGGTTTGGTGTAAATTTCTTAAGTGCTGCTGCAAATATGGGTGGGATTGGACAAAGGGGCGTGGTACCTCTCATACAAACCACAAATTAAAAATCTATTATTTCTGCTCCTGATAACGGTATTTGAACAAAATTTGTTACGTCTGTTTGGTGTGCAGTTTTTAAGTGCTGCTGCAAATATGGGCGGGATTGAATAAAGGGGCGTGGTACCTCTCATACAAACCACAAATTAAAAATATATTATTTCTGCTCCTGATAACGGTATTTGAACAAAATTTGGTATGTCGGTTTGGTGTAAATTTCTTAAGTGCTGCTGCAAATATGGGCGAGATTGAATAAAGGGGCGTGGTACCTCTCATACAAACCACAAATTAAAAATCTATTATTTCTGCTCCTGATAACGGTATTTGAACAAAATTTGGTATGTCGGTTTGGTGTAAATTTCTTAAGTGCTGCTGCAAATATGGGCGGGATTGGACAAAGGGGCGTGGTACCTCTCATACAAACCACAAATTAAAAATCTATTATTTCTGCTCCTGATAACGGTATTTAAACAAAATTTGGTATGTCGGTTTGGTGTAAATTTCTTAAGTGCTGCTGCAAATATGGGCGGGATTGGACAAAGGGGCGTGGTACCTCTCATACAAACCACAAATTAAAAATCTATTATTTCTGCTCCTGATAACGGTATTTGAACAAAATTTGGTATTTCGGTTTGGTGTGCATTTTTAAGTGCTGCTGCAAATATAAGTGGGATTGGACAAAGGGGCGTGGTACCTCTCATACAAACCACAAATTAAAAATCTATTATTTCTGCTCCTGATAACGGTATTTGAACAAAATTTGGTATGTCGGTTTGGTGTGCATTTTTTAAGTGCTGCTGCAAATATGGGTGGGATTGGACAAAGGGGCGTGGTACCTCTCATACAAACCACAAATTAAAAATCTATTATTTCTGCTCCTGATAACGGTATTTGAACAAAATTTGGTAGGTCGGTTTGGTGTAAATTTCTTAAGTGCTGCTGCAAATATGGGCGGGATTGGACAAAGGGGCGTGGTACCTCTCATACAAACCACAAATTAAAAATCTATTATTTCTGCTCCTGATAACGGTATTTTAACAAAATTTGGTATGTCGGTTTGCTGTAAATTTCTTAAGTGCTTCTGCAAATATGGGCGGGATTGGACAAAGGGGCGTGGTACCTCTCATACAAACCACAAATTAAAAATCTATTATTTCTGCTCCTGATAACGGTATTTAAACAAAATTTGGTATGTCGGTTTGGTGTGCATTTTTTAAGTGCTGCTGCAAATATGGGTGGGATTGGACAAAGGGGCGTGATACCTCTCATACAAACCACAAATTAAAAATCTATTATTTCTGCTCCTGATAACGGTATTTGAACAAAATTTGGTATGTCGGTTTGGTGTAAATTTCTTAAGTGCTGCTGCAAATATGGGCGGGATTGGACAAAGGGGCGTGGTACCTCTCATACAAACCACAAATTAAAAATCTATTATTTCTGCTCCTGATAACGGTATTTAAACAAAATTTGGTATGTCGGTTTGGTGTAAATTTCTTAAGTGCTGCAGCAAATATGGGCGGGATTGGACAAAGGGGCGTGGTACCTCTCATACAAACCACAAATTAAAAATCTATTATTTGTGCTCCTGATAACGGTATTTAAACAAAATTTGGTATGTCGGTTTGGTGTGCATTTTTTAAGTGCTGCTGCAAATATGAACGGGATTGGACAAAGGGGTGTGGTACCTCTCATACAAACCACAAATTAAAAATCTATTATTTCTGCTCCTGATAACGGTATTTGAACAAAATTTGTTACGTCGGTTTGGTGTGCATTTTTTAAGTGCTGCTGCAAATATGGGCGGGATTGGACAAAGAGGCGTGGCACCACCCATATAACCCAAAAATTTAAATCGCCATATTTTGGGCATTTTTTGACCTACGTCGATGATATTTGGTACATATGGTATTGCCATAATTTGGAATACGTACCGGGAGAAAAGTGGATGGGACCACGCTCCTTTTTATTAAAATTAAAAATCGTAATATAGTCTTAACTACTGGACCGATCGTCACAATAGGATATATAAATACTTTTAATTTTATTTTATAACGAGGGGGGTAGCGAAGTACACCGGGATCAGCTAGTTATATTATACTTAAAATAATTTCAACAAATACCAATCAAAATATTGGAAAATATTTTTCATTACATTCAAAATTGTTGGTTTTTATATCCTAAATAGAGCACTTTGTAAAGGGGAAATGCCTCTTTTAATCCTAATTCACTCCTAAATTATGTAAAATATTATTTCCTAAGAAATGCTGATACTCAATAAATGCATTTTAGAATTTTGTTTTCTATACATGCTCCTCTCTAGGCAAATAAAATAATTTTGCATGGTACCGATCATCATTGTTCATAATCAAACTTCCAGTAAAAATTAAGAAATTTCTTTTATTATTACATGTTTTTTACAGCCTTTTGAATGGTTTTATATGGAAATCAACATTTAATCGATTACAAAACTTGTTGAAAAGAAAATTTAAGAGATACCAAACACACACTCAATTTAACTAGTTTTTCTCATAAAAAAAAAAATTAATAAAAAAACAAAATAAAGAAAAATTCAAACTTTAATACTGTTTTAAAAAATGAGATACTCAGTCAGTAAGTTAGTGTTACGTTACATTCACTGATGCAACAATAAATTGTTAATTTAAAAGAAAAAGGAAATGATATGCAAAGAAAAATAATTGGAAAAAGTTTGAAAATATTATCTAATTTCCTAATAACGATGACTGCTTTATTGCCAAGTGGCAAACAAAAATGGAGGAAGATCAAAGAAAATATTTTATAAATGAAACTAAATTGCCAGGAAACATAGCAAAAAATATGGTGTAATATTTTATATCGGAGATCAATCTGACTAGACCAATTTTAAATTAATTTTTTTTTTGAAAGCATGTGGTCGCAGTAAACTTTTTATAACAAATAATCTACTTATCTATCCTCTTGTATCTACATAAATATATATGTATATTAAAACTGAATGGTTGTCTGTTTGTATGTTAGTTGGGTTGTTTGTTTGAAATATATGAACTCCTAAATCAGTAAACCAAACTTCCTGAAATTGCCTCAGAATATTTGCGATGGTCAGCAAAGAACAATAAAGTATTTATATCATGGGCGTGGCACCTCCCATATCGAAGAAATATGTATATGATTATTTATTATTCTAAAAAAATAAAATGAGTAGGTGTGGCACCTTCGATATATGTACTAGAGTTGTCAATTATTCGCCTTTCAACTTTGTTCGAATATTTCAAATAATAGTTTTTGTTCGTTCGATCAAACGATTAAAGTTGAAAAATTATTCGATTAATCGATGAGAACAACGAATAAAAAATGATTTAAAAAATTTATTGACAAAAAATAAACTTTTCATACAAAAAACTTAAAAATAAATTAACAAAAAAATATGTACATAAAACTATTAATTCAAATAAACATTCAGTTTCAACTCTCGTAGTGAACAGACGCGTTTTTATAATCGTCGCAACTGAATATAAAAAAAATATATAAAAGAAAAAAAAAAAAATTTCAAGTCACAAAAAATATAAAAAAAAACAAAACATTTATTGAACAGTTATTTTACTGGTTTTATTTTATTTTTTGCTTGTGTGCAATACACATAAATATTTGCATACACCAACTCATAAGAGAACAAAAAAAAAGAGAACTCTAAATGAGTTCACCTTCTAACAACAACAATAATCCTACAAGCAGTAGGAATGTGCAATATATAACTTTAGTTGCTGATGACGACAACAAAAAAAATGAATTAAACAAAAACCTGAATTTAACAGAAAACACAAATACTCGTGTGCGATCATTATCTTTGAACATGTTAAATATCGATCAAGAAGCAACAACAATTGCACCTATTAGCAAACTTGTCAGCTTAGCTGTACAATCAAACAAACAAACAATAAATACCCAGGTGACCAACGTGCACAAAATTGTAAATGCAGTGAGTGAAAATAGTGATAATAAAATCCAAACTGGTATGGACAGATACATAACCGTGCTAAAAAGGGGAAGAAGTCCCAAATCAGCTGAAATAGCGTCAACGGCGAAAATGCCCAAAGATGGGAAAAATAATATTAAACATTCTGAAAATCGTTTTGCGATTTTGAATGAACAAGTCGATGAAGACACAAGTACAACAAGGTCCACTAAACCACCGCCGATATATTTAAGAGAACAGAACTCCAACCTTTTGGTAAAAAGCCTTATCTCATTAATTGGAGAAAATGAGTTCTATGTAACTCCAATTAAGCGCGGCAAAATCAACGAAACTAAAATTCAGGTAACACAAGAAAATAATTATAGAAAAATTGTCTCAGATTTTGAGACTAAAAACAAAAACTTTTATACATATCAACTGAAGAGTGCTAAAGGCCTAACAGTAGTTATAAAAGGAATAGATTCAAGCGTGGATCCGGAAGAGGTAAAGTCTGGCCTTGAATATAGTGGCTTCAAAGTCAAAAATGTTTCAAACATTAAAAACAGGGAAAAAATCCCCCAACCTATTTTTAGAGTCGAGCTACAGCCAGGCGACTTGAAAATTAAAAAAAATGAATCGCACCCAATCTATAGCTTAAAATACTTGTTGCATCGAAGAGTTACCGTTGAGATGCCACATAAAAAAACTGGACCTATCCAATGCATGAACTGTCAAGAATTTGGCCATACCAAAACTTATTGCAAGTTGCCTACCGTTTGCGTTGTATGTGGCGAGTTACACAGTACCGCTAACTGTGACAAAATAAAAGGTGATACCAAAGTAAAAAAATGTAGTAATTGCGGCGGAAACCACACTGCCAACTATAGGGGCTGCCCTCTTTATTCTCTTTTTAAAAATTCGTCGAACAGAAAAACCAATACTACTCCCGCTCAGCCCAACACTCATTTAAACTACCCACAGTTACCTCAACCGTCGTCTAGCCATAATCAATACTTAAATGTTTTAAAGTCTAACACGACTCTTACTCAACAAAAACCTAATAGTCAATCTTCATACGCTAATATTTTAAAGAGTAACAAGATTCCGGCGCAAAAAACTGTACCAGTAAATGAAGAATCAGGGCACAATTTTAGTCGTATTGAAGCCTCAATAGAGATCCTTATACAAACAGTAAATACATTCACTCTCAACATGTCCTGTATGATGCAGGAAATGTTGAAAATGCAGTCTACCTTGTTGCAGGCTGTATTGAACAAACCATGAACTTAAGAATCTGTTTTTGGAACGCAAACGGCATCTGCCAACACAAAAATGAAATTGAATATTTTCTTCTGGATAAACAAATCGATGTTATGCTTATCTCAGAAACTCACTTGACGTCCCGAAGCTATTTTCGAATTAGTGGATATAATTTCTACGACACCAAGGATCCTCAAGGTAGAGCTTGTGGTGGCTCTGGAATCCTAATAAAAACTCGAATAAAACACTACCTACTAAACGACCTTCGTGAAGAATATCTTCAAGCAACGAACATCTGCATTGAAAATTTTTATCAAAAGCTTGTGATATCATCTGTTTACTCTCCTCCCAGGTTTTCAATTTCAGAGAGTCAATATACCGCATTTTATACAACACTGGGGTCCCGTTTTCTAGCAGCTGGCGACTACAATGCTAAACACACCTTTTGGGGCTCACGTTTAATCAGTCCCAAGGGTCGTGTTTTGTTTGACACAATTTCAAAAATGGGCTTGAATGTAGTTTCAAGTGGTCAGCCAACATACTGGCCAACGGATCGTCAAAAAATTCCTGATGTTATCGACTTTGGGATTATGAAAGGCGTGCCCAGCGAAATGATTGAAGTAGAAGCATCTCTGGATTTGTCTTCAGATCACTCGCCTACTATTATCACTATTTACTCACACACAACTACAACACCAACATGTGATTTACCGCTGACACCTGCACGTATTAACTGGCTGAAATACAAAAAATATTTGAGTGCTCATTGCACGGAAAATATGCCATTGAGAACACCTACTGACATAGAAAATTCTATTAGGTTGTTTGAAGCACATGCCAAACAAGCTGCTCTTAATGCTTCTTCAATTCAACCAAATCAACAAGCGAGATTTAACAATATTTTTTGTGCAGATGTAGAAAGGCTATTGACTGAAAAACGGAGAGCTCGACGAGAATGGCAACGTTACAGATCGCCTCAGCTAAAATTAAGGCTTAAGGAGTGTACCAAACAGCTAAGAAAAGTTTTACAATCACAAAAAACAGCTTCGCTGCAAAAATTTCTGCAAGAACTCGATGCAACACCGTCAACAGATTATTCGCTGTGGCGTGCAGCCAGAGGACTTAAAAGGCCAGTGATTTGTAAACCACCATTACGAGCATCAAATGGTGACTGGGCAAGAACTGATGCTGAAAAAGGTGATCTATTTGTTAAGCACCTAGAAAAAGTATTTACCCCGAATATTTCTGCTGATATTGTTGAACTGCCACCAGTCGTCTCTTTACCAGAAATACCGATGAGATTTAACATGACGGAGATTGAAAATACTATTACTAGTCTTAACACCAGAAAAGCCCCAGGTGTCGACAAAATAAGCAACAAAATGCTTCAACAACTGCCTTATATTGCAAAAAGAGTTATACTCTTCATTTTTAACAGTATTCTACGGCTGCAATACTATCCTGCAGAATGGAAGGTTTCGATGATTATTATGATACCAAAGCCCGGCAAGGATCATACGAAGGTTGAATCCTATCGGCCTATTAGTTTATTGCCCAACATTTCAAAACTATTTGAAAAGCTGTATATGAGCAAGCTGATGCCTATAGTGACTAGAAGTGGATGCATTCCAAATCATCAATTCGGTTTTCGCAGACAACATAGCACTATTGAACAAACTCACAGACTTGTGAACGTAGTTAGAGACACCTTTGAAAAAAAGAAATTTTGCTCTGCGCTCTTTATAGATGTTTCGCAAGCTTTCGATAAAGTATGGCACGAAGGTCTTATCCACAAATTAACACGCAATCTCCCCGCAAACATAGTCAAGCTTTTAAAAAGCTATTTAGAGGAACGAAAATTTGTAGTTAGGGAAGGTAATTTTTTAAGCCCTCCGCAGTCGATCGAAGCCGGAGTTCCCCAAGGCAGCATCTTCGGTCCCTTACTTTATTTAATTTATGCCTCTGACTTACCGTTAAGCAATAACATTCATACATCAACATTTGCTGATGATACAGCTTTTTTAAGCGTCCATGAAAATCCAGTAGAAGCTTCCATCAACTTACAAGGGTATATATCCAAATTGGAAAAATGGCTTAAACAATGGCGTATAAAAGTTAACGAACAGAAATGTGTACACGTCACTTTTACGTTGCGAAGGGAAACATGCCCGCCTATACAAATCAACACTGAGACTATTCCGCAGCATACTGTAGTCAAATATCTAGGCGTTCACCTTGATCGCCGTTTAACATGGAAATCGCATATAGACGCAAAGTTGATGCAAATGAAATTAAAAACTGCCCAAATTAATTGGCTTATGGGAAGAAATTCTATACTGAGCCTAGACTGTAAACTTCTACTATACAACGCGATCCTGAAACCAATATGGTCCTATGGAATCCAGTTATGGGGCACTGCCTCAGCATCGAATGTCGAAAGAATTCAAAGGCGACAGAATAAAATTCTACGTACAATAACAGCAGCCCCCTGGTATGTCAGAAACCATCGAATTCATAAAGACCTAGACGTTCCGTTGGTGAAGACAGTATTTTCAAAACACGCGAAAAAATATATAAAAAAACTTGAGTTGCACCCAAATCCACTTGCGCGCAATATTCTTCATTATAGAGGCCACACCCGGCTGAAAAGAAGGGATACTCTTTTTCTCAGCCGTTCACGAGAGATGTAAAACAACCAAAATTAACCGTTGAAATTAAAAATTTTGTTTAGCATTGGCTAAACTTACATTTAATATTTTTTAGATTTAAGATTTGAAAAACTTATTGATAATTCAATTTAAATAATTAAAGATTCCATAAATAATAAAATTATCAAAAAAAAAAAAAAAAAAAAAAAATAAATAAACATTCTTCATTTAGTCAAAAAATATCAAATGATTTTTTTTTTTTTTTTGTTAAATCAGACAACCAACCCAACCAATGTTCTTAAGAAATAATCTTTTACAAATAAAAGTTGATTAAATTTTTTAGCTTTCAAACGATATTTGGTTTCGGTTTTTATTAAATTAAATTTTGAAAAAACTGTTTCGCTAATTGTCGAGGTAGGTGATATTGTGAGAAGAGCATGAAATAGTTTATCTAATTTTTGTGTTCTTTTTTTAGATTTTTCCAAATATACCACATCGTCTAATATATCGCTGAAGTCTTTTTTATATTTTGAATTTTTAATACTTTTAATATAAGTATTTAATTCGCATAAAAGATTGTTATTTTCATTACTACACAGAGCAACAAATTCCTAATAGAATCAAGAAGATTGTCTCTATGAAACGTTTTTATTCTAATGGGTATCCCAGCAGAAAGAAGAGAAGATTTTTCTGAATATATTCCTTATTATTTTTATGTGGTAAATCTTTTTAATTTTATCAAGAAGGAAAATACAAAAAATCCAGAAGAAAACTTGTTATTCACAATTTTTTTACCCAATTTCCGTTCTTTTTAGCACTAAAAAACAAACCATAGAGAAAAACTTTTTGATTCTATTAGGTTTTCATATGAATTGTATAAAAAAGGGATTTCTTAGGTTCCTGTATGATCATGTGTAAATCATCTTCTGGCTGGTAACATGTAGCAGGGTGAGGTGGTTAGAGTGCCTATTTGCGAAACCGAAGCACCTTGATTCGAGTCCCAACATACTTAAATTTTATAAAAATGTTTTAAGTACCCCTCATCCAGATAATACAACTTCATGTTGTAAATAAGCATTCCGGACGTGTACCATCACGTTCTGATGACGTCAAATTTGTATTTCCTAACAGAGAAAACAGTGCCTAATAAATACCTAATAAAATAGAACAAAATTAATAAGATATATCTAGGGATTTTGTTCAAGAAGGAAGTCTCATTATTTTAATAAGGAAACCCTTTTTGAAAAAATCGATAAGAATACCTAATAAAAACTATAAGTTTCCTTCTTGATTACTTTCAACATAAAATAATCTGGAGTATAATTCATTTGGATATTCTTTAGTTTCACTTTTTTAGGGAATATTTTAAAAAACTTCATTGGCCGGAAAATTTTCAGAATTTAAAAAATATTATCAACGTATTTAAACATTTTATACGTCTCTCATTTATTCTTATTTTAATACGTATTCGTAAGTCTGTTGAAAAAGAATTATTAATTTTTTTGTTGTTAAGCCAACAACACTTATTACATGTGACTTTGTTTTTTTTGTTTTTTCATATTTTTTCTTGGTAAAATACTTCCAAACCGAGCTGAATTTTTTGGCTTTAGTGTATTTCTAACTTATTCACCAGAGAGCGAAAAAACCCCATTCTTGAAAATTGTTTAACGTTTTATTTAAAACATAGCACGACTACCAACTAGGAATGCGCAGTTCGATAACAACTACAAACATCCAAATTTCCTAACCTCAAGGAAAATTTTACACAATTTCTGTAAAAAAACGACAACCATTTTTGAACTCAAATTATATAAAATTTTCCAAATTTTTAGTCATTTTTTTAGTGTATTGCCATCTCTATTCTGTTTCATTGTTTATTCTGCCACCAAACTTGCAATAATTAAACAAAAACTTTTATTGAAAAATTACGACTGCACTAAAACTTAGAAACATAATAAAGTCAAGTAACTTCTTTTGTCACAGACAATTTAAGCTTCTAATCAACAAAAACAACATGCAAAACCACAGACAAACATTAATGACTTTTAAAATCAGTAAATAGTAATTATTTGAACACAAAAAAATATTGGAAGTTATTATTCGTGTGCAGCAAAAAAAAAAAAAAAAACAAAAAGAATTTTGCAAGATAGTTATTAACATCAATTTACAAAAATTATTTAACAAAATATTTGTAATTAAGGTTGTATTTTTATTTATTCTTATAATTATTTCTAGTTACCTTCAGTTGAACCTTTCAAAATGAATACATTGGCGCTGCAGTTGACCGATGGACCCCAAGGCTATAAAATCACCTTGAAGAATATGGAAGTCTTTGGCGCTAGTAATTTTCAAGTTAAATCTTTGAAACTCAGTGAAAATGGTGAACCATTTGAAGCGAAAATTCTAATGCCAAAATTAAAAATTGAAGCCAAATATACCAGTTCGGGTGTTCTATTGATCATACCAGCCTCGGGTGGTGGAGAATTTCATGCTGTGTTCGGTTAGTCATGTATTTTAAATGATTCTGATTCATATTATTAACACATTGTTTTTTCTAGACGGCTGTTCAGCCGATTTGACCGGCAAAGTTTCGACTAATAAAAAAGATGGCGCCACCTATTTACATGTGGACTCTCTTAGCATTATTCTCAATGTGGACCAAGTGAATATGAAAATCTCAAACGCATTCAAAAACAATCCTATTTTACGTAAGTTTTCTTATTTTATTACAATTCAAAAATTTCTAATCAATATTATTTTTTAAAGTCGAAGCTACCAACTTGTTCTTGCGTGACAACGGCCGCATTGTGTTGGATGCAATGCAGAGCCAATTGCAAAAGAAATTGTCCATGGAGTTCGGTAAACTGGCAAATCAGTTGTTGAAAAATGTTCCTAGAGACTGGTTCTATGTTTAAGTTATCCATTAAATTTTATTTGTGCGTTTGTATGTGGTATATTTTGTAAATAATAATTGTTATTAATTTTTATAAAAAGAGAATTATTTAATATTGTGATTTTTTAAATTGACTTATTTTGTTTTTATTAAACAAAAAAAAAATGAACTTTCCAGAAAAATAATTTGAAATTTTTTAAAAAAAGGAAAAAGATTTTTCTAGAAAATACAACCAAGAAATTTTTTTGCAATTCCACAACTAAAAAAAAATATGCCTGGGCCGTGAATTTAAAACAAATTTTTCATTTATAACAAAAACAAAATTTCAGGTTGTTCCATGTCGAGGATATTCTTTCGTCACCCTGCGAAAAATGGATTGATTTTTCCTGTATTATTTCAATATCAATCAAATAATAATACAGGAAAAATGATATAAGTATGTATGAGTGTATTTATTTATATACATTTACATATATCCATACATACTTACTTGCTTGTCAATCATTTCAAAATTACTATCGAAACTCCCTTCATGCATGAGTTGGTGATTATCCTTTATCTGTCGTTAATGTAGCCCAAAGACACACAATACGATATCATGCTCATTCAGATGTCATTACATGAGAAAATAGACGGAAATTGACAAGTTGAAAATGTTAAAATTTTCTTTTGTCAAAGGGAGTAGGTCGCGGAATAGCACAATATTTGTTTACGTAAACTGTAATAACGCCACTGTAATGATGCAATAAAATGTTAATGTTTAAATTGTTGGTTTCGTCCTTAAGTCACGTTTATAAAGGATACAATTTAATGTGACATTTGAAATTTTTGCACGTGTGTAGGTAAAATATTCACGTAAGGATGTGAGTTTACTAATTAAAATGTTAGGTTTCTCATTCCGTGTGTAATTTCCACAATATTCATTTGAGACCCATAAAGTGTTTATATTCCGGATTCTTATAGATATTGAAGTTGAATGAGGCATGACTGTCGGCTCTTCTGTCTTTACGTGGAATCGGTTTTCAGAAGCCACAAAATTGCTGGAGACCATAAAGCTTTTGTCCTACGACGATTCGTATTGAAAATCAACAAAATTAAATATCCATTCTGAAATTTAATTAAATATTAAAACTTGTATATGCATGCATATATGAGTATGTACATATGTACTAATGATGTTACGAATATCAATTTTTAGTATTCGCGAATACGAATATTTGAAGCAATATTCTCCGAATACAAATACGAATATTACTTTTAAGGCTTAGTGCCACATAATATTTAAAATTTAGCTGGAAAAAATCCCTCCTTGTCACACTACTTTAGGTATTTATCGATCCTTGACATTGATATACCGAATTCGAAGACCATTACTGAACATTTTAACATTATTTTACCTACATGCATACTTTGGGATTTGGTTTTTATTGCTCTGGTTGCGCTTTTAATTAGTAATTAAGTGCTGTTTGGGAGCACATTTTTTCGCAGATTGCGCAGCCACATGTCTCGGTAGACTTTCACATATTACATTTTAGTTCTTCTATATTTTAAGTCCAACATTACTCTACTGAGATATGATTACTAACTAAAAATGATACATATACATAACTCGTTATCTTTTAAATGATAGTTACGAAATATAATTTTCTTTTTTTAAGAATATTATTATCTCGCGTCAAAGATAAAGGGCTTTCTTTCTTTTTCGTTCAAACCCCTTTTTGTTCAGCGATGAAAGAGGCCAGGATTAGAAAATGGAAATTTTGGTTTGGAATTTTAAAAGAAAAATGGGAAAAAGTATCAATTAGAATAATTTCCCTAGAGAAGTAGAGCCGCCCAAACTTTGTAGCTCATTACTTCTTATACGTCCATATTATACGGGTATAAAACGAAAGAGTTTTCTGAGGAAAGAGCTGATGGCAAAGCGTAATCACTCTAAAGTCAAAATGGCGGCCACCTCAAATTAGCATTTTAGGATCTATAGTGTCGTCAATACATTTATACCTGCGACCTGCCAACATGAAGTTATATATCGATGTTTAAAATGGAACAGATGCAAAGCTGAGCCTGAACTGTAAAGTTCTTCTATACAACTCGATACTGAAACCGATATGCTGGCATGGTATTATTTTATTGGGTACTGTCTGTCATCAGATATATAAAAAATTAAAAGCCGACAAAATAAAATCCTACATTAAGATTTAGATGTTCCAAAGGTTAAGACTGTGTTATAAAATTATGTATGTGACAAAATATATCCAAAAAATTGAGATGCACCCAAATCGGAGGTCCCATTCGGCTGAGAAGAATAGTCACACTTGATCTCGGGTGCAGAAATTCTATTTAGGGAATCCTTAGAAAGCATTGCCAATATCAATTTTTGTCTTACGACCACGTTTTTTGAACTAAAAAGCTGGAATTGAAAATGGCCCCGAAAATGGGAAAATAGTCCTCAAAGTTCCGGTTGTTGTTCCCAATAAAAAAATTGGAGCTATTGTTTATTTAGCCAAAAAAATTAATGTACAAATAGATTGGAGAAGGGTATAAAAGATTGGGCATAGCCGAATATAGTACTATAGTACAGGTAGTTTTCAATAAATTTTATAAAATTTTTGAAACTTAGATATGATATGACAACTATTCAAACGCAAAACGAGCAAACCAAATAGTTAAAAAGAGAAAAATTTTAAAATTAAAGATTTTTCTATTTTTATTTCACTCAAATCATTATTCAATTTGTACTTTAGGTCCCTGAATTTAAATACAAATATCTACATATCGTTACATGAAATGAAAAACCATGTAAATGACACAAATTTAAAAATTTGCGTTTTAATTAATTATTGTAAATTATGCCTTAACATGCGCTTTTATTTTTAAAACGCAAGAATTGTCAATTTATTTTGGTTTGCGTAGGACGGTCTGGGTCATCATAAATGTAAACGTTGGGTGAATTAAAAATAATGCTCGCGTAGAAAAGATTTAACTGAGTTGGAAGTCCAACATAAAATTTTTGTTGCATGATTTTACGTTTTATGTGACGATATCCCTACTCAGCTTAAAAAAATCATTATAAACCGAACGGCGTTTTATAATATTAAATTCTAATTCTCTCGTATTCATAATTCATAATCATTTATGAATACTGGATAAATGTATAAATTCAGCTTTGCAAAAAAAAAAAAAAGCTGTGTTAACTCTTTTTTTAATGTTAAAGGGAAAAATTACGAGTCAGAGGTAATCAAAAAGAGCAAAATCTGTCTCTAAAATAGTTAAGTTTGTATCGTTGATTAACAATGTAATCTTTTCTTCGATAGAAGTGCGGCATAAAATGTAAGATATTTTTAAGAAACGAACATCAAATTGCATTTTTTAAATATAATAAACAGATGTTTTATTTTGAAGAGAAGAAATCACGAATTATTTTAAACCGATATTAAAAAACAAAAGAAAAAGGTTATTAACTCAATGGGTATTTTTTGAATGTTTGAACCTTCATAACTTTATCATTTATTGTTCTTCCCCAAAATATATTGATTATCCAGCAACTTCTTAGTTTATTGAAAGATTTTCAAAACCGCTTTTTTGTTTGAAATAGTGTGCATAAAGATTAGCACCATAACTTTTATTTAATCGGGGGATGATGTGCCTTCCCTTTAACCCCTAAATTATCATATAGTTCACAATTTATTGACAGATTTTCAAAATCGTTTTTTTTTTTGTTGAAGGGTTGCCATGCAGTTTGCTTCCCGAAATAGTAGTTCTATAGAAATGTTAGCGGTTCGCTGAAAGGCCGATTTGAAATTTGTATTTTTGTACTTTTATTTTTATTGTATTTTTTTATTGAATTGTTATGTTGTTGAAATGTTTGTATCAAACATTGAACCCCACTATTGAAGCGATAATTTTTCTTACGATTGATAGGCTTGATCTGTTTCACTTTGTTTTTTAAGAAGCTTTGGCCACCTTTCTAATTTCTTGAAAGCTTTGACGGACATAAATGAGAAGAAATTTGGTATATTTTTTGCTACATAATAAATCTGTTTTTTTATTTGTTTAATTTTTAATGCATTCTTTTTTTGTTGTTTTTGTAATTGTTTTAATAATAATTAATTAATTAATTGTATAATTAATAATAATGAGAAACATAATTATAAATTTTTTAATTTTATTTTTTGTTTTGAATAATATTTGTTGTTTAATAAAAATAAACATAAAAAGGAAAAAAAATCAATAACTATTCTAAAAATAATAATAATAAATAAACACTGATTACACGTAATTTTAAATTATTTATATAAAATTTTATTAATAAAGTCATAGTTTAAAAAATATTTATCAATTTATTACGACTACAAACAAGTTACAGCAAGTGTTACAAATTTTAATTTAAATTTCAGTATTCAAAAATATTTGAATCTATTTTTTAGTGTTTTATTTTTAATAAATTTACTTGAAAATCATTAACTTGACTTTTATAAAACTAAAGATCTGTTTATTTTTTATATAAAAAAAATTACACAATTTGTTATAGAGGTCGTCGATTTTGGAAAATAGAATTTAAAACACAATTGTGAATAGGGAACTTGTAAAAATTTAGGTGAGCTGAAATTAGATCCAAAGGAGATATAGAAAATGGGAAAAAGTTTGTGTTTGTGTGTGTGAAAGATTTTTGTTACAGTGTTATTTTTTTTTAATAATTTATTTTAGGGTTTCTCGTTTTTTATTTGGTTTTGAAAAAATTTTAAAATTCTAGCAATAATTTTTGGGCTGATCTAAGTGTTTGTTTGCTTGTGTAAAAGTCTGTAGGTGAGGATTTTCTTCATTTTCTTTTGTAATATTTTTTGTTAAAAAATGCCTGTGTTTTGAGTTTTTACAAAAAAATTACATTGGATTGTATTTTAATTTTATATTATTTAATTTATATGTTGTTTATATGTTTGCATTTATATTTATATTTATGTTGTTTTTCTTATAAATGATTATTTATAAATTGTTTTCAATTTTTACATTTTACTTTTTGTCTTTTCTTAAAAAACTTTACATCATCAATTTTTTCTATTTTATTTTTCTATTTTTATTTTTTTTTTTTTTTTTTGTAAAAAGGTTGTAGGGAAAAGGTTTGAATTTCTTTTGTATGTATGTATGTATGTATGTTGTATGTATTTTTTAAAAAAACTGGAATATATTATTTCCTTCATTGATTTTATTGGCAAAATAATTGCTTTGATTTGTTATCGGTTAAAATATTTTCCACATTAATCTCATTTGGTTTATTTATTTTATTCTATTTTTATATAACTTATGTTTCATTGCACATTTAAGATACGCGTATATGTGATAAGTTCATTTCATTTCTGTCATTTTAATGCATTAAAGTATTAAATTAAATAATGGAAAAAAGAAACTAAGCGTTCTTTTAATCAGAAGTGTGTGTTGAAATCTAAGTGATGTTAAATATTAAAAAAAAGTTACTTTGATGCTTGAAATATTAACAATGTCAAATTCTTTGCGTTTATTACAGATTAATAAGCAGTTAAAAATGCCTCAAAATAGTTGATTATATTTAAATCAATTTGTTTTCCTTCTCCTTTGACATATTTTAAATATTTTAGTTAAATACTTTAACCATTTACATGACGATACGGTTATTTTGTATATAAGAGTTTTTTATTTGCCCAAAGTTATTTGACATGTGTTTTATTTAATCTTATGAAACGATTTTCCAAAAGCTGGCATTTTCTTAAGTTAGTTAAGGTAATTGAATTCGATTATGAATGGCAACTGAGTCATCAGTTTCAGTTGTTATTTATTTAGTTATTTTTTGCAACCATTCATTTTTAGTTGGCAACTCATCCATAATCGACCCATTAAAATGTAGTCCCGGAAACGAAAGAATATTTTCGAATTGTAACGTAAAATCATAAAAAGTGGAAAAATCACTATTTTGAACTGATTTATAAAAAATAAGCATTTCGATTCTTTGGGAAACTTTAGCGTTAAATTTTTATTGAATCTTTAATTGCTTTAAAATTTTAAGACCGAAATATACGAAACCAACCTAATTTGGAAGTTAATCAATTTCAAGAGTAATAAAACTGTACAATTTCTAACAAAACATACATACACGTTGTTACCTTAATACAGAAAGGCCCTAACTTAGTTTATTAATCGAGTTTTTTTTTTTTTTTTTATATCAATAACTTAGAGGGTTACCGATCAAAATATTATAAATACGAGGTTTAAAAATAAGTGAGTTGAGGCCTTTAAATATTAAGGTAACAATGGAAAAATTTATTTTATATTATTTCAATATTATTCCTCGATCCAGATTAATTTACGTGAAAAAAATTGCATATGAAGGAAGGTATTAAAAATTATCGACATGTTCATTTTTGAGCCACATCGTTTTGGAAAGGCGAAATTCCACGTTTTGCAATTGTGTCTTTATTTTAGCAAGCGACCTGGATAAACATGTACCGACATACATACTCGTATATTATGCAATTTTTGCTCTATAAATTAATTATTAAAGTTTATAATTCAACACAAAAATATTTTTGGGACAAGTTCAGTAAATTACAACACTTTTTTGGTAAAAACAGCACTAATATCCGGTTTCTATAATACAACCAGTTGGTTTGAGTACAAAATTTGTTTTTTGAGTAATTACCATTCAAAATTTCTACACAAGTATTCACAAAAGTTTCATGGTGGTGGAATAGAAAATAATTTCCCCGCTTCTGGATAGAAGCAGTCACCGCCACACACAATCAGCCCAATTACGAATAATAATTCCGTGGGAATTTTTTAGCTTTTCCCATTCCTCCTATTATGAATATAAATTCCGCATGAGATTTTTCACTTTTCCCTTTTATTTACATATAAAAATTTATAAATGGGGAAATTTTTTCTCGAGAAAAATATTTTTCGTGGGAGAGAAATTCCTAGGCAATATTCGTAATTGGGCTGAATGTATAAAACAAAATTATATTTGCTCTTGATTTAAATAAATTTAACACTAAATAATGGGCTATTGCCTTGGGTCAGGTTGGATCCATCTAACGCACCTCATTTTTTTAACAACTTCTCTAAAGAAAACTCCCAGGATCTGTAACCGGAATCGAACCGAGAATGCTACCTCTATCAGTGACGGCGGCAACCATCCTACATGTAATGAAATGATAATTTCAATTCTTCGCTTTGTATTTCTTTATTTATAAATTTAAGGTGCATTGATTTCTTAACTACTTTTAATTTTTAAAATTAACTTTCCTTTTTTACACTTAGGGGCTGTGCACATATTACGTAACGCTGTTTTCAGATATTTTATACGCCCCCCCCCCAACCTTTGTAACGCTTTTTGCTTATTTTTTAGTGCAAAATTCCCAATCCGTAACAAATCTTAAACCTCCCCCCCCCACCCTCTGGAGCGTTACGTAATATGTGCACAGCCCTTACAGAGAAATTTTAGAAAGCTAGAAAGACTTCACGTGAACTTCACTAACCCGATTTTATTTCGAAGCTAAAAGGAAGCATACATTAATATTCATCTTCACGATATGGATGAATTGAATCTAGGGGAATTAAATTTTTGAATCTTAATATGACGAGGACCATCACAATATTATTTGTATGTATGTTTAAATGTTTTTTTTTTTTTTAATTTCAAATGCTTTATGAAGAGTTTAATTAATTATAGAAAAAACATTTTTTTTCTGAATCAAAATAATTTTACAATAAAACATTTTAAAAACAAATTACTGCTTGTGCGGCAGCTGGAATATTAGTTAATGCCCTTTGATAATTAGTGTGAGCTAAGTTTTTCTCTAGGGCCATCGAATAAAAATACAAGAGATTTATAAAAGGTTTCATAAAATTATAGTCCTTTTCAAACAAGTCAAACATATGCAAATTTTTTGAATCTCTTGTCTTATCGATGTCACTGTACAAAAGCTGAATTCACACCCAATTTGAGAGGTCTTTGACTCTCTTTGGAGCTGATGCACGACGGTAGAAGTTTAGAATTTTCGACAGTAAGGTTCCTAATTTTGAAATTTAGTTTGAATTTAGTTTCGAAATTCTGAAATTAAGAAGTTTTTTTTTTTAATTTGGACGTTACTCTGTATTGCGAAACGAAAGCAAATATTTTCGAGTTTCAATATAAATAACAGAGTAACAATCGGTTTAAATTTTCGCTAATCTTCCTATCAAGTGCACATTGTTTTCATTTCCACGAATTATCAGTTTTAATAATCGAAGTATTTCAATGCAATTCGAAAATATTTTCTTTCGATTTCAATTTTACAAAACAGCTCAAATTAGTCAAAAATAAAATTCTTTAATATAGAAACCGTTAGAAAAAAAGAACCAAAACATTTTCTATAAAATTTTTATACAAAATACCTAAAAAAAACCGTAAAAAATAACAATCAATTTTTTTAAAAAAAGTAGGCGGCGATTACTCTGTATTTCAAATCGAAAGAAAAAGCTTCGCATTACGTATGTAAATAAGTGACAAATTGACCATTTTTCTTTTTTAATCGAACTACAGGGTGACCGCAAACTAAGTGTTTTTAACGTAACGGTTATACATTATTTTCAATAAAAACATCAAAAGTCATGTGATCCGTATCACTTTCACGCGCACCTTATGTACAATTTATTGTTATTTTGTGTTCTTAAAAAATCTTATTTTAAAAAATTTAATTTCTTATTTTGTTTGTTTTTCTTTTATTTAACATCATGTTTGCTACAAAAAGTTACTACTAATTCAATATTATTCTTTTTTTATTTTCATTTGTTGTGGGTTCACGCTTTAAATATTGTTTTAAATTTTATAAGTTTAAGTTTGCGTTTTTTTTTTAGATTTTACTTCAATACAAATATTGTTGTGCTTAATAATTAATATGTTTGCTGCAAACAATCTTCATTTAAAACTTTTCAATTTCATTGATTTTGTAAGAAATATAAATTTTATGATTTCAATTTTTTCTGTTTGGGGGGGGGGGGGGGGGTGAAAATGTTGTTAATTTAAATATTCATTTATATAAATATAATGTTTTTTTATTAATGTATACTTTTTTTTCTTTTGAATACAATACAAATACAAAGTTTTTAAGCCATTTTTTTATAATGCTCTTAAAATAGTGTGTTTTTTTTTTCTTAAAAATTGTTTCATTAATATTTTTATTTATAGATGTGTCGGTAATATTTAATAATTTAATATTTATAAGTTAATCAAGAGTTTAAGTTAATAATATTTTTATATGCGTATATTCTACATTAAATACAAGTAAATATTTATAATTTTAATCATTTAAGACAATTATTTTTTTGCCGTTTATTATTATTTGCTTTAATTCATTCCTTCCTTTTTTTCATTTCATTAAAAACATTCCGTTTTCTCAACGCAAAAGATAAGATAAAAAGAATTTATAGTTTTTTTTTTTTTTTAAATAAAATTTTGTTGAAAATTATTTAACTGAGCAGCGGCTGCACCGACATGTGCACATACTTAACTGTGACATGAGTGCAGCATTCGAACGAATCACTTTTTATAAATTTTTCAAACTATAAATTCCTTGGATGTAAGTAATAGAATTACTTTAGTGTAGCGTTGTTGTCTAGATTTTAGATAAAATATTCGAATAGCTCTTAATTTTTTCTTTTTTCTTATAGAGAAGTTTCCATTCATTGATTGAAATACAAAATATTTGACAAATAGTACATAAACGAGATGTTACTTTACATCTAAAGATTGGCACTATTTCGGCTTGAATTTTATGTTCCTACAAGAACTGCGTTCAGTTTAATAAATTTCTCAAGCAACTTTCTATTTGCTAGTGATAATTTCAAAAAAGAAAATAAACTACTATTTTTTACACGTAAAAATTCTGACTGAATATTTATTGAAGTTTCCACTAATTATGTTTGCCAGCAAAGAAAACCTCATAATTAGAAACTATTTGACCCAAAAAACACATAATGAATTGAATGAATGTTCGAATGTTCGATCTACAAACAACACTACACATCTGCACACAAACACCATCCATTTACATTTTTTTTTTTTATATAAATTATTAAATAAATTAAGAACCTATAAAATATAAAAATGAATGCGGTTTTATTTATTAAAATTATCAGTACCTGTTTTTTTTTCTATATTAGACAAAAAAAAAAACTTGTTGCATTTTTAAAACCTCCATAAATTTAAGAAAAAAAGCAAAGAAAAAGAGATCCTCATTTGATGTAAATTTAAAAATCATAATAGAAAAGATAATAAATAATTTTATACAATTTTACAGTTTGCATGTGGTTTATTTAACTTGTGTGTGTTTTTACCTAAATTCTAACTGAAATTTCTTAAAATTTTTATATTAAATTCGATTTTCTTTTTGTAGTTAAGGCCAAATTTATTTCTTTTTTTTTCTTTTCTTTTTCTTTAATCGTTAATGAAACTTAAATTAAAAAGCAAAAGTAGTTGCAGTAAAAATGGAAGAAAAACAAAATCACGACACTTAATATTTGCTCAGATTTGTACAAAAAACTCTACAAAATTTTTACAAAAAATTCCTTAAAAAACTTTAAAAATTTACAAATTTGATTTTGTACACAAAACTTTTGTTCAGCCTATTTTACAAAAACAAAGCATTTATTTTCAAAATGTTTTCATCTTTTTTGATTTTTTATACAAATATTTACTATTTTTTTTACAAGTAGTGTTGCACGTTTTATCGTATTGAAAATTTCTTTAAAATTATATTTCAAGGAAATTCTCAAGTAACGCAAAATATGAACTTTTCGTTAATTTTCTTTTTTTAAAAATAACTATTTGGTCTATTAGATTTAGTTTTATATTTTTACAAAAATTATACAAAAACAATTTACACAATTTTTAGTTTTTCTTTTTACACAAAAAAAAATGTTTTTTTATTACATATTTAAAAATAATTTCAAATGAATGATTCTTTTTTTCTTTTTTTGAAAAACTCTATGTTTGGAATAAAAATGCAACAAGTCTATTTTTCAATTTGTTAATATAAAATTAAATTATATTTCATAATTAGTAAATTGTTAATAAATTATACATAGAATTGTAAGTTGTTAAAAAAAAAGGTGGGCTAAAAATTGACTTCAAAATAATCGTTTATATAATGAAAATATATGCTTTTATTTAAGTTTTTTTTTAAGAATGAGGTCTTAGCACGATCAAAAATTAATAAACCAAAATTTGGCTGTTTAAAAACCTTTCGGGTCAAAGCAAAAAGGATACCTTAAACCGTCATCATAATTTAAATTATTTCAAAAGAAAACTGAAAAATTCTAAAATTTTCAAACATTTTAAATATGAAGAAAATTAAAATTAAAATTTTTATATTTTCCGTCGATATTTACTATATTGAAGTTTGACGGTGTTTCCCTTATAAAAAACATAATCATATCATGCAAGTCTCAGAGTTGGCAAATCGAAATTTTCCATTTTTACAAAAAATTCGACTTTTGAGTTATTCAACAATTCGGGTTTCTTGTCTAGCATTCTAGTGTTTTTTAACTTTTTAGCTGATTAATTTTAATATTACACAGTAAGAAATGCCAATTGACTGAAGTCAAATATAATTCTGAATGGGAAGACACATGCAAAAAATTCGTTCGACATCATAGGCCAGGCAGTAAGTTTTTAACTCAGATCGTATAGTAAATATGCAAAGAAAAGAACTCGATCGGTTGCACGTAAAACAGCGGGTATATTTTTTTACACTTTACATCATCAAACAACTTTTTTAAAACATATTCATAATAAATCTTAAAAATTTTGAATATTTATACGAAATATCGAAATCAAAAATCATGCATAATTATTGCAAAATACGACCCTTAACCGCAGAAACAGATGGACGAAAAAACTCTGTTGCAAATGAAATGATTAAACAAATGGATCCAAAATTTTAAACTATTCATGCGAAATTCAAATTTTCATTTCATAATTGGTCTGTTTATGTATTTTTATTCGATAAAATTGAAATTAACTTTTGAATAGTGATAGGCTGTAATTATATTCGATTACCTCGACTGAAGTTCCTTGCTACCATGATCAATAAATTTGTTACAATAAAATTTATAATTCGCAAAGCTAGAAATATTTTCTTGGAAAGAATCATCCGAATTTTAACATTTCAATTAATGCAAAATAGTTGGAGCTAATAAACAATAATACGAATCGAGATAGTTTTAAAAAAAAACTCAGTTAGCCTCTTCTATAGGTTATTTTTAAAAGAAATTCGGTTAAAGCCGAAGAATTGTGTTAAAGTTGGTAAAGCAATATGTTTTTAAAATCAAATTCACAGAATGAATGGCTAAAGCCGAAACAGGTATCAATTTTTAAATATACAATCAATTTTAAAGACATCTCAAAATAGCAAAAATATATTTATTTTTCTAAAATACTCTCGTCAGTACTGAAAACTATTTAGCTGAAATGAAACTACATATCGCTGGCTTCACTATTTTTCTTCGAATTTTAGTTTTTTTTTGTGATTTTAATGCATTTCACACAAATTTAATACAATAATATTAAAAATAACGGTTTGACAAGCAATTTTTTTATCATTACAGTTTTGCAATTATATGAGTTAAGGCCTTTCTGCATGATACTAACTATATTTCAGATCAATTTTACCGAAACGCCCCATAAAAGCAAAACTTATGACTCAACCTAAAATAAATATTGATCTTGAAAAAAAATAGTACTCTGCTAAGAGCAAGTTTTCATTACAAAGATTAGTGATCCATATCCGATCATGATAATTTTGTTTGATCTATTTTAACTATGAAAGCTAAACGTCAAGCATACCTAAATTTTAAATCTTTTAATTTTTATTAAGTTTTATCGGTGTTACACATGCAAAGAAATTTTCAACAATACAATCATAAATGGTTCATGAGATTTTGACATACATATACATATCGTCACCTAAAATCCAAGAGGCCCTAATGACATTTTATTATATTACAGGTGAAGCAAAAATACTTTCTAAATTTAGTACAACTTATAACTTATTATGCATTTAAATTCTGTTATTTCTAGAAATATACCAGGAATGCATCAGGAGATGCATTCTTGTTAATTTTACATCAAAACCTATCAAAAAGTCTATTTTGAATTATTTGTTAATTAGGACCTTTTGGATTTTAGGTAACGATATATGTACATATGTATATATAAATAGTAGTGCACTCCCTTTTTGTTTATGGAAAATATTTCCCGATATTTTTTATCTTTGCCACTTATCCCGATAAGACTGAATATTCAAACTTAATTTAAAAAGCGTAAGTTCTGCACCACCAAAACCAGGAACCACAGTTTGTTATGACAAAAAAATGCAGAAGAAGAAATACTTGACTGTATCAGTCAATTAGGTCAGTTACGAGTCATTTGTGATCGTTAATAAGAAGTGAAATTTTTGTTCACGTGAAATTTTAATTCCACTCGAAGGGAAAAATGGTATTGTGAATCTCCCGTGAAAAATTACTCCCGCTATCAGTTCTTAGTGAATGTAGAAAATGAAGGAAGATTAAAAAAATAAAAAATCATAGAACTTTTTGTTGAAAAATATACACGGACATACATATTTATTTTAAAGAAAACTTCAAAAATTAAAGTTAAATATTCAGTGTTGGAGCTTTAGTTTGGTTGCTCCGTTTGTTTATTGCATTCTAACTTTTATGTGGTAAAATAATTCGGCTACTTTTTGGAAAGCCAACAAAACGAAAAAATGGCAACAAATTAAAGCGTCACAAATCTACAGGCAATCGGCCTTTTTTCTGCATTTTGTTGAGGAATACATCAGTTTGTGTCTTATTATCAGATCTTTTAATTAAAATAAACTTTTTAAGCTTTAATATTCGAATCATAAAAAGAAATACATACATGTTCTGTTCTGTTCCCCATCAAAAATAAAGTGAATAAATTGATGGAAAAGTGAAAAAAATCGTGGGATAAAAATTGTTCACCATAAGGGGAATTTTTTTAAGTGAAAATTTTTCACGTTATTATTCTGGACTGAATAAAATTTTTTCATGCGAGTTGTTCACGATTGCAAATACGTGAATAGTGAAAAAATTTCATGTGGAAAATTATTCACGATAGGGGTGAATAAATCAAATAATCTGTACCCATACTCTGTAACTAATACGACAACTTATCATTGAGGGAAGTTGTTCTCATCCTGTAAAATACGGAGCGGCTAAATCTACGTTCACATTTATTAAATATTTGTCCAAAAAAACGTAACCAATAGTTTTGCTTAGGGATAGCGTAATTTAACTTGGTTTTATGTTACAAAATAAAGTTAGTTATTCCTCAAAAACACTATTTTTCATACAGTTTTTTAAATATGGAAACCGAAAATTAAAAGAATTTGGAATAAAAGGAATAAATTATCAGTTTTTTTTTTTGGTTGCGTATTTTTCGGCAAAAAAAAAGATATATGTGAACGTAGCTTAAGAATAAACCTGAAGTTTTATTTTTATTCAATGTTTTTTTTTTTTTTGTGAATGACGGTGTTTACTTTTTAACTTAACAAATTATACAAGACAGCAAATTTTAAGAGTCCATGAAAGTGTTTACCCAGCCGATTGTTAAAAATGATTTTTATCATTTTGCACGTTGCACGTATCAAGGGAAACATAAAGGCAATGGATGTGTTGTTATCAAAACTTTGAACATTAATAAAACTCGTTTTCTGTACACCAAGGTTTTCTAATTTGACTTAATTCCCGCAAATGGTCTGTAGGTATCGTTTGCTTAATAAAGAAAGGCCTTAACTCGTTTTTTCAAATCACGTTCCTTTTTTGTTTTTTTTTTTTTTGTTTTAATAATATAACGATGTAACTATTAATTTTTGTAGATGCTAAAATCTCTCACAAGTTCCAGAACTTGGCCATAATGCACACGCGAAATTTTGAAATAAGAAAAGCCAAAATTGTGTTGTACGAAAATTTTCTATTTTTTTTTTTTTTTTTTTTGTTTAATTTTGTGTAAAATAATTTATAATTAATCAATTTGAATTTACAAGCAATATTTTCATTATAATAAAACGACAATTTACAAAATAATTTTTTTTAATAGTTACAGTTATAATTAACTAAAAAATACAATTAATATTTATATATATATATATATATATATATATATATATATATATTTATAAGTAGTATGTTTGTATGTATGTATGTATATATTCAGTTATATTAAAAAAAGTAAATGAAATGAAATGAAATGAAAAAAAGCACAAAACTTCTCGTTTTAATATTTCATACAGACAGAGTGCTGCATAATCAAATAATCATCAACATTTTATTACAATAAAAATTACAAAAATGTATAATTCTTGTTGAGTGTTAATCTTAAAACTAAAAACATTAAAACATGAGTGTTAGTTAAAGAAATTTTTTGTATATATGTATATGTATATTTATGTATGTATGTCTGTCTATAGCAGAGTTAAACTTAATTTAAATAAATTAACAGTGACTTATACATTTTGTTTTCTTTACAAATTATGAGATAATAATTAAATAAAAGCGAGGATTTTTCTTGTAGTTGTAGTAGTAGTAATAGTAAAGAGTAATGCATTAAACACATTCGCCACAGCAAGCTACCGACTACCATCTCTCAAAATTACAATACATGTCGCATATGAATTGATGAATTTCCAACTATTCTTAAATAAAAAACATGAGAAGAACTGTAAAAACTCAATAGAAATATATACAGTTAAGTTTCAAAGTTGTTGTTGTGTCCATACACACAAAAAAAAAATGCAATTGTTTATAAGTAATTTTCAACACTTAAGTTTCTGTTAGATGTCATAGAACTAACTGTATAGCTTTGAAAACTTTCTGTTTTTAGTATTTGCTGTTGTAGTGGTCAAGCAGTTATATTTTATTTACATTTCAGATAATAGTGCAATAATTACTGTTCCCGAGATATACTCCAAAATATTATAAATTTTACTGACACGGCTAACGAAAAATGTTTTGCTCTTCTAATAGGCTCTTTCACAATAAATAAAAAACGTAGATTCTTTTAAAAAAGTTAAACTAAATTTAAAGTGACATCATTGTTATACAATAATATTATATTTGTAGTCGTGTGTTCGTGTAGTAGTTTGCTGTGGTGAATGTGTTTAATGCATAACAGGATTTAAGGAGTAGAGAGATAGAGAGAGCGAGAGAATTATGAACAAAAATATATTTAAAAAGAAAATTACAATTTTACAAAACAGACTTCTGGCTCTTTTTCTTATTTTTTTCTTTTTCTTCTTCTTTTTCTTTAATTTTTAACAAAATTTATTTGAGGCCTATATTATTTTTACAAAGAATATTACATGAACAAAATATTAACATGGTTTTTACTAATTACAGATTTACACAGGATTTTACAAAGTCTTTTATTAACAAATAAAATGTACAAGGGTTTTTTTTTCTTTAGAATTAAAATTATTTAAAAAATAGAGTTTGAGGGAGGTTTTCTTAAAATGTGTTTGCTTAAATTTAAATAAAAATTAGTGGTTAGGTGGTATGTGCAGAGAAGTGACATTTTAAGAAAATTATATGGGTATTAAAAATAAAAAATTAGTTAAGTGAGTGTTTGTTATAAAACTAAAACATTTTCGAAGAATGTTTTAACAAATTTCTGATTTTATGAAAGTTTCAACTGTGAGAGCCGGCAATATTCTTTCATGTAGGCAATGTGAAACATTTGCGATTGTTTCCAAAAAGTAGTTCACTAAATTAATTTATGTATCACTTTTCGAAATCATTGTTTTTAAGATCGATGCCTGCGATACAGATAAAAAATTTTCGAAAATTCAAACTTCAAACTGACTGTAGTTCAGTGATGTTCAAATTGAACATGCATGTAAACAAAAATTATCAAACTTTTGATACGTGTTGCAGGATTATAATTTCTTGGGAAATATTTTATCTCATTTTTAAAACCTTTTCTCTATTCTTTATTTAAATGCTTTTTAACATAAGAGGCATTGAATATTGACAAAAAAAAAAACATAAAAATATGTATAACCATCTGCAGATGTGTGTTCGTCGATTGATCATTGACGTTCATTGATCATAAAAATGTGTGTGAAGAATATGTGTTCTTAGAGTTTCCACAATTGTAGTATGTTACTCGTATACGTATGTAGCTACTCAACAAGGAATTTCAAAATGACTTTTTAAAGACTGGATAAGGAATTCAAAAGAGTTTGGTTTGAAATCAAGAAATATTCAATACCAGCTTGTTTTCTCTTGACCCAGCTATAAAAAAACGTGGTACACAATTAAAAGATACGCCTAAAATATGTTTAATGTTTGTGTAAATAATCATGGAATTTTGTTAAAACATCCTTGAGACGTTTGTTTGTTGTTGTTTTTTTTTTTAAATGTATAGTCACATATTCGATTTTTGTTATTTTTCCATTAGTTTTTAAAAGGGGAATATTTAAATTCATTTCTTACACTTAAATCTTACAATAATGTTTCTTCAATAATTTTGTTTTAATAAAAATTCGCTTAAGCGCTTATTAAAGTTTAATTTGTTTTTCTTTTCTTCTTCTTTATCTAAATCTACTATTTTGTTGGTTTTACTAAAAATTTATAAGATTATATATGAGATTATGTTTTGTTTTTATAATATTTATATATTTATATAGATTTATGATATCAATGTGTAATTTATTTTGTTTTTTCTTTAGATTTTAATATAAATGAGTGTTTTTTGTATGCTGTAAATAGTTTATGCATGAATATGAAAATGTGTTTGTGTGTGGGTGGATAAAAAAGTTGGAAATTTTGAAAACAGCTGTTTAATTTGATATTAAAAACATTTTTGTTAAAATTGCGATAGAATTAAAGAATTTGTACACACTGTGAGATTTTCTCAAAGTCTACAAACAAATAATATACAGAGCGAACGTATATATTCGTTTTGCATATAAAACTTTTGCTCTACACTGTTCTACAGTGATAAAGAAAGTTAATAGATTATAACCGAATAACCGAATGCAATGTACTTGCGAGGTTCAAAATTTAATTAAACATTCGCTCTTTTATAAAATGTTCGAAAACACTCCCACAAGTTGACTATTCAATACACAGCATTGAATTTTAGAATTTCGAACGCCTTTTACATTTAAAACTCGTAGAGATTTTCGTTAAGAGTAATTATGTACATTTATGTATGTTTTACCACAAAATGTTTGTGTGATTTTTGTATTTGCTTCAAAGCATCGCTTAAAGCTGCAAAAAACTTTAACTTACTTCAATTCAATTGTATCGAAAAAATAAAATTCATCGATTGCTCTCCAAGATTACTTAAAAAATCTCGAATTCGTATTTATAATTTAGAAACAGCGATAGAGAGACAGAGAGAGATTACTTTGCAATTGAAACGAACAGAAAGAAAATGTTTTCGAATTTCTATATAAAAATTCCAACATTACTATTGTGCGAATCGAATTGCAGAGCAGCTCCTCCGAATATCAATCGAACAGATATTTTCCAATTCTATCACCAATGCTAACAAAATCGTTCATTTGCTGCTGTTTTATTCTTTCATATCAAAATATATTCTTTATGATGCTCTTCAATGGATTTTGTTGATTTTATTTTGTTTCATCACACAGTATTTTTTGGTTTTACTCAAACTCTTCTTGGTTTTGGTTTTCTTTTATCATAAATTTACGTTAAAAAAGTTTAACTCTACGTTAAAATGACTCATTCTTTCTTCTTTTTTACAAAAAAAGTTTACATATGATATTTTTTATCATTTTGCAACATTACAAATTTTACATAGAACATAAATTTAATAGTTTTGGTTTTATTCTTTTTTTCACTTACATGTTAAAAAGTTAGTTTAGTAGGAGACAAAAGAACATAAAAGAACTACATTTACACTTAGAAATTAAAAACAAAAATTAATCAAAATAATAAAATGTTTTACACTCAATTAGCTTGGTTTGAAGCACAAAAAAAAACCAAAATAAAATGTCAGTTAACTAACATTTCATCATTAAATAAATATTTAAATTGTTACTCAACATCATGAGACTATTAAAGGAAATATGTTACATTCTAACAAGCAGCATTAGCTGAAGCGAAATTTTGAAATTCAAAACGATATGTTTTGAAATTTTCTTTCGAGGGCTTTAATTAAAAAAAAAAATAATTTAAGTTGTATTAAATCGATAACAGTTTTCTATAATGTTTTCTTTTTTCTAAATTTGAGTAAATTTAAAGGAAAAAAAACTTTCAATTACTCTTAAGAACATATTTGCTCTTTACTTTTAATCTTAAAAAATAATTTATAATTACTATTAATAATAAAAACTATCACTAAACTTAAACAAATTGTGTGTGTTCTCTTGGGTTAATTTCTCTCTTCGTTATCTTCATTTTAACAAAAGTCATTATCATTATCAACATCATCATTATTATTCAAAGATAATCTAGTTTATATGTATACATATATTTTACAATTTAGTGTTGTTAATTTTTTTCACATAAATCAATTTGAAATCGAAAGATTTTCTCTTGTTTCTTCTATTTTTCAAAAGGGTTTTTTTTTAAGTTTCTTGCTAGTTTTGATTTGTTAAGTATTATCTAGTTGGTTTCTTGTGTGTTTTTTGCAAAATGTTTGTTGTCTTTCTTATATTCTACAATAGTTTTACAGTTTTATGTGTTTATCAAAAACGCTGATCTTAACTTAACGTCTTTTCACAAAATGAAAACAAAAACATATTGGATGTTTACAAAACCCCATTTGTGGTGGGTGGACCAATAGGTCCCAAATTGGAACTATTCACTACAGATGTTACCGAGTTGTTTGTAATTGCAACATTAGTATCCATTGGTGTACTAACACTAATACCATTTTCTAATGTTTGTTGTTGCTGCTGCTGCTGTTGGCTGCAAGCAGTTGTAACAGCTGTAGCTGTTGCGGTATTTGATAATGTTGTTATAGCAGCAGCTGTTGTTATGGTATTGCCTCCAGTTACTGTCATGCCAGCTGTGGTATTAGCTGATGAAGCAGTAATTCCAATACCTAAGCCCACAACGCCTGTTGTACTGTTGGCTGTTGTTGTAATGGGATTAGAGGTTTTCATGAAATATTTTTCCAATTTAGCATTAATATGTTTGCCGTAGGTGTACTTGCGCAGGGCCGCCATATGGGGACGTATTTTGTTCATTAGCTTTTTCAGTTGTGTTGGCTCAGAGACGTCGATCATTTTTTGTACCACATAGTTGGCATATTGATCTTTCATCATAACGTGTAAGGCACTAAAACAATTTTGATAAACAAGCAAAAAAGAGAATTTTAATAAAGAATAAATCAACCTGTACATAAGTATCTTCTACTTACTTGTCATTAAATGTGCAAACTTCATCAATAAGTGCAGTACGTTCGGAACGTGTTGCATGTGTAACACATTTCTCAACAACATTCGAAGCAAATTTGTGTTGAGACAAAACTAAAACTTTGCCTCTTACACTATTAATTAAAATTGATTTATCCTCAGGTTTGCCATGCTCTGGAAAACGTCAAAATAAATTAGGATTTATTAAAAATTATATAAAATGTGCATATTCATGTATAAAATTCACATGACTCTACGTACCTAATACATGTTGAATTACATAATTGCCATATTGATCCTGTATTAATTGCTCAGTGTGTTCGTGTAATTCATCCAATATGGGTTGGGTTTGTTCCCCTGTGCAATGTTCCAATATACGTTGAATAACCCTACAGCCGTAAGGATGAGTGCTCAATGAATAAACCTGACTTTTAAAAGCATTTATAACGAACTGCAATGCAATGGGATCAACACATTCAATGCATTTCTGTACCACATGATTACCATTTTGATCTTTGACACATTTCAACACACTACCATCCAGTTCTCCAACAATTTCCTGTTGCTGTTCAGAAGAAATGCTCTCTAATGCTTTTTGTATGACCCGACAACCGTACATTTGCAGAGCCAGTTGCAATACATGACCCTTGACCTGCATGCCCAAGGTGTTTTTCTGTTCGGGAGTGCCGAATTCAAAGAATTTCTGTATGACATAATTTCCAAAGACATCCGTCATTAGACTGTAGGCAGCACCTAAAATTTCATTAAAGACCATTTGCTTCTCAGCTGCTGTAGCACGTTCGAGTTTTTGTTGTATGAATCGCGATCCATGTTGATCTTGTGAAAATTCTACAATATGATTGGCCAAGTCGCGTAATTGCAGATTGGGGTAACGTTGATTGCGGAAATCCTCCAAAAGACGCGAACGACCCGGTTGCGAAGCGCTGTTAGCAGCAGCGGCGGCTGCTGCTGCGGCAGCTGCTACAGCAGCAGCACCAACACTTCCTACACCGGCTACTAAGTTTTGTCTTGAAGCAGCTGCGGCGGCGGCTGCTGCAGCAGCAGCGGCAGGTGACGCACCCTGTATTGCCAAATGCTTAGAGAATAATGAACTATTAGAGCCAAACATATTGTTGGCAGCTGCTGCAACAGCCGCTGCTTGGGCAGCAGCAGCAGCTGGTGGCAAACCTACAGCCATCTGTTGACGATATTTAGTTTCAGCTCCTGGGGCACGATTATTTATTAGGCACGATTGTGGAGGTGGTGTAATGGCAGCTCCGATGGGACTGGCAGAAGCTGTTGCTCCTAAAGCACCGTATGTATTAGTAACTGCACCTGGCCATTTGCCACGTGCAGCGGCAGCAGCTGCTGCTGCGGCAGCTGCTTGTGCTACTGTTGTTGATACAGCATTGGCGGCAGCAGCATTACTGTTGGTATAATCCATTGTAGAGGGACTAAAGGCAGAAGTGGTGCGATCAAAGGAATCTCGTCTTCCAGTCAATGATGAAGTATTTAAAGCCAGACCTGTATGGGATTGAAAATAATTGTCTGTTCTTAATAGATTAATTTTTATTCAAAATCATTTTTAAGGAAAAATATATTTTTGAAATTTGTATAATTCCTAAACCTTATATACTATTTTTTTTAATTTTACAGTAAAATAGAGGACAAAATTGCTTAAACTTAACGTACCGCATTGTAATTATTCTTCTTATTTGAATACGTCGGGGAAAACATTTTTACTAATTTCGAGCAACGCCAAATTTTTAATTTAATAATTAAATTTTATAATTAAAATCGTATCAGGCAAAAATGCATATAAAAACATACATACACAAACATTCACAGTTATGTTTAGAAACATAGAAGTGATCGTATTTAAAAATAATCTTTCAAAGTTTGTCGAGCTTAAGATCAATTTTCCTACAAAATGAATCAATAATTTATTATTTTCTAATATTTCCCGTCCGCAATTCGATCTTAAGCTCAATAAAAACGAAATATTAATTGATTAGTTTGTAAACTTTTACAAAATGAATAAAATTATGAAAAAAAGAAGATATTAAAAGCTGAGTATACAACATTCTAATTTTTTAATCAATTTCCCTAAAGGCAAATAATTGCTGAGTTAAATCACATACGCAAGAATTAATTATGATAGTGGTACTCAGTGTTCAGTGCGAATGGCCTTGCTAAAGTGCAAATGCAAAATATCGTATATTTTTTATAAAATCGCGTAACAACGCACAAATTTACAAATGCAGCAAACATTGCATATTATTTGTTTGATTTTATTTTACAAATTATTACCCGACATCGCATTTGCCGTTACTAACAAAATTAATACAACTAATTTTAAAATAGACCACCCACACCTATTTTATTGAACACAGCTGCATATTAAAATATACAAAACAAAAACCAAAGTTTAAATTGCATTTGCGTCTTTTGGGTTTTAGCGTACACCAACACTAATTCAAGCTCAAATGTTGAGGTGGTATGTATACCTACTCGCAATACTAATACAGTATTCATTGTCATGCAGTTCACATACGCATAGAACCGTAGACAACCGGAAAACATATATTGTTACGAGAGTACGAGTTGTACGGTAGGAATAAAATAAAACAAATCCGATGCACCTGTGAACGGTCACGTTTAAAGAACTTTTATTTTAATATAGCTTTTTTATGTGAAAAAAAGATTTTAAAACTTAAATATAAACCACACACACACACACACATACACAATATGCTGCTATAAAAGAGCGAAAAGGTTTGAAAGGTGGATTTTTTAATTCAGTCGTAAAGATAATAGGCAACGTTGAAAATAAAAACAAGGATCGTAGTAGTAAGAGTTTATTTTAAGTAGTACATATCAGCGTACAATTTGTTTAATAACAACGTACCTGTTACAATCATGAACTGAGCAGAGTACTTTTACAATGAATCTTCAATACGTAGGCAACAAATGTAACTTTAAGTACATCTATTTGTTTGCGACAAGTGTTTGTATATCAAATAATGGTGAAAGATTTTTGTACATTTTATTCTACAAACATACATATGAACACACATTCTCGTACATAGGAAAATGGTTGGCAAGTCACAAAAAACAAACAAACAATAAATTCATGAAGATAAGCTGTTTATTTGCAAAAAGCACAGAAGTAAAACAAACATGCAAAAGTAAATAAATTTAATTTTGTTAAACATTTAATTAAACTTGCAATTAAAATAAACAACAGAAATATGATTTCATTTTAGGGTCTACATAAATTATTTTTTTTTTATTTTAAAACATGGCTCATAAAAAGTGACAACTGGAAAATTGTTGCAGTTCCTCAAAGTATCTTTTTAGTTTATTTTTAAATCTTATTGCGATAGTCCCTCAAGAAACTAAGTGTTAATAAGTTTACTGCATTTATTAGTATGTATGTATGTATAATCCTAAAAGTATGAGCCTGTTCGGAAATGCATCACTGCGCCGCGTCTGATGCGCATGTGTGATTAGTTTGCTCAGCTGATACAAAACAGCATATGTAGTGCTACCAGCCATTGATTTTCAGAACGTACAACGCATCAGATGCAGCGCAGTGATGCATTTCCGAACAGGCCCTATTATACTTTAGTTTATTATAGTTTCATGCGTAAATACAGTTAATTGTTTGTATATTATTATTACTCATTTCAACGTTGTTAAAAAAAAACATTTGCACGAAAATTTACGGAAAAACACCATCTACATATCGCACCAGAAACCAAGAAGTCACAAAACGAAAAATTTCGAAATCGTTTATTTTTCTGTTTATGTATTTTACACTCAACCAAATACTTGGGTGAAAAATAAGGAATAATTCCTTGAATCATCGAATTTATTCCTTGTTTTTCACCCAAGGAACAGGTTCTTTGATTCAACGTATTGCAATTCATTGGCTTGTTGAATTCATCGTAACAGTTCGTTGTAGTTAAGAAACCATACGTTGATTTTTAAGAATTTATTCCTTGATCCAACGTATACATACAACAAAATCAACGTATATTACTTAAAATCAAGAAACAGGTTCTTTGAATCAAACTATTGGTTTATTTTGTGTTTAAATAAATGAACGAGTTTCTTAAATTCAACGAACTATACGTTAAATCGAAAAACTAGTTCATTGTTTAATTCAACGAATAAAATCAAATAATGGTTTCAACGTTGAGTTCATAAATACATAAAATTTCACCTTTGATTTTCAAGCAATATTTTACTGAAAGAACGTAAAATCCGTTGAATTTCAAAGAATTTAGTTCAAGGAATGGGAGTTCGTTGAATTTATGTAAGAATGTTTTTTCAGTGTACAGTTGAATTGTTATTTTCAGTATTTAACTAGTCTATGGTAATCTGATGATACCTATAATATAATAAATTTATTTTCTTCTCAATAAAAAAAAAAAAAAAAAAGAATTGTAAATCCTAAACTAAGACAAAGAACACACATTTCGACTTATTTTAAATTAAAATTTTAAACCACATCAACTTTGTATGTATGTATGTATGAATGTATTTATTGTTTTAAATTAAAATTTGGAGTCACTAAATTAAAAAGCACTAACAAATAACAGCACCGAGTATTAATAAAATGAAACATGAATTTCTTATCAGAAATTAAATTTTCGTATTTTATTATCGTTATGGAAACAATTTCTAAATATCATTAAATTGACAACGCAGCCTGTTTTAATTTTGCTTGCATCGCTTGTACAGCATCTCGATAGTATATCTTGAACAAAATTATTGAGCTGGGCCCAGCAACGAAAAAAGAAGTTCATCAAAATCCAGCCATTAAAACCACGAACGGAAAATGTTCCTACAAATAGTAGATTTAATATTTCAAAAATTATGAAATTTTGAGTGGAGAATGTCATTCCGAGTGCTTCAGAAATTTTAAGATTTTTCAGGAAAATTAATTTATCATGACAAATCGTTATAAAAGTGCACTGAGATTTGAAGAATTTTTTATAAACAATAATTTTTCAAAGCCCAAACGCTATTCAGAGATTTTGAATAAAATTCCTTTGGACGAATTAAATTTTGTTCTTTTTTGTATATTTTAGGGCTCGATGAAAAAAGTCCCCAAACCATGAAAGGAAAAATGTACCACAAATATTTATTGTACTTTTCAATGTAAAAAGTTTGGGGCCATTTTTCAGTTTGCGGTTATTTTTCATTGCGGCCATTTTTCATGGAGCCATATTTTAGTTATGACTATTTTTTATTTAGTGTGCGATATGTATGTACTATGTACATATGTAGATCATACAGTATGTGGAAGTGTGCAAACTTTATTATTGGTTAGAGAGCAAAAACTTTTGCAATAGCACCAACATATGCATAAACAAAGCAATTAACATTAACAATTACCAATGTATGGCAAACAAAACTAAATACATGTTTAGTTTCTACAAAAGAATCATAATAAAAACAATTATGTATATTATTAACACCAACAACAACGAAAATTGTTGCAACAAGCATGTGCATTTAACACATTACCTCTGAGCACACGCATACGTACATACATGCATACATACTCGTACATGCATGCGCATGTTGAAGTTATAGCTGTAAATTATATAATTAAATTTTTAACAGTTTAAAATTAAATTTCCGCTACATTTTTTAGCACGTTAAGAATTGATAATAAATAAAGCGGGGGAAAATGTTTATGATTTAAATGAATTGTAAAAACATAAAAAAAACATTTTGAAAGTTCAACGATGTCGGAAGAATTAAAATAAACAAATACTAAAATTTCGTTTTGATTTGAATAATACGGGCAAATCACTTAATTGTATTCCGATTGTTTTTGATTTGCAGTCTTCAGATTTCGTTTATTTTGTATTTCAATTTTACAGTGATAAATTTATTTTATAGCAAAGCTAAAATTAAGGTTTTTTCTATTGACATGCAAAGCCAATTTTACTCAGGATCCTAACAACAACAACGCGTAAATTGGCGATCACAATTTTAGAGAAATTGTCACATTTAACGTGAAGTTCATAATGACCCATTGTAGCAATTGAACGCAGCAACAACAGCATTAAAATACACTCACTAATTTCTATTACATATTGGGAACGTCTGCTAATGGTTTTGATATGATAAATTTGATTTTTAAAACAAACACGTGAGTGATTTTTTTTTGTTGATATTTTTATATATTTAAGCTTTCGCATTTTTGTTTTGAAATAATGTAAGTAACAAAGATAAATAACAAAAGTAAGAAAAATAATGAAAAGTAACAAAGAGAAATAGAAGAAAAGTCTTGAAAAACACAAATCAAGACTTTTTGTTTACCCCTCTTTCTTCCCTACACCACCCACCAACAGGCAAAAAGAGACGTCGAAAAAGCGACGTCGCAAAAGTCATCATGTAAATCGGGTGTTACTTACGTATAGTTGCACACATTCATATCGAGCCGTTGTTGGAATAAAGTTATAACTCACAAAAAAAAAACACTATTCTGCAGACAATGAGTGTAAAGTTTTGAATTCGCAAACAATTTAATGGTAAAAGAAAATGTTCTTCTCTAAAAAGTTTATTATTTAAGATATTTGGATGAAAACTTGTACATAATAAAGAAAGATATGAAAATTAGTGAAGCCGGCAATCCAAATTAAGTATTTTACCTGAAATTTAAAATAACTTAATTTCTAGTTGAGAAAATCACCCCTATCGTGAATAATGTTTTCCTCGGAATTTTTCACTTTTCTTGTACATACATACATATTTGCAATCATGAAAAACTCTCATGAAAAAAGTTTATTCACGCCAGAATAACAACGTGAAAAAGTGTTCACTGAAAAAAATACCCCTTATAGTGAATAATTTTTTCCCTCGAAATTTTTTCACTTCTCCCTTTGATATTTTCGCTTTATTTTTTATGGGGATTCGAACAGAAATCGTATGTTCATCTTATGATTCGAATATTAAAGGTTACAAAGTTTATTTTAAGAAAAAGATTTGATAATAGGCATAAACTGATGAATTGGTGAACAAAATGCAAAACAACAAGTCGATTGCCTGCGGATTTGTGAAACTTTAATTTTAAAAGTTAGAATGCAATAAACAAACGCTGCAAATAAATGCTGAATATTTAGCGTTGCTATTTTAAGTTTTCTTTATATAGTTTTGAACAAAAATGTCTTTTTTATCTACTTTCGTTTTTAACATTCACTGAGAACTGATAGCGGGAATAATTTTTCACGTGATATTCATGATAGCATTTTTCACTTCGAGGGGAATAAAAATTTCACGAGAACAAAAATTCCACCTGTTATTCACGATAGATGTGAATATTTTTTCTATTATTTTCATTTGTCGAATTATGGAGAGTTAAAGTCTGGCAGTTTTTAACATTTTTTTTCTTTAGAAGTACTTTTTTTTCTCATTCTCTTATTTATGCACGACCGCGTACCCAATTAAATGAAAAATTTATTAACGATCAGCAAAAGTTACACAAATAGAGTAAACGATGTACATACTCCTACTAGTGATGTTACGAATAATCGTATTCGATTATTCGACTATTCGCCTATTTTAAGATATTCGTATTCGTATTCGCCAAATTCAAGCGAATATTTCTCGTATACTTTGCACATACATTTTCCCAAAAAAAAAAAAAAAAAAATCTTAGAAAAAGTTAAAAAAGTCTGTACATAAAATATATTAATTTATAATAATTTTTATTTAAAGAAAGAAACCCTTTTTATTTTACGCAAGACAATAAACAAACGAAAATTATATGTTTTTCGTAACTAGGTATCATCTAAAAGTTGAAGTCTTATATGTAAATTCATATCATGTTAAGTTAGTAATCAATTCTCAGTAGAGGAATGTTGGACTTCAAAAATGGAAGAACTAAAATTTAATATGTGAAAGTCCACCGAGATATGCGGTTGCGCAATCTGCGAAAATCTGTTCTCCCAAACAGCACTGAATTATTAATTAAAAGCGCAAACAGAATAAGAAAAACGTAATCTGAAAACATGTAAGTAAAAAAATTTAAAAATGTTCTGTAGTGGTCTTCAAATTCTTCATCTCAATGTCATAGTAATGATGTATACCTAAAGTAGTGTGTCAGTTTTTTTCAATTTATTGTTACTGACGCAAAACAATAGATTTTTTCGAATTAAATTGAAAAATATTATGTGGCCTTAAACCTTAAAAGAAATATTCGATTTCGTATTCGTATTCGGCGAATATTGTTTCAAATATTCGTATTCGTGTCCGCGAATACTAAAAATTTATATTCGTAATATCACTAGTACATACATACATACAATTTCACATATTGCTCAGAAGTCTTTTGATAAATTGAACAATCAATAAAAGTTCAATATGTGTATTGAACAACAATCTATTGACATTTATTTTTCCAAGTTGTTTTTATTTTAATTGAAAAAAATTGTGGATTTCAATTTTGATTCGATTTATTAATAAACTAATCTTCTAATTTTTTAAATTGAATTTTTAAAGTATTATTTACAATTTTAACAATATGAAAATGACATATTTTTAGACTTTTTAAAATTTTAAAGTTTTATAACAACGTGTTGTATAGTAGACCTTTTTTTGTAATTAATAATTTTAATTATTATTATTAAAAAAAAAAAAACAACGTTAGCATGGTGTCGCAGCCGTATAGCTTTTAATATCTTTTCTTCTAGATAAACTACTTTAAACCAAATTTTTTGGAGCATTTTATATATTTTTCTTTAAGTTTCAAATATGTATCTTGAAAATTTTCCATTTGCACTTTATTTATTCCTTTAACTTTTGTGTTCTCTTCATATGAGAAAAAAAGAACAAACTTAAATCCAATTTAAAAATCGTTGACTGTGATTTTTGCTATAAACTGATTCTCATGGGTTGCGATGGCAATTTGTGTGCAATATTTTTCTTATTTTTTAAAGCAAAATTTTGGAAAAATAAATTGCATTAACACCATTTGATAAATTGCTTTTTATTTTACTTTTATCCATTTGCATTTAGGAATTTTCCAACATCATTTAGACACTTAAGGAAAACAGAAAACTTTTAAAATGCCTACATAATATGTATTAGTGCAATCTTGTAAAATTGTTAAGAAAATTTTTCAGAATTTATATTTTTCCAATAATTTTTAAATAAAGCTTTAAGAGGAGCAATTGATTGAATTTGAATTTGGTAAGAAAGGCAAAAAAAAGAGCAAATGACAAAAAGTCTATATACTATTTTGAATATATTTTCTGACAGATCTACACAATCTACATAGGAATATTTTGTTAATATCGGTTCAATATTTTTTAAAATTAAAAATGTGTATTTGTTTGCATCAGGTGTTGCAGGAGTTAAAAAAATTTTAATTTTAAATAAAATCATTGAAATTACTATTTTAATTTCGTAAAACTTCTGTGGCACAGGCCTGCCATACTTTTTAATAAACACTCCACGATTCTTCTTTACAAACACGAAAGAATTTAAACAATACGTGTGCTTGGTTTAAAGTGCAACTTGTTTAAAAACAAAGTTTTCTACTTTCTAGGACAATAATTAATCAGCAAACAAACGTGTTTCATTTAAAATCATGCCAAATATATGAAACTAGGGTTAGCACCAAGTAAATTTAAGCAGAATACAAAATTTTTTCTATATTCTGTTACAAAACATTTTAGTCAAAAGAAGATTTTGCCAGAATTCTTTCTCTGAGAGGATTAAATATAATTAAAAAAAAAAATAAAACATTGTTTTTATGTAAAATCTGATCCCAAATTAAGTATAACTTTCATTTCTACAGAAACACACAAATTTAATAGCAAATCGTTTGAGCCCTGTTTAATGTAAAAAGGGAAACATGTAATTGACAAGAACAATTATTGTAGGTATCAGTGTGTCTAACAGCGTGATATACCCGAATGACTGAAAAATAAAAGCAACAATAGAACAAATCTAGATGCACACAATATAAAAATTTGCTACTTTTTCATTATAATTTTTTTGTAGACCAAATAAAAGATTAGCAGCAGGTGGGATCTTGAACAAACAAAACTTAAAAAATAATAAAAACGAAATAAACAAAAACATGCATACAAAACACATACCAATACATGCATACAATACAAAACAAACAATAATTTTGCCAAAAGGGATTTGTAGCAAACGACTAGACGTCTATTTCTGCAAAAGCAAAAAAAAGCAACCCACCATTCATTCTGCACTAAGATTGCAAAGGCGGAGTGGTAAGGATGTTGAAATGTATAGAAAGGATGCAACAAATAAAACAAAAACATATCCAAGATATATATAAACATGTACGAAAATCATGCAGACATAAACAACAACAATATAAGCTTCATTTGAAACAACCAGTAGCATTAGAGTGCACACTAAATAAACAAAGAAACACTTTCACACACACACACACACACACAGATTCTCAAATATTTACGTATGTCTGCTTGTCTATTAAAGTGCATGTGGCAGAGTAATTCCCTGGCGAGATTGTAGGCAATCACGTTTAATAAATATAATTTTGCTCCCCTAAGCCCACAGAACAAATACGAAAATAAAAGAACTTTTATACAGGTGCAAAGTATATCAACATAAATACATTCCTTTCTCATTCTCTTTCTACATATTACGATATACAAAGATTTTCTTTTCCCCAGAAAATAAAAATCATTTTAAACTAACTTTTACCCCGTGACTTCGTTCACGTTTCATGTTGAAGAAGGCATAACTGTCTGTATACAAAATGTATCCAAAAAAAAAACATGAAGGTGCTAAAAGTAATAACTTTTTATTAATGTACCCCCGCAAAGTGCACTGCAGGCTAATGTGAAAAAAACATTGTAAAAACAACAAAAAGTACCAAAAGTACCTACAAATTTTTTCTTATTTTACTCCCAGAAAGTACACATTATAATAATGTAAAAATATATTAGTAAAAAATAAAACAACAATTACCAAAAGTACCAGTTTAATTACATTTTAATCTGGGTCACATGATATCCTTCTACCTTCTAAGAGAATTTTCCTAGAGAAAAAGTACCAAAAGTAAAAAAAAAACACACCAATAGTAAAAAAGTATCAGTTTTTGCCATTTTAGCCCCTAGAAAATATAATTTATAAACATTTTTATAATATATTAGTACAAAAATAAAAAAGTACAAAAACTACCAATTTTTTCTTAAAAAGTACACTATAATTTAATCTATGTACGAAGGCGGTTCGGAAACTTCTTAGCCTATCAATGAAAGAGAATAGTTAGTTATTCAAAAATATTTTTATTTTTCAATATAATCTCCTGAAACTTCAATACACTTAGTCCAACGCTTTTCTAGCAATTCTATCCCTTGATTAAAATAGTTTTCCTCAAGGTCTTCAAAATAGTGGTTTACAACTGTAATTGCATCTTCATTTGAGGTAAAACGCTTGCCAGCAAGGAATTTTTTTAGATTTGGGAACAGGTAAAAGTCACTGGGAGCTAAATCAGGAGAATAAGGTGGGTGGTCAAGCAACTCGTACTTTAATTCGTTGATTTTAGCCATTGTTAAAACACTCTTGTGCGCTGGTGCGTTGTCTTGATGAAAAATAATTCTTTCGTGTTGTAAGCCAGGACGTTTTTCTCGAATTTGTACATTTAATTGATCCAAAAGGTTGCAATAGTACTCTGAATTTATTGTTTTACCCTTTTGCAGATAGTCAATCAATAAAATACCTTTGAAGTCCCAAAAAACCGTTGCCATAACCTTACCAGCCGATTGAATTGTTTTTGCCTTCTTTGGGGCACTTCCTACAGCTTCAGTCCATTGTTTGGATTGTTCTTTTGTCTCTGGAGTATAGTAGTGGATCCATGTCTATTCAACAGTTATAAAACGACGCTTAAAATCCATTTTATTTCGCTTAAAACGATCCAAACAAGCTTGAGAAATGTTCATTCTTATGCGTTTTTGGTCGACTGTTAACAAATGCGGCACCCATCTCGCAGAAAGCTTTTTCATCTGTAGTTCTTCATGCAAAATTAAATGGACTCGATCATTTGAGATGCCCATGATATTAGCTACATATTTCACGCACTTTTATTCGTCGATCATTTAATACCATATCATGCACTTTGGCTACAATTTCTGTTGTTGTTGCTGTTTTTGGACGTCCACTACGTGGTTCATCTTCAATGCTTGTACGACCACGTTTAAATTCAGCAACCCAATTTTTTACTGTTGCATATGAAGGAGCACTTTCACCTAACACATTCACCATATCATTATGAATTTCTTGTCCCGATAAACCTTTTCTATGTAAATATTTAATGACACCACGCATTTCTAATTTTTCCATTGTAAAAAATTCGCGGATGCGTCTTTTGTGAACACCTGTTTCTATATGAAGGAGTTCCCAGATCGAAACAGAATTTAACATGTGTTCATAGCAGAGATGGAAGTTTCCAAAACACTTAACTTTTTTCTGTTTATACCGCGCTTTTTGTGCTAGGCTAAGAAGTTTCCGAACCGCCCTCGTAGGTCAGGTGCAATACGTCTATCAAATTTCATCCAAATCGCGTTATACGCGAACAAACATACAATAATACATATTAGTTATGTTACTTGCCCTCGTTATATTTAATATTTGTATATCCAATATTTGTGAACCGATTTTAAAATTTCTCGTTATTTTTGAAGGGGTTTCATTGGGGTTTGTTCATATACGATTTCTTACTTCGAAGGTACTATTAATGGAACGATTTTTCATTGAAAAAGGTACTTTCGCGGAAGTAAAATATAAAACTATAAATGAGTTATATCGGATTTTAAACTTTCGCTTAGTTGCGTCGATTTAATCGGTTCTATTGGCTTTCTATATTGAAGTCGGTTATTTTTTGCCAGATTTATTTTAAACTATATTTCTGTTTTTTTTTTTTTTGAACTTTTCGAAATATAAAAATGACATCACGACGTTTTCTACCCGAAAAGAAGCTTTTACAAATGTTTGTACCCCGTGTGGGCATAAGCATGTACATATGTATGTATGTATGTATTAATACTACATACCGGCAATTTAAATGTTGTGTGATGATGAACAGATTTTACTACGTAGATTCCATAAATTTGCGAAATCAAAATATTTTAAAATATGTATGTTTTTTCTTAAATAAATTTTAAGCCAACCTTCAGATTAAATCGAACCAGTTGCTAACTTTAAAAGCTACGTGAACGTTTTCGTTCTCAAACAATTTCCCTCGCTAATTCAGACTATCCCGTAAAGTACTTTAAAAAGATACAAATAAAATTGATCAATAAATTAAAACAACAATGGACTAATTTTGAAATTCACTAAAACATTTTTGGAAACATATAAATTTTAATTTTTCAAAATGAATATTAAATGATGAAACAGAACACGTCCGCAACTTGAAGCAAAAACGACTCTCAGAGAAAAAATGCCCAGAATTGAAGCGTCGGCTTCAACTTCATTCACATTTCCAATTTTTATCCACAAGTCTTGTTTTTGTACATTGATTACTGCAAATTATATATGAAATCATGTTTATGCACTTCTGCAATCAATTTTTCGACAATATTACTCATATTATTTACAAATTTAAAAAATTATAATTATATTGCTCTTTCAAATGTTTTTTTGATTTTCTTTTGTTCTTATTTTTCTTTGGTTTTGTTTACAAATTGTATGAAATATAATAAATGTGTGGTAGCATTGTTGAGAGAATTTTACTCTGAGAGTGAGAGCATAAGCAAAGTCGCTGGCAAAATAAAATAGATTCTATCTCACGACTGCTTTCAGCCGCGTCTTTTATATGCCAAATTGTATGAAGAAAAACGTCAAGCCCCAGTTCTGTTTCATCATTAAAAGTCGTTTTTGCTTCAAGTTGCGGACGTGTTCTGTTTCATCATTTATAGTGACTTTTAGCATTTTTCTTTATATTTTCTGTAAATTAATTAAATACAAATGAATTCTTATAATTCTGTTCGGTAATAAAAGTAATTGCATTTAAAAATTTATTTTACCTGTAGTCCGGACGATCCACTAATCCGCACAATATCTGCCGGTAATTTCGTAATTACTCAAAAAACTATTCGCTTTTTTGGACTTGAAATAAAAAAATCCCTGTTTTTTTTTGACATGAAATACCGTCAATTTAATCGAAATTAGTAAAATGTATATATTTGCTTCCGCTTTCATGTTAACGACAAGTTCTAGGGAAGACTTGTAATCTTGTAATTTCTTTTAAGGCCAATAAATTCGTTCTAATTTTTATCTGTTCTTGAAAATTAACCAAAATTGATTTTGGGCTAAACTCAATTTTGACTTTGTTTTTAATTGAAACGTTTTATTGATACGCATTACTTTTAGCATTATATAAAATTTTGTTAAAAAAACGTGTCTTGTAATATATCACTCACTATCATCAGTGTATTCAATTTCATTTATGGCGGCTATAAAATTGTTCTGCATACAAAACCACAGAAATTCTTTAAGCAGTTAAGCAATAAAAACCTCGATTTTATTAAAGAATTTCAGACTATTAAAGTATTTTATAGCATAGAAATTTTCATAAAAACTCTATGTTACACTCACACACAATCTTCTGCTTATCAGGCTTTATTGTTTTGTTATGAGTGAATAAAATTGCACACGACACTCTAAAAAGCAACCGGGCAGGTGGTGAATGAGGTACCAAGTAGGAGATGAGAATGCAATAGACGAGAATAATATACACATATAAAAACTATTTAATTTATAAAAAGAATTTTGAAATTTATATTTAGTTTTCAGTAACGTAGTGGAAGCAGGGTAATGCTTATTCAAATCTCATATAAGTATTTAATATATAAAAGCAATTTTATTACAGACATGAAATTCACACACATTCAATCATACTCATTACCAGCACAAATTGAACATAATAAGCAAAAATATGCTGTCGAAAAAACATTTTTAATTACTTTTATTGTAATAAATATTTCTTGCAACGTGTAACCACCACATGTGGGGACCTGCAGACCAAACCGTGTTTTTTTTAAACAAACTAAATTTTATAAAAACCAAGAAATAGAATGAAAACAATTCGTATTGTTTTATATATTTGGTTTTGAACTCATAAGCTGTGTTTCTTCAGAGCACAATAAAAAACGAAACAATTTCTTTGCAAACAATGTACGAGTACGTGCTTTTAAATTTGAAAATGGAGTTGATAGACTTTTGCCACTAACTTAATTTGCAATAAAAATTTTAAATAAAACTGCTGACTTTTAGGAGCTTCAGATAAATATTTTATATTAAAATAAAAAGCTTAATGTGATCTTGCATGTTAAAAAAAGTACAAACAAATAAGATTTAAAAAAGTTTACAATTCTGAAAAAAAGCGACGGCAATACAAAAAAAAAATTAAATCGGCCCATAAATAGCGGGTTGATTTATTTAACAATCACCCTTATTCTAGTTGTCGTCGTCAACGTCGCCATAATTTTATTGTCAACATCACTTTGTATCAAAGTCAACATCAATTCAATAACAATAACATAAAAATACACATCTGTAAACATTTTAATATGTTGTTGTTTTTTACAAAATTAATAAAATTTTAAAATGTTTTTTATTTGTGAGATAAGTTCTCCTTCGAGTGGTGATGATTAAACATTTCCAACATTTTTAACATTCTGCGGAGGCGTTTAAAGTGGAATAGTTTATTTGGATGTGGTGGAAGTTAAGTCCACATACTCGTACAGTAATTAAATATTAAGTTCACCGATTTCTGATAGAGGTTTGCAATAAGAAATTTTAATTACGCATTTTTCTACATTGTTTTTTTTTTTTTGTATAAGAGTTGATTACATTTTGGGAAAACAGGTTCAGTTGTTTAAAATTTATACAAAATAGATGTAAACTATGTATTTCAAAAACAGTAAAGATATGCATTTTAGGCGAACTGAATCATGTTTTAATCAAAGAAATTGAAATCTTCAAGCTTATGGGCTCATTTAAAATTTCCATGCAGTCTAATAAAAATAATAATTTAATTTAATTAAAATCGAACTAAGGCCTAAATAATTAAATTTCTTTGACTATTCAATGCTAATTTGAATCCGATCGGATGAGCCATTCTTAACTTGTGAGAAGTTACTTATATGGACATCATCGTAAAACTGGTCAGAATAGATACGCCTGATCTCAAAACGTCTAGATCTTAATTGGGATGATATCAGTAATTTTCTATTTTTTATACCGGGAAGTTAAGAAAAACTTCAATAATCTAGAATTTTCCATAATGCTGAATTTTCGATATCCATAAAAGCTAATTTATGGTACTCCAATATATACCCTTTCTACATAAGAAAATATTGAAAATATTCAACTACACAAATTACTACTAATAAGTGTGGCTTATATCCTTTCCAAAATGTTAATTTCAATTAGGTACAGTACGACCTCCCTAATCCGGACAGATATAGTTTCAGCTATTGTCCAGATTAGTGGATCGTCCGGCCTACAGTTAAAATAAATTTTCAAACGCATATAATTTGTTTTTATTACCGAACAGAAATATAAGTATGTACACATAAGAATTCATTTACATTTAATTAATTTACAGAAAACATAAAGAAAAATACTAAGTGACCAAAAATATTAATTTTGCAAAATAAGAATTTATTTGCTTTCAAAAATGTGTCGTGAATTTCAAAATTACTCGATGTTTTTTTTTATTAATTGATAAATTTTATTTGTGTATTATTTAAATACTTTCAAAAACATACGGCCTGTTTCACACTGTCGACAAGTCTACAAATTTAAATATTTTGTTTTTGTTTTCAATATAAATAAGAGAACGACATCGACTTGTCGACAGTGTGAAACAGGCCGATAATTTAAGACAATTTTATAGATTTCATAAACTAACCGAAAAATTTATATGTCCGCATTACTGATAGTCCGAATTAAAGAGTGTCCGGTTTAGGGAGGTTGTACTGTACTTCAATACCAAGACTAATTTCCTTTATGCCACAGTAAAATTATATAAATAAATTGTTTATTTAAATTTACAATAAAGTTATTATTGTAATTATAATAGTCGTACTTTCTCAGTTTTAGAAGGCAGCTATAAAAGTTTCAACTTGCACAAATGTACTTAATTAATAACAAAAATGTAACAAATTATACAGAAAAGCCTATTTAGAAAAAAAAATGGAGGTAAATTTGTGTATTTCGTTATTTGAAATTATGAAATATATATATGGTAGAATTAAATAATGAAGCGTCTTTAGTATAATATGTACAACATTAGGGAAGCATTAAGATTTTTTAAAGAAATCATGCTTTGGAACTTTTTTAAAAGTTATATTCTTCTAAACATTCGGTGTTCAAAATGTGTAAAAATGTCACCCCAATAAAATCTATCGAGAGACAAATAACATTTTTCTATTACCATTAAATAGTTAGCGAATTCAAAACTTCAAACTTTTTTTTTCACTCTTTTATTTTTTTGAGTTATGACCACATTGCAGCAGAGGCTCGATATGTTGTATTGAAGAAACAAATTAAGCATTTTTGGCCCTTTGAGATACATATGACTCAAGCTGGGAAAGGTCCAATATTATCGATGAAATATGCTCATGTTTTATGTTGACCCAGATAATAAAAAGAAGGGTTTGCGTTTAATTTGACATATTTTAAACAATACCTCATTCATCGATTTTATTCAATCGTAAGTAAATTAATAAATTTTGCAAAATTTAAACTTTAAGCTCAAATGACCACTGCTGAGATGATCAATTTAACTCAAGTTTATTATAAGTTTAATAAAATCCAAAATTTAATAATGAATGTCCCTAATGTAGTTCTTACATACAATCACTCTTAACAACAAATAATATCTCTTTCTATGCTTATTATTTTACAACATTCCGAGAAACATTATTGTACTGTAATTGGTGTTGTAAAACAAGTTAATATTACAATCATTATTACTTGAGAACTTTTCTTGTTTGTATGAAGTTCTCTATGTGTCCGATTTAAAATATAAAACTTTGTAATTTCTTCTTCAGGTGTACGTGCGTATGTGCATATGGTTACAATAAATTTTCCCAAAATATACTTAACAATTTTCAAATGTCCATTTGGATAAAACTAAGGATGTACATATGTACATACATACATACTTAAAACATATATATGTATGAACTGGTACATATCTCACAAAAAGCAAGAGAGAAAAGCTTAGGCAGCAAAACATTTCTAACAGAAACGCATGGAAAATTTACAGCATACATTTAGTTGCACAAAATATCTAATTACAAACATTATGAAATATTTATTAAGAGTGGGAAAACAAGTGATAAATCACATTATAAGAAAATTAAAAATATGTGCAGCAGTATTTTAAAGTTCTTAGTAAATTATACACACTTTATTAAATAAACATGTATCATTTTATATTTATTTAAGATAAATTTTAAAAATCATACTTTTGGGACATACATACATAAACAAATAGAAATTTATAATTTAGTTTTAAAGTTGTTTTGTTTTGCAGAAAATGTAGCAAAACTAAGTAAACTGCATCAAAGAGCAAATTTAAATGGATGGAATACTTATTTGTTAACTGCTTGAGGATTGTTTTCGCCCCAATTACGGCAATTTTGCTCATATTACGAAACGCTCCAAGGGGGTTAAAGATTTGTTACGGATTGGAAATTTTGCACTGAAAAATTATTAAAAAGCGTTACCCTTCCGTGTGGGGTATAAAATCTCTGAAAACAACGTTACGTAATATGTGCACAGCCCCTTATTGACGTTGCCACAAAAATACTTTCTAATAAAGTGGGTTCCAACAGAGTGTACATAATAAAAATGGTTTTATCTGTTCGGGCAACGAACCGTGCGCTTCGCAATGTGGTGGATAAATTTGAGTTCACTGGTGAAATCGACTGCTACAGTTCGATGATTCTTCATTCGGCCGGAATTTGATGATATGGGCAGCAACGAAATGTGGTTTCAAGAGGACGTTGCTACTTACCACAAAGTTTCATGCCGCATTCTCACGTGATGTGAACTGGCCACCGAGATCGTGCGATTTGTCCCCGTTAGATTTTGTCATGTGGGGTTTTTTTAAGTCGCAGGTGTACATAACCCATGCCATCGGTCAAATTCAGCCTGATTTTTGCGCTAGTCATGTAAAATTGGAAATTTCGAATGCGCTCTACCCTTGGCGGGCATTTGAACGATGTTATATTCCACACATAATGGCATCAATAGGTCTTTCAAATGAATAAAAAAATTTAAAGATAGGATGCGCTTAATGAAAGGCCCTTTATAATGAAAAATTATATAAAATTGTCTTTAATCGGGTAATGAATATAACCAATTTTTAGCAAATCGAACATTTAACAGACTGACAACGTAAACAAATGAAATTGTGAGTATGTTAGAATTACATTTTTAAAATCTGCTTCAAGCACTCATGTGGAATTATTTAGAAACACAATCGTGATCATGCGTGTCCAACTCTAATTTTTTCATGCTTTTCATCATCTGAAATTTTCGAATAAAAACGACAACAACGGAATATTTTGCTTTAAAACTTTTTTAAGTGAGAATTTCTGCCCATATTTACACAACATGGCCACTAATCATAATAAAAACACAATATGAATAGGACAAATCTGGTATATGTATATCCACATGGCTACAATTTCATAAAGTTTATGAGGTGGTAGCTACTCCAAGAGAGTTTGGGGGCTGTGCACATAGTACGTAACGCTGTTTTAAGAGATTTTATACCCCCTTCGTTCAGCTTTTTACTAATTTATCAGTGCAAAATTTCCAATCCGTAGCAAATCTTTAACCCCCCCACCCCCCCTGAAGCGTTACGTAATATCTGCACAGCCCACAAACTCTTTTGACTGATGTAATTAAATATTCACCTACAATATAATCAACATACATTCAATAATATCCGTAATAATACACCGACAAGTTATCTACTGCTGACATCACGTGAGTGTTGTATATGAAATATATTTTCTCTTTTTATTTGAATATTTGATGCCTGGCTGACAATTACCTGTCTAAATTAAACACGCCTTTTATGAGCATGTGTACATATTAATGAATGTATGTATGTATGTATGTAAAAGAGTTTCATTGGTTTAGTCATAAAAATCGATTTTTTTCTAAAATAGAAATTATAAAGTGTTGGAATAGAAAACAAGGAATAAGTAAGTTAACAAAAACTAAAGCATATATAAAGGCTTATGTTATGTAACAATTTCAAAAAATTTACTGTAAAAGGCATATGCCCTAAGTTTTTATTTAATGAACATGTACGATTTATTAACAACCAAAAAGCTCCTACCTACCCTTAAGGTATACTTTAGATTTTTTCTTTTACATATGCAACAAAATTTACTAATTATTTATTTTAATTAATTATATTTCATTGTTGCAGAAAAAAATATAAAATTAATTTGCCATGTTGAGTCATTTACTCTTTTTTATTGTTTTACAACAATTTATCATTTATATTAATTGTTAATGAAATGTTAAACGACAGAGTGAAAATGTGTATAAATACATTTAATTGCATTCTAAATATATTTGTTAGTGATTGTTTTGCAAACATTTTTTTTTTTTTTTGCAAGGGAAATTGATTTCACGGCATTTGTAATATTTATATAATTAATTCAATAAAATTTGTTTTTTTTTTTAATTAGGACCAGCACTCAGGGGATGACCCCTACGTATGCAGTGCACTATGCCGAAACTCAGGGAGAGGGATAGAGTAGAGAAGATAGATGTTGAAAGTTTAGAAGACTTAACTCTTTCGCAACTCTGCTTTGCGCGTTATGTTAATTTTTAAGGCAGTGTTGAGGCGCCTCCGGTGTTAAGTAGACGCATTAATTATGTTAAGCTGTATTAGCAGGCATTTTATTAATTGTTTTACTTCGCCGATGTTTCTGCTAACCGACGAAGGAGGGCGATGTTGTGTACATTAGCTTGGATAACATAAATCGGTGTCGGAACAGTTTTTTAGTGACCAGTGCTAAGCCTTCATCACTTAAATGGTCCGACAACAATTAATACAATGTCTCAATAATGTACATTAGAGAAATTAATGATGTTGATTGACTTGCTCTGACTAGGGTTTGAACCCAGGTCCCACTTCATTGTTTGCTTAGTAGTCATCGCGCTAACCACTTCAGCCAACACCACCCTACAATGCTGTCTGGCTATACTGAACACTTTCTAAATTGAAATACATACTGTTTATAATGCGTTCATTATTTTTTATATTAATTACTTCACTTTGTGGATATGACATTTGGGGCATTTACTTCTTATTTTAATATTTAGCGTAAGTGAGTTACAAAGCAGCTATACAAAATTTCGTATTCGAAAAGGTAACCGTTTAGTTTTACAATATTATCTGTCCCAAGATTTAAGAAAATAAGTTAGCGATAAATAAACAGTGCATTATTTAACTTGATGATACATTGTTGACGTGCTTTCAAATAAAATTCTATCGGCCAAGTCACACATTCCCATAGGCGTTCGGTTACTCTGATTTTACTAGCAAAGTTCACATTAAGCTTTTGTTATTGACATGCTCAGCTTATTTTAAACGCGCTACTAAAAGTATGCATGCTGTTTAATTTTTACTACAAATGAATTTAATAGAACAATTCATTGTCAATTCCATTTTGAATTTTAAAAGTGCTTTGATTACAAACAAAATTTTCTTTTTCTCAAGACTCAACTTTCGGAATTGAGCTTTGTGACATGGCTGTAATTGTGTTTTCAATGTTTTCAATGGCGAAATATGAGACATAATTTTATTAGTTTTTTTTTTTCATAAAATTGTATTATTAGATACATTTGTACATATGTATGTGTGTATGTATGTATGTTTTAAATTTTTACAGAATACAAACAAAGCAATATTATTGCAGTGCTAAACGCCGACTTAACAATACCCTGTAGTTATTTCGTGACAATTTACCCCAAAAGTGGCAGTACTATACAATGTGGACTGGTTATAAAACTATCCACATTGATCCTATACTCTGAAGACTGGTTATAAAACTATCCACATTGATCCTATACTCGAAAGACTGGCTATAAAACTATGCCCATTGATCCTATACTCGAAAGACTGGCTATAAAACTATCCACATTGATCCTATACTCGAAAGACTGAAAATATATATGTAATTATTTTTTGCAAAAGCCTCGTAGTACAACGAAATTCATGTTTATGCAGATAACAACAATTCAGGATTTTTTTAACTTTATTGTTTTAATTTAATTGATTTGACAAATTTTTTATATTTTTATTGCTATGTCTTTTTTTATTAATACATATTGGATTAATTTTTTATTGCTATTAAATAATATTGTGTATAAGGTCATTTATTTATTTCTTTAATAATAAAAATGAAAATGCTAATTTGTGGCTTAAAATTTTGTCGATGAACTTAAATCGTTCATAGCGCTCTTTATACATACATTCATACACATTGTAGAAATGATGTAAAAAACAGTGCGACTTTTTTCGAAGTCATCTGCATCATTTAAATTTGTAAAGTATTTATGTTAATTTTTATATTAGGCTTTAATAATAACAATAAATTGCAGTTTTTGTAGCAATTTCAGGGCTGGGCTGATTTAGTTAATTTTAAAGCGCAGCTAAAACAGTTAACATTGAACTTGAATGTTATTCAGGCAAAGTTAAACTTCAATGTCGAAACAAATACGCACATACATACTCGTAGGTATGAAGGTAATCAAATGTAATACAATGAAAGCTCTATGCAGATACTTGCATAGCTATAAATTTAAATATACATATAAACATTGTTTTTTTTTTCCTCCCGTGATATGAAAAGTAATATTATCAGGCTCAAGTTCGGTTTTATTGAATTAATGAAAATTCAAAATTACTAGGAGTTTTTTTTTTGTACATATGAAAAGTAATAGTAGTAGTAGTAATTAGTATCCACTTTACGAAAATTGTAAAGATGGACAATTGAACGCTGATGAGAGGTGTAGCGGCCTTGAAATCAGTACTGATACGTTCTGCTAAAAACTGTTTGAATATAAATAATAATATTTTTCAACATAAAAAAAACTCTTAGTAATTTTGAATTTTCATTAATTCAATAAAACTGAACTTGAGCCTGATAATATTACTTTTCATATACTCGTATACATCAATATAAGTTCAAATAATAATTACGTTTATTCGTAATAATAATAATATAATTATATTAATATTTTTTTATAGCATTTTAATAAACCTAAGAATTTGCAACAATAAAACACATGCAAAAGAGGGCAAGAAAATATTATTTTTTTTTTAGTCTCTTTATTTGTTATTCATAGTACACTGTGAATATTTTAATTTTTCTGGATGTGGAATGTTGAGTGGGAAGAAGTTTTTGTATATATATTTTTTAATGGAAAATTTTTTTAATTATGTAAATTCATTCATTCGTTCATTCGTTCATTCTTTCGTCCATAAACACGCTAAACCAATCCAGTGTGTATGCATACAAACTTTTAATATGATGTTAGGCTACAGTAAAAAAATAAATGTAACAATCAATTTCTACAAGTGTAAAAACACCAGTACATTGATATTTCCTACATGTTCTCTTTATGACAAAGGCTGGTTTAAGGCCGTGCTTCACTATCCTACACAATCGTACGATTCATTCGCAGGAAAATCTTGCAAAAATCTGACCGACTTTAAAAAATTTTCAAAGTGGTGTTCTAGGTGCCACACTATCATACAAATCTGATGCCAAAGCATCTGGTTGACAATAAATACTCCCCTGGTCGCATGACAACTATCATTTTATGAAAATTTTCATACAAATCGCACGACTTGCCAAAAAATCTGTCACACAGTTGCATTTTTAGTCCACACTGCTATACATTTTTAGCACACATGTCATATTTTGCAAATCGCGCGACTGTATAGGATAGTGCGGCACGGCCTTTATTGATGGTTGTTTGCATTTTGATCTATTTATAATGTATCATGCGTCAAACCAATAACCAAAAACTAGAATCGCTAAAAAACGTAACTATACAAATTCTTAGAGTTGGCATCAACGCAATTCAGTTGTCAATTCTAAAGCATTTTTTCACAATGCGATTTTATTTTGCGGGTAGTACTGTTACGACAACAAGTTTAACAATAAAAAAATAACATGGTTCTTTTTGCATTGGGAGTCAACATAAGGGCGAACAATTTTCAACGTATGTACGTGCCTCTCACTTGCAAGAATCGTGTGAACCTGTGTTAGTAACACCACCTGTAAATTGAATACATATTCAGGGCTGGGCAGTATTTCAAATACATGTATTTGAAATACGTATTTAAAATACAAATATGTATTTTGTATTTCGTATTTTAAATACATACATGACGTGGAAGTATTTTGTATTTTAAATACATACATGATGTGTAAGTATTTTGTATTTTGTATTTTAAATACATAACCTGAAAGTATTTTGTATTTTAAATACATGATCAGCAAGTATTTTGTATTTTGTATTTTAAATACCGCAAACCATGTATTTTGCCCAACTCTGGTAATATATAGTATGTCAATTACTATAGTGACTGTGTGGAAGCATGTATGTATGTATATTAGAGTAATCAACCGATTAAGACTAATTCGATTAATCGATCAAACAGAACGAAACTCTTGTTCGAATAATTTTAAAATGCCGATTTTCGAATAACGAATAAATCGATAAATTCATGTCAATTAATCGAATATCATTATGTGGAATTACATTTAACATATCGAGCGCTTATATTCAAATAAAGCTTTTTGCATGAACAAAATGAATTTAATAAGGGGAAATTTGAGTTATGCTTCCATAATTAATATTCTGGACAATTAAGTGTAAAATATTGAGATTATTATTATTTAAGTATAAAATTTTATTTATTTGTTGCGGGTTAGCAATATCTAGATATATATTTCGTTGGTAGCTATACCAATTCATCAGTAGATGTTTTACCCTTTATGTTTAAAAAATTCCAAAGCTCATCTATTTATACAAAAACTCACAAGCATATTTTTGTGAATTACAAAGCATAAAAATAACCTTTAAAAATAATTTTCAAACACACACAACAATAATTTTCCATTATGAATGTGTTTACTTACAACAAATAAATAAAATTGTAAACATAAATACTTGAGTACATGCTCAAATAAATGTAAAAAAAAAAAAAATTTTAATTATTTAAGTATAATAAAATTTATTAGAAGATCGATTTTGCAAAACTTTAAGCACAATCTGTGTTTGGGGAAGTTAAACTTTTGTTGTTGTGACTTATTAGGATGACGTACGTACATTAGAGTGGGTCTATTTAGTTTTTTTTGTTTGCCAAGAGTATAGCAGAAATGTAATCTACGTAATCATAGGCCAAGGTATGTGATACATAGCTTGTAAGGCTTTCAATTATCTATCTTTAAGCGGATCGCAAAATGCCGAATATCGGAATTATTCTCAAAGCATTTTTTTTTGTAAATCACCCTTTAATTTTTAACTTTGTATTGCTTTTGAAATTTCTTGGGCTACTGTTTGAAGGAATTCAAACACTTGATATAAACAAAAAAACTTATATGTATAATAAACTTTCAGAAATTTTTAATATTTTTCATTTTAAAAAATGCTTTCTTCTAGTGTAAAATTATTCAAATGTTAGTTAAGAAGTTTAAATTACTTTTTAACGATTTTTAATAACATTTTCAGCTTTTTCTGTAATAATTTATTGTTTTAATTTTTATGGCAACAAAATCATTCTAAAGTGTGAACGTCTTGAAAACGTTACAAACACAACTAGAATTTACATGTAACAAAATTAAGGAGAAAAATGTAAATTTAATGCTTGAAATCAGGGCAAATCATTTTAAGGGTTTGGTGCTGTATAAAAGCAGTATTTAGTCCGAATTCATGTTTTTTATGTACAAAACTATGTTTTTAGTCTGTTATATGATATTAAAAATTATTTATATTCTCTTAATATGGTATTTATTAACAAGTTATAAAATCTAATGACTTCCTCAGTCATAAAATTTGTCTTTAAAAATTTACAAATAAAATATTTCCTCTCAAATGTACAATTAAAATATTTAAGTCGATTAAAACATTAAAAGAAAACTATTAAATTATTCTTACCTCCAACACTTGAACCATTTTGCTGTGAGTATAAATTCTGTTGTGCTGTTTGGGGTTGTGGCGGATATAGTTGGGGTGGACCTTGTGGTGGTGGTCCAGCACGTGCAGCGCCTGGTGGCACTAAGACAGGTGCTGGACTAACGAGGCGCATTGGTGTTCCTGTACGTGGTCCCATAACAAGCGAACCGCTCTGGTCAAAAAATGCCGGTATGACCTGATGTTTTAGTGTTTTTTTTTTGTATTCACATGTTTTTTTTATTTTGTTAGAATTATGATGTTTTTATATATTTGATTTTTGTACAAGAGTTAGATTTGTTTGGTTTGAGAAGAGGAATGGGATGGGTTATATGTCAATATATAAAAATTACACAGCCACATGAGATGAGTGAAAGAGAAAAAAAAAGAAAATATATTTTGTTGTATGTTCATGTTAAGACTTTACAATTAAAAATAGATATTCTATAAATATTTATATGCAAATCTATGTATGTATTCATATTTATACAAAATATTGCGAATTTTACAGAGAGATATTTTTACAATAGCTTTTTGTTTTTAAGTTTTAGTAAATGTACATGTAAAATTACACAAATTTTATACTAAAGTTTAATTTTTCTTTAAAAATTTTTTTTGAACCCACCTGATAAGACTGATTTTCAGCTCCTTGTTGTGATGGCGTTAACGGCCTTCTTGGTTGTGTGCCTTGCTGTGGTATTAAATTACCTGGATACATGCCCCAAGGTGCAACACCGTAATATTGTGGCATTTGTGCGGCTATTAAACCCATATAAGGTGCTGCATCTTGACCCGGATTAATCACATATGGTGCTGCTTGTTGTGCTGCATATGCCGCATTCTGTTGGGCAGCCAAATACTGTTGAGAGGCAGCAGCCATTTGCATTTGTTGCGGCTGCATTGTGCCATTAGGTGCGCCCGGAGGTGCACCAGCTGTTGAAGCAGCCGCAGCTGCTGCCGCCGCGGCGGCTGCATTTGTAGCAGCTGCAAGGCCTGGATTTTGTGAGCGAAATAATTGCTAAAATTGAAAGATTTAAAAGAAGGCTTAGTAAAATATTCTTTTATTTCATATGCTTAAGATGTACAGTACAACCTCTCTAATCCGGACACTCGCTAATTCGGACTATCCAGTAATCCGGACATTTAATTTTTTCGAACAGTTTATGGAATCTATAAAATTGTCTTAAGTTATGATAAAATTTATCAATTAATCAAAACTACAATTGAGTAATTTTGAAATTCACAGACAAATTTTTGGAATCAAATAAATTCTTATTTTGTAAAATTAATATTTTTGGTCACTTTTAGTATTTTTCTTTATATTTTAGGTAAATTAATTGAATGCAAATGAATTCTTATCTATACATACATTCTTATATTTCTGTTCGGTAATAAAAACATATAGGTATGCGTTTAAAAATTTATTTTAACTGTAGTCCGAACGATCCACTAATCCGGACAATAGCTGAAACTATATCTGTCCGGATTAGGGATGTTGTACTGTATTTAAATAAGTAGTTTCTAAATTCAATCATGTAGGTATGAAAATTAAAAAAATATGTAAACAAAAAATCAAATTAAAATGCTTAAGAACACTTTTTTTGCGCAAGATTTTTCTCTTAAAATTAATCCGCACAAAAACACAAATGTGAAAATAAGGCCAAGGGAACAAATCTAGGTTAGTGACGCAGCTCCAAATGAAAAAAAAATTACATAGGGCGATAGAAAATCGAAAAATAAGACGAAAATTTAATGCGGTAACTTTCTCGGAACCGCGTAGCTTTCGAGTTATTGGCTTCGGAAGTTTTTTAATTATACGTGCGATTTCCCTTTGTATTTCTCAACGTATAAGGACAATTTGAAAGCTTTTGACTAGATCTATATGAATTTGCAAATTTTCTTTTTAAATTTTGAAATCTTTAGGTGTCAAAGCAGTTTTTTAGATTGTCTGCATAGCCGGCCTTTGACCGGGCTAAATGATTTTCTCCACCATGGTATGACCCGACACGGCAGTATATAGAATAGATATTCTGCATAGCAGGCCTTCGGCCAGGCTTAGTGATTTTCTCCACCATGGTATATCCCGACACGGCGGTATATAGAATAGATGTTCTGCATAGCCGGCCTTCGGCCAGGCTTAATGATTTTCTCCACCTTGGTATATCCCGACACGGCGGTATATAGAATAGTTTTTCGGCATATGGCCTAATGATTTTCTCCACCTTGTACACCAAAACAATGATATAGAAAATATAATATTTATGACATCAGATTGTACGCTGGAGGAAGAGTTTGACGGATATCCACCCTAATCTATTATATTTTAATATAGGTTAGCAGGTTGCTGGAAATTAGATTTCAGCCCACTTGGGTCCAAAAACAATATTTTCTTTTTAAATATCGCTAAAATCTTCTGTACTTTAACATATTCATATAGATCTAGTCAAAAGCTTTCAAATGATACCAAAATTGGCCGTATACGTTGAGAAATGCAAAGGGAAATCGCACATACATATGTGTATGTAGATACAAACTTCAGAGGCCAATAACTCGAAAACTATGCGTTTCCGAAAAAGTTACCACATTAAATTTTCGTCTTATTTTTCGATTTTTTATCGCCCTATGTAATTTTTTTTTCATTTGGAGCTGCGTCACTAAACTAGATTTGCCAGGCCAAGTTCCTTTCCAAAATATTTCGTCCGTAAAAAGTACTGAGATCAAAATATGGACCAAGTTCATGATAGGTACAATTCCATCTCATTTCCAGGCAACCTATAAGCTTGGCAATATTTTTTAAAGAATTATTTCCCATATAAGAAAGGCAAACAAGGCGTTATGTGCAAAGATGCATGCCTGTTTTAGTTTTCTTGTTGTGTCCTTTTTAAATTAACACGGAATTTCCTATAAATGCCGAATGCAAGTTAGTTCTTCGAACTGGCCAAATAATTGTTCATCTGCGTGGTCGACATACTTATGTATGTATGTATGTAAAGTAATACATAAATATATACATATGTATGTAAGTACCCAACGTATTGTATGGACTGGAACATAGGCTTGATAGTCTTCATCCAACAAATTTAGGTTTAAACTTTAAAGTTTCACAAATTGGTATTTTGATAGCAGAGAAGATACTTTTGAATAGATTAAATTGCTACATACAAAACATACATACATATGTATGAACATATAACATTCTCAGCATTCTAGTTTCATAATTTTTTTTTGTTAAATTTGACACCGATGACACACATTACAAATGGACGGATGGCAATTCCTCTGTAATACACTGAATTCTAACTTTGGAAAACTTCAAGATGTTTTCCTGTTTATGTAATTAAACATGTATGTATGTATGTAGATATTTACATTTAAGGATAAGTTTGTATTTATTAAGTACTTGCAGATACTTACTCGTACATCAATATCCACCAAGCCTTTAACACGCGGTTGTGGTTTTCGGTTTATGAATTTATAAAAGGTATCGTCATCTTCATCAGATGATGATTCTAACAATTCATTTATTAGGAACACTGCGAGTTCCATATTTTATATATTGCAAATTTTTTAATAATTTTCTTGTTTGCACTCAAAAACTATAATAAATATGTAAACAAAAGTACACAAACAAAAAAGATTGCTCTGTATCCAAAGCAGCAAACACACAAGGTTGCCATACAGGGAGTGTGAAAAATGTTGCCGATTATAATTGCAGACAATACAACAAAGCATCTCAATTTAAAAATTAACCTCTTCGGTCCATTTAAAACACCTCGTTTTGCAAAAAAAAAAAAGATAAAACATAATTAATACTATTTTTAATTTCTAGAGAATTAGAGATGGTATTTGAAAATATTTTTAAGGTATTGTTAAACAGACCAACTTAAATTACGATGAAAATCGTTGTCTGGCTGTCAAAATTTCTCGTGATTAATATTTGTTTAATTTTCTCTAAATTTCATAAAAATTTTTAACAACTAATTGGAAATTGACAATATTAAATTTCAAGGGAAAAAATATCAGTTTAAAAATTCACAACCTACATTTCAGAACATAACGGCATTTAACTTCTATTGAATAGCTTAAGAACAAACGCCTTCTACTATATTTAAATTTTAACGATTAATGTATTCCGCCATTTTACCCTACAGATTATCTGGCAGCATTAATGGCATACAGCTGTGCGAGTGCATTACTCACCCTTAAATAATATCAGCGATAGAAAACGCAAATTTTGAAATGGTACTGAAATTCAGTAAAAGTACGTATTTTTTTCTTACTAACTACTTTTAGGTATCCCTAATTGTTATACAAAAAATATATTGTCATTTGAGTATATTGTTGTATTATTATTGCGTATTGTTGAAATTATATGTAAAAATTTTTTTTGCTATTATGTAGTATCAGGGTAATTCACTTAACAGTTGATGTTATTGCTACTTTTGTCTTTCAAAATGGAGGTAGATGTGTTAATATTTTTATATACTCGTATATGTATAGGAGCAGATGATATGTTCAATTGTTTTGTAATGTTGCACTTGTTGTCGAATTAACACCATCTGTAGAGTGAATTCGACTTGAATTTGAACAAACACTATTAAGTTGCTAAAGCAGTAATTATGAAATACAGTTTAACCAGAAGCTAGACCAAAATGTAGTTTATGGTTTATTGTAACTATTTCAAACTTTTAATATCTTCATATTGACTGAAACACAGAACAAGTTTCTCCCTATTGGTTTCCAGAAAGAAAACTGCATTCAATCCATGCTTATTGCATAGTTCTTGCAATTATCCAACTGCTTTCAATATTATTTGAGTTCGACCGGTGTAGCTAATATTTGTATACCAGCTAAATGGTATAATAATATCTCTAAGCATGTACATGTCTAAAAAGATTTATTGATATTTTTCAAAACAAGGTATCAAGATTTCCAAAATAATTTTTTGAATATATGCACATATGTATACAGTTAAAAATTATGATTATCGTTTACATTGGAAAAATTAATGCGGAATTAAAAATGAACAAGTATTGAAAATAGTACAATAATACTGAACTTTCCATCGCTGGATAACAGATAATTATCAGCGTTGTCAACTTTGAAATTTCAAAAGGCACCAAAATGGAGAAAAAAAACGTGCCATTTAACAAAAAACGCACCAAGTTCAGGTTATTTTTTTTTTATTGAAAATTTTTATTGAATTAATTTTTCGTCTTTACAACATTTAACTTTAGTCCAAAATTCTACTGTTGATACAATATTGTGCCATTGCATGTGAATCATTCTCCAGCCTTTTTCAACACTAGATAATATTTTGACATCGGATTCAAATTGCTAATGGCATGATATCATATTTGTAATGGGATAAAACATTTTGTACAATGTTGGTTATTGATGTCGGTTAATGATGGGCTTAAAGCTGCAATGTGTTTCCATGTTCCAGCATGCCGAACAAGGTTGGATATTTAGGCGTGATATCGCATTTGCAATAAAAACATCTTGCTTTTGTGTTATTATTTGCTCAAGGCCGAATCCATTGCTTAATCTCACATTGTGATTCCCAAAATTTTTTGTACATATTTCGATTATGATCTCCTTTTTTAGACTCCATTTTTGACACTAACTTTAAATATTTCTTTTAGTATATATAAATTTTATAAAAAACGAACAATGATCGCAATTTTCTAGAATACTTTGTTTTTGCTAAGCTCTTTGACAGACTTGGCAGCAACTTTTACGACAACAAACAATTATGTACTCTGAAAATCTAAAAGGGACAACTAATTTCTTATAATGAAATGTTACAAATTATCTATAACAACTAGACGGTTTAACGGTTTTTGTGAATGTGTTTTGGTACCTCTTAAACATCATTATGGCCTGTAAAATTGAATGTACAACTTGTACACAATTGAATGAAATGGTACTGAAACTCACGCAGCAACTCAGAATTTTTTCGGCCAAAACATTTAGAAAAGCACCAAAAAAGGTGCGAAACGCACCAAGTTGACAACGCTGGTAATTATGGTTGAACAGCCGACAGTCTCTTGTACGCGTTACCATTTTAGTTATTTTTGATCATAAATAATCATTTTTCTCCCAATGTTAAATATTTGTAGATGCCTACATACATATGTATATGTATGTATGCATTTACAATTTTTTATTTAATCTATACGTTTATTTACCAAAATAGAGTGTATAAAACTATTTTAAATAAGCTTTAAAAATTTTGTATAATAGACAAAATACCTATTAGATCAAAATTAATATTAGGCCTTATCACGAGTGCCGTAGTCGTACTTTAACGACTCCCATGTAAAACATATAGCGAACGTTGCCACATTTTACAGATTTCGTCACGACTACGACAACCGTGATAAGGCCTATTATTGTAACAATAGACACCTTGTCGAAAGAACATATGTATGTATGTAAGCCATACCACGGCAACCTAGAAAAAACATAAAAAATTGTTTGTGCAAGTTATTTGGCTGGCAGCTAGTTACCGTTGTTCCGCATGACGCCGTCAAAAAATTATACAGTTTATATTACCGGCAACAGCTGTTTTGTTTTGTACATACATACATACTTGGGGTTTAAATGAATAAAGAATTTTATTTGAATAATATTTTTTTTAGATTTACTTCAGGTAGCCATTACGACGTTTAACATGTAAATAATTATCGCAAAAAACCGCTATTATTTCAGTTTTTTCATTGCTTTTGGCATTTTGATATCAAGGCGAATTAGTTATCAGGCGGATGCAGTGGCGAATTCGGGCGAATTTATCCATTACCCACACAATCAATTTTTGGTACATATCTTTAGGTACCGTTTTTATTTAATTTATTATGCATGAATAATTTTGGCCGCGTAGGTAATGAATTCACCGTTTACAAAAACAAAATGCCTGTTGTCTGTTTTGTAGTCAAGTTCGCCTTGATTGTAGTGGTGCATGTACATACCTGGTAATGAAGCTAGAAAGCTGAAATTTGGTACACAGGTAGGTAGTGATGAGAAATTACCGAAAATGATTTTTAAACCCGGTACTTTTCATCTGGTGCGACTATGATGCCCCTTCTTTGTATGGGGAACTTCCAGTATAGCTAGAAATCTGAAATTTTTTACACAGGCAGGTAGTGATGAGAAATTACCGAAAATGATTTTTAAACCCGGTACTTTTCATCTGGTGCGACTATGATGCCCCTTCTTTGTATGGGGAACTTCCAGTATAGCTAGAAATCTGAAATTTTTTACACAGGCAGGTAGTGATGAGAAATTACCGAAAATGATTTTTTTAACAGGCAGTTTTCATCTGGGAGGACAATCATGCTCGTGTATAAGCTTACAGGTTGCCTAGAAATGAGATGGAATTGTACCTATCAAGAACTTGGTTCTTATTTTGATCTCAGTACTTTTTACGGCCGAAACTTTTTGGATACGAACTTGGCCTTATTTTCACATTTATGTTTTTGTGTGGATTCTTTTTCTATGAAAAAAAAATATGAATTAACCAACTCAAGTTCGATTTAATAACTTTCAGTTTTATAATAACAATTTATACATATAACATAAAATTTCTGTTTGAAAGCATCAATAAAATATAATAAAGTTTATTATTCTTTTCTAATAACTATCGAACATATTCTGTTTACTTTTATTACAATGTACAATTTTACTGTTCCTAGAATATTTCTATATAAAGATAAAATACTTGTAAGGGGCTGTGCACATATTACGTAACGCTGTTATCAGAGATTTTATACCCCCCGCCCCCTCACAAAACGTAACGCTTTTTAATAATTTTTCAGAGCAAAATTTCCAATCCCCCCTCTTGCAGCGTTATGTAATATGTGCACAGCCCCTAACATACATATGGATGTACATACATATAGCATTCTTATTTATGTATGTTTTTATATCAATATGTATTGACTATAAGGGAGGGATAGAGTAGTTACTTTTTTATAACATCTATAGAATCTTTTACGTTCGTCTATAAAACTTAAAACTGGCTCGTAAATTCACAGATTAGTTATATGCTCTGATAGATACTGACACTTTAACTGCAAGTGCTTTTGATCGACAAATTTTTTATTTTTATTTGTCGTTGTTTGTTTTTTCTTCTTGCTAATTTTTAGTTTATTTGGCTCTTCTTTTTGCGCTGACATAGTTTTTCTTATGCAAAGAACATACAACAAAACAACAAGGAATTACGAGTACTACGACTAATAACAATAAGCTTTCTGAAGTTACTTTAGTAATATAAATTATTTTTTTTTTAAATTCATAGATTATAAAATATGTAAGTACCTAGGTACATAGTTGCAAAATGTTTTTCTTAACCGATTTAAATTTTACAAAAAATATTTTGAATCAATTCTTTGAAAAATATTTACATCTGATGTTAAAATAATATACCGAACAATGTTTTTTTTTTTTTTTTTTTTTTTTTAATTAGGACCAGCACTCAGGGGATGACCCCTACGTATGCAGTGCATTGTGCCGGAACTCAGAGAGAGGGATAGAGTAGAGAAGATAGATGTTGAAAATGTAGAAGGCTTAACTCTTTTACAACTCTGCTTTGCGCGTTATGTTAATTTTTATAGCAGTGTTGAGGCGTCTCCGGTGTTAGGTAGACGCATTAACTTTGTTAAGCTGTATTGGCAGGCATTTTATTAATTGTTTTACTTCGCCGATGTTTCTGCTAACCGACGAAGGAGGGCGATGTTGTGAACATTAGCTTAGAACATCATCAATCGCTGTCGGAACAGTTTTTTAGTGACCAGTGCTATGCCTTCATCACTTAAATAGTCCGACAACAATTAATACAATGTCTCACTAATGTACATTACATAAATTAATGATGTTGATTGACTTGCTCTGGCCAGGGTTTGAACCCAGGCCCCACGTCATTGTTTGCTTAGTAGTCAACGCGCTAACCACTTCAGCCAACACCACCCTCAACAAGACATTGTATTTTCTCATGATACAATGACTATAAGGTTGTTTTAGAAGCCCAGCTGACAATTGTTGTAAGCCACTTGTTTTTTAGGTGTCAAATTTTTATTCGTATTTATTTATTAAATTTATGGCGTTTTCTTTTCTAAAAATAAAATGGGACATATATGTTACATGAGATTTGGCAACATTTTTAAATGTTCCCACGACTTTTAGGAAGTGTTGCATATTTTAAGTTTACAAAAGAACATAAATGTTAGCATTAATCAATAAAGTAAACAAACAATAACAAAACCAGCTGTTAATATAATGCTGCAATTATGCCCCTTTAATTAAAATGAGTGTTGAACATGTAAAATTTTTTTTCTTTTTAAGGGTAACATCATGAGAAAAGAACTCGTTACACTTTTAAAATAGCACACATTTTGCAGAAAAGAACAGAAATATATGTAGAAGGCAGAATAAATGCAACATATTACTCAGAAAAGAAAACGCCATTAAATTAAAAAATTTTCATTTATGAAGAATATTGTAAATTTGTTAAAATGAATACGAAATAAATATGTATGAGTTTCCATTTGTGCAAAATGGGTGTGATATGTAAACTAGATTAGTGCTATTTGAAAGGAACCTTTTTTAAAGTTCCCAAAGATGAAACCAAACTAAAATCGTGGAAAGAAGTCTTCAGAAAAAATTTTATAGCAAATTGTTTTTTTTTTCGTATTTGAATAAATAATTTTTATTTATATTTTTGTCACAGTTTGAAAAATACACATACATATATACTTTGACTTCCGAAATTAAATTTTCTACCGACAAAGTACAGAGAGTTGGTGTGTTTTGAATTTCTGCATATACCTTATATTCATTGTATCATGGTATTTTCTTTTATTCAGTTAATTTAAGTGTGCAATACATGTATTTTTCACGAAAAATTAAGTAATTATGCTTTTATAATTGTGTTCGAATTTAAATCGACAGTAATGTTCTCTTCTATATTGTTTTAATGTCGATTTTACTTGAAATCAGATTAACAGTTTACAATCTTTTAAATATTTTTTTTGTTTGCAATTGAATACTAATTTTATAGCGCAGTACCTATGAATATCCTTTATAATTTGCAATAAAAATATTCATGTCTTGAAATTTAATAAAAGCCAGTAAGCAAATTGCAACAAACTTGGAATAAACCTCAACTATTGAGAAAATATACAAACTTCGCGTAAAATCTCAATATTTAAACGCGCTAAAATTGTAAACTGTAAACAAAAATCGCGAATATTATGAAAATTTTTAAAAACTTGATACAATTTTAATTCATGTTGAAAATAAAAACTAAATAAAAATGGCTCCATGAAAAATGGCCGCAATGAAAAATGGCCCCAAACCAAAAATGAAAAATGGCCCCAAACTTTTGTATTGAAAACAACAACACGAACTTTGGGGCCATTTTTCCTATTTTTTGGGACCATTTTTCATTTTTTATTTTTAAGTTTGGGGCCATTTTCCCTTATGTTCGGGGCCATTTTTCATTTTCGATTTTGGGGCCATTTTTCATTTTTCGTTACTTGAAAAATGGCCCCAAACTTTAGGAAAAATGGCCCCAAACTTAAAAATAAAAAATGAAAAATTGCCCCAAAAAAGGAAAAATGGCCCCAAAGTTTGTGTAGTTGTTTTTAATACAAAAGTTTGGGGCCATTTTTCATTTTTGGTTTGGGGCCATTTTTCATTTTTGGTTTGGGGCCATTTTTCATTTAACGAAAAATGAAAAATGGCCCCAAAATAGTGTAAATAATATAAATACCACAAAAAACTCATTACATCAAATAATGCATTTTCAAAATTAGTATTATTATTAAACGGTGACGTTGCTCGAAATTCTATGGAGTAGAGTTACCTTGAGCCCCGTCGAGGGGCCTAGAATGCAAAAACCCGTTAGTAAGCTACTGCCGCTGTGAGCCAACATGAAGAAAAAAGTGGATGCAAATGGCCCCAAAAAATTTATTATTGTTGTTTTCAATGTAAAAAGTTTGGGGCCATTTTTCATTTTTCAGTTTGGGGCCATTTTTCCTATTTGCCATTTTTCCTAAAAAATGAAAAATGGCCACAAACTGAAAAATGAAAAATGGCCCCAAACCAAAAATGAAAAATGGCCCCAAAATAGGAAAAATGGCCCCAAAAATAATTATTGTTGTTTTCAATGTAAAAAGTTTGGGGCCATTTTTCATTTTTCAGTTTGGGGCCATTTTTCATTGGGGCCATTTTTCCTATTTGAGGAAGGGGGGGTTAAAGATTTGTTACGGATTGGAAATTTTGCTCTGAAAAATTAGTAAAAAACGTTACGAAGGGGTGGGGGGGTATAAAATCTCTGAAAACAGCGTTACGTAATATGTGCACAGCCCCTACTAGCGTTACCGCTTAGAGCGTCATATAACCCGCACTGATTAAAAAAAATTCGTATGTTATAGACAAAAACTGTAAACAGATTTGCTTTTAAACTATTTAAGTCCTTATATTTCACTTATTTTTAACAAAAGATTATTTTCGTTGCACACCAGTGTAATTGCAGAATTTTTGTTCTTATTAATGATTAAAATTTCAATTTAAATGTAACCGTGTTGAGAGTCTCTAAAGTGTGCTTGATATTATTTCTCATTTAACATTTATAAAACAAAGGAACAAGATGATTTGTTGTTGCTTTAAATAAAGGACATTTTAAATATGCACATAAAAGAAAATGTTACATTTATCTTAACAGTTTAGTGAAAGAGAAACTATCATCTTTTTTGTATGCATTAATAAAAACGAGAGTGAAATTTTTCTGTAATATTAAATATCTAAGACAAATGGAAGCAATGTTGTGAACACGCTTTGGGATATATTTTAAATGCTTCCAATCTTAACTTATCCATACATACATACATAAGTACATCATATACATACCATACATACTACTAAAAATTTATGCAAAGGGTTAGAAAAACATACTCGTAATAAAAATTCCTTTACGCGGAATTAAAACAAAACAAAATGTAAATTATAACAACAAAAATAGCAAAAACTCTCTTACACACACACACTTATTATATGCACGTATTTTTATATACGAAATAAAATCAATAAACATTAAACATGTATTAATTTCACGATGCCTAAAAGTATATTAAAATCCATATACACTCACGCATTAAAGCATACACTCGTCTTTCAGGCAACCAAGAGGATGAAAAAGCCAAACCCCCTAATGTTATGAGGAAAACATTCGAGCTACAATAATGATGAAAGGGAATGGCAACAACAACAAATCTAAAGAATCATATAATCACTTGTACAAATATGTGGGGGGAAAAAGCAACAAAATAAAATCATAATAAATACGTTTCAATGTTCAAAATTATTTCAACTGTGAAATTAAATCATATCAACATGTGTTTTTTATACACAATTTCAAAAATTTTGATTTTTTTTATCTAAATATTAAAATAGTCTATCGTAGCCCTTCAATGTAAATAAACATGCCCTAAAGTATGCTTTAAAATTGGAGAGTTTGCAAATGCGGCTGTTAGAGAAAAAAACATCTATCCATACAAAAAAAAAAAAAAAAAAAAAAATAGAACAGAAATCAGAATAATATTATTTCTAAACAGGGTTGCCATTTTACTTCGTCTCTCCTAACAAAATTTGAGTTTTTCAATACTTCTATACGTTTTTTTGTATGACTAAACTTTAATGGTAGAAAATTTTTTAAAACGCTGGACATTTTTGCAAAATTTATTTATCTACTTAGCAACAACACGTTGCATGCAAAACATAGATACTTTTCTACTAAATACGTACAAAATTCAAAATTCTAGAAGTTAAAATTTGATGAAGAATTGCTACTGATGGATGGATATTAAGTAACTGTTTACGTTTTCGGACGCACTCCCTTTAGTTAACAGCTTTCAACATTTATTAGAAGACATGACCGAAACACTTTCATTCATAATATAGTAACCCTTATTACGAGTGTCGTTGGCGTGATGAAATCTGTAAAATGTGGCAACGTTCGCTATATGTTCTACATTGGAGTCGTTAAAGTTAGACTACGACAACGACACTCGCAATAAGGCTGATTATATTGAACAAATTGCAATAAGTTCTTGGATACGAATGCAAACAAATAAGAAGGAAGATAACAAATATTTATTAGTGGAAAGATGCCTGGGCTTATTTAAAAAAAAACGTTTAAATATATTATGTGAAATTTTCAGTTATTTGGCTCAGAGTGAAATAAGCAGAATTTTAAACAGAATCAAGAACAATTTACAAGTTAATTAATTTTTGAAATAACATTTTTAAAATGTTATTTATCATTCTTGAAACATCATCACTAAACCAATTATTAAAATTATTATTTTATTGGTTGAAAGGAGAAACATCATATACTATAAAAGTATATGCATACATATAGCGTGCGTAATATCAGATTCAGATAATTATTTCAAATTAATTTAAATTCTATCAAAATTTGGAAAACCTTTGAATTTGTTTCCCTTTCACCATTAGACACATTTTTCATTAAGCGGCAAATGAAAACATTTATTAAATTCAATAAATATTTTTATTTCTACTTCATTTTTCCCCATTCATAAAAACTAAATAAATATTCTGAACAATTGGAATAAAATCAACTAACCGCGAATAAAAACTACAAAAGCATGAACCAGAAAAAAGTAAACCAACCAACCAACAATACAAAAAAATAAAAAAAAGAGAAGAAAAATAATAAAAACGAGTGCTTACACTTTGGCTTTGAATGTGTTAAAATATTATTATACAAATCTCGAGGGTAAGATCATATAAATATCGTCGAATGAAATGAAAATAACGTGTGAAAGTTATAAAAAAAAAAATCAAATTTGAAGTTTTTTTTACTATTTATATAATAAATAGGCAAGACCCTATTTATGTCATGGATTTTATAGCCACATTATTTAACCGATTTTGACAAAACTTATATCAAATTAAAAATATTTTTTCGTAGAAGTGATGGAGTAATTCAGGGTTTAGTAATTTGGGAACCAAACGCCTTTAAAGTTGCTACTAATTCATATGCACTCGTACTTCTGGAAAAATGGACGATTTTTTGCATTCTTTATGAATTTAGCCATTTCAAATTCACATATTACTGTGACCCTTGTTGTTATTAGGGTACGAAGCTCGTGACCACGATGAATTGATATTTTTGTATTATTACGAATAAACGTAATTATTATTACTTTTCATATGTACATCACTATAAGTACAAAAAAATAATTTTATTCGTAATAATATAGGGATATCCATTTTGCGGTTTCAAAAGTAAACGTAAATAAAACACATATAAAATATTTTTTTTCATGATATTTCTTTTTTATTATAAAGTTTGAACGTTGACATTACGAGTATGTGTGAAACACTACATCATTTAATTCACCACTACGCGAAGTGTTGCAAGCATTAATTCTTTTGAGGTAATTTTCGACCACTTTTTGACACATATTGGGCGGTATCTCAGCCATAACTTGACGAATGTTGGTTTTTAAGTGCTCAAGAGTTAAAGGTTTATCTGCATAAACACGGTCTTTCGCGTAGCCCCACAAGTCTAATGGTCTCATGATCTTGGTGGCCAGTTGATATCGCCACGACGAGAAATTACGCGGCCAGGAAATGTCTCTTGCAATAAAGCCATATTCGCTCGAGTTGTGTTTCATGTGGCACCGTCTTGTTGAAACCATATATTCTAAAAGTCGTATTCTTCAATAACACTGTGATAGTTTTTGACCCGAAAAAAATGAACTTCGATGAATCCTTTTCGAACTATTAGCGGGGAGTCCCCTGAGTAGGAAAGTACATTTGGAAGTGTCAGATTGGCTCCAGTTTTTGAGAAATCGGTATATATCCATTTTTCATGGAAGTTAATTTTTTAGATTATCACAGTGTAACAGGCAAAAAAAGTCGGTTATCATATGACCATAACGCTCCGAATTGACGGTGACGTCGTTTTCGAAGAAGTAAGGTCCAATCACACCTTCGGACCAAAGAGCGCACCAAACAGTGACTTTTTCTGGATGTAATGGCCTCTCTTCAATTACTTGAGGATTCTCAGAACCCCAAATACGACAATTTTGTTTATTAACATACCCACCGAGTGAGAAATGTGCTTCATCGCTGAAGAAAATTTTGTTCGAAAAATCGCCGTCCACCGCCTGCTGTTCAAGCACCCATTCCACATATCTACGACGTTGTAAATGGTCAGCTGGCTTCAGTTGTTGTGTGAGCTGGACTTTATATGAATGTAGGTGTAGATCTAAATGCAAAATACGCCATAATGTGCCGTAACACAGTCCTAATTCCTGAGAACGACGAGAAATCGACACATTCGGGTATTCGGCAACACTTTCACTTACAGCAGCGATATTTTCAGCGGAACGAGCGAAACGATGATGTACAGGCCTTACAATATTTGTAAAAAACTGGTTTAACAACTTAGTTTGACAGATGTCGAATTCCAGTCCTATACTTTTGAAACCACGAAATGGATAACCCTTTATAAAGAGATTATAAAGTTATTTAAAACCATTTTTGTTCTTTAAAAAATTCATATAATTTCAAAAAAAATAAATTTTTGGTTTAAGGTTTGTATATAAATCATTTAAAATACCGGCATGTAAAAATAAAATTATTCAACAGAAATTTGCTGACCAAAAACCCATCTCTAGTTTATTTTATTTTTTGTATTGATGATTTTTGGACGCAATAAAAATGGACGCAATCAGCAATCTTCAGCTGTTCTTTAAATGTATTAGTAAGTTGGCATTTAGTGACAGCTGTACCCATAATTAAGTGGAAACTTCTCTTGCTGAAAGTAACCAACTGTGAATAACTTAAATTGACACTTATGGTGTTTTCTTTTCTACAAAAAAATGGTACATCTCCATGCAGAAAATGTACGTTGGTTTTCGTTTCTTAAAAATGTTTTGCTCTCTAAAAGGGCAGTGTGTATGACTCTAAAAAAATCGCCCTCAATAATGGTGGAAGACATTACACTTTATGCCCCGTAAAATTCGACAGTGTTGATAGTGCCCTGTAAAACTTAGCTATCAGCTGTTAAAAACAGGGCGTTCCACATTTTCATAAGTTGTGTTTTGTTCTAGTGAAATATCAAGCTGCATTACTATAGAGTTGGCAAGACATTTTATACATCACCAATGTGCCATTTTATATGTAGAAAAGAAAACACCATTAAAAACGTTACCACTTAAGGCCGTGATTCACTATCCTACACAATCGTACGATTCATTCACAGGAAAATCTTGCAAAAATCTTACCGACTTTAAAAAATCGTTTCAAACTGGTGTTGTAAGTGCCACACTATCATACAAATCCTATGCCAAAACATCTGGTTGACAATAAATACTCCTCTGATCGCATGAAAACTATCATTTTATGAAAATTTTCATAAAATTTTACAAATCGCACGACTTGCCAAAAAATCTGTCACACAGTTGCATTTTTAGTCCACACTACCATACATTTTTAGCACACATGTCATATTTTGCAAATCGCGCGACTGCGTAGGTAGGATAGTGCGGCACGACCTTTAGTGATAATTTAGGAATATGCGCAAATAAATATTAGGTCTTGCCAACATTTCATGAAGTGTTTTTTTTCTCTCCTGTAGTCACATCGTTTTTCGTTTTATATGACGATATCTTTATACAAAAAATGTTTCTTATTTATTTAGTTAAGAAAAATGTAAATGTACGTAGTATATACATACGTTCGCATGCATAATGGTAGAGAATCACAATTTCAAATTGTTATTTGATCTGTGTATAAAAATAACAAATGTAAAGTAGGCATGAAAATAATGGCGAAATAAAAAAAAGAGAAAATAAAAAAACATCTAATAACATCTGAAAAATATGCCATAAAAAAATCACTAATAATTTATTTACGCACACATACAAACGTACTATAGCGCAAATAATTGAATATTTTACGAAATAAAAACACTTGTAGTCTTCCGTATGTTCTTTGGGGCTGTGCACATATTACGTAACGCTGTTTTCAGAGATTTTAGCCCCCCCCCGTAACGCTTATTAATAATTTTTCAGTGCAAAATTTCCAATCCGTAACAAATCTTTAACCACCCCCCACCCCGTAATATGTGCACAGCCCCTTTGCAAAAAATGAACAAAACAAATAAACAGGAGCAAGTTAAACGAATTAAGAAAAAGGAATTGAAGTATACCTTGGGGAGTAAATTATAAGAATACAAAGCAAATAAAGGCAAATGGAAGCTTAAAGAAAGTTAAGGAAAAAATTTCAAATATTTCAATTATGAAACCATGGCTATGACTATAAATTTTGAAATAAATTTGACATATAGGGAAATAAAAAATATTTAAGGCAAATTATAAGATCGAATAAAAACTTTCAATGCATATTTATGTATACCACGTAGATTCGCCTTAGTTCTTTAATCCTGGAGAAAATACCTACTCGGAATATCAATACAGGACACGTTTGCTCTGCAATCCCAATTTAAGGGTAATTTTAAAGTGCCCTGGAGACGATAAAAAAACAATTGATTACAAAACAACTGACATTTTCTTTGTCATTCACAATTGGAGATTATCAAAATAATTACAGGTCAAAATAAAATATCAAAAGTTTTTGATTTTCATCAATCAGAGCTGACAACGTATACGTTTATCCGAAAAAGCTCGACTGCACACATACTTAAAATGTTTTAAGTAGCTTTACCAGCAAAATAATGAAGAAAAAATTCTATAAAATATACTCTTCCTTCACAACTTCTAACAAATTATTTTACTTGCCACATGCAACTAGAAATAACAACTTAAAAATTTCATTATTTAAAAGTTAGTTTAATATTAAAAAACATAATTAAAGTTAAAGTCTCTGCCAAAATGTGCCAAATATGTTTTACTCACCGGTCTACTTTACAATTATTGTATTACTGGGTTAAAAATTCTTTTTACAAACTCACACACAAAAAAAAAGCTTCCAATTTGTTTCGCAAAATAATGCGGACGGCATGTACTTTGTGGTTGGGTAATAGGAACACATGACTAAGTTTTAATTGGCTGGGTTTCCAAACAAGAAATGAGATTTATAATTTTTTTCACCAAAAATGATAAGGGTATATAGATATCGTAAGCTGAAATGCAAAATCACGTAACTAACACAAAATTCCAAATCACATTTTCAATTAAATCCTGCGAATAGTATCGAAACGCAATGTGCACATTCTCCAAATTAAGTACGGAAACAAAAAGTTCAGCTACTTGAAGAATTTTATTTAGTTTTTCCTCTCTTTAATAAAACTTCAAAAATTGTAGTTATCTGATTTTGTATTCTTGATATATTGGTTTGTCATCCAGTTTTTAATATACATATGAATCGCATATATATCTGTGGCAATAAGGAACAAGTACTTAACTCATATTTTATAGCTATCTAGAAAAACAGTTTTAAATGTTTACGTGGTTTGATAAAAATATAATAGCGTTGTACTAAAAGTTGATCATTCGTTTTTCGAATCTTTTGATTTTTTAACACATGGTTTTGTCCACTACAACATACATATATATTCAATTTCAAATTTAATATGTTATAAGCAGGGCAAGTTTTTAAGTTTTTTGCTGGAAAAGCTTGATTTCGCTTATTTTGTACCTTTTTTTGCAAAATTGCTTTATTTGATATACTCTGCTGCCCTTGAAAATAATTTTTGAATCTTTCTGTTGCAAATAAAAAGCAAAAGTTTGTCCTTTTTTCACACATGCAATTTTCTATTCTTTAACTCTTGACATTGCAAACTAGATTGGCTTAAAGGTGTTATTTATTATTGTAACAACTGTACAGAAATTTGCAATGTGTTAAATGCACTTTCCGATGATGATGTGGAATCAATATATAAAGAAAAAGCTCTATTTAAAAATGCATCTTTAAAATCTGATCTCCCGTACATAAAAGATAATTTCGAGTGTATTTGCCCGAAGTATAATCAAACTAGAAAGAAGAGGACTTTATTTAAGAGAGAATTTGTCTATTATAGAAAAAGTGGAAGAAAAGATGAACAGTTTTGATAACAAAATATTAGTTAAAATAAAAAATAATATTTTTTTAAACAAAAGCGAAGCTGATGAATACATTGATTCGCTATCTGCAAGCGAATTATTATTGTTTAAGTTCGCTCCTTCTTCATCCAATTGAATGAATTTTTTCAATTTATTCTACAGTTTTATGCGATAACCGATCTTTTCTTTTTGAAAATCTAAAAAAACATATGATTGTGCTTCGCAATAAAAAATTATTTAATAAAATAAAAGAATAGTGGTCTCATTGTTTAATTTTTGGAAGAATATTTAAACATTTTTTGCTTATTCTTGGGCTTATTTTGCGTTTATTTTGTGCTTTTTGCTTGCTTTTTTTCTTTAATTTTGTGTTATAATTTTAAACTTGCCCTCGTTATAAGATAAAATAAGATGTTATTTCGTATGGGGTAATTATTTAGAAACAGAAAAGCAGCAAGTGCCAGAACTTCGTTAAAAATCGTTCAATTTAAATAAAACTTTGCCCAGAGATACTTTTGAATATGGAGAATACGATGGTGATATTAACTCCAAATCAGCTTATCTCGACTTAAGCACTTTTTTCTTTTTTGCCACAGATATATATACACACACACACACACATATATATATATATATATATATCTTCTTGATCCTTATAGTTAGGGAAATTGAATGAGCAATGTCAATCTCAGTGTACGTAAAATCGGTTTTCTTTTCGCACTGAAAATCAACCAAAATAAAGTATTGGTTCCGATATGTGATTATATACGTATGCGTCTACTTAACACCGGAGGCGCCACAACACTGCCTTAAACATTAACATAGCGCGCAAAGCAGAGTTGTGAAAGAGTTAAGTCTTCTAAATTTTCAACATCTACCTATCTTCTTTACCCTATCCCTCTCCCTGAGTTCCGGCACAGTGCACTGCATACGTCGAGGTCATCCCCTGAGTGCTGGTCCTAATTAAAAAAAAAAAAAAAAAAAAAAATATATAGACATCGCATTCCAAAAATAAATTAAAATAATACATGATGGTGTCCCAGTTTTGAACCATCATTCATCGGCATTACAATTTGAAAACACTGTACCAGTGCTACTGAAGCTTGTTAATGTACGAGTATTGTGATTATTTTCTTAATACGATTACATGCCGTAAATTTGATTTATATCGGTGAAATACTTTCTGAGACATCGTTGTCGAAAAGTGTTTTAAAATTTTTTAAGAGATTTAATTTTGAAGCTGCTTAAGGTACATTATTATAAATTGTTCGAGAATTTTACGTTTAGTACTTTTCCAAAAAGTTCCTAGGCTAATGTTGATAATATTTAAATAAATTATTTTCGATGACAAAGATAAACGAAATATATAAATAGAACACTATTATAAATGTCACATTTTCATTTGTTTTACGCCTCGGTTGCATGTAAAAGAGCTTATTTTTTTTTAATTTTATCACCAAGAAATATACTGGCTAAACACAGAAAGACATGCAGATAACTTGGAAGAATCCTTGCCAAATAAAACACATTTAATAATTCATAATCATGGTACAATAATATTAATAATATAAGGAAAAACTCAACCCAAAAGCAAATGTAATAAAATACTAAAGGCGGAAAATTGTAAATAAACACGCAACAAATACGTTCGCTCAATGCTAAGAATATTTACAACTGGAGAGAAACTATAAATTCTCGAAACCATAAACATTAAAAGCCAACACATTTTATTGTTTTTCTTTCCATATAATTTTATTTTTTTGCGTTTTATAAATAAACTTTTAAATAAACAAAAGAAATAAATGTATGTATGTATTTTACTTGAGATATTGGTACTTATAAAACAAACTAATACAACACTTCAAGTTTAAGCCCTTTAAAGTATGCTACATAATATTAAAATGGATACTATACTTAAAATTAAAATTTCAGTTTTTTTATTTGTTAAAGATTTGGTAGACTTTTTTCTTAACTACAGCGAGAGTTAATAAAACCAGCCAACTGATGTGCTCCAAACATCTTGGAACTAATAAAACGCTATTAGGAAAAATAAAACTTCACCTGAATTTACGCAAAAATATAAATGGAACAAACCAGGCGAAAATCGTATTTTAGTAGTTTTTATATCTCATTTACTCTCGAAAGTGATCAGCATACGGATTAAATTTAAAGGAAATAGTGGTTTTTCAAAAAAAAAAAAAATTTCAATAAGATTTTGCAAATTTTTTAAATTTCAATATATAAGAATCGCTTATAATGGAATAGAACTTTTGCAACGAGAAGACTGGATCAGTACCAAACTTAGCTTCGTTGCATAGTAAAAAAACAAATTTGCCATCATATTTCGTTACGAAAAATTAATAGCTGTGATAATTGTATTGATTGCTCCCATCAACACAGTGAGCCCTGTATCCGCCAGTTGGTTATAATATATCAAAAATTAAACATCCTTAAGTTATACTTTAAGATATTCACTCCAAATAAGATCCCACTATCGGCGGTAATAGAACAATCTGTGACGATTTTGATCGTGCTTAGCCGGCGCACTTTTGAAAACATTGCACAATTTATATTCGAGTGTTCCCAATATCGTCGCATATTGTGGCAATATTTATCAGTACATATCGACCAAAATATGGTTGTGCAATACAGTCACACTGCTATATTGGACCATTTTATTCATATGTTATTGTTTATGCAGATGCTTGCAGAAAGTTTAAAATGGATTAATCTAAAAAACAAAAAATTGCTGGTGCGATATATATTATGGCGTCTATTAATAAAAAAAAATATAATTATCCATTTTTTAGTCGGATTATATGTAAATATTTTTTAATTCAGTCCGACTTGTTAATATAGAATATAATAAAGTTCTTGTAAATACCCTAAAATGTCCATTAGCAATTAATTTGTAAATTGTTTTTTATCTATACGAACTTAAATAAATATAAACAAAAGTAGCTACTGCCGGTAACATGAGCTGAAGTATTTTTTTGAACGGCGGCAAGTGGAAAGACATTTACAAGCTGCGAGGCAGATCACTTACACAAACACATATTCCTATGGTTGTGTTATATATAAGTAACGGCGGCGGCTTGTAAATATTATCGCCGGCTCGAATAATGAGTTTCAGCTGCTCGACTAAGATTTCTACAGTTATTTTATGACAATCCATAAACATACCTTCAAAAGTCTTATTATTTTATGACTTTTTTGCTTGAAGCACAACAGCAATTTTTTTAAACCATTGTAAAATAATAAGACATTATGACAATATGACTGACATGACTAAAGTGTAAACACCCCAATTATAAATAAAAAAATACGAATTTTAAACTTAATTAAGTTAAAAATTTTTGCTAAATTTTAAAATTTATTTTACTATCCCATTGTACTGGAGCAAATTGTTCACTTCAATCGGTGCAAATTTTATAATATTTTACTCGGTATTGTGCAAATGAGCGTTCACATTATCGGCGCATTAACGTCAGTTTTGATTGTATAAAGCACAATTTCGGCGCAGATTGTCGCAATTTTAAAAATTGCTTGCCACGAAAATTGGTATTATACGCCGATAATGGGATCATAACTTAAGACTCGTCTTGTTACGTTTTTTCTATAGTAGCGAACGATGAAAAACAGCTTCAATGCTTCCATTTAAGCTTTTAACAATCCATAACGTAAAATAACTTCAACGGTATTCAGTAGAGATTCATCACAAATCTCGAAAATTTTATTTTGGGGTATTATTTAATTTTTTTGGGGGTATTTACTTCCTGGTGGCTATTGCCTGCCGTCATTTTGTCATTTTTATTATCATCTTTTCAGAACCAGCTGATGTAATTAATTATCTCAAATCTAATCAGTTAATTTTAATGTTACGTTTTTTGTTTCAATCTCTCTGGCTTTGCTTTAAAAAGAATAATTGAAAATAGTATGTATCTATGTATGATTCTTGTATGTGTGTGTTTGTGTATATTTTTTGGCTAAACTGATTTCTTTTTCTAAGAAATACTTTTTAATTTAAAGTTTTCATAAAACAAAAACCAGAAAATAAAACTTGCACTAAGGCAAGTGCATTTAAAATGATTGACTTGACCGTCTTAAACATTAAACTGTAATTACTTACATGTCATTTCTTTTACATTTTCAATTTCGTTTCTATCTCTTTCACTCGCACTTAATAGTATTTTTTATTTTTACTTTTAAAAACACATTTTTCATACTTCAAGTTTAAGTAAAATGAAAGAAAAACTACACGTAAAACTAAATTACAGAATATTTTTTTAAGAAAATCAAGTTGCGAAAAATGTTTTATAGTATTTGAACTTGTTTCATTTCCACTTAATTTTAACAAACAACAAGAAAGTGGAAAATTAGATTAACAACACTCTGAACTAGTTAGGAGGTAGTTCGTCCGTCAGTCAACCAGACAGCCAACTAGTCTTTGAAAAAAAAAAACAAGAAATAAACACTTTGGACAAGCAGTCATTCCACCAGCCAGCCATGGCATATAAAATGTGAACTAGACAGTTTTGGGCATTTATTTTTCCCCTGAACGGGGGAAAATAAAATACATGACATGCCTCCTTCATTCAGTATGATTTGACAGTCAGTCTGGCTCAGTAATTACTGTTGCTAAAGTAGCTTGCGAATAATATTATCTTTCCTTAAGAGATTTAATTTTAGCCTTGAGAAAAAAGAAAAATATTTAATAAAAAAAATAAATAAGAAAAGAAAGAAACAGGTTGACAATTAATGTTTAAACGATAATACGTACAAGACTACAAAACTGCATTAGTTTTCATAAAAGGAATATTGCAAAATGTTGAAAGAAAGTTGGTTGTGGAGATTTTTAAATAGCTGTAATTACAACTCAATGCCCAGTGTGCGTAATTATAAGTTTAATTGAAAATTAAATTAATAATAGAAAAAGAGAAAATCTTTTTTAAAACAAATATGCAATTGAAATGTCAGGCATCTTATTAAAAAGTGCTTAGATGAATTTTGATGATTTTTTTTCAACAAAGTTCAGTTACTTTGCAATTAAATTGCAGTGGCGTAGAGTTAATTAAAACCATTCCAAAGGATTAAATTCAAAATTAAAATAATTTTCTATTTCACAAATTAAAGAAATGGGTGGATGGGAGGAAATATTCTAATCAAATAAGGCAACTGATTTGTTGAGCTTTTTGCTTTAACCGAGTTCAAAAAACGGGAGATTATCGATTTGTGCATATTTCACAAATATTTGGATGGAATTTGTAGCCATCAGTTTTTTTTTTGTAAATTGCAGCTCAGTTCTTCCCCTGAAATATTGATTATCGAATATTCCCTGCATTTATGAACCGATTTTATAAAATACAAAATAGCTTACAGTTTGGTCCACTATAGTTGTTGTTGAAAATTGGGGAGACAAGTTGTCGGATCGATTTTCAAATTTCTTTGCATTGTTTGATCGAGTTTGTTTGCAAATGGGGGGGGGGGGGTAATTTATCCCCACTCCCCCTAAATTCATTATCGCAGAAATCCTCCATTTACGTTCAATTCAATAAATTTCCTTTTAAATCAGGTGCAAGTAACCCATCCCCCACCTACCCCAAACTTGCTCAACAGAGGTGAGAACAAGAAGGCACCTGCCGCGTAGCAAGGAACACTTGGCACCACTCTATCCTGAGCAGGACACGTGATCTGCTCAGGCTTGGTAAATATTGTATAAGACTATACTACTAAGACTACCACCCTGGGCTCCAGCATTCTTCCACACCTAGACAATCTGGCAAATATAAGGTTAATAAACTTATCCGCCTTCCTGACACGATCGGGATGTTTGAATCGGCGACCGGCCTTCTACAGTATATTGAATAAACATTTGACTTTCGCCTTGTCTGCTATAGGGTATCACAAAGGCACCGAATTTAACGGACCCACGTGCGTCACTTCTTAAGCTGTTAATAATAATTTCTCATTTATACATTATTACAGTTCAAATAATAATTTCGTTTATTCGTCGTCGACGGAGTTTTGGATCATATGCTAGTAGAGTTGGATTATTCAGCTCAGTGGAGTGAGCGCTCTTTTCCGCACAGCTCAGTTAACTGAGCTCGTTCGCTCTTTTAGTTCAATAGCTCACTTTAGTTCAATAGCTCAGTTTAGTTCAATAGCTCACTTTTGTTCAGTAAAATACATTAGCTCCATTGGTTTCAGCTCTGTCTATCTTTGTTACGAAAGTAAACAAAGCGAAAACAAAAAATGTTTCTGCTATATCAGCGTTACCATAACGTTTTTATTTTTAAACTACTAATTTGCAAAACAATTTAATTTTAATTATATAAAAATAAGCTACAATATACAGCTAATTTCATATATTTTTTTTTAAGACATAGCCTAAGGTTTAGATCCCACTATCGGCACAATGTACCTATTTTCGTCGGCTCACTGAAATAAAGTTATAAGTAATAAGCTAAATTTGCCTTATTTGTCAACTAATTGGTATTTAAGGACATAATTGCACCACACTGCATATAGACTTTTTCCAGAATTAGTTGAGAAATAACTCAAATTTGGTTTAGTACTTCGGTACATTGTGGGATCTAAGCTTAACATAGGTGTCACGCGATCAAGATTTGCTATCAATTTTTTTAACACATACTGCTCGTAAAAATTCACAAAAATTGTTTACTTGGGTGTCACACGATCAAGTTTTCATTCAATTTTTGTTTCAAGATTCAATCCTCTCATTTTTTTTACCAATACACTCACACTTTTAAAATTTGCTGAGAATTTGCTTTAAAATTTTCGTTCAATTGAGTATTTCAAATTGCTTTCAAGAAAGCAGCTGATTGCCATTTTGATTATAAACTCTCGTTGGTTTTCATATCCATACATAAGTACATATATTCTTCCGCCTTAATTTTTTGTGTTCTTGAAAGCAAATTGCTTTGAAATTGCGTGAAACCTACGTCACAGCTTTCAATTTTTGTGAATTTTGACAAGCAGTTTGTGTAAATTTGAGAATAAAAACTTGAGAATTGAATAAAACCTTGAACGTCTGACTGCAGTGTTATTACTTGAATGAAAAATTGAAACAAAACTAGAAAGCTAAGTTTTATCAAATTGATAAATATGTAAAAAAACAAATATAAGAAAAATTCAAGATAATCTATATATATAAAATACAAAAAATGTTTGTACCCATGTTCGCTATAGACTCGGAAACTATCCAACCGATTTGACCCAAACTGGTGTCATTCAAAAGGGAATTTATAGAGGATGGTTTTAGGCTTTTAATATTTCAAGTGGGCGTAGCCCCTCCCACATAAATTGAATAACATCATATATCTTGACTATTGTGATAGCAAGAGTTTTGAAACATTGCAATAGTTCATATGTTACTAATGTGAGTAATCAGGACAAAAATGGGCGTTATCGGACAAGTGGGCGTGGCAGCTCCCATATAACCCAAAAATTGAAATCGCCATATTTTGGGCATTTTTTGACCTACGTCGATGATATTTGGTACATATAGTATTGACATAATTAGGAATACGTACCGGGAGAAAAGTGGATGGGACCACGCTCCTTTTTATTAAAATTAAAAATCGTAATATAGTCTTAACTACTGGACCGATCGTCACAATAGGATATATAAATACTTTTAATTTTATTTTATAACGAGGGGGGTAGCGAAGTACACCGGGATCAGCTAGTTAATTTATATAAAAAAATTGTGAAAAAATATTCATGCATCAAAAAGTTTTAAAAATTAATGATTTTTTGGAAAATTGCTTAAATATTTTCCTTTGCCCCAAACATATTTTTAAGTTTCTATTAGTTGAGAATAATGATACTAAATTTAAAGTTGTTCATATAATTGGTATTCCAATAATGCTGTTCCCAAAACTTATCAATAAATTTTTTTTTAATAACTCGTATCAGTCATCATCATCTGTTTCATGATTTACGTTTGGCATTAAATGACTTAATTCAAGAATACTTTGGTTGTTATTCTTCTCATATTAGCAGGTATAAAGAAGTAAGATTAAACCTTAGCACTGCGATATAAGGAAAATGGGGCAGGAATAATAGGTTCTGAAATTGGAATTAATTAATAATCCTGCAGTCTGATGTATTTATATATTTAATGTTTTATATTTTATTTATTTGTTGCGGGTTAGCAATATCTAGATATATATTTCGTTGGTATAGCGTCCAACCCGCAACAAATAAATAAAATATAAAACATAAATACTTGAGTACATGCTCAAATAAATGTAAAAATTTTATATATTTAATGTTTTAAATAAAATATTTCAAAATTGATCAATGCTTAGAAAAACTACAAAGTAAAGAAGAATTAGCTCATTTGGCAACGCTGGCTATCAAAATCAACCCTTATCTAATACAATACTGCAGATACTATCGTAAAAGTATTGTATTGTGCCAACTGTCATATTCCATACGAAATAAAAGCTCTTTAGGTTACGTAAAATCCAATTGTCATAATACATGAAATTGAATTGATTGATTGTAAAGAGCGCTCACTCACTGAGCTAAAAACGCTCAGTAAAGTGAGCGACTCATGTACGAGTAGCTCACTTGTGTGAATCGTTCAGTTGAACTAGTTCGTTCAGGAGCTACACACCTCTATATGCTAGAGTTGAAATTAAATAAAATTTCTGCAAAGCTAAAAATTCTTATTTACTCGCGGGTTCAATATTTGAAACTGTTGGCAGACATCGTTTATCTTTTAATTTAGACTTCATTAAAAACCAACTGCAAAACAGATACTAAACACAAAAATGTACAATCGATACCTGATAATATTTCCTATTCTGTGCATTCTTATTGGACCGTAAATGCCTGAAAGAACACCATCTGCGAACCTAATCTGATATTCGGTAAGAGTATTTTTTCAAAATAAATTATCATTTTTTCACTCCAAATTAATGCGGACGTGAAACAAGAAACTCATTACACAACACTATATGTATTTCATATTTCCTTTTTTTTCGTTTTTCGATGATCTGCAAATAATAATACACTAACTATGTATGTATTTATGTTTATAATACGAGTATCATCATAAAAACTTAATCATAAGGATATAAACAATAAACATTAATTCATGTGTCATAAGTAAATTTGAATGTATGAGTAAAATTCCTTTAGAACCTTAAAAAATATACAACTTAATTGAATAAATTAAACAGGAAACAAAATAAAAACATTAAAGAAACTACGCAAAACTCATCCATATGCCACGAATAATATCCACACATCCATACATAAATACTTGTAAATACACAAGATAAACTGAAAATAAAAGCAATCTAGTGTAATGTAGAAATAGTGTAACATTTTGTCATTTAAGTAAAACGTAGAATTGTCCTTCCAAAACATAAGGATGGTTTTATGTAATACATAAAACCATCCTTATTATTATTGTTGTTGCTGTTGTATATGGATAAAATTGCTCAAACATATACAAATGTGTGATTATTGTTTGCATGTACATATATGTGTGTATATGTTTCCTGGATGTGTGTGTTCTAATAGAGAAAGTATGACCTCATTTATAATTCACAAGTTGACCATATTTACTTAAGAAGAGACATAAATACACATCCATAGAAATGTTTCGAGTCCCAAAACAAATGAACATAATTGTACATTTTTATTAGAGTTAAAATAACTAGATACTAATATACCGTTCTATTTTACTATACAACAAGGATATTTACACACCCATACAAATGGACATAAACGTATACAAATATGTATAATAAAACAACACGTGTCCTTTAGTGACATAATTTCAAACAAGCGTAACGTTCAGGCGATTATGTGAGTAAGGTGTGCTTTGTAAGTTCAGGTACATCGATAAAATTAAGGTGAATAGGAAAATATTACGAAAAAATACAACAAAGTTCTAATGGAAGATCCAGCCAAAGGGGGACCAAAGAATGAAATATGTATATCAGCTCAATTCTAAATATGTATTAACTGGGAATTTATTTTCCCTGGGTAAAATCCGGAATGAAATTAGGGGGGTGGGAAAATATGCATCAGCTGTTTCTTGTTTACATTTTATTCTGTATAATCGCAAGAGTTCAAAGACTTTAAGTTCAGCAAACCGTAGTCATTAACGAAATAATACCCCAAAAATTTTGTGATACGTTGTCGTTGTAAATTAAAAATAAATAAAGCCCGGAAATATTATCTTGCATCTTATTAGTCCCCCAAGAAACAATACAATACAATAATCTTTGTTTGTTAGCTTCCGTCCGAAGATTCATTTGGGGTATTATTTTTTTTTGTGTTATTTCCTGGACTAGTATTGCCTGCCCGCCCGTTTAGCAACTTAAATTTAATATCATCTTTAACAATAAGAATATGTGCGATTATATATACGTATTTGTGCTTAAGTCAAATAGTGGAAGTAAAATCCACAGCGTATCAATTAACTCGGTGATGAAATGTAGCTGAGGAAGCGATGCGAAAACGCATCCAGGAAAAGATATGCAATGTACTGAGTCAACAATGATTCATTTAATTATGTTATTGTTATTGATTTCAATGACATTAAAGAATATCGAATGTGCTTCCCTTTACATATCGTCGTGCCGAAGTTATCTTCAGGTAGATATAGCACAAAAACGTAGATATAAACAAAATTAAATAGGACCGCTCTGTGTAGTAAATTTTACAGGGCTTTCGATCTGTGCAATCCATAGCTCTCTAATTCTTGTGACTTTTGACATATTATAGAAGCGTTTTATTGCATTATCACTATTTGTATGTAATGTTGAAACTTTAAGACTCAATTTCCCAAAAAAAAATTTTGGAGATTCGTGAACATAACTTTGGCACGACGATATTAGGCAAATAGGGGCGTGACTAAAAATTCCTTAAGCAAAAAATATATATACATTTAACATTTTTGTTCTAATTTCCTTTAAAATGTTTCAAGAAACAAACCCGAGAAATATGTTACCTCTCCCTCATATTTAGTATATCTACTTGTTTCCCGGTTAAAAGTTTCTCATTTTCGAACTTCGTGCAGAATAAATGAAAAGAGAGAAAAAACACCCGTGGATTTCTTTCATAATTAGCATACATGGGACTTTTTCATTGGCATTGAATTTTCATTTGCATTATTTTAAACATGCTTAAATGCCATTGCTTTTTTTAAAATGTAATTTATCTAATATTTATAATAAAAAACAATGAAAGCTTTGAAATACTAATTACAATTGATAAAAAAATAATTAATACTATCTGTATAAAAAAAATTTTGGTCACATCAGCTTTTGAAAAAATAAAATTATAAATTAAAATACAAACCAAGCTATGTACATATTTTTAATCCATACACATATGTATATATGTAAATAAATATGTAAAATAATATTGACGTTTAATATTGATAATGCTTTTGAAAAACTTTAGCATTGATAATTTGTAATGCTTTTACTTTTTAACTAACTAATAATGAAATTATTTCATTGAAAAGCATTAGCATTGTTCAAAAAATTGATAATGCTGAACATTTAATTGGCATTGTTTATAATTTAATGCCAATGAAATCGACAATTAATTAGTCAATTTATTTAATTACTGCCATGTATGATAATTACGCTGTAAGATTTTACGATATTTTTTACAATAATTGATTTTTGTTAATCATTGAAAATTCTAATTTGCATTAATTTAACAAGCATAGCCTTAAGCTAATTTTTGCAACAGAGTGTGTAAATTTGTAAATTATGACAAACTAGTAAGATAGAATTGCCCTACAGCCGTTAGAATTTTACTAAAGTTATCAATTAGACATACATATCAAATATCAGGCTAATTTTCAAGCATTAAATAGAATATCATAAAAATAAAGGATATCAAATTCTCATACATGATAATGATATGAAAACGTAGTTTTTTATTCAAGCATAGCAAACAAATATCATTAATTAAACAACAAGGCAATTATAAAATTAAAAACAAAATAATTGTTTAATTAAACTAAATTTCCCTAAAGAATGTTTGTACAGCATTAAATATTTAAATATGTAATAAAAATTTTGCACAGTATCATAATTATTAAATGGGTCATTTGGCAAAATGAAAAGTCAAACATGTAATAAATAAATAAAACACTACTATAGCATGTAATCAGGCGCTACATACATATATATGAATGTATGCATACGCATAAGGATATGTATGTGTATGTAAACATTTAAAGTTACCTAGAGCAAACTGAGAAATCTTAAGCAATTATATTTAACAAATTGTTGATAAAGAAACAACATTCAAATGGAAAAACAACAACCAACATTACCGGGCGTTAAATCTTCTCCCCCAAAAATTTTACAGCAACAGCAGTCGTCCTTTTAAACAAAATTCATTAATGTAAAATAAAGCCCATTAAATTGTGCGCCATTACTGATTGTGATGAGAATATGATAAAGTATTTGTATACGTACTAGTGATGTTACGAACTCGTATTCGTATTCGATTATTCGGCTATTCGCCTATTTTAAGATATTCGTATTCGCCAAATTCAAGCGAATATTTCTCGAATAATTTGCACAATCATTTACAAAAAAAAAATATCATACAAAACATTTAAAAATGTACAGAAAATGTACAAAAATATATTAATTTATAATAATTTTTATTTCAAGAAAGAAATCCCTTTATCTTTGACGCAAGATAATAATCTTCTTAAAAAGCAATCGAAATTATATTTCGTAACTATCATTTAAAAGTTGAAGTCTTATATGTAAATCCATATCATGTTAAGTTAGTAATCAATTCTCAGTAGAGGAATGTTGGACTTCAAAAATTGAAGAACTAAAATTTAAAATGTGGAAATCCACCGACATTTGTTTGTGGCTGCGCCTTTTGCGAAAATATGTTCTCTCAAACAATTCTGAATTACCAATTAAAAGCGCAAGCAGAGTAAGAAAAACGAAATTTGAAAGTATGTATGTATGTAGGTAAAATAATTAAAATATGTTCGGTAGTGGTTTTCAAATTCAGCATCTCAATGTCATAATAATGTTAAATACCTAAAGTAGTGTGACAGTTTTTTTCAATTTAGTGCTACTGACGCAAAGGAAGATATTTTTTGCAATTAAATTTGAAATATTATGTGGCTCTAAACCTTAAAAGAAATATTCGTATTCGTATTCGCGAATACTAAAAATTGATATTCGTAACATCACTAATACGTACGCTAGTATGTATGTATGCATGTGTTGGTGTGTAGACATGCGATACGAAAAATGGTCAATTAAAAAAAAAAGAATACAATTAAACGTCCAAATGAAATTAAATTATACAAAACCATAGATTTAATTTATAGAGACGTCATTTAAGTGACATTATTTTAAAAGAATCCTAAAAGTAGGCAATCCATTATTATGCTTCTTTTTATTTCTTTTCACGCATTAAGACGAACATTTGAGTTCTTTTAACAGAACAATTAAATACAACAGTGTGACCATTTAAGCATTTTTTTGCGCAACCATACTTTTATTAACCGACTTCAAAAAAAGAAGGAAGTTATCAGTTGTATGGTACTTTTTTTTAATGTTTTCACATGAATAACTATCATTTATAAACCGACTTCCAAAATTCTTTTTTTGTTTGAATAAGCAGCTCTCAGTTGCTATTTACTGTTTTTCTGACATCCATTAATTTAAATTTTCCGGCTGAAATTCGGTTGCTATCCTTAATTGAGCCTTAACCATCGGACTATTGGGATTTACTAATATTGCAACATGGATGACTACAATTACATTTTATTTAATACGTAACAATAGTATGATTCACACGACGATACAATATAACAAGGTATATCACAGAACACAACTCCGATCGAAATCGGCTTCAATTCCATAAGTTGCTTCTTCAGAAGACAAAAAATTTGTTGGTAATCAAACCACGTTTAAAATTTAAAATGCGATTTAGAAATAATTTTTCTACAAACTTTATTTGCAGCAAAGACTAAAAACGTAGCATATATTTAGGAGTGTCATGTTAATAAAAAAAGCTTAATGACAGCTTTTCTAGTAAAAACAATTTAAACAAACTCCTAAAGGTATGCAAACTTTTATCACTGCAAAGTCACAACACGAATCGGAAGACTGTACATCGAAAACAATTGGAATGTAAGTACGGAATTGAAATCATGCCAATCGGTATATGTGGCATGCCCCATTATTTTAATCAAAAGTTTTTTTTGCAAGAGACGTTAAAGTACTGAAAAAACTTTTGAATTCAATACTATTTTAGCGTTTAAACCTCACAGCCAATCACGAAAGCTGGAATCAATTAATGATACAGGATATTCAAATACTTAAAAACACACATCAAATGAAGGGTACAAAAAGAAATTTTAATCTTGTGCTTTCACTCACTACTCGTAAATAAAATATATCTACTTTGCATTATTAACTTTTAAATATTTATAAGTTTATCTACAAACTAATCTTCTAAAGTTATAGACAGAAGAATTTTCTTTAATTCAAGCATATTTTTAATGACTTTTTTAAATTATTTCTTTTCCAAAACTATTTATGTAGCAAAAAACAAAAAAAATGAAAGAAACGAAACGCATGGTTTTTCAAATATTTAACAACTGAGTTATTCTTGCTATTTCTTAGGACCATCATATTATGCTCATAAACTACAAACTCATTTGCATTTTTATATCCTCTTTCCTATTTTCTTGTTGTTGTTGTTATACTCGACATACATTCTACCGCACGCTGTATCAAACTATGGCTGCCACAGCATCATATTTCGTAACCAAACACAGTATAACACTTAATATCAATACGAAATTAATTGCCTAGAAAAATAATTACCTCAAACTTTAACTATAATTTTAAGAGTGTTTGTGCTAACGTGTTGCTGGGGTTGTTGCTGCTCTTGCACACACAATCAACTATTTCATTCTTGGCAAATTCACACACAAAAAACTTATTTATAAGTTAGCAAGCAGCACTCACACTTTAATAGCACAGACAGACACTCAGTTACCCAAAAACTTTATTTCTCCTGTGAACGGAGCGAAAAATAAAACGGAGAAGAAACTGAGAAAAAAAATGGGTGAAAACGTTAAATTATGTGCAGAAAGACATTTATCAGAATGTCAAGAGCATAAAAAGAGGCTGTGTGTAGTAATTGTAGTAGTCGGAAAAGTAGAAGAGCGACCGTAGAGGCAGATCGGAGAAATTCTCGTAATTGACAAAAGTTAACTTCCTGTGCCGTAGCCTAATAAAGCTTGCATACTTTTAAGAGTGTCACATAAAAAAAAATTCATGTACAAAGCCCATTGCGCGTAAAAAATTACTGAATGATAAAAAAACGTGGCATACTAGACTTATCTAAGTTACGCTCCTAAAAGTATGCATGTGTTTTATTGTTTACTACAAATGAAGTTAATAGAATTATTTGAAATGAAGTTAATAGAATTTGAATTTAAACAAAAATTTTGGTTTTTCGTTTTCTGAAGAGTCAACTTTCGGAATTTAGACCACTTTCGATCGAAAATGTGTTCTGTGACACGGCTGGGAATTTGAAGACTGTAGAGCACTGAGACTGACATGTTGTTTCGGGTTGTCTGAAATGTCAGCGGCACTCCCACTCTTGCGTAAGAGCGTATAAAAAACTATGTTTACTATTAATTTTAATTTGTTATTTTTTTTTTAATAAAAATCAGTTGGAATTCTAGACACAACCCTCGCTTTACCTAACGGCATATAACAATAAAATTACAACACAATTTTGCTAAAGCAATCGAACGACTGTGAAAAGTTACATACAACAAAGGAAAACGACAAAAAATGGCAAAGGACGAAAAAAAAGGAACATTTAAAAACGAATGACTCTTCAGTATTTATAAAGTTGAATGTAATTAATTAATGTAAGTGTTTGAGAATATAAATAAACAGGAGGAAAAAAATCTTAAACTCAAATATGGGACCATAAACTTATGCTTTTCGTAAAATCGACTTAATTAGAAAAGTTTAAATGATTTAAAGTTTTAAGATTTCAGATAGGCGCGCTAAACTACAATAACCTCAACATTTATTTAAAGAGAAATCTAATAAGAATGTATTTTATTTTTGCATAAAATATCGTTAAAGCGTTATTAAAGACATGGGGAATTTATTACTAAAAATATGCCACAGAAGCAAACGAAAATGTTACGATATTGGAAACGAAAATATGTTTATCGCGAAAAGGAAGAAATTATTATATTAGCTACACGCAGAGAAAAGACATGATTGAAAAATGTTCATGTCAACTAAGTATATTTACCACAACCAAATATGGTTGCATTAAACATTCTTCAATTATTAAAATATTGGATGCAACAATAAAATAATCATTCTGGGTTTCATCCCATAAAAATTGAATGTATCAAAAAACGTATTTTCGCTGCTACAAGAGTATCTTTTGCAAATGAGAATAATAAAAGTTTATTTAAAATTAAAGTTTATTGTGACCATACATTGTTTGTGTTCTCAAAAGAAACAAAATATCTGTCAAACGTATGTAACTTCAGTCGTTCATAGAATTTAATAAGACGAGGAGATGTATGTAAATTGAAAAAAATTAATGTTAAAATTATAATTATGTATATGATAAAATTTATTTAATTTTACAACAAAAAAACTTAAAAGTGCACCTGAAATCTTCAGCATCAGTGGTTTAAGTACATACGTATACATACTAATATATATGGAATGAATTAAATATACGCATGTACTCGTATGTATGTTTCTTTGCAGCATGACGAAAAAAATACTACGGAACTGCAAAAGATGTCAATTGGATTGGATAATAAGTAGTTGTGTATGTGTCTTTTTCTGTTATCTAAAAAAATATCAAATTATTTACATAAACCAGGAAAAAACATTTTCGTAGTTACTATAATGCGCTCAAATTTCTCAGCATTTGCAGAGCATACTCGTACAATGGAATTGTCAGAGGGAGATTTATGAGAACTATATTATGTTTCTTGGATGAAAGCTGCAAAATATAGTAGACTCAATCATTTATCTAAACATTAAATAATAGTTTGCGATTATGATTTCATCAACCATGTTTTTTCTTTGCGTGCATATTAAAGAATTTAATGCGGATCGAAAGTGGCTTTAATTTCGAAAATTGAGTCTTCAAAAAACGAAAATTGTTTGTAACTTACTTTTAAAATTAAAACAATAAAAAACATGAATACTTTTAGGAAAAAATCGTAATCTATGGTTTGCTAGATAAAACAAACGTCTATGGGTAAAAAAAAAAAATTAACCGAAAACTGTAAATCAAAAAAAAAAAAAAAAAAAAATTCTGAAACAAAATCTAGGAAAGTGTCTAAATAAATATTTCGTTTCCACAAAACGCAAAAATAAGTTAAAATTATACAGGACTTCTATCGGTGTTCAGTAGAGTAGGCTTGAGAAATACACATTCAAGAATTACTCGTCCCCGAGTACGGATTGAATATACGAACGGGAATTTCTCTTCAATTTTTTTTATAATATTTGCTCGTGTTCTTAAACATTTTTAAATACATTTACCTCGAAAGTGTTTGGCAGTTCATTCAAATTCAAACTTACCTGAAAAGAAACGAGAAAAATTTTGATTAAAATTTATGTGTAAAGAAAAGTAGCATGAGTATTATATTTAAGTAAAGAAATTTAATTAATTGATTCAATTATTTGTTTAATTAATTATAAAATAATTATAAAAGTTTCCAAATAACTTTCTAATTGATTCTTAATTAATAGTTTATAAATTTTATTCATTAATTTAATACACTATTTTTTATCAATTATTTGTTTTAAACGATGAATATCAAGCCTTAAGATTTTAATGAAAAACCAGGAAAATTTGTAAATATCCTCTTAAAAAATTTCATTCAACCTAACCAAAGTCAGGCGAACTCATCCATCCAAGTTTCATTTAAAATTCATGGGACTCTACACAGAAATTAATTAACAAATTGCGGAGTTAAATGAAGTTCGACGAACGAAATGTTCGATTTTTAATATATGTTTGAAATTTTTTATAAAACGTACCGAATAGCTCATGACTTTTCAAATTTTATTTGACCTCAATTTTTTTATAAGACCACAAATGGCGTCACCACTTTTTCCATTCGACTTTCTCGCAATTTTCTTTGGGGACAAACTGCAAGCATAACATTTCAAATACATATAAAAGAATTTTACAAATTTGATTTTCCAAAACCAATATTCAGTCTCATTTTTATAGAAATCAAGTAAATAAAACATCACCAGAGAGAATTGTTTACTTGATCATACTACTCTACGAAAAAAACTGTGTTTTAGCATACAGATAAGAAAAATATGAAATAACGAAAGTTTTCACGGCACACAGTGATCTTTATGGTTTATTTAGAGTGTCTAGACACGTTCCCTTTTTGCATTGACATGTTTACAAGAGTTGTTCAGCTTTACCATCGTACCTAAAACTTTGGCAAACATTGTTGGTCAAAAATCAGGATTCCTAAAAAATATTCGAAACTTAATAAAAAAAAAAATTTCCAAAACTTTTGCAAAAACATTGCACGGAAAAGAAATGTTTACAAAATTTGTTCGGCGGACTCTTAGCTATATTATTGCTATATAAGCGGTATCGCGACGTCTGAATTAGATAGATGTTGGTAAAAACTGATGACGCCTTCATTTCAGAAACTTGAAATTGGTCATCATGGTATGTTTAGACGACAAGATGAAGTGCCTGCTTCGGTTTTTGAAGCATTTTTATGAATCTTGCTTCGATTTGACAATTCTCTTTTTTAATACATATAATTTTTTTGTTACAAAATTTCGTGAAAAAAATCTTAAATGAAAAAAAAGTAAGTTAAAATCATTATGATTTTTTAAAAATACAAAAATTTGTTTCCATTGTTTTTTTTAGCTTTATAGTTTTAATTAAATTTTTCACTTTTAATTGAAGATTTCTTTTTTTCAAAATAATTTAGTTCAGATAATCTTCCCGATATAAATTAGAGAAGGCAAGAACTTTTCATGCTTCGCAAAAAGATTCAACATGAATGTACTTGCTTCGCTCTCAAAATTTTGTATGGCGAAGCATGTTGAAGCATAAATAGAGAGCGTAAAGCATGTTCCGTGTAAACATAGCATCAATCTGGCCAAACTGAGTATAGGGTCTTTCTACCCCTTAGTAGTAGAGTCGAAACTAATCTGTCATATCGGTGATTCTTTTAGTGTTGTACTGAAATAATTAAAATGATTATTTTCTATCCTAAAAAACATGTACTTAAATTTCGAAATTTCGATTTCTAATATTTGAAAATGACATAAAATTTCTGGTTTGGCTGCACATCACTTTTATAAGAAATTCAATTTTATGAATTTTGTAAATCAGACATTCGTGGAATAAAATAAAATCTTCCATTATTAATGAATGGTCTGCGCGTATAAATAAAGTTTTCTTTTAATAAAAACGTAATTTTCTTTTCATTTTATCATCTAAACAATTTTTTTTTTGGTATTCGATATCAATTGAATACTGGAAAAACGAATTTCAGACTAGGAATAAACACCTCTACGAATGCCGTTTATTTTTTGAGTAGAGTACAAATAAAATATTTCACATCTCGCTGTAGTGGACGTGTTAATTTCTTCTATTAAGTTAAGAAAGAAAATACTGTAAAAAAAAAAATTTAAATGAAATGGTTTAAAATTGAATTTGTATTTAAAAATAATAAAATATATTAGATCAATAATTAATATTTTTGTCTCCACTGCCATGTTGTAGATTGTATAAATGTTAAAAATGTAATTGAATTTTCATGTTTGACATGGCCGTCTTTTTAACACAAACGTACATGTGTACTCTCGTATGTAGAGAAAAACATGCATTAATTTGATTATTTATTTATAACTACATATTGAAAAATGTACATACAGATGTTCATACATACATAAATACATATATCCCAGGTGTCGACTAATGCGACTAATGTCAATATTAACAAGCCGCTTAAAAGTAGGCAATTTTTTTTTTATATACAGACGTATTTATCATAGAATGTTTTAAGGATGTTTACTATTCCACATCGATTAGTCGTTGAAAAAACAAACAAAAAATTTACAGAAAACATAAAAAGTTTTAAATTTATTAACGTTAAGTAAGTTCCACAGTTCTCAAGTCTCAAAGTATGGATCGAACACATGATTCTTTTATGGTCACTTTTCGCTACACTAACTACTTAATGGCCAAAGAACGTATTATTCTTTTCCTTCTCATATAAAACTTTTCCACAATAAAAAAAAAAAAAAAGAAATGACGATTAACTCTGCAAAAGTCGAAAATCATTTTTTCTCATTTTTTTTTTCAACAAAAGTAACATACAAGCAATTACTGTCGAATATTTAATATGTTACGTTGTTTAGAATAGGTTTAGGTACAGAAGACATGTGATGAAAGAAACGTTTATGTCTTCAACAATGTCGCCGACAATTCTTCTATATTGTTGAAGAAGGAGGGAGCCAACATGAACGTACTTTAGCAAAGAACAGTATCAATCACTTCATCAGTTAAACAGGACAACACGATTTTATTTTAACGCACGTTAGCAAACGTTTTTATGTTGATTACTTGCCCTGAGCAGAGATTACGTCCTTGAATGGCTTATAAATTATTTTTAACACTAGTATAACCAACGGCCGACACAACCGACCGTATTCCAGATTTAATGTTTCTACAGAAATTATAAACAAAAATATCTCTTGAAAAACAATCATACAACAACCACAAATACAACTATTTACTATTGCATTTGCATGAAGTCACATACATTGTAAAAACATTTAAATGCAAAAGCAAAATAGCTTTCCAAAAGCTCAATATATTTGGTGAACTCTGTTCTCTTTTGATCATTTAATATTTCTACAAGTCTCCTATAATCAAACATAGAAACAAATTTATTATTGTTGTTACTTTCTCTGCAAAAACACTTGTAGAAAAACACATACATACATGTTTTTTGTTTTTACCTTACATGCATGAGTAATACGTGTACATGTATCACTAGAAAGTTTAAATACTTGTACCTCCCAAAATACTGAACCCACAATAATCCATAATATCTCGTTCTCATCTGTGAATAAATAATTTTAATTTGGTATAAATTTTGTCAAAATATATTGAATAATGTGGCCATTATATCCATCACAAATAATAATCTTGCCTATTAATTATATGGATTTCTTTACTGTTGGATTTTAAACAGTTTTTAAAGGAAAATATAAGGTAATTAAATTGTAAAATGTGATTTTTCTGCAACTACACTTTACGAATATGTAAAAAATTAATTAAAATATATTTTTTTATAAACGAATAGCTTTTGGCTATTTTGTTACGTTTTATTTTTTTCCTCTTCTCTTCCTCCTACAGTAGTGGAATTGTTTTCTAATTAAATTTTAATTATATTTAATTGACAAAATGTTTTTTTGTAGTTTGGTTTTTATTCTATTCAAGTTTGCCAGAAGTCACATTAATGTAGGAAAAAATGTGTATATACTATTCTATAGTATACTTTTAGGATGTAATTAAATTAAATATGTTTTATATTCTAACTCATTTTCTAATATATTTTGTTGTTTCTTCTTCAACGAAAATATAATGAACTGAATGTTTAAACACTAAATTTATCATTTACAAAGAGAGTTTTTGATGTTGTTTCTTTTTTATACTAGAGAATACATACAGACATACATAAGCACATACGATGTTTCAATTCAAGATTGCTCTTTTTATTTTACAACCTTCTGCCATACTGGTTTTGGCAGAACTTCATTATTATTATTAGCATGTGTGTGTCTGTATGTGTGTGTGTATGTACGTCTGTAGAAAGTAGGAAGAACAAAAAAAAAAGGAAAACGTTCTATTATTTATATTGTGGCTTACCGACACTTAATTTTATAAATTACTATTTTGTAAGTTAAGTGTTTCACTTCACACACTGTCATGGTTTGCTAAGAAAAAAAAAACACGAGTCAAAATATTTCCATTAAAGCCTGCTGCGGAGGGTGTTGGCAGTTAAGGGTGCGTATATGTTTTATTTTCCATTATATTAAACACATATGCTGAATTGTCTAGGCAATCAAACAACACAATAAATTACCATTTTAACAATTCATCGAATAGTTGCATTTTTATTCGTCATCATCGATGGTAAATTATTGATTGTATTTTAATATCAGTCGTTTGTTTTTCCTAGAACTTCTCTACTACAACTCATTTTGTTATGCGAACCGCACAGTATGTACATATTTTTTTCCATAGACGCAAATTGCGAGGGAGTAGACATTTACTTCTTTGATAAATGTAATGGTGTTTGATTCGTAACTAGAAGCCGCTAAAATCAAAATTGTCAAGGGAGGATCGCCTAGAGACTAATTGATCGACTTGGCTACACAGCTAAGAATTGGCAACGGAATACAAGGAAATCAACAAAATTTCCATATATTTATTTTGAATTGATTTATTTGTCTAGAGCAACGATTTTATAGAGTTAAGCCGACCGGTTTTAACTGTCAGTTTCAACTGTTCAGTTATAACTGACAGACTTAACTGTGAACTGAGATGTGCACACACGTGCAGTTCAATACTTCAGTTTTTAACATGGATTCGAACGAGCAGGACGGTTTGGCCGCTCTCGGTGTATTTTTGTAATTTTACAAAAAAGAAAAATAAACACTGTATACAGCGGTGCAAGAAGTTCATGCTCCAGACTTCTTTGATGCCTCAAGTTTCTTTTTTTCTTTGCGAAAAGCGGATCTTAAGGTGTTAATTTTTGACAAACCAAATTTCTTTTCCGCGTCAGGTTCTACATCTTGAAACTTCTTCGCCAGCTTGTTGTAGGCAGCATCTTTTTTGGTGCGGTCATGGTACTCGCTAGATTTAACTTGCCATAGGCAAGGTTCAGATCTATATATTGCAATAAAATCAACTAGCACTTGGTTCTGTTTACGCGACATGATACGCACTCTCACTCGACACAAATTGAACTGAGAACGGTACAGTTGAACCCCACACACGTTCTCTTCAGTTGAAACTGTCAGTTAAAAATATAAAAATTTTAAATTTCTCAGTTAAACTGAACAGTTGAGTTGAAATGTCAGTTATTACCCACATACGTACAGTTTTAACTGACAGTTTTAACCGAACAGTTGAAACTGACATTTAAAACTGTACGTGAGTGGCCGGCTTTATACAGTAATCAATTGAGTCCTAAAGGGATTACAGCGCTTTGTAAAGCATTTACACGATTCCTTGTAACGACAAACTTTAATTTTTATTTAACACATAAACAAAAATATCATACACGATATATAAAATATAATTCCCGACTTTTAATAAAATTTTTTTATTTTTGGAAGATTGGTTTAGTTGAAATCGTATTTATTCTAAAAAGGATTTATTTCGGTGGCATACATATCCTTGCTACAGTTTGGAGGCCTGCTACATTTTTTTGTTTGGGTGCTCATTAAAGATTAAAACTAAACTTTTCAAAAGGCGATGTATGGGAGGTACCCGTAACCTTTCCAGGATTTCTCTTCAAAACTCGAACGTTTTTAGAAATTTTTTTTCATCTTATGGATGTTTTCTTTTTTTAGAAAAATTTTGCTCTTTTTTCATTTCATTAAAAAAAAGTTAGCAATTTAGCATTTCTTTAACCCTGAATATCACATTAGCATTTGCATGGAGTCCTAAGTGACCCCAGATTAATTTAACTGTTGTTAAAATTTGCTGAGCAAATATTATCAGTCTCGAACTAAAATGACCATTTTAACTAGTTTTTGCATGAGTTGCTTGAATTTGAATTCATATGTTTTCTAGCACACATTCAAATTCTGCGCCGCCATCTCGTTCTTCATGAGAAGTTTTTGCCAACTATTGAAAATTTTTTTTTTTAATTCTCAAAAGATGCAGTCATTCCTTTCAAAAAGTTACGTTATAAATCCCATGGGGTAAACGATGAACTGTTCTTGGTCCGATACATGATCGATACTAAAATGTAAGCTTTGCAGCGAAAAAGAAAACTACTGAGGTGGAGGAGAAATTCTTTCAGAATATTTTTTAACAATAAATTCCTTTGACCCTATGGGAGTAATTAAGGGTTAAAGCAAAAAATTAACTTTTTACAACATTAATTATTATATTGCAACATCTCATTGGATGGGAGAAAATATACAAATTGGAGGACATAAATATTCTCGAATTTTTTCAATTTTGTTCGACAACAAAACACTGTGCGCCGAGCCGCCATTTTAAAGCAAATTTCTAATTATGGTAAAAGTTTTTGAAACAACCTTGATAAATGTATGAAGATACCCCGTTCCCCACAATATTTTGTATTTTTCATATTAGTTAGATTGAATTCGGGAACGCCCTCTTTAATGATTTTAGAAATAAGGAAATCATCACCGTTTTTATCTATTAAAAAGAAGGGGCATCATTTTGTAAACACCTTCATTCGAGTGGAAGCACAATGTTGTCGGTCTATTTAAAGCCAATTTACTTTATACGATTGATTAAATAAAATTTAAAATTTTACTATTGATGGAAACATTCTTGGCTTTAACAATTTTTTTAGGCGTTTACTAAATATTTTGGCAGTGAATTGGAATTCAGATTAAAGGAACAGAAAAGTGACACAAAAAATTATTAAAAAAAAAAAATTTTAAAAGGGAACACGGTTTACGCTGCGATGGTATCTTATTATTCATTCATCAACCAAGAAGGTAAAAGTCGATAAAATTTTTTCATCTTTATGTCGAGTCGGTTTTAAGGGTTTAGAACAAAACAAAAAAGAAACAACAAACAACATACTAATAATTACAAACTACAAGCCGTCTGCATTACTTTACATCTGTTAAATTAATTACTTACTAATAAAGAAATAGTCAATTTATTATTTAATTGGCATTGTGGCAGTTGCTGTGCATATCAGACACATGAGAAGCAGTTCAGTTCCTGGAAAAACAAACTTCATTTTTAAATTAAATTGAACAAATTTCCTTAAAACAACAAATATTTCTAAATGTTGAACATAAAAGGTGAAATTTATTTTTTGGGTCTTGCCAATGAAGATTTCGAGTTGCAAAAAATGAAAAGAAATTTTTTAAAATGCAATTCTTAAACACTTTCTTTATTTGAACTTTATGTTCTTTATTAAAGCAGAAATAAAACAGAACTTAAATTAACAATAAAAATAATTTTTTTTTTTTTAAATTTTACAATTTGCTAACTTTTTGCAAAAACTATTTCGCTCTTCAGAATTTTCTCCCTCCCACACTTCTTCTATAGCAAACACTCATTCTATTACTTGTGAACTTGTAAAACAGAAGGCTACTGCCACTTTTAGCAGGACAACTATCGAGTGGAACCAAACAACAAGTGTACTTTTTATGACTTTCTAAAAAACAAACAAAACAAAAACGATGAAAGCAAAATAGGTAGTTTTTTGTTGTTCTTGTTGTTGTAAGCTATAACCATGGAAAAGTTTTTTTTGGGTTACTTTCTTAACAACAAGTAAAGAAGAAGACTTCGTTGAAGTGTGCACTTTTAGGATGTCATTTCTTCTTCTAGCACTCAATTGTAAATGATAGAAAAACAACAACAACAACAACAACAACAAAACAATTTTGTAAGAAAACTAAAATAAAAAGATAAAAAACTTTTCAATAAGTATAACTTAAAATAGTATTTTCTCACTTTATCTATTGAAAGAAAAAGTAAGAAAGAACACAATTAGTTTGCATCTACATCTGAGTGTATAATACCTGACGATAAAAAAAATTGTCAAAGTTCTATCTATTAACGGTAGAGTTAATAGAATTTAATTAAAGACACTCGGTAGATATTGTCTGGAAATAGTGTTCATGAAGAACATCGAAGAAGTTATAAATATTTTTGCCTCGAGTAAACAAGTGTCAAACTATAAAAATAATAAATAAAGAGAAAGAAATTGTTGTAACAAATAACTATGAATTTGAGTTGCATTCAATCGTTTTTTTAATAGCGTTTTCTTTTTCGCTTATATCGATAACTTTCAAGGATTTTTTATCGAAAAATTATATATATAATTCCTTTAATGTAAGAGTAGCTTTCACTACATAAAAGCTTGGTAGTTATTTTTTCCATAATGGTATAGACATCGAATAAAAAATAAAATAATCCAAATATGATGATAAAAAAAAAGATGTTGCCATGTGTACTTAATTTTAGGAACCACAACTTAATACAAACAAATTTGAATACTCTAGTAAACATATATATTTTTTTTCTACTTTGCACATACTGATACATGTATGTGCACATTCAAACTAATACCTGCGGGCGGGCATCTAATCATACTCATACTCGTTTGAATATTAATAAGTTAACTTGTAGATAATTAATAGGCAATAGGATTTTTTGTGATAAATTTTATGGTCACATTATGCAACCGATTTTGAGAAAAGTTTTACTAAATTAAAAATATTTTTTCACAGAAGTGAACGAGATATTGTGATTTATTGTGGGTTTAAAAAATTTGAAAAATTTTTTGGGTTGCTGGTTGTTGATTCAAGGAGAAAAATTTTTAAATACTAGTCATTGTAAGATCGGCATGTTTGTCAACTACACCATTTTTCAATGTAATTCAGAAAATTCCAAATGAAATTGAGAATTTCAAGTTTAAATTCAGAAAATTCCAATTAAAATTGAGAATTTCACGTTCAAATTCAGAAAATTCCAAATGAAGTTGAGAATTTCGAGTTCACATTCAGAAAATTCCAAATGAAATCGAGAATTTCGAGTTCAAATTAAGAAAATTCCAAATGAAATGGAGAATTTCACGTTCAAATTCAGAAAATTCCAAATGAAGTTGGGAAAATTTCAAATGAAATTGAGAAAGTTCGATATAATATTAAGAAATTGATTTGTTTTAAACAGATATTACATAAACTTAAATTATTTTTTGGTCAACAAAATTAACGACTTTGTCAGAGCTGGAAAACAAGTGGTCTGGATAGATGAAACTAACTTCAACTTTTTTTGCCGTCGAAAACGTGGTTGGTCTCGTGTTGGATCCCGTACAGTACAAACCATACCTACTTCTCGTGGCCCCAACATAAATTTAATAGGTGCAATTTGTACGTCAGGCTTTGTCCAAATGAATAGTCGTAGAGGTTCATTCAACTCCCATACTGCAAATGAATGGGTCAGGGGACTTTTTGAGAAATGGGAGGATTTGGGGAATCAGTTATCCGAACTCGTCTTGGTATGCGACAATGCTCCCTGCCACAGTCGCTTACATCAAATTTTTGAAAATACACCAGCAAATCTTTTACGATTGAGTTCCTACTCAACAATGCTTAATCCCATTGAAATTATTTGGTCCAAAATTAAAAGTAGTTTAAAATCCAAAATGAATATACCAAATGTAAGCCCGCCTAATGTAGGTGAGTAGAGGCTGACATGTCTTGAAGAAATAATAAACACTTCCACGTCCTGCATAACTACCGGAGATTGCAGTAGAGCTATACAGCACACATCTACATTTTTCCAAACTACTTTGCAATTAGATGATATGCCTGTTGGGCAGTAAAATGATGCAAACATGAACATATTTACAATTATTTTATATCTGCATTATTTTAATGTTACATATGAAGGTATAATTAATTTTGTTAAATACAAATCTCCCGATTTCAATATTTTTTTTTATTTCATATAGAATCTGAAATTCTCAATTTCATATGGAATTTTCTGAATTTAAACTTGAAATTCTTGATTTCATTTGGAATTTTGTGAATTTACACTTGAAATTCTTGATTTCATTTGGAATTTTCTGAATTTAAACTTGAAATTCTTGATTTCATTTGGAATTTTCTGAATTTAAACTTGAAATTCTTGATTTCATTTGGAATTTTCTGAATTTAAACTTGAAATTCTCAATTTCATATGGAATTTTCTGAATTTGAACTCGAAATTCTCAATTTCGTTTGGAATTTTCTTAATTGGATTTTCGTATCATAGACCCAATCGGGCATAGTTTACTACAAGTAATAATATATTTTTTTTATTTTGCAAAACATCCTGACATTGTAAAATACTATTCTGATATTTATGTATCAATTTAAATGGTTTTCAAATCAGGATGCTTCGTTCATTGCAAAAATGCTCATGATGGTGTTCACATGTTTGCTGAAACCACAAGCCGTCCAAATGCATATCGTTAAGCTGACGTCCTGTTCACATTTTCAAAAACTACACAACGTCCTTAACACACAACTCTTTAGATAGCAAATAATGAGCCTTAAGAGCCTCCTCTTCTTTTAGCCTTGAAAAACACATGCAAAGAGGGCTCTGAAAAACAATACCTTTATGTTCGTACAAAATATGGATTTCTTTTAATAATAATTGGACACACCTTGAAAGGATCTGTTAACAAGAAAAATAAAGAAAAACCAAACCTACCCAATAGTATACATACATATGTATGTATGTGTATCCATGTATCTACATTTAGTAGTAGTAGTATTTAAAAATTACAAATATTCAAGCTAAATATAATTAACAACAAAGAGTACTTCAATTACAATAAAAAAAAAACCCAACTACTCGTATGCAGCAAAAATAAGTATTTTGTCACTATACATGTCGAACGTTTGCTCCAACAAAGTCATAACTCAAAGTATGTGATTTTTGAGACCATATTGAAAAATTAATATTGATATCGTTCTTTACATCTTTTAAAAATGCGAGACAATTCTTTTGTGGACCCAAAAATCTCGAGAAAAATAAAGCTTTCATTTGCCATTAAAGATGTAGCCGAACTCAAATTTTTAAATTTTTTTCATCCTCGTCTTTTTCGAGTTATGATTCTATGGCAGCAAACGCTTGATATGTAAAATGGCTAAAATAAAAACATTTTTGTCTTTTTTTTTCTTTTTACTTTTTGTATTATTGTACAAGGAAAAGAAAAAATCGATTACATTTTTATAAAACTTTTACATATTTTTTGTTCGTACAGTTGGTTGGTTGCCTGATTGTTTGATTTCGTTTTGCTTTTAGTATAAACTACTTACTTACTTGTACAATGTTTTTGTATGAAATGTAATTTACTAGATGTTTTTCCTGTACATTCTATTTTATCCTTCTTGTTTTTTCTAACATTTTTTTTTTTAATTTTCGGTCTGACAACTTATTAAGTGCATGCAAAATTAGATTTTCATATGTATACATGTATGTATAAGAATACATGTGTAGAAAAACATATAATGTTTTTACACATGCAATTGTGTGTGTGTGTGTTCGAAAATAAAGGACACATTTTTTTTGCGGGTATAAAAAACAAACATATCGACTACATTTTCATTTAATTTTCTCGGTTTTTAAGCGAATCTGTAGGAGTATGTTGCAGATCCTTTTAAAGCTTTGAAATTTCATTTTTAAAAATTACTTCTAAAACTGTCACTGATCCTCGTAGTAGCATAAACAAAACTTCCTGCTTTTAATCTATTCTTTTTAAATATGTATCTTTGTCTATTCTTACAATCATTCTCAATTATTTCTCTCTATTGTAGTGCAAACTTCGCAAACGTGTGTGTGTCTTGTGTGCGAAAGGATATATTTTTTGTATGTATATGTGTGTGTATGTGTTATTAAATGGTATACATATTTGCTATTTGCTGTAAGCAGTAATTTAGTTAGAAAATGCATTAAGCCACGCAAACATGAAATCAAATTAAAAATGCTTTCAAACTTAATGCCATCGTACAGAGAAAGCTCACACATACACGCATACTTGCAATGACATTGTGTTATTTTATTTTGTTAGAGACAAACACATACAAACACATATAAGGTCCCAGAAAACACTAGTTTCATCTCTTATAGAGAATGCCTCATTCTCATTCAAATCAAAAGGGGCAGGGAATTTAAATGCCTGATCAGAATAATCAAACAAAATTTTTATTCATCAGATGTTTGAGGGAAAATATATTTGTTTTTTTAACTTTTCATTTCACATTAGAAAATTGATTAATGATTAATATTCCCGAGGAAGAGAAGTGAAACCTGTCGCGTGATAAGTCAGGTGACTTGTTTCGAAAGACTAGAAAACGGTTTGCATGAGATGGTCCTGCCACTTTTAGATGTCATTATCATGGGTTAATGTTGTGATTTATTTAATTTAAGTCAATTGTTATATTAAATAAATATTTTTAATTTGAATACAAATAAGAATTTGTAAAAATTTTTCTTTCCAGTTAAGTAATATCCTCTCTTTTCAACTGTCATGATTCCTGAGTATATCGCACCCCTTCCATTTTCATCGGTTATATGACATTTCCAAATACTGTGAAACTTAGTGCCGGTTCACAGACTTTAACTTTTGCTGCTAAAATTCTGTTCACATCCCTTTTACAGTTGCCTTAATGTTCGTACAGAGAAATCTGTTTCAAATTATTTTTAATTTTCTTTTGCTTCCAATTTCCTAAAGTTTTGACGGTTCGTTTTGTTTTGTTCGGAGAAAAAGAATTTGTTATTGCAAATTTTTCACAGCGGAGCACAGAATGAAAAGAAATGTCAAATAATAACCGGCGTCTAACTTCGTGTTTATTATAATTACAAATGCCACTACAAAACGAGCTTCCCAGTACAAGCAGCTCCGTACCAAATATCACTCCTCTTTCCCCCCTCTTCAAAAAACTCGAAAGTTGAGCAGCAAAAGTTTAAGTGTGTGAACCGGGACTTTTTCTAATCACATAAACAAAATTATTGTCTATTTGCGTATAACTAACTGTTTACTCAGAAAAAAAAAATAAATTTCAATTAATAGTTTAACTGAACAAACAATTATTTTAATTGATTTTTATTTTTATTTAAAATAATTTCATCTAGAGCACTATCAAACTTCAAGAATTTCCACATGCTAATAAATAAATAAAGTAAAATTAATTTTAAGGGCTCTTCTCAGTGCACAGAAAAATTAATCCCAAAAAATTGTCAATTATCACACTTAATCACAACCTAAAACTATTTTCAATTAATTTCAATAAAAAATTTTTAACAATTTTTACAATTAAATATACAATTTTCATTGTGGGTTGTACCTTAACAACGAAATTAATTTAATCTGTAGTTTTTGTAATTTAAAACGTTTTTTACTTCTGTTTTGTGTACGAGAATACGACACTGTTTCAAGAAAATTAATTAAGTTTTTCAATTATTTCAATTAAATTTTTAATTAACATACGATTTTTTTAATTGAAAAAGTTTCAATACACATAAATTAAATTAATTCTGTTGTTGAGAACCAATTAATATTTTAATTGAATCGCCGTTTTTGTTAATTGATTCAACTTTTAACTTTTTTTTATGTGATCATTATAAATATTTGGTCAGAGCTCATTTACATTAGGAATTTTTGCAAAATAGTGAGAAAAATAGCCAACTATTTCATATACAAATCCAAAAAATGTCCAAGTGTCAAAAATTGCCCAAAACTGTACTGATGTTGAACAACAGCCGTAAAAATATTCAAAATATTTGAATACTTAAAAAATTAACAAATCAAAAGTTGCAATTAATACTTAAATTAAATATCTGTGGTTGAAACAATTATAATTAAAACGCTTGACTTGTGTTTGTTGGGTGGGTTACTTTACATCAAAATAAGAAGTAAAATTTTGTCATTATCTGTTGCTGTGAAAGTAAATGTAAAATAATCATTCATGTCGATTCAACCAAGTGTGTGAATGCGAATGGACAGGCATATAATTAGATAGTGGAATAAGCCGATAAAGGGGACAACGTGACAAACATGATAACTGACAAACTCCTGTCAGTAAAGTGCTGGATGGTTAATATTACTTTAACACTAAATATACGTGTAACATAACATTTTTAAATTTAATATAATAAAAAAACGGCTACCATTAAATACTTTCATTGAAGAAATTGAAATGAATTTACTTTCAAATATTATGGAGATATAAATTCTGAAAAGATGATGTGGAACGAGAAAGGAATGAAAGACTTAAATTTGAACCTTCTCCTTGGATAAATTATATTTGTCCTGTTGATTATTAAAAAAAAAAAAAATTTTAGCGCAACATCCATCCAACGATTTTCACGTACATGTCGTAATATGTGACAGCGCATAGAGAAAGGGACCTAAGGGTAAAAAATCAATTTTCACTTTTTTTTTTTTTTTTTGATGTGGACAACATCTGAGCATCGAATGAGACCGATCTCATGCCCCAAAAGTGTTCCCTCCCAGAGATATGCGCGTTTTATGAAAGTGAATGTACACCAAAGATACACGTATTTAAATCTTTAAAATGGCTCTTCTGAACAAAACCGGTTTTTACCCCTTCTCCATTTCTATTTTGCGCGTCACATATAGTGTTTCAGATCATTAGCACCGATCAGTTATATTAATTAAAAGCTCATTAGTGTAATTGCATCTTGTTAGTGAAAGTGACAAGTAAAACTATGTGCTTCAATAAATTTCTTTTATCGCTACATCGTACGTACTCAGATAAGTGAATAATGAAAAGTTTTATCTAAAAAAACCATAATTTTTCGATTACTAAAGAAAAAGTGTGTCTAAAATATCCATCATCTGTGTTTAGACCGAAGTTATAACCATTAAAATGCTCAAGTCGGACATATAAATGCTTAAGTTTAAAAACTTTAAATGCATTTTGGCAATTTAATTTTTTTTTTGAGATATAGCTATTTTGCAATAAAGCAGCAATATGTTGAAATAAAGTAAAAGAAAATGAGAGCCAAGTTCTTTATAGCTTCATTCTAATAATTTCAAGGCAACCAGTTAATTATAGTGAACAGCACCATAGAAATAAGGGGGTGGCATTCTAACTCCCGATAAATAATGGGCATTAAAAATTTTTTTTAATAATTAACATTCTCAAGACCTATTTGTACACCATATATCTGCTCTCTAGTTATAGTGATAGTCCTTCATAATATTGATCAGAATGATGTTGCAAGTTTTATAATTTTATGATTAAGGCCGAAATTTACAGTCTTTAGTTAACTAATAACAACGGTTTAACCAAGGATTTTTCAACTAAAGACTGTTAATTTGGGGCTAAGTGAACCAAAGTTATACAGGTGATAAAAACTAAAGGGCTGCAACGAGTAACTTTTTTCTTCATATGTGAAACTCGCTGTCGAATACAGTAGATATTTGCTCTGTCGCTCAGAGCACAAGCAGTGAAGAGAAGAGATTGTTTGTTTGACAAATACTAAGCAGCAGTGTAGCCAGGTAAATATTGTCTAATGTCCCCAAATTATAGTGTTGTCCCCAAAAATCCCCATTTTAAAACTGGAAATCCCCAATTTTGTCCCCAATAAGGATATGTATAGTAAGCATCAGAAAAAAAAATTTTTTTTATTAATTTTATTACATACATTTATTTAAGTTAATGCATTCATATGTGCTCAATGGAACTTTTGCATCCATAGAATATTTTAAAATTCCATACACGGAATCAAATTTACATTTTTTTTTATATGCTTTCGAAATGAAAATTTATAAATAACTCAAAATTTTCCATACTCTCAGTGAATATTTTAAGCATTTATTTTGCTAGTACAGTTAAATCATCTAAAAAAATTTGTTTGAACTCCTTTTGCTTCTAATTCCTTTGAACATTCTATGCCAACATCAATTTTAATAACAACCAAATTACTTTCCTTATCGTCAAGTTGTGCATCCATTTTGGCAATATCGAATGCAATAAGTTGTGGTTTTAAATTTTTTTAACAAATTGTTATAAAAACCAATATCCTCAATACCATTGCCTTAAAATAAGAAAAACGCCAAGATACATAAACATATACATATATATGCAAATATATGTATGAAAGAAAATGGTAAAATAAAGCAAAATTGATAATATATATACTGAAAATGAAAAATCCCCAAATCCCTCTCCATGATAATCTGTCCCAAAAAACAAGCTAAAATCCCCAATTTGGGGAGAAATCACCGCACCTGGCTACACTGCTATGCAGTAGCAACCGCAAACTAAATGAGTACCGAAAAATATGAACATACAAAACCGTAGCCAACAAAAAAGAAGTACCTTAAAACTATGTTCACTTCATGTGGTACTTCAAGAATTTTTCATGCAATGCTGAAAATTAAAAATGTTCAATTTTAGCCTCTATATTCACATTGGCTAATATGCCGGCGTTTTAAATCTTCAAAATAAATAATGGAAAAATTATTCATACATATGCATGATTTTTTTTCATAAATTCAATTAACATTTTTTGAAAAGGAAAAAATGCCTATTTTTTAATACCTTTAAACATAAGTAATTAGTAACTAAAGCTACGTTCACATTTATCAAATATTTGTCCAAAAACACGTAACCACTAGTTTTGCTAAGTAATGGTGACGTTTAACTTGATTTTTATATTGAAAAACAAAATTAATTATTCTACAAAAAAGTGTTTTTATATAGTTTATAAAAAATGCGACACCAAATTAGAAAAAATATTGGATTTAAAAGAAATAAATTATAAGTTTCTTTCTCGGTTACGTTTTTTTCGACAAATATTTGATAACGTAGCTTAAGTAACAAAAATCCAAATAAATAATATTATGTATAAACTTGCCTCACATAATTTCACTTTTTTACTACACTCAATAGAAAGATTTTTTTTTTTATTTGCCAAACTTCACGTAGTACTGCAAGTACCAAGTGAAGTTTGGCTGTCGCATTATGTTCACCTCGTTCTGTTCATACATGTTGCGAGTATGATAGCAAAACACACAAGCAGTGAAATTACACACGCTAAGTCGAGTAACAACAAGAGGTGACAACAAGTTTTTGGTGTTCTCTAAAATATGAACATTGTTTCTTTAATTCATTTCGAATAAGTGTTCATGCTTTGGAAGTACACGTGAACTTCTTAGCTACACATCTATTTATGCAGCATTCTAATAAAAACAGCTCCGAGGGTTTCGCGTTTTAGATTTAAAACATTTTGTGTATGAACTCGTTTCAAAACTGCTTCAGTAATTCCAATGGTTTAACACGAGAGATCGGTTATTAAACTATTAAATATTCTTCATTATGAGTTCCATCAACCCACTAAATTTTATGAATTTGGGTAAAAACTGAAATATTCGGCATGCATTCGACATACAATACAACCGGTTAATTATGATAAAACAACCAGTTTATTTCGTATTCGATAAGAAATCGATAATGTAAAATCCCCGGTTTTCGTTAAACGAAAAAAAAGCGGATTAAGCTGGTTGCATAATAACCGATCGATTTCGGTTTAGATTTATCTAATGACGTACTTTTGAAACTTTCCAAACTACTGAAATTAGTTAAGTAGGAAATGTGAATTAGAGCCTTAAGAAAAAAAAAAAAAAAATTCTTCTACAAATAAAGGCCGAAATTTAAAAATTTTGTTTATCTGTTACGGTTTCGCTAATCTCTATGCTGCATTTTGTTCGATGGTAATTCCAATACATTAGCCAATCTTTAACTTTGTGTGGAAAGTTTTCAAAGACGAATAAATTGTTATATTTTTTTAAATATGTATTTTTATATGGATATAGAATTTCGAAGAGTATATTTTCAGTTTTAAGTCAACTAGTGACCGATAGTTTAGCCAAAAGTATTCCATGTACATAATTATATTTTGTTAAACTCTCGCCGCAAGTTAGTTACCTACAGGCTGTGAATTTGGCTTTTAAATACTTTTATATAGAAATATTAATGGACAAAAATATACAAGTTTTTTAAAAGCCTAAACAAATATGCTGAACACACATAAATACAAATACATAAATGAGAATTTTAGGTTTGCATAAAAGCACATACAGTTTCTCTAGTAAGAATTGTTAGTTGTTGACGGCACGTTATCTTAAAGGCATAAAGTTATAAATTGGTGTAAATAAGAGACAAAAATAGCCAATTGGTATTTGAAGAAAAAAAAATAATCTTAGGACAGCTTCAAAAGCAAAACCATGATGAGGCAGCAAGGTCAAAATTGTGGTTTAAAAACAAAATATTTGTGTAAACTAAAAAAAATATTTTCTTTATAATTATGCAAAACTAATTTTAAAAGTTGTTTATGCAGGATTCTTAAAAAAAAATATATTGCCCTATACCGAGCACCGTAATTGTGTTGCCTATTCAAAGGAGCTAAGAAAAATTTTAAAAGTTTACAAAATAAACTTGGATAAAATTTGTGGCAAAGTAAACATTTTGGAAAGGAAAATTTTCATTTAAGTTAATTGTAAGCCTCAAGTTTGCTTATGAGTAGAATTAAAAGAAAAGCACAATGTACATGAATATTTAATTACACTGTGCAACATAATTATTTTTTTTTTTGTTCTAAGGACTAGTTCTGGTAGGGCGCAGAAAATAACGTATACCGGCTTATTCAAAGTTCAAATCTACAATTAATTTTAGGGACATCTTAGATTATCCCGATTTGTCAGTGAATCGGCAGAGAATATCGGTTTTTAAGAAACAAATTCAGAGAAGCTGTTGCAACGTATAATATACAGAAATTTTTGCACTTGAAGGTTGTAAATATGTATTCGCTAAAGTTTTGAAATATTTTATTTTCATTATAAGGCTTGAGCGTAAAACATAAAGAACTTTTTTTTGGCAACATTTTTTCTTATTTTCAAAGTTATTTCAACTTGTTTCACACTCACAACTCTAATAAAATAAACCTGGTGACATTAAGTCGCCAAAAGTAGCAAGTAAATACAATGAAACATACAACCATTTTCTACTTTACAACCGAGGTGTTGTAGTATGCCACAAATAATACGATTGCATTGAAACAAAAATAAAACTTGGCAGCGATGTTGAGGTAACAAATTAAAAATATAAAATAGAGTTATGACCGACAACGAAATTTTTGTTTGTAATAATAAATGAATGTGTTTAATGAATATCATGGCATTGGCCATAGACATGGATATAACGTCCGCAAAAATTACATTTTTAATATTATCTCCATATCGGCGAGGATCTGATCGAATGGGTCTCGGGAGAGGGTCTGGCATCAGAATTTGATAATTAATGTGGTTTGAGAGGTGACACCTCATTATGAACTACTTTTTGGCACAAAATTATTTTGAATCACGGGTAGCTAAAAGGTCCTTATTGCGGTCCTCGATTCATCTTCGACTACTGTAGCATATAACAGAAAAAGTTGTATATTTCTGAAATCTAGTACAATACAATAATCGATGTCGCTTTGAGAAGTGTAGTACGGTCCAATAGGTCTTCCAAGCAGTAATCACTATTTGTTATTATATTGGGTGCATTTTGTAATGATCACCGCGGGTGTCACTAAGGTAAGAGATATATAGCTGAGGCAATATAATTAAGGAGGAAATATCCCCCATAGTGGCGACTATGATTGTCATGGCCATTCCCAAAAAGGTGGCTGGGAGAGAGTCGTTAGACCAGGTAGAGAAAAGTATCTTCGGCAATTTCGGGAGGTGATATCTTCATCAAGTCTATAATCGTGGTCTTGAATTGGGTTATTTAAACATTTATGTTAGGAATGTTTTTTTATCGGATGGTATGGTACTGCAGTCAATGACATATGATATCAGAAAGGTTAAGGAAGTTTGGGAATTTCGGCAGGATGAAGATTGAAAAGATTAGGTGACAGTACGCGCATTTTTATTATGCTATTTCACGTCTGAAAAACATAATGGCTTGACTTTTATTGATATAGTGGGACAAGCCAAGGTTGCGAAGGTAGGACCGCATTGAATCATTACTCCGAAGTAAGTGATCAAACATGGAAAAATAATTAAATAGAACCAAAGCCGCCACTATTGGTCCTTCGGATAGAAGTGATCTGGATAGCTTTCCATTTACAAGACGTTGTAGTATAAAAGCTCTCATATAAGCATAATAGTTTCAAATATGGTTAAAGATGCAAATCTTGATGAGTCGGCATTAGAAACCGACAACGAATAAATAAAATTTTTTACCACATAATTTCTTGAGAAGATCTCTAATAAATTGTTGCAATTTTTTGGTAGGCAAAATATACGACGTGGCAGCACTGGAATAAATTTTGTCAAATGCTAAATATCGAATTTTGCAAAATATTGTGAAATTTTAGCAAATGAACAAGTGATAGTTTTTTATTGTTTTAGCAGCTTTTTCTGTATTTCACGATTATTATTTATCTTGTACGAAAAGAAAAGTAATATACACATATCTACATGTACATATACATACATATGTATACATATGAGCCGTTTATTTTGATTGTGGCATAAGTCACTTTGTTTTTATGTCGAGATATTTAAGGGTTTGCATTTAAAAACGTTTAAAAATATGGAGAAATACTGAGAAAAATATCAGTATCATGAGATAACCAATTTAAGAAAATCTTCTCGAAAGTTAGCATCCATATTTTTAAACGTGTTAAAACGCAAACCCTTAAATATCTCGACTTAAAAACAAAGTGACTTATGCCACTTTAAAAATAAACGGCTCATATAATCAATACAAAATTAAAAATATATATTAAAAATTATCATTAAAATGACATATTTTCATTATTAAAAGAAAAAAAAAATAAAACAATCAGAAAATCGTGTACATCAATATGGGATATATGTACATACATGTATGGGATATACATTATATCACACGTGGCATTTGCCACTCCCGTAGAGGTTAAGTAAACGACAACACGACATACACAATTTCTATTAACACAAATCTATATACTTTGCTTTACAAACAAACTTTGTTGAAGTAAGAAACCTAAAAGTGTGCTACAAAAAATAAAGAGAAATTACAATTATTACCAACACCAATATACCACAAAGTGGTTTCGATGTGCGTGTTTATTTAAAAATAAAATAAAAGTATTTTCGTTAAGAATTACGTGATTTCTTTAACAAATGTACTTTTAACAAAATACTTATGACAACGACGAAGTCTTTAGCTATTTTTTCCATTTTTATTTTACCTTCACACGCACCTTACAAATATGAAATATTAAAAATTACACAAAAACAGCCGAACAATATCCTTTGGAATTTACACCATAGAACAGGAAAGTAAACATGAATTTTAATAATATGTACTCTCAATACCTATTTTACTTTTAATGAAAAAAAAAAACAAAATTGCTATACTTAAATTAACAGACTGTAGAAACGCAAATGACCTACTGTAGTTGAGTATTTAATTACAAGTGAAAAATGCAATAAGAATGCAAAGGAGAAAAGTTTAGTTTAAAGAGAGCTGTGTTAATGTTAAAAAGAAATGAAACAATTAAAAATAATTATTACCTAAACAATGCCAAAGCAATAAATGACAGCATTACGGCAACAGAACTAAAAGTATGCTATAGTTTTTTTATATTTATTTCTAGAATACATATATAAGGAACAGAAAAGCGTGCATATCACACATTTCAATTGGACTGGTTTTAATGCATTCTGTGAAACACTTTTTTTTTATTTATTTTATTTTTTTTTTGTACAAGCAACGCTTACATTGAGCTTTTTATTAATAATAGTGTACCAAGCTTCTAAGAAAAGTACGCCGCTAAAAGTATGAAATGCAAATAAAGTTTTCCATTTTGCTTTTCAAAAATGGTTGGGTCGTTCATAAATACAATTTATCTGTTTTCGGTCACAAGTGCCAAAAATCGAAAATTGAGATAAGGGCAGATTCGGAACCTTGAATGAGTTTCTGAATTTCGATTTAAATTTAAAATACAAATTTTTAACTGTAAATGGCTGAAAAACGTTAATCAAAATTGTCACTTTTACCACTTCTAGCGTGTTTGCTACTCAAAAAAGTCTTATCTGCCACATACTATGATAAAAAGTCACATTGACCAAAATAGTAGGCTGTTACGACTTTTTTGCTTAGTATTTATGATTTTACAGATAACAAAAAAAAAAAAAACCCGTGATCACTAGATAAATGCAAAAACAATAGTAGGTGTATTATACAATATACACAACCAAAAAGAAATTTTGAACTTATTTGTGCTATTAAGTTTTCGTAAGATTTTTTTGGGTGCCATTTTTGAAATTTTTAAAAAACATTTCATTTAAAGCCGCGAAAGATAAAAAACGTAGAAGCTAAATGTCTCAAAACTACTAAAATGGAGATGTAACTTTCTTACTTTTTAGGGCAGTATAGTGCACCCCTTGTGAACAACCTAAATTATTATATCAATCAAAAACACAATAAAAATTCTAGCACTTTTTTTAGCACTTTTTATTTAACACTTTTTGCACTTTTATTTTTACAATGTAACACCCAAACACATTCAGCATATGCCAACACTGATTGTTGTTGCTTTCGTTCTTATTGATGTGCAATACATTTTTTATTTTAATTGTTTAATTGTTTTGAATATACTAGGCAAAAAAGTCATAAGTCCATTTTCTCTACTTTCTCATCAAAATTTCGCCTGTTTGGTAGTATAATAAAATTGAATAAAATATTATAAATTTATATCATTTTTAAAATTTTTAAAAAACATTTTATTTAAAGGCGCGAAAGATAAAAAACGAAAAAGCTAAATATCCCAAAACTACTAAAATGGAGATGTGACTTTCTTTCTCAGCAGGGCAGTATAAGTATACAAGGGTTTAAGTCTCCACTACAAAAGAAGTTGGAGGAAAGAGCAACTTACGAAATTGATATCAGTTTCGATTGGAATGGTAATGTGTGACATGGCTGAATAAAATAAGTTTAAATTTTAGCACTTTCTTTTGGTAGTTAAGGTCACTGCAAAAGTTTTGTTTTGCATTAAAATATACATACATACATACATACATAATATCGTTTTTCGGTTTGTAGATATGTATGTACTCGTATGTGTATAATTTCCTTTTTACTTTTTAATTAAAATAATTGGAATATAATAAAATTTTTAAAATAAAAGTTAGGCTGTATTTCTTTTTCAAAATTGCTGGATATGAAAAATTAATTTAAATATGAAATATAATTTAGAAAAAAAAGACGCAACAAATTTCAAGGTATTTTATCAGATATATGAGCCGTTTATTTTGAAAGTCGTATAAGTCACTTTTTTTTCATTGCAATTTTTTCACAAATAAGAAGATACCGTGCAATTGTATTTAGTGTTGCCAATAACTCGATTTTTTTGGAAAAATTGACTTATGCCACTATCAAAATAAACGGCTCATTAAATAATGGTAGATGAAAGGGAGCGATCCTTATAACAAAATTTCAAAGGATATAAAAATTACATTTATTAGGTCTTTCTATATACACTACAGTATATAGAAATACCTCAACTCACAACTTGTAGTAAATCGTAAAAAACATAAAGTTTACCTATATTTTCGATAAAACGAGCTTTGCCGTACCGAGATTTATATGTAGAACGTTAATGCTGCAACTCTAAAAGTTAGTAAAACTCTTGATAAAAAAATCTGAAAAGTTAAATTGCCGAAAACAAAATCCGTGTCTTACAAGAAAACATCCAAATAAAGTATTTAGTTTTGGGCCATGGTTCGATTTGCGCATGTAAAATTAATACCCCCGAATCACATTCACAATATTCCATCAATATTTTTATATTTAAAATACGCATAAAATTGTCATAAAAATATATATATACTGCCACCTACTTTCAGGCTTAAATAAATATTGAGCGATTTTGAAGCTCCATCAATTAACAGAAAAATAAACAAGTGTTTTTCTTTAGATTTGGAAAAAATTCTGCATACACACGAACAAATACAGCAGCTTAACAACAATGTATTTCCTTTTAAATGGACTTAAGGTGCTCTTAAGAATACATTTTTTATAATTATTTATTTTGCTATTAAAGCATATTTAATTGTGTCTTGAGTGATTCACTACAAAATGTAATAAAAAATGAAAAAAATTTAAATTATAGCAGCCGCCTAACAAGCTGACAAATAATCGTAGTAGTCAAAATAGCCTTGAATAGTAAAAGACGACAAAATATAAACGGTCCAGTTTTGAGTCCAGTAAAACACTATAATTATACGTCACGCAATAAGGCAACAACAACTAAGGAGCAAAAGGACCCTTAGCATATGCTATAATATTTAAGAATTTATTTAGAGGGTTTCGTTGCTGGTGAAGGTCAACAAAGGAAAAATATATACGCACATATATTTAAAAAAAAACATGAATAAATAAATGCACATGAAAAATATTGTAGCAAATAAAACCTTTGCTTTTGATCCATTTATTGTATATTTTGGTACGTGGTAAGAACTTCAATACAAAGTGTTTTTCAATTGTTATTTTGTAACAATAACAAAACACATACGATACATGCATACAATTACTTTGTATTTGAAAAATATTTTTAAATCGATTTGAATATATTTTTCTCTACCTTCTCTTTTTTTACCTTTTTGTTAAGTACATTTTTCTTTTACATCATGTTCATAACAAGATTTATAAAAATTCAAGCATACTTTATGGATTAGTTTAAATTTCCATATTTATTGAAAGGAAAATTGAAACACAATAACAATAACAAAAAAAAAATATACACTGAAAATAATCCATGTAACATTTTATTACAGAAAAACTTTCATATTTATTTTACTTTCTGCTGAATGTTGGAAAATTGAACAGTTTAAGGAAGGCGAGTCAGTTTTATGTTACAGACATACAAATATATTTCAATGTCATAATTTTCATATATTAAAAAAAAAAAAAAAACTGCTCAGCAGCTAAAGTATTTTGCTTCAAGTCCGAAGAATGTAAATTTCGTTATTTAGATAAGAGAATCTTTTATTTCTTTTGTTTTAAAAATATATAAAAAAAAATTGCGCATATTTTGCAAATAATTTTCCTGGTGGAATTTTACGAAATATTTCATACAATTTTTGAAAAGTTTCAGTGTAAATTTATTTGCTGTAATAAATAAAATATAGAAATTGTAAATAATTTTACAAGTATACTTAAAGGATATCAATGAACAAAATAAGCTTAAAATAATACTTTGAAAAGTAAATTTAATAATACGTACATACATACATACATATCATTTGTTCAATTCACAAACATTTGCATCGTGTACGGTGGTGTATCAAATACACTTTCCATTTATTAGCTTGCAGTCACTAAAAAAATTGTATACCAAAGTGTTCAGACATCATTATGCTGGATATCGCTTACACTTCTATCACTTAAATTTCCAACAAAAATATTATATGTTTTAATTAAATCAATGAAAACAGAAAAGTGTAATAAATGATCTAATTTTTATTCTAACGAGTATTTTTTTTTTTTTTTTGATGATTATACTTTGTTACTGATTCTTTTTAAATATTACAAAATCGATATGATCTTTACAATAATTGATTATCTTTTCTTTGACGGATTAAAGTTGTCTTTGTGAAATGCTAAATTATGCTGAAAACTTAAATGCCACAACTTATGTCGAAATTAGCCCGTAATCTAAGAGCCAATTTCTTCGATTACTTGTCATTTTACAAACATCCTGCCACCACCACAATAAAGGCAGAACGATCTGGATATTCAACGATTTATAGCTGTAGAATGGACAGTGATATACAAAATGAACTTAAATTGACAATTGTAAATTATTTAATTATTTAACAACGTTGGCGTTTTCTTTTCTGAACAAAAATTTTGCGTTTTCGATGGGTAGCACTTTTTATAGTTTTCCAATACCTTTAAAAATTATTATTATTGCTAAAACCAAGATTTTTAAAATTTTTTATAACGAATGTATTCAAATAACTTGCCTTGTTTAAAAATTTATTAATCTACTTTAAAGTTTAAATTTAAATTAAATTTATAATTTTGTGATTAGGAAATAAAATAAAATAAAATCGTTTATTACACTTTAAATTTAGAGGCTTTTATTATTCAATTCTTTCTAAAGAGCAACGATTAACATTTAATTTATTATGTGTCGTAAATATGAATGCATTTTCATTGTTTTCTGTTCATATTTTATTTACAAATTTTGACTCTTTTCCATAATTAATATTGTCATATTGATAACAATTGCAATGTAGTAATAAAACAAACAATGTTGCACACAAATACTCTTCGTAAGGGTAAGGAGTGCGACATATGTAAATTTTTGTCTTTATATTTGGTATGTAGAGGCATCCGTTCCGATATGTAAATTCACTAAGAAGGAAGTTTCGGGAAATTCGAATTTCACTGTGGTAAAAATTAGCTAAATCGCCACATCAGAGAACTAATAAAGCTAAAAGCAAATAATCCATCTTAATCTGCATTTATGCAAAAAGCTAGATTTCACCCACGAATTCTATCACTAAGCATGTCAATAAAGTCAGTGAATTATCAGAATTATCAGTATAGTAAAATTATCGAGAAGAGAAGAAGTACAAAAAAAATAAAAAGGAAACAAAAGTACCAGATTTTTATTGCACTGTAAATTTATAAACATATATAAAAAAATAGTAACAAAAATAAAAACTACCAAAAGTACCAATTTCTATCCTTTTTACCCCTAAAAATGTCCCTACATTTTGTCTGGGTCATATGCTATCCCGTCTTCTAAATTTTATCGATATCCATTAAGACGTTTTCGCCTTATAGTAGAACATTTGTAAAACTAAGTCGAAAAAGGAATAGATATGTATATGGTACTTTTTGATTTTTGTACTTTTCAGAGTAATTAACAAGCGGAAACTGTGTTTTTTTGGTGCTTTTTTACGTTCCATTTATACATATTTAAAATTAATTTCAAATCAAATAATAATTTCTTTTAATATATGAAATGTCAAAAAAATGTTGGCACTTTTTTGAAATATAAACGAATAAGGCGTCAAATTTATCGCTATTTTTTGTACTTTTTTTGTTTTTTTCTAACAAATAAACAAAATGTGTTTAATTTTTTACTGTTCATACGCAAAATATGTATTTGATAGTTTCTGCAAAAATAAAATGTTAGAATAAAAAAAATCTTAAAATGTAATTCTTCGTTGAAAAAAAAATATTTAAAAAAATAATTGAATTGAAAAGTTAATGAAAAAGTATTAACGAAAACAAGCGTTACTACTTATGTACGTCCTGATGCTGCAAAAACGAAACTTGTGCGAAAATATCAAAACAGCATCTGATTGTTTTCAAACAATATTTAATTCTCGAGATTGTAATTCAGGTGAGTCAATAAAAAAAAAAATATGCACAAAAGTATGCTTCAAATATATGAGGCAAATTATGACATCATTAAAAGAAAGAGAAATTATGATAAAAGTACACAGAGCCAAATTTGCCTAATAGAATCAATAAGATTTTCTCTATGAAACGCTTTTAGGCTAAGGGGTATCCCAGCAGAAAGAAGCGAAGATTTTTTCGAAGAGATTTTTTATTGTTTTTATGTGGTAAATCTTATTAATTTTTTCAATAAGGAAACCACATAAAATCAAGAAGAAAACTTGTTATTTACAATTTTTTTTATCCAATTTCCGTTATTTTTGGCACCAAAAAAAACAATCCATAGAGAAAAACTTCTTGATTCTATTAGGTTTTCATATGAATTGTAAATAAAAGGGATTTCTTATTGATTTCATTAGGCCATCTTATTGTTGTTTTCAAAAAGGTTTTCTTCTTGATTTTATTAGGTTCCTGTATCATCATGTGTAAATCATCTTCTTAATTTTTTTAATAAGAATATCTTCTTGATTTTATTAGGTATTCTTATTGTTTTTTTCAATAAGGTTTTCTTCTTGATTTCATTAGCTTGCTTGTTATTTCATACATATAAATCAAGAAAGGAACAATTTTTTCATAATTTTTTTGTGCTACTATAAATCATCTTCTTAAACTGGCTGCTAACATGTATACTATAATAAGGTGTAGTAGTGAGGTGGTTAGAGTGCCCATCTACTAAACCGAAGTTCCTTGGTTCAACTCCCTGAATACGTAAGTTTTATAAAAATGTTTTCATCACCCCTCCATCCAGATGATACAAATACATGTTGTAAATAAGCATTCGGGACGTACCATGACGTTCTGATGACAAATTTGCATTTCCTAACATCATAACAGAGAAAACAGTGCCTAATAAATACCTAATAAAATAGAACAAAATTAATAAGATATCTCTACGAATTTTTTTTCAAAAAGGAAGTCTTATTATTTTAATAAGGAAAACCTTTTTGAAAAAATCAATAAGACTACCTAATAAAAACCATAAGATTCCTTATTGATTTTTTCAATAAGGTTTTCCTTATTAAAATAATAAGACTTCCTTCTTGAAAAAAAAAACCATAGAGATATCTTATTAATTTTGTTCTATTTTATTAGGTATTTATTAGGCACTGTTTTGTCTGTGTATGCTACACTTTCTAAACAACCGGCAATATATGCTACAAATAAAACTGCTAAATGGTGCAGACTTTGTAATAAATTTTTTTTGAGTATTTAAGCCTTGACCTAGCGCCCTTCCACTATATGGAAATTTATTTGTTTCTTTTTCAAGTGATATTTTATTTAAAAAATAAATCTGCGTTCAATATTTTAAGCGACACACTCCTCATTATTGGTTTATGTGCATTTAAGTCATAATTTCAAATATTTATTTTATGTAAAGCTAATTTATAGTCAAAAGTTCAAAAATTTGACAAATATTTAGATATGTATGTATGTATGTATGCATGTATGGCTGCATATAAGACAGACAATAGTGACAATAATAATTTATATGACAAATAAAAATGGCATAAACAATAGAATTTTAAGCATTCCAACATAAAGACAAACTTTTCAAAATATTTAAAATCAAAACATACACTTCAATTTATATCAATTAAAAATTTTTTAATGCAAACAATTGCAATTTATATACTTTAGCTATCAATGGCAAAAACAAACCCTTAGAATACAAAATAAAGTGTTTAAATTGAAATGTAAAATTAGCATAAAACATCGAACTATTTGAACGTTCTGACTTGTACAGGACAACACGTTACGGCAACAGTCATAGAGAATCATAAATAATATTATTTGCAACATTTAACCTCGACCCCTAATTGTATGCAATATAAATATGATTATTTTCTACTCGTATCACACTAACAGCTCACTAAAATACATCAATGCATCTGCTAATGACACATATCAGTACATATCAAAATATGTACTTCATTAAGGATTTTTGGTATACAACATTGAATTAGCATTCATTTATTAAAATTTAAATGAAAATTCTATCATCAATATTATTATTTGAAGGATTAGGATAATAATCATGTTGATGAGAGAGAGAGTTAATGCTCATGGTGATGCTGATGATATGGTAGTAGTCATCATTAATATTGGGGTGACTTTTTTTTTTGTTTTTTTTTTGCTATCAACTTAAACAGTGCAAACGGCACACAAAGCCGAATATAAAAGCAAACTATCCAATACCACCATCCATTTAAATATAAAATTTTTCAATACTAGAGGAAGTATTCGGGCATAAAAATTGTTTAAATACTGACTGTTGTTGCTGTTGTTGGCAGTTATATGTGAACAATTTTCAAATCGTATGTAAATTTTTGGAAAATAAAAATTAAAACCTATTGAAGAATTTTATGAATCCAACGTAGTTGTTGTTGTTTTTGTGTTTGTATCTGCTATTCATCATTAGAGAAATAGAAATTCACACAATAACACACAAACGGATAAGGTATTTTCTCATACACATTCCATACAGATATTATTCTCTACATGCCGGCTTAATCGTACGGTACGGTACGTACATACATGCATATCGGGCCTTTTCTGCAATAGCGCCATAACTTAAAATATATAATTTTGACTTAATAGTGCTGCACTAGTTGTCATATCGGTGTTCATAATGTGTGAAAATACCATCCCAATATAATCTTTTGAGAAAAAATTAATAATTTTCTTTTAAAAATTCAAAACTTTAAATTTGTTTTCCGCTAAAAGTACTTATTTTGAGTTACGACTTTATTGCTGCAATGGCTCGTTACTCACACATACCACACATACTGATAATCCATTCGGCTTTTGTTGTTAATTTCGTTATTATTGTAGACGTTGTCTTTAGCTGTTGTTTTTGAAATTTGAACTCATTTTGTAGTATTATCACATCTAATCATGGAGCCATATAAACAAACAATATCCTTCATTAGTTTTAGCTTTGTTTTAAGCCATCCTCTATTCCTCCTTCCATCGTTTAACCCAAATGTTTGCTTGTTTTCTGCCCTTTCTATCTGCTGCTGTATTATCGGTTGAAATCGGTGTGCTTATCTGTGTATATATGAGTTATAGTGTATGCTTGTCTGTGTCCATACGTGTGTGTATGTGTAATTTGCATAAATAATATATTGGATTTATTTTCTATGCAGCTGCATGAAATGATTTTATTTATATTTATATGTCGAACAAATTTTTTAATATTATTAGTTCAAAATTTTACATTTATTTGAGCATGTACTCAAGTATTTATGTTTAAAAGTAAACACATTCATAATGGAAAATTATTGTTGTGTGTGTTTGAAAAATTTTTTTAAAGGTTATTTTTATGCTTTGTAATTCACAAAATTATGCTTGTGAATTTTTGTATAAATAGATGAGCTTTGGAATTTTTTAAACATAAAGGGTAAAACATCTACTGATGAATTGGTATAGCTACCAACGAAATATATATATCTAGATATTGCTAACCCGCAACAAATAAATAAAATTTTAAACATTATTAGTTCATTTATATTTTCTTTGAAAACCAATAGGAAGGACTAAACGTGATTTGTAAAATGTCGAAACGTTTAGTACAACTTTCCAAATTTCTATTGTTATTGTTTTTATTAGATGCATTGAAAATTCATTTGTATACATAACGAGTAGATATGTTCATACATACACAGATACATACATACATATACGAGTATATTATTAATATGAATGTTGCACTTAACGTTGCTTTAAGTGTATTTTCAATATTAAAACTTAGAATCTGCAACACAAGAAAAAAAAACAAAATGGTAGACGTAATGCAATTTTAAATAACAATAAAGCAAACAAAGTATACTAAAAAGTACTTAGCGCCCATTTTAAGAAAAAGTCGGTTACACAATTTAGAAAACCATTCGACTTAGTTTTATAGCCCCATTTAATACCTTCATATTCTTATCTGGTTGATTGACTAAACCACTAATTTTGCTTAGGGATACTGTCAATTAACTTGGTTTTTATTGAAAATTAAAAGAATATTGAAATTAAAGGAAATAAATTATTAGTTTCTTTCTTGATCACGTTTTTTTTTCGACAAATATTTGATACATGTGTACCTAGTAGTGATGTTACGAATATCAATTTTTAGTATTCGCGAATACGAATACGAATATTTAAAACAGTATTCGCCGAATACGAATACGAATATTTCTTTTGAGGTTTATATTTCAAATTTAATTGGAAAAAATCCCTGCCTTTGCCTTATTAACTATAAATGAAAAAAAAAATTTAGTGATTTAACATTATTATTGCATTAAGATGCCGAATTTGAAAACCTCTACAGAACATTTTTTAATTATTTTACTTACATACTTTTAGATTTCGTTTTTCTTACTCTGTTTGGGTTTTTAATTAATAATTCAGTGCTGTTTAGCGAACATATTTTTGCAGAAGGCGCATTCACCTGTCAGTGGAATTTCATATATAAAAAGTTTTAGTTTGATTCCTGTAGCTTCCCACCCTTATACATTTACATACATATAAACAGAATCAAAACATCTCACCGAGTTTCTTTAAATATCATGCATTTATGTTGATGATGATGTACTTTGTTCAATTCACTGCTGCGAAAGCATTTTTAATTTTATTAATACATTTGAGACAACTTAATTTATAATTTATATATATTTTTGTTTGTTTTTTAAGAAGGTTATTACTTTGCGTGAAATACAATGGGTTTTTTTAATAAAAATTAATATATTTTTTTACATTTTATGTACTTTTTTTAAACTTTTGTATGATTTTTTGTATGGGAAAATTATTCGAAAAATATTCGCTTGAATTTGGCGAATACGAATACGAATATCTTAAAACAGGCCAATAGTCGAATACGAATACGAGTATTCGTAACATCACTAGTACCTAGTACGTATTTATGGTTTGCCTACAAAACATAGAGAACAAATATCTCACATATGATATTAAAAATAAATACTTATGCCATGACATATTTATATTTACACACATATTTAAAATTTATTTCATTTTAAACTTAATGTCATTGCAAATAATTCATTTTTTCCATAATTTACTTTAATGAAATATAGTCCTTAACAGCAAATTGTGTAGATCATTATTTTACTTAATTAGCGTAAAACCGTTCTTTATCTTAAAAGAGTACATAATAACCCACCAAACACTTTATGTGAAATTTTACAAAATTCCGAAATCTATCAAAATGTGAAAGTGGCTGACAAGTGCATCTCTTGTTCTGAATACGAGTATGTCATAGATTTTTATGCGAATACTAAAAAATTGTCTAAAAGCAAATATCGGAACAATATGGGGAAGAGCTTCCTTTCGTATTAATGTCACGAGAAAAGTCGGAACTTAAATAAGAAACTTATCTGAGATTTTGTATAGGGTATCCAAGAACTTTGCTGCTGCTTTTGAAAGACACATCAGACACATTTGCTAGCAATATATTATGAGTTTAAAAACCCACATATTTATTAAAATAAAATCGTAAGAAATATACGATAATTATTGCGGAAACTAAAAATCAGACACTGTGAAAAAGTGACGCACACTATTCTTAACTCGAAGGCCATAAAAAGTGTATCTATACTGTTAATGCCTTAAAATAAATTAAATTTCCTTTCAATAATGTGTAGATTAGTCTGATATTAATCGGTTAAGATTTCCGAAAATTAACGAAAATATTGCAGCAGAAAATTTTCGAACATTCTGCTAAATATATCGCTTGACAGCTCGCTTGGTTGTCTGCTAAATTTGTAAGAGTTTTGCTGACGTAAGACAGTGGGCAAAAATATAATCACTGGGAACATACAGTCACACACAAACACACAAGCATATACAATTAACCAATAGAATTTTTTTTTATTTCATCATGGATACATGCAACACAACCATGAGGCATGTTCTACTTTAATACAAAACTGCAAAAGTCTATGCTCCGATTACAAAGAACAGCTCCACGGCTCCAATGAAAAACAAAAACTGCATACGATGTCATTGGAAGTACTATGAGTGAAATATCCTTTTCGGTGTAGTTGCATTATGTTGAACAGGCAAAAGCCCCAAAACAACAACAAAATTACGAAAAACAAAAAAAAAACAAGAGTAAAGGAAAGAAATAAGAACAACAGCAATGGCATTAACAGACATATAAAAGCATATAAATAAGTATATAGATGTACATATGCACGAGTATATGTGTACATTTCTAGTTCTAGTAGTTCTGATGGTGATAAATTGAATTGTAGTTACTAAACAGCTTCTAAATAAAATAGAATTGGATCATAAACAAATAAAAAAGAGGTTCAAAAATTTCAATGTAAAATTCCTTCCTTCTGTGAATTGAATTTTTTGACATTTGACAGAACTGTAGGGGTTACACCTAAGTATCGCATGCCTATACCTGTATTGGTATATATGTTGCTCTCCTTATAGGATCTCCAAATACAACAATAAAATAAAAACGAATTGAAAACAGAAAATTACCAACATACCGAGTTGAGACTGGTAAGAAAAAAACTGGGTCAACAAGGTATTTATCAACCCACATCTCAACAATATAAAATGACTGAGAACGTCGTTATTAATTTTACCCATAGCTGCCAGATTTGACGATTTATCGTCATTTTGACGATTTTGGATCCTAAAAATGACATAGTGACGATGGGACGATTTATACCCTAATTTTGACGATTTTAAATAATTCAAGTTTGCAACATTTATTTGTACTATTGAAGCAACTGAACTGCTGAAAATTTTAATGAGCAACTTTTTAAAAACTAGTTTGCTAAACTTTTATTTAATCTATATATATAAAAAATTGTTGCAAGTGTGTTGTGACTTTATAACTCAATTGGATTAAATTTTTAGGGTTTGTTCGTATGGTCGTGTAGATGGTTTATTGAAATCGGTCGACGCGTTCGTGAGTTATGAGTTTTCGTGAAAGTCGTGATGTGCTTTGATTAGGTAAATCGAAATTTATAAAAGTAAATATGTTCCGTCCGAAGCCGGGGCGGGGCGCTCAACTAGATGATTATAAAAACAAAAACAATTTATTAAATTTTGAAGACATTTATTTAGCAATATTTGCCAGAGATGAATTTGAAGAAGAACGAATAAGTGCAAAAGAAAAATAATAATTGTGTTAATTTTTATATAGAGCTTTGTGATCAGATATTATCCAGATTTGATTTTGAAAATAAATATATAAAGCTCTTGGCCAAATTAATCCATTTAATATTATTAATGTAGAAAAAAGTTGGTTTTCTGAAATTATAACAGAATTTTCCTATTTTGTTGAAGAAAGTGAAAGCAAAGAGATAGAAACTGAGTTCAGACAATTCAAATTATTGCAGTGATAAAAACATATAACTATTGAATTTTTGGAAAAAAATATCAGAGATGCAAACGATGGATTCTAGTCTTTTGTTTCCGGTTTTGACTAAATTTATTACAAAAAAACCTTGTTTTACCACAATCCCCAGCAAATGTGGAAATAATACTTTGTCAGGTAAATATTAATTACAAAAGATTATTTAAAGCTGCAATGATTTAACAGTTGTACGTGAATTAATCAATATGTTGAATTGCAACATATATGAATTTGTAAAATATATTATACATATATGTATGTATGTATTAGTATACAAGTATATTTTCTTTAACAATTATACATATTTTTATTGTATAAATTTTATTTTAGTTTTTATACATTTTTAGAAAATGTGTTTTCAAAAATGAAATTTAAAATGCATATTTTACTAAATTAGAGTAAAAATAACTAAAGAATTTGGATTTTTTTATTTTTTTCCATTCATCTTTTCAAAGTATTGAAAAACATGCAATCTATTTACATGTGATTTTATCGTGAATTCTAATTGAAGTATCTGATCTCTGTATTCGAAAGAATACTGTTTTATTAATCAGATTTGTTTATATAAGAGTTTTGTTATGTTTTGCCTCTAATAAAATCAATTTTGTATAAAAAAAACGGTTTTTTTCATTTGACGTTTTTATGACGATTTCAATAAGCTATTTTGACGATAATGACGATTTTTGCCCAAAAATATGACGATATTACCTCAAAAAATCTGGCAGCTATGATTTTACCTCTGCACATGTAAAATTGTAAAATGTACATGATTATTTTCGTCTGCCTGTGCCTGTGCCTGTGCCTCTGCCTTTGTGTTTATTATGTGTTAGTGGTATTTATTCGTTTTAATATACAACATCTCCTGTTTTATTTTCTAATTTTTTTACCCACAAATAATAATGTTTTTGTTTGTTGCCTTAGAAAGGAAATAAAGAGAAATCGAGTTTTTGTTGACATTAACATTTAGTTGAAGCAGCTTTTTATTTTTAAATTGAATTTTTAATTCAACATTTGGAAATTGTTTAGATTAAAGAAAATAGAAAGTTTTTTCATATTGACAAGCCAATAAATTATAGCAACAAATATGGGAAAACAATTTTAATATTAGTTTTAAAACATGCAACATAATTTTTATATCTTCAGAAACTTAAATTTCTAACTTTTACAATATACAACAAAAACTCCATATTCGTCAGTTATATTGTTGTTGTATTTGAGTGCTATTTTTTATACGTTTTTCATCAGTTTTTATTGATGAAAAATAGTTGCCGTTAAAACACATACCTATTGGCTTTTTATTTGCGATCAAAATGAGTAAATTTAGATCTGTAGCAATATGCCACTCGGTATCTTAAATTTAATTTTAAATAAAATTTGATACATAAATTTTTAGGCAGGAATTGCCTGTCAATTTCTCACCAAGACTTACCTGTGTACCGAGTTTCAGCTCTCTAGCTATACTGGAATTGCCCAATAATATTGATGAGTGAGTGAGTCAGTGAGTGAATATGTACTAAAATATGGACTTTTCACACCTTAATATCTCGGGAAGCTTTTACGGTAGAACTTTCAAATTTAACCTGTGAGGTCACCTCTGTGGGAATACCTTATGTTTCAAGTTTCATTACATTATGATCAAGAGGAGCAAAGTTATGATTGGGGTAAAACAGCTCGAATGGTTTCGAGTAAATATACACACTGTGTGGTTGGAACATGGCCGCACGGTAGTGCACCTAGATAGTTTTAAAAAAATGCAAATTATTAAGAATTATATATTAATCAATAATTTATAAACTTTATACAGCATGTTTTTAATCGGGATTACAGATTGTCCCCGAATGATACTCTAAATAGTTAAACACTGCACGCGCTCTGCCCACTATCTCGAAAATGGTTCAAGATATAAAAAAAATCTTTAAACAAAAATTGTAGAGAGTTTAATCCTCTACATTATTTATAATAAATATAAATAGCATAAAACCCATAGGAAACGAGATATTTGCAATAAATGTGTAAAAAAATCGATTTTTTTATCTTTGACCTTGGGATATCCGAAGACGCGGACACCCTTCGATAGGTAGGTTTTGAGACAAGTTTCAGGGTACCAAAATAAAGGTTTATACAAATTTATAGCCGACTATCTCTCATTCCGAGGTGAAATCCTAACATGCCTGGACTATTAGAGTACTTTCGATGGTGAAGCGTAGTGCATATGTGAAATTGTTGAAAATATAAATATTTTGCATATTTTTTCTGCTTTTAGGCGACTAAACAATAATTTAAAATTATTTTTAAAAATTTTGTGCAGACAGCAACTGGAAATGCTAGTTTCAAAAATGATTCGGAAGTGAATGAATTTATTTGATAGTTTTCTCATCAAGGATATCAGATGATCATTTATTAGAACTTTAGAAAAAAACTGTAATAATGTTTAATAATGTCTGCTTTGTCTTTAATTTTTAACTTCATTTGCAAACAATTTGTATTTACTTGTTGTAGCAGCTGGTACGTATGCACTATTGTGAACAATCCAATTCAGTAAAATTCACAATAGCGCCATTGTGATCGAATGTGTTCTATAATAACAAATAATAATTTTCATTCGATCAGTTTTTTGATCACAATCGAAATCGAAAGTTTATCATAATAGGCACGTAAAAGTATGCAACATTTTTCTTTAACACATACATGTGTTAGGTAATATACAGTTGATGATCTTCTAAAAAGAAATATACCATGCATATATATCATAAGTGGTTGTGTTGAGGCCCTATGTTCCCCCTAGGAACTATGGGAAATGAATAATAATAAGTGTTACATGATTTGGCAAGATTTTTAAATGCTCACCTGATTTTTAAGAAATGTTGCATATTTTACGTTTACAAAACAACACAAGATTCGACCTAAAAAAATTAAGTAAAGAAATATTAACAAAACCAGCTGTTAATAAAGGGTGATCCAAGTAGAGATACTTTTTTCAAGAGCCTTTTTTTGACAGATCACGTGTGAGTCGTGTCATGCTGTCATGTTATTTTTGTTTAGTATTGTTTGGCATTTCATAATGGAAAGACTTACGCCTGAACAACGTTTACAAATCGTTCAACTTTATTACGAAAATTCACGTTCTGTGAGGAATGTGTTTCGACGCAAATTTTGTTTAGCGATGAGGCCGATTTCTGGCTCAATGGGTATGTAAACAAACAAAATTGCCGCATTTGGGACGAAGAGCAACCTGAAGAGATTCAAGAACTGCCACTTCATCCAGAAAAAACAACGGTTTGGTGTGGTTTGTGGGCTTGTGGAATCATCGGTCCATATTTCTTTAAAAATGATGCCGGTGCGAACGTAACCGTCAATGGCGACCGTTATCGTGCCATGATAACTGGCTATTTGATGCCTGAAATTGAAGCTCGTGATCTCGGCGACATTTGGTTTCAGCAAGACGGCGCCACTTCCCACACATCGCATCAATCAATGGATTTATTGAGAGAACATTTCGGTGAGCACATAATTTCACGTTTTGGGCCGGTCGATTGGCCACCAAGATCGTGTGATATCACACCGTTAGACTTTTTCCTGTGGGGATATGTAAAGTCTAAAGTTGATGCGGACAAACCCGCTTCGATTCAGGCTTTGGAGGAAAACATCACGCGTATCATTCGCCAGTTACCAGTCGAAATGCTCGAACGAGTCATCGAAAATTGGACTCAACGGATGGACGAACTGCGAAGTAGCAACGGCCAACATTTGGTAAAATAAATGCCAAGGAATGTTCTTTCAAATGATAATAAACATTCTCCATTAAATTTGAATTTTCTGTGTTTTTTTTTTTAAGTAGGGAACCTCGAAATGGATCACCCTTATAAAGTTACAATCATGCCCCTCCCTTTAACTAAAATGAGTGTTGAGTATGTCAATTTATTATATTAATATTTTATTTATTATATATTATTTTAATATATGACTATAAAAACTATTTCAATGCGCTGATTCAACAATTTTAAAGCCATTTAATAAAAATAATACAAATATTTGAAATTAGCTTTTATGATAATGATGTCTTACCCGGAATTTAAACACACAAGCTCACACCCAGATTTGAAGTTGTTTATATGTTTATTGACATTCAGTTTTCGAAAGGTTCGACTGTATTAGTACTGTACCAGGACTGTTTATTTTATGTGAAATTGGCGTCGCTGACTTCATTAATAACACGTTTTGTAAGCAAATACATACATACAAACAACTGCGCTACTTTATTATTATTTCCATAATAATTGTAACCATAGAAAATAGTGTTTAATTGTCTTGGCAGGAAATTTGATAACAACCTGACATAACCTTCGTTAGTGTTAGCTGTCAATTAAATTAGATTTATGTCAATTTAATTATTATACTTTAATGCAGACTTGCTGACTTGGTATACTGGCAACATTTAAAGAATTATTTTAATTAATTGGTACTGCTTAAATAAATTACAAAGTATTCTATTGTGGCTTTTATTATATTAAGGATTTTTCTCATTAGAATTTATATCCTATTGATTATATTTTGTTAGATAATCATGTTCATACATGATTATTTCCAAATAAATATGCAAGTGCATGCATGCATGTGTTCGGAATTGAATAATTTATTATATTCAAATACCTATCTCTAAATTTCTAATACCAACAAAAACAGTGTAGTTGTACGCACATATCCAGATTCATTCATACAACTAAATCACATCTTACTCTTGGTCACATTTACATACATAAGTATGTATGTATCTGTGACAAGTTACCATTATCAAGAGACAAAGAGTAAAGGAAGAGATTTACAAGCATAAATAATAGAACCAAAACCAAACAAACAAATAACAGCAAGAAAACTAAAAAGCAAAAATCTACTTTCATTTTCGATGTGTGAATAATCTAATCATTTTCAAATGGAAATTGATGTTGCTGTAGTGTTAGGTTGTAATGTTACATTTAATATCTGTTACCACCCAGTGTAAAATTTATTAGAAAATGTGTTTGAAAATATTTCTATTAATGTTATTTCTCTTTAGTTGTCAGCTAATATTGCGATTAAAAAATAAAACACTTTTGACAAAAACTATTTCAAACAAATTTAAACGCGTCTAAATATAAAATAAGGCAGCGATTTTAATTCGATATACCTATACGTATATATTCGCCACGTCTAACAAATAATTACTATATATTACATATACATATATTTTTGGAGTAAATGTATAGTATATAAATATATAAGTATATAAAATATTTTTACAGTGTTATTCACAAACGTTTTATTAGAGGCTAATAAGCAAAATGCGGTTAATAGCACTATGACGCGGTTATTACACGCTAATAAACTCGAAAATTTTATTGTAGACATCACGCCGTTTAATAAGTTGACTTTTGCATTTTTGAAAGTAAAAAAATCACTATTTACTTCAAAAAGTATGAAAAATAAAATGAAATATTCGAATAAAGTAATGATTGTAATATACATATATAATTTCGACATTCGTTAGTATTTTACAAAATATATATACATAAAACTATAATTTTTTTATTAAATTAAATATTTTACAGATAATGTATGTATTTCAACTCTCCCGATTCTTCCAGTCCTTCTGCAATGTTTACATACATAAGTATGTATGTACGTAAAGTAAGAAAATTCAAGAAGAAATACATAAATATGAATGTATGTGAATATGTACATACATACATACATATGTATGTATGTTTACGTATCTACCCTGTCGTCAAATGTGTAGCTAGCTACAAGAAAAGCTAACTTTTAAATTGATTTTTCTAGACTAACTTAAAGTTAACTACAATACAATGCAGAATGTAACCAAAATCAATTAGTAGGTTGAGTATATATTATACTCTCATTTATAATTGAATATGGTGAGCGCCAACAAATTTACTCATTTAGGAACTCTGAAAATTATTTCAAGTATTTCATAACTTATTGCCGTCAATATTTAAGTGGTAACTTAGCTGAGTGGTATGCGCGTTGACTGTTAATCCAATGACCTGTGGTTCGAGTCCCAGCACAGCACCGGTAAAAAAAAATTTGAAGAAAAATTTATTATTACAATAGCTACTATAAAACTACTGAATATGGAATTGAGAAAATAAAATAAAACTGAAATATATTTTTTTTATGTATACTAACTAACTACATTTTGACATTTTAAAACTAACTTAAAGTTAGCTACAAATAGTGGAAAAAAAACTGACTTTTCCCTAGGACATCGCCATGTTAAAAAAGTTAGTTTTTTTCAAACATTCAAGTTAGTTTAAAGTTAGTTTTCTTTCCGACAGGGTATGTACTTATATGCATGTACTCGTACATGCATATTTGTTCACATGCGTACATAACTTAAATTCTACCTGCTCTTTGAAATATTAATATTATTTCATCTTTTTTTCATGATTTTGTGCATAATTTATCACATTTCAACCACAACAAGATTAAAAACATTTCCAAATAAATAAAGCAAACATATTAGTGGTGTGTAATCAATTGCAACGAACTCGGTATTTGAATACTTTTGTAATAACTTATGAAAACACATTGCTAGCAATATCAATACAACACATATTAAAAAATTTTAATATTTTTTGAAATATTATAAGCAATACTCTATTACTCTAACTTGTTTAAATAAAATTTATATGACATTATTTTCACATTTTCAAACCATTAGAGACTACTTGCTTATCGAGTATGTTATTGTACACACAACACTAATCATAACAATTGAAATGAAACAATGTTGCTAACACAGAATCACAAAACTGAAAAAATCACACAATAGTTAATTTGGCTTTATTAAACGTTTGTGAATAATGTTTATTATTACCGGGTAATAACACAAAAACTGATTATTAACTAATGTGTACATTATCTCTACAATAAGAAGTTTTTATGAATAACACTGTTAAAGTTTAATTATTTCATGTGCCTACGAAAAAGAATAGATAACATTAATATAATAAGTGTAAGACCATTCACGATTGTGTTATTCATGTGATTTAAAGTAAACTAGTACAAAAAACGACCGACACAAATGATCGTATTCTATATGTTAATAATTTTTTTTTGCAAAATATAAAAATAAAAATTTCTTAAAAACAGTCTTACAACAACAATATAGAAAAATACATCTTATTGTTGTTAATTTCTTTGCAAAAGCAGCTGGAGAAATAAACATAAATGCATGTTTAGTTTGCTTGTTTTTTTTTTAACTTACAAGCAGACGCAGCAGCAGAGAAGGAGCAGCGCAGCAATTTTCCATTCGGCAGCTATCGGCCGAAGGCCATGATTAAGCTAAGCCATGAATTTGAAAATTGCTGCGCTGCTCCTTCTCTGCTGCTGCGTCTGCGTCAATTGTCGTCGTCGTCGTCGTCGGTACAATGTGTTATTATTTTTTACCATGCATATTTCACATGATTACTACTTTTTGAAGTATATATAAAGCGAAAAGTTTTCAACTAAAGTTAAATGTCTATAAACAGTTCAAGTGATCATACTAGTGTTTGTTCGTATAATTATTCTCCTGTAAATTCTCCAAAACATCAATTATATAATGATGAAGAAAGTGACTATGAGGGAACCTTTAGTACTAAGCGACAACGACTCGTTGAGTGGATCTGAGAAGGAAATTCCACTGAAGCAGAATCTTATCGAAGAGTTCGAAGTAATTCCGAATACTCAAGCATAAGTGTGAATGTATTAGTAGCAACTTTAAACGCTTTTAAATCCCAAAACAATGAATGTACAACAATCCAAATTATCTCGTTCCAAACTTTGTTAAAATTAGTTAAATAATGTGGTCATAAAGACCACCACAAAAAAATGTCTTGCCTAGTGAATCGCAGATGAATTGCGGTCTATCAAGAGGATCTTTAGATTCTTTTTGTTCTAAACATAAACAATTTAAATAAGATTAACTTTGAAATAGGTATACATTTTTTTATTTTTTAAAACATTTCTTAGAGCGAAGACTTGTTTTATTTTATATAAGCATTTAATTAATAAGCAACTTATTATAATTTGGTAATTTAACAACAGTTCAGTTCACTGAATGCCTAATTATTAGGAAAAGGGAGATTTTTAAGTAATAAAGTTTTTTTTTTTCAACTGTATATAATATTTCATATGTGACATATGCAAGAAAATTCATTTACTATTATTTGTGTGTGTGAAAACATGGCGTCGAAACAAGTCGGAACTATGGTTCTTATCAAGCATAGGTTGAAGACTTACTGTTCATTTTATATTGTCTGGAGGGAGGATGAGTATTACAAGAAAAAAATTTATATAAATTGCAATAAATTTCCTATAGGCCCGTTCTGTGCGTTTGAGTGATATGTCACATATTTACTCGAATACAGTTATTGCTTACAGTGCTATTGACATTTAGTTACAATCCTGTTCACATTACCACATACATATATACACAAAATGAACCTAGCAAACAATTCCATAAGCAAAATTGTTGTATAAGCTTATCATAACAGATTTCCTACTATTTTCCTTAACACTTATTAAACACTTAGTTGAGATAACAATTTAACAATATATGATTGCCTAAATAACTTATGCGTGCCGTAGTTTTCTAAGTGTTTTCTTATTTGTAAATATTTTACAACAATATTTTTTACAGTACTTTCCTAAGCTTAAATATAAATATGTTGAAAAGCCTGTGACAAATGGTTTGTTTGTTGGGTATGTTCATCAGTATGTGTGCACATATGTGTGTTATTTACCTTGTATATACGAGTATATTGTTTATATCAGTTTATGTACCATTTCAAAAACCAATAGGTACATAATATTATTATTACATATTTACCAATATATGTATGTATTTATCGCCAGGATGAATTGAAGTTGTTGAATGTCATTCGTAATGTGCAAATGTATTGTTTGGTTTATTGTTTACACATACATAAGTACCTTTAAAATTCTATTAGGCGGATCCAAGTACAACCATACATACGAGTAGATAATGAAACGTTTCCCATTAATGAGAAAGACTGCTAACTTATAATCAATAACGAATGATAAAAAAAAAAAAAAAAATGGTGACTTAACCGTTTGGGACCACCCTGCTAATAAATGATAATTATTTACATTCTACGATTTTAACCATATTCATAAATATTTATATTTGTTTTTATCCAATATTATCATCAGACTCTTTAAGGTGCTAAGATCTGTCATTGCAATGGTCATTTCAATGTTTTGACATGATGACAAGTGCATGTCAAAGTAATAAATATCAAATAAAATTTTCATACTCCATACATCCAAATGTATGTATGTATGAATGTATATGCATTTATTTATTTATATTGAAATTACATAATAAATATATTTGAAAATAATTAAGGTTAAATTATTACACATGCCAAATAGCATGAACTACAGATGCCAAAAAAATAGGGCATACTTTAGAAGTGAAGAAGGAATCTAATATTAAAAGCCTACTTACAGGCTGATTCCTGTAGCAAATACATTTTATACGTTCATCTGTGAATGCAAATATATGAATATACACCACCGAATGACTGACTTCTTGCTTCATGCAATCAATGCAATTAATTTTAGGCTTCTAAACTTTAAATCTGACGAATATCACACAAGCAATTCTAATAACGATGCTAATTAACAACATCATCCTAGAATCTGCAAAACAATAACTCAAATATGATTTTATAAGTTTGTTTTCTATGCAGTCTCTACTTTAAATGCAATACAAAGCCTTCACCTTTTGCTGAAATCTGCGGCTGAAAAGGATTTGCAAGCAAGCATAAGGGCATGCAATATGACATCTAGACGATTGGAGATAAATGATAACTAGCACAGTGTATTCATATGCGTACATACTGAAGTGCTGATGCTAATGATGATTAAACTAGAGTTTTATCAAACCGGATATGCTACTTTTACTACAATTTGAGGATATGACATCCTTTGTATGTTTTTCACTTAGCAAGAGTAGATATGCAACTTGACAAGAAGCAACAACATGTTCATAACTATTATTTTAGACGATGGCATACACAAAACTTGGTAAGAATTTGAAAAAGAGAACATGCTTTGCTGGTATTCCTTTAGATGATTTTTAAAAGGTAAATATTTTCAAATGAAAATGAAGTGGCTTTAACAAAAGTCCTGTTTTTCTTTGTATTGCAGATAGATACTTTTCATGCATACAAATTTAAATGTCAATTCAGCAAATGCATCAGTATTAAGTTATCAAAATAAGTGATGCAAATTCGAAATAGAAACTCTCGCATAATTCATTAACAACAACCATGGTAACAACAAATTATGTATTTGATGTTGTTCTGTTCAAGGTGTTGACTGACTCTATTTGTTTTCAGACAATTACAATGCTTGCCTCTTTGTAAATACCAGACATTTCGATTGTAAGAAGGGAGCATCATGTCTTATTTAAGCAAAAACATTGAAATGCTCAAAATAAAAAAACAGAAGGTTTTTAGCATTTATTACCTTTTTTTTATTAAATGACCGAAGAATGATTTGAGTATAAAATTTGTATAGAAATCAGGCAAAAGCTTTAGTGCTCTTCATATAAATTTTCACGTGAAACTGAAATTTTTTCGTGTTACACCAGTCACATTCATTCAAGAGCTTGGTAAGTATTTCATTTAAGGCGTTATTATTAATCGGAGTTAGTATAATTTTTCTAGTGCCCTGTCTCACCAGTCACAAAACAAACAATAAATAAAAAATAACTTAACATAAAACAAATTAAAAAATCCTTACTTGATTCTGATTTAAGGCATTTGCAAGCAGATCATCACTTACCTAAAAATGAAAATAAAAAAATATAAAAATAAATTGTTAAAAATTTCATAAAAATGAAATTCATTTGCAATCATTTTATAATAAATATGATTCTTTACAAAAATAATTTATAAAATTTCCTGAAGATGCTAACAAATTGTTAGCGAAATATCGAAAATAAATATAAATATAAACAACAATATATATATATATATATATATATATTAAAATAAAAAGACCTATAGCTTAAATAAACATTCTAATAAATATAAAGAAAAGGTCAAATAAAATAGAATATAAATTCTTTACAAACATTTTTACTCATTAACCCAATAGTGGGCGGGGAGTTATTCGATACTCATTATTTTCTTGCGAACAAATTTTCCTTGATTTTCAAAATCAGGCTTAGAATATTTTGAACAAAAGTACATAAATACAATTGAATTGATAATTTCCTCCTTTTTGAAATCGGTTAAAAAAAATTCCTATCCGATACCACTTTAATTTAGAATAAACAACGCTTCTAAGCAACTAAACACTTTCCAATATTACCAAACAAAAGGAAAGAAAATCGAAGGGTATAAAACATATCCCTTGAAAATTATTTACTTTTCCATTTCCCTCCCCCCTTCCTCGTGAACTAAACGTAAAAAGTGTCGTTAGGATTTAAGAAAATTGCTGTCTTTTATAAATAAAAACATAGTAAAATAGAAAAACGCTTAAGATATATTCAGGATAAGAATCCTATAATTCATTCATTCATTTCTTGTATTCCATAAAAAGCCAGTACAACAGCAATAAAGTTATTCATCCTTTTATAAATAAACATCAACAGAGCCAGATGACACCAAAAGTAAACTACATTTTTTTTTTGCTTTTGCTTCATTTTATTTCAAATAAAAATTGTACGACGCACTTAACTCAACTCACCTGAGCTCATATTTTATTAAGTTGTGTTGGGATTTGTTTTATCATTACGGGATGTCCCAAAAGATCTGCTGTAGAGTAAATGGAAATTTACAAACTAAAATATTGTTTTTTTTTTCTCTTACTATTATTGAACAAGGATTATTTATACTTATTACAAACAAAACAATTACAAAATTCACCTTTTCGTTGAGACATTATATTTGAAGTGGATAAAAATATTAGTTCGATATGGCATATATTTACGAGTACACAAGTATTATATTAAAAAGGTGGGAAAGGGCGACGAACAGAATAAAAGAGATAATAAAAACATATCAAAGGTTTTTAGAAATGTCTATAATATAATTTTGCAAACAATATGATAGAGTTTTGGTGGTCAATTAAAGCGTCATTATAAGAATTTCAGATACATCTACACACGGTTGCCAGATTATACGAATTTGGGTGCCGAAAAAGGCAGTCGTCTATTATTTAGCAAAAGTTTAAAAAAGCGAAATTGTCATGTAAAAAGCGAAAATTTGCAAAAATTTTATACAAGGATTTCCAATAAGAGTGATATGATTTCTTTAAAAAAAAAACACACTTATTGTTAAGGAAATTCAAAAGTTTTTTATATAATGTGAAGTACAATCGATACAATTAAGTTCTAAATAAAACGTCATTCAAATGTCCTCCACGACTTCTTCTGCAGGAACGCATTCGATGAACCCAATTTTCGAGCACTTTTTCCACTAAATCAAGTCGTATGTCATGAATGGCACGCCCAATATTGACTTGTAAAGCTTGAAGAGAGTCTGGTTTATTTCTAAAGACCAATGACTTCAAATGGCCCCACAAGAAATAGTCTGATGGTGATACATCACAACTTCTTGGAGGCCATTCAATATCACAATTTCTTGAAATAATCGAATCTCCAAAGTTTTCTCGCAATAAGTCAAGTTGTTCCAAGGCAAAATCAGCAAATTCACGACGTTTACGGTGGTCCAATGGCTTTAGTTCTTGAGTGAGAATAATTTTATACGGATGCAAACCCAAATCCTTTCTCAAAATCCACCGGGTTGTGATTTGAGATAGTCAAATTTGTTGAGAACGTCTTGGAATCGACAAATTGCGGTCTTTAGCAACACTTTCCTGAACGGCAGCAATATTTGCATTACTTCGAGCGGTTCTTTGTCTTATTGGCACTTGAACATTATGTTAAGAAAATGTAAGATCAAAATTTTTAACAATTTGACGAATAGCGAGCACACTTGGACGATTATTACGACTATAAAATGGCAAAAGCGCACGAAAAGTTGCAATTGGAGAACGATTATTTTGATAATAAAACTGAATAATTTGTAAATGTTGTTCTTGCGTATACCTCTCCATGATGAAATTGTAAACACTACTGAATACAATGAAAAACAAATGGATCAGGCAGTTGTTATATTTGTATTATTTTTCAACTTTATATGAATAAGAGTTTATTAAAATGTTCATATTTATTATTAATTGCTTTGATCTTTAGTTTATTAGTTTGTTGAACATTATATTTGGGGTGTTCACACTGTTGTCATATCAGTCATATTGTCATAATGTCTTATTATTTTACAATAGTTTAAAAAAATTGTTGTTGTGCTTCAAACAAAAAAGTCATATAATACGAGTAATAAGACATTTTAAAGTATGTTTATGGTTTGTCATAAAATAACAGTAGAAATCTTAGTGGAGCAGCTGCAACTCCTTATTCGAGCCGGCGATAATATTTATAAGCCGCCGCTACTTTTAAATAACACAAGAATGAAAACAAGGCAAATTCATTACCAGGTATGTATGTATATGCACGACCAAGGCGAATTAATTATAAGGTGGATGCAGTGGCGAATTCACGCGAATTTATACATTACCTACACAGTCAAATTTGTTACATATTCTCCCGCGCCATTTTAACGTAATTTTCGTGCAAACGGCAAATTCATTACGACTACAATAATTCAACAACAAAGCAAACAACAGGCATTTTGCTTGTGTAAACGGTGAATTAATTACCTACGCTGTCAAAATTCTCCATGCATAAAAAATTACATTAAAATGTAATCCACCTTATAATTAATTCGCCTTGAATGAAAATATGTGTTTGTGTAACTGATCTGCCAGGCAGTTTGTAAACGTTTTTCCACTTGCCGCCGTACAAAAAAATAGTTTCTTTATTAACAGTTAAAAAACATTTATTTTATTTTATTATTTACGTATGCGCAATAATCCGACTAAAAATGGAGTGTTGTTAAATGTTTATCAGCTGGCACAATTTTTGGTGTGCTATTATTTTATGACATATGACTTATGACTACAGTGTGAATACCCCAATTTTATTTGAGTTCTAGACAGCCGCTTGGGCGAATGTCCAGTTTGAGACACAATTATCAACTTAACTTTAAATTCTTATTAAATCTTAATAAAGCTTAAACATTATATATCTTAAACTAACACATACACAAATTATATGTGGGAATATGCATGATCAGCATAATACATTCTGATCACGTAGTCGGAATGTGGACAATTATTTAAACAATTACAAAAGTGTTATGTTTCACTTGCTACATGCAGACGGCATTTAGTAGTGGTTAGTCAAACACACTACACAATAATTTGATAACTCTAAAAACTGCAAGGAATGAATGAATCATTGTGATTGCAAAATAAACCAAAAATTCGCTTATAATAAATCATAAAATGATCAAAACAACTGCGATAACTTTGAATCATACAAAATTTTTGGATACACAGCCACAGTAGTATTTTCAAATCGACAAATATTGAGTAAGAACTTATTTAACTATAAATTGGTTATGACAACCGAAAAATCGGTTAGGAGTATCAACCAAACCTGAACAGACCTTAAGCTGAACAAATAATTTAATACATAATCTGAACATTTAATTTTAATTTGCTGCTATAAATTATGATAATAAAACTAACCGATATTTAATTGCAACAACTGATAAAAGGTCGTTATTTGAATGTAAATTAAAAAAAAATCTACTTTTTTAGAAAAAACCAATAACTGATACTAATATCCAATTGCATATTATTCAGTTATACTCGCCATATATGGGACTTATTCGTAGCAAAAGATTGACCTAATCAATTTAAAAAATAACACAATCATTTGTTTATTACAATTGTGGTGTCATTGGTGTCATGATAAGCATGGATTGTTTTTTGAGTTCATAGATTATTAATAGCGTTAGCTGAAATATAGTTTATCCAACTGATCTTTTAATTATTAAATAAATTAATATTGTTATTGGTAACAAGTCATGACTTTTTATAAAAAAAAAGAGTACCAAAATTACTACCTTTTTTTATTCCTTACAAAATACTCTATATTTTAATTTCGGTTATCAGTCTACTAAATTTCGTATAAATCCATTTTGTTTTTGTCCCACGATAAACATACAGACTTTCACATTTATAATATAAATATGATCTTATGTTTTCGTTGAATAAAATATGTATAACGAGTACATATTTTTTTAATATTTAACTTTTTTTATATTTGACGATTCAGATAAATATTTTGACGATTTTCACAAAATAATTGACGAGTTCGCATGCGCCGCTAACACGATGGAAATCATAAGGGTGGTGTTGGCTGAAGTGGTTAGCGCGTTGACTACTAAGCAACCAATGACTTGGGGCCTGGGTTCAAACCCTGGCCAGAGCAAGTCAATTAACATCATTAATTTCTCTAATGTACATTATTGAGACATTGTATTAATTGTTGTCGGACCATTTAAGTGATGAAGGCTTAGCACTGGTCACTAAAAAACTGTTCCGACACCGATTTATGTTATCCAAGCTAATGTACACAACATCGCCCTCCTTCGTCGGTTAGTAGAAACATCGGCGAAGTAAAACAATTAATAAAATGCCTGCTAGTACAGCTTAACAAAGTTAGTGCGTGTACTTAACACCGGAGGCGCCTCAACACTGCCTTAAAAATTAACATAACGCGCAAAGCAGAGTTGTGAAAGAGATAAGTCTTCTTCCCTCTCCCTGGGTTCCGGCACAGTGCACTGCATACGTAGGTGTCATTCCCTGAGTGCTGGTCCTAATTAAAAAAAAAAAAAAAAAAAAGACAGTGGTAAAAAGATTCTCATATAGCTGCCCGGAAGCCAACTAGTCACTAGAAGTAGTCTAGTGTTAATCATTTGACACATGATGTTCCCAAAGATTTTGGTAATAATCCCACCCACAACGTGTACTCCCGAAAGTGACGTCACCGAATCGATCTTCTTGTTGAGAACAAGACGAAAATCATATACACTAATTTGCCCAAAAACACGTTTCTAACGTTTCACATTTGTATTGAAAATAATGAAAATTTCATTTCAATAAATTTTTTTTTTCATAAAATGTGGAAACATTTAAAAACGGCGTAATTAACAAATCTACCACCGACTTTATGTTAAAAAATATTAAAGTGACACTGTAAAGTATGCTATTGTTTTCTAAAAAGAGACAGCAAAACCAAATCACCGCCACCACATACAACATCAATGCACAAAAATCTCTATTTAATGATGACTAAATTAATTTATAGACTAAATGCCATTTAACAAATTATTCATATTCAAATAAATTTAATTCCAACTCACTTGCAAAACTTGTTTAAGAAAATAAATTTTAACTTGCATTTCTTCGTTTAAACTATTCCAGAAATATCAAACCAACATACATACATACATACTGGTCCCAAAAGCTAAAAGGAATATATAAAATAAGAAAAAAAAAGAAGAAACGAAAATAGTCGGGTTGAAAACCACCAAAACCGCATTGCAAATTAGTTTATGTTCTCAACAGCAATTCCAGACTCCTAGATGTATACTACATTTAGTTACTTAAAAGCTTATACATTCATGTAGACACACACAACCTCGGAAGCACAGATATATGCTCTGAGTAAGACAAGCAAAATGTTAAGAAAATAATTTATTTTTAAAATTCAACAAAAGTATTGCACACTTTAAGGCGTTGTGATGAAAGAATTTACTAGAAAGTAAACTAGAACATACAGCTACAGTGAAATTTCGATATAACGAAAATACTTCGTTATAGCTATTGCTTCGCTATAAATATAATCAGCAATGCCTTGATATAACGAAATTTAAAGAAATACGAAAAAAAAATTCGTTATAAATATAGTTTTCTTTATTAAAATCTATTTAACATGAGATTGTTAATAAAAGCTTATATTTCATGAGGTAAATAAGATATGGTGTTAATTTTGTTTGTTTTCGCAAGTTGCAAATACAGTTATCAATACTTTTTTCGACAAAACCTAAGCAATCGAACGATCTACGGCCTCAATTATAGAATTTTGTTCTCGAAGAGATATTGATTTACGCTTTACTTTACTCATTTTGACAAGAATCAAGTCAATACTGATTATATACGTTTCTAATGCATTACATTTGCACACACATTAAGAATTCGTTCTTTTGATAATGGCACTTATACCATTTTCCTTTAAATTTTATTCTCACTTCGTTGTATAGATGCTTTTGTACGAGAACTTCGTTGTATAGAGGCCTTACAAATGCGCTAATAAATACATTTAGACTTCGCTGTTTTTATAACGGGACTTTACAATTTAGGATTTATTCTGATTTCGTTATATTGAGGCATTTGAATAATATTTCGCTATATAGAGGCTTTTTTGTTCAGAATTTATTCGTTATAGCTATAGTGCAATTTTGTTTGAAAAACTTTGCAATAAAGAGGTTTTCTCAAGGGACTCAATAAAACATACGGTATATTGAGTTTTTCGTTATAACGAAGTTCGTTATATCGAAGTTTCACTGTACTTGTTTTCAACTGTATTTGTGTAGAGTAGTACACAAGTAGTAAATAAAACTTGGGTTGGAGCGAACAAATTCTATGCATAAAATCATCAAGAAATAACAAGGTAACGAGAATTTGACACACCTATTTATGTTTTATTCATGTTATAAAACACAAACAGTTTAAAAGAATTTAAATTTCTAACAAAATATGTTCAATACATACACCACAAAAGAAAATTCAAAATGAATTTACAGAAACAAACTCTACAGAACAATAAAAAAATATAAGAAGTTATTTTAAAACAAATTTTATATGTGCAGTAAAAATATCTTCCAAAAAAAAAAAAAAAAACTAGAATGTTAACTATTGTGAACATACAAACATTCATACGTAAATAATTTATGTTTTAATAAAATATGAATAAAACAAAACAACAAGAAAAATCTGTGTAATAACTGCTTTAGACACTTTTACGCTTTAAGGCCAACATAATTTTCTATGTAGGTTTGTTTTTCATATAATTTTTTTACTTCAAAGAAAATGTCCTGTGGCTTCCAGTAATGGCTTTTGTATGGTTTTTTAAAGCGTGTATACATTAAAAATTTCTATTTTACTTTCAATTCTGTTCTGTTCTTTTTTTTTTCGTTTGTCATTCTTATCTCTCCAACAAAAATATAAATGGAAAATGACAAACACATAAGAAAATGTGATTTAATTTTTATTGTTCTAAAAGAATGTTCGAAATAATTGTTGAGTAATAAAAATTAAATAACATATTCAGCCATTAGGTCTTTACTAGCAAGGAGCAAATTAGTTTTAAAATAATTATCATCTTTGTTGGGGGAATTCTTTTTAGTATACAAATAAAAATGTTCTAAGAAAATAAACAATTTAAAGCTGAACAATAAAGGAAATATATTTTTTTAAAAAGATATCAAAAGACATAATTAAGGTAGAAGATTTGCCAATGGAAATGAAAGATGAACAACTTTACTATTATTTATGTATGTATGTATGTTTGTTAGTGCAAAATGCTGTGTACATGTGTTGGTTATACAAATTTTCTTTATAAAATAATAATAAAAATACATACGTCTGTACGAGCAATTTGTAACCTTATACTGAGAACCTACAAAAGTTAAAATAATAAAAAATGTATCTCTAATATTAAATTAAAAGAAAAGATTGTACAAAAAGTATGAGCTTTTTGTTAAAAGACTTTTGAAAGTCCATTGGTTTGAGAACTAAACATTTTGACAATTTATTATTTAACAACAAACAGAAATTGTTATCATCCAACCATTGTTTGGTATCAAAAAAAAAAAAAAAATAAATATAAATAATAAAAGTCCGTATATAAAACGCTCATATTTCAAGACATTATTAATTTTGTCATCTTTCATCATCATCATCATCACATGTCATACATCATAGAATAAAAAAAAAACACCCTTGCATATGTATGCATACACATACTAATACAAACAATAGACAAAAAGGACAATACGTCGTATTATTAAAGATCTAAACGGATATCAACCATAACTAAAGTATGATGTCAAATAAAACCTTATTCACTAAGGCAACAACAAAAACAACAACATCACAACTATTATCAATAAATGATAGCAGAAAAAAAATCAACAACAATAACAAACAAATACTTAGCAAGTGACCTAAAAGCAATGGCATACATACAAGCATATGTAGAAACAAACAAACAAAAAACAACCCCCTTAAAATATACTACATATTAATTTATAGATTTCCTTTTTACTTTTATTAAAAAAAAAAAAAAAAAATTCTTATTTCGCCTTGATGAATACTCGTATATTGCATATGAAATTTATATCTTTTTGAAGTCATACCACCATGTTTAAACTTGAAAAATACTACACAGAAATCAATTTGACATTAAATAACAACATTAATCCACACATGACCCAAATGTATTTCCTTTTTAACACTAGTAATCAGGTGGGTCTCACTCACCGATTCCAAATTCATGCGAAATTAAAAACTGAAATCCGTTTGATTTCTCTGGAATATTGGAAACTACAAAGATAGCGTTGTCAATTTCACTGACGAGGTGTTGTCCAGCTTTTTAAATGCTACCTCCTCATTATCAAGCATTTTAATTTAAATTATGAGTCACTACACTCAACCAAAAAAGTAATTAAATTCAAGGAAAAAATTCGTGATTCAACTAATTTTTTCCTTATTTTTCACCCAAGGAACGAACATGTTCTTTGAATTCAACGTATGGCAATCATTGGCTTGTTGAATTCAACGTACCAGTTCGTTGAAGTTAAGAAACCATACGTTGACCCCGTACGTTGATTTTTAAGAATTTATTTCTTGATCCAACGTATTCATACAAAAAAATCAACGTATATTACTTAAAATAAAGAAACAGGTTCTTTGAATCAAAGTATGTATTTGTTCATTGTGTTTAAATAAATGAACGAGTGGCTTAAATTCAACGTATTATACGTTAAATCAAAAAAAAACTACTTCCTTGGTTAGTTCAACGAATAAAATTAAATAATGGTTTCAACAACGTTGAGTTCATAAACACATAAAATTATACTTTGAATTTCAAGGAACATTTTACTGAAACAACGTATAACACGTTGAATTTTAAAGAATTTAATTCAAGCAACGGGAGTTCGTTGAACTATGTAAAACTGTTTTTTCAGTGTACATACTAGCGTCCGAAATATGAATATTAAATACATATTTTAAAATTGTTTTTGTATAAATATTTATATGTATTGATTATCAGGGCCTACCTGTGTACGAAATTTAAGATTTATAGCTAAACTGAAAGTGCTCCATACAAAGAAGGGGCACCCTAGTCACCCCAGGTGGAAAAGGTTCGTTTAAAAAACATGTTTGTTAATTTCTCTTCTGGTCATACCTGAGTACCAAATTTCTGCTTTCTAGCTATACTGGAAGTGCCCCATACAAAAAAGGGGAATCCTAGTCTCCCTAGGTGAAAAGTGCCCGTTTTAAGATTTTTCTGGTTATTTTCTCACCAAGACCTACCTGTGTACCGAGTTTCAGCTCTCTAGCTATACTGGAAGTGCCCAATATTATTGATGAGTCAGTGAGTGAGTCAGTGAATATATACTAAAATATAGACCTTTAACACTGTAATATCTCGGGAAGCTTTTACGGTAGAACTTTCAAATTTAAACTGTGATGTCACTTCTGTGGGGAGATCTTAGTTTTTCAAGTTTCGTTATATTATGATCAAGAGGAGCAAAGTTGGCCTGGCGCACTACCGTGCGACTAGATAAATTGCCTAAAATATTGCCGATTGGTTAAATTAAAAATACAAAAAATCAGTAAATTAGCCACTGTGATTTAAAATAACCAATAAGAAGGACAAGTTACATATATTTTTTTAATCCTTTTTCTCTTTTCTTTAATAAAAAAAAAATATATATACTCGTACAGTGGTGGTCTCAAGTATTGGGACATGATGTGAAACACAACTGAATGTTGTTAATCTTTTCGTCGTATTCTAGATCACAAAATATTTATTTTATCATACATTATAGATCACCTACACTATAAATATAACAATAAATCATAAAAGCATATTATTTACTTGCAAAACATATATATGATACTCATTACACATCCAGCAGGTCTTTACTTTTGGCACAATATGGACTTTTTCTTTATAGTTTTCATTTTGTTTCAGCAAATAAAAAGTTAAAATGTCAAATTAAAAAAACATTTTATGACAATTTTGGAACAATTAGTCTAAAATTATGTAAAACCACAGAATCTCAGCGAGTGTTTATTCAAAACTTGCATAATCAACGTCCAAGTCTCTTGTTGAGAATTGAGTGCTAATGTATCGTAGCCGTTTTAACACTCGGGCAATTTTTAATTCCTTCAGAGGAGAATATAAGTTTAAAAGTGCTATTTTTTTTAAATTAAAACCAGCACTCAGGGGATGACCCCTACGTCTGCAGTGCACTGTGCCGGAACTCAGGGAGAGGGATAGGGTAGAGAAGATAGATGTTGAAAATTTAGAAGGCTTAACTCTTTCATAAGTCTGCTTTGCGCGTTATGTTAATTTTTAAGGCAGTGTTGAGGCGCCTCCGGTGTTAAGTAGACCCATTAACTTTGTTAAGCTGTAATAGCAGGCATTTTATTAATTGTTTTACTTCGCCGATGTTTCTACTAACCGACGAAGGAGGGCGATGTTGTATACATTAGCTTGGATAGCATCAATCGCTGTCGGAACAGTTTTTTAGTGACCAGTGCTATCTATGCCTTCATCACTGAAATAGTCCGACAACAATTAATACAATGCCACACTAATGTACATTAGAGAAATTAATGATGTTGATTGACTTGCTCTGGCCAGGGTTTGAACCCAGGCCCCAAGTCATTGTTTGCTTAGTAGTCAACGCGCTAACCACTTCAGCCAACACCACCCTCGATCATTGCGATCATATTGTTACAAAATAAATAGAGTACTAATAAATGAAACACTGTAGGAGAATATACTGGATTGATAAAAGACAATGTAATCGCCAAAATAAACTTAACTACAACGGCTACTAACAAATACAAAATTATTAGCAACATCAATTGTTAAGTGGCATAATAATCTTGTTTGTTCTTAAGTAAACAAACATCATTCCTCCCTAAAATACTCATGCATACCAACATATACACACACACACGAACAGCAATATAATCTAAGTGCGCAAGAAACAACAAAAAGGAATTTGGTTTTAAAGAAACATACATACATAAATATCAATGAAATAATTTCACTTATTTCAATCAATCAGCTGTAGTTTAGTTTTGCAATCAGTGTTGCAAACTCAAGCGAAAAAGGCTGCTCACAATAACTGACAAATTTTTGCAATCAAAATGCACAAAACTCTGAATTGGGCTAATGTGTATTCGATATTCAACATGGGAATAACAACCAGAAGTACGAGGGTAAAAAACGTGTGTTTATTATAATTAAATAATAAATAAGGACTGACTTCTAAAACGTTCGTATACAATATTTGTATACAGTATTGCTACTGTATTTAAATCACATACATATGCAAAGTTCCGAAGCAATGCAACAACTATAAAACCGATGCCGTGTTTTCTTTCTTACTGCGTTAAAAATACTTGGCGGCGGCGTTTTGAAATGGTATACATTGTATAATTATTGTATTGCGGCGTTATGAAATGTGATGCTTTGTTCAAACACAAAGCAATTGACGTTTTGGAAGTCAGCCAAGCTGTGACGTTGTGAAATTAAATATGCTTGTTTTGTTTGCAATATAACGAACCTGTAGAAAATAATAATAAGCGTTTTTACGAAAAGGTCTAAAAACGTAATCATATTAACTGAAAGAGATCGTGCTCAAACCGTACGTAAGATTTAAATTGATCGAAAAATAACGTCCACACATTTTGGATAGGACGACGTCTACTCCTCACTTGTGGTTAGACGAAAACCATTAATATTTGATATCAATCGAAAATAAAAAACGAATTGCTTGAGCAAAACAGTTGCCAGTCATGTAGCACTTTGTGATTCGATGGCGTTCTGAAAACCCCAATAGTTTTAACTTTTCTTTGTGATTTAAAATTTTCGAAAGCACAAGAAAACAAGAAATTATGAGAAGAACGTATTGAAAAGCGTTGTTTGAGGGTTTTGACATAACCAATGGATATGCAGAAGACATTGTCAGTAGACAACAATTAAAACAATTAAGTTAGCGGACAATGAATAACAAACCTAAAATCACAAAGCAAAAAAGGCGTCTCTAGATTTTTCTTAGATTTAATTTTTTTTTTTTATAAAACCAATGATTTTTTTCAAGAAAAGTAATAAAGAACAAAAAAATTAATTTATTTAAGTAATATTTTATAGCTTTTGCAAAATACTTATCGCAAAAATAACTAAGTGCTTTGAAAAGTTTAGAATGTTTTGAAATCACAAAATTATGTGGACAGAACACCTTTCTTATGATTTCAAATCACTTTCACAAAAATGTGATTTTCATAAATGCCTGTATATTGAGAAATTATCAAATTATAATGAGTTTTTTATTTTTGTATATTGGTTTCTTATTCTTGTCATATTTTTGAACAAAATGATTTCATATTTGAAAGAACTTAAATGACAACTAAGTCCTTAATATTTGTTAACAGTTTATTAAACATATGTATCATTGTATAAAATATATAAAATACTACATTAAGATATATGGAAAGAAATCTCAACACATAATTTTGTACTTTAAGTAGGTTTTATTAAAATATTTTTTTTTAGAAATATAAACAAGAATGAATGTAAGAAAGAATTTAAACCATTTTTTATTGCTACTATTGTATGTATGCATGTACATGTATTTGTAATTAAATATTTGGACTAATTTTTTATGAACAATTGTCATAAAATTCATAACTTGTCAAATATATTATTACATGTGTATTGTAAGCATTTAATTTAGTTTTATGACAGCAATACTTATTTGAAGCTTCCAACGAAAATATATAACAAATATATAAACTGAAAGAGAAGAATATATATAATTTTATGACAAATTTATAGAAAGCATGAAGACAGTTTTAATATGCATGGATGTATTATAATCTATTATTCAAAAGATTACTTGCAGTTAAAAGTGCTTTTTTTTCTGTCATTCTTCTTAATATTTTGCATGCTGCTTCATAAATGCATATGCAGCAGCAGCAACAGTGAGACGAATAAAAAATATTAAAAAAAAGAAAAGAAGTAAAGCGAATAAATGAAAGACAACAATTGAAATGGCAACAGAAAAAGAAAATGATTATAAATAATAAAAGAAAAACGAATAAAATATTTAAAAACCTGCCAACAGCAAAAATCACCCTACATATTTTTAAATGTACCCGTATGCATACATATAGCCCTGCATATATTCTTGCATATATTTATTCATATCTTTTTAATATTTTTTTGTTTGTTCTCCTCTTTTTATTCTCTACTTTTTTTTATTTATTCAAATCGTAACAATACAACGATGACAACATGTGCAGAATGAAAATGAAATAAAAATGTCTACTGATGAAAACTAATGATATGAAAAGGATAACAGCACTGCGAAGTAACAAGAAAAATATATCCTTTTTCACAAATTTATATATTATAAAATCAGACCTACCCATTGTCAACGTGACATCGTTTATTTTTTCGTTTGTATATTACTGGTGTTGTTGTTGTTGTTGTTGTCATACATATAGAATAAATAAAATAAATAAATATTAAGAAATTGTAACAACAATAGCCAACAATAATAAATGCTATTAAAAATTTAATACCTGTGTCTGACATGTGTATTCTTTTCATTTGCCTCCTTGTGATAAAATGCAACAAAATGGATACAACAACAAGGAACTTACGAGTTGTCTCCCATTCTTAAAATGGAAATTTTTAACCTTGTCTGTTTAGTTTCTATTTTGGTTTTGAAAATTATTTATATAGTGTGTCACACAGTAATGATAAACGAAATATTCAAAATTGGATCAGATTGTTGTAACTACGTTTTTAAAAGTACAAAATTTCGTAACATTCCTACACAAAAATATATGGATATTCCGTGGTTTTATATGAAAAAAAATAATAAGAAAAACTATAATATTTTTAAACGATTTAGAAAAATAAGCCGAAATAGTTAATAACTTGTTACTTAAACCTAAAAAGTCCTTTGAAAAGTTGCACAAAAAATTAATTATTTTTAAAATATAGTTTTTACAACTAAGCTGTCATTAGTGAAAATTCAATAAAAACTTTATATGTTATTTTTTAAACGTACAATAAATTTTCGGTAGAAATTTTACTGAACGCTGAATATTAACCGAACGTTGCTTTTGTCGAATTTTTGAACGATCTCATTTTAGTTATTTATTCCTTTTTTGTTGAGGTGATAGAGCACTAAACTAATGTGTATAATTAAGAAAAAATTACAATTTAACGAAAAATTTTTGTAGCCAAATACATTTATCTATTTTTGTTTAATAAAAAATTAGTATAGCCAACGGACAACACAATCGTAGCGATTCGTACGGTTCAAAGCTAATGTACACAACATCGCCTTCTTTCGTCGGTGAAGTAAAACAATAATAAAATGACTGCTCACAAAGCTTAAGAAGTTTATTGCGTCTAGTTAACACCAGAGGCGCTACAATATTGCTTTAAAAAAATTTAACAAAACGTGCAATGTCAGAGTTGTAAAAGCATTAAACCTTCTTCTTTATTTCATACAACCTCTCTATCCATTCTCCGTAGGTCTTGCACAATGCATGGCATAAAAACAAAAAATATTCTTTCACATTAAATAATTCTGCGGAGTCTTATCAACGGATTGTTTCATATGAATGGTTTGGAAATTCACTATTTTCATGTCTTATTACACAATTGAGCTTTTTCTAGTGTTTCTTTACATACCTACGGTGGCGCTCACCAAGTGCCAAAAAACGTTTTGAAAGCATATCTTTTTAAATTGATTGTAAAAGAAATGATGGTGCTCCCTTAGATTCAATTAAAAAAAAAAAAAAAGTTAAATCAAATTTAGTAAATTTTTGCTTTATTACCTTTGAACTGATTTTTAAGCAACGAAAAATATTTATAATTAACTAATCTTGTAGGTATAGCAAAACGGACGATACAATAAGTCGTATTCTAGATGTAAATAGACCAAATCGAGTTGAAAGATTCCGTTACATTCATACATCTATATATATAAAATACAAAAATGTTTGTACCCATGTTCGCTATAGACTCGGAAACTATCCACCCGATTTGACCCAAACTGGTGTCATTCAAAAGGGAATTTATAGAGGATGGTTTTAGGCTTTTAATATTTCAAGTGGGCGTAGCCCCTCCCACATAAATTGAATAACATCATATATCTTGACTATTGTGATAGCAAGAGTTTTGAAACATTGCAATAGTTCATATGTTACTAATGTGAGTAATCAGGACAAAAATGGACGTTATCGGACAAGTGGGCGTGGCAGCTCCCATATAACCCAAAAATTGAAATCGCCATATTTTGGGCATTTTTTGACCTACGCCGATGATATTTGGTACATATAGTATTGACATAATTAGGAATACGTACTAGGAGAAAAGTGAGTGGGACCACGCCCCTTTAAAAATAAAAAATCTTAATATAGTCTTAACTATTGTACCGATGGTCATTAAATTTTCACAATAGGATATATAAATACTTTTAATTTTATTTTATAACGAGGGGGGTAGCGAAGTACACCGGAATCAGCTAGTACTTGATATAAAGCGTGTAGAAAATCAAAGAAATAAATAAAAAAAAATACGATTCGCAATTAATTTCAATCATGTGAAAGAGAGGGAAGAGAAAATCGGAATTGTTGCCATTTTTATCGAGTTTTGCAAAATATTGTTTTCAATAAAAAACTTTCCCTCATAAAAAAACTCTAGCTGGATGCGCGCCTGAACTAATTTCAAACAAATTTAAAAATAAATTCTCTAGGCCGTTTAAAATTGTGGTAAAATTCCTATACAACCTCTAAATTTTATTAACTTAAACGAGAGAAAAGTACAGTAAAAAAAAATAAATTAATAAAAACAATACATATACAAATTATTTACCCACTGGACCACTACTAACCGGATATCCGCTTAACAAGAAAGATTTATCTCTACAGACGAAAAAAAAGCAATTGTGTGTTCGCAATGATGACACACCAATACAAATAAAGATAAAAGCAATTGTTTTTCTCCCTCATTGTTTGACAACATCACAGGTACACAATCGTACGCAACCAACATAGCAACTCACTACTACTACCTCATGATAAATTGATGTGGGAGCGAAACGGAAATAAAACAAAAACAACAACGTACAACAGCTATTAAATGTTTAAATGAAATTGCATTTGAAAATTATTAGAAAAATAAACTAAATAAAACTATTGAAAAATATACTAAATTTCCGGTATTTAATGAAGTCTTTTTTTATGGCAAAAAAAGTGTAGTATAGATTTAGGGAGAAGTTATATTTCAAGATATTATCTATTAACAATTTTTTTTTTTGCACACATACATTTTCTTAAATTGTTTGTGTGTGGTGGTGGTGTGTACATAAAATTCAAGATTTTGTTTTGAAAATAGAATTTTAATAATTGTATTGTTTGTAAATTGTTTGGCTGGCATTATTACGAGTAAATGCCGACTGTAGGTTATTTTATTTAATTTTTTTTTTTATAATTTTACAAATTGAACGAAAGCCCCTTGAACTAGCACATTTTATACACATGTTAACTATGGTTTATTTTAACTAACAATATTCTAAATTCTAACAATATGATGTTTCCGCCATATTGTTTTACAAACATTTGAAGTACAAAACCCAAAACAATAAAAATATATAAACTAAGAAATATCCTGAAAACATGATGCCGGAAATTTAAATAGTTTATACCATAATAGTTTATAATAATAACGAATTTTTTGTTTTGTTTTTGTTTCGTCATCATGTTGAAACCGTAATAAAAGTAATTTTCTTTTTTCATTTTGGTTCGTAGTAAAAGAAAACAATCTCTCATCAACATCATTCATTATCATCATAAACATAATCAAACAACCCGAACGACCATATGGACGGCCACAGATTTTTCCTTTTTCTAGGTTTTCTTGTAGCATCTGTACGGAAATGTGCTGGCATTTGTAATTGAATGTTAAAGCGAATGAATGAATGGCAGCAGTTGAAAGGGATATTCAGTGGCTGGATAAAATGCAATACTGCAAAATATGTGGATTATTTTTAATATAATAAAAAATATTGTAATTGGATTTTAGTAAAGTTACGAATACTTGTATTCGTATTCGATTATTCGACTGTCCGCCTATTTTAAGATATCCGTATTCGTATTCGCCAAATTCAAGCGAATATTTCTCGAAAATTTTTGCACATACTTTTAGAAAAGTACATAAAATGTAGAAAAATATTTTAATTTTTAATAATTTTTATTTAAAGAAAACCCTGTCTTTGCCGCAAGATAATAACCTTTTTTAAAAACAGACACAAATAAGTATATATTTTTCAACAAGCTTTTTAAAACTAAAGTCTTAATCATATCATGTTAAATTAGTATTCAGTTCTCAGTAGAAAAATGTTGGACTTCAAAAATGGAAGAACTAAAATTTAATATGTGAAAGTTCACCGGGACATGTGGCTGCGCAATCTGCGAAAATATGTTCTCCTAAACAACACTGAATTACTAATTAAAAGCGCAAACAAAATAAGAAAAACGAAATCTGAAAGTATTTAAGTAAAATAAATTAAAAGTGTTCAGTAGTAGTCTTCAAAATCGGCATCTCAATGTCATAATAACGATATATACCTAAATTAGTGTGACATTTTTTTCAATTTATTGTTGCTGTAGCAAATGGAGGGTGTTTTTCAAATTAAATTTTAAATATTAAGTGGCTCTAAACCTTATAAGTAATATTCGTATTCGTACTCGGCGAATATTGTTTAAAATATTCGTATTCGTATTCGCGAATACTAAAAATTTTTCTTCGTAACATCACTATTAGATTTGTTTCATTAATCTACTGAAACATTGCAATTCCTTAATTTGATTTCATAAATTCATTACAAAATTTCATTGGATGTATTAATAATAGATTTTATAGTATTTTCACACTGAATGCTAAATCCTAAATTTGATATTAAATCCATTAACAGCAGATTTTGCGTTCACACTACAAGTTTATTCAATTCAAGATTCACACGTTGTATATTAAATTTGTTCAAATTTTGTAATTTTTTCTATTTATTATAACACTTCTTTGGCAAACTGCGCAACAGATGTTTTTGTTTGTACGCTTGTATGCATGGACGTACATATGTATATATTCTCATCAGCTGCTTTCGGCTCCATTTTAACTTGGCACCACTGAATTATGTACGGCGACAACAAATCCAATTTAAAAAAAATGGATTTAAGTTCGATTTAACAAAACAATTTTATTTGGAAAATCCAGAATTTAACAGTTGGATTTGACGTTAAATTCAGAATTTGTTAAATTCATGTCAATGTGTAAACACTATTAGAACACTTTTCAGCTTTAATTTATTATTTTTGCATGCATGTATGTATATATTTCTTGGTTCCACGTAAGTGGAATAATAAACAGTTAATTATAATTATTGTCGAAATGTAAGTCCACTTTTCTTAAAGGTATTGCAGTTTTTATTTTAAATTCTCAAACAAAAAGTTAATATTTTTTCACTAAAATTCTCGTATACTTTCTTGGCTCGCTGTGCACATGTGTATGGACTTCAAATATTTTTTTTATTGTCTTACAAATGAATGATCTGTGATACCCCCATATATTTTATATAAATTTTCATATTAGATTTCGCCTCATATAACAAAATGCACTCAACTGATGTATTTTTTTTTCTGTTTTCTATCCTGCAACAGTAAACATCCGATTTTATGGTTTTACTCGTATAAAAAAAGTAAATAAGGATTGTTCCTAGTATGTTTGTGTTGTTTATATTTTGTATGTATGTAGATTACAGAAGTGTAAGTGAATAAAAGGTTCTTTAGGTCTTTTCATTTTGCAACATTTTGTTTTATCTAACTTTAATACACAGCATTTGCGTGTAACTAAATAAAGGAATCATATAAAAAAAAAACAACTTTCTATTCTTGGTCAGGTCTATAACTTATATTAGCTTTGATGTTGCAGTGGCAGTGGCAGTCGCAGAGACAGTGGCTGCATGTGTGCATTTGTTTTAATATTTTAGCAGCCTGCCATATTCAAATTGTAAAGGGATACACATGAACATAACGAATCGAAGGTCATGTAAAGGAAGTTGGCAACAACATTTATTGTTAAACTTTTTTTGTTCTTCTTCGGATGCATTGTTTAATCACAGCAAGGTTGTGTAAGTTTACGAGATTTTTTTTTTATTTGAGATAAAAACGAATATGTGTGTGTGTGTGAGTAAACCTTTGTTGGCCTCAACGCTGAATTAACTTTATGATGATATTTTAACTGACAACAATGAATGCAAAAATGCTGTATTAAAAACAACTGTACTATTGGTTGACTGACTACAACGCCCTTTACACGCAGCAGCAGTCTATGAAAGCTCGGTCACTTTTATCTAACAAAAAAAAAACTATAGTTTTCAAAACTTTTTTGTTCAATATTTATTGTCTTCTTCGCCACATTGAGTTGACGATGATTTCCGAATGCATTCCATTAAGCACAACTTCCTGTTATATTTATTGAGGTTACAGTTGAATAAAAATTGATGGTGGACAAAAATTTAAATGGAAAAATATTCCAGTATTTAAACAGATGAAAATATTGTATTCAAATTCTCAAAATATTCTAGATTGTGTGTATGTATGAATACATTTATGTATACGCACTATTACACACTTTTACAAAAATACAGATGTATAAAATAATAAATATTTCTTGAACATAAAGAAAACTAGTGTAGTCAACGAACGACATAATCCTTCGCATTCTAGATGTAAATAATTTTTATTTATTTTATTATCGGGAAACTATTCAAACATCATAGAACTTCTCTTAAGTCACAAAATATAAAGTGCAACAACTATTTGTTAATGGCGCATTTGCCTGATGTAACAACAGTTAAATGTAAAAAACAAAATATGTACCTTGCCATAAGCTAAATTAATTTATTGAGCTCTCTTCTTGATTGCTGTTATACCATCAATACTTCAATTCTCCCATATTAATGTATAGAAACACAAATTTGTTGTTCTTGTTCCTCTCTTGGGCTAAAACACAAATATGTTGTGTTTGTTTTTATTTTAACTTTATTACCAGGGCAAGTTTAAATATTCACAAAATTAAAGAAAAAAACCAAACAAAAAAGCTCAAAATAAACGCAAAAAAAGCCCACGAATAAGCAAAAAAAAGCTCAAATATACTTCCAAAAATTAAGCAATGTAACCAATTTTCATTTATTTTATTAAATAATTTTTTATTGCAAAGCACAATCATGTGTTTTTTTTAGATTTTCAAAAACAAAAGATCGATTATCGCATAAAACTGTAGAATAAATTGAAAAAATTCATTCAACATCATTGGATGTAGTAGGAGCGAACTTAAACAATAATAATTCGCTTGGAGATAGCGAATCAATGCATTCATCATAGTATTTTTAATTTTAACAAATGTTGGAATTTCAACGTTTCGATTCATAACTTTGTTAAACTTTTAAAAAAATATTTTGTTTTCAAAATTTTTCATCTTTTCTTCCATTTTTTCTATAGTAGACAAATTTTCTTTTAAATAAAGTTCTCTTCTTTCTAGTTTGATTATGCTTCGGCAAATACACTCGAAATTATCTTTTATGTACGGGAGATCAGATTTTAAAGATGCATTTTTAAATAGAGCTTTTGCTTTATATATTGATTCCACATCATCATCGGAAAGTGCATTTAACACATTGCAAAATTCTGTATAGTTGTCACAATAACAAATAACACCTTTAAGCCAATCTAGTTTGCAATGTCAAGAGTTAAAGAATAGAAAATTGCATGTGTGAAAAAAGGAAAAACTTTTGCTTTTTATTTGCAACAGAAAGATTCAAAAATTATTTTCAAGGGGTGCCAAAGTGCATTATAAGCAAATAAAGCAATTTCGCAAAAAAAGGTACAAAATAAGCGAAATCAAGCTTTTCCAGCAAAAAGCTTAAAAAACTTGCCCTGTTATTTACATAAGTAAGACGTGTTTATGAATTAGTAGCAACTTTAAACCCGTAAAAGTTCGCAAAATACTAAAACGATCTTAACTAAATATATGTAGATTGTGCATGTCTGTGAATAAATCGCCCTTATTCTATTTGGCAGCGTCAATGTAGCACAACATCTTTTTGTATCCCTTGTGTTAAATCGGTACTTTCAATGTCAATATTGAAAGTAATCGATTACTGGCAACATATTTTTTGTATTCTATAAAAAAACGTGACTTGGCGACTTGGCTGACTCTGATTTTGTCGTCGGTGATTTTGGTGTTGCCAAAAATTGGTTTTCTGTTATTTTTTTTACTTTTTTTTTTAATATTAAAATAAAATGGAAAAAGATAATTATCTGGCCCTACATTTTAATATGGGATCCGTCCACGCACCCTATTACACCCGGGAAATCCGCTTTTTCACAAAAACTTAATTTGGCTTCGGGTTTTTCAACTCCGTCATTTGAAACTTCATCCATTTTCCTATTTTACTAATATTACAAATGAGTAAGTTCGAATGTTTGTTTCACTTTAGCTTTAAAATATCTTTAAGGATTTGATTAAAATATAGAGTACTTTTTAAAAGGTAAAAACGGAACATATATGTATATACTTTTGGTATTAATTATTTATTTTTTATTATTTTTTGTATACATTTGCGAAAAGTGTACTTTATGTAGAGCAAAATGAGAATCACCTGATACTTTTGGTACTTTCTTACTTTTGGTTCTTATTTTCTTTTCAATATATTTGGTATGCTACATATGTATGTAGTTTATTCTCTAGGCTAAAAACTAGGTATAGATTTGCCAAACTAATGCATATTTATTGCATAGAAAATCAAACAAAGTTGCGCAACTAAATGCAACTAAATTTAAATTCCTCCCGTAAATTTTTTTCGGATTTGTAAAATTGATCAATCACCCACCCGACTACTTTTCAACAAATTTAAGCTTCACTAAAGATTGAGTATATAGTCATGTGAAAAGAGTTTATCTTTCTGTTTATATGCAATTGTTTTTATTGGCATTGATACTCTTAATTTAATATCCTCATAAAAATGGCAATAAATTTTGTTGAAATCAAATTTATATATCGGACTGCTGGAGCTTAAGCCCTGTATACAACAAAGGTTAAAAAGTCAACACGATCACTATCTAGCAAGAAGTTTACAAAAGTTTTGAGGGTGGCGTTGGCTGAAGTGGTTAGCGCGTTGACTTCTAAGCAAACAATGACTTGGCGCCTGGGTTCAAACCCTGGCCAGAGCAAGTCAATCAACATCATTAATTTCTCTAATGTACATTAGTGAGACATTGTATTAATTGTTGTCGGACTATTTCAGTGATGAAGGCATAGCACTGGTCACTAAAAAAACAGTTCCCACGGCGATTGATGCTGTTCCAAGCTAATGTACACATCATCGCCCTCCTTCGTCGGTTAGCAGAAACATCGGCAAAGTAAAACAATTAATAACATGCCTGCTTATACAGCTTAACAAAGTTAATGCGTCTAGTTAACACCGGAGGCGCCTCAACACTGCCTTAAAAATTAACATAACGCGCAAAGCAGAGTTGTGAAAGAGTTAAGTCTTCTAAATTTTCAACATCTATCTTCTCTACCCTATCCCTCTCCCTGAGTTCCGGCACAGTGCACTGCACACGTAAGGGTCATCCCCTGAGTGCTGGAGCTAATTAAAAAAAAAAAAATAATTTTCATCTCACCAAATCTGTTTACTGCAATTAAAAATAATTTTCTGTAATTTCTACACTAGATTGTAGTTAAGTTTTAGTTAGTCTTAAGAAACGATAATTAATTTAGTAAACAAACGACTACTGAATTGCCGGCAGAATATGTACTATATTATTTACCACCCCCACAAAAAAAAAAAACTTGAAGAATTTACTTTCATGTGGCAAAGGAGAAAAATAAGAACAAAATAAACTTAGAGTAAGTTTTTAGGATAGAGTTTAAACGTAGTTTCAAACTACGTTTTAGTTAGTTAATCTGAATATAAAATTAATCGTGTTTGCAGTTTTTATGTGATAGCTTAAACCGTACTAAATGGCCATACTGAAGGATAAATATGGCAGCATTGCATTTAATTCAGATTAAAGTTGTGTAAATATCTGATCAGCCACCTAAAAACTCACTTTTAATATTAAATAAGTATTTTCAGAGTTTAAACTGATACATAAACTTGAGCAGCAAAAGAAAAACATAAATGAAAAATAATTCCAACACTACAAATCAAAATGCAGAAAACTTTCAGTTTAGAAATGTAAGTGAATCTGCGTATTGGGTTGAAAATTGCTTTCGCATCAATTGGAAAATGAAAATATCCTTTTTGTAGCATGAAAAATTTTTTTTAGTTTTATAAGAAACCAAAACTTTAAAATAATTTCCTTTTGATTTTATGCATGGGACAACAGGGTTAAAACTTTTATTGTGGTATTTTACATAAAAGAGCTTAACACATATTAAACTTAAATGCAAAAAATACAGCATTTTCTATGTCGATTTACCACAAAAAACTAAAAAAAAAGGAAGAAGATTTACCTCTACCAGAATCAGGCCCATACTAAGCCCGGAATATGCAAAAAAAAAAAGAAAGTTTGTCATATCAATATTACATTACATACACCCGGATAAAAAGGAAGTGTGCTCTTTTTCTCAGCTGTACACGTGAGATGTAAAACAACAAAAATCAATCGTTGAAAATTAAAAATTTTGTTTAGCACTGGCTAAATATTTTTATTTAAAATTTTTAGTTTTAAGATTTGAAAAACTTATTGTTTCTATCATAAATTGAAGATACATTAAATAATAAAATTATAAAAAAAAAAAATAATATCAACATTATTATATTGAATTATATCTAAAACTTTAAAAAATAGCAAACTTAATATTCTTTTTTACTTAAATATTTTTCTTTTAATATCTTTATAAAAGCTTTGAAATAACTTTTGAAAATTTGTTACTTTATATTTAGTAAAATATTTAAAATGAAAGAAAAAACAAAAGTTTCTTTCTATGTATATAGTATACTAGTTGTTGTTTAAATAGGTTGCATGCAACATGTTCTATACAAGTATGTAGTTGTGTACCATGTAAAAACTTTTTTAATAACTAAAAGTTTAACATATTCCTGTTGGTTTGCAAGTATGCTAAAATTCTGCAGATTTAATATTATGCCATGTTCTTTTTATAGTCTTTATTTTTCCACCCACAAAATTTCCACATCTCACTCGTGCTCTCCAAAAAAAAAAAAAACACAAAAACAAAAATTCCACCTCCAGTTCGCCCCACCAACTGTTGACAATACTTGAACTGTTTTGTTTTGTTTTTTAATATGGATCGCTATTTCATAGAGCAGACTTTTTCTTGTCCCTTATCTTTACGTACATTAATTTAAAGGTGCAATTTTGTGATAAAGTCTGTTCGTTCATAATGTGTGTGTGGATGTGTGTGTGTGTGTGTGTCCATATCTTTCTTGTTGGGTAAGGGTGAAATAATTGACAATAAAAAAAAGGTGCTTTTCTTTTCATCACAAAAAAATTAATAATGCGTTAAAATAAAATTAATAACTTATCAAATTTCGTAGCCTATCGATAAGATGTGGAAATTTTTACTATTTAGAAAAACTATTAAGAGTATAATTTTCGTTTGCAATAAAGAATAGCTAGAGATGAAGGTATTCGCTGTTGAGCGAAGTATTGAGTTTGACTGCCTACGAAAACTTGATCGAAAACCCACTCATCTTTTAATACGATTTGTGGACGACTGACGGCGCTTTTCATTGCCATCCCGACAACAGGGTTATTAGTTTTCTAACTGATTATGTTGAATTTACGAAACTACTTTTTACTTTCACCAAATTGGTGCTTTTATGATAATGATTTGTTTAAAGGTTGTTGTCTGATGCTGCTGCCACTGCCGTCATTTTTGTTTAAGGTTACTCTTTTTGTTATTATTGTTCTATTAAAATGTGCATGCATGCAGGAATGTGTACTGTTATGCGTAAGTGTGTTGCCAGAGTTGTTAGAGTACTCCACACACATACACACATTCACTGACATCTATCCCTGTAGTTTTTTCGTGACAATTTACCCCAAAAGTGGCAGTACTATACAATGTGGACTGGTTATAAAACTATCCACATTGATCCTATACTCGAAAGACTGGTTCTACAACTGTGGAAAATTTTACTGTCACTTTGTGCAGGCACTTAGCTGTCTTTTTGTGTCGCAGATGGTGGATAGTAAAAAATTTATGTCATTAAGCACACATAGCTGAAGTAGTACAATGTACAAGTACCAGTGAGTGTAGCTGAGTGGGTTGAGATGTTGATTAGCAGTCGGAAGGTTGCTAGTTCAATTCTCAATACAGTCAAAATACATTTACAAAAATAGTGCAATGTTACGCATCCTTACTAAGTTACAAGTGGGCTGTAGGAACATTATTGTACTGCAGTGGGAATAACCAGGATGAAGAAGACTAGGATGAAGATAAATAAAATAATAAGAATAATAATAAAAAAATAGCTGAAAGCAAAATTTAATTATTATATTAATTAATTATTATTATCTTTTTAATTAATAAATGAATTTGTTATGTTTTTTTTTTTGACGAAATAATTTTTTTTCTTTAAGTTAAATAAATTATAAAATGACTTTTATTTCATAAAAAATAGGGAATGATTTGGGGTTTTTAAGGGAGTGGTTTGGCAGGTATAGGGAGACAGTTAAGGGTAAGCCAAGAAGAACCGGCTTATGAACTGTCTTTTTGTGGCCTCTTGGTGACAATTAACCCCATCGTAGGACATCCCATCATTCGGACTGGTTGTGTCATAAAGTGGCTAGTATTATAACCAGCTCGGGGAGAGCCACTTGAACTACAGGGAGTCTACTACTCTTTCTACAATATATCCCATGCATTTCTATGTGTGTGTCTAGTATCTGCCGTTGTGTTAAATGCTTTGTTTGTTAAACCCTTAAGCACTGCGTTGTTGTTTTGTTTTTATTCTTCCTTTTAAGACTTCAAACATACATATTTAGTTGTTGTATATATTTTACTTTCTTATTAATTTTTCTTTTTCCAGAGTACATACGAGTACATACATAAGTAGAAATGGTCTTGCAGCGAGTAATACTTTTGAGTGTGAGTGTATACATTATAACACTTTATCACTTTAATTTAAACATGCAGGATATATAATTATTTTTTCCTTCTACTTGATGACAGCGAAACAATGAGAAACTATTAAAGTCCTTAAATGATTAGTCAGAAAAAGTTAGTTATAAATTAACACAAAAAATTTATTGTAGAATAAATATTTTAGCGAATTTTTTTAATAGAATACATTCGATCGATATCAACCTATTGGCGAAATTTTGTTTAGTTTCATAAAGTTCTTCAATATTAGATATGACGAAATTCAGTCGTCCACTATAAAATATGAACAATAACAGATATCGGTCTAAATGTTGCATTATGTGTCGCATACGCATTTAAATTTTTGTAAATACCTGAGATTTTGTAATAATATCTGAGACACTTACCTGAAAAGAAAAAAAAAAGAATATTATATATTTTATAAATCAATATAAAAATGTAACTAGTGTTTTAAAAGTACATATGTATGTATTTTATTATTTATTATTTACTATATTTTCCTATAATAAATTACACCTACACTTGAACAAGAAATTTTCATATTTTAAAAAACTAATCAGTGCATTGGAATTTCAACCAATCATACGAATACAATAGATTAAAAAAGCCACTTACAAAGAAATTACATTCATATATAAAGTAAGTTATGGTTTGTGTTACTCATATGATAAATCAATGAATATTATTCAAATGTTTTTACTTAAGTATAAATTTAAAAAAAGTTTGACTTAAAAACATAAATTCAGATAAATGGCAATTTAAAAACAAAAATTAACGGTAGCACTGAAACCTCAATGTGATTAAAAATATATTAACATTATTTTAGTATGTATCTATTCGTAACAAAATTTTACAAAAGCTTAGCTAACATTCTACACGCAAAAAAATACATAATCAAGTTTGTATTAGGTTAGGTTAGGTTAGCAGGTTGCTGGTAAAGTGAAGATTAGATTCCAGCTCACTTGGGTCCTTACATGGTCCCATTGTGCTACCTGTAATGAAGGAGAGTAATAGAGGGAGTAGTAAAGGGAGATTAGAAGTCGGAAGAAGAATAGGCAAAGAGAGGGACAGAGAAGAGCAGGAGAAGAACAGGGGGGAAAAAGTTTGTATTAAATTTGAAAAAAAATCTTTTCTTCAAAATAGTTTAAAAAATTTTCTAAATTAAATTCAAATCAATTAAAATTTCCCTATTATAATAATAATCAAGTCATTTATGGCTTAAGCGCCTTATTAGAGGGTCATACTTGGTATGTGAACATGGTGTGATGGCATACCCATCACACTCTATTTATAGTGCAAAATGCGTGTTTGTCAACTTGGTTGGATGGTTTTCAAAAAATTTTGATATTTTGTGTTTGTAATCATACCATCATATTCGTTTAATAGCAATTCTGTCAAACTCAGTGCAATTTCATTCTTGTTTTCGTAAGCGAATGCTAAAGATGGCTTTCTTAGAGCGCGCATTTTTAAAGGAGTTTATTGAAATTTATGAAAGTTTGCCCGAATTATGGCAGATAAAAAGTAAAATATACCACATTAAACACGTTAAGTATGAAAAATTATTAGAAAAATTTAAAGCAGTTGAGCCAGAAGCGACAATTGGAGTTGTTAAAAAAAATTAAAAAAATTGCGTTGCTGTTACAGATGCGAGTTAAAAAAAATTTAATAAAACGAGAAGTTAGGAGCTTCATGCGCCATAAACATAAACCTCACCATTCAGTGTTTTCTTTAATGATGATGTTTAACATACTTGGTATGATAGTCTAATAACAAAACACTCTTCCTCATCACACCATGTTCAAATACCAAGTATTACCGTCTAATAGCCGCTTTAGAAAATACTAGGAATGCCAATTCCGAACCCGAAATTGTTTACTAATTTTTTTCTTTTATATATTTTTATTCATATCTACTTATATATTATTGAAACAAAGTCATCATAACTTTCCCCTATAAGCACATACGCAAGTTCATTGTCGATACCATTGCTCTTGCGAGAGTCAAAAGAAAATATAATAGCCTTTTCCTAATCCAACAACAAAATATACAGTTGTGCTGGTTATTTATTGCTTTCTGAATTGCGTTTATAGCACTGACACATGAACAGATAACACCCTTAACCGACATTGGATGTGTATGCATTGAATGCATGTTTCTCAACTGGATGTTTTCATTCATAATTTTTTCGGACACTTCATATCTAATTTCTAGACCGAATATAGTACAAAAATAATGCTCACGGTAATAACAAATCAGATGCAATTGAAAAAAATTGCAAAAGAAAACGCACCAAAGATAGAACTCCAGATAGAACTCCACTATTGTCACCGGTGTGGCCACAATATTGATGTTTTATATATTTTTGTTTCACCCTGTTAAAACTGTCAATGAAACTAATGGCCAGTTTTTGTCTTCATTTTTATGTATATAATAAGTAATTTGTATTTAAATTTATGTTGCTTTTAAACAAGATTTAATTTTTTCAGTGAGTAATTAGAGTTCTTATTTAATTACGATGAAAATATGGTAGCACTACGTAATATAAAAAATTTCCAAAAAAAAAAAAAAAACAGCTGACTAGAGCAAATAAATAGAAATCGAAAAAAATATATTTTAAGAATAATTAAGAACTGTAAAATGTTTTAAGAGAATAAGAGCAACTTTCAGTACGATTAAAAGGGTAATAGCGAAAATTGCCCACAAAAAAAAAGGCAAAATTTTATGCAATTTGCCAGCAGCCACAAATATTTTATTTGCTTTTTTTTTCAAACAAGAAGAACAAGCAGTGAAAAACATATGAAAATTCGTAATATGCAATGAAAAACAAAATTTTGTATTTAAACGGGTTTTATAACGAAATGAAACATTAACATCCATCAATTTATTGGCCTTAAAAAAACAAATTTTACTTTATTATTATTTTTAAACGTGCTTAGCAATTATAAAAAATAGGCCGTTAAATACTTTTATTTAATTATTTTATTTTGTTACTTTGCTTTTTGATGAATACCTTATAATTTTGTCATATGTTCGAATAATATAAAAAAAAAACTACGGGTAGCACTCCGGGAGTGCCGACAGAAGTGAAAACGTTTTGTGATTACAACAATACACGTGCTATTGCCAAAAAAAAATTATGCGTAGATATAAACCAGGGCAAATTCATAATAAATTCACCTTGATGTAAACAATTATATACACAGAAACAAATTAAAATTGATTTCAATTAAAAAATTTGTGATATCAATTAAAAATTGCACCAGTAAACAAATTAATAGTATCAATTAAATTTTTATACATTTATTAACTAAAATTATTTATCAAAATTAAAAATTTAATTAAATGAATTAAATTTTCAATCAAATTTTTTATATTTTTAATTAAAGGGTTAATTGAAAAAAAAAACTAAATATTTTTTTCTGTGTAAATACATGCAACAAATTTAACCACTTATCAAGGCGTATGCAACAGGTGAGCTTACTAGCACAGCTGACTGAGCTCGCTTCATAGCAAATTATCATACAAACTGAACCAGTTTTAAAAGTAGACATAAATAATGGTCACAGTTTGGTATGCATACGTAAGAAAATGTTTTAAATTTGTTTGTGTATTTTGATATGAATCGAGTGCTTCATACCAACCCAACAAAATATATGTTGTTTTTGGATTGTTGTACTTGTTGTGGAACTGCGCATACCTGTTAGTGTTACCATGTCTGGTATGTAGTTGTCTGTTAAGTGTCAAATGTCCGGGTGTTTCTACACCTGTAAATTGTTTGGTAGGCATTCGCACAAACATAGATGCGACAAGTGTTTAAAAGCGTGACGGTGCCGCGAGTTCTGAGGTTTTGTCTCATCCAAAACCTTCGTACCGCGCCAATAGAAGTTTTCACTTCAAAAACATATGTATGTATTTATATTTAACAATGCAATACAAAATGAGTTGTAAAATATATATAATATTTTATTCGAATAAATTTACTCAAGAATTTATGTTTTGAAAATTTTTATATATTTGTTGTGGGTTAACTAATCTATATGTATCATGATGTGATTTCAAGAAAAATCTTACTTTCAAGCAAAGTATATTTATACAAGTACATGCTAGAGCACAGCTGGATGTGTTTTTTATACATATTTTGACTATTGTCAAAATTGTAAAAGAATGATTAAAATTTGGTATTTAATTAAAAATAATTTACAAAAAGTTTAATTGATTAATTTAACACAAAATTTGAATTGAATTAAAACGCAATTCCTCATGAATTAAAAATTGTCGCATGCATTCACATCAGTAAAAAGATTAATTGAATTAAATTTTGAGTGAATTCGTTGGTGATTTAAAGAAAAGCCATTTTTTAATTCACTGTTTTCACTAGAATTAGGATCATTATTAAAAAACTCTTGAAGAATGTTTTAAAAACAATTTCAAAGGCGTTTATGATTCGTAGATCCTTTCAAAAAGGAATCATTCCTTTACAGCTCTGCTACTGGCTGTTTTGACAATTGTAAATTTATTTTACACAAACAAAAAGTCTGTTGTTTTTTTATTTTTTAAGTTGAGCTTTGGAATTTTTTAAACATTAAGGGTAAAACATCTACTGATGTATTGGTATAGCTACCAACGAAATATATACATATCTAGATATTGCTAACACACAACAAATAAATAAAATTTAAAACATAAATACTTGAGTACATGCTCAAATAAATGTAAAATTTTGTAATTTATTTAACTTTCAAAAATAAATGATTTAGGAAATGAATTACTGCTGAATATTTCATAAAAATTTGCATACTTAAAAACAGAAAACTATTAGAAAATTATCCAAGTTCCGAATCCCAATACCCTAATTCATAAAAGATTCTTAAAGTTATAGTGGCGTTAATGTACGAATCAGAGATTGGCAAAAAGTGCTTAATTTTCGAGTATACTTGATTATGCACATTGATTTTTATGATCTTATCGTTTTTGTTCAAAAGCAAAAAACACTTGTTTACCCAACCGCTCGTTTCAAACATTCAGTTTTATTCTCTTGTTGTTTTATGCTAACATGACTGTGATTGAACTGTTTTAAATCGAAGCTGATGAAGTCTGATTTATACTTGTTGATGAAGTTTCTGCTTGTGTATAAAAAGCGAACGAGTATAAAAAAATTGAATAATACTTGTTTGTGTTGTTCTTAAAATTCAATGTAAGAGAATAAAATAAGTAGGCTCGATCATGCTTGTTGCAGCTCACTGGTACGAATTTTGTTTTGGAAAACCATTTTAATGTGCACGTTAACATTATGCATCGTTTATGAATTACGGGATTAGAGTTTTAATAAAATGCTTTCCATCCTCTCATACCAGACTATAAATCTACCTTTGAAGAAGCAGCCTCAGCCGTTGCAGCACACTGCAAAGCTAGGACCTGTACCACCACAAAGTTATATGAAAACATTGTTCGTAGCTACGCACGGCATATGGCACCCCAAGACGAAATTTTTACTCATTATTTAGATAAACATTGATTTAGTTTTAGATTTTAGTTTAGATTTTCGACCCAAAGCCAAACGTCAATTTTACCTAAAAACTATAATATTAAATAATTCAAGAAAGCTTAGAAATTTGTTAAGTCCATATCAATCGATTCTAGCTCTATTTTTCATTACTTTAGATAAATGTCCAAATATTACGGATATACTTTTAGACCATTGATCGTCAAACTAGCCCCTAGGGGCCCAGCACCAATCGTCATTTTCACATACACAACACGAACCAAACACAAGAGACAAACTTAAATACGAAACATACTCATTTCTCGCTTTATTTTAGAATTTGCAACAACAAAACACATGCAAAAGAGGGCAAGAAAATATTTATTTTTTTTGGTCTCTTTATTTGTTATGTGAATATTTTAATTTTTCATAATGTGGAATGTTGAGTGGGAAGAAGCTATTTTGTATATATATTTTTTAATGGAAAATTTTTTTATTTATGTAAATTCATTCATTCGTTCATTCTTTCGTCCAAAAACACGCTAAACCAATCCAGTGTGTATGCATACAAACTTTTAATATGATGTTAGGCTACAATAAAAAATAAATGTAACAAGCAATTTCTACAAGTGTAAAATCACCAATACATTGATATTTTCTACATGTTCTCTTTATGACAAAGGCTGTTTTAGACAATTAAAAAACATCTGAAAGTTATTGCAAATTCTCAATTTTTTATTCCACTTCTAGGTATTTATTTATTTATTAATTAATAAACCACTTAACAACAGTTCCAGGCTAGTTTGCAACAAAACAAAGAAAAAAAAATACCACTTAAACAAACTCAAGCACCGATATTTAATACAATTTATAATGAATAAAATTATATAAAAAATATTACATATTAAAAACAAATAAAACATTTTTATCATTTTTTTTTCCTTTTTTACATTTGCATTTACACGCACACAAACAAACAATACTTACGAATGTTTTGTTTTATAAAACAAGAAAAAAAAAACAAACAAATACTAAATAGGCGCAAACATACATACATATAAAAACATTACAGTTACAATAACAAATGCAAAACCAACTGAGTCTGATTGTAGAAAGTTCTTTTTCCTACAGAGAATAAAGCAAAAACAATAAATGGTGTAAATGCAATGCAAACAAATCCGTTTAAATAAACGTAATAAATGACAGTTAAAATGACAGTTGCAGCGTATAGATAAGAGATGTTTGAGCGAAAAAAATATAATAGAAAACAATTCAAATATTTAACAAAAGAGATATTTTTTTTATTAATTAAATTAAAAAAAAGAATAGAAAAAGTAAACATTTCTGTTCAAGTTGTTGTGATATTTAATGCAAATAAATTAATTAGGAGTTTATTGATATTTTTAAAATTCATATGCATGTGTATGTGTTTCTGTATTTTTTTTTTTTTTTTTTTAATTAGGACCAGCACTCAGGGGATGACCCTTACGTATGCAGTGCACTGTCCCTCAGGGTGAGGGATAGGGTAGAGAAGATAGATGTTGAAAATTTAGAAGACTTAACTCTTTCACAACTCTGCTTTGCCAGTTATGTTAATTTTTAAGACAGTGTTGAGGCGCCTCCGGTGTTAAGTAGACGCACTAACTTTGTTAAGCTGTATTAGCATGCATTTTATTAATTGTTTTACTTCGTCGATGTTTCTGCTAACCGACGAAGGAGAGCGATGTTCTGTACATTAGCTTGGAACAGCATCAATCGCCGTGGGCACAGTTTTTTTAATGACCAGTGCTATGCCTTCATCACTGAAATAGTCCGACAAGAATTAATACAATGTCTCACTAATGTACATTAGAGAAATTAATCATGTTGATTGACTTGCTCTGGCCAGGGTTTGAACCCAGGTTCCAATTCATTGTTTGCTTAGTAGTACGAGCTAACCACTTCAGCCATCACCACCCTCATGTGTATGTATTTAAATTGTATTACCATCTGATGTTTGGAAAAATGTTTAAAAAGCCTTCAAAGTTAACAATGATAGTTTTAATTTTCGATTATTAGACATGCCACAGAATACCACCTGATCGAAACTGGTTTCAGTTCCGTAACTTGTTTCTTTAGAAAACAAAAAAAGTATTTTTCTGTCAATTTTATTTAAAGTCTAATTAAATTGTTAAAGTCTAATTAAATTGTTTAATTTTTGGAGCGCCAGTAAAATATTTTGTCATAAATTTTGCATGTTTAATTAAAAGCTTAGTGTGAGCTTTGTCAATCAAATAAATGAAACCTACGGTGATATGTATCACTGTAAAACCGATATATAAAATACATATATGGAATCTGAAGAGTGTAAATCAAAAACAATGGAAACGAATGAAGGAACGAACGAAATGTGTGATATGCCATTATACCTTTGCTATATATCGGTAACTGAAATGCAAACGCATATAACAACACAATAATTAATTAAAAATTTGTGATTGTGAAATTTTTGTTACTTAGGTGCTTTTGCATTTTAGCTAACGATATGTAACTAGCAGCACATAACATGTTACAACATCTACTACATATATTAATGTAAAATTTAATAACGATCCGAATTTGTTACACAAACACTTGCTTGCTCTTCTATTTTAATTCGATATTAATAATATTTTCAACTAAACTTTTGTTTTTCTTTTTGGGAAAACTAAAATATTAAAAAAAAAATGTTTATGTAAGCAACAAATTTAGTTTTAAATATGTTTTATGTTGCATTATTTTTAGCAAATTTGGTTTTAAATCACTCCACCCCCCCAAAAAAAAAAATATATAGCATACTTACATGGGCAAGCAATGAAAATCATATTTATGTTAAATTTATATCAAATTAAATGCTTTTTAAGCATTTCACAACATGGTTTTCTCTTGTAAAACAAACAACCTTTTCACCTTTTTAACACAATACGATGAAAGACTAAAGCAAAATATTAAAAAAAAACTAGTTACCGTCTTTCTCTAGTTAGAGGATAAACTTCATGCATAAAGTTTAACACTTAATAGCAAGCAATCAAGTAACCAACACACACACACAGACACAGATACACACTCATGTGCATATGAAGAACAACAATGAAATTGCAACCACTGCTCTTCAAATCCTGAATACAGATACATTTACCAGGCAACATCAAGTGGTTGCAGGTCATGACAAGATGTAGCACATTCGTACAAGCAAAAGACATGCCATAACTGAACAACTGACCGAAGAGTTAAACCAACTTGCAAAACCACATTTTCAAATATCTGTAAATTTTGACTCATACAAGCATGTATGTATGTATCTTTGTATAAGGCAACTGTTGCCGACAGCCAAACAGTTAGCAACAACTAACGGTGGTTTTGTATCGCACACACATCACATCACATACATACATGTACATAATTTTAATGCATTAACATGATGTATGTCCATTAGCAGGGATCAAAATTGTAAATAATTTTTGAAAACTCACTGAAATGTTTATCAATTTGAGTAAAAGATAAGAATATACGGAATAACGGAATATGGAATAACGGAAAGGTCCTTTAAAGTACAAATTCGTGCACGTCACACATTCCGATCAGATTGCATTCACTTCCGTAATTGTATTTCGATCATTTTTGATTTACAATCTTCAGATTTCGTTTATTTTGTATTACGATTTTACAGTGATTTTTTATACCCATTATGTGTTTGTTATAATTACTTTTACTAGGAAAGCTCAAATTAAGCTTTTTTATGAGCATGCCAAGCTTACTTTACTGACGGTCCTAAAAGTATGCATGTTTTTATTGTTTGCTACAAACAAAGTTGGTAGAAAAATTCATTGTCAATTTCATTTTGAATTTTAAAAATGGTTTGATTTCAAGATAAATTTTCGGTCGGAGTTCAGTTCTATGACATGGCTGGTTATCCAATTGGTCTATTGCAATACTTAAGCATTTACAGAAACATGTGAAAAAAATTGCTGAAATTTTAATAATTAAAAAGTTTTTCCGAGCTAAACAATTAAATACAAAAAGAAAAGTGTAACCCTAATACCTTCACGCACACACACATACATACGTATGTGTATAGTTATGTATGTAATACATATGCATAAATACGATTGCATGAGTGAGTAGTTTCTCAAATAATTGTTTTACTAACCAGAGTTACAAACAGGAAAGCTGATCTGGTTTGTTCATAGACTTTTTATGGAATGATTGTTTAGCTGCGAAACTGTTGTAATCTAAGTAACCAAATTTTCAGTAAAGGTCACATAAGGGCACTTGTAGCCAAAATGTTGGTTTAAAAATACATTTGACAGATGAAATGTTTAGCTGCTGTGGGAACACTGCACTCAACATCTCGTTAATTTCTTACGAGTGTGCTTTAAAAACCAACATTAAAGATTAAGGTAAACTTTTTAGCAGTATTTTCTCTTTGAGTTGTTTTAAATGTTGTTGGATCCTAGTACTAATCTATCAAAAATAAATCAGCACATCTCTATCTATACATCACGGTTTGAAATTAGTGAATTCGTTTTCGGCACAGCATATTTTACTAAATCGATAGTCATTTCCGCAAACAAATTTTTTTTTTAATTGGAAAACAATATTTTTACCCCAATTTGCTTTAAAAATATCTCCCAGGGATATAAAAAATTTATTGAAACGGAGAGAGATCAATAACACTAGTTTACAGCCAAAAAATACCAAGAACGCCACATGCCTAGATAAGTCAATTGGGACCTCCCAAGCACGAAAAACGCTGTAATTTTTTTTTTTATAGTACAGTTTTTTAGATAACGGTACTTTTGTGTTTTTCGGTGTATGGCCCCACTCAAACCCTTGTGGAGCCCAACCCAAAAGTCCAATCAATATAAATTGTATACCGTTGGAAAGGTAATTGAATGCCTTTTCCGTCGATATGCTGAAAATTTCTGTATGATAAGAAATGGCTGAGTTATGGCACCTCAAAGTTTAAAATTTTCCTATTTTTTACGTTTTTTTCAAAATTTTTCATTTTCATTTCATTTTTTTTCTACTTTATTGTAAACATCTGGAATGTTTTATTTTTTTACCAAATAGGTTATTTTATTACCAACATTTTAAGCGTAATTTGGAAAAAAACGGATGAAAAATAAAGTTTTTATTAAGGATTTTGTGGAAAGACAATATTTTCATTTTCATTGCTCACACACTATATTCGGCGTCAATCAGTTTTAACGTATTAAAAAAAAACGGAAAATATAGTGTGTGAGCAATGAAAATGAAAATATTGTCTTTCCACAAAATCCTTAATAAAAACTTTATTTTTCATCCGTTTTTTTCCAAATTACGCTTAAAATGTTGGTAATAAAATAACCTATTTGGTAAAAAAATAAAACATTCCAGATGTTTACAATAAAGTAGAAAAAAAATGAAATGAAAATGAAAAATTTTGAAAAAAACGTAAAAAATAGGAAAATTTTGAACTTTGAGGTGCCATAACTCAGCCATTTCTTATCATACAGAAATTTTCAGCATATCGACGGAAAAGGCATTCAATTACCTTTCCAACGGTATACAATTTATATTGATTGGACTTTTGGGTTGGGCTCCACAAGGGTTTGAGTGGGGCCATACACCGAAAAACACAAAAGTACCGTTATCTAAAAAACTGTACTATAAAAAAAAAAATTACAGCGTTTTTCGTGCTTGGGAGGTCCCAATTGACTTATCTAGGCATGTGGCGTTCTTGGTATTTTTCCAAACTAAAAATTTGTAAAGCAGTGTAATACAAGCGGCTAAATTAGCCGAACATAATTACTTGGACTTGTTCGAGACCACCGGGTAGAAAGTCGTCTTAATATATTACCAAAAAATTGTGAAAACGTAGAAAAGAAATAGTGTAGGAATAAATCGACCGATAATACTGTCCCAAAACTACTTTTGTTTCCTTTTTTTTTTTTTTTTTGTAATTGTGTATTTCTGTGGCCCTGACTAGGAAAATATCCTGGGAGATTGCTTACAGCTTTACTTTTTGGAATATGCAGTTTAATTATTTTGACCAAAAAATACAAACTTCCTTGAATAAATGACTTTAGGTAGATCTCGTCGCACACTCCAGCAGCAGTCTGCCATCATACTCGTATGTGAGTTCCACTTTCCCTGATAATGCTCTTCCATAGTCCAACATTCTGATGAAATCTTCCACCCTGCTCCTCACTAAAATCTCCTAGATTTAGTGGAAATCGGTCTAAATGTGAGTGCACCCTAGCACTTGCAAATTCGATATCATACCCTTGACAAACTCGACATGGTCGTCAGATTTAATTTTGCCTAGGAAATTACTCATAACCAATGTAAATGAATTCCAAGCTTTGGATGCGACTTTAGTCATTGATTTGACAAAATTAGGATCTTTCGAGTGTTGCCTAATCTGTGGCTCATAAAATAACCAACTTTCACTTTTTGGGGACTTAATCCTGGAAACTTGTATGAAAGAAAATTTATACATTCGCCAGTTTTAATGGATACGCTGGTTTCACAAAGTCCGAAATGGGTTTTCTAAATTTTTGTTACCTATAACTCAAAAACAAAAGCTGTTAGGAAAAAACTATTGACGTATTTAGAAAGTACGCCTCAATTTGAGATAGAAACAAAAAAATCACAGGAAACAAGCAATTTTTTTTCCCTTTTGTTGACCAGTGTAATCCGATCAATATAAAATTTCAAATACGTATTAATATTTTCTTAAAGTAATAAAATCGTTGATTATTAATGTAATCAGATGTAATCAATACCAACCAAAAATATAAATAGAAAGTGGGAATTCCTAAGAAAATTGAAAAAATCCCAAAGATGGAATTTTTAATGGTTTTGAAAGTCATAACAAATATTAAACTTTTTTATAGTTTTTCCCATTTCTCTCTTTATTTTTCCGCAAAATTTACTATTAGAATATTTTACGATTTTCGTGTGGTTAAGGCTAAATATATTTAAAACATACAGTTAGTGTGCCACAAAACGGCAGGATAAATTTCCGTCGACATCACAGTACAAAATGTATTCCAAAAATTAATAAATTTTAATACTTGTTAATTAAAATTTAGATTTAATTTTGTTGCTTTAAGTGTTAATACTTTAGCCTACTGTAAATTGAACAAGCGAAATTCTACTAGATGCATGTGAAAGTTTGTATGTTTGTTAAGAAAATTGTACAAAAAAAAAAAGAAGGAAAAATAATAAACATAACAGACCAAAAATCAAAAATTCAAAGTTTATTTTATTGCAGTTAATGATTTTAGGTAACCACACTTTGCTGAAAACCTACATATCTTACCACAAACAAACACACAAACACACACACACCCTCATACGTAGCCAAACAAACGAGCAAACTTAGAATGCACTCATGTATTTTAGTTAAATGAACTAACAGGAGTGTATTTTACAAAGTTGATGATGATAATGCTACTGGTTACAACACCCGAACCTAGCAGATACAAACATTAACTACAACTTTGACTATAAAGCAACATTGGATTAACCACAATATGTTGCTATTAGTGATGCTTACTACCCATTTAGTTTAAGTGTATGTGCAGGCAATCTTGTATGGCGGCCTGGCTTCCTCAGTATTCTAACAAAAACCTTTAGATATTGAAATTTTTTTTTTTTTTAAAAACGCACGCACACTCTAACAACAGCATACATGAATAAAATGAACAAAAAGCCTAAAATAAAAATAACAAAATATAAAACAAAGAGAATGAATGTAATGTAGTAAAAAGAGCCTAAAACTATTAAATGTTTTAAAACAGCGTTGCCCAAGGCAATATGTTCTTTATGCTCATTTGTTTTTGTAATACTCTAAGCTATAGACTGTGTGTTTTAATATACTCCCTGTAGTAAACTCGGGGCGAATTGTCTCGAAAGTCACCAATTTTATCTACTTGTTTGGTGACTTCATACTGGGCTTATTGCTGACAGGTCACCAATTTGACGACTAGTGCTGACTTCTTGATGGCATTGTCAACGATACGTCTACACATTTTAGTTTGCTTTAACAGGTATAGACTAAAATTATAGAAATTTACTAGTAACTTTCTGGTTCGAATGTCTCTATTTGGTCCCATTAGAACTACGTAATCTCTACGTAGTCAACACTCTCAATGTCACTAGTACTAGCACAAAGCATTGTATGGAGGGTAATAGAGAGTAGTACTGGTGACAAAGTCAAAAGCGAGTCAGTATAATTTCACTAACGACATTTCCTGCAGGGCTCATACAGCACTCATCACTAGCAATACGAAATACACAAACAACTTTGTCTTATTAGATCTTTTTTGTCGTTATTTACTGTACACACGCAAGAGCAAAGCAACAACACTTTCGTATGCTTTGCTGGTACACATTGACGACAGCGATCATCAATGTACATTTTGTTTTTGTTTTACGTATGATATGAAATAAATATATGAAATATATTTTTTGTGTTTTCTTTGTATGTATTGGTTTTTACAACACAAAATATTGAATAAAAATTAGTTTTTCTTTGGATGTATTGGTGTTTGCTCTTCCATAAGGAACTTGTGGGCACCGCTATTTTAAAATATGTACTCCCATCATACTCGTGCTCTTTTTAAACTCTTTGCTCATTTTCTTGTTGCTATTTTTGATGATAGCAGCAGAGCAACAGTAAAAATATTCACCCCTATCGTGAATAAGAAGTGAAATTTTTGTTCACGTGAAATTTTAATTCCACTCGAAGGGAAAAATGGTATCGTGAATCTCCCGTGAAAAATTATTCCCGCTATCAATTCTTAGTGAATGTAAAAAAGGGAAGAAGATTAAAAAAATAATACAACTTTTTGTTCAAAAATATACACGGACATATTTATTTTAAAGAAAACTTCAAAAATCAAAGTTAAACATTCAGTTTTGGAGCTTTAGTTTGGTTGCTCCGTTTGTTTATTGCATTCTAACTTTTATGTGGTAAAATAATTCGGCTACAGTTTGTGCCTTATTATCAGAACTTTTCATTAAAATAAACTTTTTAAGCTTTAATATTCGAATTATAAGAAGAAATACATATAATTTCTGTTCTATTCCCCATCAAAAATAAAGTGAAAATATCAATGTGAGAAGTGAAAAAATTCCGAGGGAAATATTTATTCACGATAAGGGGAATTTTTTTCAGTGAACATTTTTCACGTTGTTATTCTGGACTGAATAAAATTTGTTCATGCGAGTTGTTCACGATTGCAAATACGTGAAAAGTGAAAAAATTTCACGTGGAAAATTATTCACGATAGGGGTGATTATGTTTTGTGTGTTGATATTCATGTGTATGTGTGTTTGTGTTCGTAAGCTATGTGTTTTTTGTTGGTTTGTTTTTAATAGTTTCCGGTTTGTAGCGGAAATGTGATAATGCATAATCTATTGTGGTTAAGTACTACTATACACACACATATATACAAAAAGCTAAACACATACATGCACACATAGATTTTTATATAATATGTAATCGTAAGAGGAAGTATAACGATTACAATTTTGATTGTATTGTAGGTTTTGCTCCCTAATTGTTATGCCAGACAGCGTTTAATTCTAAATATTTTAATACATCCCAGCAAAAAATTATTATGTTTCTGGAAGCAGTAACAAAATTTCATGCTTTCGAGCTGCGCAGTTTTGAAGCGCTTCCGAGGCTGCGCAAAAAGAAGGCAGAGAGATCGCTCAATTTATTTTTAAGCACGTTGAAGTTGGTTGGCTATTTACATTTAGTTGACACGAATAATAAAGTAAACAACGAATGGAAGATAAAATTTCGTTTAAATGCTCTCTGCCTCTCTCGCTCTCTTATTTAATTAAATTTAAGTATTAGCCAACAGATGAATTATGTATGTGAGTAGATGACGCAGTAAAACGAAGGCAAAATTCAGATAATTCAAACATGATATTAGCGCATTTCGGATGTTTAGAAAAAATCGCTCTTTTATGTAAAAAACAAGAGCTCCAAAGTGGGACATCGCGAACAAAAATCATGCATGTTCGAAGCGCTTTTCGCAGCAGTAAGCACAACAACAACAAGAATCTCTCCCTTACAAACCTGCTTCGGCCGAAGCAGTAGTTTTTGATGGGATATTTTTTCGATGGTTTAAGTCAATGTTAGACACTCCATAGCCTCGCGAGGCAGACAATAATGGTATTTTTCACACAGACACGGTCGGCAATTGACATGTATACAACAACATTGTTCGTTTCAAAACATCAGTCTATCACATTGATCGTCAAACTAGCCCCTAGGGGCCGAGCACCAATCGTCATTTTCACATACACAACACGAACCAAACAGAAAAGACAAACTAAAATACGAAGAATACTCATTTGTATGATAGCAGTCAATGAATGAAGTTTTTTGTCGCTATATTTTAGAATTTGCAACAACAAAACACATGCAAAAGAGGGCAAGAAACTATTTTTTTTTAGTCTCCAGTGTGTATGCATACAAACTTTTAATATGATGTTTGGCTACAGTAAAAAATAAATGTAACAAGCAATTTCTACAAGTGTAAAAATCACCAATACATTGATATTTCCTATATTGTTCTCTTTGTGACAAAGGCTGGTCTATCATCAGTCTCTGTTCAAGCTTTGTGAAAGCAACACCACGCTCACTTGTTTGGCTTTGTTTACTTTTTTTTCGTAATCAACATAAAAAGAACACAGAGCAACTATGTTCAATAATTCTTGGGAACTGATGTTTTTTTTTTTTTTTTTTTGAAAATCGCGAAAGGAAGCCGTAATGTTATATTTTTTTGAAGCAATTAGCAAAATGCGACAAATTTAATATAAGGCGGCATTACTTGTCGTGCCATATTAATTATGAAAAATTTAAAAATAATGAAAATTGCTTAATGAAATGAAAGCCAAAATTCCCAATAAATTTTTAAAACAGCCAGATTACATTGAAAAAGATGAGGATAGCGAAATATTAAAAGCCTCTTACGTTTTTGCACTTGCGCTGGCAAAGCAATGTCGCCCGTATGAAGACGGCACTTTTATAAAACATGCTGTTCAATACGTTTTAAAATGCTTAACAGACACAAAATTAGAAGACTTGCTGGGAATTAAACTTCATAAAACCGAAATAAATATAGATGAAATTTTAAAAACTTCTTAAACTTTCAAGTTCATAACTTATAATTGCAATGTTCATACAATTCCCCCTACTTAATATATTTCGGCATTATATAATTTTATATTATAACAATTCTGTGTACCTTTGACAAAACAACACAGAATTGTATTTTTTTCGAAAGTTTAAAAAGAAATATTTAATATTGTTACACAGTGTACAATTCGGCAGCGACCGCAGCTTCTGTTTGCGACCGCACACAACCACATAATATGTTTGTGTGCGTGCGTTCGGGACTTGTCTAAGTCATTGAAATTGTTATTGGCGAGTAGTATCTACAAACCGATGAAAGCTTTACCACTCATAAACACTTGTTTAGATACATACTACATATTTATGTATACTCGTACGTTTTTCGACGTAGTCAAAGTTTAAACTAGAGATTCCTTATTGGGAAGTCAAAGATGCAGCAAATCGCCTTGAATCATCTTGCAATCCTAACATTTTAGGTATAAAATATTTTCAGCACTATAACAGAATTTTTCCTGCACAATTTTAATCCTAAAATTCTTAGCTTCATACTAAAAACCTGCATAGAATTTTAAAATGCCATTCAAAAAACTGTTTCTCCTAAAATTATATTGTAAACTTTAAAATAAAGCATATTTTTATTATAAATGTTACATGTATTCATTTACTATTAAAAGAATACTGCGATTCAACATTCCTTTAATTAAAAATATTATATTCATTAAACACGAAATTTACAAAAAACAAGTTCGGGATTTTTTATAGAAAATAAACTTTCATAAATTTAAAAGAAATTCTTATAAATAGATATGTATGTACCAAAGTATATTTATACAAGTACATGCATCTCGGCAACAACTTAAAAAATAAAAAAACAACAGGCTTTTTGTTTGTGTAAAATAAATGTACGTACAATTGTCAAAAATAGCTCAGTAGCAGATCTGTAAAGGAATGATTCCTTTTTGAAAGAATCTACGAATCATAAACGCTTTTGAAATTTTTGTTAAAACATTCAGGAGTTTTTTAATAATGATTCTAATCCTAGTGAAAACAGTGAATTAAAAAATTGATTTTTTTTAAATCACCAATAAATTCACTCAAAATTTAATTAAATTAATCCTTTTAGTGATGTGAATGCATGCGAGAATTTTTAATTCATGAGAAATGCATTCGTGTTTTAATTCAATTCAAATTTTGTGTAAAATTAATCAATTAAAATTTTTGTAAATCACTTGAATTAAAAACAATATTTTAATCATTCCTTTACATCTCTGCTCAGCAGAACTTAAAGAAAATTGTGTAGAAAGAAATTGAAAAGTTTTTGACAATAGGCAATGAAAATATGTATTAAAAAGCACGGCCAGCTGTGCTCTTGCATATACTTCTATAAATATACTTTGGTATGTACTTTATAATTAATAATCTTACTAGTATTATAAATGAGAAAACCTCTGAATGGATTAGGATGAAATTTGGTGGACGGATAGCATGTGACCGATATTCAAACATAAGGTACTCTTTAGGGTTAAAAAAAGATAGATTGGTAGTTTTGTTAATTTTTATTTTAGGGACTGAAATTAAAAAAAAAACTGGTACTTTTGGTAACTTTGTACTTATAATAATTTTTTACATACGGCTCTTTCTTGCTACATATTTGTAATTTTTCTCTTCAAAAATTGTCTTGATGGATTTGGATAAAATTTGGTAGATGGATAGCATGTGATCCAGAGCATGTGAAACATAGAGTTCTTTTTTAGGGTTAAACACGGGACAAATTAGTAGTTTTGGTAATTTTTATTTTTGGGCTGAAAGGAGCAAACGCTGATACTTTGGTACTTTTTTTACTTATAGTACTTTTTACCATTTGGTGCATTTTTGCTTTTGGTACTTTTTCTCTTCAGGATTAAATTTCCTAGTTGGATAGCATGTTTCTAGTACTTTTTGTTTTTCGTTGAGGAAAAACTGGTACTTTATGTGCTTTTTGCTTTTAGTACTTTTTTTTAACAACTTGTAGCGTGTCAAGGAATTCACTGTTAAAAGCATAAACATTGAATTGAATAAAACATTGAAAGCATATTTAACTACATGAGGAAATAGTTAGTCATCTTAATTCCAAAAGGCCGTAACTGATAAAAAAAAATAGAAGGCCATGATGTACTTGTATATTTTTTTAAATCAAAATTTTATTAATAGAATTTAAATTGCGAGTTTAGATACAAATAATAATAAGTATTTAAATATTTTGCTTCTCTTTTAAATTAATAAAACATGCAGTTAGGACCTTTTTAATTTTAGGTGAACAATTATTGATTTCACTTTAGGCTATAGACAATTCCCCTCAATTTCACACCTTAAATGAACGGGTTATACACGATTTATTACGCCGAAAGAGATTGGGGAAAAAATTTAAACTTCGTAGGTGTAAACTGCGATCGGTCTTAGGAAGTTTAAAGTTAACTCTCGTATTCTATATTCTTAAATAACTCTATTATATAGTTGGTACTACCAATCACTAGTATACAACTTGGTAAAAGGTACAATTTAACAAAAAATAAAGCTAATGAGTTGATAGAGTGGCCTTAAAATCTTGTATTGCTCCGTTTTTCCAATCTAATGAAGGGATTTATGTACAATTTTTCGTCTCTCAATTCAAATGTCAATTTTTGTTAAGTAATAAATTATTTATTTTTAATATCCCTACCTTTAATTTGCTTTTCATTCAAAAGTTCTCTTTGTGTTTCTTTTCTTAAGACAAAAACAGCCAAAAGGCACTAAAATCCTTCAAAAGGACTTAATATGAAATATATAATTATTTATTTGTTTATTCAAAAAATCTTATATACTAATACTACATGAAATATTATCCTGTCATACGTTTTCATTTTATTTTGTGCAAATGCTAATGCTCTCATTCTTTGGCATCTTTTGTTTAACAAAAAATTAAATTTAAAGTTGTATAAGTGGTAGCAAGCAAGCAAAATATAAAAGGGAAACAACTTTTCGTACAAGTGAATGTTAGAAGAAAAACTTCTGGTTCAGTATCTGAAGAGATATTTAAACATTTTCAAATGAAAAGTTCCTTAATGATCATAATCATAATCAAAGCAGTTTGCATGTTTCTTATGAAATGTGTTTGTGTAAAAGCAAAGGATTGGGGGTAACGAGAAGAGGTCGAAGCACAACAACCACAAGACAAAATGTCATACAACATTTACGCAAGTAAATATTTAAATGTCAGATTATCATTTATTCAGTCAAGTTGACTGCCAACGCCGCAGTCATCCCCAATTCCAGCCAGTCAGGCAGTCATCTAAACAAATAGCCATGTTAAAGCAATAAGTATAAATGTCATAAAATGACAAAATTCACATGACTTTGATACTGTGTGTTGTAAACAGATTCGTTGTAAAGATGATTGTATGTATTTGTTCTACTACTCTTCTTTCTTTTGTATTTAAATAAATGATTTTTTGAGAAGAATATAATCTTTTAAATGTCACAACAGAAAGTATTTGTAATACTGGAAAATTATTATTATTATTTTTGGACTGCTGCTATTTGGTTTTATTTTTTTTCAGAAAATATATGAATATGTTTAAATTTTATTGCACATTATTGTATTACAGTTCCATAAGTAGTATTCAGTTTAGAGAGCATGTAAAATAAATTAAATGTAACTCGGTGTCAAAAGTCATAGAGGGGCACTTAAGCTCATACAAAATCAATTTTTCGAACGAGCCATGAGCTGCAGGATACTAATGACGCGACTACTCTTTGATAACTCTTCCTTTTTCTCCTCATATTACCTAAATCCAATTAGGACTCTCAATAATAGATCCAAATGAAGTCGCAAAGTGAATGTCTGATACAACATTTAAAGATTTCTTTACAATTAGATTATTTCGTTTTCTTTTAAATTTTGAAGTTATTTTCCTAATTCCAGCACTGACAAGTGGTCGCATGTCATAATGTCTAGTGAACCATTTCTATGTACTTTATGACATTATTATGATGGACATTACAACACTTTTAATTCTATGTGTGCGAAATCTGTCACAATTTTAGATATCAAGTTGTGGACAACAAATGTATCATATTATCTATGGTCCGGACGACACTGCACTCATGTACATCATGACAATGGACATTATGACATGTCACCTTGGCAAGTTACTATACATTTTTTGTGAATTAATTCCGCGTGGAATACAGAGCACACACGAATACATCAAAGAGACTTAATTATTTACGGACATTTACAATAAGGATGTAAAGATACGCCATTTCGCCGATCCGATACCGATACCGATACTCAAAAATAAATATCGCCGATACCGATTTCGATACCGATACGCATATTGAAATTGAGCTCAAGTAAAAATTAGAAAACTCAAGTAGAGTAATTCTTCTATTATACAAAATAACAGTGTTTATTAATGAGCCATTCAAATCATCAAAATTTTCAATACATTTCAGTTTCTAAAATTCAAATTTTCAAACTACAAAACGTCTGCAATAATTATGATTTTACAAAATAAACGATGGCATTCAGTTTAGATTGGCTCAAGATTTAAAATTGATATTAATAAGATTTAAAAGACAATCGAATTGAATTTGAGATCATGTTAAAATTAAATTAAAATTATAAAAACAACATTGCAAAAGATTAATATTTAAAATTGTTATTAATAAGACTTTTGTTTAAAAAACAAAGTGTTCTTAAATTTTGCGAAGATAGACGATTTCTCAAATCCGTTTGAAGTAGACCTGCAGTGGAAAATAGTCTCTCAGATGCGACAGAAGTCATTTGAAAACTTAAGTATTTCTGCGCCATTTTCTTTAAGTTTGGGTAGGATATGTCATTGCGAAAGTAAACAAGAGGGTCTGCGTCTCTAGGAATATTAGGAGATCTAAGGTATCTTTCGACTTCTTCGTTAGCAGAACCACAGCTTAGGATGGATAGAGGCTCATCCTCCTCGGATTCTCTTATAATTTTTTCACATACTCTTCAAAGGCGAGTACTTCTCGTAGACTTATCAGAACTTTTGTGAGGTGTAGGGAGGACTGTGTCTTCAACGCTTTCGAAATGTAGAGTCATGTTGCAGCTCAATAAGACGTTTTTTCGATAGGATTGAAGTCGATTGAAATATTCGAGCTTTGTATCGAGGGTCAAGAATTGTAGATAAATAATAGGTTGTACCAACTTTTACATCGCTGAACTAAATCATCGCATGCATAAATGAATAAAATAAAATCAAGACGTATTCAAATTGATGATGTTATAAAGCAAAGTTTTTATTCTTTTTTTGCGCAAATTAGAGGTTCGTATGTCAAAATTTGTACATTTTGACATATGTCAGTTGTTATTTTAAGTTGTAATTGTTGTAGAATTACCACCACTTGTATAAATGCGCCTTGAAAAAAAATCTTAAAACATACAAACACATACAAGATTAAACATTGAGAGAATACTTCAATTTCAGAAACAATTTCATTAATAAATATAAAAAGTATCGGCGTATCGAGAGTAAAATATCGCCGATATCGATATATCGGAAAACCAGAAGTATCACCGATATATCGGTATAGGTATAGGTATCGGTATCGGTTGCATCCCTAATTTACAACATACTTTGATAAAAAAAAGTCGCGTATTTCGATAAAGTTTGTATTTAATATATCTTTCTCTTTACAACAATCTTCTTTTTATAAAAACTAACTTACTGGCAATCAAAACTTGTAAGATATAAACAAGACGAAAAAGAGTACCAAAGTTAGTTAACAAAAAGTACTTTTTGACACAAACAGAAAAATTAAGAAGGAAATCTTTTCCTTGTTGTCTGTAATCTCGTATTCCAAATACATTGCTAAGCTTTAACAAAACCGATTGCTTCAATGCTGATTAAACTACAATTTCCGGACACATACAAAATGTTGCGAATACATTCAAAATATATAAAAAAAAATTATTAAAAATTATATTTTACAAATGATTTTGACAATTAAACATTAAAAAAAAAAAAAACAACAAAAATATGTTTGTGAAACTTTACTTCACAAAAAATATGTACGTAAACAAATCCATGAACAAATGTTTGCACATTTTTAGGAGCTTGACAGAAATGTTATTGTATTTAGTATCACAAAATTACAATAAGTTTAAAAATCTACTAGAACGGAAATGTGCGACCATTATTTAAAGTTAACAAATAGCATGAGACTTAAAAAGTCTGGCAGAATGTTTTTTTTTTTACTTTTGCAAAAATAAAACAAATTGAAAGTTTTTGCAAAAAACAAACAATGACAACGAACATATAAAACTATGACAGTTGAAAAATAAAACAAACAAAAATATTAAGGAAAATGTGTGAAAACAAAAGCACACTTTAATGAAAAGCATAGAATATTTGGAATATCATAAAAGGAAACACATTTTTGATATAAAGAGAGGTGTATGCCACACATTAAGATATTTCTAAATTTTCATTATGATACTTGACATTAAGTATACTTTCATAAGTATACATTCATTTATAAATGAATATTAAAAATAATTAATCTGTCAGAAATTTAAAATAAAGACTTATTTGCTTTGCTATTTCACAAAATTATGCTAAAAATTTTCAACTAAATACCAAAAATGTTTCACTGATTTTATTATCTATTGTTAATTAAAAAAAAAATTGATTTAAATTTACAAAGTTTTAATTGAAACAAATTTAAAAATTACAGAATATTCTAAGAGCAATAAATTAATTTCTCGGCCTTCAGTAATCATAAAAAAATATATTGCCTACTTTTAGGATTATTATAAATGAAAATTTATTTACTTAATATTACAAATTATTCTTTGTTTTTCACTATTAAATTGTGATAAATAATAAATGTTCTGGCAGCTAAAAGCCTATAAAAGGTCTTTTACTTTATGAGCGCATTTTTTTTAAAGCCAAATTAAAACAAAAATTGCTTTTTAATTTTTTTATAGACAGAGCAAATTAATATTAAACAAAAAACAAAAAAAAATATGAAAGTTTAAACAAAGACCAGAGATAACAAAGTTGAAAACATGGTCAGAGAAAAAACTCAAAAGGAAACGGACATAAAACACAAACAAACAAATAAAAAAAATTTGGGGAAAAAATGAGGTAAAAACAAGTGTTTTAAGAGCTGCAAATGAACATGAAAATAATGCGTTAAATAAAAGGGAAAATGTATTCTTCAGGACGCCAAATGATTATTGGGGTAGTATTGAAATATGTACATCATTATATACATATACCCGTATATAACAACAAGCACAAAGGAATTTACAAATGGCCGAACTTAAATTAGTTAAAGTAAACCTCTTAGCGGAAAAAAAGGTTTACAAAGTATGAAAGCACAATATGTTTTACTGAATGCAGTAAAATATTTTGATTTTAAAAGATTTAAATAAGTTTTCGATCTGAATTTTAGAAAAGTTTCTTACAATTTACAATCGAAATTAAACACTAATTTTTTTTAAATATAAGCTGATGATTTTAATGTTATATTCCGAAAGAATTACGACACGATCAATATTTTTAAGGGAAAAATTAAAAAAACCACATAAATTTAATATTTACTCGTATTGTACACGGGAGAACACAACAACGATATTTACTGAAGCCACAATACACGCATCGTAACTGTTTATGTGTATTATGATGTGAATTTGAAAGCAATAACTTATCTGTATGTATTTTATATACATGCACACATTTTACGTAATTTAAATACGAGAATTAAATCACATCTAAGTTAGTTTTCGTCGGTTGTCTGCTCAGAATCACACTGCTACCATTGCTTTATTTTTCTGTTTCCCATTTTGCTGAGTTGTTATTCTATTCAAGTTAAACTTCTTATAGTTTTAAAACGAGTATAAATCACAATGTTCATCATTGAGTAGGTGATAAGCTTATCCCAAAGCTAATTATATATTTTAATAACTCTAATTAAAGTTTTTTGCAAATATTCCTTGCAACATTGCTTTTACAAAAATACACAAAAATGTACATGCTTCATTGTTGCAGCTAAGCAACACTTAAAAGCATAGTTAATCGGCAATTTTCTCAAAAAGCATATCGCTTAATATTAGCTTTTTCCATTTGAAAACGCCAGAGTGTTGTTCTGACAAACGAAAGCGCTAGAAATTTGGCGTTTTCGAACCGCCAGCATATACTGAAGCGATCTGGAATATTTTACATAAACTGCACTTTGAAGGAATAAAATCCACAGATGAAATTTAATATGTTTTCTTTTCATTTGAAGGAAACACGATAGAAAATTTTACAATTTTAATAAAAAAAAAATTGCAATTTTAAAATTTCCTTTGAGTTTGTTACTTGTCTGCCTGTTTTCGATTAGTGTTTTTCTTTTAATTAACATTTCGTTTGTTTGTAGCTTTTCTAAAGCCAATATAGAAAGTAAGAATGCTGTCGGCTATTTAATTTGAAATTTATTTTGTTTACATTTTTATTTTATTTAAGAAAAATCATATGTTTTTATTGTTAGAACACAGTTTCGAAAAATAGAAAATCGTAGAGTTTTCAGAACACTGCCGTATATTTACTTTGCGTATACTACACTTGATTGCAAACTGACAGCTGTCAGTGAATTATGAGCACATCATTTTTTGTTGTATTCTGATAAGAAAATATGTTATGAATTTTTTTAGTATTTGAAATGATTACAAGTTTTCATTTTTAAATCAATTCTCTGGTTACAATCTTTTTGCAACTCACTGTGTGAAAATTATTTAAGTAAATGAATAAATGAAATATCGCAGCTTTTTATGTAAAACTCTTAAATTAGTATTTGCGGCGTTATTTTTCGTACCAAAGAAATTAAAAACAGAAATTATGAGTTTTTAAGCAAAAAAAAAAAAAACAAAAAAACAATAACAACAGTTTTTTTAATGATAAAAATTCCTTTTTGTTTTTGGTTTTCGTAAATTTAAACAAAGAATCAAATTAGTATATACGAATATGTGTGTGGGTGTGTTTGTAAGTCTCTGTATTGAAATATTTCAAGGAAGGGTTCCAAAAAGGATTTTTATTATATAATTTTTTCTTAATTCCACAAAGAAAAGCCAGCCAAATAAGAGAATATTAAAAAGTGTTTTTCATTTTCATAACTATGAGGCAGCAGTAGCAGCAAATAAGGAAATGTTAAACCAGAGTCAATTAAGTGGTTTGTAAAGGAAGGACTATAACATTTCTGGTAGCTCTTTATAAATTTTTAACAAGCATATTGTTTTAAAAATAAGCCAATTATTTTTTTTTTTTTTTTTGTTATAAATATTTTTTACGCTAACACACATACACAAGAGCTGGCAATCCTCCCCCGCCTGCCTGCAAAGGCAAAAGCCATTCAAAACCTTTTTTTATCTATTATGCTGAAAGTAAAATACTAAATGTATGATTCATTTTGTTGTATCCTTTCAATATTTTTTTGTCTATTTTCATTTATGTACATACATATTCCTTTTTTGCGTTTACTTTATACTAACGTCGCAATAAATTTGCATCAAATCAATTAATTTTAATAAAAATGCAAATTCTTGTTTTTTTTTGGCTTACAACACGTTTCTATTTTCCTTTTTTTGAGGCTGTGTTCAATATTAAATCTATGGATTTTATGTAAAAGCGGTTGTTACGCTGATGCAGACAGAAAGCCCTGGAGGTTTAAGGGAAAAAGCTAAATTTTATTTTGATTATAAATTTTAATCCTTGAGGTAAATAAATTGGAAAATACAAGTTGATGTTTGTTTTAGCTGGCAGTTACACTAAGAACATCCTTAATATAGGCAATACGCTTTTAATGACAGCAAAAATATAAGAAGCCCCTCAAAATATGTTTTAAATTATAAAAAATACATAAAATAAAATTGATCCCTCATAAACGATGCAGTCGGTGTGCACAACAAAATCGCGTTTCCGATATAAAATTCGTACATTAAGATCACAATAACTTTAATAATCGTTTATGAATGTTTCTGGTGAGTTTAAAGTGTAATTTTTTTTAATTCTTATCCCGTAAAATAGGCAATATTTTTAATGCTTTATTAAATTGTATACTTTAATAATAAATTTGATGCCAGCAGGGATTTTTAAAAGAACTTGATAATATTTTTCAATCTGCTGCAGATCAGTGACTGCCTCTTCTAGATCTCTGTTATCAGTAATGATATACAAAATCGTTATTTTCCAAATCACATTCCAAATTATTAGTGTGTTTTTAAACCAAACAGTTTCACTGCTTTAATTATAGTCTACCCTTGGGCATTTTTTTTTTGTAACATCTAAAAAATTGCAATTAATATTACGGCTTTTTTTTCCAACAACTGCAATTTATTTAGCAATTTAATATATTAATTATTTTTAATAGTAAAAAAAAGTATATTCAATTTAAAATATATTTTTTCTTTGGGAAATAGAAAATTTAGCTTGTCAAAATATAAAATATTTTTTTTCGGCATAAACAGCTGCAGTTGTATGCACAAAAGACAAGCGTTAAAATGTCAAGTCAAGCGATTATTAAATTGTAATGACCATAAAATAAATATTTTGAAATAAAATCTAGATGAATTTTTTATGCTGTAACAAATTCAAAGAGCACTACTTTTAAATTTGTAGGGGGAAATATGCTGCTATAAAGTCAGTTTATGGCAGCGGAATTTAACGTATGGGTTCAAAGCAACCCTCAACTATTTTCCCGTTTAGATTAAATGAACTTGAGTTGCTTCGCATTAAACATTTGTTGACTACAAAGAATGAGTTTTAAACGAGCAAGTCATACAGGCCGACCGCACCGCACCGACTTAAAATTCGTATTTGTGCCCTGATTTTCTTCTTTTGTATTTCGATGTGTATCAGTTTGTTTTAATTATTTTTGCAATCAATGTTCAAAGAAAAACTTATACGGCGCTCCCAAAAGTATGCAACTACATATATTATATACATAAAGAGTTTGTACAAAAAGTCTTTCTAAATTCCATTTTATTATTCAAACAAATTTTAATTCCAATCGCAATGGTATTCAAGGATTAACAAATGTTGCATACTTCGCGACATACATATGTATCTGAATAAATGCATTCATTTTCTGTAGATCATGAACAAATTTTTTTGGTTTACAACATAACTTCTTGTTTGCCTAAAATAGTTTTATTTGTTTTGTTTATTTATTTAATTTTTATTAAAATATTATTTACAAAAAAAATTTATCATATTTGAACAATTAAAAATTCTAAAAAAAATAATATATTGCCAACTGATGGCAAGAGAAAAAGTGCAGTCGCTGTAAAACTTTGTGAGAAAAAAAAAACTATTTTGAATTTTTTACAGTTAACATGACAGTTGAGGTAATTAACTCAACTAAAGGGCGTTTATTAAGCGCTTCCCTTCTTTAAATTTAAATAAAACAAAGACTTATTGATGCCATTATTTGTGGAATGTAACATCGGGCCTGTTCCGAAATGGATCACTGCGCCGCCGATGTGTATGTGTGATTACCATACGTTGATTTTGAGATGTTACAACGGATCAGATGCGGCGCAGTGATGCATTTCCGAACAGGCCATCGTTAAAATGTCCGCCAAGGCTTAACATGCGAAATGTTAAATTTTCTATAAATCTGCTGCATAAATCAGACTGCCTTTAACCGATGTCATGGGTGGTGTTGGCTTTAAGGACTGCTGAGATTTGACGTTTACTCGCATACACCTGTTTTCGCTCGTGCAGAGTATCCAGTGTGACACCGTTGACACCGATGACCTGGCCAGCGTCGTTCAGCTCAAAATCCACTGCAAAGAGTGTATTTTTTGGGATGGATTGGACTTGGTTCGATCTTATGTGAATATGACAAAATGACAATATGACAATTTTGTTTGTTCAAAGACCCATTCATCCTTAAATTGGCCCTCATCGTTGAAGATAATTTTTTTCATAAAAATTAGAGAGTCAGTTGCCAACTGCTCCAGAGCTCAATAATTTTTTTTATTTATCCATGTTAATTTGGCAAAACATACTGAAAAAATGACAACTAATTTGAGAGATGTAGATGCAACAAGATGGACGTTTTCAACTGTCAACGTTCGGAAGTCCCTGTTGGAATGAATACACTTTATATAAAAATATATTTATTTGTGACTCAGAGACTGATTAATATCAAAAATGGTAAAATTAATTAGAGACTCGTTGGAATCTGATCGGAATTCTTATTCATAAAAATGTCAAAAGTACATCACACGACAGAAAATGTTTTAATTTAGATTTTATTTAAAATTTTGCATTTTTGTATTATAAATAATGTACATATTCATTACATTGCTCGCTTTAGCACACCCTTTAATATTCAGTACAGCCTGTTCTTCCAGATCGAAATCTGTGACAGGCGAACAAAAATTCAGACGAATGGACGTTTTAACAAAAACAGAACACTTCTTTTCACTTTCTTTACACGTAAATTTAAACTCATTCATAAAATGCTTGACTCTATTTCAATAAAATATTGTGAAAGTGTATGTATGGATCAAGCTTGAGAAATTTTTTTTTATAGAAACTCATTTTCTTCAACCATTTGCGGTCGCACAAAATCTAATCTGATCATTAATTAATTAAAAATATATGTGTCATATGTCATCTAATAAATAAATATTAGAATAAGAAAATTTGCTACTTTTGCTCGCACCTAATATTTTCATTCGCAAATTTGTTATGGATTATTTTTTAAAAAAAAATAGCCAACGTTTAAAAAGCAAACACACATACGCACAAACAAACACACTTCCAATTGTAATAACAAATCATAAAGATTGAGACATGATGATAAATACAAATGAATTTATAGAAAAAAATTTTTTTTGTTTCGCAAAAACGTAAATTTTACGTGATTTTGAAATCATATTGAAAAACATAATTTTATAGAAAAATATTTTTGTAATTTTTTTTCCTTTTTTTTTTGCAATATATAAATGCAGAGTTTCAATGAGTATTTTTATACTAAAGGCAGGCAGGCAGGCAGGCACCTGCATTTCATTTCTACAATTTCAGAGGCACGAAAAAATTCATAAATATTTCTTTGACATTTAACATTGCAGTCTACGTTTCTAATACGAATTTATACTCTTGATCAAAACGAAAGAACATTTTCTATTATTAATTATTTTTAAATGTAAATTGAAAGTGCACTTGTTGCAAAACCAATGCGATTAATAAATAGGTGATGTAATGATTTCAGGGCCGGGGGCCGTTTTTCATTCTCTTCTTTTCGGACAAATAAAAAAACAAAAGAAACACTTTTTGTTTCACTAAGAATTTTATCGGTTTTTTCTTTAAAAAAAGTGCAAAATAAATATTTTGTAAAGTTATTCAAACTGTTCAATTTTATTTCAACAACTTTATCGCATAAAAGCATTTGTATTGTTAAGCCACAAAATTTAATTTAAACATTAAACATGGCGGAAGTATTTTTGTAAAAGAAATGATGAAATGAAACTGTACGTGTGTGTGTATGTGTGTGTTGTGGCATTGTAACCACAAAAATTTATATAAATACATACCGAGTAAACGCGTTTACACTCAGTTGGGAGTATGTTGATCGATCGACATGTTGAGGAGTATGATGATGACGGTTGTGTGTTTAATTAAGCAACTGAATATGACGACAATGTTGCAGAATGCAATAAAATCGAAAAATAACATGTTTTAACATGTGATTACAGTATTAAGTTTTTTATTTTTAACCCCATTTTACCCAGGCTAAGTCTAATGGCCCTCATACACTTTTAGTTCTTACATACATACGAGTATCTTGTGCATTACGTTACTACATTTCTTAGTGGTCATAAATTTTTATGAAAAAAAAAAAAAAATCAACTAAAAGTTGTTTCCCCAAAATATTGATTATCAAATAACTTTTAGTGATGGGCAGAGTGTTAGTTAGTGGTTATCCCATTACTCTAGCATTTCTTCAAACATTTTATGATACTCTTATTGTTTTAGAACATTTTTTTTTAATTTTTTAAGGATCATAACCTTTAATAGAAAGGTTGGAGATTTTCGTCAATGTTGTGTAAAAAAAATGAAATTTTTTTAATAACGATTTTGGTAATAAATTCGTAAATTTTGTACAACAGATATTAATTTGATATGAAGCTGATATGGAAGTTGGGATTAAAACATGGTCAATGTTGCGTCGCTTTCGCAATCGGTTCAATTGGCTCTTGTATTGAAGTCGTTCCTTTTTTTTGGCAGAATTTGTTCTTTTTTGTTTTTAATTTTTCCATGAAAACTTTTACATTTAATATGGGCTCAAATTTTATTCTTTACACCACGATTAATTTGAATGGAAACCCCGAATTTATTTCTTTTTTGTTTAGTTTAACTTAATAATTTGTTTAATAAGGAAGGATCAGTTAAAATTATCTCAATTTACCAATAATGCTTTCCTACAATTTTGAAGCTACGGTTCACACCTATCAAATATTTGCCCCAAAAGAAAAAAAAAAAAAACATGACCAGCAGAGCAAATTAAAATTTAATTTCCTTTAATTTAAAAAATATTTTTTAAGGGGTCGCGAGCGTAACTAATTTTATTCTGTACTATAAAAGCCAATTTGAATTATACTATCCCTAAGTCCCCGTCCAGATTTGCAATTTTATTGGCTGCAATTCTTTAAAATTCTGCTTTGAAATTGCATAAGTGTCCACATTATAAAAATCTAATTTTGCAATTTTTGTATTTACACCACCACAGAAAAATTTATTTTCAATATTTTTAACTTAAAAAACTGTAATGCATCACATATTAATTTAATTATCGTTTTATTTTGTTTTTCATATAATTGAAGAAATACAATAAAACATCAAATACACATAGAACCCAGTGCGAATTGCAAGGCAAAAGAGAATTGCCGAGCACATGAAACTCTGTACCCCACCTCAAGCTTCTTACCTCTCTCGCCTAAAAAACCAAGAATTGCAACTAATAAAATTGCAAGTCTGGACAGGGACTAGGCAAAACTAGTTATTAAATACGTTTTTTTTTTATTAAATATTTGCTAAGTGTGAACGTAGCTTGGATTTAGTTGTGTATAAGTGATAAATGCATATTTTTAGGAATTATTTTACACATAAAGTAACGACTTCTATTAAATTTTTTACATTATTTTTTTTTTTTAATTTTAGATGAAATTGTTCGTGCTGAAAAAATTGGAGTACAAATTAAACTGAATCCCATTTCAAGTAAGCAAAAAAATGTCATTACTTTCAATCGTAGAAACATTAAATCAGGTATAAAAAATATCAGTCATTAGATGTCGTCGTTTCATTAGAAAGTAAATATTATAATTTAATCAATAACACATGTTCCAAAAATTTTTACTGGTTTTCGGAAAGACAAAAGACACTTCGTGGTAGATTGAATTTTAAGAAACAAATTTAGTTTAACCGGGAAAAGTTATTATTAGTCGTTCGCTCATGTAAAAATATCCACAATTTTTGAAGACAAAGCTAGTAAAGAGTCATATGCAGCAACACTGTCTTACCAGCCCTGCATGCTATCATATATTTATTACATATTTTCAGGCGCTCACACACAGTGTTAAGTCAATATCAGTGTTAAGTAATTTAAATAAATTAAAAAAAAGAACATGTGCGATATTTACACTGTCTCAAGCAAACAGAGACGCAATCATTCTAAACATGTAAATAAAATTTATTTTGCGACTCGAACATTTTAAATAAAACGGAACATGTCAAAGGAAGCACAAAAAAAAATTATATTGAAAAAAAAAACTTCACATACTCCAAGGAAATGTTGAACAAGTGTGTGTGTGTGTGTCCTAATAAAATATACAAGAAGAACTAATACAACATGTTGGAATTTCTTTTAAACAATTTTTACGATTTTTTATTTTTATTTTCTACATTTGGTAGAATTTTAAAAGAAAAATTTAAAAAACAACAATATCAAATTGAAAGAAACATACATACATACAAATATGCAAGAAAAAGGAAAACAGCATCAACAAATGAAAAGAAATGAAGAAAAGAAACGAAGAAGAAAATTCAATTTTCGTCTATTGACTTTAGAGGTTTTCCCACTTTGTCGTTTGTAGTCAAGTTTCCAATGTTGTAGAATAACAAAAAAAAAATATATATAAACACATACGAGTTATATGAAAAACGGGATAAACAAAAAAAGAATATGTATCAAAAAAAAAGATGTATGAAAATGAAAAAGACATGTATTTCTTGCAATTCTTTTGCGCAAATTGTTATTGCCATATCCTTTACAAAAGAATTGAAGAATTGAGTACCAAGGATGCAGATATAGAATACATGACAAATGTAAGAAACGAAAATTGAAACTTGTACACATAAGACAAGCTACACACATTCCTACTCCCTTTCTGGCAATTTTTAACAGCAACAGGAGTAACAGTCACATTAACATAAATACAACTTGCATACAGACAGACAGACATCATACGAAGCATAAGAAGTTGTAAAAACAAGAACACATACATCATCAATATAAATTAATTTTTTCAACTGACTGACTGACAGTCAGTCTCAATGTGAGTATGCAAAGAATTTGGTACATTTTCATGAGAAATAAATAAATATTTTTCATGTATTGAACTAATGAGAAACTTTCAAATGACTTTAAAGAATTTAAACAAGTCTGTAACATATTAAAATTTGAATTAAATGGTGCCAGATAAGTTAAAATGCACTTTAAAATTTTCTTAAGAAATCTCTGTAAATACGTAGATGATTTAGCCCCTAATTCATAAACGATTATTAAAACCATATGTGTAATTTAACTTTATGAATCGTTTATAAATCACCTCAATTAATAATAAAAAATATATATACAAGCTCGTCACATAATTAGGGGATTGATTCATTCAACGATAATTCGTGGAGCCGCTTACATTTGTATTGGAGAAATATTTCGGGAGGAAAAAAAATAATGGGAAAGAAACCCCTTCCATCAAAAAACCAAAGGAACAAATTTTTACAAACCATCAATAAATTAAGGAGTTATACGATAATTAAAAATTGGGGTGCTGGTGGACAACTTGCTTCCATTTAAATAAAAAAAATTTAAGAGACCAAATTACAAGAAAACGGCTCCACGGTACTCTCCCGCCACCCGATTTAAGGGTTGAAATTTATATGGTTGGTAGCCCTTACTTACTTTAGTCCACTCCTAAAATTTTAACTTCCGGAAACTTATAGTTTAGGAGTTATTCTATATACCGCCGTGTCGGGATATACCATGGTGGATAAATTCATTAAGCCCGGCCGAAGGCCGGCTATGCAAATTGGTCTTTAACGTTGAAGAAAAATGTAAAGGGAAATCGCACATATATATAAAAACTTCAGAGGCCAATAACTCGAAAACTATGCGTTGCCGCCAACTTTTTTATTTAATTTTCTATCACATAGGCTAATTTTTATTTTGTTTGGGGACACTTCAAGAATCGGTTGGCGGGAGAGTACCATCCAACCCAAGAAAACTTGTGCAAATAAACAATATTATGAAAATCGATCTATAAATGAAAGAATTTTTTGAAAATTATTATTTTAGGGGAACAAACTTCCCCCGGTTTTAGAAATTTATACTTTTATGAGGCTAAACTAAATGCAAATACGATCAAGGAAAAAGGACTTTGAACAACGGCTTACAAATGATAGTTATGGAATTAAGTTGTGAATTTTTTTATTCGAACTGAGTGATATTTAATCCAAGAAATTTTTAATTTTTCAGGCTTAAGTTCGTTTTCTCTAAATATAATTTTGTTATAAATTAAATTATTATTTAAATTAGAAAGAAAAATCTAGTGGCTCTTTATAACAAAATTATATTTAGAGAAAACGAACTTAAGCCTGAAAAATTAAAAATTTCTTGGATTAGATAGTTATGGAAGTTTAAAAAAAATACCATTTAAATCGATAAGCTCGTTGCATATTATGAGCGTAATCTAATTATAATTTTAAAGGTTGTGGGCATCCATTCAATAACGTTTTGATTCCGGGACTTATTAGACATTCCGGGGATGGAAGTTACGGAGGCTATTGTCTTCTACAAGATCTTTAATTTCATGAAGACGCGGCATTAGCTGGTCTTTCATATTTTCGGAAAAGCTTTGTAAGATTCTCAAGAAACAGAATAAGAAAACTGCATACATTGTAAAGAATTGTAGATTCGGCATTCGGAAACGTACGAAAACAATAAAAAAAAAATAAATATAAAAAATTTAAGTGCCGCTATACAAAAACTAAATTTGTCAATATTTCCACCTAAATACTCAAGGTACGTTGCATACTTACTTTACACGAAACAGAAACAACAAATATATAGAAATATAGTGAATTTCCAAACCATTAATATGAAACAATTTGTTGATAAAATGTGTATGCAAATCAGCAGAATTATATTATGATACAGGATATTCAGCCATTTAATTGCAGCTGTCGCCACTGGCGACAACAACTCTCATGATGAGACCGTGATTGGTCGCGAAACATCATGGTGTTAGTTCAACCTTCCGTGCAGTCTAAATGTTCTTGAAAATTATTATAATATATATAATAAAAGCCTTAAGGTATGCTTTTAAATTTGATTAGAAGCTTATAATGGAGATTATGTTGTCCTGTAGCAATTTTCTTGGGCAAAAAATATTTTTTAGACCAACAGCCAGTCAGCGTTTCCTGCTTCGATAAATTTTAGCATGTCTCCACCTTTGGACGTGGTATCCTTTTTCTGTCCAATAAACTGCCACTAAATTTTTCCAGTAATATAATTATGTAATAAAAAGCTTTTTAAAGCTTTTAACGCATTCAGGTACCTCAATTTACAACAATATAAAACGAATACACATATGTAATTAGTCATTGTCAATAAAATGATGGATTAACATGACAATCTAAAGTGAACAAAGGATAGTCTTAAAAAATCGCTAACATAAAACGAAAAAGTCCGTACGGCAATATTAACATTAAACACTTGATCAAGAAATACAGCAAGCAACGAGCGATGTAGCAAGAGAAAAAAAGGAAAGTAAAATTGATTTCAAACGCTAAACTTTTAATACAACTACACAGCCAGTTGCTTAGCAAATACACGACAAGAGAGAAATTGTGTAAGTTTATATTTACTTGTCCCTTCAAAAAGGACGAAATTAAAAACAAATTTGTGTTGTGATTTTTCTTCTTTTTTTTTATTGCGAAAAAAAACTTTTTCTTTCTTAAACTTAAAAGTAAGTGATTCGGTACGTTTCAATTTTTTTTCTTGTGGATACTGAATTCGAGAAAAACACATCGAACATAACTTTAACTTAACGAATATTTGCAACATGTTTGTTGAACAAATTCATTTTTTTGCTCTGTTTTGTTGCTGTTTTCCTCTCTCAATATTGACAGTACATATTTTTATTTTCAAAAGTATGAAGCAAAAAATTCCGAAACAAATTCAATTTTCGCAAATACAATTATAACATTTCTTTTACGCAATTACATGCAGTCACTGATGTTTCCACTAAAGCTGCTGTTGTGTAACTCCATATAACTTAAAAAAAAAAATAATTATTTTTAAAGTATACTTTAAGGTATAGTGGCATATTTTTATTTATTACATAAAGTTAGTAAAAATACGGCTTTTTTTCTCCCGCTAAAATAAGGGAAGGGTTTTTCGTTTTGCTATTTTTATACCCTTCGCCAAAAATGGAAATGGTATTTATAAGTTTGTCATTACGTGTGTAATTTCCACAATATTTATATGAGGTCCATATAGTATATATATTCTGAATCCTTATAGATAGGGAAGTTGAATGAGCCATGTCCGTCTGTTTGTACGTGAAATCGATTTACCGAAGAGACTAGAAGAGCTAGAGACTTGAGTCTTGGACTGTAATGTAAGGATTTTTCCTAAGATGCTTCGTATTGAAAATCAGCAAAAATAGAATATCGGTTCTGATATTGGATTATATGTATATAGATTGGATTAAATATATTGAATATGGAATTTTTGGATTATAATTCGACGCACGAACCATCGTGCTACTGAGGGTTGTTAGTGTTATGTGTATATTAACTGAATAATAATTTTATGTATAACTTATGTATTCACTGATGGAAGAAAAATTGTAAAATATTTTAAACAGTCTGTATTTTTAAGCTGAAGAAAATAAGATAGTGTGTTTAAGTATGAAATTTATATTGTTTGAAATGTTATATTTATAAGAGAAAGGAAAGCCTGTATTATATTCAGTGAATCACATATTTATGCATTGGTGCACCATGAAGGTATAGAAGATTCGGCACAGCCGAATATAGCACTCTTATTTGTTAAATTTGAATTATATGTAGGAGCTCAAAAGTTTCCTTAAGAGGAAAAATTTCGTTAACAAATTGTGCGAAATTTATCGATACCAAATGATAAAATAAAGGGAACTAAATTAAAGCCTTGATTTTTTTTTTAGTCATATTTTTTTCAACTCAGAGTTTGCACATACACAATTTGAAAAATAGGTCACTCCTATTCAAAATAAATATTTTTTTTAAATTATTTCTACTTAAACGATTCGTATCTGAACGATTTGTATGAAACTGCGCACATACATTTCTCGTGAAAATAAGTTCATCATGATTTTAAAAGCAGCCAGTGCCATGTCCATTCACCGTAAATATTATTTAACAACTGTTTTTATTGAACCAGTTTCTATGAAACTTCGCGCGGCATTGGGCATTGCCATGCCCGTTTACAGTAAATACAATTACCCAACTAACTCTACGAAACGGGTCTTATGAACCTATGCGCAGCATTTAAAACACGTAAGAAAGGGCTCATCATAATCAGAAAAGTGGGCAGTGCCACATTCATTCACAGTATATATTATTTTTCAAACATTTCGTTAAACCAGTTCTTATGAAATATCCCGCAGCATTAAGGCATCGTAAGGTTTCGTATTGTGATCGTAGTCCGGAAAGTAGGCAGTGCCACGCCTCTTTACAGTAAATATTATTTTGCAACTACTTTTCTGTTAATCCAGTTCCATAAAACTTTGCCATTCCTTCAGGTCTTGTGAAAATATGTTTATCATGAATAGGGCAGTGCCACGCCCAAACGGAATAAGACTGCAGCTCACTACTGTTTTGTAACTGATTTTTATGCAACATTTATCTAAAGCTAAGCTTGTAAATATTTTAAGAGTATATAAAACATAGTAGGACGCCTAAATTCAACAGATTTATATGGAACCGGGTTTGTTTGTAACCGGTTTTATTTGTAACCGGTTCTTATGGTAATATATATATATACATCTCGATCCATACATATTTTATCAATATTAGTGTTCAATACCCACTTAAAAGTAAAAGACAAAAAATTGTGTGCTCTATGAGAGCAATAGTAGCCTAACCCACAATATATAAAAAATGCAGAATTAGATATTTTTGGTACCAACACGTTTATGTGTTAGAATATTTCCGTTGTGCTGCAGAACGTTGTGTTAAGAGTGTATATATTAGTAAATGTCACTAAAGGGGCCATTCACATATTACGTAACGCTGTTTTCGGAGATTTCATACCCCCAACACCCTCCCCTTGGTAACGTCTCTAGCTCTTCTAGTGTCTTCGGAAAATCGATTTCACGTACCGAAAGCCGAACTAACGAATAGACGGGCATGGCTCATTCAACTTCCTTATCTATAAGGATTCAGAATATATATACTATATGGACCTCATATAAATATTGTGGAAATTACGCACGTAGTGACAAACCTATAAATACCCCTTGCCATTTTTGGTGAAGGGTACCAAAATAAATGTATGTCTAATAAATTTTTTATTCAGTTACAAAATGAAAATAGTTAAATTTTATCCCCGTAATTCATAAGCGATTCCTAAAGTTAAAGTACACATTAAAACCGGTTTTCCCATACAAAATTCGTACATTAACACCACAATAACTTTAATAATCGTTTATGAATTAGGGCATATATGTTTTAAAAGTATCAGTTTTATTTTTTAGACAAAATTTACATATAAAATTTATACTTTACCCACACATTTACGAGTAAAGTCAGTTAGAGGTATTTTGAAACTTACCTAAAAAGAAAGAGAGAAAAGATACAAAAATAATTAGAATTTGTGGAAAACATATACATACATAGATATTTATTAAAAAATAACAACTGAATATCAAATATAACCAGAGCAAAGCAGAAAAAACAACGACATTTCAATGTTTAATTTCATTTGTTGTATTCTTGTCTTATTTATTAATTTGTTTTCTTTTTTTTTTTTTTTTTTGTTTTTTGCCAAATATTGTTTTACAAGTCGACAACTGACATTTTTTTCTCTGTTGCCATTTGCGGTTGCAATATAAGAATATTTTTTGTACCACAAGACAGCAGATAAAACATATGGCTCCTATCATGATTCTCACATCATTCGCACGTCTGCAGTCTGAATTTACAAGGTGGTCATAAAGAACAAATAACACAGACTACAGAGTAAAAATATTAAAAAAAAAAAAAAATAAAAATACAAATAAAATCATAATGAAACGAAAAATTTAACTTGAAAAAGTGACTAGAGAGAATTGGGTTGGTTGTACGTACGTTCGTACGTTCATTCGCTCACGTCTTAAACATTTCAATTTACGCATAAAAATAAATCTACTTGATGAGATGAAATTGACATTTTTCTCACTCACATACAAAATAAGAAACGTACAAGACATTAAAATATTTCTACGATTGTTATTAACACAAGGATAATAACGCAGGATATCTTTTTGCATATTAAATAAGTAAATGAATATTTACATACAAACACATTTGCTATTCTTTCCCCTACTGACTGTATAACGCCTGACTGACTTGACTGTAAGCAAAAATAGAAAAATGAAAAACAAAATATAGAATAAAATTAAAAATTCCATAACGTGACAAATATCATGACATTTTACAATAAAATGTAAATAATGTGTATTGGCAAAGTAAAAATATTCCGAATTAGAATTTTCTGAAGCTACACGTACTACTTTTCCACTTTTCACAGCACATGTTGTACCATTAGCTGCATAAAAACTCGTATTTTATTTGCCAAATGTCTTTCTTGGCTTCAGCTTGGGCCGGCACAGAGTCTGTTCTTTAAGAAATTTTCCTAATGAATATTTTTTTCCATTTCAATTTTATGTTTTATTTATTTTGCTTAACGATATTTTGAGTTTATTAAGTTGTTAAATGAAGTAGTAGGTTTTAAGGCAAACAAGACGTGACATGCATTTTCTTTTATTGTGTAGGTATTTCGAGTAAATGGAAATTTTTCTTTAAAAATACAGAACAACGAAATACAACGATTTACAGAAGAGATCAAATATTTAGTTTAAGTTCTTAATTAGTTTGTATTACATGTTTTGATCACAGTTGGAAATCAACAGCAATACTAAATGGACTAAGCCGACTAATGCACTGTGGGGAAATTCAAAAATATCCGATTGGAGGTGCTATAGAATTTAAGTTTACACAACGGATGTTATATCTTTAGCATAAGAGGTGCCGCAGTAACACTCTAATATGTGACACCTGATATTTTTAATCTTATAAAATATATGAAATTTTGTAAGTAGATTTGCTTATCGAAGATCTAAAAATATTTGTCAACATTTGTGAGTTTCCTGTTGACAGTTTCTGAGATCTTCGATAAAAAAGTTTTAAATATTGTATAATTTTTTTTCCTACCCTGAATCCATGTTTAACTATATAGAAAGTAAAATCTTGCCCGACTTGCAGAACTTATTTCTTTATTTAAGTACGCAATTTTTAACATATCACAAAAAATAATTTTTTTAAAAATTACACGCAGATTGATTTCATTTTAAGAAAATGTAAATTTTTCCCGATTTTTTGCAAAAATCAAGTCACTTTATTGTAAGAAAAATCTTTTGCATACGTAATTTTTCCACATTTGTACTTATTGGAAGACAAATAAGGAAGGGTATATATCGTTTTTTTTTTTTAATTTTTTGATACTTGAAAGTCGGTTTAATTTTAATAAGAAAATATTTATGATCCTATTCGGGGGCTAGTATGCTTTTATTTCTTTACTAATATTAACGTTAGCTGGTGAAAAAATAAGTCGCAAAAGTACTAAAAGTGCCATTTTTGGGATTTTTAAAATATTTTTAGGAATTCTCAGATAAATTTTTTTTATTTTTTAGCCAAACGCAGGTAAATTTAATACTATTCTTAAAAGTTTTTAAAACGGGCAATGTCGTTTTGTATGTATTAAAAATTTTTTTCAATCACTTTATCCGCCGCTAAGAGATTAACAGATTCAATAACTTTATTTCAGAAAACACAATTCAGAAATAAAAACATCATTAGAAAAAATTGCACATTGACAGAACAATAAACCAATTTTGGTTAAAAGTTACCAAAACGGCAACGTTGGCTACAATCAACGGTTACTCTTAAAAAATTCCAATAAAAAAATTTTAATCCGGGCGAATCTTAAGAAAAAAATCGCGTAAAAATTCTAAATTCCCATTATTGGGGTTTTTTGAAATTTCTTTGGGAATTCAACAGTTTTTACATGCAAATTTTATTAGTTTTTATTTTCTTCATGTAAAACATCCTTTCCCACCTGGGTGGAAATGAAATTAATTGGAATCGGACTGCACCCTGTGTGATGAAAAAAATAACACTGTGATAATTTTTGACCCGAAAAAAAATGAACTTCGATGAATCCTTTTCGAACTATTAGGGGGGAGTCCCTGATGGGTATATGCCGATTTCTCAAAAACTGGAGCCAATCTGACACTTCCAAATGTACTTTCGCACTCGGGGGACTCCCCCCTAATAGTTCGAAAAGGATTCATCGAAGTTAATTTTTTTGACTATCACAGTGTAATTTATGAAAATATCCGATACTTTTTTTCTATCGATGATCTGCCAAAAAATACGAAAATCTATAAAGTTATATATTTTTTTATATACATATTTCTAAACTGAAATTTAAGAAATTTTGCACCCAAAATCAGAATAAAAAAAAAACACATTATGATTAAAAAATGGGCATGACATACCGGTTTTGTGGTGACATTTCTTTTCAAGAATATGGGCCTGTTCGGAAATGCATCTTTGCTGCGCATCTGATGCGCATGTGTGATTAATTTTCATAACGTACAACGCATCAGATGCGGCGCTGTAATGCATTTCCGAACACGCCCTCTATCATTTTTTTTTAACATTAATTTTATTAAAAAATTTTACATTAAAAACATTAAACATTTATTAAACAATTTCATTATTTTTTTGCTATTAAATAATTTTTACAACATGTTCAGCTTTGAAGTTTTCTTCAGTTTTCATTTGGTGAAATACTTTTCAAAAATTAAAATTAAGTTTTAGTTTTTTTTTCCGAAGTTGGCTTATTTAGTCGGTGTAGAAAACCGACTACGTTTGTCATGGCTTACATGACGTTCTCTTTCTACTCTTCTAGATTTTTTCGATAGTAAAATTTATTAGTGGAAAGAGTACAGGTAGCTTCATCAAGTAATTCAGATGAATGAAAGAGTTTGCAATAATTCTCATATTCTGCTTTGTTAAATAAATTGCTTCAATAGTTGACACTTTTACTTGCAAATATCGAGTATTGTAGCAGCAGCGCAAGCAGTTCAAACTTATAATTTACATAAATCCAGTTATTAAACTTAAGCCGACGTAAAAACTTCTCAACTTGATAATTGTACAATTATTTAAATTATATACGATTGCAAGTATTTGTTTGTAGTTATTTGTATGTTGCACTTACAAAATTTTTTAGAATTTTTATGTATTTATTTAAAAAAATTGTTTTTCTTTTTGTACATTTCGAAACGTATTAGTATTAGTCAGTCGTTAATGAAAATTTTTTTTTTCATTTTTGCAAATTATGCTCGAAATTGCACTGAGTTTTTTTTTAGTTCTTTTTCTAAATATTTATTTAGCCATTTTATGATGTTTATATTTCTCTAATTCTTTGCACTATTTAAACATATAAATTTATGTTTTTGTTTCTAAGTACATACAAACATATGTACATACGAGTACATACATATTTCTAATATGAATGTTGATTTTAATGCTACATTATGCCAACAGTTGTCATTATTTATGACAATTATGATTGTAGCAAGTGTGGCCCAAAATAATATGATTGCAAGTGAATAAAGGAGATTTATTTACAAGTGCCCACATAAGCAAAAAAAAAAAAAGCAAAACAAAATAAAATAAAAAATATCTTTAACAAAGACACTTTATTTTTTGCTTTGAAAATTTTGTACTCAAGAATTTTATTTTCTGCTGCGATTTAAATGGTCATCTTTCATGCTAAACTTTTAATAAATATTCATGATTAATAGCAAGAAATTAAAAATAGACTAGAAAAATTATTGTAATGAAGAAAGAAATATTTATGATCATGTTTGCTTAAGATAAATTCCTATAAAATTGTAAATTTATAACTTTGAGATGCAAAAAGAACCATTTAAAAGGATTTTAAGAATTAAGAATTATGAGTGTATTTACAAGCGAACAAAAATATTAATGTTCGAGAGATTTTTAAAATCTCGGATACTATACGCAAATACGAGGGAGCTAATACATTGTGGCGTTTCAAATATGTGGTCAAAAATCCAAATTTTAAGTTTCAAATATTATTGAAATATCTGTGAAAGCAATAAATATTTTGTTCAGCTGTTTAAGAGATACTTGAGTTCGTTTGTGAACTCGAACACAAACCATTTGGTGTTATTTTAACCAATTTTTCTTTATTGTGTTACTATGCAGAGTTGTATTTATGTATGGCTTTGATAGTATGAAAATATAATTTAAGTTCATAAAGTTCAGTTTTTGGCAACGAACTCTCGACCGTTCGGTGGAACACAAATTATTTTGTTTGAATAAAATCTTGCTGTCGCGATAAACCTTTAAATCAAGCATTTGTTTAAATAATATTTAAAAAACGCACATTCATATTCTCAAGAAAGAAGGAAAACAAAATATTATTTTATATGTAAAATTTTCGAAATTTCGATTTTATCTATCCCTGGGAAACTAAAGAAAATTTCAGTTTTTTTATTAATACAATATCGTTTGTTGACACCGTAGTACTATATACCAACAACTTTATAATTTGGAATCAAAATTATTTTTTAATTGAGTGCATCCTGATTGGGTTTTGAACCAACTAAGTTGCCTTAAGACTATTTGTTTTACTATTAAATTTTACGATTAAAATATAAATGTATTCTTGTATGTGGCTACCACCCCGTTACCGATTCTATCACAACGTAACGACTTGAATCTAATCGCTCGAATCCGAATACAGCAGTCGAGAGGAAACAGTAAAGGTACTCGATAGGAAAACAAACCGACTCCAAGTACACCAGTAAATTGAACATAGACCCGTGCCTCGTTTCTGTAACTTATGTGAGTTTCTCGCATCGAAAAGTTCATTATCATTCCGTGAAAAATAGGATGAATTAGAAATAAAATTGTAGTTTCGTACTTTATTAGGTTTGCATGCTGGCGCATATAAAAGTCCAACCAATATTCCGTGGTTCATCCTACAAAAAATCGGGTGACAAGTATAATTTCACAGTTTTTATCGATGTGAGAACTTCGCACAAGTTACATAAAACTGCTGTCGACTATTGACTTGCCCTCGTATGTAATAACTTATTAATAACTGCTTCTATTTGAATAAAAGTTTTAGTTATTAAGTAGATCAAGTGTATATTTAAATTATTTTCAAACAAACGTACATTTTGTTCAAATCCTACACATAAATCTTTATTAATAATTTTGTTTATTTTAAAACATTAAAATCATTCAAATTATATTTGAAATTTACGTTTTTTCTTCAAAATTTTTAATATTTGGGAAAAGCAAAAAAATTCTCAGGTGTTTTCACGCGCTTGTGATCAACTCATTATAGAATAAAAAAAACCTTGAAATCTTCAGCCTTTTCGTTTAACAAAAAAAAAAAAAAAAAGAAAAAAACCATATAAAAAATTCATGTATAAATTACGAATTATTAGAAATAGAAAAAATTTAAAAAAGAAATTTGGTTGTTTATAATTGCATTTTCATACTTGTTTAATTTCATTTAAGAATAGAAAAATAAAACCCAAATTATGGCAAGAAAATTTTGCCAATGCACAGTGGGATATGATCTAGAAGTTTTTGGAAAAAACAAAATCTTCAAAATACATATTTGCCAACAGGACAAAATAGAAACAAATATCCCGGTTATTATGCCTGCTTTTCTCGACTATTTCCTTGGAAATACTGCAAAAAAATCATATATCGCACTCGGAATAGCAATCGAGAAGTATCCACATTAATTAAAACAATCTTATAACTGCCCCACTGTGCAATAAAGATTCTTTTCAATGCCTGAATTGGTTGGTTAGAGATGGAAAATAACAAAACCTGCTAATTGTCTTAAGTACTAAAAGAAAATTTATTTTATAAATTATTAAGAGAGTAGAAACTATTTTGGCCATTAGCCAAATTATAAAAATAATTCCACAATATTTTAACAATAATGCACCAAAACACGAAAAAAAACATTCAATTATTGCATAAACAAAAAAAAAAAAAACAATTTAAATTAAAAGAAATCGTTATGTTTAAGTATATTTCAATAAACAAAAAAATTATATAAATATTTTTTAATCAATACGCCAGCAATGCCATTCATTTACAAAAAAAAAAAAAAAAAAAAAAAAAAACAGAAGAAATTTTAATTAAAAATACACATGAAAATGCTAATAAAAATTTCTATCGGTTCATTAGCAATTACAGTCTAGTGCGAGCAGCATGAAGCGTCAAATGCAATGTGACCTTAACACCTTTTTCCTTTTATCGTTATGTAGTTTCTGAAACACTGCACACTATTACGAAGAGCAATCTGAAAAGATGAATGAAAGAAATTCAAATCTTTTTACAACTTTTCGTTTTACTGAATTAAAAGTATAACATGAACGGTGGTGTACCAAATCTCGTTTTATATTTATTAAAAAGATGGGAATATAAACACGATTATTAAACAGAACACTACGATTTTAAATGCAAAAACAACAGATTCAACTTTTCTCGTAGTTGACATTCACTCATCCTACGACGAAAATAATATATTAAATCTTGAAAATTTAAATTTGCAATTATTTGCTCAAAAATAAAAAAAAAAAAATTTATGACAATTAAGTTTTTGATCACACGTATAATTAATTTAATTAATTACACAAGATTTCATTCTTGATTAAATGTTTTAATTAAAAATTTTGTACCACATAATTCTGTGCAACTTAAAAAGTGAGAATATACACGAACAACTCGGAGCAACAAATAAAAGAATATAATATTGCATAGGACAGATAATTCCAAAAACCAGGGACAAAATCAGACTTTTTGTATTTTTTTTTTAATAATTTATTTTGCATTAATATCCACTGTAATTTCCTGGGAGATAAACTTAAGAAACGCTTTTACTACTTTTAATGTTTTCCTCATAAATTTGGTATGGCAGTCGGTTTATTTCCCACAATTATTTTAGTTATTATACGAGCATGCGGAAGAATAATCTATAAATAATATATTTATTTTTTTTAAAATAGCAACTTTGTAAAACAATATTAAAATTTAAACAAATAAGAAACCAAAATATATAAAAGTGCCATCAAAAGTGTTTATGGCACTCAACACATGTATGTATGTATGTTCCTACAAAACAACAATACACCAAAGTCATTGTTATCACACTGAATGAATATTTTAGTTAATTGTAGAGCAAACAAATTAAAAAAAAAAAAACAAGACAAACAAGATATAACACATGGATGTTACAGCAGTTAAGTCATTTTCATTTCAATTGAATGTTACCAATAAACAACTTAAAAAGGTGTTTTTTTTTTCTTTTGGAACTACAAAAATATTTCTTTCAAAAAGACAAACATGCCGATTTTGTATCCATATGAAAATTGTCGTAAAATTTTGTGTTTATTTTCATTTAACAAATATTGACAATTAAATAATTGTCTCTGCTAAACATCAAGTTGTTCAAAGTAAACAAATTTCTATTTAACACTCAGGCTGTTTCTAACAAAAGATGTACAACAGACAACAACAAAAAAATGGTTGATAAGAAATTATCTCGAACATTTTAATAAAACAGGAAAATAATTAAATAACGTTTTTATGTTGTTTTTCTTTTTGCATTTATTTTGATCTTGACAAAAGTCAACTACTAAATAAAAAAAAAAACAGTAAAAAATCAGAAGTGTTTCACATTAACATTGAAAAATTTTTCATTAATTAATTATTTTGAAGAGGTCTGATAAAAAGCTAATATTAATTACATCAAAATGATAAATATTTTTTTAATAAAGTGTTTTTTGCAAACCAAACCGGCGCAAAATGACTTACAGAAAAAAAATTAAATACAGGGTCCGCCATTTAACGTTTTTTTTTTCAACTAGTGCTTATTTCGTGAATGGTAACACTTAGCTCATGTCTGATTATCAGCCGCAGAGCTGATGTCGTTTGGCCACCTCGGAGCTGATATTTGACACCGTTGGACTATTATTTGTGGGATGCCGTCAAAGATAAGTGTTACGCCGACAAGCCAGAGACAATTGACGCTTTAAAGGACAATATTCGTGAAGCCATTGGTGAAATACAGCTGCACACAATCGATAATGTGCTTAAAAATTGGACCGATCGTGTAGGCTACTGTATGGCCAGCCGAGGCAGCCATTTGAATGAAATTATTTTTCATTATTAACCGGAAGGATTGTACTTTCAAATAAAAAAAGAAATTTGAGAAAATATTCAGTAGTTTTTTTTTTTATAGCATTTTCAAAAAAAAAAAAAAAACGTTAAATGGCGGACCCTTTATTAAACAGATCGTTACTACAACTTGCCAATAGCTAAAGTTGGATTAATAAGCGGCAGTTACACATCGAGCATGTTGTCGAACATTTATGTTGGATCAACCGATTCGGCACCAGTTAATAAGACAAAAGTAAGAGCTGTCGATATTTTGTGGATATTTTTTGGATCGCTATCGATTCAATAACGTGAGTTTTGCTGGTTCGTCCAACAGACATAAAGGAATGGCATTTCGTAACAAAAACCTGCAACTCTCGAGCGAAAGTTTTTCAAAGAATTTTTTGATTTTTATTGAATTACTCGAAGGTTTGCTTCCAAAACTTTTAACATTCTTTAGATAAAATGAAAAAGATGAAAGACAAATCATCTTTTTCAAAAACTCGGATCTACAGTGGCATGCGTCATTTCGAAGCGTCTTCTTGAAAATTTTATTTATATTGAGGACTCTTTAAATGAAAATTTCGATCGACTTCGTATGCCGTGATTTACCAACTCATTATTCTATAAAATTTTAATTAAATTGAATGATTTTAGATATTTTAAATATTGCGGCTTAAGTTCGGAACTATTTAATTTTTACTTAAAACTTCAGAAGCTAAAGTCACATTATGATGTTTCGAGACCAACCATGGTCTCATCACTAATGTTTGCCAACATATTCGATAGTCAAGTAGCACATAAACGACCAACATTCGATCGATTGGTTTAAAATACATATCTAGAATAATTAAATGTAACTTCACTTAAGCTACAGAGATATTTTACTAATATGAACCTTGAAAGAAAAATTGAGGGGAAAATCATGTTAACTATTAAGTCGTCAGAACATTTAAAATTCTATGCGGAAAGTCATACATTCCGATCGGAATGTTTTCTTATCCGTAATTGTGTTCCGATAATTTTTGATTTAAAGTCTTCACATTCTGTTTATTTTGAATTTCAATTTAATAGTGCTAAAGTTGTTTACACCCATAGAGGTTTGTTAAAATCGTTTTTACTAGCGAAGCATTAAGAATTTTTTTAATAACAGGCAAACTTATTTTACTGACGCTCCTAAAAGTATGCATATTTTCACTGATTACTACAAATTAAATTAGTAGAAAAATTCAATTCCATCTTGTATCAAAAAAGAGGTTTGATTACAAACTAAATTATCGTTTTTCGATTTCTAAAGGCCTTAACTTTCGCAATTAAAACCACTTTCGACCAGAATTGAGTTTTATTTCAAAAAAAGAAAGCGTGACAGTGGTTTTTATACAATTTATTTTAACAATAATCCCTGAGAACTAAAACCATTCATTCATAATTTTCCAGTTTTGCTTTTAAATATCTACTTAAAGCTTTTTCCCACAAAAATTCCATTCATTGAATCTTCTAAATTTGCTATTAAAATCTATTTTCGTTCTTTACACTTTCTCATTAGTCTCTCTTTGTTTCTTTCAAAAAAAAAAAAAAAAAAAAAAAGATCAAAGTTTATTAAATCTTATTTAATATCCAGTCTTTACTTTATTGCTTTTTCCAATATAAATAAGAACTAGATTAATGAATATAAGTTTCAACACCAATAATTTTTCGCAGCATTTATTTCATATTATAATGGCCGGAAATGAAAATGAAAGAAAAACTATAAGAAGAAATTTTGATGAAATGGTGGTAAATCTGTAGTTTATATAAATTTATGGATGTATGCGTCTTAAATATAATAAATTACTAATGACTTAAGTTCGATCACCATTTGGTTCTTGTGAAGAAATAAATTTTATTATAACGGTATATATCAAAATATGGTCCTTCGAACCCAATGCATTCAGTCGCATTCAGTACTTTTAAATTAATCTAACTAACCCTTAGCAACACCCTCTTCAAATTCTTTTGATACTCTTTTGTTTTAAAGTATTGCGATAAGGGATAGAGTGTAACAACCAAAATCTACTTGAAAAGTTTCAGGGTCTTTATTGTGGGTAAGCAAATGTTACCCAAGGCATTAAATGAAACAAATTATAATTACAATTATAAGTCCATAAGATCTCTGTCAATTTTATTGAAGTGTAGGGTATTATCGCACACCACACATTCAATAAAATATAAGTGTTAGTTTCTTTTAATATTCTTCGTTTCTACATTAAAAGATTATTTTTATAAAATTTTCTCATTTTTTTACTTTATGAAATGTTTGCGTACGGTTCTATACTTGGCTGTTAGTGCGTGAATGTAATTAATTTTTATGCCAACAACATGTTAAAATATTTATGCACACACACAGAGATAAAACATCTTAAAACAATGATTCGCACATACGAGTACACAACACACATAAAATATTTAGACTTGAAACAAACTGTTTAAGTTTGTGTTGGTTTAATGCCATCAAAACTCTCATTCAATAAAGTTAATCCTTGATATTGTTGTTTAATTTTCACTCTCGACACGTTTCTAAATGTATAAAGGTCCTTGTTGTGCTATTTTTATTTCTTTTCCAACATTTCCTGTATTAGTTTCCATTTTGTTTTGCTTTGTTTTGTTTTATTTTAATAAGTTTCGAGAATACTTGCGGTGTTATGTGTCTTGTTTTGGCAGGGCAAACATTTCAGTTGTAGCAGAAGTTTTATTCTTTTTCTTTGTATTTTTTATTTGCAGCCATCATTTCATCTTAATATTTTATTATTGGCCACTTTATTAATGTTATATTGTTTGCTCTCTTGAATGTAGGGATTTAAAATTACTTCATTGCTTTGAACTTTAATAATCATTAATGGCAAAACACACACACACGACTGAGTTTCACAATGTTTTCGAAACATGGATAATTGCAAAGTCTTTGGCAAAAAGAAGGTTGACTAAGGACAAAGAAAGTGCAAAGTAGTACAAAGAAAAGTTGAGTTAATTTTTTTATACGGTGTTTCGAAGACAAAGAAAAAATTCTAACAAAGAATTATTGAAGATTATGCAGCACCAACATTTCGAATATCGCTGTCTACAAGATTGAATTTTTTTTGTCAAGTTTTAAACATCCGAACAAAAATTTCGATCCATTTTTATAAATGATTATAGAGGCAGAAGACGTGTTTTTTTTTATCTAAATATGCTCTATATGGCCATTTCCGCAATATTGTGTTTTCAACCCATGTTGCCAAAATTTTACTCCTTCTTCATTACATATAGAGCGGTAATGCGCTACACCAAAATCACAAATGCCCATAAGAACGTTAAAGTCAAACTCGAAGAGAAAACTTCTCAAATTGAGAAAGTTTATTTGTTTAACAATTTGAAGCCATACATTTCTTTTAAAATTACACTGTGAAACAATTTAAAACGTTTCCCAAAATTACGGGGTTCCGAAAATTCAGTCGGGTAGAGGAGACCGAAAAAAATATATGTACGTGTGTTGGCGTTTTGAAAGATCATAATACTTTGTAGAAAAAATTGTGGAAAATATTTTTGTAGAATATTTCAACCCCGCCCCTCCCCTTTTTATGGCGTTTTTTACGATTTGTTAGAATAAATCCACAAAATGCCGGTGTAGAGGGGAGTTAGAGGGTTAATATGTTTTACAAAAATTTTCCCTAAATTTAGGGCCTCCTTTAGGAATAAGAGAGAGAGAGAGAGAGAAAAGTCTAAAACAAGATGCCTCGAAGGAGCAAAAGGAAATTGCAGAAAAACCGGAATCAACGATTCGAAACATGCAGCGTAACGTAGATCTGAATGGAAGAAAAAAAATTGACAGGTTTAAGGCCCGTACACTTTCAAGATATTCCCTCCATTCCTCGTCACTTAATGCTTACAACCTTTTTTTTAATACTACTAACGTTTTGCTCAACTTAAGCAAAATAAAAATAATTTTAGAACACATAAAAGATGAACTTCCCGCAGGGAGTAAATAAATGTGAATCCTTTTATTGGCAGACCATCCCATTATTTTATATCAATACATATTCCGATGTAATCTCTACGCGGTATCAGCAGGAAGTTAATTAATCATTTACACTTTACTTCTACATACTTTTATTTCAGTTTTGCACATACAAATGCTGATTATTTTCAGTTCCTGGCGCAAAATCTAATTATTGCTCTTCTTTCCTTTTGAATTATTGTTTCTTTTTTTGTATATAAATTAATTAATGGCGTTTCTGTTCATGGTTGTATTTTATTCTTCAAAAACACTACATTAGTTTTGATTAGGATGATTTAAAACAAAATTATTTATTTATTGAAATGCAAGGAATTTTTATGGAATGAATTACAGAAACTTTCATAGTGAAAATACTAAAATTTTACTTTCATCAAAATGAAAACTGAATGATTATTATAAATTAATTTTTAATTGTTTATTCAGCTGTGTCTTTTTAGTACACTTTACATTTGCTTATTTTAAGCGCCTTAAAATATAATTTATTTTCTGTTAAATTTGTAGGTTTAATAATTGAATTAAAGCATAATAATACTAATAAAGTGATTGATTGATGTTTGGGTCAACTATTATTGATAAACTCCAATTTTATAAAAATTTTTCACACCAGCACATGATGATGTATCGTTTCAATATCAGTTAATTATAATTTATCGTCAAAGACAAATGCACGCCTAAACAAATGACGTTAATGGCAAAATATTTGTTACAACTTTCCATTAAAATCAAAAAAGACATGATGTTGCGATAAAATGTTATTAAATGTTAATTTAAATTCTATTATTTTTTTCCAGTTTAACAAAACAGATTTTAAGAAGAAAATTTCGAGGCAAGACCATAAAATTGTACATACATACATACATATCGATGGCTTAATATAAAAAAAGGCGTAACAAGATTTTTTAAATAAGGTTTTTTTCATATCCTGTTTGAAAAATGTTAAATGCAACTTTGCCTTCAAAATAAAATGGATTAAAGATTTCTTTCTTCTTTTTATTATAAACTAGCGATACCCGGTGTGCTTTGCTACGCCCCTCTCGTAGAATAAAATAATAATTCGGGAAAACAAAACGACTTCAGCTTAAAAAGTCAATCAAACAGATCATCTTGATATAATTAAGGGGTGGAGGGGAAGTGCAGACGATTTCCAGTTGCACTAAAAATTCTATAGGACCTAATACACGGAATTCCCATCAAACGCAAAATGGATTAGTGAAATCGGCTCATAAATTAAGGGATTATTCGATAATCAAAATTTTAGGAGAACAACTTGCCCCAGACTTTCAAAATTTTATGGGACCCAAATGCCAGTGAATCCTTTAAACCAAGAAAAAGAGAATTTAAAAATCGGCAGCATTATGGAAGTATAAACATTATAAAAATTCCACTGGATTTGTTTACGTCCTTCTTATTTTTCAAGTCGGTTAAAAAAGTACCAAAACTGGGATTCCGCCCGTTTTAGTCATTTAAAGTAAAAAAATTCAGATATTATCGCTCACCCGTTCACATTCTGATAAAGTTAGGTTTTTGTCGCAAGCTTAATTATTTTCAAGATGTACAGATTTTAAAATTTTTCACACATTTTCACTCCCTAAAATCTCGAATTTCCTAAAATCCGTTTTTAGAGAAACAGCACATAAAAAGATAAAAATTTTCAAAAATTCAAAATTGGTAAAAAAAATGTTAATGTAAAAATTCGAAAACTAGCTTCAGGAATGGACCGAATAGACCTAATGTAATATTTTACGTGTCTATTACAAACATCTTCACAAAAATAGCTTTTTTAAAATATTGTGCATCTTGAAGCCATGAACCACACTATTAGACTCAGTGTACTCATGAATTATGACAAGTGATAAATTCATCAGGTGCAAATCAAAGAACAAAGTATATGGTTGGAGTTAGACTATATAATGCAAACAAATCTAGTCTAAACAAACAACATTCTTGTCTTCTTTAACAATAATATGATGCCTAATGTTTAACTGAATGTAAATAAAACTATGATTGAAACTAATCATATTATTGTATTGTATCTTGAGAGGTACAATTCCATCTCATTTCTAGACAACCTATAAGCTTGCCAATATTTTTCCAAGAATTCTTTCCCATATTAGAAAGGCAAAAATATATTGCCAAGCTTACAGGTTGCCTAGAAATGAGATGGTATTGTACCTATCAAGAACTTGGTCCTTATTTTGATCTCAGTACTTTTTACGGCCGAAATTTTTTGCATAGAAACTTGGCCTTATTTTTACATTTATGATTTTGTGCGGATTAGTATTACAAAAGTTATTGCAGGAAAATATAACTTTTTGTTGCCCACAATTTCAGCAAATAATCAAAAAGCTCTTTTTAATGGCAGGCAACATTAAGCCGACGTAAAACCAACTCTCCTCTCACATCCATTTATTTTTTATTATTGCGCATATACTGTGTGTTTAAATCCCATGTATTTTATTAACGTGTTATAGTCTCCTGATGTACGTCGTTGAAAATGTAATAGATATAAAAAAAAAAAGTTTTACTTGAAATTTATCTTAAATACTGTGCAATATATTCCTAAAAATATGCTACAAATTTTGCTGGCTTCTTTGTATCTTATTTCGTTTGTCGAGATTTGATGCCATTTTTCATCCATCATCAAGTGTCAAATGAGTATAAAAAAAAGGCAAAATAGAACAGAAGAATAAAAATAAAACAGGCAGCCATGTTACCAACAACTCCTTAAATATTAAACTTTAGTCGTGAAAAAAAATCATTTTCCTTTTTTTGTTTCTTTTTAAAGGATTAAGAAAAAAAAACAAATAAATCTCAAACATACGAAAACTTTTGACGTTAAATTCAGGTTGTGTTGATTTCTTTTAAGAGATACTATTTTATACAACATACGAGGAGTACATGATGTGGTGCCTCATGTAAGTTTAAATACTAAAAAGAATGGAAAGTTTTACAACCTACAATTTTATACAAATTTAAGCTCTTAAAGATGACATTAGAATCTCTGCTGTTTAGTGTAACATCGTTGATTTCCCTGGAGGTTACTACGGGAATCTGAAGAAAAATGTTTCTAACGGAAACAGTAAGAAAAAAAAAGCAATAAAAATGAGGAGAATGATACATAAAAATATTAAAATAAAAACTGTTAAAACTGTTTTAGCGTTTTTTTTCTCAATTTTTCGGTTGTTGGTTGGTTGGGTGGTTGGTTGTGTTAAACCATTTTACCTTTTTTTTTTTTACTATGTTTTTGAGGTTTGGTTTTGTATTTATTTCTTGTTAATGTGCTAAAATACGATTTTCAACCACATCTACGAGTATATTTGGATGATAAGTTGATTTATAATCCCAGTGAACATTAATTTTGCTGAATTTCGTCAGAAAATTTTCATTTTATATCAAATATGTATATGTTAATTCTGCAAGATATTCGTGAAATATCTGAGACAGTTCTGTACGAATTCAGGGAATATTATAAGTGAGTATTCGAAATATCTAAGCTGAGATGTCGCGAAAATTCCTGCCACAATCACTTCACTTCTCTCGCAAATTATCCTCTTTCCTAAAATTTGAAAAACAGTTCCCTGTGACTACTTTCAAATTAAAAAAAAAAAAAAATCGAGAATGATTTTTTTTTTACTTTTCATTTTAATTTAAAGGTGCACTTTATTTTTAGTTGGGAACAAAACAGAACACGTAAGTAGTTCTTCATATAGATCGAATATATAAGTTCACAAAATTTATTCTAAAGACAGAATTTCTTGCATTACAATTTTTGTTTCAATTCTAAAAATTTTTTTACACATTTTTCAAGCAGAATATTCTGTTAAATATATTACAGGAAATTAAATTACCTTTAAACAATATGAAGAATTGTTTCACTTTAACTATTGTAATCAACGGCCTACACACACGGTGGCGTGTTTTGAGCGACTTTCTTATATTGATATTTTCATGTATTATTCGCTTGTACAACCTAGATTTCGAGGCGCAATTTATATGACATATTCACTATAGATTCACCGACATTTTCTGTTATTATTCGATACAAAAATTAACTCTGCTGGAATTTGTCTGCTATAAGTTTTCGTAAATGGTAGAAGAAAACCAAATAACACGTTATTAAATATTTGTTTATTTCGTGTTTTTCACCTCATTGAAGAATATTGAAAATTAGAAACATTGTCTGTTATGAGTGAATATAAATCAGATTTTTTCTGCTACGAATCTCCGTGATCGCAGCGAATTACATAAAAGTGCATATTGAATATCGATGATATTGTCTGTTAGGACTCACTAATACACGAACACTTACCCAACAAAATCAATTCAGGTCATCTATGATGTTTTGGACAATTGCTTGAAAATTTCGTGTATGACGCCAAACAAAATTCAGCATCTGTCATTGATGATTTAATATTGTCAGTATTTTTCCCTATGAATCATCATGATATTTTTTTTACTCATATCCTTTTCACACTTATAAACATCTAACACCTACCATCAATTTGCTAAGATGTTAAAATTATCCCATAAGAATTATACAGGGCTGAACGGTCAACATATTTCAACATCATTATAAAATGTTCCTAAATCATTTTGTTCCACTCTCCATCTTTCGATAATTTTAGTGTCACTACTAAAACAAGGTAATAAATTGTAGTGACATCACTGGAAGCTGATATTTAATGATATTAAAATTAAAATGTAAAAATGTTCTAATCAGCCAAACAGGCATGCAACTGTCCAGTATGATGTCCTCGTCAATTTCTATCTCTTTTTAGTGATTCTATACACTGATTCAATAAAATGGATTGCTCTTGCAAATCAACAATTAACCCAGTTATTAATGGTTCTCCCAAATACATTTTATTTAATTAATTTTTATTTTATTACAAAATCTGTTTCCTTTTTATTTTGACAAATTAAATGATGGTAGATTTTAGATGTGGCACATGTGAACGCATGTTTCATGTTTTCAACATCGTCAATGCATTCGCGCAGAATGTAGGCAAGTGTGAAAAGCCTATTAGATACATGAGTACTACGTGTGCATGTATTAGTTTCAGATTTGTCAAAATCTGTTGAAAACTATGGCCATGTCGGCAAATGGTATTTGTCTGCTTAGCTTTCGGCAAAGAAAAAAAAATGTTCGGTTGTTAAACCAAATTACAAGCGACCGCGCTAGAAGACTATAAAGATTTATTTAGGCAAACATTTGTAGAAATTGGAAACCTTTTAATCAAAAATTCTTTAATAAATAAATTTTTTTATATATTAAAAATTTTTGTCGATTGTGTGTACAAGAAAAATTGGGTATTTCGCCGCGATCTATTCAAACTCAAACGATTTTAAAAGGATATTTGCAGCCCTAACATTTTCGACTACTTCATTCTACTCGTACTTTTACGGACCAAAAGTTATCTGAAAAGATTTAAATTGCCTTAAGCTGTTTAGAACATTCACTCATGCCACGAAATTTCTTAAATTATGAAAATTATCAAGTGAAAAAGAAACATGCATATTCCTGCCTGCAGCCGTCTAATACACCTGCTTATAATTCTAAGCATTTTCTAATTAGATGTCATAATGCTTCTTTTTTCACATGATCTTTTTATCTTTCTTTCTTTTCAGCTTTCATGTATGCTACATAGTGTATGTATGTATGTGTATGCTACAATTATAGTTTATAATATTTTCAATAATTTATTTTTCAAAGAAACTCAGAATAGGGAACTAAAAGAAAAAATATAATTTAAAAAGAAACTCAATTCATTAAAAAATATTTAATGTCATTTTGCGTAAACGAGGTAGTTGGGGCCATACATTATGTCCCATATTTTATCCATTACTAATGAGACATACACGAAATCTGATAAAGAAGAGCAAAAAAGAGAAGAAAAATAAATCGATGTAAATTCATAAATTTATGATTTTCAAACCAAATAATTTTAAAATTAATGGCGCAGTACAATTTATTTATTTATTTTTTTTTCTTGTCGACTATTTAATTATTTCATTTGCCACCATGATCAAGATTAATTAATTCGAAAAGATTTAGAAAAAAATTTACAAGCATAAAAAACTAATTGAAATTTTGTAGAGAAATATCGATGATACAAAATTAAAAGAAAATATATGTGACCGTGTAAAATGTCATGTTGGCAAAAATTGCAAAAAAAAAAAAAAAAGAACTGTCATATCCACCAGTGTGTTACAATGTTGGTAAAACACAATTATAAAACATTTTTCTTGGATTAGTACGAGAATTTGTGATTTAAGAGAGATAAAAATGTCATAATTAAAGATGTTGCAGTGTGAAACGGTCATTTGAATTTTAGTGCAACTAAATTCAAAATGATTAATTATTCAAGTATTTATATTTTCGCCTCAGATTTACGCTACAGATAATGGACACCTGCATAAAATTGTTGGTCAAATGGTTCAAAGCTTTGCTAGAATATAAGGTTTTAAATCTTATTTTTTTTTTACAACTATTCGTATATGTACGAGTACATATGTTTCATTATTAGAACATTTATGGTTCCAACATTTTGAAAGCTACATAACGTTACAGGAAACGCAAAAAGCCCTAACTAAGTAATGTAGTTTATGAAATAAGCTGTAATGGCAACAACAACAACAACTGTGATAAGCTCTACATTGGAACAACAAAGCGCAATCTAGAAACAAGAATAAAAGAACATAAAAATGATATTGATAAAAACAAACATTCAACAGCGTTGTCACAACACATACTGGAAACTGGCCACACAGCTGATTTTGAAAACGTCAAAATCTTAGACAAAGAGAATATCGCAAAGAAAAGGTACACAATAGAAAGCCTGCGAATACAACAAAAAAGAGAAAGGACGATGAATCTAAAAGAAGACACAGACAACATTAGCGCAAACTACAAAGTAGCAATAAAATAAAACTGTGATATAGTTTGTTAAGTTGTGTTTTTAACTTTTGTTTTTTATATATAAAAAGGTTTTTTTTTAATTTACAATATTTACAAACCAAATCTTTTGGAATGATTAAAAATTGTGGATAAAAATTTAAATATTAATGTAAGTTTATATTCTAACCGATATTAAAGCTTTTTATGTACATATAATAATGGAAAGTTTTTTAAACAATTAAATAGATTTCCCAACCCTTGATAAAGTCAACAATTAATTGACGAAACGTCGGGAAAAATGAAATAAAATATTTTGTTTTATTTACATGAAGAATTTTAGGCCGTATTAGCTCATTTTCAATATTCAAACTAGCCCTAACTAAGATTTTCATTATTTTACAAGAGAAACATAAAGACATGCAAAAAAAAATTAAATTTTGCGTTATATCTGGTGACTTGTAATAAATAGAAATTTTAATTTCTTCCAGAATGTGTATTATTATTGAGGCTGCTCTAACACTCAGGATCTCCAAATGTTAAAAACAAGTGATGTATTGACAAATATATTACTTTTAAATCCGTTATTTTTGATGGGTGAAGTCTGATGGTTTTTAAAATGATGCATATTGGTAAAATAAGTTGGAGTTCATAAAAATATCGTCGTCTGATTTTTTGTTAATTAGAGTATTGAGTTTTAGGTAAAAATCCGGTTTTACCACATATTATTATTGAAATAGTTAACATTTCGTTTTTGTTTTACAACCGTTGATTTGCATAAAAATTTAAGCAATTTCTTTAATTCTTAATATTCACATTAAGCTTATTGCCAAATATAAAATGATCCTAAAATTATGCACGATCTTCTATTAAAGCTACAAGAACTATTTGACAATACAAGTTTTGCATGCTTTTTTAAACGTTTATTAAAACTATTTATTTATTTTTAAAATTTAGTTTTAATAAAACTTAAAGAAGTAGTATTTCGCAATTCAATTAAGAAATGTAAATGCTGCTTGATGCTTACAGTAAATATATCAACTCTTTTTAATGTTTAGTCAAAAAAAAATAATATAGAAAAAAACTATTATTCAATACAAAATTGACATTTGAAAGTTCTTTGATGCTTATGGCCAAATATCTGCTTAACGCTCCAAAAAGTATACACGTTTTTTTAGTCCTTACTATTTATAAAGCAACAAGGAGTACTCTTTATCAAAATAATATTGTAATTTTGAAGTGTTTTGATGCTTATGGAAAAATATCAGATTTACGCTACTAAAAGTATGCACTCTTTTTCATCTTTGCTCTTAATAAGGCTACAAGAAAAAGAATTTACAATTTTACAATTTTAAAACTGTTTGATACTCTATATGTTACCCTGACGTTCCTAAAAGTATGCACTCTTTTTCATTTTTGCTCTTAATAAGGCTACAAGAAAAAGAATTTACAATTTTACAATTTTAAAACTGTTTGATACTCTATATGTTACCCTGACGTTCCTAAAAGTATGCACTGTTTTTTATCTTTACTCTTAATAAGACTACAAGAAAAAGAATTTACAATTTTACAATTTTAAAACTGTTTGATACTCTATATGTTACCCTGACGTTCCTAAAAGTATGCACTGTTTTTTATCTTTACTCTTAATAAAACTACAAGTAAAAGAATTTTCAATTTTACAATTTTAAAACTGTTTGATACTCTATATGTTACCCTGGCGTTCCTAAAAGTATGCACTGTTTTTTATCTTTACTCTCAATAAAACTACAAGAAAAAGAATTTTCAATTTTACAATTTTAAAACTGTTTGATACTCTATATGTTACCCTGGCGTTCCTAAAAGTATGCACTGTTTTTAATCTTTACTCTCAATAAGACTACAAGAAAAAGAATTTTCAATTTTACAATTTTAAAACTGTTTGATACTCTATATGTTACCCTGGCGTTCCTAAAAGTATGCACTCTTTTTCATCTTTGCTCTTAATAAGGCTACAAGAAAAAGAATTTACAATTTTACAATTTTAAAACTGTTTGATACTCTATATGTTACCCTGGCGTTCTTAAAGTATGCACTGTTTTTAATCTTTACTCTCAATAAGACTACAAGAAAAAGAATTTTCAATTTTACAATTTTAAAACTGTTTGATACTCTATATGTTACCCTGGCGTTCCTAAAAGTATGCACTGTTTTTTATCTTTACTCTCAATAACACTACAAGAAAAAGAATTTTCAATTTTACAATTTTAAAACTGTTTGATACTCTATATGTTACCCTGGCGTTCCTAAAAGTATGCACTCTTTTTAATTTTTGCTCTTAATAAGGCTACAAGAAAAAGAATTTACAATTTTACAATTTTAAAACTGTTTGATACTCTATATGTTACCCTGACGTTCCTAAAAGTATGCACTGTTTTTTATCTTTACTCTTAATAAGACTACAAGAAAAAGAATTTTCAATTTTACAATTTTAAAACTGTTTGATACTCTATATGTTACCCTGGCGTTCCTAAAAATATGCACTGTTTTTCATCTTTACTCTTAATAAGGCTACAAGAAAAAGAATTTTCAATTTTACAATTTTAAAACTGTTTGATACTCTATATGTTACCCTGGCGTTCCTAAAAGTATGCACTGTTTTTAATCTTTACTCTCAATAAGACTACAAGAAAAAGAATTTTCAATTTTACAATTTTAAAACTGTTTGATACTTTATATGTTACCCTGGCGTTCCTAAAAGTATGCACTGTTTTTCATCTTTACTCTTAATAAGGCTACAAGAAAAAGAATTTTCAATTTTACAATTTTAAAACTGTTTGATACTCTATATGTTACCCTGGCGTTCCTAAAAGTATGCACTGTTTTTAATCTTTACTCTAAATAAATCTAGAAAGTATGCAGTGCCTCGAGTCTGTAACGAATGTTAAGAGTTGTATGCATCCAAAAGTATATTATCATTCTGTAAAATAAAGTATGAATGAGCAGAAAAATATAAATTTCCGTATTTTTATTAGGATTGCAGGGTGGCTCATATAAAAATCCCATTAATATTATATGAGTCATTCTACAAAAGGTTTGTTGACAAGTATAATCTCACATTTTTTTTTTATGTGAGAATTTTTCTATAGTTACAGAAAGGAGAGTTATTTTCTAACCATATAAGTCAAACAATCAGTATCTTTTGTTACGGGTTTTATTGTTTTTAAAATAATTTTGGAAGACACAGCTAAGGAAATCGTGCCAGACAACGCTACACGCCATTCTACTGCAGATAGTTATATTATTTTTCAATAATTTCTGCTAAACGGCTCGCTGCGGGTCCATTTCTTAAGAAATTTTACATACTTTAAATTATCGATATTTTACAGTTTTTAGAGAATTTTTTTTAGATAAAGAGCTTTGGAATTGATCGTTACTCATTTGAAATGTCATTCGACATCTCTCATGGCATATCAAAATGTTATTTATTTTATTGTTGTTCTATGATGGACTTTCTAGTTATTCGAAATATTTTGCTGTTTGATTTCAAACGTTAAATTTTTAAAATTACAAAAACGTTCGTTTTCCTTTTCTTTAAAAAAACATTTTAAAAAACATAAAGTGCACTTTTACAGAACATAAAAATCTTTAATTATTTTCACTATTCCTGTGTAGTATTCGCAAAATATGTACCTTCAAATTGCTACATTTTATAAATTGGCAACATGTTATTAAAAGTTGTTTTTATTTTTTTAATTTTTTGCATTTTTTGTTTTGTTAATTTCTTTTTTATGCACATTAAAATCACTTAAATCATTAACTTGATACGTTAAAAAAAATAGTTTTGAATAAGCAGACATTAAAAAAAAAATTGTACAAAACAAAACATTCATTCATGTGTTTAGTAAAATTTAGGTACAGCAAATATTCAAGTTGCTTAAATAATCTTTTAAAGCAAACAAGATAAATAGACAGACAGACAAATGTCATCATTTGGTTGAATTCGTCAATGAAGAAAAAGAAAAATATGCAGAAAAGTGCAACCAAGAAAAAATATTTGGATGAAAAGGGAAATTCCAACGAATTTAGAGCACCCTGCTAAGGACCATCCCATCCCATCATTTTTGACATAATGATCGCTACAAAAGGAGTCTGTTAGAATGAAAATGTTCGTTAATATAGAATGTTAGTCTGAAACTCAAAAGAACAAAAGAAAATGTGATGGTTCCTTTGCCTCTGAAATACCCAGTCTGTGGGGTAATTCGATCCACCATCCTTAATATTGTCATTCTTTTACTCTCTGGTTTGCATCCTTATTATAAAGAGATCGCGATTTTAATTATTGTTTGGCCAGAATAAAATTTTTGCGAATACTAAAGTTTAGAAAATCATGGAAACGTTTCAATTATATTAAATCTTTAGTTTAGTCTAGAAATATGAATTTTTACACTTGAAGATTTTATAGGGCAACTGAATTCGACTATAGCCTCTCCCCGCAAGTAGCATGAATGAATGTGCAAACAAAATGTTGATTTGAGAAATTAAACTAATACACTTTTTAGCAAAGTTTCTAGTAGTTGTTAACATTGTATCTAATTTAATTTAAATTAATTTAATGTTTTAATTACACACTCATTTGTTAAACATTATTTAAAAGGAAAAAAAAAGCAAAAAATTGTTTTAAACATGCTCATGATAAATGACGTATTTATGTCAAATTTTAAAATGTGAAATTAAATATATTTGCCAAACGAAAACAAGCTAAATTAATTTGAATTATAATTTCAAAAGATTTTTTCTAAAACAGAAGCATTATTTTTAAAAATAAAATTTAAATTTAATGAAAAAAAAAGAATGGACATTATGGTGGGAAAGCGAGTTGGAACGAAGTTTCTAAAGAAATTAAAATAAATTTTAATTCAATTTAAACTTAATTTTTATAAAACTTAATTTTAATTAGAAAATTTTTAATAAACTTCAAATACACTTTAAAGCAAACGATTGCGTTTGGAAAAAGACAGATTTTATTGGCGACTACGTTGGTTTTGGCAAAAGACCACAGTTACATGTTAATACTCTGGGCATTTATTCTTTTATTCAAGCTGGACTTAAGATTATCCATGACATTATCAAAGATGCGATGGACACGGAGGGCAACTAAAATGTTACCCAAAATAAATTGTGATCACCCATCCATAATCCATTGCATTGGTCCCAATATGTATTTTTCCATTTTAAATGGCAAGTAATTTCTAGGTTTCTATGTTTTCGTTAGATAAAGATCTTATCTCTTCTTAGCTGGTGGCAAGCAAATAAATATTAAAAATTTTATTTTGTAAGAAAGCAACATTTCTTTCACTACGTCGTTTTATTCTTTGGAGATTAAGGGCGGTTATTTTTATATATAAAATGTCCACGTAATAAATAATTTGGGAGTAACAACATTATGTTTAGATAACACGACATAAAAAAACATAAAAAGGAATTAAGAAATGAAAATTTTTTTTTTTTTTGAGAAATATTTTTCATGAACAAACAAATTAGTGAACAACGTTAGAAAAGCGTACACTGACACAACAACAACAAAGCAAAAATTTGCGATCAAAACACATTTCACATGAAATTTCATTCCCGATAAGGGCTGTAGCTGTAACAGAAATCCATTAAACCACCGACAACCAGATCTCAGCCGTTTCAATAGCAAAAGCCAGGAAAACCGCAGGTGACACTGCTTCAGAAGTAGGTGATGACCCCTACTTATTCAATGCATTGTTCAAGAACTTATGGAAAGCGATAGAGTAGAGTAGTAGAGTAGATGTTGAAAATATAGAAGTTTTAATTCTTTTACAACTCTGCTATTGCGCGTTTTATTTATTTCTAGAGCAGTATTGCAGCGCAACTGGTGCATACATCACTTTGGCGAAAGTAAAGTGGTGGCTCTAGATATTTCCAAGGCATTTGATAGAATGTGGCATGGAGCACTTCTGTCAAAACTGATTGCTTTTGGTGTCGGTGATGGCTTCACTCGATTTGTATCGAGCTTTCTCAGAGATCGCACTATACGAGTTGTTGTAGATGGGGTCTCATCAAACGAGTTCAAGTTAAATTCAGGGGTACCGCAAGGCTCCGTTCTTTCTCCTACCCTTTTTCTTATTTTTCTTAATGACCTTCTACGTCAAACTTCCAACCCTATCTACTCTTTTGCAGATGACAGCAGCTTAGTTCATTCGTATTCATTCAGCAACAGGCCACAACCGTCGGAGATCCGGGCAATGCGGCAAAAAATGAATGACACGCTAAATCGCGATCTCCTGTTAATTTGAAATTGGGGTCATGCTAATAGGGTAAATTTTAACGCACGAAAGACCCAATGTACTATGCTCACACATAGACGTATGACCGGACATGCTGCTCCATCTGTAAACATGGATGGTATAGATATCGAGGAATCAGAAGCTCTTGATGTTCTTGGCATGAAAATTCATTGTGATGTTCGATGGAATGATCACATTTTTCATGTCTCAAAAGAAGCATTCAAGTGCCTCGGCTTTCTAAGACGGTGTAGGACATACTTCACTCCATCTGATCTCCTTAATATTTATACCACCTTTATCCGACCGAAAATGGAATACAACTCTCATGTATTGGCCGGTGCTTCAAAATCTATTTTGAAGTTACTCGACCGCGTACAGGATAGGGCGAAGAAGCTTATCGGTGACAGTAGGGTAGCCAACTCTATTGACTCATTGGAGCATCGACGCAATGTTGTGTGTGTTTCGTTGTTCTATCGCTACTACAACGGAATGTGCTCTAATGAAATCAGGGAACTTGTTCCTGAAACCCGCCACTTTTCACGTATAACACGCTTTTCATCAGGAGCACATCCCTTTGTGGTCGATATGTCAGTGAACCGCACCACGCATTACAGAGAGAATTCGTACTTTGGCCGTACTGTTCGTATGTGGAATAAACTCCCCGCAGAGGTCTTTCCTGCCACTATCAGTGTGTCAGAGTTCAAATCGAATGTCCACAAACACTACTCCCTTTATCCTCCTTCCCAAAACCTATTTTTTTAGTTCCGGCTCAATGCTTTGCATAAGTAGGGGTCATCCCCTGAGTGCTGGTCCTAACTAAAAAAAAAAAAAAAAAAAAAAAAAAAAAAAAACTGGTGTTAACTAGGCGCATTAAATTTCTTAGCAGTAGTTTTTATTAATTGTTTTACTTCAAGACAATTCAGCAAAGCGACAAATCGCTGTCGGAACACATTTTAGAGACCAGTGCTTTGCCTTCATCACTTAAATAGTCCGACAATAATAAAAACAATACCACACTAACATTATAGAAATTAATGCTGCTGTTTTACTTACTCTGACCAATTTCAGCCAACACCACCCCTAAAAGTCATAAAGATTAAGCCGCAATCAAACTTAAAGGATCATTCTAAGCTATAAGGTTCACCAAGATAAACCAGCAGCTATATCCTGTCATTCTCGTAGCTAAAGCTAAGTCTCGATCGATTTTGATAAAAAGGTACTCTGTAACTCTAATCGCTTAGCTAAATTTTACTTTTTTCGCCGCAGCTAATTTGCTATCATTAGACCATTCCTTTCTTTCTTATTTGAATAATATAATATTGAAAAGAGACAAATATATATACGTGCTATTTGGCATTTTATATTAGTGTTACTTTACATTATAATTTATACTCCGTAACAATGACTGTGTTTTTGTTAAAAAAAAAATTTTAAAATATGTTTTAAAACGTCTATTTTTTAAAGCTATTTCACAAAGCTCTAGTCCAAACTTATTGTTTTTTTGCAGCACATACATTTTGAAAATTGTAAAGCGCATGATTTTTGCGTTGTAATTTCTCAAGAAAGCATTACGTCCGAAAGTTATGAGGACATTTATAAGAGATGGATGGCATCACTGTTAAGAATTAATTTCAGTAAACAATTGAAATTTTTTTCTATGTTAAAACTGTGGTATTTGCTGGCGGTACTGTGGCGTAGTTATTTGAAAGTAATTTTATTTGTTCAAAAATGTTTTTGATCATAATAAATTTAAAATTTGTTTACAGAGTTTTCATTAATTTTGTAAAATTGTAAAAATCTTTTATTTTTTTATTAAATACATTTGTTATATAAAATTTAGTATTTGAGTTTTATTTAAATTAAACTACTCATAACAGCTAAAACACTTCAACCTGTCATGGGCAAACTCTTTGTGCTATTCCAAATACTAAATGAGCATGTATTTTTGCCCTTTTTTATCCTTTTTGTGGTTTCCTACATTATTTTTCTAAAAAAAGGCTAAACAAAAATGATATAAAAAGTATTTTGTTTAGATTACTTTTTAGCGCCTTCAAAATATCGTTGCTTAAATTTTAGCGTTTCTAGCTAGAAAAGTTGCTTATATGTACTCGTATGTATGTGCTTAGAGAATACAAATGTATAACATTTTAGCGATGAGAGCAAACGCCAAAAATTGCGGCGAATTTAATTTTTATGACATTGCCTAATTTAACAATACGAATTACAGAATTCAAAATGCAGCTAAAATTCTCTAAAACGATTTTAGACATTTTTAGCGATGGAGATTTAGCTTTAGCGAGTTGCAGAATATAGCTGCTGCACTATATCGAATTAACTGCCACCTAACGAGCTGTCACTCGATCTACTGCATCATCCAGCAATACTAACTATATCAAGGGAAATTTTACTTAATCTTAGTTTTTTTTAGAGAAATTCTGTAACAATTTACTCAATGTTAGGAAACACAAATTTTCTCATTTACAGGAATTTTTTTATAACAACTAAAACTACTTCGTTGTTTACCTAAAGAATTAGTAAAAATTTCGTCTTGGGACGCTATCTGCCCGTGAATGAAAACAATGTTCTTTTCATAATTCTGTAGTGGTGCAGTTCCTTGCAATGTTGTTTGTGATCATGCTAAGAACTTTACGTTGCCGTGCATTCCCCTTAGATGGCGTTTTCCCAACGTCCATTGAATGGCTTTTTCAATGTCAGGAGATCGCTTGGAACATCCGACTGCTGCTTTCTAAAAAGTAGATGTATTGTCGGGAATGAGGCGGATTTGAAATTAAACTCAAAGTCTATTGATATTCGAACTGAGGTATTTCCGTTTAGTACATAGTCACTCTTAACCACCACGCTACTACACCTTGACACCTACTACCTGCCACTTTACATACTAAGTACATCTTTTTTTTAATACCTGAAAATCACTATTTCCAATTTAGTCACAATGTAAAATACTGCGTAATAAATTTGATAAAAAAAAGTACCAAATAACCGCTGTTAATAAATAAATTATCTCAAAAATCTTTAAATGCGCTACATACACACATATTTCTCATTCTTAAAATTTTTGTATGAACATACATACATATTTTTATCTGTAGAATATTATTACAATTGTGTCTCAAGCTTGATTTTATCACTTAAAAATTCATTTTTCATTTCAACTCTAGTTTCCCGGCTTACATTTTGTAAAAAAAAATATGCAATAAATTTTAATATCAACATCACCCACTTGTAAAATTCACATCATGAAAAATAAATTTAAAGAATTCATAATTAAAATTTATTGAAATTTTTCTTCCACTCTCTAACCAAAATGAAAGCCACAATCAACAAACTACAATGAACGGTAGTTTGCCAAACTATTATTAAACTTCTCTGAGCAGACTACATATTTTGACGTTGAGAGGATACATCTTTTTTATTTTCGAGGTTTCAAACGTAAACAAGATATGCAATAGCGACGCTATTATTGTAGGGATTCTTATTGTTTTTTTCAATAAGGTTTTCTTCTTGATTTTATTATGTATTCTTATTGATTTTTTCAAAAAGGTTTTCCTTATTAAAATAATAAGACTTCCTTTTTGAAAAAAATTCGTAGAGATATCTTATTAAGTTTGTTCTATTTTATTAGGTATTTATTAGGCACTGTTTTCTTGTTATGATGTTAGGAAATGCAAATTTGATGTCATCAGAACGTCATGGTACGTCCCGAATGCTTATTTATAACATGTATTTGTATTATCTGGATGGCGGGGTGATGAAAAATTTTTTATAAAACTTACGTATTCAGGGAGTTGAACTAAGAAACTTCGGTTTAGTAGATTGGCACCCTAACCACCTCACTACTACACCTTACTATAGTATACATGTTAGCAGCCAGTTTAAGAAGATGATTTATTGTAGCACAAAAAAAATATGAAAAAATTGTTCCCTTGTTGATTTATATGTATGAAATAACAAGAAAGCTAATGAAATCAAGAAGATATTCTTATTAAAAAAATTAAGAAGATGATCTCCACATGATCATACAGGAACCTAATAAAATCAAGAAGAAAACCTTATTGAAAAAAACAATAAGACGACCTAATAAAATCAAGAAGAAAACCTTATTGAAAAAAATAATAAGAATACCTAATAAAATCAATAAGAAATCCCTTTTAGTTACAATTCATATGAAAACCTAATAGAATCAAGAAGTTTTTCTCTATGGATTGTTTTTTTGGTGCCAAAAATAACGGAAATTGGGTAAAAAAAATTGTAAATAACAAGTTTTCTTCTTGATTTTATGTGGTTTCCTTATTGAAAAAATTAGTAAGATTTACCACATAAAAACAATAAGGAATCTCTTCGAAAAAATCTTCGCTTCTTTCTGCTGGGATACCCCTTAGCCTAAAAGCGTTTCATAGAGAAAATCTTATTGATTCTATTAGGCAGTTTTGGCCCTGTGTTAACGCCTAACGAGACGTCAACTAATATTTAGGTAAAAAGGGGTTTGAGGTACCAACAATTGTTTAATAATTCACTACTACGTCATTACTTTTCATCTGTAGCATCAACATCTTTTTCCTTCAGCTCTAGAAAATTGAATGATAATTGCGCCCAGTGATTTTTGTATTGCAGTCTCATCTTATAAAATCCGCATTTCAACAAACGTCACTTAAAACAAAAATTATATTAAAAGCTTTCAGTTATTCATTAACAGCTTTATGAAATAAAGCACGATAAGAAAAACTTAAATAGCATGAGAGAGCAGTGTTAGCAAAAAGAATCACAGTTATAATATTTTAAAAATCATTTAAAGCAGCCAAAAGCTGTGAAAAATCTACGTATGTATATCGTATGGATCGTGGATTAAGACCATCATATTTTGTATTCTTATGGTGATGATAGTCCGGATTGGGCAACACTTCAGCTGCATTGACATAAATGAATTTTATTTTTTTCATATTACACTCACACTCTTGTATGAAGTGTATGGAAATCAACAAAAGCTGTTTGAGATAAATGTATGTATAATGAGAGTTGGGACATACATACATGACACATCATATATTTTTACTTGCTCGATTCATATTGAATGAGGGATAAATTAAATTAAGTAATCAACGTTTATATATGTATGTATGTATGTATGTATGTATGTATGTACGTGTGTGTGTGTGTAATGATGATGACAATTTCGATGAGGAGATTTTCATTATTTAATAACAATCCTTTTATGTATGAGTATGACTGTGTGTATGCACAGCAGGATTTTTAAATATGAAACGGATGTGATTTAATTTTAATTACAAATCGGTACGTTCACTTTCGTCCATGAGGGTATTTACATGAATGGCTAGCTGACTGTATGTTTTTATAATTATATAAAGAATATTCTTAAAAAAAAAACTGATAAAGGTTTGAGAAAAAATAAGCTGGCTTAATTTCAGCTGTCAATCAAAATTTAATTTTTTTTTTTATAGATACAAGTTAGAGAGAAGGGTGTTGATGTTTACTTTGATTAAATTTATTTGAATGTCTGCAATTGGGGTGTTTTTATAAATTTAAAATATTTGCTAACTGTATTTGAATACAAGTGAAACATAAAAATATGATGTTATCAGACATGTCATACACTGAAAAAACAGTTTTACATAAATTCAACGAACACGAATTAAATTCTTTGCAATGCAACGTATTATACGTTGTTTCAATAAAATATTCCTTGAAATTAAAAGTAAAATTTTATGTATTTATGAACTCAACGTTGAAACCATTATTTGATTTTATTCGTTGAATTAAACAATGAAGTAGTTTTTTGATTTAACGTATAATACGTTGAATTTAAGAAACTCGTGCATTTATTTAGACACAATGAACAAATACTTTGATTTTGTTGTATTAACACGTTGGATCAATTAATAAATTCTTAAAAATCAACGTACGGTTTCAACATATGGTGTCTTAACTCATCGTATTGCCATACGTCGAGTTCAAAGAACCTGTTCCTTGGGTGCAAAATAAGGAATAATTCGTTGAATCAACGAATTTGGTTGAGTGTAGAAATCAATTCGGATCGAAAGTTGTTTTACTTTAGAAAGTTTTTATAAAACGAAAATTTTGTTTGTAACCAAACCATTTTTAATTTTAAATTAACAATGATTCAATTTTTCTAATAGCTTCATTTGTAGTGAAGAATATAAATCGCATGTATACTTTTAGGAGCGACAGTAAATTATTTTCTTATAAGCGAACACGATCCTTCCTACCTTCGATAGGTGAAAGTTAAAGAAATCTGAGGTCGTGCTAAAATCAAGTAAGAAATCGGTAACTTACAATTTTCTTCAGTTCATTTCTTTACAGATGAATATTTATGATTTAACAAACATGAGTGTAGTGCTCTTAATTAGTTTCACAAATATTACCTTTATTTGTTGTTATAAGTGTTTATTGTTCTGTTTTGTTTTTGTTTTAAATTAGCTCATCATTTCCATTATTTTTCATTTTCTCTTGTATTAAAAAAATAAAAATATGAGTACATGTAAATATACTTCCTCTCACATACATTTAAGTTAGTCAAGCATTTACACAAGAACACGATGATGATAAACATTGCAGTCGTTTCGTATATTGAAAAAAAAAAATGTATAACAATTTTAAATTGAATTATAAAATCTGTCTGTCATACAATGAAAAATTAAAAACTAAATGGAAGCCCCTTAACCTCATCAAAATAAATAAACAAGTAAATTGCATAGAAGGTCGCCCATATTAATTCTACAACTAAAAAATTTATATAAATACAGGGGAGATTTGATTGAAACTTCAAAACGTATCTACTATTTGTCTTCTCTATCTTTCGCAAGTCCGTCTAGCATTTTGTGACCATCGTTTACTCCCTATCTCCTCTCAGTATGAGCACGAGTATCATTGGGATCTTTCAGCTGCTTAGACTCTCCATATGGCCATAGTCATCATTTATCCATCTATTCATTCAGTCTTTCATTCGTTTTGATTGAGTTTAATTAACTTTTATTGAATTTTGTCACCCCTCTGACAAATGAAATTGTAAAACTACATTCAAAATCTTGATGATGATGACGACGATGATAAAGATCATAAATGATCATTTTGTAAAAATGTGAAAAACAGAATATTTTTTTTTTTTTAAATTTAATTTATAAAATCATGAAAAGATGACAAGTGTTGTTATTCTGTATCTTTCAACTAAAAGTATCTATTCTAAATAAATATTATTGTACACAAATACATGTACAAACGTACATATAAATGTGTAATAACACAGCCATGTGTATACCGAATTAAATTAATGTTGAGGAAAAATGTATTGAAAATCACAAAATGAGTTTTTAATTTGATCAAAAAAAAAAGAAAATGTTTATATGAAATGCAAAAAGAAATCATTATTTCAACATCAAGAAAAAAAAACCAATTCACCAATGCCGGTAAAAAGAATCTACTTACACATGACAATTACCATACACATACACATACATTTTATTTTCAAACCGGATTGCAAAACAATTGTGGTTCATCTAGATTAGATATGGGACAGTGAACGACTTTTCGATTTCGAAACACAAAATCGCAGGAAAAAAAACTTAAAAACTTGCACAAAGTCCCTCCTAGAGGGATCAAATGTAGTGCTGACCACTCTTAAATTTTCCTTGGAGATATACTTGGCCCACTATCGGTATTATATTAAGGGGACCACCATACAAAATTTAAAATTTTATGAAATTAGAAAAAAAAAATGGCCGACAGCTCCTAGGATGCCTCTAGGTGGGTTACTAATTTTGACAATATTGATATGAGATTCATAAAGTATATATGTACATATTCTGGATCCTAATAGAAAGGAAAGTTAAATGATACATCATCTGTCCGTCCGTCTGCCTTGAACAAGATTTTTCGAAGCTACCGGAAGAGTTGGAGCCTTTGGGTCTAGGATTTATCTTAAAATGGTTCGTAATGACAATCAGCAAAAATAATATATAAGATCCGATATTTGCTTATATGATGGTGGTGTTAAACTCCGGTCAGAGCAAGTCGAACAACATTACTAATTTCTGTAAGGTTCATTTTATGTTTTTATCGCATAGATATGCAGTTGTAGGATTTAAAGCCAATTTTTTTAACTTCCATTAAAGCAAATGAGCGGTAAGTGGAAATATGCCGTATCCTTTTCCATCTGAACCAGAGAGTGTAAAGAAAATGTCAGCTTAACAACATCTACACACATACTGCATCTTATTTAACAGCGCCATGACACTTTTTGACGTCCATACAATCTAAAGTTTTATCTCATCTATGATTAATTATAATTATGTGGGCATCCGAAACCTATTTGATTTATTGTGACAATTGTACATTTACATACATTTTTAAATTCACACTAAAGCGAAATAATTATTCATTGAATTTTTGGCTAAATGAAAAAAAAAAAAAAAAAAAAATAACAGTCATCTTTTAAACGTGCATCTGATTTGAGTTTTTGTTGCATTCTTAAGCCTGTCCGATTTAGTGAAAATTTATGTGGATTTTTTTTTTTTAAATAGATTTTTTTTTTTTTTTAATATTTCTCGCCTTTTTCGCAAAAATAATTTTACAATAAGCAACAACAACCAGCAAAACAATATTTGTATATTTTCATTTTGGTTTCATAAGTTACTCATGCTAAAATAGACTAAAAATAAAACTTACGGAATGAAGAGAAACAAAAAAAAATTATACAAAAATAAAATTAGAAACGAAGGCAAATTTACCTGAGTTGTGTGTGGAACGAAAATATTCAAATTTATTAGTGCTGAGAAAGCTAAATATTTATTTTTAAAATTAAACAAAAAAAGAAAAAAATAATGCAACCCAGTGAATAATTTTGGAGATCGTTTTTTATTAATTTGAATATTTTCGAATTTTCAGGAAGTAATTCTCCAGATAATAAATGAAAACTTTATTCTCCTTCAGCAAAGTCTATTCTCTTAGCTGCTCTCAAAGTTGTTGTATGTCTTATACAAAAACAAAATAAATTTCAATATCTTGAAATCATAGTCATAACAAAAGTATACTTTAACAGCCTTATTATTAGTTTGTCCATTAATTCACTAACTTTAATAGTAATTGTTTGTATTAAGGGGGTAAACCCAAAATTTGTATTAGATTTAGTTCGAAATGATATTTGAAGTACTCAGAAAATTCATCGCACATGATATGGATTTTGGGGAGCCAGACCACGGGTTTAAAAGTTTATTTTCTGCGTAAGTTAAGTTTTTACTGGGAAATAAAAGAATAATAGATGTCACAAAAACAAAGAAAATTTAAATTAATTTACGAAAAATTATATTCTACTGAAAGTAGGATAGAAACAAAGATCAGCCGTGAGGTGAGGTGCACTAAATTTGACGATTTATTTGACGTCATTTGGCTGCTAATGGTGCGGTAGAAAAACAAACTGAACTCATCCATCATCAACAAAATTAACTTGGTTTCCAATATTCCATTATACACTTCATATCGAATTAATCCATCAACCATATTTTTTTTTCTTTTATATCCATCCATCTCACATGCTGTGACTGGCCTACATGTGCCAAAGTGTGCACTTTGTGTGTATTTAAAAGTAAACAGAAGTATTTTTAATAGAACTTATCCAAGTGTATTTGATGTTAAAGCAAGTATTTATTTTACAACATAATAAATATATATTAAGTTAAATAAATGAGCAACTTTTTTCATTTGAAGAAAATACAAGAAGAAGCATAAAAAACCGAACATCATAATAAAAAAATATTTAATGGATTTAAAAAATATAAATAAAATGTAAGCAAAAGTTACAAAAAGTAAAAAAAAAAAATCAAACAACAAAAGATACCACAATTTGGCATATTTTATACAAATTGTATTTAGTTTCTGTTTTCAATAAACCTACACAAACGCAAAAAATATCTATACACACATACAAACACATGCACTCAATAAATTTTCTCATAAATAGAATAAATCGGACATAACCTTTTTCTCCTAAACATTTTTCAATCAGATAAAGTACTTTTTCATAAATTATTTGAGGTGCACAATGAAGTTTGTTTTTAGAAAATATTCTAAAATAACTGGGTATTGAACTTGGGGCACTACATGTTGTTAGGGGCGTTTCTGAAACAACTCGTGTTTGTCATTAAGAAAAGTCCTAGTTTCGCAAAATTTTATTAAGAAATTATTGTTTTTGTTTTTTAAATTGAAAACTGAATGAGCCATGTCCGTCAGTCAGTCTATCCGTCTGTCAGTAAGTGAAATCATTTCCGAAGGCACCAGCTGAGTTGGTGATTATATTATAAAATTCGGGAAAAAAAGCTTTCAAAAGTTATATGTGAAAGTTTAAAAATTTTCTAAACGTACAATTTTAGTCTTTTTTGTTCTATTTTGTTTTTCTCTCTAATAAAAAAAAATAAATAAATAAATATGTAGTAAACGAGTATATGGAATACATTCTATATTTACGCAGATCTGTGGTCTCTGGTGTATAATGAATCCGTAACGTTTTAATATATTAATTCAAGTTTTTTTTTAACTGTAAAAAAAAACCTAAAAACGCCAACACATCACACGTCACTCCAAACAAAGCAAAGACTTACCTGTAAAGAAAAACAAGAGAAAAAAAAACAATATAAAATATTTGTTGAAATTTATGATTCTAAATAAAATCAAAATAGAAAGAAAACATCATCAAATCATGAGTGTATGCGAAAAACAAACAAGTCAAATTTATGACTTTATATTAAAAAAAAATTTTAGAACTAAAAACTAATTCTAAAACATGGTCATATTCAGCAAATATTTGTGAAAAGCAAACGAAATTTTTCACATGTCTTGCATTTTATGTCAATCTTACATGCAGTGTAGCCAGGTATATATTGTCTAATGTCCCCAAATTAAAGAGTGTTGTCCCCAAAAAATCCCCATTTTAAAAATGGAAATCCCCAATTTTGCCCCCAATAAAGATATGTATATTAAGCATCGTAAAAAACTATTTTTTTTATTAATTTTTTTTTTTTTTTTTTCATTAGAACCAGCACTAAGGGGATGACCCCTACGTATGCAGTGCACTGTGCCGGAACTCAGGGAGATAGATGTTGAAAATTTAGAAGACTTAACTCTTTCACAACTCTGCTTTGCACGTTATGTTAATTTTAAGTAGACGCATTAATTTTGCCACACTAATGCACACTAAGAAAATTTATGATATTGATTGAATTGCCATGAGCAGAGATCGAACTCATATTTTAAATTAAAGTTTTTTTTATTTCAACCACTAGAGTTATTTTTGCTAATGCTCTTTCAGTTTCCGTTTTAATAAATTACGACTCTTTTTGGACATTTAATTTTTGTATTACTTTTGTATGATTCAACCCATTTTTAAAATTTAATGTTGTTGTGCATTAAATTTTAAATCCACTTTGTCAGAAGAACATTGTTCTCAAGTCGTTACTATTTTTATGTTGGCTCCTTTAGTGTTCCTAGACTTAAGAAATACATAATATTTTTCATAATTATATGGAAATTTTACTAGAAATTAATTATGAAGCCCCATCTGCCGTACCCAGCTAGGAACAACGACGGCATAAGTTGTAAAGTTCCTAGTTGTGTGTGATTCTTGACATTGCTAAGAACTTCTCATTTCCATGTTTTCTCCTGTAACCATTTACGAGTACATTGCGCTTACCTGAACGCCGATAAGCTGACGTCGAAGTTTTAACGTCAGGAAAGCATTGGAACTTTTGTGGCTGCTTCTTTAAAAGTAAACGTAGTTGTCTGACATAAGAGGCCTCAATGCTTTATAATAAAACTCGAAATCTATAAAGATTTGAACGGGAATACTTTGGTATGAAAATACATATGTCCTTAAGTTTAATAATAAAAAAAATCTGACTTAGAAAATACGATCCCAAATAAAAAAAATTCTTGAAAGTAAGATTTTTTTGGAGTAACGTTATTAACTATTTTCGAAGACATTACATATAGGGTGTTTTTTATAGAGGTATATAACTTTTTGTGCACATTTATCGGCAATAACACGGCGAATGTTGTGCTCAATGTTTAATATAAATTTGTAAAATTTGGAAACGTTATTCAGGCATCAGTCTATTAAAGTTCAAATACCAAAACAAAGTTAACATAAATTACTTGACAGCTGATAATATGGCCGCCACTTAAAAAAGAGTTTTCAACACACCCTTTATTTGATTTTATATAAATAGAAAACTATTTTGCTTGTGCTTTGCAATTCGCAAATTGTTTTTGGTAGTTTATGTATGATTAGATGAGTTTTAGAACTTTTCAAACATAAATGGTAAACATCAGATGAGTTGATATAGCAACCAACGAAATGCATTTAGATATTGCTAACCGGCAACAAATAAATAAAATTTAAGAAATTTGATTTGATTTTAAACTTTTTGAAGGATTTTTCTTAAATTTAGTACATGACATATTTTTTTTAAGTTTACAAAATATATAAAAATTAAAAAAATTTGTGTTAATATTTTCTTTTTTTAAAGTGCCGCCTAGAATATTAAAAAAAAAAAAACAACTCCCTATTGGGTGGCACCTTTTTCTTCAAAGCTCCCATTTGTCCCAATTTTTTAACAAAAAATTGCCATGTTGATTTGTTCTGTTTTTGAAGTAAACGAGTTTTAAATGTAAAACAAAAATGGCATAAAGGAAAAATTGCTGTCACCGTGTAAAATTAATCTAAAATTTATAAAAATTAATTCATCAAATATTCACTAAGCATGACCACATGCCATTTACGTTTATCCTTATGTATTGTAGTATACATTTACATACATATATACATATGTATGTATGTATCTATGTCGGTATGTAAAGACCTTGTTTTTAAATTTTCTTTTACAAAAACATGCTGCGTTGATTTTCCGTCATAAAACTTAAATTGTTTACAATTTTTGACATATTTTTGGTTGACTTTGCGCTAAATATCTAAATTGTAGTAAAAGTTAAATTTTTGCAAGGCGAAGTATACCGCAAAAAAAAATCTATTGAATTTATTAACCCTGCGATTTGGTAATTATTCTGATACATGAGTATCCCATACATACCACTTCAATTTTAATTACTGTTATGTAAATGAATTTTTCGAAGTAATCAGGTGAAGATTGAGTGTTTTGAAAGCACAAACCCATCACCCATCATGGCTGCTTTATCATTTAAGCCATTTTTTTTTATTTCATACATTCTTTGTAATCATCAAACATTTAATAATTAATTTATAACTTTTTGGTCTCTGGCAGACAGTTTTTGTACTTGTTGTTGATAAAGTCAACGTGACTACAAGCGGATTTATTTTTAATCACTTAACACAATTAATTCTCTCTCTACATCGCTTTTGCCTGCATTATATTTTGCTGTACCCAACTTATTTTCATAAATATTAAATAAAGTAATCAATTACATATAAGAGTGCAGACACAATCTCTCGCACACACACACACCCTCTCTTACAGAAAGAGTGATTTGAAAGTAAAACGGACATCAGCCATCATTGATGACAGTCCAGTGTCAGCAACAAACCGATATTTTGTTTGATATTTAACCGAAAACATGTTCAAACAACAGAAATCCATGGATACCACTTATTTTATTTTTTGTTGGTGACGCAAACTTTTTGTATTAGTCATCTCATCTCGTTTTTTTCTCTTTTGCATAAAATTGTTTGTGTGCACATGTGGTAGCGATTAACTCGTTTGAAACAAACATAAAACTTTTACTCTTCGCTTAACACACCAGTAAAAATACAACAAAAACTGTTTTTAATCAAAATTCTTGTTAATAATTAATAAAGAAATATAATTGTCATAAACAACTTAGGCCCAAATTTACAGTCTTTAGTTAACTAATAACAATGGTTTAATCAAAGATTTTTCACGCAAATATCATGAGTTAAGCTATCATCATTAGTTAACTGCAGACTGTAAATTTGAGCCTTATTCTTTCACACAAACAAACACCCATAGTCAATTGGATACACCTACATAATAATAACATAAAACATGGGCGCAGATACTTATTATTTTGATGAAAGCATACTTATGGTAAACCAAAGACTTTTAGAGAGGCCTGTTCAAAATTTATTGGTTTTTTGGAATTTTGTGCAAAAATTCTATAAATATTAATTAGAAAATACAAGAAGAAATCCTACAGTCGGCGTAGCTAGCGAATGACCAGCTATTTCGCTAACTACAAGTCGTAACCACTAACTACCAGACTAACTACTAGCAATGCACTCGACGGACGATTTTAACATGGGGCTTACATTGACGGTAGTCAATTGACACGATCAGCCCGGCGAAATCGTTAGTCAGCAAAACCCGTTGTCAAAATACACCAGTTAAATCGCTAATGATATTTCCTTAATAAAAATACTACAGAAATATAAATTTTTTGGATTTTTGTTCATTTATCAAATTTCTTTTTCAATATTTATAAAATTTTCAATTAATTGTTCTTTTTCTTTTTTTATGCAACGTTTTAGTTGACTTCTGCTGCTCATTTTTAAAACACTTTTTTTTAATAAAAATTTAACATTCACGAACTTCCAATTGTACGCCAACACAAAATCATAACACTTTCATAAAATCTTTTTTATTTGTTTGTTGATTTTCTTTGGAATAAGGGTATAGTTTTTTTAACTCGTAAAAAAAAAATGAGGTTGAAGGCATTAACATTTATGCATGTACTGAGTGCGTGTACATGTACACGAGTGAGAGAGTCAAAAGGCGAACTCTTGCATTACTTGTAGCTAGTGAAGTAGTTAGTCGATTTTTCGTTAGCGAAACACCTAACGATTTCGAGTCAATTTCTACTTTTAAAACTGGAGGGAAATGAGTGTCAGGCGTGTGTATGTCTGTACTTATTAAAAAGGAGTTTTTTTCGATAGCCAAAGAATTTTAAATCGAAAGAGTTAAAATATAAACAAAACTCTTTCAGCAAGTGCCAAGTGGAAGTGCATTTCAAATAAGGTTTTTTTCAAAATAGATTTCTTGTGTTAAACAACAGATTATAAAACGAACGTATTTTTATAATTAAATTCAAAATCGCACATAATTTATTTCTGGTTAATGTTTGTTGCTACCAGGAAAATTTAAAAGACTTTCTTAAATAGAAAAGAAAAATATACTCGTATATGAAAGTCGTACAGAGTTTGCATTTTCAGATGGTTGTTCCACTATAATTCGATGAATTTGCATAATATTTGTTAGAAGGATAGCATATGACCCAGATTAAAATAAGGGACACTTTATCAAGTCAACAAAGTCACTGGTAAAAGCTAGTAGCTTAGCTTGTCAGAATTATATCATAATTCTTCGATCGATTTCCACCTAAATTTCATTAGGCCCAAACACGGAAGCATACATACACTTTCATATAAAATAGAAATTTTAAAGATCGTTTAAGCCGTTTGAAAAAAAAAATATTTATATACATACTTCATCCTTATTTGCAGTCGTTTAAAAACAATTCTCTTCTAATAGCAAAGACACACATACATATATGCCACCAACGAGTACAGACAGGCAGCAGCGAACAAATCCGATGAGAAAAGTTTCTTAATTGATTGGCCTGCTGATAACTATGAGAGTTTAATTAAGTTTTAATTTTTAAGTATTTTAGGATCACATTCAATACAAGTTGGGATTAAAAATTTAAATCCGAAATATATTGTAATCATTTCCAAAAGGGATTAAACAGTTTTTAAGCTGCCACAGTTCAATACTAGAAACTAAGCAAAGTATTCAAAATTATCACTTTTATTGGGAATAAAAGATCACGTGAAATGTGTTCCCACTTTCCCTAAAATTATGATCGCACATCCTTGTATCCATTTTGTTCATGCGCCTTGTATCCATGCATCCAATCTAAAGCTTTAATTTTTACTTTAAATAAATAAAGGAGGGTTTTTTAATCTAATCTTTTTTTTAGATTTAATTAAGGTGCTGTTTCCACAATACAGACAAATGACTTGTGTAGCAATTTTGTATGGGAATCACTCAAAAAACTGAGTGGTATTCATAAAAAATTTCACCTCAAACTAATTGTTTGTATTACAGAAACCGCACATAATTGTTTTGGAATTAAATAATCAGTACTTGAAACGATCTTTTTTATACTTCATTTAAGAAAATCCATACTTATTTTTTTGTGAACGCTTGGGGTTGATTTTATTAAGTTTAGTAACCGCAATTGAATTGACAGTTTCTACGAGACCGGCCGTTGTACCAAATTTTACCCTTCGAGCTATTTGCGTATATGATCTGTACTAATTAGGGGCACCGTAGTCCCTCCACATGAAAAGTACCCTTTCTCAGACTTTTCTGAACAGTTTTTCACCAGAATTCTCACTCTAGTGGAAGTGACTAGTTTTTAGATTATTTTCTGGCTGATTAGTCATAAAGGGATGACTGTATATGAGCATTTCCACAGATAATTCTACTTTTTGTCACGTAACGTCACCAAGCCATTAAGCTTGTTTCTCGAAGAAAATTTTGTATATTATCTTCTTTTTTTGTATTTTAGCATACACTAGTCGACATTAAGTAAAAGTAGGGAAAATTCGGGCAGCATGGCTCTAAAATACAAGTTTAGTTGCATGGTGACATTACGTGACAAAAAGTAGACATATCTGTGGAAATGCCCATATACAATTTCAGGCTTCTAGAGATACTGCAAGTGTCCTTAAATATGGATGAGTCGGTTAGTAAATGAATATTCACTTGAATGGTCTCGTGTGTATTCGGAACTTGGCTTGGGCTACATTTGATTGTGTATTGATAACTAATTAAAGTTTAAAAAATAACTTTCATAATTTTTAAAACTTCTATTAATATTAAATACTAATATCGACATAAGGAAGCAAACAGTTTTTGCATAAACCAAATTTTAAACTCTTAAAAACTTTTATAAGTTTCTCCAAAAAGAAAGGAAAACCAATTTTTAAGGCAAACAAATATTTGAACAAAAAGGCAAAAATGTATTATTAGTTTCTTTTTTTTTCTTTTTTGGTCAAAATGATGTGTTAAACTGTAAAAAAAATTATTAACCTGCAGTTTTTTTACGTAATTTGTAACAGCTTTTGTTGTAAAGCCAAATAATTTAACTAATTTGCGCAAATAAATATAAAGAAATAATTATGATTTTTACTTTCATATTTAAACTTTTTAAAAATACATAAAGAAAAAAACTTGCAATAACAACTAATGAAATCAATATACCGGCGCTATTTATGAAAAGCTGAAACAAAAAAAAAAAATAATCTAAAATAATTAGCTATTCCAAGCACTAAGACAACACCCATTAATAAAAGTGGCAAAAAGTTCAATGAACCCCCTCTTAAATAAGCCAAGCTTAAAAGCTTGAAGTAAAGTAAACAATAAAAGTAAGAAAAAGAAATACAAGAAGAGAAAAAATAAGTTGCTAAATAATTTTTGTGGTAAATAATCAATTTCTTTTCAATCATAAACTTTATCAATCATGGCAAAGATACCGCAAACAATGGTAAAACACATGATGTAGACGCGACTGAATAAAATTTATTACATCATTTTTCTAATACTTTTGTTAATTAAAGAAAAGAAAAAAAAAAAACACCATAAGAAAGAGAGTCACTCTTAAAGAAAGGGGGAAGTGAAAACCAACGACAACGACAACGACAAGAAATGCTAATGTGGTAATCATTTGAATTAATACAAATTCGATTGTCTTTAAAAATTTTTATGAGTTTCTTTTGTATGTCATCTTTGTTTTTATATTTATTTGTATTTGTTTATTTATTAAACGATACTAAGCCGTTACTTTTAATGACTTGACAATTCTTTTTCTTGAATAAATAAACTTGAGCTTAATGCTTTTAACCTTTAGAAATTTCTATTAGGACTAATAGCCGGCAGTGGCCGAAAGAACGTTCTTTAGTCGCAAAAACATCTCAAAAATAAAAAAATAAATAAAATTTTAACAAACATGTTTCAATAAAAAAAAAACTTCTATTTAAAATGTGATTTACATGCAAAATAACGATATGGTTGTGACAACGATTTCATGTCTCACGATATGGTTTTTGAATACGATAAAAAAAATACTAGCGTTGTTCTTAACGAGAATGCGAATCTTAATTAGTTAACAATAAAGAAATGCAAGTTTACATTTAATCATTATATGATTAGAGCTCACACACATGAATTACACGTTAAAAACAATTAATATGTAATATAAAATTTAACCATAGTGTGTATTCGGAACTTGGAACTATTTTGTGACATATGACTTTAAGAATACAGTACATATATAAATTGCTTTGTGGAAATATGGTTGTCCCAACCATATTTTTTTTTTCCAAAATTGTTTCAATTCTCATTAATTCGAATTTTTTTCTGCCTCTTAAGGACTTTAAGGTATTTTTACTGTATTTAAAAAATTAACGCTCACGACAACGATCCCGAAAAATTAAAGATCAGTATCTCATTTCTGTGTAGGTTTCAGCGACGCTCAATGGCTAAGCTGGAGTACCTTATCTTACTCTCAATGTGAAGGATGAATATATGAGTGATTCTTGGTGAGATCATTCTCCTTTGAAAATTAAGTTGGTGGCTGCAAACGAACTTAAATTTACTAGTGAGTAAGTTGGTTTATGGGTTGATTTTTATTTTGAGCTAGTGGTGCTGCTTGTCTGAAGAAATATAGATCTTCAGGTAGTTCTATGTGACAGAGTTAAGCTTGGCTTTGAAGCACAAGTGGCTACCTCCATGTATTTATTTATAGAAGAAGTAGCAAATTGTTGAAACCTTGCAAGTTATACAAGTGTTTTGAGATTCTCGCCCATTTCGCACGGAGTTATGAGAACCGTCAGGTAAGATCAAACGAAAGACAGATACTAACGTTAATCTAGAACACTCCTGATCGCTACCATACAAAACTTATTTGGATATGGATGTATTCATAAAACGCCAGAGCAAAGTTCTAGACTTCCTTCGCGCGAAAACGAAAACTAAATGGGTTAATAAAGTTTACGAATTTATAACAACCTTCTGCAGCAACAAGGATAAAAGCCTCTAGAAAAACTGTGAAACAAAATTTAAAAATAATTAATAAAATTTCCCTTATTGCGATACCACAAACGTTATTGTTAGTAGAAAATTTTACTCTACCCAAACGAAATAATTTTTTCCTAAAGCACTTGTAAGATCCCACTACTAGCAGTCCTGACTACACGCAAAGAAAAAACCTGGTTGATGGAATCATAATCGCAATCTATCATTTCATGTTCAGATTAATGATTGCAGCTACTATATATTGCATTTTTCATTTAAGGAACATAATATGTTCTTCATAAATCTCCCTCTGACATAGTATGCTCTGCAAATGCTGAGAAATTTGAGCGCATTATAGTAACTATGAAAATGTTATTTTCCTGGCTTATGTATGTACATAATTTTTTTAGATAAAAGAAAAATACACACACAACTACTTATTAAATAAAATGAATTCAAATTATATTTTAAATATTTATATTTCAAAATATTTATCAAGTAAACTTTTCTGGACAAATTAAATTTACTGCCGATTTCACTATGTCGAAAGAATTTTGTTTTTTTTTTTTTCATTCGTACAAACACGTTTGATACAAAACCAAAATTTTAGAATTTGTTTTTTCTTTATATTTAATTATACGAATGAAAACATATGGAAAAGTTCTTTCGACATAGTGAAATAGGCAGTTAATAAAATTCAAAATAATTAACTTATTTATCGGCATATACGAGTATATGTAAAATCCAATGGCCATCTTTTGCAGTTCCGTAGTATTTTTTTCTTCATGCTGCGAAGAAACGTGCATTCGTATATTAAGTGCACTCCCATACATCAGTACATAACTCGTATATGTACCTTAAACCACTGATGTTGAAGATTTCAGGTGCACTTTTATTTTGTTGTAAAATAAATAACTTTCATCATATAATTGTAATTTTAACATACATACATACATTTTTTCACTTCACATGTCCTCGTCTTATTAAATTTTATAAGCGACTAAAGTTACAAGCGATTGACAGCTATTTTGTTTCTTTTCAGAACACAAACAATGTATGGTCACAATACATTTAAATTTTAAATAAACATTTATTATTCTCATTTGCAAAATATACTTTTGTAGCAGCGAAAATACTTTTTTTGATACATTCAATTTTTATGGGACGAAACCAAGAATGATTATTTTATTGTCGCATCAAATATTTTAATAATGGAAGAATGTTTAATGCAACCATGTTTGCTTCAATGAATAATTATTTGGTTGTGGCAGATATACTTAGTTGACATGAACATTTTGCAATCATGTCTTTTCTCTGCGTGTACGACTATATCGAATACTAAAACCATTCCCATTTGCTAACGTATCTTGAGATAATATTTCTCAAGCAGGGACTGATCGGTATAACTCCACCACATGGTTATACATGGTTATAGTCATAGTTTTTAACACGAGCCGCTTCGTCCTTCTCGCGGCGTCATAACTCAAAAAACGTCATAACTCAAAAAACGTCATAACTCAAAAAAATCCATTTCGAGAAAATCGCAGTTGAAGTTTTTTATTCGTTCTTACTACCTTGTAAAGTGTCTGACTTATTCTGTAAAAACGTGGAAAGTATAGAAGCATAAAAGCATAGCCCAGCGAACAATTCTGCATCATTAACTCCAAAATTTCATTTTTTGAGTTATGACGTTGTTTGAGTAAATGAGCGATATGTATCAGCGGTCGACCCAATCGACCGTGTTCTAGTCATAGAAAGAAAAATCATAAAAAATCTCTTTAAAACAGTCATACAACAATTATTAAATGATACATTTGTACGAATTCACAAAAATCAAAACAAAAAAAAAAGAACAAAATACCTTCCATTGAGCTAAATCAATTTACTCAACTCTTTCATCTTTTTTCCCACAATTCTCCAAAATCTTAGAATGTCTTGTTGTTATTTTTCTCCTTCCACACAAATATGTGAAATATGTACATGTATGTATTGTTTTTCGTTTGGCTTTAACTTACATGCGTGAGTAATATGTGTGAATGTAGTAGTAGGAATTTTAAACGTTCACTTCTGTGAAAAAATGTCTTTAATGGATGGAGGATGGATCAGCCTAATGCCAATCTTTCGTCTAACTGAGTCCATTTCGCTACGCCCAGGTAAACTTTCTGACTATTCTTATTACAGGCAGAAATTACTTTTTTATTACCCAAAAGTAGACTACAAAAATTTTTTATGTTTTCCATTTAAACTTTAAAGGACTGATGATATTTTGTAAGATTTTTAAAATTCTAGTCAATGTTTTAACAGCTTTAATATAACAATGAAAATAATTTAAAATTTTAATAAAATTCTGTTGGTTTTTTTTTCTTCTGGTTCGTGTTCAAGTTTTTGTGCATTTGCCACATCTTTGCTCATCGAGAAGTATTGATTACTTTTCAGCAGACGTGGTAATACTTCTACTATCATGTTGTCTACATGTCTATCAATAAAAGTCTGTTTATTCTACGTTTTATTTTCCTTCTTCCTCTTTTTTTCAGTCTATTCTATACTTGTGAAAGGTAAATTCAATTTGTTCATGTTGTCTTGTATTAAAAAATAACAAAAAAAAAAAAAAAAAAAAAAAAAAGAAGTAAAAAGTTTATTCAACTTCAACTTGTATACATCAAGTATACTCACTCGTACATGTACTTTTTTCACTTCTTGGTGCTCAAACTTATTGTTAACTCAATTAAAAATTCAATTGTCTGTGTTGTTTTTCACTCTCTATTGGTAGAATAATAATGACTTTTTTTTTGGTTTGCAAGGAAAATATTTTCACAAGTTATAACTCCTGCTCCTTTTTTAAAAAATAAAGTTGTGTATTAGATTTTTGTAAAAAACTCACATAGTAGATTTATTTATTCTACTGTCATTTATCATTCGCTTGTTTTTTGTTTTGTTTTTGTTATATGCAACACCAACAACACCAACCAGACGACTAACTACACAACAAATGATATGGGTTGTTATGTGCCACAATGTCAAAAGATATCGGAAAATTGCAGTCTTTCGAATCTTTAAAATATATAATTTTTTTTATTTTTTTTGCACAAAACCTTTTTTATAATCAATCACAAAATATAATATTAACTTTTTATGGTATTTCGTTTTATCCCAGTTTAATTTTTTTAAATATTTACATTTTTATTTATTTATCTTTTGTATTTGGAAGAAAAAAAACTATGCTGGTATGTAAATTGATATGAAATATGGAGTGAAATTCTATTAAACTGTCACTTTGTAGAATTCTTTATTACAGATTGAATGTTTTAACAAATAGATATTGATATTAATGTTGTTGCTAAAAATATGCAATGTTTTTTTTATTTTTGAGCGCTATAAAAATATGCTTTAGTTTTTATATTTATAAAAATACTATTGTGACGATTTAAGTGGTATTTACACACATCAGTGCAACATCAGTTCATGTGAATAATTTGTGGAAAAAAATAATAAAACACCGTTGCCATGGCCCAATTATTAGGTTTGTGCAGTTTTGCAACAAAAATACCGAAGATGTCAAAGAAACTCCATACATAAGAAATTTTTTAAAGATTTTTTTTCTAAAGGGAATATTTGCTTTTCATTTTTGCCTTATAAATACTTTTAATGGCAACCAGCGGTTGTCTAATTGTATAGGTGTAGAAAAGTAAACACATTCATAATGGAAAATAATTTGTTGGGTATGTTTGAAAAGCTATTTTTATGCTTTGTAATTCGCAAATCTGTTTGTGAGTGTATGTATAAATAGATAAGCTTTGGAACTTTTTTAACATATATGGTAAACATCTACTGATGAGTTGGTATGGTAACCAACGAAATATACATTTAGATAATGCTAACCCGCAAGAAATATATAAAATTTAAAAACATTTTTTTTTTTTTTTAAAGTTTGTCAAATTATATAAATTAACATAGTTTTTGCTGAAACACCTGGTACTTTTTACTTTAGATGCTTTTTTACTATTGGTACCTTTTCTCTTATGAGAAATTCTTTTAATGGATTTGAATGAAATTTTATAGACGGATAGCATGTGACCCAGATTAAAATAGAGGACACTTAATAAGGGTTAAAAATGGAAAATATTAATACTTTTCATTTTCTTTTCAAATTTTTTTTCACATTAATATGCAGCGTACTTTTTGGGGGTAAAATAAGGAGAAGCCGGTACTTTTTACTTTCATTTTGCACACTAACATACAGAGTGCTCCTTGTGAAGATTAAAAGGGGAAAAGTTTTTACTTTTGGTACATTTTTGCTTCTGCGATAAATTTGGTATACAGACAGTTTACGAAGTCATCGATATAAGCGAGTTTGATTATAATTTTATTAAAATTTTGATTTTTCTTATTCAAATAAAATTTCCTTAATACATACATAGTATAAGAAAAATTCAAATGGTTCATGTCTTTTAAAATAGTTTGTAATGTCTCTTTGCTCCAAAACAAATCTTACCTTAAAGATAATATTTATTTTATTTGAGAGCACATTTTCTGATAGTTAATTTTTTTTTTTTACTAAGTTTAAGGACATTTTGTCATTGACTTATTCTCAATAGTCCATACAAAATTTCATACTTAAAAACGAAAAACTGTTGTCCTCAATTGTAGTTCATAGTTCTCCTTCACAAATTAAGAAAAAATGTTTATAAATTATTTTTAGTTCATGACTAGCTTAAAAAAATTGACATAATCAATGAAAGAAGTTATGAAATTAGTGCTGACATATGTGAACTGACACCGTAGTAGGTGGCAAAGTGTAGTCCTACATAATAAGCCGAAATACCTCGGTTCGAGTCCCAATAGACTCAGAGTTTTATTAAAGGTTTTCAACTCCCTCATTCTAGAACAATGATGTTCAGCCCATACAACAATTGTTTGAAAAATATTCATACACATTTGTTACGCTCATTCATTCATCGTTCAGCAAGCGATGAAAACACATGCGTCGGAGTATCGTCATTTTTTTCAGGAATTTATTAAGCATTGTTGTTGGTTTTTGTTGAACAAAGCACAGTAAACACACACGATTCAATTACAATTGAACACACAAAAAACAAAGTAAAAAAAATGAAAGCTACACGTATACGAAATGAGATGTGAACGGTATTTTATGATAAATGATGCTTTTCATAACATTCAATTCCTTTTATGCTACAAAATATTTAAGGCTAGAAATGAAAACGTTTTGAAAAGACATTTTTATTCATATCATTATGAAATTTGTTTTAGGTGTTTGCCAATATGTTTGCTGGGAGTTAGGGTTGCGAGAGCGAGCGCTAATACATCTCATTTTTATTTTTGATCATCTATGTTCTAGAAGCAGTCCCTTTTACGAGAGAAAGTAGGAATATGCGAAGCGCTTAGTAAAATCAAAAACCACATAGCAAGGAAATTAACCAATATACAATTATATATAAACATTCTTCTAAGCCACAGAAGTTAGCTCTGAATTAGTTTTTAGTAAATCTTTTCATACAATTATTAAAAATTGCCTGTATTATTTTACAGAATTTCTGCAAACAGCGGCGAATTTCTGCATTGGCGCCACACAACAACCATTTTGAACTTAAATTAAGTAAATTTTCCCAAATTTTAGTGCATTTTTATTAGTGTGCTTCAATACATAACAACAAATAAAACGTTTATATGAAAAATTAGGAAAATATTTTAAATAATAAATTAATTAAAGGCATCGATAATAACAATTAGTAGAATTATTGATAATGGTGGTCATACCTCTCAATTTTTTAAGGAAAAAAAAATTTTTTCTAATTCTTAAAATATGCAACACTTGTTAATAATGAAATTATATCTCATTCAAATGTGTAATATAAAATATAAATAAAATTTAATACTTATTTAAAATTTCTTTATCACCATATTTTAGATAAAAAATATTTTTCCATTTCATTAACTTCACTTCCTTTCATTAACCCTGGCCAAACATTGACAATTAAGGTCGCTGTAATCTTATGTCTGTTATAAATTAATACTGTACTATATATCATATTTATGTATTAAATATTTTCATGGTTTTCTTGCCATTATTATCTGTGTGCATTTAAGTGAATATAAATTGTTTCTTTCTATAGAGGAGCCAAAAAAAAAAATTAAAAAAAAAATTAATTAAGTTAAATTTTTTATAATTGCAAATGTATGTACTCGTATATTGTTTGGCTAACTGCTTTTGAAACTTGCATTTATTTACAGCATATTTTCTGGCTGGTTGTGTCTATTACATTTATGTATATATGCAAACACAAAGCTAATTTTTATGAGCTGCACAATAAGAAGAATAGAAAAGGAAACAACGTACATAAGAAAATATACATTTCATTAAGCAATTTGTTAAGGTGAAATGATTTTTAGATGCATTTGTAATGCAAACAAGACAAGACACAGGACATGTATGGTTTTGTTTTATTAGTTTAAAATAAAAATGGAATTACTGAAGTGTATTATGCACAATAGAAAATCCTTTTCATCGTTTTTCTATTCTTTGTTAATTTTAAATTTATAAATGATGCGCTTAATTTGATTTTAGTTTAATTCCAAATTAAACTATAATGGCGTTTTGTTTTCTGAGTAATATGTTGCATTTATTCTGCCTTCTACATACCTTTCTGTTCTTTTCTGCAAAATATGTGCTATTTTAAAAGTGTAACGAGTTCTTTTCTCGTGATGTTACCCTTAAAATGAAAAAAAATGTTACATGTTCAACACTCATTTTATTTAAGGGGCATAAGTGCAGCATTATATTAACAGCTGATTTTGTTATTGTTTCTTTACTTTATTGATTATTGCTAACATTTATGTTCTTTTGTAAACTTAAAATATGCAACACTTTCTAAAAGTCGTGGGAACATTTAAAAATGTTGCCAAATCACATGTAACATATATGTAACATTTTATTTTTAGAAAAGAAAACGCCAGAAGTGTTTTATAAAAGGCAAAATAGTTGCGAAAAATACCCTAAACTAAACTGAATTAATAATGAAGTCTCAGGGGCAGCTGTCGAATTGGAACCGAAAAGAAATATTTTCATATCTTATCATTAATGAACTTTGCAATTCACATCATGGTGGTGTTTGCTGAAGTGGTTATCGAGTTGACTGCTAAGCAAACAACAAATTAGGACCGGAGTTCAGAGCTAATTTCTTTAATGTACATTACTGTGGCGTTGTATTAATTTTAATCTGACTATTTAGCTGATGAAGACATAGAACTGGTCACTAAAAACTGTTCCGACAGCGATTGACACTATTCCAAGCTAAAGTTCACAACATGGGCCTCCTTCGTCGGTTAATAGCACCGTCACCGAAGTAAAACCATAAAATGCCTGCTCATACAGCTTAAGAAAGTTAAGGAATCTACTTAACACCAGAGGTGCTCCAACAGTGTTCGAAAAAAAAAATTAAGCCTTCTTCCACATTTTCACTATCTTTCTTCTTTTCTATACTATCCCTATCGCCGTAGTTCTGCCCCAATTCATGACATACTTAGGGCAATTCCCTAAGCGCTGGTCCTACACAAAGAAAATAATAAAATTAAATAGTTTTCTCGAAAAAAAAACCTATTAAAAGGAGAGTAAAAAAACACCATACAATTTTTTAATGAACGAAAACCTGCACAGTACAGCATACTTTCAGGCACTTGACTTAATTATGCTAAAGATTTAAAATATTAACATTAATCAACTTTTATAAGTTGTTACAGCAAACCATCGAAAGCTTGCTTACTTTAAGATACTCCATCATATTAAAAAATAAACTATAAACATCATATTTCCCTGTTCTTTTCTTGCAAGAAATTATGTAGAAAAATTTCAGTTTATATTAAAATTACACTGTTTTTTTTGTTTTTGCTTCATTGCTGTTGTTGCATGTTATTCTTTCTTCTTCGGAAAATGAAATGTATATTTATTTTATATTTTTTTTTCATAATAAAATAGCTTGAAAATAAATTTAAAGCAATAAAAATTGCTACATTGTTAATCATCATCAATCAATGTCATCGTTTGTGTTCTATTACTATAGAAACTAACACGACTATTTCTAGCATAAAGTGTACTACTGCACTGCTACTGCTGCTGCTGCTGTTGCAACTAATATTTCTGAATTAAATTCTTTATCAGATGTCGTTGTTAAACATGGATTGTTTTATAAACTGTTCTTTATCTTTTGATGCTTGGCTGATGTAGATGATGATGCTGATGCTGATGATGATGATAATGCTGATAGTGATGCCTTAAACTACCATTTATTGTTGTTGTATTTCTTATGGGGCTCCACCTACTTTTCAGTCATCATCAAAATCTCTCCAGTTTGTCGTTATTTGTAGTTTTTTTTAATAAAAAATTTGCAACTTTTTTTTTTTTTTAAATATTCTCACAACATGACACAATATGGTTTGGTTTTAATATTATCAAACAATAAAAGTCGTTTAAAGAGCGTCTAACATGATTTGTTCTGTTATTCATACATATTAAGAAGTTTTCATTTTAAGCGATTTTTTATGAAAATAAAAACTGCTGACAGCTGTCGGGTAATAATGCTGTTGAAAATAGCAAAAAAAAACCCCACCCGCCTAAAGACACAAAGCACGGATGAGCTCAAGAGATGTTTTTTTTAAGATTAAAAAGTAGTTTAGCAAAATAAAATGGTGATTGAAAACAACAGGCTGATGGCTGATTCAGAGAGAATATAAAAAAGAAACCCCCATAAATAGGCTACATATTTTTTTCTTAGCAAATAATTTATGATCTTAACGCCTCGCCAAAAAATATGTTAAAACAACTTACAAATGTATTTAAAGGCGCTAACGAACGATCGTTAAACTGTTATTATTATTATTATTATTTGGGACTAGATAGAGTTCGTCCCTAAGAAATAAAATGCGTTTTATATATTTAATTTGACTCAAATTTTTAATCTATATATATAAAATACAAAAAATGTTTGTACCCATGTTCGCTATAGACTCGGAAACTATCCAACCGATTTGAACCAAACTGGTGTCATTCAAAAGGGAATTTATAGAGGATGGTTTTAGGCTTTTAATATTTCAAGTGGGCGTAGCCCCTCCCACATAAATTGAATAACATCATATATCTTGACTATTGTGATAGCAAGAGTTTTGAAACATTGCAATAGTTCATATGTTACTAATGTGAGTAATCAGGACAAAAATGGGCGTTATCGGACAAGTGGGCGTGGCAGCTCCCATATAGAAAAGTGAGTGGGACCACGCCCCTTTATAGGAAAATAAAAAATCTTAATATAGTCTTAACTATTGGACCGATGGTCATTAAATTTTCACAATAGGATATATAAATACTTTTAATTTTATTTTATAACGAGGGGGGTAGCGAATTACACCGGGATCAGCTAGTATTTTATTAAAAGGATTAATTCTAACACACACAGTAATCAAGTTCAGACATAAATGTAAAATGTATTTTGCTGTATCAAGAAAAGAAATACCATTCAAGAAATGCATACATACAAATATGTGCCTTCCAAGCCACACACCTTTTAGTTTTAAAAATTCAATTTCTAAACTAAACGATTTATAATGAAATTTTAAAACATTCAATGGAAATTTTCTATATGAAAATGTCAAGGTTAAAAAATTTAAGCAAAATAGTTTGAATTAACTTAATATTCACAATACTAAAAAGGTATCAAAAGTTAGCAAAAACATAACAAAAAAGAAATGCAAACAGATAAAATTCATACGTAAATAAATAAATAAATGGTTTAACTTCCGTCATCACATTTTAGCAACAAATACAAAAACTAACCAGTCGTTTATGGAGTCTTTCAGCAAAAAAAAAAGCGATAGATTGCAATTCTAATTAAAAACAATTTTTTTTTTATAAAAAAACAAACCTTAATAAGAAACGATAGAGAAGAAGAAGAACAAAAAATAATATTGAAATTACAAGTCGCAACTTTAAGAAAATCAACAGAAGAACGAATTTTGGTAAAAAAATAATTAAATAAGGTGCTAAAAGGAAAATTTTGAACGCATTGAGACCAGCAGAAGATCTCTTAGGAAGTGTCGACGGTTTACTAGTCCAGATGTTAATTATTCGTTAAATGTTGCCATCCGTCGTCGTAGATTTGCCAGAAAAGGAGTTAAAAGTCTAAAATAGATTTAAAAATCCTGGGAAAAGTAGGGACGTGTTATGATACGCCTGGGAAATCATAAATCGTGTCGAGAGACCAGCTGTAAATGCTTCGTTTAGTGTTGCCAGAAATCTCGTTCTTACAGTTGCCAAATAGGAGTCAAAATATTAGTCATTTGGAAATAAATACGGACGCGTTAAGACCTGTTGGGGAGGACTTAGGACGTGTCGAGTTTTAAATACTTTGTTTGTTTTTATCAGGCATCTCTTCGGTGTAGAGTTGCCAGAAACGCAGGGAAAATCCTATATAGAGTTGGAAAGGTTAGGAAACCTTCGACCACGTCGGGACCCACGTGTGGCCACTTGGGAGGTGCTAAGCCAGCTGTCAATACTTCGTTTCGAGTTTCCACACTTGTCCTTTGTAGTAGAAATAAAGTAAACTTAGTATTGGCGACTACCCATTATCGCTACGGCCCGTTTATCGCGACGGCTTTAATTTTTAAAATTTCAGGTTCTATATTTGCAACAGTTTACGAGAAACGGGTTCTATTTTCGCAACTTTTATCTGTTTTTTTTAAATTTTATTACAATGTCCGTAACCAGAAAGGGGAATTCCCTGTCTTTTGGTATATAAACCTTTTTGGATGATTTTGATCTTTAATTTCGTCATTTTATTCGTGTTATTTGTTGTGTAAATACATCTCTTAATATGGGCGAAGTTCAACATATTTTAAAGCCAACGATTTCTCAAAAATTATAGATTTAAAAACGTTGCACTTTAAAGAAAGCTGAGTACCCAACTGTTATTTTAATTTCTTTAAAAATGTTTAAAATGTAAATATATAAATAAAAAGAATTCTAATTTTAAAAATTACAATAAAATACCTATGAGAAGTACAATAAAATTTTAGGTTCTGTTATAGCGAAAATTAAGTTTTCAGTCGCGAAAATCGAACTTGTACTCTATATACAGTAGGATTTTAAAAAAGTTAACTAAAATGTCCTAAGGGGTATTAACTTATTCGAACTTTTAACTTTTTGCAGGTCGTTTTTTTTTTGTCGAAAAACTGAATAAATAAGGTATGTATACAATTTTTTTTTTTATACAAAATTTTATATTTTTATTAAAAGACTTATATAGTTTTCATTATTACAAAAAAGAAAATTGGTTTAGTTTATACTGTTTGTCCAATTTCACAGTCACGCTCAGTTTTTTCGTGATTTGGGATCAATCTGATTTGTGATGATTTCTTCTTCTTTGACATTTTTTAAATAAGCACTGCACAACTCACAAGCTAAGCTCTGAGGACTAACAACAACTTTTGGCAGCTCAAAAAAAAAGGAAGCTCGGGGAATTCCATAATCTAATAATCAAAAATAAAGGTTTAGCCATTGGGAGGATTTTAAGTTATCACGTTGCCACTATTATCACTGAAACATCCGTTGTTTTAAAAAAATGTGCACGGCTGCACTTTGATTATGTAAAAGAGTTAACTTATGCGCGTGTTTAACTTTTACGCCAGTTAACTTTTCTAAGATTCAACTGTACGTGTTAAGGGTCATTCTATCACAATTGTGTTACAAAGTCGTTCAGTAGCTACTTTAAACCCACAAACTAATGAAGAACTTCATATAATTTAAATGGAGTTGTGTCTTTAAAACGAGGTACCGAAAATGTTGAGACACACCACAACTTAACATGAATTTTAAGATGGCTACTTTGTCCGAAAGTTTTGAGAGTTCAAGAACAATTTCATAATAATAATATTTTCTAAATAAAGCTGCTAAGAGCGTTTTTTAGGCCATTTCTTTTTTTTAAATACGCTAAAATAAAAATAGAATAGAATACGATGTATGTAAAGAATTACCTGCACATTAAATTTTAAATAAATCAGTTTATGTGTCAGTGTTCTTTAGTTCCTACTATGTATACATATGTTTCGGTAATAATTTATTTCAATTAATTTTGAAATAAATATATAATAATATCATTAAAACTCCGTGCTAAAGACATACATAAAACAAAAATAGTAAAAAAAGAAATTTAAAAGAAAAGGAGTGGAAAAAATTTACCACTCAACAACGGAAGTAAATAGTCATTTATATAAATTTCTCTAGTTTAACCCAGATATTTTCTCCTGTTCTTTTTATTTACTACATACAACATGTATGTACGAGTATGTAGTTTTGCAACAACGACAATGACGATGACAGGCAGAGTAGAGTGGTTGTATAAAATGTTGACCATAAAAATAAATTTCAACAGACACGTACGAAGGCATAATAAAAAAAAATAATGTATTTTCTCTCAAGTTTAGTCGAATTAGAAATACCTGTGCCTATTTAGTAGAATGCTGCATAAATAGATGTGTAGCTAAGAAGTTCACGTGTACTTCCAAAGCTTGAACACTTAAGCTGGATTCACCCATTGTTTCGGAAAAAAATTTTTGTTCGGACAAAATTTTTTGTTCTGAAACATTTTTGCAACTCGATTCACTCATTTCGAACAATTTGTCTGAAAAATCAAAGCTACCGTATGAAATACATGAGTTTTATTAAATTTACAAGGTGGCAGTACAGTGACAGATGAATTAAATTTGGTGTTTTATTTGTCAAACGCACTTATTTTTTATTTTTTAATAAGAAAATTACATGTTAAAAAAATTAATAAAAGTCAATTAGTTTTTTTTACTAGCAATTGAGCTTTTCTTTATTTTTATTTTACTGGATATAAGTTACTATGTGCTTTTATTATACATATGTACTTATAACATTATGTGGCAGCTCGCTTCAACTTTGGCTGAGAAAATAAAATAGGTGGCAGCTTGTTTCAACTTTGTCCGGACAAAATTTAAAATTAAACCAATTCAACCAAAAAATGTTCCGAACAAATTTTGTTCTCTTTTTCTCTCACTCTCAAAAAGAGAAACGTCAAACTTCATATAAAAAAAATTTTGTCCGGACAAAAATTTTGTTCCGAAACAATGGGTGAATCCAGCTTTACTCGAAATGAATTACAGAAACAATGTTCATATTTTTGAGAACACCAAAAACTTGTTGTCACTTCTTGTTGTTACTCGACTTAGCGTGTGTAAGTTCACTGCTTGTGTGTTTTGCTATCATACTCACAACATGTATGAACAAAACGAGGTGAACATAATGCGACAGCCGAACTTCACTTGGTACTTGCATTACTACGTGAAGTTTGGCAAATAAAAAAAAAAAATTCTTTCTGTTGAGTGTAGTAAAAAAATGGAATTAAGTGAGGCAAGCTTATACATAATATTATTTATTTAGATTTTTGTTACTTAGTTACTAATTACTTATGTTTAAAGGTATTAAAAAATAGGAATTTTTTCCTTTTCAAAAAATGTTAATTGAATTTATGAAAAAAAAATCATGCATATGTATGAATAATTTTTCCATTATTTATTTTGAAGACTTAAAACGCCGGCATATTAGCCAATGTGGATATAAAGGCTAAAATTGAAAATTTTTAATTTTCAGCATTGAATGAAAAATTCTCGAAGTACCACATGAAGTGAACATAGTTTTTAAGGTACTTCTTTTTTGTTGGCTACGGTTTTGTATGTTCATATTTTTCTGTACTCATTTAATTTGCGGTTGCTACTGGTTAGTATTTGTCAAACAAACAATCTCTTCTCTTCACTGCTTGTGCTCTGAGCGACAGAGCAAATATCTACTGTATTCGACAGCGAGTTTCACATATGAAGAAAAAAGTTACTCGTTGCAGCCCTTTACTATTTAGGTGCATACAACATCGAGCCTTTGCAATAGAGTCATAACTCAAAAACTGTGATTTTTGTAATAATGCAGCACATATTCTCATATCGTTCTTCAAATATCTTGCATACTAAACTTTTGAGACATATATTAAATTTTTGTTTACAAATGTTAGCGAATGCGCAACTTTAAATTGGTTTTCTGCAAAACTACTTTTTTTGAGTTATGACTCTATTGGTGCAAATGCTCGACATGTACTCGTATGAACGTTACTTCAATTTCTATGAATTTAAGCTACAAGTACGAGTATGCAAATGACTGCAGATATCAATAGATCGAATATCTTACGAATGTTATAAATGTGAAAGTTTGGATGTTTGTTCCACTTTAACTCAAGGGATTTGCGTGAAATTTGGCCGACTGAGCGTATATGTTGGTAGTTTTTATTCTTGTTTACTAATTTTTATATTACATTAACATATAAGTATACTTTCTGAAGGATTAAATCAAGAAAATCTGGTACTTTTGGTACTTTTTTTCTGGTACTTTTGGTACTTTTTTTCTGGTACGTTTTGTTTCTTCCAAACATTTGGTATACAGCGTGAACAAAGTCACGGGTAAAAGCAGGTTATGAACATACATGGACAGTATAGAAATATTATGTATTGATGATGAAAAAATTGTTTAACTTGGAGGTGGGCTGGTAAAATTATATTTAATTGTATTTAAAATTGTTGCCATTTTAATGAACGAAAAGAAATTTATAAACAAAGGAATGTAAACTAATTTCTGTTAAATATCGTTTTCCTAAGTGTGGTGCCATCCACAGAAAAAGAGGTAAAAAAATACTAAAAATATTTACAGGTTAAATTTTAATGTGGTTTTTGCAAATGACTTTCTTGGCCATATTTAAAGTTTATTTACCATATAAATATTTTTATGCAAATATACGAGTACATACGAGTACATACAATCATATGTAAGTATGTATGTGCAACATGTGCTCCAAGAGCCATGAGCAGGTGTAAGAAACTTTACAGAATTAATTCAAAACACGTAAAAAAACAACCATTTCAAATATTTAAACAAAAGATAAAAAAAATAGCGATATCCATAAATGAAACTCAACTTAATGGAATTCAGCTGCAATAATCTAAAATCTTTATAGGTACTCGTATGTATATAAAAGTGAATGTTTGTATGTTTGCTTGTTTGTATTTCTAAAAGTTATGGACTCCTAAACCAGTGCACTAATCTTCCTGAAATTTTCACAGTATGTATGTTTCCCCTCATCACGACAGAACAATAGGGTAGTTATTTATTTAATATCTTAAGAGGGTGTGACACTTCCGATACAGAGCAACTATGATATTTATAAAACTAATGCAGTTAAAAATTTCAAATTTTGTGTGGGAGCCCTTACGGAAAAAGTTGTTAAAATTGGACAATTGGGCGTGGCACCTCCCACACAATAATTTATATATATATCGTAAGAACTAATAAACTAAATGGATTGAAATTTTTTTCGAATTACTTTACTGATTATAGAAAAATATGAATAATTAGAAAAACATGAGTTGTCGTGTCACTTCCCGTATAAGGGAACATTTAAATTTTGTGAAAGGAACTAATGCAGACCTATGCGTATTGGATTTAAATAAATAGCATAAAAGAGTGTACAAGTGGGCGTGGCATATCTTACACATAATAAACAAAATAGTATTGAAATATTTTTGTCGCTATATTAAAAAAGAAATTTTAAATTTTGTATAATGCTTGGTTTCATTATTATCAACATAATTTTAAATAGAAACAAAATATTAAAAACAAATTACATTTCCAATTTTTATTCACAAAAAAAGTTTATGGTGTAACGAAGCACGGCGGGTCTTAGCTGGTCTTTTATGCATAAAATCAACAAAACGTTCTACCTACTATATGCAGGTACTTGAATTATAATCACAAAAACAAACAGTAAAATGTATCTAAAACTCTTTTTTTTTTTTTTTGCTGTAATAAACAAGTTATGTACTTAATTTAATGGATGTACCTAAGTATTTATGTATGTATGTGTGTGCGTACGTATGTGTATATGTAAACTTTACATTGTAAGGTAAAATTATATTTGTTTTTTGTTTTCTTTTGGAAAGCAATACACCACCAAAGAATATCCGAGACGACATACAGCAAAGGCTTAGCTACAACAGCAACAACAGCCAACAACCAGCAACAGACATTAACCGTTAAATAATCGGTCAACATAACGGTAAATGTACGTTATAATAAAATCAAAAAAATAAATACAACTTTTATTATTATTGTTGCTTTCTTGAATAATTTTGATTCAGAATATTTGTGCTCGTTTTAAAATGCTTGACAAGCACAGTGGAACATTTTCAAGAGCTCTGAGGAGAGAGTTTTTTATACATACATACATATGTATGTATTTTTTTTTATAGTGGAGCTCATCTTTATCAAGATCGATATAACAAGAAAGAATTTGTTTAAAAAAAAAATGTGGAAATAAAAATCAAGTAAAAGTGTGTCATTAATTTGGAACAAAAAAAATTAATGATAAAAACAAAACGTATAAAACAGTTGTCCGTATTACACACTTTTATTATATTCATTCGGGCACATCTGTTTGTGTGCGGTTTATATTTTGTGCATCGTATTCAAATTAAAGCTGGTATGAAGTATGAAAAATCTGTTTTGTTGTTCAAATTTGAATTACAGCGTTGAATACCGGATACCGGAGTTAAATTTGTTACATGAATACGCCTATTTAGGATACGATACATGACTAAACCATCCCATGCATTTAGTAAGTGAACGCCTTGCGCAATTTTTTATTATTATTAAATAAAATTACATCTTTAAAGAGATTTTTTGCGAAAAAAAAAACAAAGTACATATTGCAGAGAAAGACTCAGTCTGTTTGAACGACACCTGCAGTATTGAAATATACCTTAAGATATTATATTTAGATAGGACCTGCCCTCAGGGGATGACTCCTGAAGAGCATTGTGCAAGAAATAAGCAAATTGGTTGTGGGAAAGAGGAAACAGGGCGTAGTATTTGTGGACGTTCGATTTCAGCGTCCTCTCTAGGGAGGTTATTCCATATACGAACGGTTTAACTTAAGTACGAATTATCTCTGTAATGCTTCGTGCGAATCACTGGCATATCGACCACAAAGGGATCAGCTCTTAATGACGAACGTTTTGGAGGTAAAAATTTCAGGAACAACTTCCACGATTTCATTACAACACATGATGTAATGAGACAAATATAGCGTTGGCTACCGACAAGCTTCTCCGCCTTCTTCTGTACGCGGTTTATTAACTTCAAAAGATATTTTGAAGCAGCGGCCCATACATGAGAGTTGTATAAAATTTTCGTTCGGATAAAGTTGGTATAAATATTAAGGAGATTAGATGGATAGAAGTATGGCTTACACCATCTCAAAAAACCGAGGCACTTTAAGGCATCCTTTGAGACATGCAAAATGTGATCAGTCCAACGAACATCATACTGAATTTTAATAACAAGAACATCATTTTAGGCAGACTTATCACAATTAGTATAAGATGGTGCAAATGGATAGAGAAGAGTCTATAAAGTTCAGCTTTTTAAAAATATTACAATAAATTTCTAAAGAAGCCTTCAAGTGAATCAAAGGTAATCCTTGAAGTAGCGCAACGAACAAGTTGAAAAGAAATCGCACAAATGCAAAAAAAAAAAATAAGAAAGTAGACTACCGAAAACGACCAAAAACATCTATAATTAAAAAAGAAAACACTGAAACAAAAAAACGTTTCCAACTTGAAATAAATTTGCAAAATAAAACCCTTCAATAAGGAAAAAAAATTTTCAAAACTATATAATAAACGAAAAACAAAATAAGGACAACTAAAAACATGGACAAAGCAAGAAAAACGATATTTCGTTTCACACTATAATAAGACAAGTCTTAAGTACATATTTTGAGGAAAATCAAGCCCTTTTACAAACATTTTATACATGAAAACATTTTCATAGAATTGTATTGAAGTGTAAAAACGCGATCAAGTCCTTAGCATTTTGAGTCGTAGAAATTTTTTGGAAATATTCAATTCAAAAAATTAAGGAGACCAATGAAAAAACACGATTCTATGGAATAGACACTCCCATGCATAAGACTACTTCTGCATTAATAACACCTTGATAGACAGGCAAAAAATCAACATGATTCAGGGGATTATAGTCGCTAACGTTCAGATCAATGACTGAGTCTTTGATATATTTCGTTAGTCATCTAAGGAACGTAATATGGTCCTTATAAAGAACATGATCTGAATATAATCTTTCATATCAAATCAATTATGAATAACAATTCCTGGGGAATTTTTTCCACTTTTTCCATTTCCACTATTATTAATTGCGATTTTCATAAATATTTTGAATATGAGAGAGAAAAACAGAAAACTTTTAAATCTCCAACAATGGACTTTTATTTTTAGCGAACCATTTCCACTGTGATACAATTTCTTTTACCCTTCTTCTTCTTGATTTTGATATTGTTACATGTCACTTTAAATTATAGGCGAAAAAAATTTGTTCGTGAACACTTTATCATCCTTGTTTTTTTTTTTTTTTTTGTATTGAAACTGGTTTTGCACTTCGTTTTCAAAAATTTTCTTATTTTCAGAAGACTAAATCTGTTACACAAAAAAGTTAATTACAATTTTTTTATACTTTATTATTTTCTTTGTGAAAATACTCTGCTTGTAATTTAGTTTCTTTCTTTTTTTTACTATTGCTGCTGCTGTTGCTGCCACTTTCCAGTTTAGCAACAAGAACAAAATTATTGCAATTTTATTCCTGCTTACAGCAGATACTAAAACAAAAAGTATGTATTCCGTAAACCAGTTTATATGCAAGTTCTTGTATAATGTTTTTTTTTTGTTGTTATATGCTTTTCTTAACGGTCTAATGCTACTAAAGTTATAATCTTCTGGGCTCTTCATGGTTTTTAAAGTGGAAAAAGCACTGGGGAAAATTTAAGCAGTGCTGAGAAAGAGTGAATTATTATTTTTCAAAAGAATTTTGAAATCATTTATTATGTATTTGTGACAACATGGATGCAATGGAAAATTGATTCTTTAAAAATAACTTTCAGTTCTTTCCCCCGGTAATACCTGCACTATATACATATTTAATAAGCATGACCATATTTTGTGATGGAGTTTGTGGCCACATTATTCAACCGATTTTGAAAAAACTGGAGTCCATTTAAAATTATTTATTCACAGAAATGAATGAAATACTGTTGGCTATTGTGGGTTCAATATTCTGGCAGCTATTAGCGTATATCGTGCACACGTAATGATAATGTTTATAAGTTAAAAACTAAACTTGCATGTGTTGTTCTCTAACTGATCTCGTAAAGAAAGGCACCAACCATAAGAATTTTTTTTCTATGTTTTGATGAGGGCGAATTGTAGGAATGTTAAATGAACAAAAGAGAAGAGAAGAGAGCTCATTAAATGGGTTTAGCTCATTGGAAGGCTTTTCGTTTTTGTATTTAATAGTTGTGTGGTATTAAAGTATGCGAATTTATGTAAAAGTACCCTTAAAATTTACCCAGCGGAGAACTCTGCATACCACATGGCATTCCTGCACTGATGTTTGTCTCTCTTTGTGTTCAATACATGCTTGCTTACAAAGTATACAAAGAAGTGATCAAGTCGTTTTCTACCTGCTTACAAAGTAAGCGAAGCAATATACGAGCTGACTACTACCTGCTTACAATGAATTTCAAGAAATACGGATGAACACATCAGCGCCTCGCTTACTTTGTGTACAAGTGAAAGGCGTTCACTTCACAAATGCGGCAACACATTCGAAATCTTATACTAAGTTCGTATATGAGATGGATCATCGCTTCTGTAATCGAAATTTCGCCGCGGGGTTCTTCATCAACAATGATTAGGCCTTTGAAAAGATTATCTACCCGATGTAATAGAGATGATGTGAAAATTTTACAATTTTTCTTGGCTTCTTTTTGCAATAAAAATTATGAAAATTAATAATTTTACCTTTCGAATTCAAACCGAATTTAATAACCAAAAAAAAAAACATTTCATTAATTAAAGCTTCTGCAACAGGTTTTCATGTGGCTTTCCTTTGCCTGCTAATTGTGTTCAGTTGCAATTTCTGCAATTTTTCCCCGTAAAATTCTTACATTCCCGTTATTTGCACTTTATAATTCTTGCTGTTTTGTATATAATTTTTTTCTTCTTGACCTTCTTGAAATTTCAACTTGGGTTTATTAAATCATTTTTATATTCTTTTTGTATTTTGGCCGCTTTGTGGTCTTCAATGCAACGCGCCGCATTACTTTCATGCTTTCTCTGAAGTAAAAAAAAAAAAAATATTTTTCTTGTTGTGGTTATTAAAAATGGGCTGGTTAAGAGTGGCAGACGAACATTGTGCAAAATTAAGTTCTGTTCCTTTTGTGGCAAACGTTTTATTTTTTTTATTCTTTTACCACAGTTTGACCTTAATTTTGTTTTAATTTTTTTTCGGTTGTTTTGCACTTCTCAGGGTCTCAGTAAATCTACATGACAGAAGTATATTTGGAGGTATTTCGTTTTTTCATTTTCTTGTTCTCTTCTGTTGCAAACATAATTTGTAAATACTTTCATGCAGTAATTTAAACCGTGTTTTTTCTTTCTTTCTTTCCTTGTTGTGGCATGAAATGTGTAGAAGAAAGAAAATCTTGGCAAATTATATTTACACTTTTTTGTCGTAGTTTGTTGTTGTGTAGTTTGTGTCGAGTATCGTCACAACAAATAGAATTCATTAGCACCAGCAGGAATTTTAAAGTGCATTCAGTTTTTATATCACAGGGTTTTTTAAGTTTTGAAAATATTTGAGCAAAAAAAGGTTACAGTTTTATAAATTTAAGTTAACAGAAAAGGCGAAGCATACATTTAGGTGTTGCAGTAAATTATCTAAGTACACGAACAGAAACTTTTTTAAAGCTAAAATATTTTAAAAATATGCATCAGAAATTAAAATTAAATATAATTAATGACAAAGTTTTCGCAATTCTATAATATTAGAAAATACATAAGAAAGGACAAAAAGCTTCTTTAGTTTATTATTTAGAATTAAAATCAAAATTTAGACGTTTGAATAAGAATTGCACAAATTCCACCAAAGATATGACAACAAAACGTTATTGCATCAGAAATATAAATTATCTATAAGAAATTTATATAACGGTGGGTTGTGGAAACGAACTTGACGTTAATTGAAAAATTGATATTATTTTTAAATTCTTTACAAAATTTTTAATAATTTTGCAAACAAGTCACCGTATATATAATAGAACTACGGAAGTCAATGCGGCCGTCAATAGCCCACAGGAAATAACCCCCAAAAATAAAATTAAATGATTAATGTTTGGGGTTATTATTATGTCTTTCTTTAGATCTTCTTTCCATAATCAATAATTCAGGGGATGACTCCTAAAAATGGCATACATTGTGCCAGAACTAGGGCGAAAGGGATTGAGTAGAGAAGATAGATGTTCAAATATAGAAGAAGGCTTAATACTTTTACAATTCTGCTATTAGAACAGTGTTGCAGCGCCTCTGATATTAAAATTTAATAAAAATTGCCGTAGTTGACGCTATTTACTAGGAATGTAACGATACGCCATTTCGCCGATCCGATACTCAAAAATAAATATCGCCGATACCGATACGCATATTGAAATTGAGCTCAAGTAAAAATTAACAAAACTCAAGTAGAGTAATTCTTCTATTATACAAAATAACAGTGTTTATTAATGAGCCATTCAAATCATCAAAATTGTCAATATAGGGCCTGTTCGGAAATGCATCACTGCGCCGCATCTGATGCGCATGTGTGATTTGTTTGCTCAGCTGATACAAAAAAGCATATGCAGTGTTACCAGCCGTTGATTTTCAGAACGTACAACGCATCAGATGCGGTGCAGTGATGCATTTCCGAACAGGCCCACATTTCAGTTTCTCAACTTCAAATTTTCAAACAACAAAACGTCTGCAATATTTATGATTTTACAAAATAAACGTTGGCATTCAGTTTAGATTGGCTCAAGATTTAAAATTGATATTAATACGATTTAAAAAAGAAACAATTGAATTTGCGATCATGTTAAAATTAAATTAAAATTATAAAAACAACATTGCAAAAGATTAATATTTAAAATTGATATTAATAAGATTTTTGTTTAAAAAACAAAGTGTTCTCAAATTTTGCGGAGACAGAAGATTTCTCAAATCCGTTTGAAGCAGACCTGCAGTGGAAAATAGTCTCTCAGATGCGACAGAAGTCATTTCAAAACTTAAGTATTTCTGCGCCATTTTCTTCAAGTTTGGGTAGGATATGTCATTGCGCCAGTAAACAAGAGGGTCTGCATCTCTAGGAATATTAGGAGATCTAAGGTATCTCTCGACTTCTTCGTTAGCAGAACCACAGCTTAGGATGGATAGAGGCTCATCCTCCTCGGATTCTCTAATCATTTTTTCACATACGCTCCAAAGGCGAGTACTTCTCGTAGACTTATCAGAACTTTTGCGAGGTGTAGGGAGGACTGCGTCTTCAAAACTTTCGGAATATAGAGTTATATTAAGCTGCTCTATAAGACGTTTTTCGATAGGATTGAAGTCGATTGTCTTTGAAATATTCGAGCTTTGTAACGAGGGTCAAGAATTGTAGATATAGGTTTCATTATTCTCTAAACCCTCAAATCTTTCATTCAGAGGTAAGTTAATCGCAAATTTTTGGGACTCCGAACTACTCTCCATCTCCGTTGATTCATGTATTATGTTTTCTAATAATGTTCGAAGACTGTTAACTAGCGGAATAGCGTCAGACAATTTAGCAGTGGCTTTGCTTATGGATTTTGTAGCCTCTAAATTTGTACATGTTGACATAGGGGCTGAGATGTCAGTTGTTATTTTAAGTTGTAATTGTTGTAGAATTACCACCACTTGTATTAATGCGCCTTGAAAAAAATCTTAAAACATACAAACACATACAAGATTTAGCATTGAGAGAACATTTCATTACTATGGTGCAAAGCAAAATAGAAGAAACAATTTCATTATGTATTCTGTTTTGATTTTATGTTCTGCTTTTAATATGTTATTTCTCATAGTTGTCATGCAAAAAAAAGAGTTGAAAATAGAATATTTTGTTCAAAAAACTTTAAAGAAAAATATAAGAAGTATCGGCGTATCGACAGTAAAATATCGCCGATATCGATAAACCAGAAGTATCGCCGATATATCGGTATCGGTTGCATCCGTAGTATTTACGTCCCCATGGCGAGGTATTTGTTAAAGTTTTCAACTAGAAATAATCGCACCTCGATAGAACCTTACGATATCGCTTGGACGCAAAGTCCACGCAATACATTTTTTAAACTTTGTGAACAGTCATTTATTATTAACTGTATCAATAGCTGTCGGAACAGTTTTCAGTGCGAATGCCTTCACCACTTAAACAGTCCAACAGATGTTGATTGACTTGCTCCTCCAACCAGGCTTTGATCACGGGTCCCAACTCACAGTTTGCTTTATAGTCACATCGCGCTTTAGCCAACACCACCGTTATAATCAATAATCAAAGTAGGCCGCAATAAAAATATTTGGTATTATGTAAAATAAGTGTTACATGCATGAGAAAAATCTTTACTATTCAACGCCGTTTCGGGTAGAGTAAACTTTTGAGCACAGCCGAAGATCGGCTTCTCAATATGTCTTTAATAATAAACGTAACGTAAACTTGAATACTAAAGATTTTGTGTGTAGCTGGTCTCCGGCCGGGCCAAAAGATTTTCTTCACCATGTAAAATATTTGAAAAATTTGTTTTGGCTTTCTATATAAAAGTCACTTAGTGATGTGATTTACAAAATTAGGGCCTAAGACTTTTTATTTTGGAAAATATTATTATGTAAAATCAGACTAGCAGAACGTATCAGTATACCGATTTCAAGGCCGCTACAAATCTCATCAGCTTTTGGTTCGTTTGTCCATTTTTACAATTTATGTAAAGTGGATACTAATTGGGAAAGAATATCAACTATTTAACCAAATTTTCAACAGAAATATAATACGAGAATTATTATAATTCCCTTTTATTCCTTTTGACATGTTGAATCAATTTTTGGTTTGTACGAAATTCCCCATTTCTGATTCATCACTATTAATATTCAAAAAAATTTGTGATTTATTGCATTTGGAACAAATTCGAAATTTTTGATTTTCTTTGCATTTCTGATCTTCAAAATATCGCGTAAATTGGAAAAACTCCAAATATACATATTACACTCATTACAATAAAAAACAAAAATATTTCATTAACATAAAAAAGAATAAATAATGTTTGTTTAATTTTTGGAAAATTTCAACCAGCCAGCGAAACTGTATCCACTCGTTATCGCGCGCGTATTACATTTTACGAAAATGCAACACGTTCCTTGTGAATCCTTTTCCTAAAATTGTGAGTGATCATTTTTACGTTGTTGTTGTGTCTCTAAACTACTTTCTAATTATGTTCACCATTTTTTTTTTTTGTTCATGGGAAATATTTCACGTGATTATTTTTGATAAGATCTAGAGAAAATAGTGCGAGTTCAAAAGTTTCCTGAAAAATAATTTCTTCTTCTTCTTTCACAATAGTATAAAATAAGACCGAGTAAAAAAGTATTATCAATATTTCTCAATTTCTATAAAATTTTTAACATTATAAAGTTGGGTTCTTTTTCCAATATTTGAATTAAGTGCAAACACAAGTGATGTCCTTAAATTTAATTAAAATTTTTTTAGTGTTTCTTTATTAAAAGTTTAGTAAAACATTCGATTAGAACATCAGCTGTAGGGTATTTAGTAGGTGTAGGTAAGTAAACCTAGAAAATATTAGCATGAATTTTACCAAAGAAAAATCATTATTATTTTGTGGAATGACAGCAACAAGATGCATTATGCCATTTAAAATTAATTATTTTCGAGATTTTTTTAAGTTCATTAATTTTTTAAAATTTAAGAAAATAGAAACAGACGTTCCTAAAATACATGAGAGTTGATGTGTTTGTGTGTCAGAGCAAATTCTCAAAATAAGTAAATGATGTTTGTTAATTAAAAAAAAAAAAAAAACAAAGAAAAAAAGAAAAAATACATGAACTAAATATTTACTTGAGTTTAAATTTATCTGACAAGTTCATCATTTAAGTTTTTTTTGGATGCATGCAGAGATTTGTTTTTTTTTTGTAGAATTTTATTAGACAAGTTTTTTTTATTTGTTTTAAATAAAAATAGTATTTTATCATCAGTTATTCTATAAATTTTTAATTGCTTTAAGATAAAAATATCTTAAGTTAAACAATTGAAAAATGTATCGAATGGTTACACATTCCTGTTTTTTTTTTATACTGATCTTTTTCTTAACATCTTTATGTCTGGATATACAGTTGAACTTCCATAATTTGAATCAGCATTATCCATAAAAGAACCTTCAATTTAGGGAGACTTCAAATTAAGGAATAAGTTTTCAAAACTTTGCACATTTATAGTGCCGCTCTTGTCATGCGATTTGCATCAATTTATAGAAACTTATAGTTATAGAAGTTCAAGTTATGGAAGTTAAACTGTAATTTCTTGGCTTATTTTTTTTTATTTGTTCTTTTATTTATTGAAATTCTAATTTCTGTATATAAAATTAGGCTTTAAAACGCGTTATTTATTAGAAATTAATTCAAAGAAGAGCTACAATGGCCAAACTTATATAAATATTTGTTAATTAACCAGTCTTTTATTAGTTGTTTTTTATTAAAGTAATTTTCAAGTTTTTTGGAATTTTGTTCATTTATTTTAGAAACTAGACTACGAATTAGCGTTGCCATTTAACTTTGAAAACATTTAAAACTCATGAACTGAACAGTTGACATTAGCAACCAATGGAATACAGCTTATAACTTAACTAAACTGCAATTAAACTATAATAAATGACGGAAAGTAAGTCAGCAAACAAAAATTAAATAAACAAAATATTTTTCCGGTTTCGTTGCGCAAAATAACCCACAACCTGTGAATAATATAGGCTGACTTCCAAAACGTTAGTATACAAAGTTTGTATACAGTATTGCTACAGTATTTAAATCACATACATATGCAAGGTTCCGAAACAATGAATCAACTATAAAACCGATGCCTTGTTTGCTTTCTTACTGCGTTAAAAATACTTGGCGGCGGCGTTTTTAAATGGTATACACTGTACAATTATTGTACTGCGGCGTTATAAAATGTGATGCTTTGTTCAAACATAAAGCAATTAACGTTTTGGAAGTCAGCCATACTTCTTTATATATATTAAATTTTAAAATGACTAGAGGCTCATATTTGTAAGATCATTTAAGCATTTTGATTTTCTAATTTATTGATTGGGTGGAAAATCCCATTTTCCATCCCTGTAATGAATATTACCAGGGAAACCGAAAATATGCAATTGCATGCTTTTACCTGTTCGATACTGTAGACCTAAACAAAATATTTATACGTTTTAGGACTTTTAAAAGTTTTAACATCAATTTCTTAGTGCAGATTATTGCACATTTAATTCGTTACAGCATAATTTTGCATATTTTACTTTTTATAGCATATTTTTGCACATGTTATTTTTCACTGCATAATTTTTCGTGCATCCAACAGCGCCATCGATTAATGAAACTTTTGATTCTGCAGCATATTCGCTTGTTTTTCCTACATATTTTATACATTTTTATTTAAATTCTAATATCCGCTTCAACAAAATGAAACTAAACAAATTAAAGTTTCGATCAAACAGTTTTTAATTTTTTTCTAGTAATTTTTTCAAAGTTTAGACAGTTTTCCATTAATGATTCAGTTTTTCTTCCAAAATTTGAAATTTATTTTACATATTTGTTATTGCATATTTCAGAATTGTGAAAAATTCTTATTAGTTTTTTGAAATTTTTTGAAGATTTAAATCTATTTTTTTCAAAAAAGAAAGAGAAAAAAATTTGTGTATTGGGATCAGTAGTAATTTTTACAAATTTAAAATTTTTATTTTCGACGGTTTTAAATTTACTTTAATTCATTTTACTTACAAAAATTTCAATTTACTTTAATTAATTGTTTTTCAAAAATAATTCCAAACTTCTGATTTATTTGAAAATTATTTACAGAATTTTAAATTATTTAATTGTTAAAAGTTGCGTAGAAAAATGCCATTAAGATTTGTTTCGGTTTGAAATAATCAAAATAAATAAAATATCCAAAAATATGCCCAAAAATAGATCCCTGAAATGAGATATTTTTCAATGCATATTTTTTACATATTTTCTCATTTTGCTTATTTCGAACCACAACACATTTTAAGGGCATCTTTTCTTCACAACTTTAAATACTTTTTAATGCATTGTCCAGCTTTTTCATGAGCAATATCGATGTTTTCTAAAATGCAGGTTATAAGAAATACAAATAGAGAGAGTTTTGCTAATATTTTAATTATTTAAGAGACTTTGCTCGTTTATGGAAAATCTATAATTTAAGCTTATAAATATATATTTTTGGAATCGTGGTGACACAGCCAGAAACAAAAATTATCAAGATTACAAATGAAAAGATTACTATGTCTTTTTAATTTTAGGAGCATTGTTTTTTTTAATGTTTGCAGCATATTTGGTTTGTTTTTTTTTCAAATGTGTAGCTTTGGAAACTTTATCTCGTCCTCATACGTGTGCACACCACTTTTTTAAAATAATTTTCAAGTTTCACCGAGAGAAGGATATTTTTCCACCCAAAACATTTTAACATTATTTTTTTACTGCACTGCAACTGATTTCATATTTCTATCTTCTCCTTTAGTCGCAAACACATTACAACTGCTTTCTTCATCATACAAAAATTTTTTATTATTATTATTTATTACCCTATAATTATTACCAGCACTGACTTAATTTAGTGAGTCTTTCTACCAGTTGATTATTACCTGTGTAGCTGTTTTTTTCCTTAAGATTTTTTTTTATGTTTTCTATTTATAAATAAAATTTCTATAAAGAATATTTGCTTTTCTTAATCGGACTATTGTTTTAATTTAATCTTTAAAAAGTATTCTTGGTTGATTTGTCAACATTTTCGTCTCCAAATTATCGTACGGTTTTTTTTTGTTGGCTTTTAGCCAAAAATTTTAAGAAAAATTAATTGTTTGAATTCTACGAATGTTGTTGCTGCCCCCATGATCATTTTCGTTTACCTTTAAACATGTGACAGTTTATTGAATTTATGAATCATTCATACAACTTTTATTTGTAAATGTTTTTATTAAAAATAAATAACAAAAACAATACGGCAACATACTTTTTAATTTAATTAAGAAATTTAATAGGACTGTCAAAAGATCATAAAAATCGAATGTCATTATGGGGGGGTACTTGCGGCTAAAAGAAAAAATTCACAGAGCGACGTGTTCTTTTTAAACTTTTTCAGTTATTTTGATAAATTAGATAAAGACGCCTTTATTCGTTATAACAAAGCTTTTAATTAAATTCTATTTCTTTTTATCAAAGATAGAACTTTAAAGTTTAACCTGTTTTTTTTTTGTTAAAACAAAAAAAAAATAAGTAAGAAAATTAAATTTTATTAGAATTTCTAACAAAATCCGACATTTATAAATGAATTAAAGCAAGACATGTGTGTGAGTGTGTGTGTTTGTATTCCTTTTCTTAATGACACAACTCATCCTACATAACACAACTGGAACAATTAAGATAATCCATATAATACACATAAATGTAGACATATAAACATATCGCTCGCTAAACCATAAACAGTCACAACTCGAATATTTTCAAAATGATTTTTATTTCTATAATCAGTTTACAGATCGAATCTTTAATAAGCATGAAAATAGGTTTTTCATTATGGACGTTCATAAAATTTGTATTTTCCTTACTTGTACATCACCAATGATATTTTGGATCTTCAAAGCAATTTTTGACTTGTGACTCTTTATGATTAAGTGTGCGATATGTTTGCCCGTGTGTTTATCCAAAACAATTTAATGACCAAATTTATTAATGTCTAAGCGCAAACATCACAGTCACAAACAAATTGTCTGGTTAAATAATGGATTGAAATAAATTCAAAATATTTCAAACAAATAAAATTAAATTGAAGGTTTGTCGGATACATCACCAAAATAATGGCCAAAACGTTCAAAATATTTATAAACCAAATAAACGGGTACACTTGGTACATACATTGTCACCTACCTGAAAAGACAAGAAGACAGATAAACATTAAGATTTAAAGAAATAAAAAGAACATTAAATGTTTAAATAATAAAGCTAAATAATTTTTTAGAAATTGAACAATAAAGTTTTTAAACTTTCTCTAAAGATATTTTTTATATTGGCCCCTACTCATTGACATAGTCATAGGTAAAGTATACTTTAATTTGAATATTTTGTATAAAAATACTGTGCCTCGTTTCTGTAACACTCTCAGTATTTTCTCGCAACGCGAAAAACAAGATGGGTGAGAAAAAGAATACGTAATATTTTCGTACTCCAGGGTGGCTCATATAAAAATCCAACTTATATTGCACAAATCGTCCTACAGAAATATCGGGTGACATTATGAATTTTTTCGATGTAAGATCTTTTCACAAATTACAGAAACGAGGCACTCATTTGAAACACACACCGCAATATTCATAAAGAATTGGTTAAGTACAAAGTACACATATCGGTGCTCATACGAAATTCAAATGTTAAACCAACAGTGAATAAGTGGTTCAAAGAACACTTTGTTAATGACTATGATTAATTATGAGTCATTGGACATTAACATTAAAAATATGTAAAAATTAACTTTAGAAATACATTTCGAAGTGTAATCGATAAATTTATAACAGACCAACTTAAATTACGACGCAAAGCGCAACGTAATTTAGCGCTTAGCTTTACGCTAAAATGAATAACCAAAATTAGAGCGTTAACGTTGCCACAGAAACAGTAATGTTTACTCACTTTAATTAATGGAAAACTCTAAATAAAAATAAGAAATAGAGATGAAGACGCTAAATTGAGCTGAAAATAGCTAAAGTTACATTACTTAACAAACAACAACAGTACAAAATTGGATTTTCCAATTGCAAAGCGTTGACGTCGCTTTATTTCGGTTGGTTTCATACATTTTGTATGGGCATGAGAAATTTTTACAGCCAGACAACGCTTTGCGTCGTAATTTACAGCCATACCTAAACAAGAGCGGCAAGCGTTTTTTAGCTGTCAAAAGTTCTCATGCCCACACAATTTGTATGGAGCATCCCGAAATAACGCGGCGGTAACGCGGCGGTAACGCGGCGGCAAAATTGTGCAATTGGAAAATCCGATTTTTACAGCGCGTTTAATAGTGAAGTTAGCTGCAAAAGACAAGCACTCATGATACAATGACTATAAGGTAGTCTTACAAGCCCAGCTGACAATTCTTGTAAATTACTTGTTTTTTATTTCAAGTGTTAAATTTTGATTTGTATTTATTTTTTCGTATTTGAATGAATAATTTTTATATATATTTTTGTCACAGCCCAGTAAAAAATATATGGATTAATACATAATCGACCAATAAAGGAGTAATGACTTGTTCATCCATTTGGAGTAATAAGCGAGCTATCGAAACTATTTTTTTTTTGTTTTGTTGTTTATGCCTCGCTTAATACTCCAAATGGATCAATGAGGGATGTATCAGTTCGTTTTTGGTTTTTTTTTTCTTTGACATAACTGTTAATATTTGATGTTTTTGTTTTGTTTTTCGATTTAGTCAGTTTAGTTTTAAAATAAAATCAATATTAAAATAAAATCAATATTAAATTGAAATCAACAGAAGTGTATTATAGAACATATCCCATTTTTACTACACATATTAGATTCATGAACCAGGAATTTCAAGGCGAACATATTCCAAACGCAGCCAATATTTACGCCAGAACCCAGAAAAAAATTATTGTTTCTGGAAGCAGTAACAAAATTTCATGCTTTCGTGATGCGCAGTTTTGAAGCGCTTTGGAGGCTGCACAAAAAGAAGGCAGAGAGATCGCTGAACTTATTTTTAAGTACGTTGAAGTTGGTCGGCTATTTACATTTAATTGACATGAATAATAGAGTAAACAGCGAATGGAAGATAAAATTTCATTTAGATGCTCTCTGCCTCTCTCTCTCTCACTCTTATTTATTTATTTAAACATGTGTATTTGCCTACAGATGAATTATGTATGTATGTATGTTAGTAGATGACGCAGTAAAACGAAGGCATAATTCAGATAATTTAAACATGATTTTAGCGCATTTCGGATGTTTAGAAAAAAGCGCTCTTTTATGTAAAAAACAAGAGCTTCAAAGTGGGACATCGCGAACAAAAATCATGCATGTTCGAAGCGCTTTTCGGAGCAGTAAGCACAACAATAACAATCATCTCTCCCTTACAGCGATACCTGGGAGACAAAAACGATTACTCCCTTTATGCTCTTTTAGGAGACAAAAACGATTACTCCCTCTGTCGTCATTTTCAAGATCAAAGGGAGTACTCCATAAGGAGCTTAAAAGGAGTACTCGTGGCTGCGGACATGCTGTGTTAAAAATCCAATAAGGTCCGGAGTTTTATGGAGTAATCCATTACTCGCAAAGGAGCGCTCCAAGATTACTCTTTGGATGATCATATTTTTTACTGGGAGGTTGAAACATACACACATACACATTTATACTTTTGACTTCAGAGGAATTTTTTTGTTGTGTTTGTTGTAGAGATGCATGTGTTATGAGTATACTATTATAATCAGGGTTGTTATATATTTTGTAATAACCCTGTTTTTATGACAAAGCGTTGACGCTCTAATTTAGGTATGGTATTTCAGCGTTAACGCTAGGCGGTAGAAAACGTTCCGCTTTCCGCTCTTGTTTAGGTATGGCTGTTAGGTTGGTCTGTATATTGTACAGAGAGAGAATCACTCAGTGAGAGTTATAAAACGAAGACGCAAACAAGAGAGCACCAATAACGAGTACTCAGCTTATTGCTGTTGAAAATGGAATAATGTATGTATGAACTGACAATATGTATTTGTCTAGCAACGTTGCCTGAAAAAGCATTATCAGTACATTTTAATAAGACATCTGACAATCGTGTGAAGTCAATTCCTTTTCACTGTCAGATAACTGCCAGTTAATTGTAAGACATATTTAAATTGTCAAATTGTTTATCTGACAATTATTTCATTGTCAGTAAATGAGCAAACGAAAACATTTATTTTCTTTCTCTTAAAAGTCTGCTATACATTGCATAGTATTTATGCTGTCTGAGAAAATCTGACAATTATTTTTATACAATAATCTAACAACCGTGTGAACTGACAATTTATTGACTGACAATGTTGTTAGATGAATTTATTGTCTTAAAATTTTGTGGTTATAAATTGTAAGCTTTTCTGACAATTTTCTTTCAACCGTCCGAACTGGCAATAAACATTGTGCCGGCAATTTTGTCAGTACATTGCCAGAAATTTGTAAGATCTGACTACTGTCTGTACAGAATTTTAGTTTGAGAGAAAAATTGGGACAGAATTAGCACGATTTACTTGTGACTTCATTCACGGCACATGTTAATGAAACCATGAAACTGTCTGCATATCAAACTGATCATAAAACGAAAAAGTACTAAATGCAGAAATCACTAAAAGTACCAGCTTTTTCTTATGTCAACACCCAGAAAATACACTGTCTGTTTATGTAAAGTATAATAGCAAGCAACATAAAAAATAAATACCAACCAAAGCTACAAAGAGTACCAAATCTTTAATATGGGCCATATCACCCGTTTACCAAAACTCATCGAAAAACATTAAGTGGTTTTCGAGTTATAGTGACCCATTATAAAGTATGAACATTCTGTATTCTTGTAGATAGCGGAAATGAATGTCTGCTTGTCAGTCGGCCTGCCTGTCTGTACCTGAAATCGTGTTACGAAGCAGCAAGGAGAGTTAGAAAAAACCTCACTTTTAAACTGATGGATGTGCCTGGATTTGTCTTACGACGATTTTTTTTATTTTTTTATAAATTTAAACCCGTCAAAAATTAAAGATCGGTTCTGACATTTGACTAAAATTGCACATACACACATATACAAGTACGTTTTTAACACACAGAAATTAATAAACACATGATAGCGACGCAGTATTGAAACTAGATCATCTCTAGTCTTAGAGTTCAATGTACTAGACAGCAACCTATAAGGTTTGTTCCTTTTTAGTTTAGTTATTAAAACCTAAATTATCATTTATAATCACCGACATAGTTTGGGCATTTAAACAAAACAAAGAAAAACACTGTGCTGCTCAGCTCAAATAAAAATTGGAACAAGAGTTTATGGCCGATATTAGTTTTTTGTGTGCATCTTCTTTCTAGAATAACATCTGAAATTAGATAAAAAATTTTCTAAAACAAACAATTTATACCAGAAGTGATTGTTTCAATATAAAAACAATAATTTGACCAAAATGTTAAATTCGAAAAGCAAACGAGTGGGTATGCAACGTTAAATAAACACAATTAAAATATCGTAACCCTCGTGACAACTACAACAAGCAAATAGCAGCAACAGCTATAAAAATATATGCAGGATCGAATGCTGGATGGCTGAACAACTGAATAAAAGAATGAATGCATGCATGCATGCATGCATGGCATGATGATGAATCACAACCATGAGTAGGAAGGATAATGATGACGATGATGCCGGTGGTGGTTCCACAGCTACTGAAGTGGATTCCTTTTTTATTCTTTTTGAAACTCATCACACATTCATTGCTTTCCTGTTGTGCGCCAGCAGCAGCAGCAGTCCGCAGACCGTGATGATGTATTTGATGGAAATATCATCAACTCATTTCTTGTTTCTTTTTTTTTGTTTTGGAAAATTCATAACCAAAAGTTGAGTGGTTATAAACATGAACAACCGAAATCAAATGTATGATTTTTTTCACCCATTTCTTTCTGCATTCGATTATTTCAAAATTATACAAATACAATAAAATAAAATCAAGTCAATTGAAATTCCGACATAAACATACATGTATGTGCGACTTAAACAAGTGAAGGTCTGTATGCACCGGTATATAAACTGGCTGTTCCAAACAAAAACAAAAAAATCAGTATGAAGAAAAACCCCAGGGTAATCAAGTTCATGTGTATAGAAAAACCGGATGTACAAAAATCCACTAACACATTTAAATTATCACAGAGTAAGATACAGAGCTGCACGTATTAAATATTGCAAAAATACTTAGAAATCAGCCGGATTTAGATGCCACACAATTGGGCCATTTGAAAGCTACTCGTTGTTGTAATGAAATTCTGAAAAGAATTATCTGCTTGATTGAAAAAGACTGCTGGTGGCTGACGTCTTTAGCAGCATTATTATGGATCATGAAATAAGGATCTATCATATCGAAGCTTCAACATAAAACAATAGGGATGTTTCAAAATCAATTCAAAAGCCTCTAAATTCTAAAAGAAGATCACTTATTTAATGGCGACTATCTTCGGTGTGTTAAAAACTATCCAACAGCGACAGCGGATTATATTACAACACCACAATGCTGCTGTCTGGAAGAATCCACTATCACAGTAATAAGAAAAAAAAAAACAAGAAAGAAAAGCATCACCCGCCGTATTGATTTTTCAATATTAGGTCTGTCTGCGTACACATATTTTGCATAATTTTGTGCAAAATGTTGCAAAATCTTGCAAAATGTTGTCTGCGTACTCCAAATCTCTTGCAACGAGAGAGGCAAAAAGAGAATTTTTTGACAGTTGGAAGTTAAAGAACTTGCAAAATGTTGCTGGAGAAATTTCTGCTTGCAAGATTTTGCAACTTCTTAGAACAGCTGTTTTTATTTACTATTTGAATGAAATAATTTTTGTGAAATGAATATAAAAATTGAAATTTAACAATGGCAGAGGTAAGTAGTCAGAATTGTGTTGATTTTTAACGTTTATAATAAATAATAATAAACAAAACATTTTACTTCATGCTAGAATCGTCCAAATATACAGTGCGACCTTTTCAGGCTTCACTTTAATTAATAATATTTTAATTTACCAGGAGAATTCACTTTTGCGTACACATATGCTAAAATTCTTTTGCTTTCTTATTTCAATTGTTTACACACCGATCAGCTGTTTTCTTGCAAGATTTCACTGGATGCTGTCTGCGTACTTTTTGCGATATTTTCAGCCGACAGAGTAACATTGGTCTTACTCTCCCAAAAAAGGTTACTGAGTATTTGCTACTGGAAAAGTACCCAGACAGACCTATTTTCTCACCTATTGGACATAATTTACGGAATAATTTTCCGAAACCCGAAACAGCAGTTGATGCATTTAAAAAGCATGTTTTGCAGGCGACTCTATCAGAGTGTGAAAACTTTTTAGTTTAAAATTATTCTTGAATTTTGTAATTTTCAATATATTTTTATTTTAAATATTTTACAAACATTTACTAAAATAAACTGTGAGGAAAAAAGTAAAAACTTTATATGTTTAAACATCAGAAAACCGGAAGGAGTAGTAATATGTAAAAGATTACTACCACAGCGGAAACGGAAACAGGCATTTGATTTTGCTTTCACGTGAATGTATTTGTTTATTTATTTATTTTATACATATGAATGTATGAGTCGCTTACAATTTCATATAAATGCGCCATCTACCCACACAAACTTAAATATATATTTTTTTTTATTTCCTTTATCTCGAGTCTACAAAAGGCAACCATAATATGTTCAAGAGCAAGGGGGTGACAGCAGTTTAAGTGCTACAATGGATCTTTGGGAAAAATACTTATGTATGTATTTAAATTTACTTACACTCACTCAGCAAACAGACATCATTGAAAATGTAATATAAAACCCATCTAAAAATGAAACAAAGTGAAAGGGGAAAATTGTATAACGAATGATTTTAAAACCCCTTTAAATATATTTTCAAGCACGCACTGCAAATGATATTTGAAAGTATGTGTTTTTGATTGTTTAAGTAAGATTGAAAAAGTGGGGACTTTATAGCAGCGATGACGCACAGTGTTTTGTAAAAAAAAAAAAACACTTAAAATATATGAATTGTAAAATCGTGTAAATATTAAGTTTACATTGAGCCAGAAAATATGGCCGCCTATAGAAATTAATCGTTAAGCATCCATTTTAATCGTTGTCTATCATGGAAAGCCCCGATTGGCTACAGTGAACTAAAATTGTAAGCTGCATTATATTCATACTCTGTAAAAGTTTTGGATCATTGATTTGGCATTCAATCAGGATAAAAATCAAAGACAAAAATCTACGTGGTGTTTTTAAAAATCGTGGCCACATTCATGTGCAACGAAACTAGAGTTGCACCCAAATCAACTATTCTTAAATATAGAGACCACAATAAGATGAGAAGGAGAGCTACTCGAGATAGGCGGCATTTCAACTAAGGGATCCACTAATTTTGTGCTTTTACACGTAGTTAAAATAATATTTTACATTAATAACAATTATGTAAATAGAAAATGGGCGTGGCCATGAATAATTTTGGCATCTTAAATTTTAAATATCTGTGCCAAATTCTGTTAATTTTCGGATCATCGCTACCCACTGTTCAAAGCACGCAAATGCATGATATGAGCCCTTTCCAACTTTGTCAACTCTCTTGCATATTTGTTTACTGTAAATGACTTGGATGCAAGAGCAAATGTTTGTAAATTTGTTTGATGGCCTGGTTGCTTGGTTGTTGGGACAATTTGAGAAATTCCACTGAACGACAGCAACACACACACACACATAACCATCTAGACAACACTCGTACTGTTCAATGATGAGTGCTGCAACGCACATCAAACAATACAAAAGAAAGAAAAAAGACAAGGAAAACTCGCAGTAGTGACCAATTTCAAAAACATTTATACGTTTTCCCATGAATATTTTAAGTATTTTAATTCGATATTTGATGAAGTTTTATTTTGTTTAATTTCTTTTTTCTTTTGTTTTTATTATTGGAATGATGTTTGACTGGATGAAAATTGTCGTTTGCAGATTTTTTTTATATAAAATTATACTGCGAAAATGCTGAAAATAAAATCTGAAACAAAATCGATCATATATTGATGACACTTTTTGGTTTAAGAACAAAATATATTTTTATATGTTGCACACTGGAGGATATTTTGCCAGAAAAATGGCACAAAAAACAGTCAGATATTTAGATATGCTTATTAGAGAATATTATAAACATACACAGTTTGAAACAATTTGAATGGTATTTTTGAAACTTTATGGCTCATTAAGACCACCGCCGGCCGTGGCATGTCCAAAAGGAATGTTTGCAAAGTCATGTGCGTGTTTAATGTTTTGTTAAACTAAAATTCCGACAGAGAAGAATGCAATAAAAGGACACAGCACTTTATAATCTTAATATACTGCTGCTCCTACTAATACTTTATTTTGCACTAAAACAGCCTAAATGCCATCAAGCAATTTCTAATAAATCATATAAAATTTAGTGCCATTGTTGCAGATTCATTGAGTTGTAAACATAAATTTTGTTTAAAAAAAAACTACTTGTTTAAGCTGTTCTTTTTTTTTTGTGGCACGCAAATTTGCCTATTTTAACAATTTGTTTTTTTTTTTTATTTTCTTTTGTATGTTTATTTTTCTCACAGATACACTTTGAAGCAATTGGGACTTGTACAATGTACTCCCTTTATAACACCAGAGTTTGTAATAATAGATGAGCTTTTTTTTTTTTTGTTGTTACTTGGCCTTTGTTTATGGTGTGACATACTAAAAAATTTATTTTGTTTATATTCTTGTTGCTTCCTATTCGAATCCGACAACAAAATAATTTTCTTTTTTGTTTATTTTTTGTGGGGTCTTCATTTTGGGCCTTTTTTTTATCGTTTTTACTGCAATGCTTTGTGAGAGAAAAAAAATACATCGATTTTTTTTCACCATTCACTTTCAAAAGAAGGAGGACGAGCGTAGATTAGTCATCACGTTGGGTAAGGGTATAATATTTCAGATTTTGCTGGTATTTTGCGGTATCAAAATCAGCAGGACCAAAGGCCGAAAACACAATAAGAGCGAGAGAGAAAGAACAAAAAAAAAAACGGAAAATCTGCATGTTAATTAATAAATCATATCAGCAAACAAAAGATCTTTGACATGTTTGATGTGTTGTTGTGTTGTTGTTTGTTTATACACTGACACTTTTCTTTTGAACAAACATGATTTTTTTTTGGAATTTCTTTCAATAAAAGCTATTTAATTTTTTATACACTGGCAGTAAGAACGGGGTAAACTCTTGTCATAGAGAACGCGCAATGCAGAGCTTATTATAATTGTATGTAAAGAACAACAAAAACTTTTGCAGGCAGTGTTACTTACAACACTGCAGCAAAGATTTGTTAATTCAAGCTTTTTAAATTAAATTATTAATTTAAATAGTTTTTGTAAATAAATAAAACATAAAAAGGAATCTCTTTAATTCTGATACTAAAGAAGAAAATAACATTGTAACAATATTATTGAATATGTTATAACTTCTGTCATGATATTAAGTTAACATAACCTACAAGACGAAAAATATATTGAACAATGTTGTCAACATACTAAAAAGTTTACTTGCAGGCTGTTTTTTTCTTTCTTTTTTTTATCTATATACTTATGTTTAGTGCAGGCAAATTATTGAGTAGTAGAGTCTTAGTATCGAGTTTATTCTATTTTTTCGGGTACTCAAGACCGAAAAGTAGTCACTCAATACTTTTAGAGTTGGATTTTTATAAACAAAAGTTTCTGTCATAAATTATAAACGACTTTGCCCAAAAGCTTAACTTTTAAAAGTATCAAGTAAGCTTTCAATTACGAAAACTACAGACTCAATTTATTGCGTTGTTCAATATAATTCATAGTTTTCAATTACTTAAAATAAATGATAAAATGATGCAATTAAGAACTTAATTGTAAATAGATTTTTAAGTTTATTTGAGTCCATTGATTGAATATTATTCAAAATTCGTAATTGAATCAGTTAAACGTGTTATCAAAACCAAGTTTTTCGAACAAAAATTATAAATTCACGAACAATCATCGTAAGCTTCGCTTCACAACAACGAAATTAATTTAATCTGCATTTTTCGTAATTGAAATTGTATTCTAATTTTCTCTATTTATTTTTAGAGAATACCTTCTGCACAAAGTTATAATTGGGATTACTTTCGACAATATGTGACGCGCAAAATAGAAAGGGACCTAAGGGTAAAAACCGGTTTTGTCCAGGAGAGTCATTTTAAAGTTTTAAATACGTGTATCTTTGGTGTATCTTCACTTTCATAAAACGCGCATATCTCTGGGAGGGTACACTTTTGGGGCATGGGATCGGTCTCATTCGATGCTCAGATGTTGTCCACAAAAAAAAAAAAAAAAAAAGTGAAAATTGATTTTTTTTACCCTTAGGTCCCTTTCTCTATGCGCTGTCACATATACAGATGTAAACCTACAAGTGTTTTGGGCTCGCTGGGGATACCCTACATTTCACACTTCGGCGTGGAGGGGTCACTGAGCTAGCCAAGAATATCGGCCAATAATTTATATAGTTCGTACGGTAACTACAATAGTGTAGAGTATTATATGAACGCACCTTAGTTTTAATGCGCTCATCTATTTTTCTTTATGTGTAAAAATATTATTTCAATAAAAAAAATGATCACCCATTAGAAGTGACTGTCTATTGCCTCTAAACAACATTCTAGAGATGTTTAAAAGTTTTATTAACCTTTAAACAATTTACAAAGTAAATTTGCTCATGTAACAACAAAGACAAAATCAATGGCGAAGAATTCTACGTTTCTTACTAGCAGGTGAACCTTATGGAAACTTCATCATCATCATCTTCCTCTTCAGGAAAACAAAAGAAAACTTAAGGCGATTTCATGCTTTCATTTTATTACATTAATAAAATTACTAACAACGGTTTTCATTACGTTAGAGAGAGAGAGAGAGAGAGTGAGAGATATAGTGATATAAAGGAGTTGAGGCAACAATATTACGGTAAATGTGTAATTGAGTAGTTGATGGATGAGTGGGTGGTTGTTACATAAATTTGTACCATATAATCATTATTGTAAAAGTTATATTCTATGGCATACTTTGTGGACACATTTTTTTTATTTAAACAAAAAAAAAAAGTGCCACCCGAACGTAGAACAAAAGTTCCAAAACAGATTACATATTTTATCTGCAAATTTTTTATTTCACACAACAAAAAGAAAGAGAAAATAATATTTTAAGAATGTAATAGAGAGAAGTAAAAGAATATTAAAAATTATTAAACGGAATACATATTTTGCATAACAAAGAAGAACACGGGTGCAAAATATTGTCGGTCGTAGGCAGACAGTAGTTTGCCAACAAAAACAGTTAAAAGCCAAAAAAAGAAAAAAGATTAGCGAAAATTTAACACAAAATTGTTTAATATTCACAAGAAAAACACTCACTATACCTTTGATGTATAACAAGAAATGGGCGAGAAGAGAATATTTAAGGCATTTCCTAATATTTTTACTTCAAACAAATTCTCTAAAATTCTGTGAAAACACAAAAAAAATAAATAAAAAGTAGAAAAAAATATGTATTTGAAAACAGCACAAAATATACTCCCTCCCCAACAAAAATTTGAATGAAATGAATGAAGGACGTTTGTTCGGTCGGAGGTAGAATACAAAAATATTTCTATTGTTGTTTGTAAAATTATACCGAAAATTACTACAGGAGGATGTTGTTTTCTTTTTGTGTTATTTAAGATGATGATGATGGATTCAGTTTTTTGTTTGCTCCTTTTAAGAAATGTGATGTTCTTTTTTTTTGGGAGTTTTATTGGTGTTGTTACTGCCATTTGTTTAAATAGAATATTAAATATTATGTCTAGCTAAATAATAGATTTCAATTACTTTCAACAGAAGTTTATTAAATTTTAATTTACTTTTGTCATGAGTTTTTTTTAAATTTAAAATTTTAGCGCGATACACAGCGGCGAAGGTTTCTATTTAGAGGCATTTAGGTACTGTTTCTCCAAGACGGCCGAATGTTTTAAGTGTAAAATTTTTATGGAGATCACTCAAAAAACTAAGTGAATTTCATAAAATTTTTGCACGCCAATCATTTGTATGTCATGAGGAAACAGCACCTCATTTTTTTTGATTTTGAATGGCTCTGCGTTTAGATTTTAGTGACTTTCGTTTTAGGTTGAACTTCAAGAATAAACTAAATTGAACATCCCGTTTTCGTAATTGAAATCGTATTTTAATATTTTCTGCGTAACTCTTGAATGTTGAACGGAAAAGGAGCATTGGCAGGAATGACAATGAGTTCCGAACCAAGGAGTTTTTAGAGTAGTGATTTTTCTAATACAAGAACGTGATTGCAATTTTTATTAATACGTTTTTTTTTTTTTTTTGAGAAAATTAAATACGAGAATTACTTCACAACTAAATTGTTAATAACCTGTTATTTCACATTGAATTTTTGCATTCCACTAATTGATAGAATTATTTTTGTGATGGGTGCGAGATTTCTTATGGTTTCAATAGCTTTTTTTATTAAGCCCCGTATTTACTCTCTTTTTCTGTGACAATCAATCAATTTCTAAGAGCAAAGAAAACTCACGCTATTTTTCACAAAGTTTTAATGTTTAATAAAAAAAAACACCATCAATTTTACGGTCTATTCGATGCTAAACTCTTCCCTTTTAATTTGCAAATCAATAGCATATAAACCTTCATACCTTCAGCGAAATTCTAGCATAAAAGTTTAAATCATTTATCATATTTTCTCTAAAACGTTTTGCATTCAAAACCTAAAACTAAAAGAAAAATGTAAAAATTGTCGACAAGACTTCAAATTTCAAGTGGGAAAACCATTAATTTTTATAAATGTACAGAATGTGTTTGTTTAAAGCAAAGAGCGCAAAAGAAAAAACAAGCTTAAAGCTCTTAGCAACTTTCGTCTATTTTATTCACATGTTTAACAGATTTTAAATCCAACATACGACGCCTCGGCCATGTCCAAGGAACAAGCGAAGAAGCGATAGATAGAACACAACATGTATCTAAAATTTATTGAACCAACAAAATGAAATGATTTGACACTTCATCGTTAGACCAAAACAACAGCAGAAACCAAGTACAAGTACAGGATTTGGAATTGGATGTTAAGCATTTACAAAAAAAAAAAAAAAAATTGTTTCCTTTTTGCACTTCTAAATAGCAAAAAAAAAAATGGGAGGATAAAAACGTATGGTCACAAAAAATGAACGTGCAGCATAAAAAATGTATTTTTAATGGTATTTGTTTTTTTTTCGATGTTTTTGGTAAATTTAAGAACATTCATATGAACCACGTACTGACACTTACATCAGCTACTCGTACTCCATTGTTCGCAAGAAATTCCCCAGACAGCTATAAAAATTGTATTTTAAACATTTGTTTCTTTAAAAGAAATGACATTCAAACACTTTTAATAAATTTTAAAGTTCTGATAAAAATAAATTCATGTATTAACATTTTTAGGTAAACTTTAAACTTGATAAATTCAGTTGTTTGCTATACTCTGATATGATCCCTTTAGTATTTTATAGATAGTACATACATATATTATTGTTTACCTAAAAAACCCGGTTACAGAACCGGTTACAAACAAATCCGGTTGAAAAACCGGCTAGAAAAACTAAAGCTGTTTACAGAATCTATAGCAAAGAAATCCGATTACGGCTACATATTATTATATTATTGTTTACCTAATAAACCCGGTTACAGAATCGGTTACAAAAACGAAACCCGGTTACAGAACCTATTGCAAACAAATCCGCTTAAAGATCAAGTGATTCAATTTCGGGCGGGATTATATTATATAATTTGCGAACTAGAAACTTAACACCTAATACAGGGTGTCTAATGAGTTTCTCTATATAAAATACCACCGATGCTATTTGAGTTTGATAGTTATTCGGTTTCTGATAATTCAGAAGAATATATTAGTCAGGTCTGAACAAGGAAACTCACACTTTCAGTTTCCAAAATAATGAGTATTTTGAAATATTTTTAACTTCTCGCTGTTAAAAATAGAATGTTATTGATTTTACCCCAACAATTTTCGAATATCTGATTTTTATCAGGTCGAGACCTGATTTGAAGTCAAGAGTATCTACTCAGACTTTTTTTTACAATGATGTTCGTATGCATGTACATACTCGTATGTATGAATGTTTGTTATGTATGTATGTTAGTATATCATTCCTCCTAACTTAAAAATGACTTAAACGATCGGGATCCAAATGGTCGGGAAGGAAATGGCGTCAGCTATATGCCGTAGAGATAACCGATTCTGTTCGGTTCCAAAGATTTTAAAAATCTTCGAAATTAGTGTTTGCGTACAAACTTTAAACGTTTATGCCGGTCAAAATAGGAAACCCACAAAAACACAATGTCTCGTTCACTTCTGTGAAAATGTATTCTTAATTTGGTATAAGTTTTATCAATATCGGTTGAATAATGCAGCCCTGAAGTTTGTCACACAAAATTGTCTTGCATCTTATGGAGTTTTCTTTTCTACACACAAAATGGCACCTTATTGAAAGGTACATGTATAAAATGTCTTGCCAACCCTGTAATAATGCAGCTTGTTATTTCATTAGAAAAAAATATATCTTATGAAAAAGTGGAACGCCCCGTTTTTAAACGCTGGCAGCTAAGTTTTACAGGGCACTACGCTGCCGATTTTTAAGAGGCAAAAGGTGCAATGCCTTCCACCATTACTGAGGGCGATTTTTTTTTTAGCAACAAACACACTGCCCTTTTAGAGAGCAAAACATTTTTAAGAAACGAATACCAAAGTACATTTTCTGCATGGAGATGTAGCTTTTTTTTGCAGAAAAGAAAACACCATTAATATAATAGATTTGATAGGTTATTTACTCGTTTACGAAAAAAAAAAACACACAAATTTCATGTTCACGTGATAATCACTTAACGGGTGGTGCTCATCACCATTTGTATGTAGGTGTGTGTGTGCTCATTATAATAGATGTGAGCAACTGTTATAGTTTCACATTCCATTAAATAAACGTTACTCAATCCTTATTCGACACACGTTATACTCTTTATAAAGCATGAAAATTTTATAGTTGAAACAAAATTTAATAAAAATAATAAAATACTCGTAATAAAAAAACCCAAACCACACACATATTTTTCCATTAAAAGCCACATATGCCAAAAAAACAAAACAACAGCAAGTGCTGACATTGATATCCAGCTCTGTGGATATAACAAGACCACAAATAACAACGACAACAGCAAGACGTTGTTACCCCATATTGTAGTGATAAGCTCCGTTTAGATTATATTTTTTTCTTTTCTTTGCAACTGCATGAAAGGCAATTTTATTGTTCAAATTGTCGCATAAAATGTTGCCCGCAACATACAAATGTGTGTATGTATATGTGCGATGCTTAACAAACTATTGTGGCAACAGCAAACATTCAAACGTGCGTAAACGCGTAAATTGTAATTGTTAACCCAGGCATACTCCCCTTTCTGAGTAAAATAATACAGATGACTTCTTTCTGTATTTCTTACTTTTTTTTTTTTCTTTACTTCTTAAATGCATTTTAGGGGTTGACCCAACAGCAACAAAAACCCCATAGAAAATGACGAAGAAGCAAACAAAAAAAAAAACAAAACAAACAAAAAATACATGGAAAAGGATAAAGGGTTGCGCTTTATTTATTTAGGGTCAAATTTTCCACATTATAAATCTATAAATATGGCACGTGCTAACTAAAATGAATGTTTGATGATAAGCTTGCGTGGCAAATAATTTTGACAAGCCATAAAACTGGGCTAGAAATAAAAACATAACATACTCGTACATCTCACACACCATATCAAATCTATGTATAGAAATAAACATGCACACTGACAGACAGAGCAGGATTTAAGGTATGAACGAGTACGTACTTGAATGTGAGTTTGTTGTCAAAGTGATGGCTGGCTGGTGACTTCCCTCGTACAAATATATGTATGTTTTTCTGTCATCTTTAAAAAAAATTGATGTTATTGATATTTTTGATTTACTAACAGATCAAATCTTCCACCAATCCCTTCCCACCAAAAAATACAACAAATTTTTAATAGACTTTTCAAAATTCCAAAAGAAAAATAAAGATCTTTTGATTGTTGATTAAATATTGCGAATAAAGTAACTAAAAACATTTTTCATATTTCAATGAAAACTATGTGAACGACCCTACTATAGAGTGAAACAAAAATACATTAAATTGCTATGAAGAATACTTTGAAAATATTTAGAATATTATTAATGACCAATCAGAAGTGGGGGAATTTCAGACTAACCAAAAACTGTTTCAACATATAAAAATTTAATAAAAGATAAAATTACAAAAATTCTTGACTTGAAAAATTGGTTAAATACCTATTCCATAGTCTTTTACAGAGTCCACATTCATAAGTGGTAAAAGTGAACAAACAAACGCAGATGAGAGAATCAGCTGACATTCGCAATCAGCTGTTGTTCTATATAAAATAAAAACATACATAAAAAAATACATAATCTAATGAAAATCAATTATTTACTGGCTTGAACATTTCCGTAAATGTTGTTCATATACATACACTTATATATAAAAATTAAATCAAAACAATTTGACTGAAGTAGAAAAAAAGATCAGAGAAATGGGCATTAATGAAAAACAAAGCAACAGTAACACTGGTATGTAATCTAATAAAAATTATCAGGTATGTGATAGAAAACGATTCGATTTGAAATGAAATCGAAGATTTAAATCGTATCAAATACTTTTAGATGTGATGGAAATCGGATCGATTTCATTATTCATTTTTGTTTCAATACCACACATGTCTCTGAGAAAAACTTACTTTTTCTATTTTTTTACAAATTAAATAAATATTGGATGGAAATCTATTTTAAAATTTTATCTAACGCTGTTGCAGGAATCTAATTACATAAATATTGGAAGATTCCTGCTAATTTCAGTTTTTTTTTTGCGACAAGAGTAATTTTTTCAATGATTTTACTTTCTTCCATTTGCTCTCAAATCTTTTAAATTTAAACATGTTTTTTCCATTTTGGCGATTTTCAATGCCTTTTTTTGCATTTCTCAAATTTTTAGCAATTTTTATTAAAAATTATGGCGAATGGTGTAATTTTGCCGAAGTTTTTGGTTTTCTTACATTTTTCGGAACTTTTAATCACTATTGCGTTCTATAATCTTTTACATTTACCCAAGATTTTGCGATTTTTCGCCATTTTCATGATTTCTACAATTTGTCTTATATTCGTTAAAGTTTTAGCGATTTTTAATCATAATTATGATGATATCTTTAAAATTTTTGCAGTTTTTTCAATGTCCGTAATTTTTGGCAAAGTTTTTGGCAGTCTTACATCTATCCTTAGGGACTTTTATTCAAACATAAACTAAAATTTTAGCAAGTTTTTGCACTTTCACAAATTTCGCGATTTTTCCGAAAGCGATAAATTTTAATTTTTTTAAACTAATGTTTTGCATTGCAGATTGGAAATTAAAATTTTGGGTTGTATGAAGATTTGCAATTTTTAGCGAATTCTCGCGAGAGCGTAAATTTTTTTTAATTTGTGGCATTTTCACTTGTTTTCGATGTTTTGCACATCTTAAACTTTTATCGATTTTTGATCGAGATTATGGCTTATTTAAAATATTACAATTTTTGCAGATTTTCACTTTAGCGATATAGTTTTTTAGTTAAAATTGTTAAAAACACGCATACACTTGAACATTTTATCGAAAAAAAAAATCAAAAAGGAAAACATTTTTTATGACATGAAAGGATTTTAGTTACATTTTAACGCAATTTATTGCAAACAAAAAATAAATACTTAAAAAGTTTTTAAATCGGCAGCCATAATACGCTCGATTTGAAATAGTAAAAAAAAAATTAAAATTTCGTTTTCCATCATACCTTTTTTTGTTAAAGTTTTCATAAAGCAAAATGAAAAATGAAATCGAATACGACTTGATGTAAAATAAATATGAAATCGATATTGAAGTGAGCATTACAACTTTATACGTTTTTGTATCGATTTAAACTCGAAAACGATTTTCAGCACATACCTGTATGGAGAGTTGGGCAAAATACGGTATTGCGGTATTTAAAATACAAAATACAAAATACTTGCTGGTCATGGATTTAAAATACAAAATACTTTCAGGTTATGTATTTAAAATACAAAATACTTACACATCATGTATGTTTTTAAAATACAAAATACTTCCACGTTATGTATGTATTTCAAATACAAAATACAAAATACGTATTTGTATTTTAAATACGTATTTCAAATACATGTATTTCAAATACTGCCCAGCCCTGAAGATGTATTCACTTTACAGGTGGTGTTACTAACTCAGGCACGTACTACATACGTTGAAAATTGTTCGCCCTTATGTTGACACCTCAATCTCCCAATGCAAAAAGAACCATGTTATTTTTTTTTTTTTATTGTTAAACTTGTTGTCGTAACAGCACCACCTGCAAAATAAAATCGCATTGTGAAAAAATGCTTTAGAATTGACAACTGAATTGCGGTGATGCCAACTCTAAGAATTTGTATAGTTACGTTTTTTAGCGATTCTAGTTTTTGGTTATTGGTTTGACGCATGATACATTATAACTAGATCAAAATGCAAACAACCATCAATAAACTGACAAAATATATTATGTTAACTATGTTCTTAAAATACAAAATACTGCCATTTTTTGTATGTATGTATTTAATATACAAAATACAAACTACTTCTATTTATTGTATGTATTTAAAATACAAATACAAAATACGTATTTGTATTTTAAATACGTATTTCAAATATGCATTTCAAATACTGCCCAGCCCTGGCTGTATGTAAACATATTTATTTAGTAGTAAGCCCAATTCAGTTATTTTCTCGTCAAATTAATCTAGCTATTAGCGGGAAATCTAGCGATTTTTGGTTTACTGTCTTCTTACTTTTCGAGAGTTTTTTTAATCATATAATTTTGGTCACCATTGTCAAAGAGTTGCTGCAAAGCAAGAGGTATCTAACAAGTTAAAGCACTAAAGCAGCTGACAGCACATACTTAGTCGATTGGTGAAACTATCATCATATCATTACCGCCTTTTAACTATAAAAATCTTTATAAATATTCCCTTCTGTACGGCATTTGACATTTTTATACACGATTTCAATGTTTTTTGACAATTACAGAGTTAGGCTAACTTCCAAAATGTTCGTATACAATGTTTGTATACAGTATTGCTACTGTATTTAAATCACATACATATGCAAAGTTTGGTAACAATGCAACAACTATAAAACCGATGCCTTGATTGCTCTCTTACTGCGTTAAAAATACTTTGCGGCGGCGTTTTGAAATGGTATACATTGTATAATTATTGTACTGCGGCGTTATGAAATGTGATGCTTTGTTCAAACACAAAGCAATTGACGTTTTGGAAGTCAGCCATATTTATACTACAAGTTTTTTATTGTTGTAGAAATGGGTGTAACTGTTAGTTGCGAAATGGAGTCTCGAATAACGGTATTTATAAAAATCTGTTAATGTGTTAATTGTGCTAGGTTTTTGCTGAAACTAAAAAGACACAAATCGGCCGCTTCGATTAGGGGGTCATGTTGGAGAAAATTGAATTTTGAGCAAAAAGAAACTATTTTTGATAATTTTAATGTGCATGAAGCCGCATTAGCTGTATTTATATGTATGTCAACATACATCGAATAATTCAATTGACCACCTCAGTGACTTGTGAATAAAGAATTTTGATGGAACAAAATGTACTGCAATAATGAATCTACAGATGTTGGGAAATTGAAATAGTTTTCTTAAAATTTATGCTACAATTTATAACAAACGTTATATATAACGTATTTTTCAAATTTAGCTATTTTCTAGCTATTTTTATTCCTAATTTAGGGATATTTTGTGGAAAATAGTTGGCAACAGTGGTATGGTAGTAAGGTATAATTCTCGTATTTAAATTTCACAACCTTCGCCCCCGCCAACCATAAAAAAAAAATTAAACCATTTGAATTTTTAATTTAAATATACATATGTATACAGTGGAATTTTGATATAACGAAGTTGAAGGGGATCGCAAAATACTTCCTCATAGCTATTGTTTCGTTCTAGCTGTATATAACAGTCAAACTTTCTTATAACGAATAAGGAAGATAATGGAAAAAATCGTTATAATTATAGTTTTTAATTCAAATTCTATGTTAATGGAATATGGTATAAAATAACAATCACTATTCAATTGGTTGAAAACTAGAAAGGCTTTTGAATTAATAAGTCGCTATGTATATTTAGTCTTCGTTGTTTTTAAAACTTTACTTTATTCGAAATTCGTTATACACAGAAAAATATTAAAAATTGATTTCAATTAAAAAATTTTTGATATCAATTAAAAATTTCATTAAATTTGCACCAGTAAACAAATTAATAGTATCAATTAAATTTTTATACATTTATTAACTAAAATTATTTATTACAATTAAAAATTTAATTATATACAATAAATATTTAATAAAATTTTTTTACATTTTTAATTAAAGGGTTAATTGAAAAAAAAATTAAATATTTTTTTTCTATATATGTATAGAAGCTTTTAAATGATTATTTCGTTGTATAGAAGTTTTATAGTTCAGAATTTGTTCGTTATAGCTATAGTGTAGTTTTGTATGAAAATCTTTGTATAACGAAGTTTTTTCAGGCGTTATATGGGGGGTTTTCAATGTTTCGAAGTTCGTTATATCAAAGTTTAACTGTAGATAGATATTGCGCTACTCCTATGTGAGTTTTATAAAAAACCGTCCAAAGTATACTTTAAGTTTTACCTTACAATAGTGCTATTTAAGTATATTTTTTAATACTCTTCATTCTGCCGTTTATTTTGAAAGTGGCATAAGTCACTTTTTTTGTTGATTCCGAAATTTTTACAAATGAAAAGATATCGTTCAATTTTATTTACTGTTGGCATTAACTATCGTTTTTTGAAAAAGTGACTTATGCCACTTTCAAAATAAACGGATCAATTATGAGCCATTATTTATGAAAAAAAAAATATCACTTTACCTAATAAGCCTTCATTAGTTTTCAATTGGTTTCAAAAAAATATATCTTTCCAAACACTTTTCATTCTAAATAATTTTAACAATACAATTTTATTGTACATAATTTTAACAATAGACAGTTTGTTTGGAAAATGAAAGCTGAATCAAAAGGAAGTCAATGATTAATAATAATAACAATAATCAAACAATTTAATAAACTGAAATTATGTTTAATTTTATGTTTTTAATTAATACAACTAAACTATTCGCTTGTAGACAAAATAAAATTTTGTTTTTATTTCGTGTCTTATTAATTTATTACTTTCATTTCATATGTAATACAATTGCATTCAATGTTGGTCAATTAATAATAAACCGAAAACTGTACAAAATATATTAATTATTAGAGAAACTGATTAAAATGCATGAAATGTTTATTATTGAAACCAAACAAAAACTTTCACCTCAAAAATAATGTTTAATATTAAAAACTCTGCAATTTTTATTAACTGCATTACGGCAGATATACTCGCGTACGATAACAATGCAATTGTAAAATATGAAAATTACAATACTCAGGTGTATGTATGAAAACAATAACATAAATCATACATACGGGAGTTGATATAGAATAGCCTTGTATGTGCAGTGCTTAATATGCAAACTATAATTTGCCAATATTATAAAAGTTGAATTAAAATATCTAAAATTATTTTTTTTTTTTAAATTGCGGCTAAAATTGTTGCATTATTGGTCGGCATAAAATATGTATGATGATTTGCATTTGAATGTTTTGTAGTTGCAGCTACACGAATTTCCTGGCAGAAAGTTTGTAGTATAGTTCTTTGTGCTTTATTTGTATTGGCCCTGAGTTTGATTTGAACTACTTTTCGTGCAACTCGTCTTTTGGTATTTTTGCAAGATTTGCGTTACTATAAATGACATACAAAATTGTTGGCTATGGATAGAGGTACATATTTTTTTATACTGCAAACCAGTGACCGGCATATGATTTGAATTTACAAAGTCAAACAAATTATTTTCTTCGTACTATTCTATTACTTTGAACAATTAGTGCACTAAATCCCCTCAAAGTAGAAGTTGTGAAAGGTATCTGTTTACTTTGTCCCCCAAAAATTTCTGCAGGGTCTGTTATCTGAATTGTGGAAACCGTAACTTAATAATTTTTTTTTAATTAAATAAAAATAATTTTTAGACTAATCAAAGATATTTCTTCATAAGTGAAACTAGAATATCTGCTTGCTGTTTGCCACTCACAATATTGGATCTTGAGAAAATTTACTAAAACCGTTCGATCAACAAAAGTGAAAACAAATTAAAATTAAATTGACATGATTGTCACATATATTTTCATTAAATTGTTTGTTTTAGTCTATATAAACCTTAGAAATTTCAAAGAGATGCTTGGAACCCTTATTTTGTTAACTGTGAAAGCTTGTTGCATAGAAGAAGCATACAATAAAATTAAACGATTTTATCTAAAAGCTCATTAAGTCCCTTATGTTGATTTTTGTTTTTAACAAAATGCATGAATATAAATGTTTCCATAGTTCTTTAACCCACTTTTGCTACAAAAATCATTTGAGAAAACCATAAATAATATGAAACTCAGCATGACCATAACCGTATTTGAGTGGGGGCAAGTAACACATCGTCTTACGACAACTCAGCCACATCATCGACGTATAAAAGTCAAGAAAAAAAAATAAATTTTTATTGAATTACGGTATTGAACACACTCAGAAAAAAAATTTATTGTAAATCGGTTGTGTCAATAGAATATCAGTTGCATAGACTATCACCCCTATCGTGAATAAGAAGTGAAATTTGTGTTCACGTGAAATTTTAATTCCACTCGAAGGAAAAAATTGTATCGTGAATCTCCCGTGAAAAATTGTTTCCCGCTATCAGTTCTTACTGAATGTAAAAAAGGGAAGAAGATTAGAAAAATAAAAAATCATAGAACTTTTTGTTCAAATATATACTCGGATATTAGGGCGGGTCGATTTAAAAATTGCACAAATTACAAGGAAAATCGTATTCTAGGGATCAAAATAAGAAACTTTGCCGAAGGAACCATACCTCTAAAATGCCCCGACTTTTGACCCGAAGGGTCAAATTTTGAAAAATCTCACTTTGACCCATTTAGAGTGCCTCAATTGAGTCAAAATGTATGACCGACCCCCACTAACTTTGGAGGGCCGACCCACCAATGCCAGTGGCACACCCCGTGGAACCATCCCTGGGGGGTTACCCATACAAACATTTCCATTTTTGGCACTTTACAAGAAAAAATCGGCGAAATGGCTGTTTTTTTTTTATTTTTGGAATTTATTTTTCTCTTTAGAAATTTCTTTAGTCAGAATGAAATAAAAAAATGAATTTTACTGGTGGTTCAAATTAGTGATGTTACGAATACTCGTATTCGTATTCGACTATTCGCCTGTTTTAAGATATTCGTATTCGCCAAATTCAAGCGAATATTTTTCGAATAATTTTCCCATACATTTTCCAAAAAAAAATCATACAAAAGTTTAAAAAAAGTACATAAAATGTAAAAAAATATATTAATTTTTATTAAAAAAACCCATTGTATTTCACGCAGAGTAAGAAAAACGAAAGCTGAAAGTATGTAAGTAAAATAATTAAAAAATGTTCTGTAGAGGTTTTCAAATTCGGCATCTTAATGCAAAAATAATGTTAAATCACTAAATTTTTTTTTCATTTATAGTTACTAAGGCAAAGGCAGGGATTTTTTCCAATTAAATTTGAAATATAAACCCCAAAAGAAATATTCGTATTCGTATTCGGCGAATATTGTTTTAAATATTCGCATTCGTATTCGCGAATACTAAAAATTGATATTCGTAACATCACTAGTTCAAATACGTTATTTATATCACACAAATTGATCATTTCCGTGTAACTTGTGCAATTAAAGTTTATATCTTGTGAACAACTATTGCAAATACGTGAAAAGTGAAAAAATTTCATGTGGAAAACTATTCACGATAGGGGTGTATATATCGGTTACCGCTAGCAATATTCTATGGATCCAACTAACATTCTTTGATCATAACCATAATACCAAAATCGTAATCAACATACAGTTGTGATAATTCTTAAATTGGTTGGGTCATCCGAATACCAACTGAATATTTAGTAATAACTATGGTTTGATTAATACTTCTAACCGATTATTCGGTTTGCATAACCAATAACATTAAAATAATTAATTACTCCATATTTGTCGATTTTAAAATTCTGACGTTTCTGCTGATGTGTTTCAAACATGTGAGTTTTATGTTCAATACCAATAAAGGACCAAAAATAAATTTTAAATTCAAATGCATAAGTAAAACAATTTAATTAAGTTAAGTATTAAAAATATTGGGGTTTATTACGGTTCTCGATTCGACTTCGACTGCTGTAATAGATTAAAGAAAAATGTTATGTGTTTCTTTAATCTAGTACAACAGTCGAAGTCGATTCGAGAACCGCAGTAAGGCCCATTATATCAATTGTGTTCCAGGACAAAAATGAGCGTGAATAATTCGGAATAGCTTTCATTTTAGATTCCATGGTTTTAACCAATTTTATTGGTTGTCGCAGCCGAAAATTCGTTGGTACTACACGAAAATTGTAGTTGTAGCGTCAGAATTCTATGATAGTTGGTGCAACCGCCACAATTCAATTGGCAACAAATTCGGTTGCTACGACTAATTTGTTTTCTCAGTGCAGAGGCAGCTTAGGTGTGCAATCCTGTTTTTGAATCGGTTTAAAGTACATTCAAGTGATAATCAGAAACACAATTTAATTTTGAACGTGCTTTTCTTCTGTTTCGGAAAGTTAATCTTTATTTAAAGAATCTTAAAAACAACCAATTTTATATTCAGGTCAAAAACTTGAGACTACTTTTCTCAACATTATGTTGCATTTCTATGAGAACTAAATGTGTATGGCAAGTTTCATATGAATTGGATTTAGTAGAAGTAGTTGAAAATAATATTTACTGTGAAGAGGCCTGGTCAGACCATTTTGAAAACTAAGAGTTACTACGTTTTGGTGTGACACTCCCCACTTTTCTTAACCATAATTTTTGCAGTGTCACCATAACTAAATTTATGTGAAAAATTTTATAAGAATTTATTTAAAATTCCTAGGTATTGCACTTCTATGGGCGTGTTACGTACCTCTTTTGAAGCGAATTATTGATTGATGTTAAAAGGATTTCCAAGAAATCATAGAAAAAAAAGTACAAGACAAATAATAAACTTCAACTTTAAGCAAATATTCCCCCCCACCAACTTAATGCAGAGACGTCGACGTCCCTGCTAAGCTTGTTGTTTAGTATAATAAAAATACTAATAAAGAAAGAAAATTTCTTTGAGACTTTTAACAATTGAAATAATTTTATAGTTGTTCTTTCTTTTCTAAAAACTCTTAAGAGTTTCAGCGATATTTTAGAGAGTTTTCTTTTGTGCACATTCAGTTAGTTTCATATTTTTATTGCTGTTGTTGTTGTTGTTTAACAAAAATATTTTATATGTTATTTTTTAAACAATGATATAAGTTTTTAGAATAAAACCAGTCTTAAATTAAGGATTTAAATAAAAAATTTACTACTTTTTAATGAAAAAGAAAACGTGTGAGCAGCATTTACTTTTTCTTACAAGTTTGGCTTAGGTTTTTTTTGTTTAAGAGATTTCTTTAAACCGTTAGAAGTTTTATTTTCTATTGATTTATGGACGAGTTTTATATATTTTTATTTAAATAATTTTCATTATATGAAGTTGTCTGTGCATTTCTTTGATTTTTTTTAATGCCAGGGGGGTTAACCGTTCCTAAAGTTTCTTTTCAGTATTTTCGTTTTTTGTATCAATGACATTTTTTCTATTCGATTTGTGAAAAAATATGATAGTTTTCTTTTGCCATTTCTTTCAAAAGATATTGAAGATGTTTAGATCGCATAAACAAAATTAAAAAAAAGACATAAAAATGGAAAACAAATTTTATATTGTGAAATGAAAAGCATCTTGATTGCTTGTTATTTCAATAGAGGAAAATTGTTTTAAGAAATATATAAAATATAAAAAAAATAATCTTATTGAAATGTTACTAAAGCCTACAGTACACGGCATGTAAAAAGCCACATTTGCATGTGGCTCTGACGTCACGAGAATTTGCAGCATTTTGTTTACATTTACTAAACATGCAGAAGTGTCTACATGCTTCTAAATTTTGGTAGTACATGAAATGTTGTTTTGTCCCAAAATTTATATGTGACAAATGTAGCCGAAGCGTACACATTTGCAATGGCAGCATATGTGTGAACTTTTGATTGGCTACATATGTATTGTCAGTACACAGCATGTAACATATGTACACATTTTTCATATTAATATGTACAACAGTCATATGTTACTGGCGCTTGTTTAATTTTTAAAATTTTGTGTGAAGTCAAATTTATAAAATGTGGAAGAGAAAGAAGAAATAAAACAACATCTGATAAAAACAAAAAAAAAATTCACTTTTATCGTAAAATAATTCCCATGAACAATAAAATGGTGAAAAAAATTAAATAATACTGCACTGACACAAAAACAACGCAACAATTGGCGATCACAGTTGTTTTATTAATTATTGAATAAATTTACTATTTATACATGAATTTTTTCATCTTAGCTTTGAAAGTATCTTTTGCATGGTTTAGAACAAGAACGAGAAATAATAACAAAAACCCAAAATAATTAAGCTGTTAATTAAGATATTAATTAATAAAAGAAAAACCCCAAATCAAAGATAAATACAAATAATTGCATGGAAAAGAGAAAATATGATAATTTTTCTACCCTTCTTTTATCTCTACCCCGCTCGCAAACCAAAAAAAATTATCATGAATCTCAGTCATCGTGTGATTAATAATAATAAAAAAAATTTTTCGTCATTAAATTCCTACCACATTTTGTTGGAGAAAATCAACATTGGCAAGAGTGCCATTGGCTACATACTATTGAAAAATGTTGTGTCAAAAATGTTTGCTGCCACATGTTTGGGACTGCTACATGCGCATGTAAAAATATTACAAATGTCAAAATTCAAATGTACCAAGCTAGTACACGACATGTCTAAAATACGCATGTTTGCATGTCTCTACAAAGGAACATGTGGCACACATATCAATGTGTGCTGCATGTGAGTGTCACAAAAAGTGGAAGTACACGACATGTTGCCAATTTAGCTTCATGGTGACGTCAAAATTACGTCAGAGCCACATGCGAATGTGGCTTTTGACATGCCGTGTACTGTAAGCTTTAGATGCATTCATTGAAAATTTCAATGTATTGAGCTTTTGATTGGAACGATAGAATTACAAATTTAATATTAAAAGTATTTAGTTACGCTTTAAAAGTGTACAAAAATATATGTATGTCGGTTTCATAAAAAATATTTGGGCATGGTTTTAATTCCCATCGTTTTTTGACTTACACAGTCTCAGATTACTTTTACTTTATATTTCGATTTGACAGTTGCTCAATTCATAAAGGCGTTGTATCATTGTATCGTCCATTAAAATACAATAGTGTAAGTTTGTTGTTGGTAATTTTGCTAAAGTTTATTCTGTTGTCCATTAATACGAAATACAAACCGATACAATACAATGGGTATTCATAAACTAAGAAAGACATGGTGTATTTGATACAACATACACTATACATATGTCTGTAAATTAAACAAATGATAAAGTTTTTTTATACCCATAGGCGTTTTTTTAATTGATTTTAAGTAGCAAATCTTACACTAAGCTTTTTTAATTAACATGCAAAGCTTATTTTACTGACGCTCCTAAAAGTTTACAAGTTTTTTTTTGTTTACTGCAGATTCGTTTTCTAAAGACTCAACTTTCGGAATTGAAACCACTTGTTCGCTGACATGCCTGATTATTTGTATTTGATATGTGTATAAAGGATTTCCAATTTAATTTATAAGAATACTAGCTTGTACTCGTAACTTCGTTCAAGCTAAATGTTATTAAATACATAAAATGTCCGTGTATTAAATTTATCAAAACAACAAAAAGTACCAAATGCAAAATGTACCATAAAATAAAAAGTACCAAAAGTACCATTTTGGTCCAATTTTTACTCCTTAAAAAGTAACTTATATTTTAACCTGGGACATATCTTAACCGTCTACCAAATTTCAGCAAATTCCATTAAGCAGGTTTGGAGGTATAGTGGAACAAACAGCCAAACTTTTACATTTATTATATTAGTAGGAAATAGGATGCCCCGATTTGGGTAAGAAAATATTTTCTTGATTGTATGCACTGAAATTTTCACTATTGCAAAGTCTCAGTTTTGTATTTAAACACAAACTTTTCATATGTAAAACAAACAATCTTATTTATAAAAAAGAATATTATTGCTTTTAACTTTCCTTTTAAAATCGTTTTATATCCCTCTCACGAACCAATAATATAATATTTTTTTTTAATATGACAGTTAAATTTTGGATGTAATTATCGAATTAGTTTTTAATGATTCACCTCAATGTTCAGCTTTATTGTTCATGAGTTTTTACCTCAACTTTAATTTGATCGTTTATGCAAACTTACCTAAAAAGAAAAAGAATAATTATGAAATTAGCACAGAAAATTATTTGTTTAAGATATAAAATTAATTAATTAATTATTTTTAGTATTTAAATATATGTATGTATGTATATCGTTCGTAATCTTAATATAGAAAGGTCCTAAATCATTTTTTTTTTTCAAATCGCGTTCTTTACTTATTTCGATAACTTTGAGGGTTTACTATCGAAATATGATAAAAACGCGATTTCTTTATTAAGATAACGATATATCTTCAGCTTATTATTGGTTTGGTGCATCGACCATTTTTAAAAAAATTGAGTTTGGTATGGGATATATATATATTTTAGATGTCCGCTTTCTGAGTCCAAAATCTGTTTCACGAGATTGTCTAAGGTTTTTGAAATATCAAGCATTGACTTTGGCTGATATCCACAACCCTTTAGTTTGTTCGTGACATTTTACCCCAAAAGTGGCAGTACTATATAATGTGGACTGGTTATAAAACTATCCACATTGATCCTATACTCTGAAGACTGGTTATAAAATATCCACATTGATCCTATACTCGGAAGACTGGTTCTAAAACTGTGGAAAATTTTACTGTCACTTTGTGCAGGCACTTAGCTGTCTTTTTGTGTCGCAGATGGTGGATAGTAAAAATGTATGTCATTAAGCACACATAGCTTAAGTAGTACAATGTACAAGTACCAGTGAGTGTAGCTGAGTGGGTTGAGATGTTGATTAGCAGTCGGAAGGTTGCTAGTTCAATTCTCAATACAGTCAAAATACATTTACAAAAATAGTGCAATGTTACGCATCCTTACTAAGTTACAAGTGGTAGAAGTTTAACTTCTACTGAGTATTGGTTTGCTCTACAAGTCACTATTTGGCGTATGCAGCATATTTTTCATATAAAATGTAAAAAAATTTATTTAAGTTTTGTTTTGCACTATTTAAAATCTCAAAGAAAAGACAAGAAAAAAAAAATAATAAGAAAGCGGCTACGAGAATCTGGCAAACCTTACGTTCCCATAAATAAAAAAGAGGTACCAGGAAGAGTTTTGAAATCCCCATGCAATAATTGCTTTCTGAAATGTATGAATATTTTCTCCCATGATCACCGCGCACAGATCCATCAAGCATTTTGGAATATGTGTGCCGATGAAAAAAACCAAATACTACTTTAAATTTGTTACACGACATCCAGTAAAACGTCACAGAGCAAATTCACCCCTGAAGCAATTCTCGTTTTTATATTTATATATTTATACATACCATGTGTGGCGAAAATTCTTTTTAAATACGCTTTGCATAGATCAAAAACGAATATATTATTGCTTCGAACATTTCAATGACGCTAAAGTGCAAGAAAAAAGGGTAAACATGTTAAGCGCCATTACTGCCGATCAAATTCTGAAAGAAAATATATTGATGGTTGCCTTAATTTAAATAAAATGTACTTGTTATACTGTCAAACCACTTTGTACCTTTTAAATTTACATATTAATTTTTAATTATATTTTAAATAACAAATTAACTCATAACAATAGATTTTTTTTATATTTTTAAGTTTTTATCAAATAAATTAAAATAAAATACCGAATTTCCTCACCTAGATGATTTATTTCATTATTAATATCTTTTCCATTGATATACACGCTCATTCTTCGTTTCTACTAAAAATTATACATCTGTTTCTATGGATATGCGGCAAAAAAAAGTTTGATATGCAGTACCAAAACAAGATTTTTCATTTTCAGAAATAGGGTACTAACTTTGGATTAAATGCATGAAAGTTAATAAAAATTTACATTTTTGATCAGAACATATGCCGGTAGCAGTGGTGAAAATGTAAAGAGAAAAATGAGAAAACTTTATGTAAACCTTCTTTGTTGTTTTTCTCCATTCCGAGTTTGTGGCGTATGCGCCAAACCAATAATAAGCTGAAGTTATGTTGCAGAAAAATTTAGAAAACAAACGAATACACTTTTTGTTATGTGAATTTTCACAGAATCTATCTAAATTGGTTTTTCTATTTTAACCTGTTTTTTTTTATCAAAATAAATCACTGGTTTAGTTGTTTCACTTTGAACACACTAACAAATTCATAAAATAATAATTAACCAAAAATCGATTCTAAAGATATTGAAAAGTAGGTTATTTAATTTTATAATTTAAACAAACTGCGGTACAATTTGGTTACAACACAAAAAAAAAATTAATACACAACTTTAAAAGTTCTTAACATCATGTTTTGTTAAATCTTCTCCTTTTTTAAAAATATATTATTTACATAAATGAAAAAAAAATACTATTGAACTTTCTCTTAAAAAGAAGAAGAAAAAGAAAAACATCTATTGATGACTTTGCCGTCATCATTTATTCAATCACACTCGACTCTAGTTGATATCGGCATATGTTTGCATTTGTCATCTTACAAATCAGTGATTTTATTGCCTTCCAATTGAAGATAAATTATATTTTTTGTATGTTTATTTGTTTATCACTGACGACAATACACACACTGTGATATAAACTACAATCTATGCATGTGTGTGTGAACAAAGAAGCAGCGAATAAATAACATCCACTGTTTAAATTTTGTCTTAAACTTAACTATTGTTAAATATTTAAATTAGAAAGAAGGTTATTAACCTTTATAACAAATATAATTTATGTATGTTTTATATTAAAATAAAGTAAAATAAAAAAGAAGTTAAGTTTTTAAGTGAATGTCACTATTTCCCAGCTAACAATAACTTTTGGAGATCTCATCGTTTTCGAACATTTCTCAGGCATGACATCGAAGAACAACTATAGAAGGTGAAACAAACCACAATGAATTCACATTTAGCAAATCATTTTTTTATACGAACTTCAATAGATTTTGTGTATTAAAAAGCACTTTTGTATTAAAAAAAGGAATAAAGCACCTTTTAATAAAAAATTATCGCTTAATAAAATAGTACGAATAAATAAAAATAATAATGTTTTAATGAAAAAAAGTACTTTTAACCAAAAAAGCACCTTTTTATATAAAAAGTATATTTTAATAAAAGGGCAACGTTTAATAAAAAAAAGTTTTTTTTAATAAATCCAGTCCTTTTTTTAAATGAAAGAACTTTTAAAAATACATTGTAGCATTTTATAAAAAAATACTTTTAAATAAATAAAAACCTTTTAACAAAGGTATTTTTTTTAAAAATACTCTCTATTGAAAAATTTGGTTTTAATGAGATACCATTTAATAAAAATAGATCTTGGAAAATTTATTAATAACAAAGGTTTAAATCAAAAATTTCTTTTTAATTAAAAAGTAGCTTTTAATAAAAGAGTATATCAATTAATAAAAACAATTGAAATATTTATTAAAATAACTACCTTATACTAAAAAGTACCTTTTATTACATTTTAATAAAAATTTAATAAAAAAAAGTACCTCTTAATAAAAAAGTATATTTTTATAAAATAGGAACTTTTGATAAAAACAGTACGTTTAACTAATATACTACATTAACTTACAAAAGATTTTTTTATTACATAAAAATCTTTCTAAAAAAGTTTAATTTTAATAAACAGGTATCATTTAATAAAAAAAAAGTACGTTTAAACAAAAAAAAAAAACATTTTAATAAAAATATTTATTCTTTTTAATTTAACAAGTAACTTTAATCAAAAAGCAAACTTTTAATAAGAACAATACATTTTAATAGAAAAAGTACATTTAATTAAAAAAGTACCTTTCAATAAAAAAGTACGCTTAAATAATTTCAATTTTAATATAAAAAGCACTTTTAACAAACAAATAATGTTGTATTAAAAAAATGTAGCTTTTAATAAAAAAGTAATAAATCAAGCCCTTTTTTTAAAATGAAAGCCCTTTTAAAAACTGTACCATTTGATAAGAACAATACTTAAAAAAAAAAAAAACATATTAATAAACAAAAATTTACCAGAGTACTAAAAAAAATAGAAGGAAACATAAATAACAAACAAAAAAATAATGTTTAAAAAAAGTTCCTTTTAATAAAAATGTAGTTTGATTTAACATTCAATTCAATAAACTTAACTTAAGCCCACTTAATATTCATTTCTCAAAATAGTTTATTTTTATTCTAAAAAATTTAAACAAAAAACTAATAAAAATAAAATATATAATAAGAAAATAAACTTTAATAAAATAATATATTTTTTAACAAAGAAGTACCTTTTAACAAAAAAGTACCTTTTAACCCAAAAAAAAAAATAAATATTTTAGTTGCGATGACGTATTATTAAAAATTTTCACCTGTTAAAATTTGTTCAATATTGAAAATAACAAACAAAAATGATCGAACTCTTTCTTAGTTTTGTAACGCCTCATAAGAGCAAATTTTAAAATATTTGTTACGTTCACTTATTCATTATTATTAAAAAATAATTTTGTAAGCATTAAAACCCCAAAAAAAATAATCATGTGTATGTGTGTTTGTATGTGTATGTATGTAGGAGAACTCTAATAGTATTGAATATTTAAAAATTTCCATTGATTTCATGAACAAAGTCGATTGATTTCCATACTCAAAAAGCTGGAAGCTGAAGCTTAATTTTACCTCATTACCTCGAACACAATGGGCTGGGGTGTGTGAGTATGTATTCACAAAGCTAAACTGATTTGCACTGCATAATTAGATACGGTTTTGTGATTTCAAGTCTGCACACTTTTAGTTTTTGTTAAGAAATTGTTTTAAAAATATATATAAAATTTTAATGATTGGGTTTGAGCAAATAAATGCAAGAAAACTATTTTATTAACAAGGAAATGCATTTGAACGAAAAGCAATGAAGAGAAACTTTCATAATTTTTTAAAGTTATAATATAAACACTGTATTAAATTTAATAAAATTTAATTTTTAAAAGGAAGAATGATACGGTTGTTGGTTTAATACAAAAACTTCCAAGTTTTATGCCATTAATAAATATTTAAAATTGAAAATATATATTTATCGCTAGCAGAAATGTAAAACAACACCATATTTTTAATTGATTCTTGTGAATTGTATTGAAAAACGAAAACAAACAAACAAACAAAAAGATTTTTGACATCCATTTAGAGTTTTATTTAGTTTTTTTTCTTTTCCAATAGAATTTCAAAAAGTTCATTTATGTGTTTTTACATTTTAGCTGACGATATGTATTTAAGTTCAATACTTAGATACATACGAAGTGTGCAAATAACACGACTTTTCAAAAAATCTGTATGCAAACATTGAATAAAGTATTTTTTTTCCATCCACATTTACATATACTATTTTTAGCATCATGTCCTTGATCGCGAATTAAGCTCATGACTTAAATTTGTTGTCCGCAAAAGAAAGAAATACAAGTGGGGGGTATTCGAAAAAGAGAAGAGAAAGCTTTCCTGCACTGCTGAGATTATCGTGAAAAGCTTTTCCAAATAAAAATAGATAGTGATAAAGCAGATATGTCTGATATAAAATATTTTAGATCCATTTGACGAACTTTCAAGGAAAACGTACAATTACGAAGCAGAAGTAAACGAATTTTTTAAGCTTAAACTTCATTTTGGCAAACACCAAAAATAGAACAGATACCCAGAGAACAGACATCCAAGGAAGGATGGATGAAGAAACAAAGACAAAATGAAAAAAAGTCATTTAGAAAAGTCGTGAAAAATTGTGGCAATTTTTGGCAACATGTGTTGCACATTAATAAAAAAAAAGAGTCACAAGGAAAAAAGAAATCTACTCTGTCAGCCAAAACAAGTGGTGTAAAGTTTTAACGATACAACTAAAGTGACAATGATGATGACAATAGAAATCTAGCCACGATGATAATGCTGATGAAGGCAAAACAAAGTAAAACTAAAGTTTTGTTTTTGCTGTTTTCAACGATTCGAATACAGAAAATATGTTAAAAAAATAACAAAAAGGACATTAGGTTCCACGCCCACTCCCCAACACTACAAGTATGGCCACAACTGACAAAAGTCTAACTAATTTTGTACAGGAATTCAAGTGGAAGCCACAGATAGAAAGGAAGGCATAGAATTTTGTTTTCACAGCCAACTTAAAACCGGAATGAAGCAGAAACATGAAAATCTAAGCGATTTGTTTTTTTTCTATTTGCCATGATTATGGTGACGATAACTACTACTGGCTGGCACAAGTAAAGAAAGTATTAAAATAAGAAAAAAAAAAATATGTTGAACGTTGCAAATAAGACACACTACTCAGATAACATGTATCTGATTCCCAAATAGAATTGCAACACGTGACCTCTATCAGAGCCAAGTCAGTAATTATCTTGGCTGAGAAGAAAACACTAAAACGACAGAAAAATCTTCACAAGACAACTGGAATAACAAAAATACAATTTGACTTTCCTTTTTCTTTTTTGTTCTTGTCCGGTTTGTTTGGTGACTTAATATTTTTATTTTCTCTCTTTTTTTTTGTTGTTCGTGATCATCAACTTTAAACTTTTGCTAATTTGTAGTTTTTCTCAAACAATTTCAAATGAGCAAATAAAAAAAACGAAACCAAACGAAACATACAGAAAATGCTGGCAAAAATTAATTAAATTTCGTGCTTGGTTTTCTTAAATGAAATATCAAACGTAAAAACGTAATTCAATTTGAAAGAAATTTGTTGTTGCGACTAACTAATCTTTATGCAGACAACTATTTTGTCATCAGAAGATTAAGAAATAAAAAAGGAGTAACAGATATCTTTAATTTATTTTAAATAAAAATTGAAAAAAAAACTTTAATCAAAAAATTGTTGTTTAACAACAAAAACAAAACGATTTTAAGTGGCACAAAGTACGTTTTATTAGAAAAAATTTTTTAATACACTTTCTGACATAAAATAAATTCATTAAAATAAAAACTGCCATTTAATAAAAAGTACTTTTTAACAAAAAGACCCTTTAACAAATAGTACCCTTTACCAAAAAGTACCTAATAACAATCGGAACCGTTTAAAAATCAGACGCTTTTAACATAATATAATTTAACTTTACTAAAAAGTATATTTCACTTAAATAGGACCTTTTAATAAAACAATATTTAAAAAAAAAAAAGATCCTTTATTATATGTACTTATGGTGGCGTTAATGTTCAAATTTTGTATGAGAAAACTGTGATAAATGTGCACTTCAACTTTATGAATCGTTTATGAATTACAAGGTTTTTATGTTTTAATAAAAAGTATGTTTTCGTAAAAAAATCTTTTAATATATAACACCTTTTTCTTTACCCTTTAATAAAAATAAAGTACCTTTTAATAAGAATTACCATTTAAAAATTGTCCATATTTAATTATATGAGCCATTTCTAAAGTACCCTTGAACAAAAAATTACATTTTATTACAAACAACATTTTAAGCAATAAAAGTACCTTTCAATAAAAAAGGGTATTTTTAATAAAAAAATCTTTTATAAAATAGTTTTATGCAACATATACATCTTAATAACAATAAATACCTTTTAATATTTAAGTACCTTTTTATAAAAAAGGAACTTTTAATAAAAAAGAAGGAAGTACCTTTCTGTAAACAAATTAAGTTTCAATAAAAAATCTTTAATGTTTTTTTTTTTTTAAATTTACAAGAACATTAGTTTTTGATAAAAAAAGTACTTGTTAAGAAAGTACCTTTTAATAGAAAAGTACTTTTTAATATAAAATATTACATTTCAATAGAAAAATACTTTTTATTATAAAAAAGTACATTTATATAGGAAAATACTTTTTAATATAATAAAGTAGGTTTTAATTAAATAAATACATTTAAATGTAAAATAAAGAGTATCCTTTAATATAAAAAAGTACTTTTCTTATTGAAAAAGCATAAATAAAAAGACTATCTTTCAATAAAAAACACATTTTAATAATAAAGTGTACTTCAATAAAAAAAAGTACTTGCGAATACATACTTTTAAATAAGAAAGGGCATTTTTATAAAAAAAATTTTCCTGGTAATACATGTGTTATATTGTACAATAAGAAAAAGGTAACTTTAAATAAAAAAAGTACGTTTTAAACTAAAATTAAATTGTAATTAGAAAGCACCTCAGAACAAAAAAAAAATACTTTATAAAAAGTAACTCTTAATACAGAAAAGTACTTTGGAAAAATTCATTCCTTCATATAAAGGGTCTGCCAGATAAGTTAAATCACACTAACCCTAAGCAAAAGTACTGGTAACGTTTTTTGGGAAAATGTTTGCTGCCAAGTGTGACAGAACCCTTACTCAGCTTTACTTTGAAAAACATAAAATTGTCAAATCAGAAACATTAGCTGGGAAAGGGAGTGAGTCGGTAAAAAATATGTGAAAACAACATCAAGATCATATCGATAAATGTCCCCTTTTAATAGAAGTGAGATCAAATTGATGAAAAGAGTCTTGTCAAATAAGGTACCATATAATTTATGGGCTGAATGGTGACTTGGCCACATAAATATCATTTGAATAATGAAAATACTCGTAGTTAAGAATATTTACAATATTCTCAAACGGGGCAATAGTTACTAAATTTTCCAGAAATTAAATGGATCTTTATCTCTCAAGATCTTGTTGCTCATTTGATTTTAGCCTTTTTAACGACTAAAAGGTTTGGAATAGTACCTTGGCATGAAATGACGCTACGGAAGTAATTTAAGAAGTTTTTGACATCATCTGCCTGCCTGTTAGCGCTTCATATCCAAGTACCAATAAAAGTTTTATCATTCAAAAAATGAATCCATGTTCTGAGTCTTGTATTTCAAAACAATTTCAAACGCATTTTAGCCATATCGATTTCTCTTGCTTTTCCTCTTTGCTGTAGTAATCAGAGCAGTTATGCAGTAAAACGGAAAACCTAAAATAACTCGTTGACCAACAGAGAAAAAAAGTGTTGAAAAAGCATGACAGAGAAGAAACTTTCATGAATTTTTAATTACTTAATGTTTCTTTTTTTCTGAATTATTCATTTTTATCAACATAAACAACAATTTGCACACTTTTTTTATTTTCCTTGGCGCTCTGCTTTGCTAACGAAAGGACCTTAAGGATATTATTAAAAATTCTATTAAAAATTTCTCATGTTGCTGGAAATAATATTTTCCTTTTGTAAATTTTATTTTTGCAGCCAAAGAAAAACAAACAAATTAATGTCACCTTTTGTTTAACCTTTTTTTTTTTTTTTTTTTTTTGATGTTGTTCTTTTTGTACATTTTATATATATTTCAATGTTGTTGTTGTCGTCCTTTTTCTGCCATTTGATTGCCACTTAAAGTACTGCATGCACACGTACACATAGAAAATATTGTTTGTATGAGTTTTGAAACGATTTGACAAAAGAAAAAGACCCCAGGAAAACAAAAGAAAAATATAAAAAAAAAATAGTACAACAAACAAACAAGCAAAAAGAAATTTGTTGCAAAAACTACTCGTATAACACTAAAATAAAGTTTAATTGAAAAAGTTTTTTTCTTAGCTTGTATGTATGTGTGTGTTTCTTTTTATTACACAAAAATGCACTCTCCCACACACACTCGCTAATAAGAACTAATTTAGTAAAACATTTATTTATTGCATGCTTTAGTAGACGTTTTAAAGTGGCATTTATTGAGACGAAAGACGGAAAACATACTAAAAAGCTTTAAGCGGTTTAAAACTTTTACAAAATTTTGAAATAAATATAATTTTTTTAAAAGCTTTTCAACCTCATCCATTTGATATCAAACTAATCTTTAGAAAATCCATTGCAAACAATTTAAAACTCGATTAAGATATTGTTAAGCCCACTGTATGTTTATAAAATTGATACACATTTACACCCATATTTACATGCATGTGGACTATATGCATATATAGAAATTATAATACGGCATCAGTAGCACAATTTACCATTATCAGTCCATAAATAAGTTCAAAAACCCACTGCACAACATGTTGGGTGTAAAAGTTTATGAACAGACAAACTTTAAAATGCATGCAAAAAAGGCAACAACAAACAAAACACAACTATTGGGAAAAAAACAACAAGTTGAAAATAAAAATTGTTTTTTTTTTCATGATTTTTTTTTTTTCTTAATTGACCCAATTTGCTTAAAGTTTCTTTTTTTATTTTCACTCTTGTTTGCATTGTTTGCTGTTGTATGAGTTTTAGTTTAATTGTATGGAGTTATTTTTATGGGCCAATCAAACAGGAAATGTCTAACTGGTGTTAAGTTTTGATGAATAATTTCATAAAATAATTAGTTTAAATGGCAGGGTAAATGTTTTATTAACGCTTTAATGCACTAAATATTGGAAAAAAATAACCGATTATTAGCAAACAAGGAGAAAAATCTAGGGGATAAGTTTTCAAAAAGAAATTAAGGAGTTGTGAGTATGATATGAAGTCATTTGGGTGATGATAATTGCAATCAAAACACTTAACCGCGTAAAGTATTGCGGCGTTAAAAGTAGGAATATGTAAAATTTTTATGAAGATCGAAACTACTTTTTTGTTAATATATTGTCCCTGTTAGAAGAAGTGTTTGTTATTTAGAAAAGTACGTTAACTTTTTCCTTTTTTAATAGACCTTTTAATAACCTTTGCGAAAAAATCACTTTACACAAAGAGAAATATATAAAAATGCATTTAATTGACTCTGATTTAAAGATAATCTATCAATTTAGTGTTACAAAAACGATTTGTTGCGTATAAAACATGTCTTCTATAGGGCTGGAATGAAATGCGCTGGCGCTTATACCAAATCATCTAAAAATATTTTTGGAAAGTCAAAAAAATTTTTTCACATGGATCAATTATCAAGAAACATTTGAAAATTGCATAAGTGAAATATACTAAGAAACTTATAAAAAATCACAACAACAAAAATTTTTCGATTTTACAAATGGCGGAGCTGTTAGGGTGCACACTTTAAAAAAACTTACAGCCGACTTGATACTGTTCTTCTTTTTTTTAAGTCGGTTATTTAACACTCATAATTATAACATCACCATCGAAAAAAAGATCTTTATAAAAATTTCAATAAAAACTCGCTTATTCCGTATCTCTTTGTGGACGTCTTAACCGGCCTTATTCCGTAAATGTATGACGATGGCACGTCGAGCAAATATCAAAACTTGGACTCACTTACGTAGTCGTTCTGCGCAAAAGTAGTCTGTTGGTGACAACCTCTAACTAATCTATATGGCCTATAAAATAACAAAACGCTGTTACCAACCAGCACATAGCACAAGTGACTGTAACATGATATTTTCGACACAAATAGTTAGAGAATAAGGAAGAATATCAAAAAAATTTAACACTTAGCCATACAAATGTATTCTAACTATTTTTCAACACCTAAAATATACCAAGACGGCTGTTAAAACTGGTCAATTGCTATTGGATCACATTGTCTTAAAGTGGCGTCGACAAATAGTTACAGAATAAGACTCAATGTGTTTTATTTAGCTAAAATCGACATTTAATAAAACAGTAACAATTAAAAAAAAATCGTTCAATAAAAAGTACATTCAAATAAAATATACTTTTAAATAAAAGTAATTCTTACTATAAAAGTACAGTACTCGCTAATTCGGACTATGCATTAATTTTGACATTTAAATTTTGCGGAAAGTTTATGGAATCTATAAAAAAGTACAAATAAAATTTATAAATTAAAAAAACAAAAATCGGAAGATCCACTAATTCGGACATTAGCTGAGACTATATGCGTCCGGATTATTTTTTAATACAAATGTATCTTTTAGAAACATGTACCATTTGATACGAAATTATCTTTTATATAAAGCAAAAATACATTCGAATGTAAGAAATAAAGGGCTCCATAAAAAATGGCTTTTTATTTTTAAATTGAAGTTCAAATTTAATTTTTAAGTTTGGGGCCATTTTTTATTTTCTATACAACGAAATATGTCTTCAAATGAAGAATGGCACCAAAAACCAAAAAAAAAATTTAAAGTAAAAAATCTCCCCAAATTTCGCGTTGAAGGTCTCAATACACAACTTTTTAAATTGCTAAAATGAAAACTGGCGGCACCAAACTAAATTATAAAAAATGGTCGTAGCACAAAAATTAATATTGGTACTGCCTACTACGGACATCCTGCATTAAAAGATGCATGACCCACTGATGATGGCTTAAGGAATTTCTCCATCATGAAATTTAACGAAACGACGACGCTTATTAAAGTTTATTTGCCTTCCATTAGTTTCATAGTTCTTTGTTTTATTTTATTTTTTTTTGTAAACATTTTGTTTTCACGTGTCTAGCGGCACATCAAGATCTTTATGGATTCGCTGATTTCTGACATATCAGGGGCTGCTAATATTTTCACATTCGATGCTGTGGCCAGTACTTTACAACTGGATTGCATAGGAAAATATTGGTTTAAGGATCCCACTGCATACAATCTAGGCTTAGAGTAGAGTTTCTTCCCATAAGCCAATACATTTGAGCTGCTTTTAATTTCATTTGGATCATATTAAACCGCAATCAAGATGAGTACCAAGATATTTCATTTCACTGTGTTGTAGTATAGTCTGATTATTGATTTTAATAGGCGGGCATGTATCCCTGCGCAGCGTAAATGTGACATGTACACATTTTTGCTCGTTAACTTTTACACGCCATTTTTTCAGCCATTTTTTCCAATTTTGATATGTATCCTTGTAAATTGCGGGAAGCTTCTGTTGGATTTTCATGAACGCTTAGAAAAACTGTAACATCATCGAAAGTTGACAAGTTGGCATGTATTAAATATAGTACAGGACCGAGGATGTTGCCGTGGAGGACTTAAAAAATTTCTTCCTTAACTACAAATTTTCGTTCCTTTTAATATATTTTAAACAGCCTGACAATGTTTGCGTTTTTACTAACACTTTGATAGTCGAAAAAATGAACTTCGATTAATCCTTTTCGAACTATTAGGGGGTAGTCCCCTGAGTGCGAGAGTACATTTGGAAGTGTCAGATTAACTGCAGTTTATGAAAAATCGGTATATACCCATGAAAAATGGATATATACCGATTTCTCAAAAACTGGAGCCAATATGACACTTCCAAATGTAATTTCGCACTAAGGGGACTACCCCCTAATAGTTCGAAAAGGATTCATCGAAGTTCATTTTTTTCGGGTCAAAAACTATCACAGTGTAATTTGTGCATAAGACTTTCGTGCCTTACTTTATCAAGAGCCTATGAAACATCAATTAAGAGCATTATTTCGCTTTTTTACAAGTAGTCTGTGAGTTTTTTCAATAGTCTTTTATTTTGTCCGGAATCTGAAGTGATGATCTCGAATGCTTCCATGAATGCTCATATTTTGGGGTCATTTTTCATTTTTAGTTTTGTGACCATTTTTTTCTCATGTAGCAAAAAGATAAAAAATATCAGCTTTTGATTCAGAATTTACCCTAAACAGAGAAACTTCTTAATATAAAACAGATTTCCTACAAATTAATTGAACTTTTTAAAGTCTTTTAAAATTAAACTATACATATTTCATATGAAAATAAATCAGAGTCCGTCGCTCCTTTATTTCTGTTACGATAAAGTTGAAAGTATATTTTCTTCAATTTTTTTTTTTTGTTTTTCTTTTCGCTTCTAACAAAGTTTTGTTTTATCTGCTATTCATTCCATCGCCAACAATTTTCAGTAGCTTAAGTTGTATTGGAAAATCATTTTACAAAAGAAACAAATATTATTGCTAATGTTTATGACACTTATCATGTTTTACTAGATTTTTTTCCTTTTTTTTTTCTTTTCTTTTCTTTTCCTTTTTTTTTTTTTTTTTGAAGTTGATGCTGTTATTGGTTGTTTATCCAAAACTTCCTAAAATGTCATTTAAGACAAAAAAAAAAGCATATAAAGTGTGAACAGTTTTTCTTTATCAGGTTAGAATGAGTACTAGTGGTGGTGGTGATGGGAACATAAAATAAATATTGACAATTATTAGCACGAAAAGAAGGAAAATTTGTAAAAAAAAAAAAACTAACATGAAAAAAGTTGCCATTAAAAAGTTTTAAGAATTTATGGCTTTAAATTTCGATGATGTTTTCTTTTTGAAAATAGAAAAAAGAAAACTTTAGCAAATGTAAGGTGTGGAAGGAAGAAAAAAACAACAACACAGTGTTTCGAAAACAAAGTAAATTGTTTTCTTATTGGCGATTCATTTCAAAAGAAAGTTTTTGTTTAAATTAAAGCGATAAAATAAAAAGATTTTATTGCATCAAAGAAACATTTTAACGTAAAATTAATTGTCTCAAACAAAATCTTATATTTTATAATAAAACGTCTACTGAGAGAGAAGAGCAACAAGATAAAGACCAAAACTTTGTTGAAAACTTTTTTTATACACATTTAAATACTTGTGTGATCTAGAATTTCCATTTATTCTCATGACAACTGATTGCTTGTCTAAAGCCATCCACCCTCACTTAATTCGAATGAAGAGATGGTGAGTGGGTGGGCAGGGCAGGGGAAATATGAACTTAAAAACTTGACAACAAAGATCACAAATTGTATTACGTACGAGTATACTTCAGTTTGAACTTGCAACAAGTCTGACAAGTTTCTTAACTTTTTTTCTTTCTTGTTGTCTCTCCTAATAACAACATTTGCAAAAAAATTTTGATTTTATGACAGTAATCTGAAGTTGTGTGTGCATGTGTGTGTATGTGTATGAAGAAATTGCAATGAGCTACGACGAGAACTACACCATAAACGAATTTTCACAAACAGAAAAGGATTTTTTTTTACTTACAGACAGACACACACCAAAGCAAGATATTTGTGCAACAAATCATCAAGATCAAGGAAATAGAATTCCCTCAGGCCGAACGGCAATTTGTATTTTGGTTTAAGAAAGAAACAAACAAAAAATTTTATATTAAAGCAACAGCCGCAGTCACAAGACAAAAAGTTTTTTTAATAAGAAAAACTGTTAAGAGTAAATGTTTAAATAAATAGAATTAAAGAAAAACTATCAGTACAACATGAACAACATACAACTTGAAAGTCATTCTGTTGTACAAAATTTCTGTTTGCAACTAGATTATGTTTTATTATAACACCGAAAAGGGAATTGCGTCTGCGTGTTTTTTTTGCTTTCTTTAAAAAAGTCTTGATCGCTGTAACTTTATTTGCCATCAGGGAATAAATAATAAACAATTGACTATAATTATGTTAAAGAAAGAAATAGAGCGTTTCAGAAGAATTGAATGAGAGAAATGAAAGCCAACGGTAGAGAAGATCTACTTGATATAATTCTGCTATTGCTCAAGTTTCTTAATTTTAGAGCAGCGCTAAAGCGGCTCTGGCTCTGGCTCCGGCTCTAACTATTAACTTAATTTAGTGCCGTAAGCAGCCATTTAATTAACTAATATACTTAGCCGATTAGACGATTATACTAACCGACGAAAGAGGTCTCAATCGCCGGAAGAGTTGTAGTGGCCAGTGCAATGCCTTCATCAGTTAATGCCACTCTAATACACGTTAGAGAAATTAATAATTACACAATACAATCTCAATTAAATAATAAGACAAATATATAATAGTGAATTTCCAAACCATTAATATTAAGAGAGTCCTTGACGCCCATTCATATTACTCAATTCATGATACAAGATATTCAACTACTTGATTACACATGCAGTAATTGGCAGCGAGGTCTAAATGGTGAAAAACTCTTATGATGACGATCGGTCTAGTAGTTAAGACTATATTACGATTTTTAATTTTCCTAAAAGGGGCGTGGTCCCACCCACTTTTCTCCTGGTACGTATTTTAAATTATGCCAATACCATATGTACCAAATATCATCGACGTAGGTCAAAAAATGCCCAAAATATGGCGATTTAATTTTTGGGTTATATGGACGGTACCACGCCCCTTTGTCCAATCAAAACTTCATATAGCCCATTAAAATAATTTGAGTATAACGGACTATGAGAGTTTGTTGAATATTAGTAGTAAGCAATCATACATGGGGAATTTCGTACTAACCAAAATTGTTTCAATATGTAAAAATAGAATAAAAATGAATTAAATAAATTCTCGTATTCTATTTCTATTAAAAAATTTGGTTAAATAGTTGATATTCTTCCTAATTATATGCATTACGTCAAGTCTACAAAACTTAATAAACCTGTGCAGCTTTCAAATATTCCACCAACAAGTGCAGCTGCTCATCAACATTTCAAACGTATATATTATCAAGTTCAAACCCCAGGTATGGGGTTGGGCAATGCGAAACGATTTTCTGGAGCCTATCATGACAATCTTACCACCTGCTCCAGAAGATTTGTTAAATACAATTTTCTGCAACTGCAAGAGTGGTTGTGGTACGCGATGCGGATGCAGGAAAGCGGGCTTGCAATGCTTGTCTCAATGCTCTACCATATCAGAGCGACATTAACGCAGATGGAACCTTTGACCCCGAAATCATGGAAAAACTTGAGACAAATGTCGTTAAAGACGATAATGAAGACCAGTTTGAAATTTACCAGCAGCCGGAAGACGACGATGAAGAGGAAGAAGATGATTAAAATTATAAATTGTAGTTTTTGTACCCTTTATTCCATTTTTTTACTTTTAATAAAAATAAATGTATTGAATGATATTTTTTAATAAAAAGATTAATTCATAATTTATTTGTATGTTTTTTTTCATCATGTAAGAAGTTATTAATATTAATTAGGTTAAAATTCAAATATAATTCCTATATTTTCATTAACAATTCTGCCATTACATGGGCAGGTAAGTGTTGTTATGTAAATTAATACTGAATAAAAAGTGGATAGGTTGGGAAAAAAATGATAAAATATAATATAATAGTTAATAAAAATTGACAAATATTTGTAATCATTGATTTATCGATAGTTCATCAACTATATATGGCGCGTTTTTGACCGGAGGCACCGGTTGACCTGAAGTGATCCTGTGACCGCGCGCTCTACGCCCTCTATCACGAAAACGGTTCACCGTACAAAAATTCTTTTTAAACAAAATTTGTAGAGAATTTTGTATTCTACAATATTGATAATAAATACAAATACCAAAAAACCAAAAGGAAATGAGATATTTACAAAAAAAGCGCAAAAAAGCGATTTTTGTGACCTTTGGCCTTGAAATTTAATAGTTGCGTACACCCTACCATATGTAGGTTTTGAGACAACTTTTAAGGTGTCAATATACAAGTATTTACAGACTTACAGCTGGGTATCTCGAATTCCGAGATTCTTACCTAATTTAAGCTTAAATGACTGGACTAATAGTAATTTGAATTTTCAATTAATTCAATAAAACTGAACTTAAGCCTAATAATACTAATTTCTCAAAAATTAGTTTAATTCAAAAAAAATAATAATACGAACTTGAGCCTGACAAATTAGCATTTATTTGCATTAAACATCATTCATTTCGAATAAAAATTCATAACTTAATTGATATTAATAATGTTGATGACTTGCATTGATCAGTATCGAACCCAGCAATATTTTGCTGCACGCAATATCAACTATATTTTTTATAGTCTTTCTTTAGCTGCCTGACTGTTATCTTATTCATTTCGAATCTTCTCATTGCGAGAAGTCATTAAATAATAATCAACAGTCCATCATGTTCTAAATAATCGTAAATCATGCTTTTGCTACCAAGATCCGAAACTTTTTCAAGTAACGTTTCGATTGTAAAGATGATGTATTTCATAAGTCTTAAATCGTCACTAATAAAGTTTAGGTTACCTTTGTTGCCTGAGTCCTCTCTAGACGAAAAAAATTAAAGTTCCAAGAAACGTTTCTCTCTCTCTCTCTTCCTCGCTTTAATTTTATAACCAACCATACGTTTAGTGGGAGCAACTTCCACTTACTCAGAGCTGTCTATTTTGAACATGGATAGATGTCCTAATATTCCAGTTATTTGAGAGTACTCAACCTCACCGTAGATTTAACTTTCAAACCATTTTGCGACATTTTTAATTTCTATGCCGGAAATATCAAAAAATTACTAATTAAAGGGGAAAATGCTTCTCATGATGCGGAGTTGGGTGACATGATTGCAATGTATTTCAATGCCATTAAAAGTATATAAAGAATATGCAATCTGCATTTTCCACAGTCCTGTAAAACACAGAAAACTTTGAAGGGAAACACAACGTACAACAAATTATAAACAATTCATAATAAAACAAATAAAATTTCTAAAAAAAAAATTGAAACAAGATGGTAAGAAAACGAAGAGAAAATAAACTGATGCTGTTGTTACCAGTTAGTCAAAGTAGTTCACATCAGATGCGACCAACTACTCCTCATGCAATTAATCGTTCTACTGTTATTTGTTGTTGTTGTTGTTGTTGTTGCATATTAAAAATTCACAAAATGTAAAACAGCAACAAGCAGTAGAAAAATGTATGCAGAGGCAGCCAAAGAGTTCTCATTTTTCATAGATATTTTCTTTTTGTTTTTGTGAAACTTTTGCAGTTTTTATAGAAAAATGTCAAACAGTATGAAAGAAAAAGAACCCAATAAAGGAAATTTAACAAGACAGCAGAGCATTACAAACATAATAAAGACGGACAAAACAAGAACAAGAAAACATAATAAAAAAAAATTATGTGCAGCTATAAAAAAAATAGTTAAAAGTGACTGACGGACGGACGTATGGCTTGACTATGAAAAACTATATAGTTTTTATATCAAAATGCCTGACACGATAGATGAATGGTTGACAGTCTGGTAAAAGGATTCTGAGTACGTTTGATGCAACTAAAAGAATATATCTGTATATAAATTGTATTATAAATACTTTGGTTGAATAGACAGACAGTTAGACAGTTCATCTAAAAGTTTTCTTATTTTTTTTTTAATATGCTTTTAAACTTTAATAATACCAAGCCAACGCGACTGCCAGTACTTGTTTGCTGTATTATTAAAGACTGACTTGGAAAAACACCTTTTAACGCATAAGGGCGTTAGTAGTAGTCGTCGTAGTATTACCTTTGAAACTTATCTTTCAAAAGCAAAATGTTGCGAGATGAGGCAGATGAAGAACATGAAATAAAAACAGAGGCATAAAAGAAAAAAAATTAGGAAGAAGTGTTTTGATACAAAGGCGAAGAGAGACCTATTGTAAAAATAAATCATTAAATTATCTAAACAATTACAAAAGTGCTGTTCCATAAAGATAATCCAATGGTGCACATGACAGTTGTCATCATCTCCAAAGGCTTTAAAGTTTAAACTGATCGATGATGAGCCATCTAACCCAATCCAGTATATTCTGCAAATATCGTCCAAAATTTTAATTAAGCGAAGGCTAAACGTTATTTAATTTGTCGCTATTTCCTTTAAACAAAAAAATTCCTACAATAAATTTGTTGTCTATCTCTGCTTTGAATTTGTCTTAGTTCCAAAACTGATTTAAAGTAACCAACTATTAAATAGTTTATGTAGTGGCTAAGACAAGAACAAAATGTCGAAGAACTGCACCCCCCAAGTTCGAGCTCTGCTGGTGACATCGTAGCTGAAAGCAAAATCATCATAGTGTTAAGTTCTTGCAAGGAAGTTAGAAATTTGAATTTTCTATCATGAACTGAATGACAATAAAAATATGTTTAATCAGAGCACGATCGAAAAATAGTTTCTTAACATCAGTTTAGTAGTTTCAGAGCTAAAAGCGATGACGTCTGAATAATTTCTCTATGAACATTAAAAAATAATCATTAACATCTAGAATACGGACAATTGTTTAAAATTCAAAATCCGCAAATTTTCATTTCTACATTTTTAATTTTTAAAAATATTTAACAGCTATTTGATACATATCCGAGTATATTTCACAATTATTTAAAGTATCTTATTAAAGAACAAACACAAATATATGTATATACTCGTAAATGTTTTAAATATTCATGCTGACGTTTGCACTTTCATATTAAGAGCTTTTTCACAAAAAAAAAAAAAAAAAAAAAAAAAATAAAACAAGAAGTAACATGAAATTTTGTTTGTTTTCTATTAAATTTTTTAGTTTCATCGTTTTTTTTTTCTGCACTGTACAGCTATAGTTGATGCATTTGTATAAATTTGTTTTTATATCTTTCCAAACGAATGATTTTCAAAAGCTTTGCACTAATTTAAAGAAGCACAAACAAAAACAGAAAAAAAAAAACAAACAAACAAATATCTACTCATGTTAAAAATATCTACCAACGAAAATTCCTGCAACTAACTAGAGCTGATGATGACGTTAAATTATCAAATATATTTAACAAAATAAGGAGGAAGGCAATATAGAATGTGAACGTAATGAAAACTAAAATATTTTCTTATTTTTCCAAGAATATCATATATGAAGAATGTGTTATAACACATTAAGAGAGCTACTAGGGTACGAGTATATAAATTTTTCATGAGCAATTCTATTCGAATTCTATTCTATTCATATGGTTGGTTGTCGCCCATTCCCGTTGTAGTACCAAAAAATGGGACGAACGCTACTATTTGAGACTCAAGAAAATTCGTAACTCAATTCTGACTGAAAGTAGTTTTAATTTCGAGAAACGAATTTTTTTGGTAATCAAACGTATTTTAAAATAAAAAATTGTAGTAACCAATAAAAAAACATGCATACTTTTAGGACCGTCAATAAAATCAGCTTAAAAAAATCTTAATGTAAGCTTTGATAATAAACACAATTTAAGCAAACGCATACAGGTGTAAAAAAAAGTTTATTATTACTGTAAAATCGTTATGCAAAATAAACGTAAACGGTAGACTGTAAATCAAAAACGTTCGGAAATAAAAACGGAATTGAAACCATTATGATCGGAATTTGTGACTAGCCCGTATATCTGAACTCCTGAAACTGTACCACACACTCCAAATCTACACACTAAAAAAAAAAAAAAATATTTACATCAAATTTATTTCTAATTTTGACGAACATGAAAAATCGTTAAATCATTGGAAATTTTAAATATATTTTTATGATAGCACAAATGCTATTTAAGAACACCGAAATAATATATGTACGAAAGAGGCAAGACGTCTTCGAAGTTGACATGTGGAATTCATTTTAGGAGGAGGATAATTTTCTGCTATTTTCCACATTTTTATTATGAATCGGCGGCGAAAATCTTGCAATTTAAATATTTAAGGTATAACATTTGGTTAGTACTTTAACCATCTAACTCTGCGCTGTGTTAGTCATGATAAATATTTCTGGAGCCAAGATGACACTGCGATTTTCGAAAAAAAAATGCGAGAAAATCTGATTGAACAAAATGTGGTTGTAGTGTAGTTTGGGTAGGGAACAACTTGCCGCTGTTTTTGAAAAATATTATGGGACCGAGCTGCAACCAAACCCGATCAAAACAAATATGGAACTACAAAAATCGGATAAAAATGGAGGATAATGCGATACTCTGTAATTCGGAAAGGCATTTAATTTCAATTCAAAAGACAGAACAATCCACTCCGATATTAGTGATCAAAACTTTTCCACTTTAGCACTTTGTTACACTGAATCGGTGCAGGAAATCCCGAAATTCTTACGTTTAAAGTACTCGTATACGATTTTCTTAGCCCTCTAAAATAAATTCAAAACACCGATTCAAGAGATTATTTGCATGCCCTCTCTCTCCGAAACAGTCGTGTGAGTACTGTTATTTCGAAAAAAGTTTTTATATCTGGATTATGGCTAATGAAAAACACATATCGTTACTTTAATCAAAAAAAGTCCTAACTAATTTTTTTTTCAAATCGGGCCTTTCTAAATTAAGGTAACGATATATACATATCTACATATATATGAAAGCAAGTTCATCATAATACTAAGCAGTATTTTCTTCATGCTGCTTCTGTTGAACTGAATTTAACACTTCAACATAAATTTGTGTTAAGCATGAAATGAATTTGAAGCAAATCAAATTATCAAATTATTTCTGGACATTTACTTAAGTTTCAAAACATGTATTGGAAATATTTTCATTTTAAAAAAATAGATGAAAAACAGTTCATTGGAAAAAGTTATGTTATATATTATGAATGTTCAGACATAATCAAGTATGGACGCATCATAAATATGAAAATATGATAAATTATACGTAGTGAGCAACGTTGTACTCACTCGTCAAATTATTGAGATAAAATTATGTATTTTTATTATAAAACAAATTGAAGTGGAAAAAGCCATGCATAAACAATTTGAAACTCAAAAAAAAAGTAGATTAAGTTGATCTGTTTTTTTTTGTTTAGTTGGCATGATTAACAATAAGAAATAAGTAAAGTTCTTAAAAAAAACTATAGAAAACAACATAATTAACCCTGCTTGCTGCATTCAATGTTCCCACAAATTTTTTTTGTTACAATTAATCATTTCTTAATATCTAATAAATATCTATCCAATCGAGAAAGTGCAATAAAAAGCAACAAAGAATAATAATTTACATGAAAAAAATTTCCTAAAAAGACCGCCATCAACCAACAATTTTAAAGCACCCCGCAGCTCTTATCCCACCTCCTCCTTCACCAACCAATCAATTAAATATGCATGTTTATACAAAAGTTGCAGTAGAAGACAACAATCTTAAATTACTTTGTATCCATGAGAGAAACAAGATAAACCTCTCTATCCACACCTTCATTACTCGTAATGTGGTAGAAATATTCATCATCAACCTGACACCACAAGCAATTACATACATCCATATTCTACAGAATTATAACTGATGCTAATGCAAAAGGTCTCATGAATTTGTGATACCAGCAACGTAAGATGTTCGAAATAAAAATTAAAATAAACAAAATGGAAGGAACTTAAATTATTTACTCACACACACTAATCGTACATACAAACATATGTACATCAAAAGCTTCAATGCACAGATCATTAATACACTTGACACTTTCTGTTTGATTCTGTTAACATGATATTCACACAAATTGTGAGTGTGAAACGCCAACAACACACAAATAGCTTGTTAGTTGCGAATATACTTAACATATTTAATGCCCTAATTAATGAAGATGAAGAAAAAAACAAAACATTTCGTAACGATAATGAAACAATTACGTTGATCTTGATATTTAAGTTCAACGAAAAAGTTCATTAATTGTATCCAACGTACTAATTACAGTGATAGAAATTACATAAACATATTCTCACCGTCATTTTTTATATTGGCGGAAAAATAGAGAGAGACTTTTTGTTTTATAATTAATTTTTCCTGTATTCAATAAAATTAAAAAAGAATTAAAAATGTTTTCGTTTTCTAGGGGAGACTGGATCAAAATCCAGTTCCAACTGTGTATGCGATGACTTTCTTCGCGAGTTATTGTGTGTATTGAACGTTACTCTTGCTTAGTATGATTCATGACACATTTTAAATCAGCTGATATTGTATTCTAAATATTCAATTAAAAAAAAAAAAAAAAAAATCATTAATTCTATGAATTTATATAATGTATTGAACGTTTCTTTTTCTTGAAAATAACGAAGACAAATCTTATCAAATAATTGAATTGTGTTTTGAAAATATTATAAAAAATACGTAATACATAATATGTATTGAACGTAACTTTTTTATTAAACGCTATTAAATAATTGATTTGTATAGTTAAAGAGATTTTGTTAAAGCAAAAACTATCTAAGACTGTTGTTAAATAACTAATTAAATTATACAAAAATGTATTGAACGTTACTCTTTCTAAGTATGCTTAATGACATATTTAGAACGTACTAACATTATATTGGACACATTAAATACAAAAAAAAAGTATAATGCGAATTAGCATAGTAATGTATTGATCGTTACTCTATTTTTGAACAGTCGTTAAGTATAGTTTAGGTGATTGTCGAAAAATTGAATATTATCGATGGCAATTGTTGTTGAATAAATAATTAAATTGTCTTAATATGCAATTCGCCAAATATGCATTGAACGTTACCTTTTTCTCATTATAATTCATCACCTGACATTGGATTAAAAACATTATAGACTAAGAGGAATTTTCTTTTTTTTGTACGATTCGAATTATAACTTTATGAACAATGAATTGAACGTTATTGAACACTCGTTGTGTATAGTGAAGTAAACTTTATTAAAGGCCGTGCCGCATTATCCTACACAGTCACGCGATTTGCAAAATATGACATGTGTGCTAAAAATGTATGGTAGTGTGGACTAAAAATGCAACTGTGTGACAGATTTTTTGGCAGGTCGTGTGATTTGTAAAATTTTATGAAAATTTTCATAAAATGATAGTTTTCATGCGATCAGAGGAGTATTTATTGTCAACCAGATGTTTTGGCATCAGATTTGTATGATAGTGTGCCACCTACAACACCATTTTGAAACGATTTTTAAAGTCGGTCAGATTTTTGCAAGATTTTCCTGTGAATGAATAGTATGATTGTGTAGGATAGTGAAGCACGGCCTTAAAACAAAGATTATGGTAGGCATTTGTTGTTAAAGCAATAATTGAAAACAATTCGTCTAATTTGTATTGAACGTTACTTTTTCTTAGTATGACTAAAAAAAAAGAGAATATTTTTGTATGAATATTGGGTATAGTTGAGAAGATTTTCTTAAAACGAAAATTTCCGATTAATTATCTAAATTAAATAAATAAAACTCTTTCGTAGTACAATACATGACACATTTTTAATGCTGAAATTGTATATAAAATATTGAATAACTTAACAGCGTATTTTTATTTTTATTTATTTTTATTTTATTAATTCATAGAAGTAATATAAAGCCTATAGGCCAAATAACATATTACTTAGCATAAAAATAATACCGTACTATAACAGCTTGTAAGAATAGATTTTACCAACAAATTTCCCTATATGTATATTTACATTTTCATATTTTTAAATAAAGAATATAAAATAAAGAATATAAAATATTGGCATTTTTGTATAATTTGAACTATAATTTTATGAAATTGTTGAGTTTGTATAGTTTGTTGAACGTTACTCTTTTATTGAGCAGTTCTTGAGCAGTTCTTGCGTATAGTTGAGAACATTATCTTAAAATTGTTGTTTGTTAATTGAGTAAATTGGAAAGTATATAAATGTATACAGTTCGTAAAAAACGGTATTGAACGTTACTTTGACAAGTTTCTTTATATGAGTTGTAGAATAGCAAAAGACATTTAGTAATAGCAGATAAGCAGAAACGATAGAGAAGAGAGCTTAAAATCTATTTATCATTTTTAGTTAAGGGAACAACACCACAACAACTTCGTTTCTTTCAGTGTATATATACAAGAACATTTTATCAACTTATGAAATGTAACTATCCGAAAAATGTACTATAAAATGTACAGTCTCCGCACTGCAGGAAATTACTTAAACAGCTGATTAATTATAATATACTTACTCGTAAAGCTAAGTTACGTTACGATTTAAACTTAACAACACAGACGATCTACTTATGTAAGGAATCGAACCCACAATATCTCGACTGACAGGCTGATATCGTTACTATTTAGGCACAGCGCCACCCAATTTTAAAAAGTACACCATTTAACATTTAATAACTACGACTTGTTGTTTAAAAATTCAAATAGAATTCTCTTTTTTTTTTTTTTTTTTTAATGTTACTTTTATATATAAAAAACCCTTAACATTGCAATTTTAATTTTTTTTTTTACTTTTACACCTCTAAACGTTACATTTCATAAAGTTTAAACTCTTTTCGCACACTTCATAGCAGAAAAAAAAGTCAGATTTTCTTCGAATAAATAGGAGCAGAACTAGGAATTCTTTGGACCACTTTATATTTATTAATTTTTTTTTTTGGCGCACAAATAGTCGCACTTTTGCACAACCCTTGGAAAAAAAGCAACACATACAAAATTCATTACTTTTCTTCTTCATCATGCACAAAAACTTTCGCACATAGACATCATCATCATCCTCATCATCAACATCATCATACTAAATCAAGTGCTTTTTTGTAGCTGCTGTTATTTTTTATATTAAAGAAAAAACAAAAACAAAACAAAAATTACAGAAAATACAAGTATATAAAAAAAACAAGAGGAAAAAAGTGTTTAGGGCTTTTAGAGACTACACGAGTGAGTCTAAATGACGTATGAAGTGCATGACACTTGTTACGTGTTTCTATGACATCTTACGCATGGATGCACATTTTTATTACGTACAAAGAGAAGAACGAACAAAACAACATACCGGAGTGTGTGTGTGCAAGTGCGATTACAATTACAAAGTACTTCTTGCAGTTTTTTTTTTTTTGCCTTGTTGTTTTTGTACCTTTATTTTTGTTGTGTTTTGTTTTGCATTTTATGTTGAAAAAATTAATGCTTCCATGTTTGTTACTTTTTAATAGAGTAATAGAAGCATTGCATGATACAAGAGAGTAATCGAGTGCACTGGTAGTGGAGGAGAAAGAAATTTAATGATTATTTCTATAAAGACGATGTTGATGTTGAGATGCACTCTTTTTTTTTTTTTTTTTTTTTTGTATTTCCATACGTACAAACTGAAATCATCATTAAAGTAAAACAATTAAGTAGTGATTATATCGGTGTTACCGAACTTTGAATAATTTCCGAATTTTGTTGTCATTAACCGACTTCCAAAAACAAGGATGTTATCAATTCGTGTGTATTTTCCTTTTTTAGAGGTTTTGTCCTTCATAACTCTAAAATTTATGTTCTGATTTTATTATTTGCAAGAGTTTGTTTGGTGCAATCGGACCAAGTTTTTTCCCTACAAAATTGATTATTAAATAACTCCTCTTTTATAGACCGATTTTCCAAAATTCTTTTTGTTAGTTTGAACTTGGTTCTCATAAAATTGCCTAAAAAATGCAGGGCACATTGACCTCCCAAATATGATTTACTGCACAAACCTGCTTTCTGGTTTTATCGGGTTTGTATGCCAAAATGGTCGCATATTTTTTTTTTAAATCGGTGGCAGTTTGTTTTCGTGCTTCTGTTTTTTTTTCGGAATTATTTGATGTTTGTACCCCTGGAACACTAAAATGCCCATTATCGAATAAGTTCTTCATTTATCGGGCGTTAGTTGTCCCCCTAAAAATACTGATTATCGCACAACTCCCCCATTCATGGACGAATTTTCAAAATTAATTTTGTTTGTTTTTTGTTTGCTTTTAGTTTTTTCTTTTGCATTTTCTCTTGAAAATCGAGTCCTATAGAAATGTAAGTGCCTGAAGATATACTTAGTTTTATTAATAACTAAATACGCCGACCGGTACGGACCGTTTTAATTTATTTTTTATTAAAGAAGATGCCTTAAAGTTTAGTAGGAACAAAATATAAACCAAGCATGGATTATATCGGATTTTATGGTTTACCCAAAGTTGCCTCGATTTTTTAATCTGTTCTAAGGAAGTCGGTTTTTATCCAGAATTACTTATTTACAATTTAATGAGAATATATTACAACATTCTGATCTGAAGCTTTTCGCCGTTACTTCATTCACCAAAGCTATTGCTCAGGTTTATCACAAAGGGACCGAATTAACGGATTCACGTACATCACTTCTTAAGCTGCGACGGCCTTCGAAACCTATCGCCCAGGTTCTAGATTCGTAATATGAAATGGAAGTGGAAATTCCACTTAATTTGTGTTCGTAAATAATTTGTAGAACAAATCAATTCCTCAAACAAATTGGAAATTTAATTTCATTTATCAAATTTATCGAAAAGAGCCACACCATCAAAAAGTAAAATGGGTATCATAAGTAACAGATTTCTACCCTTTTGATTCACTGAAAATATACTAGTTTTTTAATCTGAGCCATATGCTACCGCTGTGTTAAATTTTATTCAAATCCATTAAGCGGATTCGCGTTATACTGGATCAAACATCTAAACTTACAATCATGTAAGATTCCTCAGTTATAGTCAGGGTAACCGCAAATATGCAATTACACGTTGTTTACACGAAATTAAAACATACGTTTTACTATTTAACTCATAATTTGCATATTTCCAACTCCACCAAATATTTTGGACTTATACTTATGAATATTTACGTCAACATGTTTTGCAAAAATAAAATTTTTTCGTTAATTCTTTTAACTTTAGAAGAATTTATGAGATTTTGCTCATTTATAGAAAACATATTATGACGAACAGGCAAAATTACACTTGGTGATGTCGGATGTAAATATTATGAAAATTACAAACGATATGACATTTTTAAGAGCATATTTTCTTTTCTTTTTTGTAATTTGGAATCATATTTTTAAATTTATGTTGCATATTTTTTTGGATTTACCTATTTGTAGTATTAGAAAGATTTTTTGATTCAATGAAATGAATTTTTAATTTGTAACACTTGTTTCCATTTTTTTTTTATGAAAATAAATTCTACAACAAACTTGATACACCTGCACTTGGATTTGAATTGAGAATATATTTGTTGATACATTTTTGATTAATTTTCTTAATTACAAACAGTGCGACCTGAGTAGATAATTTCTAAAAGATTCCCATATATATTTTCATTCACACTTAAATTAAACGTTTCAAAATTATTATTATTGAAAAAATATTGTATAAAATGATTTAACAGCCATCCTAAGCACTTTCAACAAATCTATGGCCAACATTTTCAATTCACGTCATTTTAAACAAAAGAAAACTAAAATTAGCTTTTGAGAAATTCAGAGAATTCCAAGAAATTCTAAAAATTTAATTTTTGTGCTCAATGAAAAGCATACGCTTAAGAGTTATAGCAAGAGGTTTAAAATAAATACTTCGCCTCAAAATAGGTAAAATTCGGGAAACTCCAGGCTCAACAAAAGAGAGCGAATCGAATTAAGTTCTCTAAAATTCTATTTCTGATAATACTTTTTTTGTTTTTGTTTGAAGTAGAAAAACAACTCATGTACATATTTGTTTAGTTAAAGAATTTTTATAAAATTCAATATTTGCAAAATATTTGTCTAAAATTAACTACAAAAAATTCTCTTGACTACTACCATACAACAGTATACTTTGTGTAGGGTAAAATTATACTTTTTTGGTACTTTTTTTAATTTTTAAAAATTTGTTAAACAGATTTTTTATTGCCAACAACGTGTTCGGGTATTGTGAACGATGTCACGGATAAAACCTAATACATACACTGCCTGCCACTTGAATAAGGAGCCGCATTTTTTTACCTTTAATTAAGTATATCTCCTAAACTAAAGTTTAGAAAAAAATAATTTTTTGCACAACCAAATTTCAAAGTGTTGGCTTTAGTTTCCTGAAGAAATAAAAAATATACATATTTTTATTATAGTAAATTAATCCATTTATTTAAAGACATGTATTGCTGTGGTACTTTTTCGTGTGTTACTTGAATAAGGAATTCTTATACATAATATTAATCGGGAAGGCTATGTATGATTTGAATTTCTTTCAATATAATTTGATAGTTTTTAAATAGTTCAAAATGGGACGTGGTAAGGCTCTTAATAACTTTAAAAAAGAAATAATTTTGATTTTAAAATCTCAGGGTCACAATCCGGTCCAAATAGCCAAAAACATTAATAGAGGAAAGACCGTTGTGTACAATTATTTAAATAACGTTGAAAGATATGGAAAAACATGAAAGGGCGGAAGAAAATGGCAACAACTCCAAGAGAAAGACGAAAAATTCTTAAAATTGCATCAAATTCTGCCATGTCTGAACTTTAGTTTAGGAGATATAGGCTGACTTACAAAACGTTAGTATACAATGTTTGCATACAGTATTGCTACTGTATTTAAATCACATCCATATGCAAAGTTCGGAAACAATGCAACAACTATAAAACCGATGCCTTGTTTGCTCTCTTACTGCGTTAAAAATACTTTGCGGCGGCGTTTTGAAATGGTATACATTGTATAACTATTGTACTGCGGCGTTATGAAATGTGATGCTTTGTTCAAACACAAAGCAATTGACGTTTTAGATTAATTAAAGTTAAAAAAATGTGATTCCATATTCACAAAATTTTTCAGTTAAAATATCATTATATTATTTTAATATATTTTTGTTTGCATGCGAAAAACATTTACGGTCTATAGGGTGATCACACCCATGGCCCGAGAATGACAGGCTCTCATCGTAAGCAATCAGCTACAAAATTAAAAATTTTAATTTTCCACTTATGTTGATGTTGAGTTTGTGTTAGAATAGTACCAAAAATTATAATTCCACAATTGTGCTTCAAGTCATAACATGCAGAAATTATATATGAAGTTATATAAAAAAAAAGAACAGAGTGAAAAAGCGTTGTTCTGCACATATTGTTGAGTTAATTAACGTTAAATGATCCCTTCTTATTTGATTACTTCATCATATATCTATTACTTTCTAGCTACATATGCTTTCAGTTTTAGCCTAATAATCAGCACATTCATTTGACTAAATATTGAAGTGACACTACACTTTCTCAATTTAAGTCGTAGAAGAATAATAAAAAAAATAATAAACACATCATTCGTTTCATATTTTTTTTATAACAAACTCCCGCTTTTAAGAAACATGGAAGCCACTAACACAATTTTAACGTCAAACAGGGAAAATGGGCACAGAGAAAAAGTGTCCTTTGGGGACGTGTTCTTTAGACCAACAATAAATCAACCACGGACAAATGAACAATACTAAAACCAATAAATAAAAAATTATACTCTTAGGAGAACTTAAAGCAGCAATAAAAATTCTTAAATAAACACTTGTTGTTAAATGGAAAACATTTTTATTGGAAAAAAAAAGAAAGAAAACCAAAAGTAGATGGGGCGGTAACAAGTGACAAACTTACAATATGTTCCTTAAGTTCCTTAGAACGGAGTGGTCCCAACCATTGATGTAATCCAATATAGCGTTTTTGTACCATTTTTAAAGCTGGGGCACCCTGAGCGTAGGGTCCACCCAAAAGGGCGGTAGCTGTTTCTAAAACCACCATTTTTACTTATTTGATTATTTCTTGGCGTTTAAGGCAGAAAATAAATATTTAATTTTTAATTTTTTGTTTTAAGTTTAATTCTTTGATAAAGATTTTAAATTGTGAGTGTGTGTTTATTTTTTTGCTCCACAACAACTTCCTGTAGAACTTTGATTTGATTTAAAATAAATAATTTTTATTCTTTATGATTTTTCTTATTGTTTACTATTTAATTTCTTCTTTTTTTGCGATAAAACTGTAAACATTTCTCTTCAGTGTATTTTTTTGTGTAAGAAATGAAGACTTTTTTGTTATTTTTCTTTTTTGAAAATGTTATCAACTTTGTCGTTATTCAATACAGCTACTGCTGGCAGTTGTTATGCGCTGCGCTATAAGCTGTTTTTAATCCTGTATGTCTGCGTGCAACACAAAACAGTTATTGTATGTTTATTGTAAATGTTTGTTTTTCTTGTTATTGTTATTGTTGTGTTTAATCCTTCAATGCTGTGAGCTTTGAAAAATTCATTTACTATGATGGTCTTTGTTACGAAATGTGACACGTTTCAATTTAATAGAATAATAATTTTCCTCTGGCCGTATTTTTAACATATAAAATCCACTTTTATTTAATTTTTAACATAAAATCCTTTTAAATCGTATTCAAGCACGTAATGCAAACACAACGATATTTAACAAAGAAGACTAACTTCTTTCTCTTTAAAATTATTTTGTTTACAATTAAGTTTAATTATGAATTAATTATGTGCAAATATTTGGTCGTAAATGTTAAAGGATACATTTGTGAAGTATACTTTTAGGCGCACGATATTTTTTTTTTTTTTTTTTATTTAATATTGAAAATATTGCAACAATTATTTATAATGCGTATAAAATATTTGACACCTTTTATGAATTATTTGCTCCGATTTTAGTATGCTTTTAGGCGCTTAGCAGCTTAAAATACTACTTGCTTTATATTAGAGATTAATTTATTTTACATAAAACTTGGTAATTCTTTAGTTTTTAATAAAAATAATATTTCTAGTTTGATCGTTTTTTCTTTTCCTTGCACGTTGAAGCCTTTCGCATAGAGAATAATTTATAAATTTGTATTCATATTTAGGTGCATAACTTTAGGCTGAGGTGTTGATTTGGAAAAATGTTAGTAAGATTATGTTTAATTTAAAATTAGACACACAGAATTGAAGTTTTGTTGTTTATTTCCTCAAACTTTTTTAAGATTTCATATACCTATGTATGCACTTATTGAAATGCTGCAACAAGTTTAGTTCGAGGTTTTCCAAACTGTTTTATTTGAATATTATTTGTTTTAATATGTATGTGTGTATTTATTTGTAATGTATTTATTTTCTACTTGTGTTTTTTTTGTTTGTTTAATATTTTTACTTTAAAAGTAAAATTTTAATTTGTTTAATGTTTATTTTGAAATTTTAATTAAAATTTTTTACAGATTTTCCAACATAATTTTTAGTTTTTTTTTTTTAACCTTTACAATATTTTTCGTTTTAATAAGAAAAATTTAGGCACAATATTTTATTTAACTTTACAATAAATTCTATATTTTCCTTTAATAAAATTATAACTTACAATAGAATCAAAATAAAATTGTTTTCTTTTGGATTTTCACAAGAAATATTATATGAAATTTCTATATAATTTTTTTTTTTTTTTTATTTTTTTAACTTTTAATTTGCAGTTAGAATATTTTAAAAAATATTTTCTTTAAACAAAAATTATGAAAAACGAACCGTTTACACGTAAAATTTCTTCTAAATGCGAACCGTAATGTTCAAAGTTCCATCGCGAACTGAAGTTAAAGCAAAAGACAGCTTTTACAAATGCGTTGAAGAAAAAAAAAAAGAAATCAAAACACACAAGAACAATAAATAAAACACAACCTCACAAAAAAAATATATTAAACGAATACAATTGAAATGTGGAAGAGCACAGCAACACTCTTTTGCATTAAACACGAGCTCAACTCTTTTAGAAATACGCAAAACGGAAAAAATAATCACATGTGATTTTACCAAAATTCTGAGAATATATTGTGAATTTTCTTTATTAAAAATTGTAGAGTTTTTCCAACACAAAAATATAACGACGACGAGACACACCCTCTCTGTATTCACAGCATATAGTGAGTGGCGCTCTGCGATACTAACCACCGTATGCTAAAAAAAACACTCTTTAAACTTATTGAAAAATCCATTTTCAACAAATCAAAACAAAACTGTTGCTTTCAAGTGGAGACTTTTGTTTGGCCCAACATCTCTTTGTGTTTTTGCACTTTGAAATCTCCCCCCAACAAAAATTAAATAAAATTTTTCTCTGTTATGATTTTATTTGCCTCAAATAAGCATGCCCGAAACAACTGGAAATGCTCTTGTGTCAACAAAAATTTGTTCTCTTTAAAACAAATTAATTTCAAAGAAATTTCTCTTCGGAATTTCCTATTGTATCCAAAATAAATTTCTTTTCCCCCATTTCCTGACCAGTCTGCAATGACGAGTTAACAGGTTGGTGGTGGCAACTGACTTTTTAGTTGGCCGTCAGTACAAAGTTTTCTGTGTATTTGTGTGAATGCTTTTCTAAACCGTGTTTCTGTTAAGTCTTTAATGCTTCACTGGCTAAACCACTTTGGTTGAAAGTTATTTCCTATAGCACTTTTGCTATCTAACGTTTTATTTTGTTTATCTTTAATGCAATAAAACAAGAAAACCAAAAAAAAAAAAGTTAACTTAAGGACAAGAACTAGAAATTGTGACATCAGTTAGACGCATTCCAATTGCAGGAGCAAATAAACAAACAAAAAAGTTGTAATTGATTTTTCAGTCCACAGGAAAATGCTTATTAATACACTATCGTTTTATTAATTTCGTAGCTTTAAGTCCATAACTTTCGATATATAAATAAGAGCGGTTTGGCATTCTAATACAAGTATACTTTCCCTGAAATTTTGAATCCTTTGATACAGGCTTAATTATTAACCCAGTAGCCCCGGCCCAGCTGTTACAGATGACATTTACATCGATGATGTCTGCAAGAAAATCGAAGTTTTATAATTAAAATAAAGTGATCCGGAAAACTTCTTTTTGCTCCTACAGTGCCAGCTGATGTGAATTTTTCGACTTTTCTTTCGCAATTCCAAAAAAAAAAAGCGTAGAAAAATGTATTCAGTTTGGTTCAGTTGTTTTCAAGTTTTAAGTATGCAAAAAAACTACGATCCAACATTGAATTTCGAACCTTGACAGTTGATAACGGCCACCTTGTTGATGCTACATCTGTCAGTCTGTCACCAGGGACGAATATAGCATTCAACACTTGCAAATAATAAAATGGTTTCTTAAAAATTGGTGCTCTGTTCGGGCAACGTAAAATCATCATCAACGTTGAGGCCCATTTCTAGATGAAATACAAGTGCGTCCCTGTGCATCCCAAAAAATTCGCTGTTTAGTGTGGATTGTGAGCTGGACGTGACTTGGACGATGTTGTTTAGACGATTACTGTCAACGGCGAGCACTATAGGTCAATGATTACCAATTTCCTTTGGTCTGAATTGGACGGCACTACGTGCTACACAATTCATGCCACATTTACTATTCTGCACAAGCCATTTTTTGAAGGCATGGCCATACCACATGGATTTGACCCTAAAGTATACGAATAAGCAACAAACCACAACGGTCCTCAAAGCCAACAATATCCATACGATCGGTCAAATTTACCCTGATTTATGCGCCAGAATCATGGAAAATTGTACATTTCCGTTGCTTTCACCACCCACAGAAGCCTTGGCCATTTGAACGATGTTATATTCCACAAATAATGGCATCAATAATACCATCTATACCCGATGTGTTTCGCTAACCCCATTCTAATAATGTAAAATGTATATTATTTTAGTCCATTAAAGCATTTTACTCTGGAACGAAGCAGAATAAAAAGGTAGCAAATCCCTTTAAATATGAAATATATTTTTAATTCGGTCCAGTTATGGCAGAGTTATGCGCTGATTAATACTTCTTCGTATAAGGTTAACCTTTTCATCATTCCACCAATCGCTTCAAGATTTCGCAGCAAAACCAATTTTATTCTAGGAATAAGGGGCTGTGCACATATTACGTAACGCTGTTTTCAGAGCTTTTATCGCCCCCCCCCCCTCTTCCCCTAACGCTTTTTAATAATTTTTCAGTGCAAAATTTCCAATCCGTAACAAATCTTTAAAATGGCTGATTCTTACGATTGAGGTTTGAAAATTTTTATGAAAAATGCATTTCGATACAATTCGCAAGAATTAATTAAAAATTCAATTTTGCATTTTTCATTAGTTACGTTGTTTTGCATGTCAGCTAACGATATAAAGGTGTATCGTTATCTTAACTTTAGTTTTTTTTCGTCTTTTTTTCAGTTTTATTATTAAAAGTTAAATAACTTTAAAGCTTTGAAAACTTCTAGGTATTGTTTTAATTTTATCTTTTTTTTTAGTTTAATTCGCACAAGAATAGACCCAAATCAAAATTCACGTATTAGAAGAAGAAAAAGTTTTTCTCTGATATTTCTTATGTCTTTTACCAAAATGAGAATGGAACGGCATAGAATATCAACAGTAAAAGCTGACGTGAGTTTAAGTCTTTTTAAGGCCTAAAAGTACTGAAATCAAATTCATAGATACGACGATGTAACCATGTTCCCAAACAAATATGGTTGGAATAAAAAAAAATACAAAATTCCGATTTATCTGTATGTAGTTATTTTTGTAGTTTCTTTCCAACTTTTATTATTAAGGCAACAATGATCACCTAAAGCAGGCATAAAATCACACATCTAAAATACATACATATGTATTCGTACACATTCATACATACAATCTCACTTTATATTAAATAAAATCTATCCGTCGTCTTGTTAAAGACTTTTTAGCCAACTGCAAATTCTTTGTTTCTAATCTCTTTCTATTCAACTTTTCTTTGTTTATAACCATAACAACAACAACAGCAACAACTGTTAGGTTAATTCTCAAATTGGAGTCTTAAGCTGACTAAAAATTCTTTGTATTTATTAGATTCTTGTTTTTATCTCGTTCAATTTATTGGTATGAGTGTACGACTGCGAGTATTTTCTGTGAAGTTTATTTATTAGATCTTCAGCTTTAATATCGAAACCAGTTTATCGCTGACAACTAGGTATAAAATGCCGTTAGTTTTTGTATCTAGCCAATTTTCAATGTTACAAAGAAAATGTGGAAAAATAATCATAACCTTTTTTTAAAGCTTTACATGAAAAGCATGAACTTTTTATCGTTGAGGTCTGTCTGTACTTGGAGAAAAATAGTGGAAAAAAAGAATCATGATTTTTTTCAACGCAAAAGAAAATTATTTAATTTTGTTTTTTGCTCAATTCCAAAACAAAAGGAATTTACTTTAATGACTTAAGCAGAGAAAATTTTTTGTTTTCTTTTTTCGTGTACCGAAATTCGTTAAACAACTGCAACATACAGTGAAAAATTAAAGACACCGTCAGGTAAAGAAACCGATACTAATTTATCGGCGGTAGCTAAAAGTCTACTTGAGCCGAAGAGATTTATGACCGCCGGCAAATAATGTCAACAAAATTTCTTGATTTAAAAAATTAAGATTTTTAAAAATAAGGGAGTTTATATGCAAATTATTATTATCAGGCTCAAGTTCAGTTTTATTGAATTATGGGTCGATTATGGATAGCAACCGAACCACAGTTGCATTGCCAGTTGCTGAGAATTTTATTACGGGTGGCAACTGGCAACTGAGAGCTGGCAGTTTCAGTTGCTATTTAGTGTTTTTCTGGCAACCACAAATTTTCAGTTGCCGGCTGGCAACGCAACTGAAGATCGGTTGCAATCCATAATCGAGCCATTAATGAAAATTCAAATTACTAAAAGTTTTTATGTTGAAAAACTAACCAAAATTGTTTCAACATGTAAAAAATAGAATAAAAATTCATTAAATTAATTCTCGTATTCTATTTCATTTGAAAACTTGGTTAAATAGTTGATATTCATTCCCAATCAGTTTCCACCTTACGAAAATTGTAGAAATGAACGTTGATGAGAGGTGAAGCGGCCTTGAAATCGGTATACTGATACGTTCTGCTAAACTGATTGGATGGACATAAAAACTCTTAGTAATTTGAATTTTCATTAATTCAATAAAACTGAACTTGAGCCTGATAATATTAATTTTCATATGTACATTCATATAAGTTCAAATAATAATTACGTTTATTCGTAATAATATGAAAATAATAAGGGAGTTTTTCAATAAATAAACGGCTACACTGAAAGCCGTGAGGTGGAGATATCGGTGCTGGTTTATTTTGATCCAGTTTGGCGGCGCCGGCTACAAGACAACTTTCAGCCGATCGGCACACTGCCCTGAACACACTCTGACGGAGCACATATTTGACTAAACTATTTTATTATTTTCCTCGGAGAAACGGAAGTAACACAAAGAAAGTAACGAAAACAAAACAAAGCGACAAAAAACACCAGATAACTGAAGCTATAAACTATATAAAGAGCTATTGAACTAAACAAGCAAACTAGTTCACTTTAGAAACCAATTTTTTTTTTTTTTTTTTTTTTTTTGATAAGAAAAAACTTTAGAAACCTATAACGAAAATAAAATATTCAATGTAGGTTTAAGAACACAACGGTTACTAATTACTCGTCATAGTTGGTTCTAAATGGAGCCTAACTCCTGAGAAGCTTAAATGCATGTAAACAGCAATTGTCAGTCCGATACTCGCTTATGGATTTGTAGTATGGTGGTCTGCATTGAGTCAGAAATACATGATAGGTGAACTTTACAGTTGTAATACAGAGATGCGCTTGTATGGGATTAACCCAGTGTTACAATATTATGCCTTTAGAGACTCTGAATGCTAGACTTTATTACAATTCGATTGAGCTTCATGATTAGCGATATTTGGGATGTCAGAATGCTAGATCAATTACAGCTTACAGAGGAAATTTTTGTGACTTTAGCAGTGTTTGTAAAGTTCCAACGCTATCCAGCTGGGAATGGAAGAAAGTCGAAGTAGATGAAGATACGACATCAGAGTATATATGTATGTACTAATTGATCACGAAAAAAACACCCAGGATCTCTGGCCAGAATCGAACCGACAACCTCCGGAGTACTAGGGTAGCATTGCTATCTGTCAGCCACGGCGGCACAGAACCTTCTCAGCTGATTTGTGGTTAAAAACCCATTTTTAACTTTCTAACGAAGTCGGTGTATTTCTAGCCAGAAGGGTATTTGATTGCTGGGAATGTACATGGAAAAGTCTAAATTTATTTTGACTGCCAGGCCGATTTTTATTCTATTTTTATTCTATCAATGTTAGATCCACAAGCGGACAAATAAACATCCCATATAATGAACGAGCGCGTGCGCTGGTTCTGTAATGAACATCACTAAATAATCGGTAGCCCAGCTGCTTTGTACTATCAAAACAGACTTAGTGCAATATAATAGCATATATGTACATACAGTTACTGTATGTACAAAATGAACAAAAAGAAATCGTAGAAGAATCTGGATTATCGTGACGTTTGTGACGGGACAGTGGCAGTTTGGCAGACATGCTAGTAGGAAACTACCTGTCGTGCAAAGAGTTTTGCAGTAATTGTCACAAACAAAGTGGGGAGTGAAAGTTTTCCATCTGATACCTATCGCGCGACTCAAGTTTTTCGAAAGCCATGTAAAACACAATCTTTTAATTTTATCAGGTATCAATTTAAGCGAGCTACTCAGATATGTACATCGATGCGGTGTTTTCGATCTAGCGCAGTTCACCGGATCAGACCCGGCCCTGCAGAGTCAGTGGCAAGTCAAAAATACTAATAATCTAGATTCCATTGCAATCCCTTCACCTAGTCGGCAGCAACCGAAATGTCTTCTGAAAATAGCTTGTAGTGCAAGATTTGTTTTGCGTTTTCGAAATAACAGAAATGAGTCGACGGGGAAATATTCGTATCCAGTGACAAGTCATCGCTACCACAGACGTCTGACATATTGCTTTAAAACATTTTTTAAAATAGTTAAATAAAGTTCAAAGAAATACCTGGGGACTTTATTTAGATTGAAAATTTCTTTAAAATATTTTTTTAAATATTTTCTCTGAGTGTACATAGTAAATGTGTATTAAAGATGTGTATCATAAGCACGGTTGCCAGATTTGACGATGTATCGTCATTTTGACGATTTCAGATGCCAAAAACGATTTGTGTCTTAAATTTGACGATTTTTAAACAATTATAAGTTGACAGGCAATTGAAATTACTAAATTTAGAATAATTCTTCCCGGATACGGACAAAAAACTTTTAGATTTTTGGAAACAGATTTCAGAGATGAAAAAAAAGCTCTAGTCTTTTATTTCCCACGTTAACTAATTTTAATAAAAAACTTTTTTACCACATTTTTCGGCAAATGTAGAAAGAGTGTTTAGTCAAGTTAATTTCAACAATACAAAAGTTAGAAATCGGTTAGAGAAAGCTTCTTTGGAGGCAACTTTATATACTAAAGATCATTTAAAATTGAACAAGTGTAATTGTTTTGACATGAAAGCAGTACCTGATTTAATAAAACGGTTCAACTCCAATATATATGTATGTTTACTGCCTATTTCACTATGTCGAAAGAAAATTTCCATATGTTTTCATTCGTATAATTACATTTGAAGTAAACACAAATTCTAAAATTTTGTTTTTGTATCAAATGTATTTGTACGAATGAAAATAAGATTCAAAATTCTTTCGAGATCGTGAAATCGGAGGTTTATTTTTTTTTTTTTTTAATTTTTACAAATGTGTTGTAACATGAATAATACTATCATCATTTTTAATTTAAACTCAAATTTGAACACTAATTTCTCTAAAAATTTAAACTTGCTAATATTTTGCGGATATGGTATGTACTCGTATGTACGTATTGTATTACAAAATATACAAAACACCTGATTATACTTTGTTTCAACAGTTGATCTCGTAATTGATAAGAATTTATTTTATTTTATATAAAAACCCTTGAATTTTATTTGTTATGTTTTGTTTTGTTAAATAAAATAAATGTTTTGTTTGAAAAAATTTTGTTTTTATATTCGACGATTTATTGACGACTCCGTAAATCTATTTTGACGATTTTACACTAAAAATTTGACGAATTCAGACCCATTTCATCTGGCAACTATGATTCATAAGTAGTGTCGTCGAATCTTGTACATATTTAAAAATTTTACACTTTATTATGGCATTATTTACGGTAAGATTTGCTGTAAAACTTACAAGCCAATCAACTCGTTTTTTTTTTTATTCGTCTTTGTTTTTCATTTAAATCCCCTACAAAAATTTTCTAGCCACCACAATCAACTTTTATTTAGACCAAAAATATTTACACGTTCTCTGGTGTTCAACTAGTTTTCAACACGTGAACTTCAATTATTATATTTTATTGGTATACTTTTATCACACAGTTAAGCGGCCACAAGTCGGTTGGTTGGTTGGTTGGTTTGTTTGGTTTTTTATCAAGAAATAAAAAGAAGCAAAGAAGAAGAAAAGGCCATTTAAACAAACAAACACATGTTAACAGTGATAAAAACAGCAAAGAAAAATTATATTATTTTACCTAATTTAAAAGTAGATTGGCTGGCTGTGGCTGTGCTTTGAGTATAACTTTTCAATTGATTACTAAATATTGTCATAACAATTGGATACAAAACTTTTTAGTTCTTGCAGGTTTCTCGATGTCTGTGTGTGTTTTTTTTTTAATCAACAACAGCATGTCTTTTACAAATTGGTTAAGTTGTTTCCTGAAGTGAATCGTTTGTTTTTTTTTTTTTTTTTTTTCTTTTTTTATGTGATTCTATGTTCACTAATATTTTTGGTGTCCCAATGTGCACGATATGTTACAGTAACAACAACGTATTGTACTTCTCAGTAATGATTGTAGTGAAATGTTCTTTACTTCCTACAATTCGTATGACATCCAGCAATTTAAAGGGTGTTTTCATGTTAAAATTTCATTTTTAGTTTTTCCTTTATAAACATATTTATTGGCTGTCAATCAAAGGTTGACTAATAGTTAAAACGTGGCCACAATGACAAACAGACGCATCATGTTGAATTATATTTATTTGCTACTTTTTTCTGTATAAATTTATTATAAATTCTCATTTATTTTACAAAAATGTTTAGCCATGAAATTCTACAATATCTGAACATATTTAAATTTTTAAATGTTTGAGGGTAAATTTCGTATTTACTCTCAATTTTTAATCAAAAATCCCACAAAGCTGAATTCTATAAAGCTTAGTTTGTATTAACCCATGTCATCCCGGATATTTTATTGCATTCATTTTATGACACTTTGTAGTTGGCAGATAATTTAGTATTAAAAAGCAAAAAAAAAAAAAAACCGAAGTACAAACTTTTTAAAATATGTATTTTTTTTTTTTTAAATTTTACCTTTATTTCTATGGATTAGTTAAACTCCTTACAGCGTCTTAAGTTTGAAATAAATTGCCCTGAGTCTTAACTAGAAAAAAAAAACAATTTAAAAACATGTGCAATTTACACAAATTTATTCAAATAATCGAACAGCGTTACGAGAAGGGTGAAAAAGATATCTTACATACAATTTTACTATAATTCGCAAGCGTTGATTAGTTTTTCCTCATGAAAACGATTTCAATAAAAAATTTGTATTATCTATTCAATTATTTTATTAATTGAAAATATTTTATAACCGACTTAAAAAAGGTAGGAGTTTATTAATTTAAGGGGTATTTTTTTATTGAAACGCAATACCACTCTAATAGTGTTTTCACACTGAATGTTATATCTTGAATTTAATGTTAAGACCATTAACAGCTGATTTTGTCTACACACTACAACTTTATTAAATTCAGAATTCAAAGTACAGTTCGTATTATAAATTTGTTCAAAATAGAATAAATCTCCAGTACAAACAAGTGCATTTCTTGTTGTACTTTTTGTCTACTTATTATTATAACACTTGTTTGAGAAACTGTACAACAGATGTTTTTGTTTGTATGTGTGCACGTATGTATATATTCTATTAAGTGGCATAAACGTTATCAGCTGCTTCTGGCTCCATTTTAACTAGGCACCATTGAATTTTGTACGGTGACAACACGGTTGTATTTCATAATAAAAATTTAAATACAATTATAACAATTTTTTGTATTTCTAAACTCAACGTTGAAACCATTATTTGATTTTATTCGTTGAATTAAACTATGAACTAGTTTTTTGATTTAACGTATAATTCGTTGAATTTAAGAAACTCGTTCATTTATTTAAACACAAAATGAAAAAATAGTTTGATTCAATGAACCTATTTCTTGATTTTAAGTAATATACGTTGATTTTGTCGTCAAGAGAAGAAGAATATATTTTTTTCAATGAACAAGTACTTTGAATCAAACAGTCTATTTCTTGATTTTTGTTCTACAAAGAAAATATATGCATAAAGCAATCAGTTTTTATACATCATTAAACAAACAAGGCTGTAAATAAAAAATTAATAAATTTCAAAATAAAAAAGTGCTAAAAAGTAAGTAAAAATTGAACTGAATTTATAGTAAAATGCATTGTTTTAATTACAAAAAGAAATTTACTTTTATAAATATATTAATTCGACATATAAGAAAAACGCACGAGTTTTGTATATATCGATGCTATGAAAATAATTGTTTATTAGTTTTTACCGTTTCTTTAAAAATTTAAGACAATGTTACTTCTTGGTGGTTGGCTTCCATTGGACTTCCTGCAGACATATAGTGCGATGAACATTGCGACAAAATTTTCGGTGGTTCAGCACAAAGATCTTGCAAACTTATTGAGTGGGACTAACGCAATTTCTCTATGTTTTTTTTTTAAATTTTAACATTTGTTGTTGTTAATTAATGTATGTATGTATATTTATGTATATTTTTTTTTTTAATAAAATAAAATATATCAAAGAATAAATTCTTAAAAATCAATGAATGTGTTTCCTAAATTCAAAAAACTATTTCCTTAAATTCAAAGTATGAATACGTTGGATCAAGGAAAAAATTCTTAAAAATCAACGAATGGGTTCATTGGATCAAGAAATAGGTTTCTTTAATTCAAAGAACTATTTCCTTGAATTCAAAGTATAGATACGTTGTGTCAAGGAATAAGTGCGCTGCATTCAACATTAGTATAGTTTCAATGAATTTATGTACGGTTTCAACGTATGGTTTCTTCACTTCAACAAATGATTGACATACATTGAATTCAAAGAACCTGTTTCTTGGGTGAAAAATAAGGAATAAATTCGTTGAATCAATTGATTTTTTGGTTGAGTGTACACATAACACTAATAAGCCTCAGTAGCACGGTGGTTTGTGCGTTGAATTATAATCGAAAGATTCCATATTCAATACTGGGGCTCATCTAGTGTCTTCGGAAAATCGATTTCAAGTACAGACAGACGGACATGGCTCATTCAACTTCCCTATCTATAAGGATTCAGAATATATATATTATATGGACCTCATATGAATATTGTGGAAATTACACACGTAATGGCAAACCAATATACCCTTACCATTTTTGGTGAAGGGTTTAAAAAGGATTTAAGTTGGATTTAACAAAACAATTTTGTTTGGAAAATCCAGAATTTAACAGTTGGATTTAATGTTATGTTCAAAATTTGTGAAATTCATGTCAGTGTGAAAACACTATAACATTTATGAACCAATATTTAAAATAGATCCATTGTGTCTTCTTCTTCCGATTTTCAAAATTCTCTTTGTGTTTCATCCCATAATTTTTTTTTTTTTTTTTTGTTAAACCGCGGGCAATTCTTAGACCGATTTCCAAAACGTTATTTTTATTGCTTTAAACTGGTTTTTTACACCCAATTCACATTATGACTTTTGCGACGTCGTTTTTACTGAATTCCCTTTTGAAGTTGTGTTCAGACGATGCCTTTTAGTTTCATGTCTTTTTTCCCATTTTTGTTTTGAAATAATGAAAAGTAACAAAGGTAAATAACAGAAGTAAGAAAAATAATGAAAAGTAACAAAGAGAAATGGAAGAAAAGTCTTGAAAAACACAAATCAAGACTTTTTGTTTACCCCTCTTTCTTCCCTACACCGCTCACCAACAAGCAAAAAGAGACGTCGAAAAAGCGACGTCGCAAAAGTCATCATGTAAATCGGGTGTTAGTTTTTTGCTTTAGTATTTTTTTTTTTTTTTTTTTTTTTGAAAACCAAAGTCCAAGTTGTGGCGGCAAAGCCATTTATATAATTTAGGCATTTTAGGTCGTTATATTAGTTTTTCCGATAAATTAAGTTAATATATAAATAATATTCCAAAGCAGTGATGTTTTTATTGTACGGTAATTTAGACCTTCAAAAGATAGGCAGGTAATTTCAATATTTGTACGGTAATTTTATAAAGCTTTAATTTTTATTCAAATCATAAAACCCACGGTTTTCATAAAACATTGTAACAATGCCAATTGTGGCTAAATGCCAAAAATTTCTCCTACGGAATATTTATACAGATACTCGCATTAGCTAAAATTTTGTTTATTTTTTTTTGGTGACAAACTAGAAACAAATGGGCTGGCCTGCGATGTCGAACAATATCGATCGGTGGTTTTCCAGTTGCAAAAAAATTAACTTGCATTTCTCTAATAACCGATTTTATTTAACTAATTATTTATTTACTGCCACAAAAGTTAAATATGCAAATAATAATAAATTGATGGTTAGAAGGTCGCAAACCGGTTGTATTTCGTTTACAATTTTAGCATTATCGATCGATCGACATCGCGCGGTGGGCCGAAAATATATAAAATCTTTGATTAATCTATGAATAACACTCAGCTTTAAATATAAAATAATTTATATACTTATCTATGTATACACAGCTATATACACATATGTGAGTATATAGCCTTTAAGAAAACGGTGATTGAATGAATAAGTTTTAATTCTAATATTTTATTAATACTAATTGTTTCTTCAGTTTTTGTTGTCTTATATTGATTAAATATAATTTTAATAGTAAAATATTACTATTTCTATACAACGCTTTACCCGTACGGTAATTTTACTCAAAAAACTGTAATTTTTTTAAGGCTGTACGGAAATTGGGAAAAATTAGTTAACATCACTGTTCCAAAGGTGAAATAGTCGAAAAGTGAGAGAAATTTTTTTACAAAACAAGAGTTGAACTTAGCACCGTGGCGTTTCATTTTCAGAGTTCGTTTGTTCCTAACTTTGTCCGAATAGTAGAAATTGTTTGAAAATAAAAAATATTTTTTTTTTCAACACAACCTGTACATAGAAAATTGTGTGATAACAATGTTTGATGAAGAATAAATCAAAATCAGCGTTGATTAAAACATTAATAAGACATACATTTTACGCTAAGTAATCATTTAATTGGATAAAACGAGGTGCTATTTTTTTCTATCTCTGATAAGATATTTAAACAATTTAAATAATTTGACTGTTTTAGTAGTCTACATTTGTGATTTCATAGTTGTAATTGCAACAATGAATAAAGTTGAAATTTTTTTTTACAAAATATCATATCCAACAATTACCTGAAACAATTCATATTGGATGTTTAAAAATTACCTGAAAATAAAAGAATACACAATAAAAATTAGTAAATCAAATAATAAGTTTTATTTGGGGAAAAAAAATATACTCGTATACAAAATATTTTAGAAAATCTTTGAAATCAACCAAATGAAATCGGTGCTGCGCATTCACTCAATATGTCATTTCAGCTAAAAATCGGGTAAGATGGTTTAAGACGAGTACACAATATAAAATTGTAACATTTTAATAAAATAATACTAGGAACAACATATGGACCTGAAACATACACACATTTCACCTTGATCATATAATTGAAAAAAATTTTATAATCCATAAGGGAAACTTGTAAGCAGGGTCGCCGAAAATTTACAATAGCATATTTTTTTCGTGTACGGTGAATGTAGATCCAAGCTTGCAGAAAATATCGGTATAATTTGCTAATGCATATTTTTCCAAATTTTACAAAGTGTTGCATACATTCAGATAAAACGTTTTTGTAGCATATTTGCTTATTTTCCTGGCATATTTTGGCTTGTTTCTTCTTATATGTTAATATCGCATTTTGAAATTTCCTATAAGATTTTTCACAATAGTTTTCCGTATTTAGAAATTTTTAAAAAAATGCCAAGATTTGTTTGATTAATCCCGAGTGTATTCACAATTCTAATAATTTTTAATTCATTTTAGAAATCTATTTTTTGCGCATATTTCATTTTTAACAGCGTATTTTGCATATTTCCAATATGTTTAATATTTGGTGTTATTTTGTAGTTTTTGTGACATATTTGCTTGTTTAATGTGCATATTTTGCCTTTATTATTTATTGAAATTTTTTTTTTAGCAACATAAAATTAATTTCCAATTTTAATAACTTTTAATGCTTCTTTTGGATGAATTTTTTATGTGCCTATTTTATTCATTACAGCTTAATTTGGAATATTTTAGACAGCAAAGTATGTTTAGAGCATTTCATACAGTATTATCAAGTTTTATATAAATTTATTTTTAATTATATTTATACGAATAAACGTAATTATTATTCGAACTTACGATATATTGATGTACCTATGAGAAGTAATATTACTTAGGCTCAAGTTCAGTTTTATTGAATTATTGAAAATTCAAAATTACTAAGAGTTTTTTTTATGTTGAAAAATATTCTTATTTATATCCAATCAGTTTTTACCAGAACGTATCAGTACCGATTTCATGGCCGCTACACCTCTTATCAGCGTTCAATTGTCCATCTTTACAATTTTCGTAAAGTGGATAATAATTGAGAAGAAACTTAATTATTATGGATCGATTATGGATGGCAACCGAACCTCAATTGCGTTGCTAGGTATGGTAACTGGCAACTAAGATCTGCCAGTTGCAGAAGTGCTAAGTGCTTTTCTGGCAACACAACTAAAGTTCGGTTGCTATCCACAATCGAATAGAGCCATTAGTGATTTTATCGGCCATATTTATTGTAATTTTAAAAATATATTTTTGAATTTTCGCAGTTTTAAAGGCATATATATTTCCGGTTTCCCTTATCAAAATTACATTTATTTAGAAAAGTCTTAGAAGAAAAATCTAAATAATTTAAAAGAAAATTTGTATTAAAATTCAATGAATATATATTGCACCAACCAGGGATGGCAAAACGATGCAATACAATACAACACAAAATCGTTGCAATATAATACAATACAATCGGATGATATCAAGAGTACAAAAGTAAGCCAATGTTACTTGGTACTTTTGGATTTTTATTTAAAATTTTCAAAAATCTTCTTATTTCAGACTTTTTTTTATCGCCAAAGATATAAGTACCAGTGAGCTGCAACAAGTATGATCGAGCCAACTTATTCCCTAACGTTGAATTTTAAGAACAACACAAACAAGTATTATTCAATTTTATACTCGTTCGCTTTTTATGCACAAGCAAAAAATTCATTAGCAAGTGTAAATCATTTCGATCATTTGATGCGAATGTGCATGATCTGATTGCGTGATACAATGAAAATAAGGCATATGCAGAAATACAAAAAACATTAACTCTATGTATTTTGTTGGAGTTAAATTTGATTTCGGAAGTCAAAAGTATAAATACCTATGTATGTTTCAAACTGTGACAAATATATAAATAAAAATTAGTTATTCAAATACAAGTAGAAAATTACGTTAACAACTGAATAAAGCACTTGTTCCGCTAGCAACACGTTGGCTTCGATTCCAAATGAGTTTTATACTCTTAACGACACAGTCAGAACATTCATGTTAGCATAAAACAACAATTCAATAAAACTTAATGTTTGAAACGAACGGTTGCGTAAACAAGTGTTTTTTGCTTTTGAAAAAAACGATTAGATCATAAAAATCAATGTGCATAATTAATTAAAATTAAGCACTTGCTGCAGCTCACTAATATGTACCTCTATTCTTTTTATTTCTTCATGCGGACATTCAGCATAATATTTTCTGTATTTGATACCTACATAATATTAATTTTAAAATCCCTTTTTTAGCAATTAACCTAAAACAAAGGACAGTTTTATTTAACAATTGGCGTAGTTTAGAAATATTATTTGCCATCGCTGACACCTAACAAATCTATTAAGCGACAAGAATAGAAATATTCTTATTGAATTATAAATTGACAGACCGGAAAATTAATAATCAATTTTGGAAATCTTTTAACATGATTTGGAATTATTTCGAAATATGTATTATTAATAATGAAAAGAAATATATTTTCCTAAGTCACGCTTTTATTAGGCGTCAAAAATCAAATTAACACAATTATTAAAGAAGACTGAAATGATTTTTTTAAACAAACAATTCAGCAGACTTGAAACAAGACTCATACGAATACAATAAAATACTTGAAATCATTCAATACCTAAATAATTATTAATTTATAATAAACAAACATTTATTAGCCATATTTAATTTAATATAATGACTTGAATTATAAAAATTTATTTAGAAAAAAAATAGCGGAACGACATTTTTAAATCGTTTTCATCACCCCAAATGTAAGCAAAGCAAAAAAAAATAAAAAAAAATATAAGAAATAAAATTTAGTCATTAAAGAGAAATGAACTTGGTGGTTTTTTCATGCGATTCGTGAAAAATAAAACTTTACAATGTTTACATACACTGATCCATACACACATCTATACATACACCCATACACACATATTTCAAGTCTGGTTTACAACAGAGAACCCAGTTCGGTTAAAGCCAGAATGAAATTTTAGAAATAAATAAACAACAACAAAAAGTACAAACAACCGCAGAAACACATTTCTACTTTCCAGTCAAACTACTTTAAGTTCGTTCACCGCGCTACTTACACGATCACTAAGCAAAAAAAAAGAAAACAACACAAAATAAACAAAAACAAATTATGGCACGAAAAGACAACAAACACTACGAATAACAACTGCAAGAATATGTAAATGAGCAAACACCGAATCATCGGATACACTCCGTGTCCGTTTCAACAAAACGATTATTTAGGTCTTCAGAGCGCTATTGATCGAAATACTGTGGCACATTTCGATCGTAATATTGCAAAAAAAAAAAAAAAATTATGTACAGATGTACCCGAGCATCGAGTATTTGCTATTTTTTCCAGGTATTGAATACTAAAAAGTAGCTACTCAATACATTCAGAGTTGTATTTTTATAATAATCTCCAATGGAAATTTAACGGTGGATATGCAACTCTATATGGAGTAGTATAGAGCGCCCAAACGAAATGTGTTAAGTCATTGAAAGTAGTAAAAATTGCCAGGATTTATGTACATTATTTTTGATTATACCTACATATATGAGATCAAAAGTTTTCATAAATTTCGGCATGCACAGGCGTGTGTTTAACAATTTTTTTAACGTTCTAATGTTCGTATCAAACAAATTGGTTGGCCGAGAATACCACGGGGTCATTCTAAATTAAAAATGGCGGACGACCCAACTTTGAGCGTAATTATGTTTTTGTGCATAGCCATGATATGGGTATCATATAAAATCAGACTTTTTGGGAAGAGCATTCTAATAAAATTGAATTACTCGAAACTCAATATGGCGGACTACAACAACATTTTATGCATCCCTTTGATATGTGTACTAAATATTTTAATAAAAAATTTAATCATTTATATTAACATTTCAAGAACTCGCGATCAAAGCTCGCAGAATAACATAAGTATTTCTGTGGCAAAACTGAAAAAGTGCTTAAGTCGAGATAAGCTGATTTTGAGTTAATAACACCAACGTATTCTCCATATTGAAAAGTATGTAATAAAAAAAAATGTAATATTTTATAAGTCAAATTAAGCCGTTATTCCATTTTAGAAAATTAGTTAGAAAAAGAAAGTAATAGTGCCAGAACTTCGTTAAAAATCGTTCAATATAAATAAAACTTTGCCCAGATATACTTTTGAATATGGAGAATACAATGGTGATATTAATTCAAAATCAGCTTATCTCGACTTAAGCACTTTTTCCTTTTTGCCACAGATATTTGTTTACACATTTCAAGGTCTCTTGTTTTTTTTTATATTTGCACAACAGTTTGTTCTGAGATGTTTGTTGTTGATTTTCTTTTTACCGACTTCAAAAAGAGAAGGACTCTATCAAATCAGTGGAATTTTTTTTTTTCTGATGTTTGCGAAATTCTTTTTGTTTGAAAGGTAGTTATTGCTGGTGGCTTGCATACTATTTTTTGTCGAAAATCGAGGGCGAGTTGCTCTCGAAAAAAAATAATGATTACTGAATAACTCATCCACATTTATGTTGCAATTTTTAATTTAATTCCTTATTCTTGGTTTTTAAAAATTTGCTGGCAGTTAGAGTTCAGTTCGGGCGCAAGTTGTACCCCTGATATATAGATTATCGCACAGCTCCTCCATTTACAGATCAATTTCTTAAATTGATTTTATCTGATCTTGCAGTTTGCCATAATTTTTTTTTGAAAGGGAGGGCAAGCGTTACCCCATAGCTTTTGCAGTTATGGACCGATTTTAAAAGTTCTTTGTTTCTTTGATCACGTTTTCTTGCAGTTTGGTTCTATTATTTTTTTTTTTATCGGTGGTGCGGGGTAAGTTGTTCCTTTCATTTACACAGAGTGCGATTTTTGCAATTCTTTATTTACTTGATCAGGTTTGCTTGGAATTGGGTGGCAAGTTTTTTAAATCGTGTCCATGTGGTACCCTCCTCCCCCCCTTTACCATATGATTACTTCCACATTTATGGTCCTATTTTTTTAGTTTTCTTTTTTAATAGTTTCTTTGCAGGTTTTTTTTTATTTGGGACAAGTTGACACGAATTTCATCGCATAATTTCTTTGGGCAAGTTGTCCCCCAAAATATTCTTCCCGATAGAAACATAATTGAGTTGGCCCATTGAAATATTCGTTAATACATAAATCCGCCATTAATAGACCGATTTACAATTTTTGTTTGCTTTTATCTGTTGTGAGAGAAACGGATTCCATACATCGGCGTTTAAGATGTTGAAGGTTGTGGCGATTTTTGTAATCAGTTCGATTGGCTTTTGGTATGGAAGTTAGGTTTTGTTTTCGCCAAAATTATTACGAAATAAATGAACAAAATATTTAGATAAAAACCCTTTCTTTTTTCTTTAGTTTGAACAATTTTACCAAAGTGTATGCTTCGTCCAACAATCAAACCGCGAATATAAAAATACATTTCTTAAATGTAAAGGGCAACTGGGGAATGTAAAAACGAGCAAAAGTTTCTCATTAATTATAATAGACCCATAACTGATTCCAGGCTCAAATTATTCTACAAAAAACAAACAGATCTTCTAGTGATCAGATAAATCTAATTTTCTTCTATCTTGCAAATTCAAATTCAAACTGGCAATAACGACTACTTGTGAGTAGATAACAACAGCAGCAACAATTGTTTGAAATTTAAAATAATGTTTGTTAGCTTTGCATTATTGTATGTACGAGTATGTACATACTCGCATGTAAGTAGAATGTTGAATGCAGCATGTGGTAAGAGTGATGTTGTATGTGGTATATAAAAGTGTGTACGTCGTTTGGATGGTGAGCTTTTATTTCTTCTTAACGTCTTTCCAAATTACTGTTGATTTTTTCTCAAACTTTTTTTTTGTGGTCTTTGTAGCTGGTTAATGTTAATGCTTACCTCATTTTTCTTAAAAGATTTACAACAAACATAATGGTTTATTTGTTAAAATTCTTATTTGTACACCTTTGTTTGTTTTTTTTTATTTTTTATAGGTACCAAGAAGTTAACGATTATTATTACTTTGGCCAAAAAGGTAAGACGTTGTAACCAATAAGGCTTAAAACCATAATAGACCACGATCACATGACCACTAATAAGATGAATGCCACCAAAAATATAAAAAAAAAAGAATAAGAAAAAATTGTACATAAAGAAAAAGTCAAACATTTAGGCATGACCTATCCAACTTTATGGTCAAGAGAGAAAGAGGTAAGTAAGTAAGGTATAAGCAGCATTAAAAAGAATTCCCAGGAAATTAGCTTTTAAAAAAAGTTTCTTTTAAGGTTTTATTCTGTTTTTAGAGTTAACAAAAAAAAAAAAGGTATAATCGCTTATGTGGCATGATTTAACCCGTTAGCAGCAATTTTTTGCGTTGCAGAAAGTTTACTTTTAAGTACTCGTAAGTTAAAAAGTTTCTTTTGCCTTTAGTAAAAAAAAATGTTAGCCGAAGATCAGGATGGAATTCGCACATCTTTTAAACAGCAGAGCATCAGGCATTCCAATAAATAATATGTTCCAAGAAAGTTGATTAGCTTATGGGAGTCTAACTGGTCAGGTCTTAACCTAAATAATTAAAAATCTATGACCAGAATAAACCAAACCATTTTGCTAAAAAACCCGGTGTACTCCTCCTCAATCTTGCGATTAAAAAGATGATGCTCGCCATTAGACACTATCTACTTCTTGGAAGTGAATCTTCTCTTCACGAATAACATATTCCATTGCTCTGGAAATGGAAGTGGTGGCAGACTTCGTTTTGCTCTCAATATAAAAGACGTATTCAGTGACCGGTTTCTGGGCTTTACGAGGTGGCTGTAGTTGCGACCCAATTTGCTCAAACAAAGGTTTTGCTATTTCGCTACACGTCTATGCTCGAATATAGCTGCATCCCAAATGTTTTATGTTCGGATGGTGGGGGAAGTCAACCGTACATCAAACGAGTCATCTTGCTAAGCACTCGACACTTTTATATACTTTTTAAAATGTCCATAAGAGGGATGTTTAACCCTCTGACTATAAAGTGAATCCGCAACAAAAGTGTGCCAAATGTGATTAACATTTTTTTTTTTCATTTTCCAAATGCCGCTATTTTGAATTTAACGAAAGAATTATTTGCTTTTAGGTCTAAAGTACAATATTTGTACTTATTGGTGAATTTATGTTCATTCACCAGGGGCCAAATTACGTCATTCGACATCGAACAAAATTTACATTTAAATTGTATTGAAATTTCGATCAATATCGAGTGCCGTATGGAAAGACTTTTAGTGTAGGATGCTTAGAAGTCAGTGAGAGTACACAGAAAAACATTAGTTTACATAATTTCTGTGTTTGCTTTAATGTAAGCTTACATTGTTTCAGTGAAAATATTGATTAAAGTTTAATGTAAAGCGGTTCATTATGCTGATACCTAGTTTTTATTAGTTAACTCACCTTAATGAACTACTTTATTGATTCGATGTACTACTGCATTAGATGGAATCAAAATTTATTGAAAAATCCACTGAATCGAGAGTATTTTTCATAAAATTTTTCGTTCAGACCGAAAACAAGATTAGAAGCGGGTGGGTTAACTGTTACGAAATATTCTCTTCAAAAGCCGCAGACTTTGCGAGAATTCTTCATGAGATAATTTTTTGGGGTGGTTTCAACATATTAAGCGTGATACGTTTCCATTGTTGTTTTATCCATTTATTCACAGCACGTTTCAAACAATTCATCGCCAACGACATGAGCTTTTATCAATCAAAATAGCAATTTGTGTTTAATAAAGACGGTTTGCTTCCCTTAAAGAACCATTGCAATCAGACTCCTCTGAATTCTTACAATTTTTCTTTCTTTATTTTTATTATAATTTTTTTGTTATTCAATTTTACGCTTCGTTAAATTGTTTTCAAAATCTCCAGCAAAATAATAAACATGATCAAGATCGTCGTCATCACCAAATGTGATTTCTAAATGTGTGGTTGTAATTGTCAATTGTTGCACCTCTAAACGATCTTTCGAAGCGCTTGTCAAACGTCACTCAGCATGAAGTGATCAACAGATTAAACTTAATGATTTTTAAAAAACTAAAACAAAAACAAATTATCATTTTTTATTATATGTTTCCATATAAAATTAAAAAAAACTCTTTCCCAAATACAACCAAAATAAATAAAAAAAACACATACCAAACCAAAGTTAAATCAAAGCCAATTTAATGTTCATGTACTAAAATGTGCCATAAACACGATGTACAAAAAATAAATACCTGCATGAATTTCAAAAATACGTACATAAAACAAAAAAAGTTGTGCACGAGCATGAGAAATGGCACAGCAATAGTAAATACATACATACATATCATACGTATCATTATCTTCATATCAATGCCACAACTATTTCATTTATCTTTTTTTACTCGTGCATGTATGCGAGCGTGTGTACATTTGTGTGATTGGCAAAACATTTTAGTGTTGCAGTTCTCTTCCACATATGAACCGCCAAATCTGTTGCGGAATGAATATCAAATACAGCTTTTAATTTTATGACTTTCTTTGGTAGCATGCCACAAATATGTACATGCATACATACACATATTTAAATAAAAACTTGTAGATGTCACGACATGTACACAATTAAAAATCCATCAAATGAAGTTTATTTATTTATTGAACTGGAGGTTGATTGAATATTGATTTACGACTTCTGTACATACTTACAAGCATCAATATATTAAATCATATCCAAAGAATGTCATAAGGTATAATTCGGTGATTCCAAAGTATCAGCATCGCTATTAGACCAAATTACTTATTAAAAAAATAGATTATCAAAAAGTTATTAGTTGTCTAAAATGTCGGAAGGATATAAAATATCATACGTAATCAAAGAAAAATTCTAAAATTTTGAAAAAAAAAACTTAAAAAAAATATGATCGCTATAAACAGAAAAAACATTAATTAAATTGAGAGCATTCTCATAAAAAAAACAGATAAGATCAACTTTGATCGAGTTATGTCCGGAATATTTAATCCCAAAATACTTAATTCAAACTAAAAAAGAAAAAAATTGATCAAAAAATTGTTCGGCTTTATTTAAGACGAAAATTAGCAGTTTAAGAATTCACGTTCAAGATCATCATCAAGTAAATTTTTTCATAGCGATGAATAATAGAAAGAAACAAAATTATTATTCATTAAAACATTGAATCATTTTTGACTTTATGTGTTCTACATTTTTATTAAATTTATATTGCTGAAAATTGTCCCTCTCCCTAGTTTTATTATTCTCGAGATTTTTAGAATATGAGCACTTTTTTCGCAGCAAAAATGAGTGCAGCAGTATCATATTTCCCCGAGAATATTTCGAATCGATTTAATAAAAATTGATTATGGAGGGGTAAAAATGTAAAAATATTTTAAACATTTCATATTGGTTTGTGTCTGTGGTAACATAAATTAGTCAACATTGAATTTACAATTCAGTTCAGGCCTGTTCGGAAAGGCATCACTACGCCGCATCTGATGAGCATGTGTGATTAGTTTGCTCAGCTGATATAAAACAGCATATGCAGTGTTACCACCAGTTGATTTTTACAACGTACAACGCGTCAGATGCGGCGCAGTGATGCATTTCCGAACAGGCCCTTCTTCTTTTACCGAACTCGATCAGTGAATAAAAATTAAGTAATTATGAGATAAAATGTGTGATCGACAAAAGTCGATAGTCACAGCGATTCCGTATCTATTTTATATTTATGTACAAATATGTTGTATAAATCGAATAAAATGTTATGTTTTTTATTATATTTATATACTAGATAGCTTACCCCCGTTGGCTTCGCTACCCCTCTCATTATAAATTAAAATTAAAAGTATTTATATATCCTATTGTGAAAATTTAATGACGATCGGTCTAGTAGTTAAGACTATATTACGATTTTTAATTTTCCTAAAAGGGGGCGTAGTTCCACCCATTTTTCTCCTGGTACGTATTCCAAATTATGCCAATACCATATGTAGCAAATATTATCTACGTAGGTCAGAAAATGCTCAAAATAAGGCTATTTAAATTTTTAGGTTATATGGGCGGTGCCACGCCTCTTTGTCCAATCAATACTTCATATAGCCTATTATTCCTTTCAGAGTTACAGTAACATGCTGTGAAAATTTCAGGTAGATCGATCCAAGGGTTTGGTTTGCCTAAAAAGAGGCGTAGTTCCACCCATTTTTCTCCTGGTACGTATTCCAAATTATGCCAATACCATATGTAGCAAATATTATCTACGTAGGTCAGAAAATGCCCAAAATAAGGCGATTTAAATTTTTGGGTTATATGGGCGGTGCCACGCCTCTTTGTCCAATCAATACTTCATATAGCCTATGTCACTCGGGAATAGTGTAGCTTGCCAACGGTGAAAGAATTTTTTAAATCGGTCCAGTAGTTTCGGAGCCTATTCATTTCAAACAAACAAAAAATCAAATCGTTCCTCTTTATGATATTAATTATAGATTATAGATTTATCAATCGTAGTTTGAATTGACATATGGAGAATAATGGGAGAAATCAATAGCCATGCTTTCCAGTCTTCTTGGTCTTCAGCATAATGTTGTACGAAGAGAATAGCACACAAATACATTACGAACATTCTATAAAATTATTCGTATATAAAATTTATATCATGTGGTAAATGACTACAATTTGATTTAACAGGCTTTCGCTCTGCTCTATAATATATCTGTATAAAAGTCGCCATTTGCAAAGTAGCTGTCAAATATATAAATTAAAATACATTTCAAATGCCACAAAAATAAATCATATTCTAATTTTTGGCAAATGGACAAATTTCGCATGAAATTCTCTCAAATGAAATAATTGGGAAACAATCATCGAACAAACAAATGCCTCCTCCATTTTCATGCCAATAACTGACACCTGACACACAACTAGTTTGTGTTGGTTTTGTAAATAATCTCGTTGTTGTAAAAAGTTGTTTTGTAAAATGATCGAGATGTCAAGAAGTCAGAACTAAATGAACTTAAATTTATTGGATTGATTGTTTTATGATGTGTATTCGTACTCGTACGCATGTACGACATTTGAATTTGAGTTTTTAATTAAATTGATTTTTTATATAAATGTATTAAAAAAAATCATGTTTTACTGCTAATGATGCTTATGTATGCATGTATGTAAGAATTTAATGAAAATTAAGAGAATTTGTGAAGAACTTCTTTCTACTCACCTGACTGGTGTTGATGGAAATTTATTACATATTGAAATATATAATACAAGTTTTTACGTTATGAAAAAATAGACATTAAATTAATAGAACAGACTAGTGATGTTACGAATATCAATTTTTAGTATTCGCGAATACGAATACGAATATTTAAAACAGTATTCGCCGAATACGAATACGAATACGAATATTTCTTTTGAGGTTTATATTTCAAATTTAATTGGAAAAAATCCCTGCCTTTGCGTTAGTAACTATAAATGAAAAAAAAAATTTAGTGATTTAACATTATTATTGCATTAAGATGCCGAATTTGAAAACCTCTACAGAACATTTTTTAATTATTTTACTTACATACTTTCAGATTTCGTTTTTCTTACTCTGTTTGGGTTTTTAATTAATAATTCAGTGCTGTTTAGCGAACATATTTTTGCAGAAGGCGCATCCACCTGTGTCAGTGGAATTTCATATATAAAAAGTTTTAGTTTGATTCCTGTAGCTTCCCACCCTTATACATTTACATACATATAAACAGAATCAAAACATCTCACCGAGTTTCTTTAAATATCATGCATTTAAGTTGATGATGATATACTTTGTTCAATTCACTGCTGCGAAAGCATTTTTAATTTTATTAATACATTTGAGACAACTTAAATTATAATTTTTATATATTTTTGTTTGTTTTTTAAGAAGATTATTACTTTGCGTGAAATACAATGGGTTTTTTTAATAAAAATTAATATATTTTTTTACATTTTATGTACTTTTTTTAAACTTTTATATGATTTTTTTTTGGAAAATGTATGGGAAAATTATTCGAAAAATATTCGCTTGAATTTGACGAATACGAATACGAATATCTTAAAACAGGCGAATAGTCGAATAGTCGAATACGAGTATTCGTAACATCACTAGAACAGACATAATCAATTTCATGAATGTATTTAATCAATTAAAAAAAAACTTCTATGAAATAAAATTTAATTGTATTATAGAATAAGCTTTTCATAATAGTTTTTCCTACCTCGGCCAACACAATCGACCGTATTCTGAATGTAATAAATTTTTTTTTTAAAGTTCATACAGAAACTTAAAAGAATTTCTTTTGTTGTTACTTTTTTTGCAGTTGGAGAAAAACAAATCCATGTTCAGTTAGTTTGTTCTTTGAATATATGTATATGCATAAGTAATATGTGTGCATGTATAAGAAGCAAATTAAAGCGCCTATAGTTTCCAAAATACTCAACCCACAATAACCCAAAATATTTTGTTCACTTATGTGAATAATTATTATTAATTTGGTATAAATTTCATCAAAATCGGTTAACAAATGTGGCCATAAAGTCTATTACAAAAAAATGGTCTTGCCTGTTAATTATATAGATTACAGTACAAAATGTTAATAGGTCTTAAATATGTAGTTTTAAAAAGTTTATATATTTCCAAAATTTTATTTATTTGTTGCGGGTTAGCAATATCTAAATATGTATTTCGTTGGTTGCTATGCCAACTCATCAGTAGATGTTTACCATTTATGTTAAAAAAGTTCCAAAGCTCATCTACTTATACATAAACTGACAAACAGATATGCGAATTACACAAAACAAGCAAAACAGCTTTTCATAATAAAAAATTGTATAATATATTCTTTTAAATACATTTCAGATGAAAAAAATATTTTAATAATTGTTTATACTTATTCTTAAGCTTACAATAATATTGCGAATATAAGCTCTACTATACGCATGATGAGAAAACAATTTTTCTGTAAGCTTTCTCGACTTTTTAGCTAATTGTAGACTAGAGACAAGCAATATTATTGCAAAGATTCAGTTTTCATTATTAAACAATTGTTAATATGTAAACCTTTTGCAATAGTAATCACAATACTTTTCTAAGCTTAAGACTTACAATAGTAATCTTGTTATATACGATTTCTAAATCATTTTGGTTTGTTGGGTATTTATTTATGCACACATCCATACATACATGTCTAAATATGTATGTATAGCTATGTGGTCTGTATGTATGTGAAAATTAACTTAAATATATTGAGAAAAAGAAGAGAAGAACAGCCCGCCCCTATTTTATAGTTTTTGTTTATCATTGTTGTATTCTTTCAAATTTAATTTTTTTCCGTATTAATATTTTATACGAAATAAATATTGAATTCAATTATAACAATTGAATAAATGTATAAATTAAAGAAAAAAAGAAACATAAAATATTTAAGATACATACTTTTATAATTAAACTTATGTACAACTGCTGAATAACAAGGATGATGATGATGGAGATCTATAAACCATCATTGCTACCATTATTTATCACAACAGAGTCATGTTTGTCTACAAACGTATTTATACATAAAAAAACGTGCCATCATTTAAAATTTAGCATTTAAAACAACAGGAATTTTAAAATGACACTAAGAGGCTTATTGTGTAGAGAAAGAAAATACTTAGAGAAATATTCTATAAAAATATTCTATAAAAAAGCGTCTATTTGATCCCGATAAATTCCTCCTCCATTTATGGATCATTCATGGTTCATAAAATGTACAAAGAAATGGTGTTTTCTTTTCTACAAAAAATTGGTATCTACATCTTCATGTAGAAAGTGTACTTTGGACTTCTTTTTATAAAAATGTTTTGCTCTCTAAAAGGGTGATGCACTTTATGCCCCGCACAAATGGACGGTGTTGATAGTGCCCTTAGATGTCTTTCTTTAAAAGAGTTTCCTTGTGAAAATCGAGTGCAAGCTCATCCCCTAAAATATTGATTATCGAAAAACTTCTCCCTGGATCGAGTTTGCAGTTTAAATCTTTTACTAAAATCGAGAGTGAAATTTGTTCCCCTAAAATAATGACTTTCGAATAACTGCTGACCGATTTTCATATTTTTTTTTTTTTTGCTTTGCAAAATTTGGCTCGTTGTTTAGACCCATCATTTCTTTTATAGAATTATTGAAAATGAGGGCTAAATTTTTCCCCGAAATATTGATTATTGCATAACTCCTCCATTTATGGACTTATTTTTAAAAAGCTGCTTTTGTTTCAAAAGGTTTTCCGGCAATTTTGTCTCAAGCAAAACATTGATTATATACGAGTAGGTATATTTGCAACCCCTCGCTATGAAATACGCCACTGCATACATACTCGTACATACATACATACATACATATAAAACCCTGCATTTTCTTTTATTACAACAAAGAAAGTCTCTGAAATGAAATCAATTTCATTTCATTAATTTTGCAAAAAAAATTATAAAAAATACTAAAAGAAAAACTGAAAATTAAAATAAAAACAACAAAAAGTACCGACTACTGCATATTATTTTACTGACATGACACTATCATCGTTAAATGTATGATTTTTTTTGTACGGATATTTAAAAAAAAAAATTATACACAATTTTTTTTATTATAATTCATTTCATCCAGACTAATTGATAAACTTGTTTCATGTACTTGTTGTACATTGTTGTATATCGTATGCATGAGAGTGAGCAAAAGAACTGAAGTGTTCGAATTCATGTTTGAGTGAGTAAATGTTTTGAGGTACTTGAACATGGTGTTACAAGTGGAAAATAAAAAAAAACAGTCTATAACTTTATTTTGTTTTTCAGTTTTTCAGTTTTGTTTATTTTTTTTTCAAACATTGGAGCTAGTGATTTCCGTTATAGACACAGTTAGTCAGTCAGTCAGTTTTTATGTTACGTTATCATTCGACATTGTCAGAAATTGCAACTAAATACTGGAGGAACAACAACAGCAACCAAGCAACATCATCATCATTAATAGGGAAAACAGTTAGTAAAATAATTAAAAGTACATTGAGCGTTTAAAGAAAATACAGTTATTGATTGCATGGACATCGAGCAACACACAGTCGATATACTTGATTCTATATCTCACACTGTCTTTGGCAATGTTGCATAAGATATCTAAAAAAACGTGAATATTTAATTGAACCTTTTCATAGTTAAATTTTTTTTTATGTAAACTTGCACCATAATTACGGTGACCATATTTTTGGAGAAAAAAAAGGACACTCAAAATTATATAAAAATTGTTGGTATTCGTCGTTAAAACAAAAAATTAATTAATCAAAATTAACAAAGAAATTAAATTTAGCCAATAATAAAAAAATAAAAAAATTCGATATATAAGAACAATAGTTTAAGGATCATCTATTACTGATATTTTTCTGAAGAATGTATTGTTTTTATTATATGAATGTTATTTGATAAAAACAATATAAAGTCCGCACAGTCCATTTGAAAGCCGACAGAAAATTTAACACATTGAACATACACTTTTCAGTGTTGCCAGGCAATTCCTGTCTTGGGTGGTTATAAATTTATATTGTATTGAGTTTAAAATTTTAGTATTTTGAGAAAATAAAACTGTTAATTCTGGAAACTAAAGAAGAACATAAGCCATCAAAAATAAAGGACAATTCAATTAAAAAAAGTACAATTTATTTTGTTTAAATTTTAAAACGTTGTGTCAAAAAAGAGGACTGTCCTTTTAAAATAAGGACGGATGGTCACCGTAACCATAATGGGAAGAGTGGAAAGAAAAAAAAGGAGAAAAAAATATTATAAAATACTCTTTTTGTTCTCTACCGCTTTAAAGAAAAAGTTTTTTTTCTAAGTGCTGTCATTGATGTTCATGTTGTTTTTCTTGTTAATGTTTAACATGACATACAGCAATACCAACACCAGTCACCTGTGCAACCATTTGTATCTATCATCATGACATGTAACAGCAAATGGGTAAAGGGTGAACATAATCGATGCATCGCTTAATATTTTCAGTTTTGTTACACATATTAAAGAAAAAAAAATTAATTTAAAATATGTACTTAAATTTCACCGATAAAATATATCCTTTTTTTAAATTTACCACCAAGAAAATAAACGCCAAAAAGGAAAAAACCCACATATGTATTTCAGAAAATTTTTGTAAACGAAAAAATATTTTATCAAATATAATCGCAAATAATTCTGGCAAAAATAAACCGAACCGAAAGCTAATCCAACAGATTCCAAAATCGAGTCAACTGATGATTAAGCTTAAGCTTATACAGTGCACCCGCAAATATATGAACACCTTTTTTTCTTCCATTGGCTACTTTGGGGCTGTGCACATATTACGTAACGCTGTTTTCAGAGAAACAGTAAAATTTGTATATAAAAAAATAAACGCATACAAATTAAAATTGATTTAAAATTAAAAAAAAAATCAGTGAATACGAAAAATCGTCAAAGCAAAAAAAAAAAATATATAACTTTTTTTGCGGCAGTTTTGGTAAAACGGAATCGTGTGCGTTTAACGTTAAAATAGTGACAATTATTATCACTAGTGTAACCAACGGCCGACCGAATCGTCCGTATTCTGTATGTAATTAATAAATTTTTTAATGTTCATGGAGAAATTCTCACGAAAATATCTAACAAAAAATCATACAATAATCACAACTAAATTTATTTAATGGCACATTTGCATGAATTCAATTTAAATTTAAGAAATAAAACAGAAAAGTTAAATGCAAAAACAAAATTCCTACTACAACAATTCTCGAACATCCAACCAGTGATGCCAACTCTTGCAACATCAAAAACACTGTTAGCCCATGGAAATAGGGTAAAAAAGGGAAAAAGTCAAAAATATTACGGGTACAAAAGCGCTAACCTAATTTTGTTTCGGGTCTAGTGGATCAAAAGATAGCCTTGGCTGTACTGAAAAACTTGCATTTGGATCTATTGGTTTTTCATATTTTTTTGTGCGACTTTGTCGGAGTAAATCGCTTTATCGTGAATTTGTTTCACAATTACAACAAATGCAATACGCTTTTAGTTCATCTTTTGCTGGTCTAAGCCGCCTTTTAAAAGCTGGATTATTCTCCCAAGCTTTTCTATACATTATTTTTTCCATCTAAAGGAAAGCCATTGTAAGATGATGAACTTTAACACATATAAAATCAATGACGAACTTACTTATAATAACTGTTCAGCTTTATAATAACCAAGGCATTTTCTTGATAAATTTGCACAGCAAACAAATCAACGGTTATGTATATTAAAAACAAATAAATCATAAAAATTTCTGCACGAATTTAAAAAAAATGTTTGAGAAATTATAGAACAGTTTGCGGGAACTACTCAAAATATTGATGGAAATTATATGCAGTTGGTTAAAAAAGTATTAGGTGTGTTTAAAAAATAGTAGGAAAATGGTTCAGTGCCAGAAATGTTGATTATTTAAAAGGCACTTAAAAGCACTGTGAGAAATTTTTAAAAGTCCTATAAATACCCGCTTTTCAAAAACGGGTATTTAACAAAATTTCGAGTATTACCTCAATCAAAAAGCACCAAAATGACAACGCTGCATCAACATCGAAAAAGTTGCCTTGTTCGCGAAAGCATTTGGAGAAAAACATATGAATGCTATGTTTCTTTTACTTTTCTCTTTGAGTAAAACATGTGCATTAATAAGTAGAATCTTTAAACTTTTATAGTTCCCAAAATACTGAACACACAATAACTCGTTTACTTCAGCGAAAAAATATTTTTATTTTGGTATAAGATTTGCCAAAATCCGTTGAATAATGTACCCATAAAGTCCATCATTAAAAATGTTCCTGCCTATTTATTATGGAAAAACTTACTGCATATTAATTATGTGGGAGTGCGACAAATTCACAAAAACAAACAAAATCCCCAAACACTAAATCCCCAACCTAAAAAATCCCCAAGCACAAAATCCCCAAATTCAAAATCACCAAGCTCAAAGTCCCCAAAATCCAACTTTAGCGAAAATGCCAAAAAATCCCCAAAGAAAAAATCCCCACACTGAAATTAAAACTCAAAAAAAATTTTATGATAAATAAAAAATATTTATTAGGTACTAGCTGATCCCGGTGTACTTCGCTACCCCCCTCGTTATAAAATAAAATTAAAAGTATTTATATATTGTGAAAATTTAATGACCATCGGTCCAATAGTTAAGACTATATTAAGATTTTTTATTTTCCTATAAAGGGGCGTGGTCCCACTCACTTTTCTCCTAGAACGTATTCCTAATTATGTCAATACTATATGTACCAAATATCATCGGCGTAGGTCAAAAAATGTCCAAAATATGGCGATTTCAATTTTTGGGTTATATGGGAGCTGCCACGCCCACTTGTCCGATAACGCCCATTTTTGTCCTGATTACTCACATTAGTAACATATGAACTATTGCAATGTTTCAAAACTCTTGCTATCACAATAGTCAAGATATATGATGTTATTCAATTTATGTGGGAGGGGCTACGCCCACTTGAAATATTAAAAGCCTAAAACCATCCTCTATAAATTCCCTTTTGAATGACACCAGTTTGGGTCAAATCGGTTGGATAGTTTCCGAGTCTATAGCGAACATGGGTACAAACATTTTTTGTATTTTATATATATAGATGAGTAAATGGAACAAAAAGTTAATTAATGAAAATGTTATTGAAAACTAAATATATTATATATAAAGTTCATTTTTGGTATGTAGCCATTTAATAAAAGTTCTAATTCTATTTTGACATTTTGTTAAAATTCTTTCATAAGTTAACTATTTGTTCCATTTACATACTCGTACCTAATAAATATTTGTAAATTTAATAAAATTTATTTTGAGTTTTAATGTCAGAAAGAATTACAAACACAAAATCCCCATTTTCTGTGTGAAATACATTTAAATTAGGTTTAAAATCGCGGCGATTTTGAATTTGGGGATTTTCTTTTTGGGGATTTTGTGCTTGGCAATTTTGTGTTTGGGGATTTTGTTTTTGGGGATTATGTGGTACACCCTAATTATGTAGGATCCATGATATCACCGATTTGTCATTGACTCTGTGAAAGGAAAAGTGTACAAAGGATATCTAATGTTATATTTCATGTCATGTATTAACGCTCGATCAGTTTCGAACTCAACTCAGTTTAATTTTTAAGGTCATCATTTTAATTGAAGGCAGTGAGTGAGCTGCGCATCAGCAATTTTTCCCCAAATATGAGCTTTTAAGTATTTTTTAAAATTCTAAAATTTCAAAACTCTCAAAATATTTTTCTTTTCTTTGCTCGAAAAAGTCGTGCTTTTTTCCATGTCCTTAACAAACAAACAAAAATTTTTTAAAAATTGCACTTAAAATGTCAACTGTAGTTTCCAGTATTTTAGACATTGTTTTTTCATTTTTTTGTTGTCATTGTCTTTATCATGTCATATAGAATGTTCTCAGCGAAGTTTGCATGCATACAAACATATCGTTGCCTTAATATAGAAAGGACCTAACACATAATTTTTTTCAATTCGCGTATTTATTACATTTCATAAGGACACCCTCCAAGTTATGGATATAAGCAAAAACAACCAGATTTGAAAAAAAAACGAGTAATGGCCTTTTTATATTAAGGTAACGATATTTAACTGTAGCACCCGCCCGTCACCTTTTGGATAATAATAGATTTTTAATATTTTCATTTTCGTACTGGCAAAGAACACAAAAAAAAAAAGAAAAAAAAAGAAAACATTGCAGGTAAACGGTTGAAATATTGAAACAACCAATCCATTCGTCAATATTTTGCACGGCAAAATTAAATAAAGTGAATGTGTAGCATGTAAAGAGGCCGTTTCGTTTGCACAGTGGATTATGAAATAAATGGTAATCTTATTGTTACTATTTGGAATAATCTTTATTCAAACGGTTATTAAGAGAGGAAGAATAGTTGACTAGCAGATCGTACATATCAGTATTGATAATAATAAGTATTTTATCAGCATTAGGACCATTCACACATTACGAAACAAAGCTTTCGGATATTTTGTACACGCACTCCCTCCCTCATAACAAAGCGAAACTTTTTTTTTTTTTTCAATTTTATGTAAGAAATTATCACGCCATAGCAAATCTTGAGTATCCTCCACCCCTCACCCACCACCCTTTAGTGTTACGCAACAGGTGAATAGCCCCTTATGTGTTAAATTTTTTTACTATTTATCACTAATAATTAATTAGAAATGTTCGATATTATTAATTAAAATTTTTTCTCTGTCTCACTCACTGTCCACTTCTTTGCAAATGTTTAAGTTTAATAAAAATTTATTGATATTTCTCTCCTGTTTCTTTTGTTTGTGAAAATAGTTTTACAATTAATTTATTTTCTTTTATAAATGTACAAGCATTTATCTGCAACATTGTAAAATAAAATATCGTAGGTGTTGAAAGGAGCCAAAGGCAGAGAGAGATACACACTACAACTCAAACAGGACAATAGTTGACATTTAAATAAAGAGAAGACAATAACAAAAAACAACAGATTCTTTAAACAAGATGTATCCTTGTTTATTAAAGTAATATACGAGTAAGGACATATTCTTTTTTTTGTTGAAATTATTGGTAGTTGCAAAAACAGAAGAAAAAAAAACAAAAACTATTTTTAATTAAATTTAAAAAATTTCTGCATATGCCGAAAAGTCGCAATAGCAAAGGTTTTACAATGTTTTGAACAAATATTTAAATTTTTATAAACTTTTATAAATTAATATGTTTGTCAAAAACTGTTAGCACCATTTTATATTAAATGAAAAATTTTGTTTTATGACTCATACCTAAGCAATGATTTTTAAAGTAGCTCCTTGTGGTACATATGTATGTACGTCTGCTAAATGCGTGTACGGCGTGGCATAACTTGTGTCATATCCAGACATATTTCTAGAAATTTTTTGAGACTTTCGTTGCTTCTTTTATTGTTATTTTGGGCTTCATATATTTTATACATATCCACTTTGTTTGTTATGGCTATGAGTGAAATATAAAATAACTTATCCAATGTCCAACAGTGCTAAATCAATATTAATAATTATAAATTGATGAAAATTGTGGACATAAAGAAAAATTAATGCGGGTTTTGCATTCAAAATACTACATCCTGAATTCTTCTTATGTGCATTAGTGTGGCATTATAATAATTGCTGTTGAACTGTCTGATTGATTGATGAAGACATAACACTGGCCGCGATTGACACTGTTTCAAGCTAATGTACACCACAGCGCCTGCTCAGACAGCTTAAAAAAATTAATTCGTCAACTTAACACGAGAGGCGCTGCAACTCTGCAATAGCAGAATTGTAAAATAATTAAGCCTTCTATAGTTTTAATATCTATCTGCTCTACTCTATACTAGAGTTGTCAATTATTCGCCTTTCAACTTTGTTCGAATATTTCAAATATTTTTTTTTTGTTCGTTCGATCAAACGATTAAAGCTGAAAAATTATTCGATTTATCGATGAGAACAACGAATGAAAAATGATTTAAAAAATTTATTATTGCAAAATATAAACATTTCATACAAAAAACTTAAAAATAAAATAGTTAATATTTTTATTAACAAAAAAATACATAAAACTATTAATTCAAATAAACATGCTCCATTCAGTCAAAAAATATCAAATGATTTTTTTTTTTTTTTGTTAAATCAGTCAATTTGGGTTGTTCTTAAGAAATAATCTTTTACAAATAAAAGTTGACTAAATTTTTTAGCTTTCAAATGATTTTTGGTTTTTGTTTTTATTAAATTAGATTTTGAAAAAAACTCTTTCGCTAATTGTCGAGGTAGGTGATATTGTGAGAAGAGCATAAAATAGTTTATCTAATTTTTCTGTTCTTTTTTTACATTTTTCCGAATATACCACATCGTCTAATATATCGCTGAAGTCTTTTTTATATTTTGAATTTTTAATAATTTGAATATAATTATTTAATTGCCATAAAATATTGCTACATATTTTCAGTACTAGTAACATCTTCTATATCATTACTTTCATCTGAATTATTGTGGTTATTTTCAACATAAAATAATCTGGAGTATAATTCATTTGGATATTCTTTAGTTTCACTTTTTGAAGAATATTTTAAAGACATTTCATTGCTCGGAAAATTTCCAGAATTTAAAAATTAATTATTAAGTATTTAAAAATTTTATACGTCTCTCTCAATTATTCTTATTTTAATACGCTTTTTTAAATCTGCTGCAATTAATTTTTTTGTTGTTGATCCAACAATTTTGTATAGTTTAGGGCACTTGTTACATGTGACTTTGTTTTTTTTTCTTTCATTTTTGTTCTTGGTAAAATACTTCCAAACCGAGCTCAATTTTTTGGCTTTAGTGTATATCTAACTTATTCACCTGAGAGTGAAAAAACCCAATTTTTGAAAATTTTTTTAACGTTTCATTCAAAAAATTTTTACGAAAAAATTTGTTCGATTGATTGACATTAATTAATCGATTTATTCGTTATTCGAAAATCGGTATTTTAAAATGATTCGAACAAGAGTTTCGTTCTGTTTGATCGATTAATCGAATAATTCTTAATCGGTTGACAACTCTACTCTATACCCAAGGGGGTATTGTCATCTTGATGATATCCACAGCTTGGTGCTGTGGCTGCTGGGGAAAAGGATAATTGTCCTTTCCAGACATTACTTTTTGTCAATTACCCATAAAACTTATATGTTACTGCCCAATTTCTGAAACAACAGATCAACGGATGTACATATAGCACAAAAGAAAAATGCCCCTCGGAAAGGCTGCGACAGGCGCGTTGGGACTACTTGGCGGATGTTGTGTTGTTACCAGACCATATATGTCAACACTTTTCAAAGTGCTCACAGACTTCTATATATTTTCTGTGTAGCCAAAAAGACGGTTGACAAGGCAATAAATAAACATAAATTAGATGCAAGAGAATCCTTTACACATGTTCTCGTGTAATTATTTCACTTTTTATGCAGTAAATATGCATGAAGCCTACCGATCATGCATGCTTTCCATTTCATACCAAATTTGAAACATCGACACAAAAATCTCTCAAAATCAAATATGTATGTAAGATCGCTTTTCATCGCCAATTAAAAACTACACACAGCCGCGTAAACTGTTTTTGCGAAAACCCCTTACATTTCGTTGAAAATAAACAACAAAAACTTTTTATTCGCATACATATGTACGTATTTGTGAAAAAATTTCCTTCTTATTAAATTTAATTTTCCATTTTACTTATGACTCAAATAAAAATATTAGTTAACTTTTTTGGGGGTTAAATTTTGGGGACTTTTGGAACAATTTTTGTACGTTTTACTTCTGGGGTAAAATGAAGATAAAGCTGTCACTTTAGTTTAGTTTTGGTAATTTTCGTTTTTTCAATATTTCTGGTATACAGATTGATTGTTTATTGCCTAAATTAACATGTCAAGTGAAAGAAGTCAAGGGACAGAACTAATATAAAATATATTATAAAATACTGTACCAAAATCTGAAAAAGAAAGAAACCTTATGGGAATTCTCGTTAGGTTTTTCCGTATTGGTAGTTGCGAATACCGAACGCGCACTCTACATACGGTTTTTTAGTTACAATCATAACCGCGAGTCATAACCGCAAAAATAGCTTAAGCGACAAGCCGCTGTTAAGATTAAATACAAACAAACCATCAATTCAATCTTAAACTAAAATTAATTTTATAATCACAGAAATACATATTAAACATTGTTAACATACGAGTAATTTCAAGCAACAAAGGAAAAATTTATTATCTAAACATCACATTAGATTTCAACTACACGGCTGAATAGAACAACCGCTGTTTTCGGTAGAAGCCACTAAACCTCGTCATTTATTATATTTCTTAGATATATTTTTTTAGGTTGCATCCGCTATACCGAATTAAAACTTATTGAGCTGAAGATCGTAAAAATTAATATGAAAATTATATTTAATTTTCGAATGAAATCGAAAATTTTTTAGATGCTATTTTGTCACAGGAGATCATTTTATTATAAAAGCAATCATTTTCTTCGACATTAATTAATCAAGGTGAGTTAAACACTGCGACATTTACAATAATACACATACATAATATTTATGCATACGTGTGTCTGAATGTGTAAAAACTCTTGTTTTAAAACAATATGAGAAAATAATTGAGTTTAACAAAAAAAAATGTATAAAGAAAAGAAATAAATGAAAAATATTTGATTAAATTCATAATTTCATATTCTCAATACAAACAAACACACACACACACACACATACAAAAGTATCCCAGCAAAATATTTTCGGAGCGCTGCTAAATATGACTCTTAAAAGACTCTTTTTTCTGCGGGTTTTATGATTACCCTCCTAATTTATGAGCATTTATGATTGATTTCGGAGCCTTCAGAATTCAGGACTCCGAAAAGACTCATTTTTATGAGCAATTTAGGAGCACACTCCTAGAAAACTCTTATTTATGAGGTTTTTCTGAGGGGCAACGTTAGTTTGTGTTCTTTTTACTTGATAATTTCAATATTTTGCGTTTATCTGTCATTATTGTGATCATTTTGCGCTGTTCGGTTGTGCTTTTGATAAAAATCTTTAAGAAATTGTGCAAAAAATAAGTTTATTTCTGTGTTTTTTAATAAGAAGAGAAAATGTATCCAACAACTGGCGAAAAGAGGCGTTCAGCCCAAATAATTAATGAAATAATTTAATAAATAAATAACAAATTAATGAGTGGGTTATCTTATACCATGTTGCAAAATGCAAACACAGTATTGCCTCAAAATTTAGTTCTACAAAGAAGTAATACAGGAAAAAAAAGGTTTTATTTAAAGCTTGATTAAGATTTTAAACTGGAAAATCATTTTACAGATCCAATTCAGCAAATTCTGCCACAAACCAATGAAATCGCAAAGGACGTAAAAGTATTAATAAATGAAAACCGAGTTAAGTAAAGCTGAATTCTCATTTCATGTCATCACACAAATAGAGTTTATTAATGGCTATTTTATTATTTATTTTCAGAATTAAAATATCGAGTTCTAGCATTCGAGGAGGAAAATATTCGAGTTCAGCGAAGACTTTTCCAAGAGAGCAAAACATTAACAATTCTACCTAAAAAAACATTTGAAACGATGTCGATGTCAAGTTTATATTTTTTCGTTTCGCATTTAAAACTAAAGAAATGTACAAATTTGGAAAAATAAATTATTTCGATGCACAAAACATTTATTAATAAAACTTTTCCATTAAAAGCTAAAAAGCACAAATTTACAAATAAAATGAATACCCTTATTTCAAGAAAAAGAAACACTCCTATATCACTCTTTTTTGACTCCGAAATCCCTTTTTTATGACTCTTTTAAGAGGCTGTTATGATTGATTTGTGAGCAAAAAGGCTCACAATTTTTCATAAAAATCATTAAATTAAGGAGTCCTAAAACGCTCATATTCAGTACAAAAATTTTTGACGGTTTCATAGGAAAACACGCTCGTATCTGAGGGTTTTAGGAGCTTTTTTCTGAGAGTTTTCCTCATAAAAAGGAGTCATAAAAGACTCTTTTAGGACTCATATTGTTTGCTGGGATGTTTGCAGTTTTTTTAAGTTTTCTGAACATGATTGTATTCTACATAAATTCATTTACGCACAAACCCTGATGTACAAACACACATACTTTTTCACTAACTATGAATTATTTATGTATGCATGAATGAATGCTATCAAATATTGTATGTTTGTGTGTGTGCTTGTTCGCAATGCAATCTGTATTTATATTGATAAATTTTATTAAAAAAAAAAAACTGTATAAAAATATAAACTACTACATCATGCCATAACCGAAGCTAACAATATCTATATGTACTCGTACAAATCGTGCAGTAACTGCAAGAGTGTCATAACTCAAAAAAAATGATTTTGTTCTTAGTTAATAATGCAGAACTTATTGTCATATCATTGCTTCCGTTATGTGAAAATTTCTTACAAATCTGTGGTATGTTTAAGTCGTGAGAGAAAATTTACAACTTTGCACTTGTTTTCTGTTAAACAAGTTTGTTTGATTTATGACTGTTTTGCAGCTAAGGCTCGATAAGTATATTACAATAGCTAGAATTGTTCTCGTGATATGTTTTTTTTTTTTTTTTTAAATCACAACAATTTCTGGAATGAAAATGTTGTGTAATGCAGAAACCCAGTAAAACATGGTTCAGGGAACCATAAACTACTTGATTTATCAATGGAGTCAAATCATACTTTTATGAAAATCATTATGATCAGTATCTATGGTTTTAAAAATAACATTATTGTCTTATTTGTATTGCTAATTTTTCGACCTTTTCTTGAAGTTATTTTTATTTGATTGATGAGCTTGAGGTCAATTTTTTTTTTATAAAAAACGTTATAAAATTTTATTTATCGATATTTCGCTACTCCTTTGTGTAGCTTCTTCAGGATTAGATTTTTAAGTAACAAAAAAATAACAACAATATTTTAAACAAAACAATATTCGCTTGAAATTGAATTTTTTTCCGGTTTTTGAAATAAATTAAAAATTTAAATGGTTCAAATGGTTTTTGAATTAAATAATTTTTTCCAAGTTGTCAATTGAAAAAAATATTTTAGTTTGAAACATGAGGAAATGAAAAAGTTTTCGAAAAAACTTTAAATAAATTAGAAGGGTTTATAAATTTTGAAAACATAATGCTATTTAAATATTAATCTTTATAATTTATTTTGCCCTTTAGCTTTATATACTAAATGCCTATAACTCTGAGCTACACTATCAGTATCTGCTTTGAAGTTAATTCTTTTTTCTGGTGGTATATTAATTATCTGCAGCATTTCTAACATATATCTGCGTTTATATATATTTTCTGTATTTAAAATGGATATTTTTTCAAAATCTGGATAGTGAGCTGAATCACGACAGTGTAAAGATAATGCAGTCTTTTGTGATGATGTATAGTTTCTATATTTTAAATTTGTTTTGTGTCCAGCTAATCTAGTTTTAAGTTTGTTTTTTGTAGTACCTACATAGACCTTATTACAAATTTCACTATCATTTCCTTTACAAGGTATTTTATAAACTACATTAGTTTTGCCTCATTTAGTAATTGGTGTCTATCTTTAATTGCCAAATTCAGAATTTTGTTGTGGATGTTTTCCAAATATCTCGTAAAAGTTTTTTGAACATGTATATGAAAAAGATTGGAAATGTTTTTAGTTGAGTTTTTGACAAACTTAGGAATAATACCTGAATTTCTGCAGCGAATAAGGAACGTTATATTCGCTTTAAATTTTAATTTTTAATTTATTTCAAAAACCGGAAAAAAAATTCAATTTCAAGCGAATATTGTTTTGTTTAAAATATTGTTGTTATTTTTTTGTTACTTAAAAATCTAATCCTGAAGAAGCTACACAAAGGAGTAGCGAAATATCGATAAATAAAATTTTATAACGTTTTTTATAAAAAAAAAAAATTGACCTCAAGCTCATCAATCAAATAAAAATAATTATTGTCTTATGTAACAATTAGAAAATGTTGAATGTACATACGAGGGCGGTTCGGAAACTTCTTAGCCTAGCACAAAAAGCGCGGTATAAACAGAAAAAAGTTAAGTGTTTTGGAAACTTCCATCTCTGCTATGAACACATGTTAAATTTTGTTTCGATCTGGCAACTCCTTCATATAGAAACAGGTGTTCACAAAAGACGCATCCGCGATTTTTTTACAATGGAAAAATTAGAAATGCGTGGTGTCATTAAATATTTACATAAAAAAGGTTTATCGGGACAAGAAATTCATAATGATATGGTGAATGTGTTAGGTGAAAGTGCTCCTTCATATGCAACAGTAAAAAATTGGGTTGCTGAATTTAAACGTGGTCGTACAAGCATTGAAGATGAACCGCGTAGTGGACGTCCAAAAACAGCAACAACAACAGAAATTGTAGACAAAGTGCATGATATGGTATTAAATGATCGACGAATAAAAGTGCGTGAAATATGTAGCTAATATCATGGGCATCTCAAATGATCGAGTCCATTTAATTTTGCATGAAGAACTACAGATGAAAAAGCTTTCTGCGAGATGGGTGCCGCATTTGTTAACAGTCGACCAAAAACGCATAAGAATGAACATTTCTCAAGCTTGTTTGGATCGTTTTAAGCGAAATAAAATGGATTTTAAGCGTCGTTTCATAACTGTTGATGAGACATGGATCCACCACTATACTCCAGAGACAAAAAAACAATCCAAACAATGGACTGAAGCTGGAGGAAGTGCCCTAACGAAGGCAAAAACAATTCAATCGGCTGGTAAGGTTATGGCAACGGTTTTTTGGGACTTCAAAGGTATTTTATTGATTGACTATCTGCAAAAGGGTAAAACAATAAATTCAGAGTACTATTGCAACCTTTTGGATCAATTAAATTTACAAATTCGAGAAAAACGTCCTGGCTTACAACACAAAAAAATTATTTTTCATCAAGACAACGCACCAGCGCACAAGAGTGTTTTAACAATGGCTAAAATCAACGAATTAAAGTACGAGTTGCTTGACCACCCACCTTATTCTCCTGATTTAGCTCCCAGTGACTTTTACCTGTTCCTCAAATGAAGATTCAATTAAAGTTGTAAACCACTATTTTGAAGAGCTTGAGGAAAACTATTTTAATCAAGGGATAGAATTGCTAGAAAAGCGTTGGACTAAGTGTATTGAAGTTTCAGGAGATTATATTGAAAAATAAAAATATTTTTGAAAAACTAACTATTCTCTTTCATTGATAGGCTAAGAAGTTTCCGAACCGCCCGTATTTATGTATACCTATACCATTCTATTAATAATATTTGTATAAAAAATATATCATGGTATTTTAAAAATTTTTAATTATATAAAATGGTATGGCTTTTATTATTCTTTATTGCTGGAGAATCATATAACAGTTGCATTTTGAAATTCACCGTGATTGTAGTCAGAATTTTATTGAAAAATATTGCATTAATAAGTGCAACCATGTTGCATATAGATTAACATTTTAACTTATTTAACTGCCCAATACTTAAAAGCAATAATATCATAAAATATTGTTGACGCAACCATGCCACAACCATCTATTTTATATGAGTGTATATTCTGACACATATTATTTGGCAAAATGAAACTTATTGTTTTTAGCCGACTTAATTATATACACGATTTTTCTAGAATTATGTTCAGACCTCAAATACAATATAGTTGCCGGAACTATAACTTCGACCTGGAATAAAATATAATATATTCTGCCAATTTCGAACCGCTGCTGCCAAAAAAAATTCGATTGAGTTATTTCTTCAGGGGCCTTCATTCCAATTTTATTTCAAAACTTTTCAAACTGACTCCTGTAATTGGTAATACAAAGTTTTACATCCACTTGATATTCCAATTAAATATCGAATGGGCTGGCTTAGCGACTGTCCGCTCTGAACCTAATGGTATGAAATTCATAACTAAATACATACAAACATATGTATATGTTAATGTAAATAAACGAGTATACGAGTACATGTTTTGCCAGTGTGTTTGAGTTTATAATATGAAATTTATTTCATCACTTATTAAATTAATATTGAATTAAGTTGCAAATCAAACTACTTGTGTACTGAATGTGAAGAAAAATTAAAAAGTTCAAGAAAAACAGCAACTGAAACGCTTTGACTATTCCCACAACACCAATACAATCCGTCTCTTATATGCAACATAGCATACTATTCAGTAAACCATAATACCATAAGCAGCACAATGCTGTAAGATTCACAAGGCCGCTAAATTTCAAGCCTCTTTAAATTTAATTGATGCTATGCTCATTTATTATTCTCTCTCTCTCTCTCTCTCTCTAACTGAAAAGAAAACCTATTAAAGTTAGCTAAAAATTATTCTACAATTAATAATTAATGAGAAGTAATATTATTTAGGCTCAAGTTCAGTTTTTATTGAATTAATGAAAATTCAAAATTACTAAGAGTTTATTTATGTTGAAAAATATTATTATTTATATCCAATCAGTTTTTAGCACAACGTATCAGTACCGATTTCAAGGCCGCTACACCTCTCATCAGCGTTCAACTGTCCATCTTTACAATTGTCGTAAAGTGGATAATAATTGAGAAGAATATCAACTATTTAACCAGTTTTCAATAGAAATAAAATACCGAGAATTAATTTTTAATTCATTTTTTATTCTACATATTGAAACAGTTCTGGTTAGTATGAAATTCCCCCATCACTGTTAATTCAGCTTGGGCACAAGCAACATACCCTAATAACAAGGGTAAAATGTGAACATCCCTAATATATAGAGTAAAAATAACAAAAACGTTAGAATACAAAGTAGAATACTTTGATGATAACGGACTATGAGTTTGTGTTGATTATTAGTAATTTCCAAACAGTGATGAGGGAATTTCGTACTAACCTGCACTGTTTCATTGTAGAATAAAAATTGAATTAATAATTAATTCTCATATTCTATTTCTGTTGAAAACGGGTTAAATGATTAGATGAAGTGGAAATTGTTTATGGGTAGGGTGTCTATTAGTAGTCTTAATATTTTGTTTTTTTAAAAATTTTAGAGCGATTTTTAAAAAACCATATTTGAAAAAGGACATTGGTTCTTTTTTCGAAAATTGTAGGAAGTGGGGGTGACGCTACTAGACACCCTCACTCTTTGTAAAAAATTTAGCACATCTCTTACCATTTTCGAGAAAAGGACCCATGTTCTTTTTCTATTAAAAGTCGCTCTATTTTTAAAAGACAATGAAATACGCGTATTACTAAATATTTTCTTTTCATTTTAAAACTTGAAAAATTAGTACTTAAATAACTATAAATTTTATAAAGTTTAAGTCAACTAAAAAACTGATACAAAATTCGTACAATAACGCCACAATAACGTTATGAATCGTTTATGAATTCCACCTTAAAAAATATTTTTTTTTTAAATTTCTAACAGACTCATGTTAAGCTGTTAACAGAACCCTGTTAAGATTCATGGTTCATGTTCATGATTTCCAATTTTAAAATTTAACTTCTTCCAATAGATCTGTTTTCTGATTTTACTGAAATTAAACTGTTCAACTCTAACTCTTTCTTGAATAATCAAAAAATATCTTTTTGGAAACAAAAATATCTTAAAGATTTTTTGAAGATTTGCAGAAATCCAGATTTTGAAATTATTTTTTTTAAATATCATGCAATTTTGATGATTTTGCCTATAAAAGTTGTGACAAACTTTACGATTATTGGTGAAGGTTATAATAAGATCGATTGGGGATTAATTTAAGTATCTAACAGGCTTGGTTTAAGGTTAGTTGGATGCTTGATGATGTTAGACATGGTAAGGAATTTGAGCATTTATGGCATATTGATTTTCCTACTCACTTCTTCATTCTGCGTAAATATTCTGGAAATAAAGATATTCTAACGGTTACTGTAGCGATAAATCGATATTCGCCCAATCTATTTAATGGCAATTGTCCCATCAATAGAATAACGGTATTGCAACAACATCAACATTAATTGTTTTATCTCACTAGGGACGAGTTTTGTTTGTATTTGTAACGATTCAATATTATATCCGGTTCGTTCGTTCGTTCGTTCGTTCTTTTTCTAACTCTTCCTTTTTTTAGAGCACTTTCATGTAGAACATTGAATGACATACTTTTTAATTGCGTCGTACGAAATTGGTATTAGAACGTAATGATATGTCGTAGTTGTAATTATCAAATAAGGCCCACATACAAGGCTACTTACTCCCTTCTTTTAACCACTAAATATTTACACAAAAAATCTCACTAACACTTGCAGTAGCAAACAAACTGACACTATGAATTCTTGTCATCTCAAGAGTACAATAATATCATTTATTAATGAAATTAAATTGCAAACAAAAAAATTTCTTTCTGATGTAATAAAAAATTTAATTATTTTATAAGATTTGAATTGGGAATTAACATTTATGTATATTAAATTTAAACTAATGATTTCAATAATAATAGAAACTATTTTGTGGTTTGTTAGAAAATACGTATAGTGCAGTTTTTAGCTAATTATGCCAATGCGAGTTATTGCTGATTCTATTCAATCACACAGGAATTTTTATACCTGGGTTTAGGAAAATTTATGAAATAATTACAAAAAGTAAATTAAAATCCGTACTTATAACTAGTTCCCAAAATTTGCCTCCCAATATCATCGATCTAAAGGGTTTTCCAATAGGCACTTGACAAATTTGAATTTAATTTGTCAACGCACTATTTCACTGATCATCTATAACTGGTACTTTTTTTTTTCAGTAAACTCAACATTTTCATCATGGTAAAGTACACGAACGAATAACGTATGCAAATTATAAAAATGTACTACCGAAAATGGGAGTCGGTGACCGCAACTGTAAGAGCGTTAATCATCTTCAGTGACGAAGCTCATTTTTGGCTCAATGGGTTCGTCAATAAGCAAAATATGCGTTCTTGCTCTGGTGAAAATCCACTTCATCCACAAAAAATAACTATTTGGTGAGGTTTGCATGCCGGCGGCGTCATTGGGCCATATTTTTTTGTCGAAAATAACGATCGTCACGTTACTGTGAATTGCGATCCTTATCGTGCCATGATTACCGATTATTTTTGGCACGAATTGGAAAACATGGACTTGGACGACATGTGTTTTCAACAGGACGGTGCCCAAGCCACCCAGCACACGTTACAATCGATTTTTTGAAGAGTAAGTTTGCTGAGAGTGTTATCTCAAGAAATGGACCAGTAAATTGGCCAGTGACCACCTCGTTCATGCGATTTAACGCTGGTAGACTTTTTTCTTTGGGGCTACGTCAAATCATTGGTCTATGCCAACAAGCCGACGACGTTGGAAGAACTCAGAGCTTACATTGAACGCGAAATAGCGGTGGCTATATGAACGAAGTCGAGTTCCATTCATAAATGATTTGATTGTATTTCAAGTCGATCAATATCTCAAATGGTTTGCGTTTTATTTATAAAAAAATTGTCAAGTCCTTATTGGAAAACCCTTTAGTGACTGTTAAACCATTTAAATGATAATGGAAGTACTGCACAATAAACTGTATCAGCACCGATATACATATACTAATCCATGCTTTTCTACATCTCTGATGCAACTAATAGTGATTTACTCATGCTACAAGTAGAAAACAAGATGAAGGAATGAGCTTAATAGCTGGTTTGAATGTTCCACACTTTGACTACTTCGATTGTCACTATTCACTAAGAAGATGTGATCGTTGTCTGCTGGCTCAGTATCAAATCGGTATTTGCTGGGCAAATATTTCCTTTGGTTTTTTCAGAACTTAACCGGTTTCCGATTATATGTTACAATTTAATTTACTACACCTAATCCCTGAAAGAACAGAGCAGGGAATCGGTACTTCCCCAGATGGCATCCTCCTCTCACTGAGAAATAGTGCACCCCGTTAAGGTGTATACTATTCAACACGGAATAGGAATGTTGGCGGACTTATGCTTATTGTGATAATCTGTCAGAAGTATTTGGTTGAAATAAAAATAGTGGAGAGGAAATGTTGTTAAAGTGCCTGATCCTCAGTCAGGGATAGTGGGTGGTTGGACTGCCAACAAATAAATACACCCCAATTCCACTTGTGCTTGTTCTTAAGGGAACTAAAGATTCATAATAAAAGGTAGGGTGGTTGCAACTATAAGGACTTGCAATCAGAGTTAAATTTTTTGGAAAGTATCACACAGGTCCCTTTATGGTGTATATATGGGAGTGTTCGTAAACAAAAAAAAGATGCATATGCAATTCAGAAACATTTTCTTTCGAATGGTATCATAGAGTGGTGTAATTTGAGAATCTTCTGTAACTTTTCGTGGTATCAAATTTTAATATTGGTTTACTACTGGCAGGAGGAGTTAGTGTTACACGGCTATATATCGTGTTTCCGGAGCAAACAGAGTTTCCTCTTTCTGAGGTACAGTTCATCTTCGTCGAAATGATTGACGGGTGTTATTCGAGATAAAGCAATAAGTGATGATGAGCCAAAGTTTATCTTCAAATAGAAATACGAACTAGGATATTCATAAAAGTTTACTAAAAGTACATTCAGGAATTGAGTGTCCGCCCGTCTACTCGATAGATGTAACCACATGATGAGCCAAGACCACAGAAGAACTATTCCTATGATTGTATGCACATTGTGTATAAAGGAAGCTTAGACGGCAGCATATCTTATACTCTCATCGTGCCTCGTTTAGCACTACACTGAGCATGACAGGCCTGTTGAACATATTAAGTGTTAGAGACTTCGGACCAATAAAGTGGTGGCGCCTGTCAATGATTGAGCTGCAGTCCAGCCTAATGGTAATTTGTAACATTGATGACGCACTCAAGGAGTCGAGAAACGAAGATTGATACAATTGGTAGGCTTTGATATTATCCACTTACACATTCACACCATGTGCAGTGTGCGAGCCGTAGACCGTGTTGACCGCAGTAGAAACCAATCGTGATTTTTCGGTTGAAATACTACACCAACGAAAATTACTGGCATGACTTGTTACTGGATTTTTAACTAAAATCCATCATCGGTTATCATTTACTAATTGCTAATTATTCACTTTGAATATATTTAATATCAATCTTATTTGCCGGCGTTACTACAATAACTTTCCGCAAATTAAAAAACAAAAAAAAAACACAATTTTCACGCTCTCAACCATGTATTGTTGTAGAGAACATAATGTAGCTCTGTTAAGCTTTCCACTGAGATTCGATATCATTTGTGGAAGAAAGTGTAAGACTATAAAAATCCACGAAAAAAAAAATTTTGAATGTAATATACGGTATACGAATACGTATATTGTGTGGAGGTTGTAAAGAATTTATAACATTCACAATGTTTTCAATAAATAAAGTTAAAAATAAGATGTTGTTATTTCTCCTCTACTTTTTTTGTTTAAAGAACGACGACTGCAGAAATATAAAATTTGCATACAAATTGCAACTTGTGCACCCTGAAAATGTGTGTCATTATTAAAAATTTGTCATGGAACTGGAATGAGTCCAAAAGCAAAAGCAAACAGAAAAAGTTGATTTTATTGCATTTAATTTAAAATTAATTTTTTTTTTTTCATCTTCGTAAGTTGAATGATTTAATTAAAGCTTAGAAACTACAGAGACTTGAGTTGCGGCAAGTAGTCTGCTATAGAAAGCAGCTGCTGGTCTTTATTGACGTGTGTATGTATTTAGTTGCTGCTATTTATGTAGTTTATATTTTTTCACATTAAATCAAATCAAATTGAGTCGCATAAATGAAAAGAGAGAGCGATAGAGACTGAGAGAGAGAGAGAGAGAGAAGAAATGAAATCAAGTGAATGTCATCTTCAATTAAACGAAATGAAATGATCTTGTTAAATGCAATCAAATGTTATTTGGCAAACAACTCACAAACTTGCCAAACTGCCAGCAACAACAACAGCAACAAAAAAACGTGTAATCATTGAAGTTTTTGATTGACAATAATTATGTCAGTAGAAAATTTAGATTTTTTCGTTTTAATTTTTTTTTTTTTTTGTTTGCTCCATGCGTCTTTACTAAAATTACTATCAGTTGCAATTTGTTTGTATTAGTGTACTGATTCGTCTATGTAAATTGTATTTATGCAATTTGTTGTAGTTGTTGTTGTTATTGTTGACTGTAATGACATTGTATACCATATCAATTTGTCTTTTGTACATTTAAAGCATTATCAGGCCAAAATAACAAAAAAAAAAAAAAAATCAGTGATTGACTAAATGCCTGACTTATAATGTAGTGGTCCCCTACTCTTCCCCTCTCAATTTACTCAATATCATTTACTTAATTCTACTCGTCTATTGTGACTTTAGACAGCTAAACATAGAAAATGCCCAACCCATCTATTTTAAGTCAATTGCACAACGCCATATTTAATACAAGTCAGTTGTTTAGAAGAAGCAAACGAGGGCAACTAATTAAATTGCGACACCTGCGAGACATGATGGCTCAGCTTAACATTGATTTAATAAACCAAGTATTGAAAAGCCGATTACTGGATAATAAATATGGTTCTTACGTGACCGTTGCTAGTTGTCAGAGGTAGGAGTTAATCTCCTTTTGCGTCTTAATCGCATAGTAAGTAACATGATGATCTTACCTTATAAGTTTGTGCATAGCTATTTTTTTTTTTTTGTGGCACAACATATTTAGAATGATCTTTTTTCTTTTTGAACTTAAACCTGAAGCAAAGCATGTAACCGAAAGAAAAAAGAAATTATATTAGGACCTATCATCCAAGTTGTTTCAAAGTTTTAGGAGCTCATGATCAAATCTGGTATAATTATAAATTAAATTAAATTGTATAATTTTTTTTCTTAGTTTACGTTTAAAATGGTTGTCGTATGGCCTACATGCCGTTACTGTAAAAATTTAATTGATATTAAAAGACTACAAAATTTTGTCTTTCACATGAAATTCTTCTTAATCTAAAAGTAGTTCATCCTTTATGCAAATAATTCCGTTGCCTAGGAACAACGTCACAATATAATTGTTTAGTGGTGGTGTAGATCTTTAATATGTGGTGAGGGATCTTGCTGAACATTTTGCAGCAGGTTCCGCTTCTTGAAGTTTCATGTGATGATACTGGTTTTTTTTTCAATTGATGTGGTGGGAGAGCGCTGGAACTTCATCCATTATTTTCCTTCCTTTTGATTTGAGTTCTTGTGTGTACTGATGAGGGTTAAAACTCGAACGCAGTGATAAAATCGATTTTTCTCATCTTCACAGAAGCATTCCACTATAAACTACTAATTCGCCCGAACCAATTTTGTAAACGAAAGATGACGTCTATTGCAATCGTTTCCGTATTACCGGTTGGTTGACTGCTGTGAGGAAATTCTTTTAGAACACAATAAAATTATTGAAAATAATGTCTGTTAATTTTATAACGTCATCGAACTTTGTTGGTATTTTTGCATAATTTTAAGTCCCGCTTTTCATTGCACTAAGAGGAATATGATGCGTATTATAAGCTACAATCGAACTACGATGAAGAGTAGCACTATTGTGAATTTTATTCAATTGGATTGTTCACAATAGTATATATATGTGTATATATAAAAGTAGTTAACCCAACTAAATGCAATTTGTTTGCAAATTAAGTTAAATAAACAATAACGATTATAAGTTTCTCTGTTAATCGAATGAATAAAATCATATAAATAATCTTTCAATGTACAATTGACAAGGAACTGTTTTACTAACTTAATTTGAAGTAAAGTCTCAAATGTTTGCATACTTTTAGTAGCGTCAGATAAATATTCTGGCATTTAGTTTAATGTGATGTTTTCTTATAAAAAAAATTAAGCACACGGCCTTAAATTTATATACAAAAAAATTAAGTCTGAATGCTATACAACATAAACGATCGGATGGATTGTAAATATGGAATTAAAGCCATTTCGATCGGAATGTTTGACTGGCTGCTACTTTTCGTTTTATATACACATTTTCTTCTTTTAAACTAAAATATTATAACGAATATTTTTTTCCGGATTTTTTACCTCTTCCAAAGAAAAAAACGAAAAATTTTTCAATATTGTAAACTTTTCTTCGAGCACTCTCTTTTGTCAGAAATTTATTTTGTGCCAAATCCTCTACCCTGTAGAGTCTACAGCAAAAAAAAAACTTTGCTGTCAATTAATTTCTATCATTGTAATGCGGGCAGAGGTATGCGAGACTAAGCACGCAAGTATTTGTAAAAATTTTAGTGTTTAATGTGTCATAATGTGAATACAAAACGACACTGGTTCAGTTACATGTTAGTGGCAAAACCTTTGGCAAACAATCAATGTTAGTCCAAATGTCTATGTTAATGATGTGTCATTAACGTGTTTATTGAATTATATTTCTTTGAATTATTTGTTGCAAATAAAACGCACGCCCTTCCTCTTTCAGATATTTTTGATAAAATCATAAAAGAAACGATAGATTTAAATTGAATATAACAAAACAAAAATGTTTTAACGACTATTCGAAACAAATTATGTGAATTGTCACACCTGATAAAAACGATTGATGGTGTTTTTTTTTTTAGCAAAGAATTCCATTACATTAACTTTTAAAAGTGAGAGAGAGAGAATGAAAGAAATAGTAAATATTTCAAAAGTAATTGACAGTTTTTTGCTGAAAGCTGTACTATATATCCCGTTTTCATATAGAAATTTCTTAATCACACTTTAAATTAAATTAAGCAATAATTTCTTAGAAATTATAAAAAAATTTAAAAGAACACATGTTTGAAGTAAAATGTAATTGTAGTAACTCAATTATTCAATTAACAGCGTTTATAATTACAAATTTTTATTAAACTTTCGGCACACACTAAGATACCGGTACAGTACTATATTGCGCCCGTGCCAAAAATTTACTCAACTACTTCTTCCAAGTCGATATTGAAGAAACTTAGCACATACATTAAGTTAATGGGACAATGCAACACTATGATTAGAAAAATGAGCTGTGCCACCCCTGTATTGTCGCCATTTGTTCACTAATTATTTAAGTTAAATAATTGGCTTACGTTGAAAGTTAATGCTTCGGCTCTCAATGTTTAAAAAAATTATTTATGCATCAAGTATTATTGTAAAAAATACAAATGGCCTTCACAAAATTTACTTTAATATACCAAAGAACAATGACAAGATCAACATACATTTGAATTTCCACATGCACAGCAGAACAGAATAGCGTTGCATTCGGAAGACGCCACTTAACTATCGTCAGTGTTCACGATTACCATGCTTATCAATAGTTTTTATATCGCTCTCTTGATTGCGATGGGAATAGGAATGTCAAAAAATAACACAAGGATTGATTGCGATAAATTACAAATTAACATAAATTTAGTATTGAAACAATTCTCGTTTATAAATTTCACAAACAGTTTCATGTATATAAAATTAATAATATGTTTAAAAACACCAATCAAATCTCTAGCAAATCTCTTGTTTTATGCCAGATGCAAACGAAGCAAAATGTTGCAGCAACCAAAGCACATTAAAGCGATTGTTATTCGAATCAAATGTTTTGATGTTCATACTCGTATTAAGTTACCTGCAATAACAAGTGTCTGAAATGTATCAAAGGCGTGAAGTAGGTCGCTTAAGTGTCAGACAAATATATTTACAATTGGGGTATTCACACTGTAGTCATAAGTCATATGTAATAAAATAATATCACACCAAAATATGACATAAATAAGTGTGCTATGTCATAATTGTGCCAACTGATAAACAAACATTTAACAACACTCAATTTTTAGTCGGATTATTGCGCATACGTTTGCATTTTGGCTTAAATGTAAATGTTTTTTAATTGTTAATAAAGAAAACAAAAAAAAATTTCCTGTAAATTTTCAAAAATGTTCATTATCAATTAAAATTTTCAATTTTTTTTTGTCTATACGAACTTGCTGAAATCAATATAATCTAAAACAGCTGTTGCCGGTAACATGAGCTGAACTTCTGTTTTGGACGGCTGCAAAAACGTTCACAAGCTGCCAGGCAGATCAGTTTCACAAACACAAATTCACACGAATTTGTACATTGCCTACACTGTCAAATTTGTTACTTATTTTCCCGCGCCATTTTAATGTAATTTTTTATGTATGGATAATTTTGACAGCGTAGGTAATGAATTCGCCATTTACACAAACAAAATGCCTGTTGTTTGCTTTGTTGTTGAATTATTGTAGTCGTAATAAATTTGCCTTTTGCACGAATATTACATTAAAATGGCGCGGGAAAATATGTAACAAATTTAACTGTGTAGGTAATGTATAAATTCGCGTGAATTCCCCACTGCATCCATCTTATAATTAATTCGCCTTGGTCTTGCATATACCTGGTAATGAATTTGCCTTGTTTTCATTCTTGCGTTATTTGAAAGTAGCGGCGGGTTGTAAATATTATCGCCGACTCGAAAAAGCAGTTGCACCTGCTTGACTAAGATTTCTACTGTTATTTTATGACAAACCATTAACATACCTGAAAATATCTTATATTATATTATATGACTTTTTTGCTTAAAGCGCAACAACAATTTTTTTAAACTATTGTAAAATAATAAGACATTATGACAACATGACTGATATGACTGATATGACAACAGTGTGAAGACCCCAAATATTTATTATAAAATATTTTCATATGGAAAGTAATATTATCAGGCTCAAGTTCAGTTTTATTGAATTAATGAAAATTCAAAATTACTAAGAGTTTTTTTGTGTTGGAAAATATTATTATTTATATCCAATCAGTTTTTAGCAGAACGTATCAGTACTGATTTCAAGGCCGCTACAGCTCTCATCAGCGTTCAATTGTCCATCTTTACAAAGTTCGTAAAGTGGATACTAATTGAGAAGAACATCAACTATTTACCCAGTTTTCAACAGAAATAGAATATGAGAATTAATTTTTAATTCAATTTTTATTCTACAATGAAACAGTGCTGGTTAGTACGAAATTCCCTCATTACTGTTTGGAACTAATAATCAACACAAACTCATAGTCCGTTATCATCAAAGTATTCTACTTTGTATTTTAACGTTTTTGTTGTTTTTACTCTATATTAGGGAAATTCACATATTACTGTGACCCCTGTTATTAGGGTATTTATAGCTTTAGCCTGATAATATTACTTTCCATATGTAAATCAATATAAGTTCAAATAATAATTACGTTTATTCGTAATAATAATAATATAAAAATATATAAAATATTTTCGTAATTTTTCGTGTTCGCTACTTACGAGTCATGTAGAATACGATTCAAAAACATACAATTTAATTGTGTTTCACCTTACCTGCAAATAAATAAAGAAAAAAGAAATATTTTAACATTTATAAATTAAAAAGAGAATTTGAATAAAAAGAAAATTTAATTAAACAATTTCGATCAATTATTCTTCATATTAAACAATGAAAAAACGCAACAGGCCACCAGCGGAACTTGCCGCAAATTTCTAGCTTAAATAGCTCGAAATTTTAAGACTCAACTGATTAAAAAAAAATTGCAGAAAACATTTTTAAACCATGCATTGATAGGGACATTATCATAAAAATAGTCTGGATAGTTATAGCAACAACACTAAAAAACCAATGAGATCTGAAGAAAGTTTTATTTCCACAAATTGGTGAGAAATCCAAAGTTCCCCTTTTACCAAAACGATATTTTAAAAATTATTATATTTTAAAATATTGAATTTTAATAATTTTTTTTAGATAAATTATGCATTTTTAATCTACAGATGTGTTATAGATTTGTAGCGTGGTCTAAATACGACTATAACCAAACGTGTGTAGTAAGCATTGGCAGTCAACATTACCGCAACATGCAGCCGTGTCAAATTGCATTGACAAACTGCAAGCAAAATAATTTGTGTGACATACACCTCTTAGGAGATTCAAGTTGAGCTCTAAAGGAGCCTTTGTCATAAAGAGAACATGTAGGAAATATCAATGTATTTTTGTTTTTACACTTGTAGAAATTGATTGTTACATTTATTTTTTTACTGTAGCCTAACATCATATTAAAAGTTTGTATGAATAGACACTGGATTGGTTTAGCGTGTTTATGGAAGAAAGAATGAACGACTGAATGAATTTACATGATTACAAAAATTTTCCATTAAAAAATATATATACAAAATAGCTTCTTCCCACTCAACATTCCACATTATGAAAAATTAAAATATTCACAGTGTACTATGGATAACAAATAAAGAGACTAAAAAAATAAATATTTTCTTGCCCTCTTTTGCATGTGTTTTGTTGTTGCAAATTCTAAAATAAAGCGACAAATGAGTATGTTTCGTATTTTAGTTTCTCTCTTCTGTACGTGTTGTGTATGTGAAAATGACGATTGGTGCTCGGCCCCTAGGGGCTAGTTTGACGATCAATGCTCTAAAGTGATAAAAATTAACAAGTATCCCGTACTGCAATCTTTCTACTCATTACACTTCGATTACAAAACAACTGACATTTGTTATCGTCAATCACAATAGGAGACCACCAAAATAATTATCTGCCTATTTCACTATGTCGAAATACAATTTCCATATGTTTTCATTCGTATAATTACATTTGAAGCAAAAACAAATTCTAAAATTTTGTTTTTGTATCAAATGTATTTGTACGAATGAAAATAAAATTCAAAATTCTTTCGACATCGTGAAATCGGCAGTATGTCAAAATAAAATATCAAGATTTTCATCAATCAGAGCCGACGACAACGTATACGTGTACCCGAAAAAGCACGACTGCACGCACAAACTTAGAACGTTGATGTGTTTTTTTGATCGACTCCTGGGCACTTTAGAAATAAAATAAAATAGAATTTTATATATTTTATTTAACAGATTACTTCGCCGATGTCTCTGATAACAATCGCTGTCGGAAGATTTTTTAGTGGCCAGTGCTATGCCTTCATCACTTAAATAGTCCGGCAACAAATAATACAATGCCACACTATTGCATTTTAGAGAGATTAATTATGTTGATGGACTTGCTAGGGCCAGGCTTTGAACCCAGGCCCTCAGTCGTTGTTTGCTTAGTAGTCAACGCGCTAAACTTCAGCTAACACCACCCTCAAAATTGCTAAGATGTTGACATCCTCCCATAAGAAATACACATGGCTAAAAATCAACATTTTTAAAAGATCCCATTTGTTTCCATTCTACATCTTTCGATTATTTCTGTGTCACCACTAGAAAAATGCTTATTGTCATTTTTCGATTATTTTTATGTCATCACTAAAGAAATGACATTTGTTTTGAAAAATATACAAAAATAAAATGAAAGCTAAGAAAAGTCATACTCGTGTCCACTAAAAAGTCTTCTTCATCCTCTTCTTCTTCCAAAATAGCTTATATAAATTGCAATAATTCCATTAACAATTTGTTTTTTCTTGCAAAACATTAATTTATTAAATAGCTAAAGTTTTTTTAAATACATTTTATTATAATTTAATTTTTATTCGTAAAAAAAATATGCACCTTCTACCAAACGAATGTAGGTTACCCTTCTTTCATTCATATATTATATGTACGCCACGCCCCTTACTATATTTTTTCATATATTGGGTAGTGAGACATAAGTTATATGGGCAATTGGCCAAAGATAATGTCGGGAGAAAACCAATTAGACATTTCCCCAGAAAGTGCAGCATCCATCAAGTTGCGGTTGTATTAGGTTGTGTGAACGTGACCCCTTTGGAAGTTCTTCTATATAAATGATGCCCCCCTATCTGATGATTAGTAATACTAGATATTCGTCCCGATGTCGCCGGTTCGATTTCGGCCATGTCTGTTTTCTTACATCCACGTTAATCGTTTCAGATTTTGTGTTTTAGTTTATTTTTTTTATTATTATAATTCCCTAACTTTAACCTTAAAATACTTCTTAACAAAGCAAATATGCCGCGCATAAATTGTTTGCCATTATCTTTTGTTTTACAACAAAAATGTACGATAATAACAGAAAATTATGACACAGAAACAAACAATTGATGAACTTTCCCACACATGAGTCAACGTAAATTTACGTTTTTCACCTAATGTTTTTTTTTTGCTTTTCTTTTTTTGCTTTAACCAAAGTTAAGTCTTTTACACGCCAAGTTCAATGCAGCCAACAGAAACTTGTTTTTTTTTCACTTTTATTGTATTTGTTTATATTTTTAATGTGGAATTTGTTAACAAAACTTAATTGTCATGTCATGTACAATTGGTTAATTTGGTTTCTATTGTTTAAACTTTTTTTTCTATTTATTATTATTTTTTAAGGTGCTGTTGTTTGACCGATAAAAAAATACATTTAAAGAAAAATTTGTATAGAAGAAATTTAAAATCAATTATTTACAAAGTGGATGTATGACAGATGAATTATTATCTAAAAAAAAAATATGAATCGTAAGACATACAAAATGCTGGAGTAAGTGATGAGATTTGTACGTACTACACCAGCAGTGGTCGATCACGCCCCCATTGTATATTTCACATTCATGTTGCATAATTTCGACTAAGACAAACGTAATTAAGGAGGAAAATATTAGAATTTTTTATTCACAGTTAACTAGAGAATAGTTTGTGTGTTAAACTAAATAAATTATAGCAAGAAAATTGGGAGTACATAAAAAAAAATATATATAAAAAAAAATAAAATATTCTATTAAAAAAAAAGATGATTTATAATTGAAACATAAATTGCAATGACCCTTAACAAATTACGATGCACTCTCACTACACATACAACTTATTACAGACTAATTGAATTTCTATACTGCTGGAATATTTTTCCATTACAAACTAATTATATTTTATATAATTTTTTTTTTTCATTACTTCTTAAGACATCTCCTGCGAACAGAGCAATACAAATTCATTTAATATAAAAAGCAAACGAGCAAAAAAGGTATTAGAAGTAGACTGCTTCTATAGTAAATAAGATAAATTCATTTTGTACTTCATTTAATTTTGTCCTTGGCAATCTTGATGTGCATCAGTAGTGCTTTTTTGTTGTACCTACGGTAGCATCTGATCAAAACCAAGTAACCAAATAACACTTTCTCCCTTGCATTTTGTTGCTGCGGTGGTAGGCCTTCAAGCCTTTACTGAAAGTATATTTTGTAACGTTGATATGAACTAAACGAAATAAAAAGTGTTTGCGGGGATATTGTACAAATCTACAATATAAAGCAACACTTTCATCGTCTTACTTCACTTTAAATAAATTACTTTTTAAATTCAATATGCTTTTTTGAACTAAATGGCCGAAGGCATTGCTGTGCATTTGCTTTACATCCATCAGCTGCTGTTCAACGGCTTAGAGAAAAAAAATATTAGAAGTGACGACACCACAACAAAAATCAAAATAGAAAACAAATGGAATGTAAAAATATCGAATTTATAATTAACCCATTCAGTTGCAATCTGAACAAAAGTACTCATTTTAATTTTTTTAATCAAAATTTCTATTCAAAGTTTTAGTGAAAAACTAAATAAATTTTTTTCATTAAATAAAAGTATGTATAAAAAATATGAACCAAAAATCGTATGTTGTGTATGTTTTTCTAAGGCAACAGTTTAATTTTTTTTTTTTTTTGTAGGATCAGCACTGAAGGGATCAGCCGTACTTATGCACAGCATTGTGCCACAACTAGGGAGAACGGAATAAGGTAAAATTAGATTGGTAGAAGAAGACGGCTTAATTCTTTTTTACAACTCTGCTTTGCGCATTTTTTTTTCTTCTTTTAGAGCAGAATTGCCTCTGAAGTCAAGTAGATGTATTTAATTTCTTAAGCTGCAAGAGCAGTCATTTTATTAATTGTTTTACTTCGTCGATGATTCTGCTAATCGACGAAGAGGGACAATGTTGTGTGCATTAGCTGGGAACAGTATCAATCACTGCCGGAACCGTTTTTTAGTGACCAGTGGTATTTCTTCATGACTTAAGCAGTCCGACAATAATTAATACGTTTCACATTAATGTATCTTAGAGGAATTATGGATGTTGATTGCCTTGCCCTGACAAGAGATCGAGCACAGGACAAATTCAAAGTTTGCTAAGTATTTATCGCGCTAAGCACTTCAGTCAATATTACCCCCTTTTTAGTGGCAACAAGTTTTTTTCTGAAAAATTTTTGTAAGAAATTATACTTCAACTTACTGGCTGTCCCAGGATGTAGAAAAAAATTTTTTTTTCATAAAATGTGTGTATGTACATATGTAATGTGTGGACTCCAAAACGGCTGGGCCGATTTTGATGAAATTTTCAGGGAATCTTCAGAATATTCAGGCGGGTGACACTGTGAAGTCTGTTTTCGATTTTCGGTCTGCGGGCGGAGTGGTGTGGCAAAATCTAATTTTCATATTCCTCCGAAACGGCTTGACCGATTCTTATGAAATTGTTTATGCATATTCAGTAAGTCTGAGAATCGGTTACTATCTATTTTTCATACCGAAAGGGGCACGAGGAGGGCAGGGAGGGGGCAATTTCTGTTTTTCCGAAACAGTTTGACCGATTCTTATGAAATTTTTATGCATTTTCAGTAAGTCTGAGAATCGGCTACTATCTATTTTTCATACCGAATGGGGAACGAGGAGGGCTGGGAGGAGGCAATTTCTGTATTTCCGAAACAGCTTGACCGATTCTTATGAAATTTTTATGCATATTCAGTAAGTCTGAGAATCGGCTACTATCTATTTTTCATACCGAATGGGGAACGAGGAGGGCTGGGAGGAGGCAATTTCTGTTTTTCCGAAACAGCTTGACCGATTCTTATGAATTTTTTATGCATATTCAAGAGGAGGGACGAGGAGGAGGGGGCAATTTATGTATTTACTAAGCTATTAACCCAACAGATGGCGGCGCTATGTTTGCCTCATAATTATTTTTGTTGTTGAATGTCAGATGCAGGAGAATCGTCGTCGTTCGTATTTCAAACAGAACAAAATTATTGTTGGATATTTTTTTCATCGGCAGTCATCGTCACACACTTAAAATACATTCGCTATTTTTATATAACACCCAAAATATGCACTAAAACAACGTTTGCCGGGCCATCTAGTTACAAATAAAAGAAAAAGAAAATTTGAAAATATATTTTGCTTTTTTGAATTTATTGAGACCGAAATTTTTGTTTTCCTGTTACAGCGCCACCTGTTAAGATTTTTTCTTAAGCCACGCAGCAATTACGAACAAATCCACAGAAGGAACTATCCTATTTGGTCCAACCGTTTTCAAATTTAAAGCAAACATAATTAATTTTTATATTTTTTTAGATGTTATTTAGTACGAAGGAAAAATTTTTTTCGCATCGTGGACCAGGCAGTAAATTGGCTTTGACAAAATCACTTCTCAAAACATAAGGTTTTGCTGTAAGTTTTATTTTTTAGTTTGGGATCGTTTTTTTAATTTGAGGCAGTTTTTTGATTTGGGGCTAGGCTATTTGCCATTTAGTTTAAATCAGCGGATATTCAACATTAACTACTGCGCTAAAAACCACAATTAAGGCTTTTTTGGTATGAAGATGGTTCCGCGGCGTTCCTATTCTGGGGTAAACAATACCGAATACACCAAATTTCGGGTTACGACCGTTTAATCCTCTTCAAAGAACAAAAATCGGAAGGTACAACACCTGTGTACTTATTTTTTGGTAAAAGTTGAGATTAAGTTGGAATTCCGGTGCAAACTTTATTAGTTGCGAGGTGTACCAATTTTACCCGTTTTAACCAATTTTTAACCCCTTCAAAAACCAACGAAAACTTTAATAATCGTTTACGAATACGATGGTATATCTTTAAAAAGTGTCTATCAAAATAGTTAGTGTTGGTCTTCCCAGCAAAGCAATATTTTTGGAAGAAATTACAATAAAAAAGAAAGCACGGTTTTGGTAGTTTTTAAAGGAAATACTGGTGGCAAGGAAAATGTGTTTTTATTTTTTTGGGAGGCAATAATTGAGCCGTTTATTTTGAAAGTGGATTAAGTCACTTTTTCAAAAAATCGAGTTAATGGTATTACTAAATACAATTTAACGGTACCTTTTCATTTAAAAAAAAAAAAAAATTGCAATAAAAAAGGGACTTATGCCACTTTTAAAATAAACGGCTCAATTAAAAAATCAATTGCATGTTAAATATCTCTGTAACTAAGACGACTTTATAATTTAAGAAGACGATAAAAATTATTGCAGATGTCAGTTTATTATAAAAAAAACCGAATTAATATCATGTTGAGAATGGATAAATAAATGCGAGCATGGAGTTCCCAATCCAAATTTGTTTTGGTATCGGATATAGAACACAACGGTGTATTACCAGAATATATCATGAAACTAACAGCAATTCAGGGAGCTTTACACAAAAACAAGTAAAATACGATTTCAATTACGAAAACTGCCGACTCAATTAATTTCGTTTTTCAACCTATAACGAATCAATCACTAAAATTAATATTTTCTATTACTCAAAAATATTAGAAAAGCTGGTTATTAATCACATGATTAATATTTTTTTTAGAATTTGTTGTTAGATTTTTATCAATTATGGTGTTTTCTTTTCTACAAAATAAAAAAAATGGTACGTCACAATTTAGAAAGTGTACTTTTGTGTTCCGTTTCTTAAAAATGTTTTTTTTTCTATAAAAGGGCGCTGTATTTTATTAATAAAATCACGATCACTAATGTTGGAAGGCATTGCACTTTATGCCCAATAAAAATCGGCAGTGTCGATAGTACCCTGTAAAACTTAGCTGTCAGCAGTCAAAAACAGGGCGTTCATAAATTGTGTTTTGTTCTAGTGATATAATAAGTTGCATTATTACAATGTACCTTTCAAAACAAGGTGACATTTTGTGTGTAGAATAGAAAATACCATTAGTGTTGTGTTTTGTTCATAACTTTTTATCAAATACTTTAAGTGCTCAAATCGGACAACCGATATGGGTTGTAAAATTTGCCCTCCTTCAGCACTTTTTCATCTGAATTTGGGCATGTACGGAAATGCATCACTGCGCCGCATCTGATGCATTGTACGTTCTGAAAATCAACGGCTGGTAACACTGCAGATGCTGTTTTGTATCAGCTGAGCAAACTAATCACACATGCGCATCAGATGAGGCGCAGTGATACATTTCCGAATAGGCCCTTTATCTTTTTTAAATATTTAGCGAGAAACCCATTTCTTATGTAGTTTCTCTCATCGAATAAACCTATTAAAGTACAATATTCAAAATATCGCATTTTATATCTAAAAAAGAATTTAATTTCTTTCACAGATTTCTACCGTATTTTATCATTTCGATATTTATTTACATACGGAAGATGAGAAAATGGGAGTCGCATCATTTAATAAAAGTTGAATATCTAATTCATAATTTTTTTTCTCATGTTTAGCAAATGCGTCATTAGACGTTTTGTAATCATAAACATCATTATTTTTTCTCGCATCCTTAAAGTAGGCAGTATTACCAAAGACTTTTATCGACCAAACATTAATATTTTAGTTTGAAGTGTATAAAAATCAAAGAGATTGTGAGTGTCGTTCTAAATGCGAAGTTCTTTTACGCGTCAAAATGTCGTCAGTTTCAACATGGGGAAATAAATTCTCAACATTTTTCTACGTCCACACACATACATACATTCAAGCATATCGTAACCTAAAATTTAAAAGAATATAACTGACAAAAAATTTAACTAACAAATAACACAACCTTTCTTAAAAGTGTACTCGTACATTTTGATAAATAACAAATTTATAAATGGAATTTATATGCGTAATTGAAAAATATTTTGCTTTTCCTGTAAAATAATAAAACGTGCAGTTACGGCCTTCTGGATTTTAGGTGACGACATACATATACATATACATACACATGTATATAAGTATCTGTCTGGCTAGTATCATCGATTGTATATTTTAATCTTCAGATGCTTTAGAGTATATTTGTAATTTTCTATTTGACGCCATTTCCAATTCTCATCCCCATTCCGTTAGATTGAAGTCTGTATGTATGTCGTCTTATGTTCGGACTGTTGATCATTTCACCAAACCACACCAAACCAAACAAACTGTTGCTTTTATTATATTCCCGTCCTTATACTTTTACCACCACCAACCAACTTTACTTTTGTTATCCTCTTTCTTTTAACGTTTAATGATAAATAGAAAATTTATATAGTATATTTTTAGGGGTGTATTATGATTACTATACCACCATATGGCTAAAATATTTTACATACTCGTATGTAAGTGTATGCATATGTATGGTGTGCTGTTTTGTCTTTAAACATTTTTATAAATTTTTGCAGAGACACAATTTAACAAGTAAAAGCACACTATTAAATTTTAACTTATGTATAATGAAGATGATGACGGCGACAACTAAATACATATACTTGCACATGCATATGTGTATGTACGTATGTATGTATGTATGAATTTTATATACATATAAAATGCCGCCTAAAAGATGATATTGCTGGCTCATCTTGATGGGGAGTTGTGATGGTTTCACTTCGTTTTATCTCATAAGCTTAAATTGTCACGGACACGAAGAGTGTTTGTATGTTAAGTAACGTATAAAAGTGTGTGTATTTAAAAGCTTGTACGTATTTATTTGAGTGGGTATGTATGTTAATGTATGTGAGTCTGACACAAGAGATTAATTGTTAACAATAAAAAAAGTGATATTAAATATACTGTGTTGATGAAACATTATTATATTTATTTTATAAATAGAAACGTATATATTTTTTGCTGTTGCTTTACTCTGTTGCTTTTCCATTTTGATAGCTATAGTCACAACTAAATGGCGCCGCAGAGTATTTTAATTTAATCAAAAAAAAAAAATATTTGCATTAGCACTAGATGAACAATTCAAGCATTTTATTTCATCGTTCTATTTTATTATTATTTGCCATTTGAAAAAAGAAGGTCGTTAAACGTTGTACAAACATGCAACACTCATACATACACACATATACATTTTGCCAACGCCTAAATATAGACTATAATTTTGTATATAATAATAATCCCAGAAATATGCAATTAAATCAGTATAATTTACATTGGTATCGTTATTTGGTTTTTAATAATTGTTGACTAGTGTAAAGAAACAACAAAACAACAAACTATCTTTAAATGGGTAAGTGTACCAGTAGTCGGCAGTTAAACTTTTTTTATCACTATCAATATCTTCTCATCGTGAATGTAAAAAACCTGTTGGGATGATATTTATTTATTTTCAAATTACATATTATAAGAAACAGAACTATTTTCCTGACGAAGCCACACAGTAAGGTGGCGAAATATTGACTTTTTAAAAAAGATACGTAAAATAACATCAAGTAATTTTTTTAATTATAAAGACTCTAAACTTAAAAAATATAGAAGGTAATTAATTTATTTTTTACACTTTTTTTAAATTATTTTAAGATTAATTTAGTTTTTTTGAGCTAATCGGTGAATTTGATGAAAACCCTTGTTGCAGGATCGATCAAATGTACGTACGTCTGTATTGGTATTCCACATAAAGACAAATTTAGATAGATGAAGAATCGGTGGAACAATGCTTCAAGAGTGCAAGCTCTCCTTCTTGAGAATTGGTTACAAACATTGACACAATCAAATGGTTTTCATTTGAGAAAATAACTTTTAGCAAACGAAAAGCTGACAATAATTTTTAAATGTCCCGAAAGACAAAAATCACTACTTTTTTTATTAATTAATTTCTTTTTTTGTAAAAAAAAATCTTTTTCATTTACTTCCTGCTAAGAAACGAAAGAAAATTATTATAATTATCTTTCTTCTACTTACTTTAGTCATCATCAATCACATCACACAATTAATAAGAATTTTCCTCCATAAAAAAAAAACAAAGTCTTAGCAAACAAAATATGTATTTTCTTTTCAAAGTTTTCCCTAATCCAAACCAGTTTTTCAACTGTAATCACATTTTCTTATACCACTCTTTTTTTTAACATTTTCTTTCTGTTTCTGTACGGTTTCATGCATCAACTGAACTAAAACTTCTTTCTTACCTGTCCAAATCGGTGCAGAGCTTAACACAAAAAATAAAACAACAACAAAAATAGTTAGAGGCGGTTTCTTAAGTTGCCTTTTTCTTTCTCTCTTTTTTTTTGACGTTCACATGTTGCACATAAAATCAAACAAGAAGCAAAACTAAATTTGCAACATAATTTTCTTTGGGATTCTTGTATTCTGGGTCAACGACCAAGTTTTTCTAGTTTGGCTCGACAGAGGCAGTTAAAGCAGAAATCATATGAAATCTGTTCTTCTAAATGGTTTTAACTGTTTTTTGTTTTCATTCTCCTTCTTTCTTTCTTTCGTTATTATTTTTTTTATTTATTTTAGTGTAGATGTTTTTGGAAGATTCCGAAATTCTCTTTAATTAAAATTCAGATTTTTAAAAACTGGAATTTTAAATCTAAAATCTGGAAATTTAAGCTTTTTGAATGATTTAACGATTAAACACTAAAATTAAAAAATTTACATTAATTTTCATAAAAGAAAATTATATAAAAAAACAAACGGGTTTCCATTTAATTCTCTATCAAGATGGAAAATATTTAATTGAAGTAATAATTTTACAAAAGACACGAACAGGTAAATTCAACTAGAAAATGGGTGGTCTGCCACCATGCATGTCATCAGCAGCCATTGTTGTCCATGCCTTTATTTTTAGTACAATCGATATTAGTGTTGGCAATTTGTTGTAACTATTTTAAAAGATCAAAATGTTTCATACTAAAACTGTTTTAATTTATTAAAAATTTAATATTAAAGAAATGTTGTTTCAGCAAAGTGTGTCCTTTTCCAACTCTTGATGTTTTAAAGATTTTAAAATTTAAATATCAATTTCATAACAACAAGCAAAGAAATTGTTTTGAATTGCTGAAACTTAAGAGCGCCGCTTCTTTTGTAGGATGTTATTCTATATCTTACAACTTTTAAAATACATCTATAAAACAATAGAAATTTTATGAAAAAATTACAAAATAGAGTAATCCACAGCCAATAAGAAGAGCAAAAAGAATGATGGTGATGACTAGATTTAATTGTTAAATCCACAAAAAATTTGTATGAATAAGTTCTAAGCTTTGCAGTGCAGACAAGACGTCTTAGAAAGTTGCGTCAATGTGGTATATGTATATCAAGAGGAAATTGTCAAGTTTTTTATTACAGAATTCAAAAATTGCTCAAAAAATGGAAATGAATTGTCTAAGCAAAAAGCAATATTTAATTGAAAATACGATAATACTTGTAAAACAAATAAAAACCGATTCCCAAATAGGCGTGACATTGAGCACTTCTCTAAATAAAATATTGTAGTATCCAGATATGTATGTATGTATGTGATAAAAATCGACTTTAAAAACGACGCAATTTTAAAAGGTCTTACTTAAAAATATTTCTTTATTAAAAATGCTTTTATCAGAAATATTCGCGAAAGTCACACATTCCGATTCGAATGGCTTCACTTTTGTTATTTCGATCGTTTTTGTTTTACTGTCTTCAGATAACGCTTGTTTTATACATATTTCGATTTTGTTTAAAGCTCACATTAAGCTTTTTATTAACAAGGCTTATTTTACTGACGCCCCTAAAAGTATACATCCTTTTTATTGTTTACTACAAACGAATTTAATAGAAAAATTTATTGTCAATTCCTTTTTGAATTTCAAAAATGGTTTGATTATTAAAAAAAATTTTCTTTTTTCGTTTTCGTTCGACTCAACTGTCGAAATCGATGCTACTTTCGATCAGAAATGATTATAAAAAAATATTTATTTATTGAACGGAGTTTGATTACAAGAGTTAGAAGAATTGTATGATGATAAGAGTGTTTTTAAATTGCTTCTAAAATTTCTTCGCTTTCGAAATCGAATTCTATTACAAATCTGGGCCCGAATCGTTACATCCGTGAACGTACTACATCTCGTACCGTAATAATTGAAGAATTCAATGGGCTATTACGTGACGAGTTGTACGTTCACGGATGTAATCATTCGGCCCCTGATTGTCTTGATATGTGCGCATATTTACCTTAAGTATCATTTTAATAGAAGTAGTTTAAAAAAAAAAACTCTTTTTCTTTTGATTGGGCGTGGCACTGCACTTATTTCACAATAATTTTTTAATGTCAAATGCCACGATAGCAAAATGTGTGCTTCTATAAGAATTGATGCACTTGAAGTAGTGGGTCAAATAGAATATGCGATTTGGCAGGATATGTAGCTGCCCACTTCCCCAAAAATAATGTAGTATTGATTTGAGAGCTTATGTTGTGTACAAATTCTCTTAAGAACCGGTAAGTTAAAGTATGCAGTTGAACAAAATATATATATTTTGACTTTTTGGGAGTGTTGTGCTGCCCACTTTTCAAAGAAATCAATATGGAAATAAATTAAAAAATAGCCAGCCAAATCGCTTTAAAGTTGAAGTTGTTCTGAGGTTACACACATACGACAGTATAAAACGAATTAATGACGTTCTCCTGTTGTTTTCCTAAAAAAAATCTGATCATCCCGTAGAGAATTCATATCTCTAATAATTTAATAAATCGAGTATTTGTCGTTCCAAATCAAGTTTTTTGAAATCCAATTACACGCTCTTGTAGATGACCACCTCGATCTCAACAAGACAATTAGTTTTTTCCGCCCACTTTGAATCCTTTCTCAAACAAATACATATTTAGTGCTTCTATTGACGAATTCTTAAATAATACCATATTTAAGGACACCGTTGATCATTTGTTGCGAGACTTTATCGCTAAGATGCATTGTTTATATTTATAACTTAATAAAAATTCGAATTGCGTCTGAAAAGCAGTATGCATCAGCCAGAGCGATCTACGTCACGAAGATATGCAAAATGTAGCACCAAAAAGAATTCGGTGCGATTATATGGCAATGCAGAACCTGCTAAGTTTTTCTTTGCATACGCACAAATAATACATTCTTCTTCGATTTTCATAATAATAATAATAATTTTTTTTTTTATAAAATTTGGCTACGGAAACTACATTTTTTTCAAATATTTTTCATTCCAAACTTCACGTTGGTTACTTAACTAACCAATAGGGAATAGGGTTCCACAAAAGCCTGAAGCGTAAATTTATTTTTTCTTTTTTTTTTTTTTATAATAAATAACCCTTAATCGAAGTTGTTTTGTTAATAAAATTTTGTATGTAAGACTGTGGCTGAAAGAGTTAAAGCGTTATGGTTCGTGTCTAAGATTATATAGGTCTCTTTTTCGTAAGAATTGTTTCTAATTAATTTATTTTATTAATGAACATGTGAAAAGTATTATTTTAATATGTGATAATATATCGTAGCTATAGTATTCAGAAACGAGTGAATATATATTTTTATAATAAATTTACATCAGTTCGTTATTATAGTTACATATGAATATAATGCATTATAAAGAGTATTTATAAGAGAGTCAATAATAGGAGTAATATAAGTTATATGTTTATAATTACACAACATCTTCCTTTTTTTTTAAATTAAATGTTGATAATAAAAGTTAACAATGGACATTAACATTTAAATAATGTGTTTAAAACTTTAATGTTCGTAGTAGGCTTTTGCAAAAGTACAAAAAACAAATACTTAAATGCATTCTCTTTTTTTTTGTGTATTTGTTTTATTATACCCTCTCTTTACTATACCTTCTTCTGTTTTCTATTATAAGAAACAAACACAATAAATACTGTTCTTGTACGAAGTAAATACAGCAAGTATTAAAGCATGTAAGAACTAAGCATAATAAGAACCAAGCACATTAAGTAAAGACAAGCACTACTTAAACTATTTACTAAAATACTCGAGTATTTTTGTAAGTTTTATTTAGTTTGTATGAAATTTCGCTTTTATTTAATTTGATGTTAAGATCAAATTATCAACATATCAATGGTTGTATATACTTAGATAGGTATGTACATATGTATATTCCATAAAATTAACTGCTAAATTAATGCTAAAAATAAAACCCAAGAAAATACTTAAAATACCCACATGGTAAAATAAGAACCTTGCAAAATACTTACAGAATATTAGCAAAAAAAATGTTTACTTTACTCTACTTATAGTGAATAAGAATGAGTAAATACAAATACTCTGAGCGTATAAAGAGAATAAATGTTGTGTTTGTTTTTTTTCCGTTTTGTATTTACTTGCTTTGATCGCCTTTTGTACTTGGATTTACTCTGAGAATTTTTAAAAAAGCAAATGTTTTTGAATTTAAATGTACTTAGTGCAAAAGCCTAGTTCGTAGGTTAATCTCTTAGGTACTATTATTTTTCTTCCCCTTTGAGTGACATTTGTATATAGATTGATTTTTATTTTCTTTCTTAGCTCCATTCTGACTTACATTAGGACTATTATTTGGTCTTAAAGGCTGATTTTGATTTACAATAGGATAATAATTTGGACTTTTAAGTTTTATTTCTTCATCTATTGTTTCTATAACATTTCGTCTTTTGATTAAGTGTTCCCTATTTCGCCGATAAATTACTCCATCATTATCTTTTACCAAAAATTACAATGGTGGTTTACACTTCTCTACAACGGTAGCTGGAAACCAAACTGAAACCGGTGTACTTAACTTTAACATAACTTTTTCACCTGGGAATATTGGCTGTAACTTGACTGTGTTTTTATTAAAATTGTCTGACATTTTTTTCATATTTTGCTCAACTTCAATTTTGTACTTCTGAGTGTTGACAACTTTTGGAATGAGGTTTGCATCTATAGTCGGTATTTTGGTTCTTAACTGGCGTGACATCAATAATTCTAAAGGACTAGGTAAATTACCTTTTGGAGTTGTCCTGTAATGTAGTAATGCTGTGTAATAATCTGAATTTGTTTCTCTACACTTTGCTAATAATTTTTTGATAGTTTGAACCGAATGTTCTGCCATGCGATTTGTTCGTGGAAAGTATGGGCTGGGCGTTATATGTTCGATAGACCAATCATTACAAAACTGATTGAACTCCTTTGAATTATACGGGGGGCCATTATCAGAAATAAAAAAGTTTGGCATGATAGATTTCATTTTTGTAATAACCTGCTTACTGCAATTCAAAAATATCAGATGCCACTTTATACCATGGCAAGGCTATAATTTCATGCGGAAGTAGTTCTTGCTTGCCGCTAGAATTTTTATATTTGGCACAAGTTTCGCAATTGGAAACTAAATTAAAAATGTCATTATTAATATTAGGCCAATAGATGGTATTTTTTGCTAAACTCTGACAACGCTGCATACCCATGTGACCTTCATGTATGTATACTGTTCAATATTTTACGACGTAATTGCATTGGAATTATAATCCGATTGTTTTTTAAAAGAAGTTGATTAACGAAAATTAATTCATCTTTAATATTATAATACGGCATACCCAGTTTATCGACGCATCTTTAATTGGAGGGACACTCATCTTTTATATATGCAATCACTTTCTGAATTGCTTCATCAGATACTAAGTTTTCTTTGATTTCACTAAGAAGACAGTCAGATAGGGCTACCCCTCTCATTAATAAATCACAATGTAATGACAAATCCTTATCGACTTCCTTTAACGCATTTTCTCTAAGTGGGGCTCTAGAAAGAGTGTCTGCAATATAAAGGTATTTTCCTAGTTTTATCGAACATTTAGGTCATAGCACTTTAGGTCATGAACTTGATTTCATTTTTGCAAAATTTTGATTTTTGTTTATTAAATTTCAGACCTACTTTGTTTGCTCTATCTAAGACTTATTTCAAGATTTTGTTCTGACCATCGGCTGTAGGAGTATTTATGTATGTATGTATTTATTATGTACCGATTAATGCTAACTTTAACAGACGGCCAAGCCGCCGCGCACTGTACCGAAAATATCACTGCACCATTATTGATTTCCTACACTTTTTCTGCTTAATATCATAAAAAGCTGAAAATTGTCAACAATAATAAAAAAAAATAAATCAGTTAAATTAAGTTTACATGGCACTTTGAAATTAAACGACAAAAGAGACTCTGATACTTTTTTTGCAACATGAAAATATTTAAACAATCAAACAAAAAACTAATAGTTCAGGATACACATGCGAGTGCACTGTAAATGTGTGTAGGCGCTTTAGGATGTCCTAGTGTTGGCTTTCATTTAAAGTTTTCTTTTTTTTTCCAATAACGGGTTGTTGCATAATGATGCACACAGAACTGCTACGGAAAGGATCATGTTAAGAAAAAAAACATGTCTGCTTTGTATTAAGTTTGTACACACATACTTATATATACATGATATATATATATATTGTATAAAATTAGAACAAATATTTGCATTTGTGATGTGCAGGCCCACTCGAAAGAAAAAAATTTTTTATAAAAACCGCTTGTGTTGAAAGAAAATAAAGAACAAGTCACGACTAGAGAACAAATTTAAAAATTTCATATATAGTCTTTATATTATAATATTGTCTTCATAATCCACATAAAGGGTATTTTTTATAGAGCTATAGAAATTTAAGTTATTAACACTTTTTTAACAGACAGCCATTTTGTAGACTGATAGACTGACGCCTGAACAACGCTTCCAAATTGTGGAAAATTTTGAAAATCATGGTTGTGTTTGAAATATATATCGCGATTTTCACTTACTCACTTTTGTTTGAATGGATACGTCAATAAACAATACATCCGTATTTAGAGTGATGATAATCCTCAAGTGAATGTTGAGCTGATGGAATCATTGGTCCGTACTTGTTTAAAAACGATGCTGTTCAGAAAGTTGCAGTCAACTTGGAAGACAACATTCGGCCACAAAATTGGACCTGCGAGCCAGCCGTAGCGGTCATATCCCAGAGAAGTCATATTAAAATTACAATTCCAGAAGATTATCTTGCGAATAAAGTAAATTTAATGTTAATTTAAAAAATTCATCTTTGTTTTATTCCATTTAAAAATTATATACCTCTATAAAAAACACCCTTTTATAGAGAGCATAGGCTGCCTATCCTCAATTTAAATGCAAAAATCGTTTTACTAGTAAATGCTATCGTGACTATGACACAATCCCAATTTTTGAAATTCAGAAAATATCTGTTTCCGTTTAAAAATCGTTTAATATTATTTCGATCTCCTCTCACTTTGCCCCATTCCTAATGCTTCTTTTGCACTACAATTTAGATATGTATGTATGAATGTAGTTATTCTCGTACAAAATATTAGAAAATTAATTTATATCCATTTACTCGAGTTACAAAAATAAAGTGTGAAGTCAACGCATTATAATGAAATTCTGCATTCCCAAACGGACATACGAGAATATACTCAGACGTGCACTACACTAAATATTCGTACACATGGACGAGTGATTACAAAAACATTTGTAAATAAGGATAGTTTAATGTGAGAGTTGTGTGTGTGTATGAATATTATTACTAAAGAAAATCCTTCAGTTCTGAATACCAACTAAACAGAAGATTGTAAAATGCCTGAAAAATGGTTACGAGAAATAAAATTTTCATGGCAGATTCCTATACGTATGATCAAGAGAAAAACGATCTTATAAAGAAATTGTTTCTTACTTTATTATTCAGGTAAAAAGATTTTTTTAAGATTCATCTCAGAAATAAGACAAGAGAAATAAAATCTCATTTAATCTGGAGTCACAAAATATAAAAATAATCCCAAAGGGAGTGAAAAATACGTTAAGTGCGGATTTTTTTGAATCAAGTATACGAAAAATTTATATTTAAATTTGTGATTACTTTAAGAACTACAGGTTGTCATGTAGTCACTGACATGACTAATCGTGGCAATGCTTAAATTTTTGTTCTCATACTATACATACCGTAAATATTTTAATAGTTTATCTAAGATTTGTATACAAGCTAAAAATATTATTCACTCTTATAAATGTTTTATTTTTAATTAGTTTTAGAGATACTCCATCCAAAATAGCTGCCTGTTTGTTGAAGGAACGGCAACATGTGTAAATGTCAATATTAATTTAAAATATCAGAACTGTTTTGTACGTTCTTTCACTCAAATGTCATAAAAATTTTCTCATATACAAACATACACACATACTCGTATATGCTTCAAAATTACACTAAGAAAATCAATGTAAAGTTTGATCATAATCGAAGAGCAGTTGATTAAAGTGTATCTAAATAATTAATAGGCAATAAGTTTTTTTTTTGTGCTGGACTTCATGCACGCATTATAGAACCGAGTTTGTTCAACTTTTTGGAAAATAAATATTTGTTTTCACAGAAGTCACCGAGATATTGTAGCTTATTGTAGGTTCAGTATTTTGGGAGCTAAAAGCGTTGCTAAAAGTTGCTACTAATACATGTACACGCATTACTCATGCATGTAAGTTGAAACATTACAAAATAAATTATTTTCATCTAGAATACGGTAGATTGTGTCGGTCGTTAGTTACACTGGTAAATATTGAAGAGCATAACTTTCACACAACTTTGTTTGGGATTTTTTTTTTCTTTTTTTTTTGGAGATAGACAAAGAAATCATTTACATTGATTTCTATGTCTCCCTCCCAGCTAAATTAAAACTTGATCACTACTAAAATCAGGTATTTAAAAAGCTAATTTTTCCTTCACACAAATTACATTTAAAACAAACCCAATTTTTTAAAATTCGTGCGATATCGTTGTTCAGGCAGTAAGTTCACTTTTTTCTGTATTTACGCCATGGATTACATTTTAATTCGTCTTAAAAAATAGAAGAATGTTATCTATCAATCAGGTAGTATTTTTTTGTAATATTTAATCCTAAAAACGGCTGACTTCCAAAACGTCAATTGCTTTGTGTTTGAACGTATACCATTTCAAAACGCCGCCGCCAAGTATTTTTAACGCAGTAAGAAAGTTTTTATCTTTTTTTGAAAGGGATTGCAGTTATTTTTTTTTTTTTTAAATCGGGCCAAGTTGTCCGCCTGTCCAAACATATTGTTTATCGCATAACTCCGCTATTGATTGGATCGATCGAATTTGCGCGCACTTTAGTCCCGCCTCCATTTATAGTCCGATGTTCATAATTCCTTTTTTTCTCTGAACTATTATGTTTACATCTTTATAATTATTTTTTTTTTTTCTTATCCTATTAGTCACTACGCCAGCAATAATTGAGTGTTATTCGTGACAAAAGAGGCGGCAATGTCCGAAAGAGTGTCCTTAATTTTGAAGTCCAGAATGCGCTGCGCATTGGCCATACACATTTTCAAATATTAATTATTGCCATGTATTAAACTTTCAAAGAAAAATAAATTATTTATTAAAGTTATGTCGAGGAAAAAAACTACTCCTTATTATGAAGAATAACTTTGGGACTTATTGACGAAAAACACGAAAGACCAAAGTTTTAAATATTGACTTTTTTTCTTCATATGTTCCGCTTGTCAATTCAAAATTATTCAATTATATTTGATTTTACTTTAAATATATTTACTTTGAATATGAACCGGATCACTCATGTGACTAATTTCCGGCCTCTTTCATTGCCCCACTACCATAATTTACTGTTCTCAATCCGAATTAAAACTTTCACATTTTTAATATCAAAAAATATATTTAAATTTTCCATCCCTGTTAAGTCTGCATATGCGAAAAAGGTAGTTGTATTTTTTATTATATAATTAGAAGGAGTGTATTGCAATCTTTTAGCTCTAAATCTTTTTCTCATTCAATAAAATTATAAAAGAAACATAAAATCTGTTGAATATTAAACAATTTCGGTAAAGTTTTTTTTTCGGTCATCATTTCCTTAAGTTGCATCACATGGAACGATGTAAATATTTCTATGATATATTTTATTTATGTATAACAAAATAACATTTTTATTTCTGTCCATATTCCCTCAAGACATGAATTCTCGTATACTCCTTATTAGTTTAAATAGAATTTTCGACAAATACGAAACTTGACTGTAACTGTGAGTATGTGTGTATGCTTTTGTATTTAAGTGTGACTGTAAAAATAGCTGTTGGCCTTTACAAACACTTACAAAGTCATTCATGCGTACGTGTGTCATAATCCAATAACCAATAAACACCTACTCCAATACATTAAAACCGAGAGGAAAGAAAAGTTTTAAAGTTCTTGAAGGAGTTTTTTTTTTCAAAACACAAACAACACACAGCCATACACATACTTCCTTTCTTATAAACATCCTTATATGATGGGCACATATGTGCATATATACTACATATGTATGTACTTGTATGCATGTATGTTTACTCGCCTGTGTATAGAAGACATTAAATATTAGCCTTTTTAAAAGATACAAACATTTATTTTCAATATTATTCGAAATTAAATTGACCGAGAATGTTTAAAAATTTTGTTACTTTTTTTCTCTTCAAATTTTAAGAGAGTAAAGAAAACTATTTTAAAGTTAATATTTAGAAAAGCTGAAGCAAACAAAAAATACAGCAAGTATGATTATGTGTGCAGAGGTTTTGGAATATAAGTACGAGTGCTTACTATCAGGTGTTTAAAAAAATTTTGAGCACAAGAATAACATCGTCGATCAAAATTTTTCATGTGTCAACTCACTAATATACTCGTATAAACAAATGAATTTGTTTTGTGTAAGTATATAAAAACTTTGTTTGTATGCTAAATAAATGTATTGACCGTTACCCAATGTTTTTTAATTAGATTAAATTAACGTGGTTCCTGATGCAATAATTATATTTATTACAGCAAATCTCATCTTTTGTTGTTATAACAATTAGTTGCTTGGAAAATATATATCAAACTGATTTAAAATTGTATTGAACGTTACTTAGTACTAACAAGATGCTATGGAAATTAAAATTAATTACAAAGTAGAGCATTATTTTTAAATTCACCAGATTCAAGTGAGAGACGTAAAAAACATGCATGTTGCTGGAAGGTTTGTAAGTCCTTGTCCAGACTTGCGAGTTTTGTTAGAGTACTTCTTCCTTATTTAGATGAGAGAATTGGGAAGAATACCAAGCTTCGGAAATCTCTTACCTAAAAATCCAAGAATTGCTGCAAAAAAACATTGCAAGTCTGGACAGGGACTAAGCGAACATATTTGGTTCCTTAAGCTCTGTTAATTTTTACAAGGAAAATTCGTTTGTATTTTTGTTTAGTGTCGGAAACCGATTTTAAACATTTATTTGTTTAAAGAGGTTTGCTTGCAGTTTGGTTCCACAACCTTTGAAAGTTATTCTAACATATTGATTATCACTTAGCTTCTCAATTCATTGGCCGACGTGCAAAATATATTTTTTTTTGTGATCGTGTTTGGTCCCATAATTTTTTTCAAATAGGGAGGCCGATTGCCGTTCCCCAAAATATTGGTCATCGTAAGAACTCCTCTATTAACGGGAAGATTTTTAAAATTCTCCACCCCTATCGCGAATATTTTGGGAGGAAGTTGTTTGGGAGACAAATTGTATTCCCATCCCCAACAAATTGCTATCGCGAATATTTTGGGAGTTTAAGTCTCTATTGTGAATTACTTGGGAATAAAAATTTTTATTTTGAATTGTTTGTCTTGATTTAACAAATAATTTTTGCGGGATTTATTTTGTGGTGTATGAATAAAAGAAATTAAACCGAATAAGGTAAAAATTATGAATAGCATTTATTTGCGTTTTCTGTTGCTGGAAAAGAAAAATTGATCCATAGAACGACTGCAACGAAGACAAATACGTGATGAATCTGATCGGCTTTGTTTTTTTTTTTTTGTTTTTTTTTTTTGTTTTTTTTTTCAGTGTGTTTTTTTCTTATGTTCCGTTTTTGGTCGATCCACAACTATGCATGAAAAATTTAAGTTACGCTTATTAAACTAAGAATTACCACCATTTACAAGAGTCAAATTTACCCACATCCCCTTTAGGAAACCTTTGTCATAGTCTTGATTCGCACACATTGCATCAACCAGACAATTAATTCATTCTTTATTAACACTCCTGTGTTAATAAATAAGAGAAAAAACTGATTACATGAAGTTCTGGATTAAAAAACAAATTGCTACTTACATGTTCACTTCTTGTTCCCACTTTCAATTGTTGTGAATTTTTTTAGTCAAATTATTCGCGGGAGTAAACATTTGCGATGCCATATTTGTAAGATATGGGAATTCATTCCCAAAAAAAATTTATGGGTATCATTCACGATAGTAAAACAAAAAATTTGGGAGTTTTTTCATGGGAATGTTTATTCGCGATAGGGGTGGTCATGTTGATTGATTGGGGTTCCTTGCAGTTTAGTGCCGCAAATTTTGTTTTAGCAAATCGGAGGGCGATGTTGTATTCCCGATTATCGCATATATAATCCATTTATTTTTAGATTTAAGTTATTTTTTTTTTGTTTGAAAGGGTTTCCTTGCCGTTCCGTATCATAATTTTTTTCTTTCATGCGGATAAATAAGTTACCCGATCGAAACATTGATAATTGTGTAACGCGACCATTTATGGATAACTTTAAAAAGAATATGCGTGCAGTTTGGTCGCATAGAAATTGAAGTCGTATCGATTAATAAATAATTTTGATATTAATGGACCGATTTTCAAGTTTTATATTTAAGAACGTATTTTACCAGAAATTATATACATATATCTGGTTTTAAACTTTTGCATAGGTGCATCGATCTTGTAACTTGATCGATTGGCTTCTAGTATTAAAGTCGAATTTTTTTTTTACTAAATTATTTAGTTTTCTCTTTAAATTAAAATTCATTCATTCTAGAAGAAACGATCTGCTCGTAAGGCTCGGCCAACGGCCTCATATGTCACGGGAACAAAAATTTCACTTGCTATTCATGAAAGGGGTGAATATCTTAAGCTCAAGATACGAGTACATATATCTCTTAAGATCTTCTTGAATTTAATAAACCATCAAAAAAACGTATATCATACCCCTAATATTTTCACATACTTATGCTTTCGTATGTTGCATCTTATATAATGTGTTGTTTTAAATAGTTTGTTTACAGTTTGTCTTTTTTTTTTTTGTACTTTCTTCAACACTTTTGGCTTTTTATATCGAGGGCAGGAAAAGTGTTTTTTTTTTCATAAAACTGTTAAAGTAAATATTTATTTTATTTCTTTATGTTTCGACTTTAGTTTGCAAGTGTTTGCTCATGGCTGTTTTGTTGCAAGGAAATCTTATTTAAGTCAATCAGCAAAAGAAATATATGTATAAGAAGAGAGGTAAGAGAAACGCTTCATAAACGATCGGGACCGATGAAGGAACACGCTTTAATTATTATTTTTTTAATGTTTTAATTTCTATAAAACAGTTCTGTAACTGAATGTCTATTAAGGCTAATTCACACTATAACACAAGTCTATGGTTTTGTGGGAAAAATAAATTCCTGGTAAGATGTTTGGTACTGTTGTTGTTGTAACATATCTGCTGTTATCGTGGGTTCTTTCATTTTATTAGAAAGTGTTAATTGTTTGATAATATGCCAATAGGTGGGAGCTGCAGCTGGAGAAAACTTGGCACCTCAGTCTGCCTTAGCCAAATGTCAACTGGAGTAAGAGATGTAGTCATATTGGGGTATTTGAACAAGTGCTCAGTGTTGTGCGGGCTTTGGCGACAATCTGGGCATATATCAACAGAAGAGTTTTGGTTAAGTATACTGCTCCAGCAGGTTCGAAGTTGTGCCAGTCTTGAGCGAGATTGTCTGGGTAATTGCCGCACACTATTAGCAATCACAGGTGGTCGAGAATGTAGGTAGTTAATGCATCAATATCCACTAATGGTTTCTCTGATGGATATTCTAGCAACGTCGGGTGGAATGGCGTTTCTGCTGTAATCGCTATAGTACCGAAAGTCCTTTCGGATTCGTCTTAGCAGAGGGTCCGGCATCAAAATTTTATGGTTCGGGTGGGTTGGCAGATGACATGCCGTCAGGAACTGCTTTCAACTACTGCCTAACTGGTAGCATTAAACTTTCTTCGTGAATGAAGGTGGTCAATATTGATTATTTTAACACATTCTGTATCGATTCAAAGAGCATTGTTTTGCATCGTTTGCAATACTCCTCGTCACTGAGGAGCGAGGTCCACATTGGTGCAGCGTAATTTAAGAGTGAGCGACCGATGGCTTTTACGTCGCTACTAGTACCTCCTCAATCATGTCCCAGGTGGTGCCTGAAAGGGGTTTCAGGACCTTGTTGCGGGATTTCAACTTTCGGTCAACATATGTGGGGTGAATTTGCACTTTTCCAAGAACATTTGCATCAAACATACTGAATACCGCGCCATATCGTTTTAAAAAGTAGGTATTTACAACTAATTCAATTTTGTACAAAGTTTTTGCTTAAATTCCACGCATTTAAATTATTAGTTAAAATATTCCCCTCTTATTTTATTCGTTAAAAAAAATTAACGTCTTCAATATCAAAACTAATAAGTCTATATTAAGTTACAACATGCCCAAAAATTGATATGCTGCAAAAACGTGCAGACATTAGACGATATTTGAAGATTTATTAAATACAAAACCAATATCAATTTTGGCAACGCACTCGACGATTGTTGACAACAAATAAAAATGGCTGAAAAATGTGAAAAAAAGACAACAACAAATTCTCACGAAAGCCCACATGAATGCTGCTACCCTTACAACAAACACTTGCCGTTTAGAGCAGCAACAAGAGGAGCAACACATTTTGTAAAAGAAGAGGAAAAAAAGTAAAATTTTATATCAACATTTGCCAATCTTAACAGGAAACCGAATGCAAAGAAAACTGAAAGCGAAAAAAAAACACAACAACAGAAATCTACCTTTAAGCAAAGACTATCTTCATAAGAGAGGCAGAAAGAAAAAAGAAAACTCCGAAAAAAGCCACAACAACTTGTGATTTTGATCCCTTCCTGGTTCGTATAGAGTTCTAGCAAAGTTCTAGTCATGTTAAAACAACTACAAGCTACAATGAAACTAAAACAAGCTGTCGACAGTCTTAGATAAAAAACAAAAAAACACAAGCAAACAGCATCTTCTTGCAACATCTCTTTAGTCAGGATTGTTGAAATGCTCATGAAAATAACTACACGTGCGTATTAATGTTTGTTGCATCTGTTTCTTGTTTCTCTATTATGCTGTCTAATACTCGTACATACATTTCTAAAAAAAAAAAAAAAAAAAACAACAACTAAATTTCTACTTTTTTTTTAATCTAACGATACAATATCGCCACAAGGCATAAGCAACAAAAATGTAAGAACATCGTCATGTTGCCATCGAAAAAAAGGAATAAAGTAAATATTGATGGCTTAAGAATTAAATATTGTGGCAACAACGTATTCATACGTTTTACTTTTAATAATCTTCAAGCGTCACGTAATAATGAAAGGTTTGGAGTATCTTCATTTTCTCCTTGTGGCATTTTAATGTTCTTAAAAAAAAAAAATAGTTTTAACGGCAGACACAATGCAACGACAACTCAAGATACGAGGGTGGCTATTTAAATTATTACATACTATATTTATGTGCTTTTATCAACATGTTCTTTTTTACAATTCGACAGAGCATAGGTTTGCAGCTGCTTGTTTTTTTTTTCCTCAGTTCAGACTTTGGAGTTTGTCTTTAACTTTTTAAAGATGGCTAAAGAAGTACTGGTGACTTGGCATTAGCAACGAATAAAAAGCAGCATATATATTAGCTAAGCCATAACAACTAAAAGTTTTGAATACATACATATATTCTTGAGAATTTTGCGATCAAATTGCAAAAATTGAAAAAAAAGAGAACTTATTGAAATAAGGTAAGTTGTGTTGTGCGGAATGACGGGGTTTATAAACGTTTTTAGAACAACTGGAAACCTAAATCTATTGGAATTCTCAAGGGGATCCTTCGGATTTAAGGATTATCACTCTAACCACTCTCGCCTGAATTAAACAATAATTTATTGAAACTAATAAGTATAAATGTTAATTTGAGGACAACTTTTTCCGTTTCTAAGTATGCAATTTTTTTTAACTAATAGCTTTTACCCGTGACTGTTCACGCTACATGTTCATAAAAAAAGAAAGAGTACAAAGTGAAAAAAGCACCAAAATTAGCAGCTTTTCCCAATAATTGTAAAAAAAAATATTTTATAAAATAAAAGGTACCAATACTACCAGCTTCTTCTCATTTTACCCTCCGCAAACACACGTAAAAGTTCAACGTAGAAAATAATACTAAAACGAAAAGGACCAATTTGTACCGTTTTTATCCCTTAAAGAAAAGTATTCTACACTTTAATCCGGCTCTACCACGTCTACCAAATTGGAACCAAATCAATTTGGAGAAGTTCTCAAGAAAAAAGTACCAAAAGTAAAAAGAAAAAACACACAAAAAGAAAAAAGTACCTGAAGTAAAAAAATTACCAAAAATACCAGCTTTTTCTCATTTCAGCCCACAGAAAGTATTTTAATTTATAAAATATTAGTACAAAACAAATTGGGCCTTTTTTAATCCTAAAAAAAGTACCCTATCTTTAAGTAAGTCATTTCCAAAATTTTTTTTTACGAAAATAAAATATTTTTATTGGTATGAACAAAATGTCCTTAAGGATAAATGCTATTTGATTTTTTCTTACATTATAGACAGTTTAATTGATTTAAATAAAACTTTTTAAAATTTAACAATATTTTAATTAACAGCCTAACCCACGATGTCGATCGATATCGCTCGCTTGCTTTTTCAACGACAATCAGCTGTTTTGCGTCCCACTAAAAGTTTTCAGCACGACAAGTCGATCGACAATGAAAGCGAACGATAACGTAAGCATTTTCATACAAATTTCCGCCCCACTAAGAAATATTGTGCGACAACAACTGTCAAAATCAGTCACGAAAGTTTTGTTGTCGACAGAGAAATTAGTTTGCAAAAATATACAAAAAATTTGTTTGTTTGCCTTGGAAAGCTGGAGAAGTAGTAATATCCAATATAACTATAAAAAATGTTTGGATAATTTTTTTTAGTTGTTTATTTTTCTTATTAATTTCTATGCAAACCTTGTGTTTTGAGTTTAGGTTTTTAAATTAATGCTTATTATTATATATCACACACAAAAAAATCAACGCTTATTTAAATAAATGTGTTCTTTTTTTCTTTTAGCGAGTCCTTCTATCTTTTTCTTCTCCTTCTGCTTATACGTCTCTATCGCTTAATTTCTCGCACACTCCCTGATTCCTTCACGATGCCTTACGACATCTCCCTTTTACCTCTCCGTCATTATTTACAATATTATATACATACTTGCTATATATATTTGGGATTTATATATACATAAATAAATTATTTATTACATTATCTTTAACTAGACTTTTTGAATTTGAGAAATTAACAAAATACCAAAATTATTTTGCTATAAATTATTTTTCACAAAATTCATTTATTGAAAGCATATGTTTTGTGTTTACATTTGTAGCAAGGCATATCCAAAAGGTGAGCTTACTAGCACACATACCTCAATTTGATTTATATTATACTAACTTTATATTCATACTAACTGATACAGTTTTAAAAACTAACACAAATAATTCTTACAGCTTGGAAAGCATTCGTAAGAAAATGTTAAATATACTTGTGTTTTTTGATGAAAAGAGAGTACTTTATACCAACAATGTACATGTTGTTTTCGAATTGTTATACTTGTAATGGAACTGTGCATACCTCGTCGTTGTGCCACGTTCAAATGGCCATATTTATGGCTCAACTTAAAAGAATATTTGATGTGGCAATATAGTCATTTGACAATGACTACGTTAAAACGTAAAGCCAGACGACCGACAAGTCGATAGTTAGTGGGTCGCTCATACGAACGATAATGAGTGAGTTGCTGTCGCTCAATCGACTTGTCGGTCGATATTGTGGGTTAGGCTGTAAATTTAGAAAAACTACATACATATTTTAAAGCAAATTTTTTAATTAAATTTAGTGCAGGATTTATTTTTGAGTGTAGTGTGGAGAATAAAAAAAATCAGTCTAGTGCGACCCTTTAATTATTTAATGATACATTTGTATGAATTCACAAATTTTAAAAATATAAAAAAGCACGGTTAAATGCAAAAATAAAATACTTTTATTGAGCTCAATCAATATACTCAACTCATGTTTCTTTGTTTTTGTTTGGCTTTAACTTACATGCATGAGTAATACGTGTGTAGTAGTAGGAACTTTAAACGTTTATAGCTCCCAAAATACTGAACCTACAAAAACCCACAATACCTCGTTCTCTTCTGTGAAAAAAATTTGTTAGCAGTTTTGTAAAAATCGTTTGTATGATATGTATGAAGGGCAGAACAAAAAAAGCAATTGTCTAACAATTATATAAATTAAAAATAAATTAATCTGCTTACTTTGACGCTCATTTAGTTTCGTTTCTTAAATAAGCATCTTGTAATACAAAAACATTTTTGTCATAGCAACACTACCACAAAAAAACAACATTGGAGGTATTCAGTGTTTGATGCAAATGGTCTTGGGAAGGTGTAAATGTAAAATATTACGTTCTGCTAAAAACTGATTGGATAATAATATTTTCCAACACAAAAAAACTCTTAGTAATTTTAAATTTTCATTAATTCAATAAAACTGAACTTGAGCCTAAATAATTTTAAATTTTCATAGGTATATCAATATAAATTCGAATAATAATTACGTTTATTCGTAATAATATAAATAAAACATATGTTAATTCCGCTTGGGCACGAGCTACATACCCTAATTACAAGGGTCACAGTAATATGTGAATTTCCCTAATATAGAGTAAAAACAACAAAAACGTTAAAATACAAAGTAGAATACTTTGATGATAACGGACTATGAGTTTGTGTTGATTATTAGTTCCAAACAGTAATGAGGGAATTTCGTACTAACCAGCACTGTTTCAATGTAGAATAAAAAATTAATTAAAAATTAATTCTCGTATTCTATTTCTGTTGAAAACTGGTTAAATAGTTGATATTCTTCTCAATTAGTATCCACTTTACGAAAATTGTAAAGATGGACACTTGAACGCTGATGAGAGGTGTAGCGGCCTTGAAATCAGTACTGATACGTTCTGCTAAAAACTGATTGGATATAAATAATAATATTTTCCAACACAAAAAAAAAAAAAAAACTCTTAGTAATATTGAATTTTCATTAATTCAATAAAACTGAACTTGAGCCTAAATAATTTTACTTTTCATAGGTATGTTAAATATTGTAGATTTTTTGATTGAATTTGAGCAAAGCGAGTCGAAAATATGCTAATTGCACAAGAGAGCATTGAAATGGAAGCGGGCACACTGCGCATGCTCCAATGGGATTTAAAGAAACCTAAATATATGCATGGAGTGCACAATGGGCAATGAACAAAATGACTGCCCAAATGCGAACCGCTATGGAAAACTTTGGAACGTTAGGCAGCAGTTTTTCCAAAAACCAGTTCGTGTTGTCATTAAGCAGAACGAAGAGATCAACCTCTTGTAATTGTAAAATAGCAACATTGAAAAATTCAAATTGCTCACATTTTTGAAGTTAAAGTGTTACTTCGAATAGCATTTTTTTATTTCATAAATCAATATCATTTTTATTTTTCAATTAATTTGTTGAAATGGCCAATGACCATTCATTTCTATTCATTAATTGATTGTTGGTTGCACCAAAAAAAAAAAAAAAAACACACAAACATACACAAAAACAGGTCATTTAACAGTTTGCGTGAACGAAGGCTTCCTAATCATACAGAAATAATCTAAAACCTAAAAACTGCTATTTAAAAAAAATAATACCTACAAATTGATGGAGCGTGACTAAAACAAATTTTTATCAGTACAAGAAAATCAAAACATATTAAAGAAATAAAAACAGGCATTCAAATACTATTTTGCAAAAATAAATTAAAATTATTAGCTGCGTGTCATAGTCAGCCGATGGCAATTTTATGACGATAAGCAAAATATAAAAACAAACAATAAAAATTAAATTAATTAAATAAATTAGTCAAATAACAATTAATATATAAATAAAAATTAGTATTAATGCCTTTTGAAGATTTTTGTATCTTCCGCCATTCTTCTTAAGAGCCGATTTTGTTGTTAAATATGATCATGGTAATGACTATTATTGAATAAGAAAGACTTTAATGATTCTTGATTTAACCTATTCATAATAAAGTTTGAGGCTTATCATCGTTGGTCACTAAGCAGTCAAACACGTCAATTTGCGTTTGAAAATTAATGATAACAATTGTCTTTTGCTTGCATGCAAGCGAGAGTTTCTTTAATGTCTTTCTGTCTGTCTGTCTAGTTTACACACTCAATCATTTTACAAATTTATCTTACAACAGGCCAAATGTCTGCGGCCAAATAATATATTAATGTCAGGTTTGAAATGAAATTTTATTTTAAATGATTACTTTCTTCGCACCTACAGAGAAGTCTATACGTTCTTAACAAATTATTTAGAGAGGATTAGGAACTGCGTATCATCTGCTACATTTATAAATTTCTGAATTTTGTGAGAAAATAATACAATAAGCAATAATGAATATAGTAGTACATAGAGTTGTCAACCGAATAAGAATAATTCGATTAATCGATCGAACAAAACGAAACTCTTGATCAAATAATTTTAAAATGCCGATTTTGGAATAACGAATAAATCGATTAATTAGTGTCAATTAATCGAACAAATTTTTTCAGTTTCAAATGCATACGTAAAAATTTTTTAAATTTGTTATTTTAAATGTTTGTAGTTGTTGTCGAACTGCGCATACCTAGAAGTCGAGCTATGTTTTGAATGAAACGTTAAAAAAACTTCAAGAATGGTGTTTTTTTCACTCTCAGGTGAATAAGTTAGAAATACACTAAAGCCAAAAAAATTGAGCTCGAAATCACATGTAACAAGTGTTCTAAAGTATACAAAATTGTTGGATCAAAAACAAAAAAAAATTAATAATTCTTTTGCAACAGATTTACTAAAACGTATTAAAATAAGAATAAATGAGAGAGGTATAAAATTTAATATTTTTTAAATTCTGGAAATTTTTCGAGCAATTAAAGGTTTTTTGAAATATTCTTCAAAAAGTGAAACTAAAGAATATTCAAATGAATTATACTCCAGATTATTTTATGTTGAAATTAACCACAATAATTCAGATGACAGTAATAATATAGAAGATGTTATTAGTAATGAAAATAACCATATTTTATGCGAATTAAATAATTATATTAAAAGTATTAAAAATTCAAAATATAAAAAAGACTTCAGCGGTTTATTAGACGATATGGTATATTTGGAAAAATCTAAAAAAAGAACAGAAAAATTACATTAACTATTTTATGCTCTTCTCACAACATCACCTACCTCGACAATTAGCGAAAGAGTTTTTTTCAAAATCTAATTTAATAAAAACCAAATCAAAAATCGTTTGAAAGCTAAAAAAAATTGTGTCAACTTTTATTTGTAAAAGATTATTTCTTAAGAACAACCCAAATTGTCTGATTTAACAAAAACAAAATCATTTGATATTTTTTGACTGAATGAAGCATGTTTATTTGAGTTAATAGTTTTATGTACATATTTTTTTTGTTAATAAAAATATTAACTATTTTATTTTAAAGTTTTTTGCATGAAATTTTTATTTTTTGTCAATAAATTTTTTAAATCATTTTTTATTCGTTCTTCTCATCGATTAATCGAGTAATTTTTCAGCTTTAATCGTTTGATCGAACGAACAAAAACAATTATTTGAAATATTCGAACAAAGTTGAAAGGCGAATAATTGACAACTCTAGTACTACATGAGGTATTAAATGCTAAAAGGAAGGATAATAGTGTTTTCACACTAAATGAACAGGAATCGAATCACAAAAATATGAACAATTTATAACAAAAAGAAAAAAAAATTATGTTTACGCCGCTGTGTAAACAATAGTAGCAAATATTTGTTATTATTTATATACGCTCAAGTTCGTAAAGGTTAATAACACTGCTAAGCAGCAAAATCCTCCTTTAAATAAAACTATGTGAACTATATGGATTTTGATGTCCTAAACTCAAATCCGTTTTCGGTTTTTCCATCACGTACGGTTTTTTTATGGGCGTGGCAATTTTTCCCCCCCTAAATTAGTCAGGTACGAAGACATATTTCAGCCTAACTCGAGAACGACTCATCCGCTTTTCATAAGATGCGAACCCTACATACATATGGCGATGAATGGGATAGCCGGGCGAAAGAAAAACTCCACAACGTTAAAATTTGGACGGCACACATAATCATTTGATGTTTGGTACCTGCGGTAAATTTAGAATAAAATCGGCATTTGTAAATCGATTTTCGTGATTTAAACCTTATTTTATTCTCTAGGTATTTATCTTTTAGAAAAATATGTAAACTATAAAATATTGGCTTTTTCTTTTTTTATTGCCCTTTAAAAAAAAAAAAAAAACTAATTTTGCAAGAAAAAAAATGTTTTTCTCCTCTGAAATTTTTGAATAATTCCAAAACGATAAAATATAAAAAAAAAACTATGTAGAATTAAATTAAATATAATTTTGTTACGCACCTTTTGGTGTGTTGGTTATGATAATAGGATGAGTCGTTCTCGAGTTAGGCTGAAAAAAAACCGTACGTGATGGAGAAAAACTGAAAACGGATTTGAGTTTAGGACATCAAAATCCATATAGTCCACATAGTTTTATTTAAAGAAGAGCCAAAAAGTGATTTTTTGCAGAGCAGTAGAATCAGAGAAACTATTGAAGGGGTAAAAACGAAACAAATTGGTACTTTTTGTTTATTTTTACATTTTTTATCAAACACTAACATACAGTATACTTTCTGAGGGATAAAATAAACAAAAGCTGGTCCTTTAGGTGCTTCTTGCTTTTGGTACTCTTTGTTTTTGTTTTTTTTTTTGATAAATTTAGTGTACAGACACAGTTGTTGCCTTCATTAATATGTACAGACTGAATGTAGCATACACACCCGTGAGGGCTTTTATTGTCGGTTTGCTGTCGATTTAGAAATCTCTATTCGATATCCGGTAAAACCGCAGCCATTTTGTTGCTTTTTTAATGACGGATATTTCTCCTTGAAGGATGCAATTTTGAGCCGGAATTCCTCAATGTAGACACCTCCACCTACTCTCGTGTCCCGTTTGGAGCCATCTCTGTGCACGTAAAGGGACTCCGTATGGTGTTGGGAAGAAGCCCTTCGAAAAGCAGTAACTAAATTCTTGAAGGAGGATTTTAGAATGAAAAAGTCAATGTGATCAGCATTAATTTCAACGATCTGAAAAATGCTAGCATGACCCCATGGTCAATCGTTCCATGCGTCAATTTTACTCACTCCTAACTTCCTACCCAACATATCAACTGGCAGCCAGCTCAGCACAACTAAGAGAGCTTTCGTAGGAGTAGATTTTAAGGCACCAGTTATCATGATTGCCATTATGCGAAGAATCCTCTCTATACTAGTTCGATTAATCGCCAAGTCCAGTACTTTCCACCAGACTGATATATCATCAAATAGTATCGGTTTAATTACCTTCTCCAATATTCAATTTATCCGCTTAGGATTTATACCGCAAGAGTATTCAATGGGTTTCTTGCAAACATAAATTGCCGTTAAGGCTTAAGTTGCTCGAAGTTGAATGGAGATTATTTCACCATGTTATTTTACTATCAAGGATAACGCCTAGGAATTTCGCATTGTCCGATAGGGGTAGTGCAATGCAATTCACTTTGTGTAAAGTGAAGGTAAGAAACTTTGTAGCTCTTAGAAAAAAGGACTACTTTTATTTTGGTTGGATTGGTACTGAGGCCATTCTGTGGGCACCAGCCGCTGATCTCGCTGAGAGTGTTGCCTCAAACCTATGTGTTATTGTGTCGAGATATTGCCACCGCCAAATCATCTGCGTATGGGACTGCAGTTTCGTTAGCAGAACATTGCTTGCCACATTCCAATAAAGAAGTGGTAGAACTTCACCTTGTAGCGTACCTTTGCGGGCATACCTGGTGATACGTGCTTCCCCATGGTGTGATGTATTAGTACCCTAATAAGCATTCAATTCTGCGAGGCACAAAATCGCAAGAGCTTTACCAACGATCTACACTAACTTTGAATAAGAAATAACATTTTTAATGTTAAAATCTTATAGGTATGTACTCGATACAAAAACTCCATTAAAAATCGTGTAAATTTCCTTTTTTTAAATAATTATATTTTTTACCTCTGATATCACAGTGTGTGTGTGGGTCTGATCGTTATTAATGCGTAATTATTTTTTTTTCTTTTACACTCTTTCTATATTCAATATAAAATTCGCTAATTTATCCATTAATAAGTTAAAAAAAAAATATTAATACCTATTCCGTTTTGTGAAAAACAAACAACAAAAAACAACTACCAGCCATGTTGTATGTAATTAAAGTTTATTAACTTAATAATGAAGATAATATTAATCATTAAGACCAACACACAGCAACTACATAAAATTTAAAAAAGATAACCAACTGGAAAGATCAACAATGTGTAAAAATTATTTTAGAAACACTTCCCCTCTTGCCAACCGTAAATAATTTAAATAAAGAATTTACACCATTAACTGCCTAACAAAGAACCGTGTATTAATTGAAGCAGTAGAAGTATGTTCTCAGTATGTCTTATCTGCTCGTACATCTTCCCCATTTACACTCTTGTTGTCCTGATCATAAAATTATTTTTTTTTCTTCCAACCAACCAGGCCTGTCAAAATATCTAAATTGTGTTTAAACTTTAAACACAAATTATGAAAAATTTATGTAATAATTTCCATCTGTCCAGTACAGAAAGCGCTTATTTATATTATTGTAATTTTTATCTCTTTTGTGGTCATGATCGAGCTCTGCTCAATCAGATTGTACCGTCTGTTTAATTTCTTCATATGTATGTGTTGATTTTGTCTAGTAATAACCACCACAACAACAATAATCGAGAAGAAATTCTAATGAACTTTTTTTTTTCTTTATTATTTTTGTCTTTCTTTCAGTTATTTTGACCTTAACATTGTGAATAATTTTATTGTTATTCAGTAGTCACGATTTATTAACCCTTTAATAGCTGCACAAATTAAAGAGTGTTATAATACGAGACATTGTAGTGTATTTTTTATTAATTACAACTTCACTACTTACGTTTTTTTAATAATTACAATTTAGGATGACACACATACCTGGAAAGAAATAAAAAGAAAATAAATAATAAATTATGAAAAGGATTTTTTTTAAATTAATAACAAAAAATTATTAACTCAAATGTAGTGCAGAAAAGACAGATTTTTACATCTATTGAATAAATAATTTTGCTGTAGATCTTTTATGAAGACAAAGAAATGTGAGAACCCTACCAGGTACAGCATAATGTTTAATTCGCAATAATCGGTTTAATTATACTTAAACTAATTTAAATGAATATGAGCAATATGAGATTGAGTTCCCACAGCAGGCAAAAAATATATATGAGGGGTTTTAATCCCCTAAATCGCCACTACACGCTTCCCTTTCATGGGTCTGTTCAATCGTGGCAAAAGGTAAAATTCGCAAAGATCTAAATCATCGATGAATACGGTGTCTGGGGCATGATCACGATGTTGTTGTTTTAGGCCAACAAATTACGAACAAGCAACGCAGATGCATTATTGTGATGCAAAAACCATGAATTATATTTCCACAATACCGGAATTGTGCTACGTATTGCTTCTCGCAAGCGGCGAATAACTTCAAGATTATGACCTTTACTGATCGTACGACCATGTGGCAAAAGCTGCTTACACACTACACCACCTGGGTTCATAACAATGTGACTCGTCAGCAGTTGTCAACCATTAAAGCAAATTTGAACAACCATTGACGTCATTTAATAATTCTGATGCGCTGCTCTAGCTACTTTTTTTTTTTATTTGGTAAAATTCAACGGTTCTCCGTAACAATTTTCTTTGCCTTCTCTACATTTTCATCGGTTGTTATGTACTGGGGTCGGTTAGTGCGTGTGTCGTGAATCACATCTTCTCAACCTTCTGTAAAAAGTTTGTACAACTTTTAAGCAGCCCTCGGAATTCACCATATTTTTGGACCTCGTATATACTCAAAAAGAAATACATGTACTAAATTCAACAAAAAAAATTTTATTAAAAATGTAGAAAGTTTTATTTCAATCGCAATAAAATTTCTTTAATATATGCAAAAATTAAATAATTCATGTCATTGAAAATAAGCCTTCAAGTTACTCGTACTGAAAAAATCTTACATTCAAAATTTTTCTTATGTTGGAAAGTTTTCCAATAATTAAAAAAAAATATTATAAATTATTTTTAGTTTATGAATTGTAAGCTTTAAGAAATAAACTTTTAAATGGAAAAATTAACGTTCTTATGTAAACTGGCAGCTGATAGGAGTCATGTTTTTAGGAGTGTTCCTGCAGCCACCCTCCCTCAAACATTAAAAGAAGCAGCCCTGGAAGTTTCCGAAACCAAAAAGCTTCGATGTACCAAAGGGACCGTTCAGGAAGTGCCATGAACAGCTTAAAACAAGGAAATGAGATGTGGTTAACACAGAAAAATATATGCATATTTTTTTTCTTAACAAATATTTGTTTGCATTCAATTTTATGTTTTATTTATGTTTTCTTTGCTTTTATTAATATCATTGTCTGATTTTTGGTTTTGTCTGATTTTTACAATAACATACATACGTGTGTTTTATTTCTATTACTTATTTACGAATTGTGGTTGTTAGTTTTACAAATTTCGTGATAGGTCCCATTCCAATTAAAAATGTAAATGGGATTATGAATTTAGTAATTGAATGCGAAATTAATTTTTTTCTGTGTAACAAAGGCACTACTACACTACCACTACACAATTACATAACATTAATCCTATCCACGTCAGATGGGGTCACAATGCGAAAATTGTACTTATTGTTTGATAAACACTAAACTAGTTTTTAGTAAATATTTTCTTGTAAAAGTGAAAAATTTACTGTAAACGATGAAGTTTCCATTTCCTAACAACAAAGAAAAGTTTGCAGACTTTCTGCAACAAACAGCAATTGTGCCATACGAAAACTATTTTGAACACAAATGTAATAAATTTCTATATTTTAGAACATTTTAATTTAGTGATATTTTCAATTATTTCTTACGAAATATTTCTTACATTTTCTTTATGCCACATCTATAAATTTATTTTGAAAATTTCAATAGTTTTCAGAAATTTTATCAGTAAAATTTTTTAATTTTACGATTTTTTGTCACTTTTACGTTATTGTAAATTTACAAATAGTTTTCGTTAATAAAATACAAAAGTTGAGAAAAAAAAAAAACATGATTCAGATGATCTCACGTACCACAACTGTTACAGGTGGAGGTACATAACACGCGTTTTAGCATCAACGCATTCTACGCATTTGCAGCATTCTATACATTCTACGCTTTTCTTAATTTCAAGTTACATAGGACGCATTTTGTGCAGAAAAATAACCATCAAAACGGCTATCAAAAACAGCTGATCACTTTGAGTGACGCGTAGAATGCTTACAAAAGTAGATCTCCTTTAAAGCGTTCTATGCGTTTAAGCGTTCTACGCTGTGCGTTGTGTAACTTGTCATATACAATTACACTAATTCAACTTTTTTGACAGCCACGTGAAAAGCGGCGACGCGTAGAACGCGTATTATGTACCTCCACTCGGCCACTGTGGCCGAATTTGCCTAAGTTCTTGACCAACTTTTCTTGCAGAGAAACAATTTTTTTTTTGTTAGAAAGTCTTAAAGTGTTAAACCAAATTGGCTGATGAAAAACCAAAGGGTTAACACCAGAGCAGAAAACAAATCTGCTGTATTTTGTCTGGTTTTCTTTTAATTTTTTGTGTGTTATTTTTTTACAACGTCCACTTTGAAACAGATATAAATGATTTTTTTTTTCGAATCTTATGTGAACACCTCTAGTTCATTTGCATAAAACTATTACAACAGCAAAATATATACGTACGAGTATAGCTCCTTTAACAAATTGAATAAAAAAAAACAGAAAATAAATAATACTACCAGTATTTTTTCAAAAGTCAAGTTCAGCCAATAACCCAGAGCGTGACGTGTTTTATAGTCAATGGCATGAAGAGAATGTACACAACCGGTACGAACACATGAGCTGGCCAAAAGTGACAGTAGCAGCATTAGTTGTGATTTCGTTTGCTTATTGTTGCGCTACCCAGGTTTAAGAGTATGCAACGATTTCGACTCTGAAAGCATTAATTTCAAAAACAGAAAAACATAACGTTCCATTCTTAGCAGACCAGACTGACTTGTGGTTAAGTAACGCAATACAGCATTTGAATTTTTAATTTTTAAAACTGAAGTTTTCAAATTAGAATTATGTATCTCCCTTCATACATAAAAAAAATAAATTTGTACTCGTATCTATTTTAAATAATTTCCTAGACATCTGTGGTAATTTAACATTTACAAAAAAAAAAAAAAACCAGCTGCAATGTTGTGTTTTTTGCTGCAACTACTACTTATGACTTTTGTATAATTATCGCTTTTCTAAAATAACCACTAGAGAGATATGTACATATGAAATATAAGAACATTTAAACTTATATTACAATTTGTTGAGCAGGTTTCTGAACCTGTTAGTCATGCGTTTTTACAAAATTCCTAATAAAAGTTTAGAAATTTTCTTAGGAAATGTAAACCTTTTTCTGTAATTGTTGAGAAACATAGAAACAGGCGTGTTTTAGACATTTGTTTGTTATTATTGTTGCATAAATCCAAGAATTGTAATACTAATTGTTAAATATAATTTTTGTCGAAATGCTTTTTCTTTTTTCTTCTGCTTTTTATGTGGTTGCTTAAAACAATACGTACGGAAATTAAAGACAAGTACATGTGTAATTTCCTCATTTTACACACATTACAGTGGTTTAAAAGCTTATTATATTTTTTAAATTGCTCGATAGCTTCAGGGGCCACTAAAATTTCATAGAAAATGGGAGCAGGTATCACAAATAAGAGAAAAACTATTTCTGCAGAATTTTTATTTTAATTAAGAAGCCTAAAACGAGTTTTCGATCAATCACAAGGCTATCTGTACATAAGACTATCAGAATGGATTAGTGCAACTCACTTTGTTCAAGTTTACTACTTGTCTCGGTCTAGTATCTACTGAACAGGAATTTGAAGTTTTTAATCAAATTATTGAAGAAAATAGAATACGAGAATTAAGTGAATAATTCTAAATTGCATTTACAAGTTAAATCAATTTTTAATATTATAAAATTATCCATCTCTGATGATTGTATATTCGATACAATCTTTATTTCATTTTATTTTTTCAATCGGTATCGGCTTTTTAGATGAGGCACTCTACATACAGCCAATTAAAAATTTTACTGTTCTATTATACATTATAAGAAACATATAAACTTTTGTAAATTACATGAAATATTTTTTTAATTTCGTAACACGAAAATTTTTCGTAATAAATAAAAACAACTCAAAATCAAAAACAATGCATTTGATGCATTTTTTAAACTTAAAAATATAGATAAATTTTGAATGTCAATTTGTGAAGAGCTATTATTATGAATATAGAGCGCTTTTCTTGAAATTTTTCGACAACGTTATTTCTTCAACGAATCGGTTAATCATTTTTAATATATTTAGTTATAGTTTTGCATTCGACGTTGTTTTTTGAGTTTTTCAATTGAGATTTGGATTCAAATTGTCTAGTATTTAAACACTTATTTAGAAAAGATTTTCTGCCTGGCCCATGATGTCGAACGAATTTTTCTTTCGTACAAATTACATTCAAAACAAAAACAATTTTAAATATTTTGTTTTTTTTTTTTTAAATGTAATTTGTACCAGAGGAAAATTCGTTCGACATCGTAGGCCAGGCAGTTTCTTTTTTTCTTCGAAAAAACTATTTTCGAAAATTCTCAAAATCTAGGGCATCTAGATAATTGCGAATTTGGTTCCGATCGGTTAAGCCACTCATAAGTTATGAGGAGGTACACACTTACACGCACACGTACACAATTCATCGTAAAAATATATTAGAATAAATTTCTAAGGCCTCAAAATGTCGAGATCTGCTTCTAAAACGATGTTTGAACATTGTGGTAAAATCAATAACGAGAAATTATAAAAAACAAATTTGTTCGAAATTCAGTAAAAACTTAAGTAATATTTTGATACAGTTGAACCTGGACTGTCCGGGCCTCTATTAACCGGCATACTGATAGCTTTTTATATAACCTCTGTTACATATCGGTGGCCGATATGCCATCCGCATAACCGTTTTCCAACCAATCTTTTTTCTGGGTACAGTTTTTCCTTATGTGATCTTGAAAATTCCAGTCCTTATGCATTTTTACAGTAGGGGACAACATTGTCTCTGGTGGTATATAGCTGTATAGAGTGCATTTAGAATAACGTTATTATTTTTTTTTATTTTCCCGAACACTCCATAATAATTGCCAATGATATAGGTCGCAGTAACGTAAACACACATTAGCACAAAATCAGGGAATTGAAAAGGCTTATGTGTCTTCACATATAATAAAGTTCCACACATTTTTATATGATTAATTTTGTGGGAACTTCTCTTAACTTAAGATTATTTTCGAATATAATTATTTAAGCTACTACATGAGCTTTTAATAGATCATGATCGTGGGTTTCTTTAATCTAGGAAGTCGTCAGCTTACAACTCCATTCAGTTACTCTTTAGAAATGTCATAAAGATATATTAAGTTTTTTACAAGTTATGGAATATGTTTGCGTAGGAACAAAATTATAAGCCACTGTGCACAGGAAAAAGGCATTTCTTTAACCCATCCCCCTCCCACCGCTCTCACCATAAAACAATTTATTTATATGTATCACGTTTGTATTTTGTTGCCTACAGAAACATTTTTGTAAGTTTTAAATTTTTCCTTTTTAAAAGCTTCAGCTGGATACGCATCTGACGCAGACACATTTTTTTCGTAACACGAACACAATTTCTTTGTCTTCCGTTTCTGTGTTTTTTTTTTTTTTTTTTTTTTCTGTGTCAATGTATGCGTGCAAGAGTGTGAGTGTATGTTCAAATATAGTCGGTCATTGCACCTGTGATTAGATGTTTTTTAATGGATTTAATTGTAATTTTTTTCTTTTGTTTTTCATACTCTGGTATCATAATATCTTTTATTAGATTTTATTCATTCATATTTTTTTAACATTTTTTTATTCTTTCTCTAGTTGTGGTGCAAAGTGAACAAAAGCAGGGAAGCAAAAAAAAATATGTGTTGTAGCAATTTACATAAAAACAATTGTTGCCGTTTTATTTTCCAGGTGTCTGTTGTTTTTTTTTTATTTATTTAGATTTATAAAAGCATTAAGAGCTCTAAATTCCTATTAAACAAGAATAAGTAAGAATATTATAGTCGGCTGTGCCAAGTTTTAACTATCCTTCAGCAAGAGCTTCATTAGAAATGGCACCAAAACAGAAATTAAAAATTTCCTTTAGCTAAATATTAAAAGTGGCTCACAAATTTTGGTAAAATTGCACCAAATTTAAAAATAAGAAATTGAGCCACAAAATATAGGAAAAATCTTATTCATTACAATAAAAAGCTTTGACGCTTTTTTTTTGTTTTAGCTTGGGGAAATATAGGCCCATAATCAAAAAATTAAACATAGTCCCAAACCCAAAATGAATATTGGCACTATTTACTATGCTTCACTGGTGGTAATGCAGGAAAAATACACATTTTTATGAATTTTGCAACACTGGTAAAGCTTTTAACCATGTTGCGTCATGCGTAACTCTTTTTTTTTTTTTTTAAATCGTTATTTTATTTTATCATCATGTATATCTAGTTGCGGTTGCCTGTACTGCTCATGTTTATGTCGGCTCTGATTTCGTTCTAAAACACTAATAATCTTAATTACTTTAATTATTCTGTTGTTTTGTTTTGTAGCTGAAATTCAACTAGTTTTTCATATTAAATATAATGAATGCCTCATTGTTTTCGTAAACTATTAAAATTAAATAACAAAAATTAATAAAAAAAAAAATGTATAAAAAATAAATTTAAGCCCAACCGAGAGTTAACCGCAGATGTATTTCAAAGTAAAAATATTACAATTTCAACCGCATAAACTTTTTGTTGGTTTCTTTTTCTTATACAAAAATCTTTGTAGGCAAATACTTCTATAAATTTATAAAGAAAAAATTGATAAAAATCGAAATCTTTAATCCGAATCAGTTTTATTACCACACATCAATCAGTTGATCCAAAAATTAAAATTCAGATGTTTTTAAAAGTTAACGAGTTCGCTTTTAAAACGAACGTACGAAGGAAACAAAATACAATTTTGAGAGGAATTTCCACATTTTAATGGATACTTTAGTAAAAAAAAAAAAAACTACTGCTGGTAACAGTGAACTTTTTAAATTTTTTGTCAAGGAAACGAGGCACTTTAGGAGTTGGTTTCAATTGCAAGACTTACGGTGAATGAGATAAAACTTATCGAACAATTGACATTGAATATTCATTGATTACGTTCGAGTTTGTTTATATTTCTTGTGACCTTCAATTCCCTTTTCAAAGTTAAAATGTTTATAACAAAATTGACTAATAATTGCGAAATTTTACTTAATTTGTGTTCAAAGGAGTTGTCGTGTGGCGTCAATGACGCTTTTAACAGAAATTCTCAAGAGTTTTGTTTGATGTTAAGAAATACATATCTCGTCATAGAAAATTTTTCAAAATTACAAGAAAATTTAAATTTTTAGTTCAGTGTTTATCCTTATAATGAGTTTTTTTTTTCTTTTTTTTCTTCATACAATAGTGTAGTGGTGGACATTCCTGCTATGTGGTATGGAATCTTACTGAGCGTTTTTCGTTGCCATGTTTTACTGTTGTAGGTGGTGCTTCCTGAACTCCAATTGATTATGCTGCTCTGTTTTACTACAAAACGAGATATTTCGGTTAAGTCGAGAGGCACTCTAACCATCACCTTACTACCTCCCACCAGTCAATTCACATAAGAACTAATTTCTTCAACTAAAATTGAAAATTTTTTGAAACTAGTAAATCTTGAACTAAAAATAATTTATAAAAATGTTTTTCTTAAATTCTTGAAGAATTTTCCAATTTAAGAAAATATTCTCCCTTATTCTATTTGGCAGCGTCAATGTAACACAACATCGTTTTGTATCCCTTGTGTTAAATCGGTATTTTTAATGTCAACATTGAAAGTAATCGATTAGTGTCAACATATTTTTTATATTCTATAAAAAAAATGTGACGGCTACATTGCATTATATTGACTCAGATTTTGTCGACGGTAATTTTGGTATTGACGGAAATTTGTTTTGTTATTTTTACTTTTTTAATATTAAAATAAAATGAAAAAATATAAAGTATCTGGCCTTACATTTTTTTATGGGATCCGTCTACGCACCCATTTACACCCGGCAAAAATCCGCTTTTTCAATAAAACTTAACTTGGCTTCGTTTTTTTCAGCTCCGTTATTTGAAACTTGATCCATTGTGGGCAAACTTTCATTTCCAAAACACCTGGAGTTTCGGACAAACTCACCTGGTACGATTCATGCGATAAAAATCGTAAAGTTGCTCCTAGTTTGATAGTGTTCGTAACAAAAGTTGGTTTATAAAAATTTTCTACTCCCACCAATTGTTTATATTATAGAAACCTCGCAATAATCTCCAGAACATTATTTAAATGCTTACGAACCTTTAAAGAAACCACCACTTACTTATCATCTGGTAATTTAAAGATGTTTGATTTCTACCTGAGTAGTCTTCTTTGCATTGTTAAATTTTTTTCCTCATGATTACAATTAGAATTTGACACGAGAATCAAACACATTTTATAGAAATATATTTTCCACCAAAAATTTTAATAAAAATTTTAAACAAAAAATAAAATGTTTGAAGTATTAAATACATATGTTCATAACAATTATCGATAATCAGTCAACGTCACCTCAACATGGTTACAGAATATGAAATTAGTGTTGACTCGGAGTTGAAGTTGAGTAAAACTGATGTTGACTGAAAATTGATGAAGAAATTGACACCGCCAAGTAGAATAAGAGTGATTATGAAACCGTTTTCCGTTTTAAAATTCGAAAATTTTTATGAATTATTCACGAGTGAGTAAGTCATTCTCTTAATAATTTTTTTTTGGTTAAAATAAAATTATTTCATTCCTTAAACTTAATTAAAAATTCTTACTTTTAGAAAATGTGCATCAAACTAAATACAAATTTCCTTGAGAAACGATTTTTTTAGAGTAACATTATGAAAAATTTCCAAAGATATGAACTATTTAACTCTTTTTCCTATTGAAGGAAATTTTATTTGATTTAAAAAATTATATTTCAAATTAAATAAAATTATGTATAATAAAAATTTGAAATTTTTTAAAACCATTTTCAAGAAAAATTTTTATTTAAATTTAGTATGTCTTTTTTTAGTGTAGTGATGGTTAATCGCTTTTACTACTTGTGGTAATGGATTGTAATTTTTTAACGGGTTACAAAGTAATAAGTGGTTCTTATTTATCAGATTATGTTTCAAGTACAATAAGGACTTGTTCGTAATGCATACAATAAGAACATATTCATATTATTACCAGACAGTCATTAGTTGGATGCATTCTAGTTAGATATTAATAAAATAAGTTCATGGACGCGGTCAATTTTTGTGGAAAATAATTATGAATTCAAAAAAATTTGACCATATAATTTTTGTGTGAATTAAGAAATAAAGATATAAAAAACACTGCAATTTCTACAATTTCGTATAACATTGAATTTTATATGAAATTAATATTTGTTGTTCGCGTTGTAACAGTTTATTTGCCATGTTCGAAGTCCCAATTAAGGTTACATGCAAAATATCTTTACTCAGAGGGGAACTTAATATTCGATATACCGGAAGACTTGGTAGAAAAAATCTTCAACCAACAATAAATTATGAACCATTATGGTGTCACACTATGAGATTTATTGGTCTTCTATAGACACTTAATAAGAAAAAAGTACCCAGTTATGTTAAATTGTCAAATAATCAGAGAAATCAGAGAAAAAGTCAATGGGGCAACTATATCACCTTATTTAAATAAAAAGGGTGAAAATAATTGTTCACGACAAGAATTGCTTTTCAAGAGAAATGGTAAAACTTACAAATGAACAAATGTGTTCTTCAATATTTTCTAAACGACTTATAGCCATACCCTCGTAAATTTTAGGTTTCTTTCAAAAGAAACCATAAATTTCTTGTGAATTAAAGATGGAAATTGGTATGCATACATCTTATATGAATACCACTAAGATCTTGAGCAACATTTCACTTCAATTACGACATGATCGTGCATGAGCAAGAGTGTCCAAAACTTCGACGGAAGTTTTTTTTTTTTTTTTTTTTGTGAAATCTATGCATGTTGTGGAATCTGGAGTACAAATAATAAAAAATAAATCAAATCTTAAATTGTAATAAAATTGTTAAAATAAAAGAAATTATTTAGTTTAAAATATCGATTCCGCACGAATGTATCCTGAGCGTAGAGAAAAACTAAATAAGTGATATTTTTTTCATTTCATGGACGCTAATGATAAATTACTCACGATATCATCTCTAACTTACATCATCGTGTGATAGTTTTATTTTATATAAAAACTTCCTAACATTCCTACCAAATATTTCATTGCGATAAATTTGTATATTTCTGTATTAAAAATTCTTAATAATAAACTTCTAAACGATAACCAAAAATATTCAGAAATTTAGAAAATAAACCTCTAAGTAAAAAATAAAAAAAAATATATAAAAAAAAATTTATTTCACGTTGTTCAAAGCTATTACAGATATTTCACATTGGCTTCCTTCTAATGCCATTAGAAAAAATGACAATGTATGAACCATATAGCTTTCTTTTTTTTTTTGTTATTGTTGTTGTTCTGTATAAACCGAAAGTTAAAAAATAAACAAATATTTTACTACCCTTGTCACAGGAACAGACTTCCGTTTCCTGCTGAAAATGTTGTAGGTAAAAAGGAGTATATATGAAAGCGTTTACCGTTAAACTATTCTATCTTTCAAGATAGGGAAAGCATCTTCATACCAACGACGGAACGACCGACCACCTTCTTCATTGCCAGGAGAACAAAAATGAAAGCGTTGATAACGAAACAAAATAAAAGAACAATTTAAAGGTAAATAAACTGTTGTTCCTTGTTGTTCGTTCATATGAGTAACTGGCTGCTTCCAATCGCACTCCCTTCATGACTGCCAAAATGAACATGTGTGCTAAATGTTGCATGTGTGCAAATAAATGGCTAACCGACAGACATTTACTTTATTTAGCTTTTTTATTTCTTGGCATCTTCAGGTTGTAGTATTTTATTTGCTAAACGCTTAATAATAAAGTTAAAGAAGAAAAACTCACATTTTGCAGCAAATGGTATTTACGGTGTTTCGAAATATGGGGGAAAAAATTAAGTCTTAATTTAATAAATCTTTTAAAAGCAAATAGTTTGCCACTGAATCTTAAAAAGTTAGTTTGAAAATAATAATTTGCAAAAGATGAAAATAAAATAAAAACAATACAAGAGGTGAAATAATTCATAGTAATTTATTTAAAGATTAACGCTTGATCTGCACCATACAAAAATCCAAAAAAAAATAGGTATAGAGAATATTTGCGGCCTCAGTCAGCCAAGAGTAAGCGGTAGGATAACTCTTTCGTGGGCATGCTGTAGGCGGTGAAAGAAATAAAAACCAAAAAATTACACAAAAAGCACACAAGCCCTTTTACGCAAAGCTTTTCATTTTCAAGTTGAAAAAAAAAGAAAAAAACTAAAAAGTGCTTAACAACTCTATATGGGAAGAGATTACAACAGGAAGAATAGATAAGAACCCAAAATAAGAAAAGTTTACACGACATCCACTGCACGAAGCTAAATTCTTTAAAAGGCACCACATCCGCCTAAGACGCCATTTTCTTCATTTACCTTTTTTTAGGTTTTTTTTTGTTAAAATTATTTTTACCACTTTGTTTAATAAACGAAACTGACACGCAAGATAACGGATTGGTTGTATTTAGCGCTTCTCTAACTCGTATAGAGGAAAATGATTTATTAAGAAAAGAAAAGAAGAAAAAGAAAAGAAAAACTGCTTGACAAGTGCTGTTTTTCAGCACTTTGTTTCTCTATTAAAAAATAAAAAATGTTTTGGAAATAAAATTTATAAAATCTCGTAACAGAAAGTAAGCACAATTTAACAAAATATGGAATTATGAAATTGGGAAAATAATAAATTCTATGATCTACCACGGGATACAAGTGAAATGACCACGACTTATTAGACAATTCTCATGCAGTTTTGTTAAGTGCCACTGCATACCAGTCAATTCCTCAGAGTTTGTCGGTAAAAGCAGAAAGAAGAATGGAAAAGGGTATCATTTATGAACTTGCAACTTTGTTAGTGGAAGAGTTTACGAAATTTCAGTTCTTATACTCGTATGAAGTGACAGGTGGTATGTGGAACCGTGTAGTGGTTACACTTTCTAACTTCAAAACCGAAGGACATCGGTTCGAATCTCCTGGTGAATGAAAACAATTTTCATCGCATCGTGTGACTTTGAAATCATGAGTCTTTTAACCCTCATCCCTTAAGAGAATAATCCACCCAAAAAGAAAAAAACAACCGAAAGTTACAGCGATCTCCTGACATCAATACATCAAATATAAAAAGGCCGGAATCATCAACTTGAGGTTGAGGAAGCGTCACCTATAGGGGTAAAAAATCGCAATGAAAAATTCCCATCAAGATCCGACACCACACAGCAAGGATCTGCACAATTAAATCAACCCAATGACCAAAAAAAAAAAGCCGAACTTAAACTTGGTTTTAGGACTCATCGCCCGCACTGTGCAACGGGAGAATTTAATTATTTAGACACAAACTGAACTGGAGTTTTTAGTAAAAACTTTCCTGTGATTGTGAAAAATTTCCCATATTTGATTTTTTTTTTCAATGCAGAAAGCAACACTAATGGTGTTTTTGTGGTTTTAGCAGCAAAGAGTTTTATGGTGGTTAAAAGAAGTCAAAGCAGAAATTAGCACTGGTTGGACGTCAGCCATTAATTTTTTTAGAGAAATCAACACTTAATAATTATCTTTTGACCAGAGTGATCAAAACAGTCACCATTAAACAGTCCGAAAACAATTAACACAATATCGCAATAAAGCAGATCAGATGTTATTTAAATGAAGCTTCATCAGGGTTTATTTGTAATTAGGGGCTGTGTACATATATTACGTAACACTGTTTTCAGATATTTTTAAACCACCCCCCCCCCCCACCGTAACGCTTTTTAATAACTTTTCAGTGCAAAATTTCCAATTCGTAACAAATCTTTAACCCCCCCCCCCCCATTTGAGCGTTACGTAATATGTGCACAGCCCCTTAGCACGATAACTATTGTACTTAGCCAACAGCTGCCAATATATCTTTCAAAGATTGTGGTTGCAAGAGACCTCACCAAATAATCTATCACAGAATTTACCTCAAGTTGAGGGTAACATAAAGTCCCCCACCATTCTTCCATTTCGATAGGAAGAGAAAATGCTATAATCGCGAGCACACACAGAGAGATTGTATAATAGCGAGAACCACAATTTCATTAACTCTCTGGAAACTGTCTGTTGCCATGGCACCAGTGTTAAGTTACTGGTCGAACGTCAAAAGAAACCGACTGAAGGTAAACTTTCTATTGTTATTGGTTTAAGGAGAGGACTATAACGGCAATACTTTTATGAATACACACATGTACTTCTCTTATTCGATTATTTAGAGAGTTTGGATAATAGCGTGTAAGTTTTATAGATAATTTTCTGAAGGAAGCTCAGCACTAGTCACGAATGTGTAGAGCCAACACTATGGGGAATTTCCAAATATAATTCAATATTTTTTTTGTTTCTAAAGGCTAACGTTCGTAACAATATTCAGAATGGCGGAAATATGATTAATGTGATTTCCGAAATCATCAGAGATAATGAGTTCCTCAGTCGTTAGATTGCTCGTAGGGGGCTGTGCACTAGGGTGGAGCGAAAAAAATTTTTGTTTGATATCAATGAGCTTGGGAGCGGAAAAGTTGCTACTGTGTACCAGTAGATTGTGATTAATTTTTTTTTTAAATTTTGCCGATTTTTAAAGGTGCCACAGCGACCGTGATTGTTTCATAAAAAGAGGTTAATTTATATATTTTATTAATTGTTTTAATTACTTGTCGATATCACATATAGTTTAACTTGAGCCAAAAATAAGGACTCAAAGCTATGAAAAGGACCACAGAAAAAAATTAGGACAGTGTCGTCGTCTTTTGAGGTGCCACAAAGGGATCCAAATTTGGTAAAAATAAGGAAAAATCACATTTAATTAAAATTGAGTTTATATTTCTTTTACGGAAGATTAGCTCTAGCCTAACTCTTATAATTTTTATTTAGAACTATTAAACTAAACATAGACATATTCAACGACAGTGGCGAACATACATAAAATATATAAACTAAATTAATGAGAAACAAAAGATTTCAAAAAACGCATTTTTATCATTTAACATTTAAAATAATAAGTTTAGACTACTACATAAGTTTGTATTCCGATTTCTTATTATATCGTGGCATGATAGATCTAGACATCAGCCTCGATCGAATGTAGCCATCTCTTTCTAAGCCTCCTACAGCTGCTGCAGCTTCTGTCACCAAACGGACGCAGCGTTCGAAGGCTTGAGTGTGACACACAAGTTTGGGAAAAGTATTGAATTAGGCCTCTTTTGCTCTCTTGTACGTATTATTCGACAAAGGGTAAATTTCCGAATATTTGGTCTTTTATCTTTAATCATAGTAAGTTCTCCGGGTACGCGAAATAGGCGTTTCTTTGGATAACTGGATCAACTACATCCTTCAAATGTTTTGGAAGATATCTAGTTAAAAAGATGAGTTTCCGCAAATGTCTTGGACCTTCCCAACAAGCTGATTTAAATTTAATACTAAACCAGACCGGTGCATACACTTTTACTACATATGTATGTAGCTAAAATGATCAGATTTTGTGAGGGTTCGTTGGAGGAGACATATAAACGAAGTATTCGACTGGCAGTTGTGAGCCAGCAGGAGTGTGATATTGGTCCAGGTAGAATATTGGCCAGATCTTTATTACATTCACCCGATATAACAGCAAGAACCATCTTATACAGATATTTCTGATCATTGCTTAATTCCTTTAAATCAATTTCCGGCAGTGGAGATCCTTCATGTCCTTCAATTGGTTTAAATTTTACAACGGGCTGAGCGCAGTCTTTTAAAGATTTACCAATTGGACCACGAAATGATTTAGGACCATGTGTTGCGCCGTCTAGACTAGTGAAGAGATGTCTTAGCGGAAGTTCATTTGTGTGCAGCAAGCACATAAACCAATGCAGAGATTTGTTGTAATGGAGCTCTAACTTTCTTATCACACCCTTTTCATAACCGGTATTGACATTTGTCTCATCACATCGTATAGCAATTAATAGTTGAGTGTCATATTTTTTCAGTAAACAGTAATAGGTAATCGCGTTCGAAATATTAATAGCATTTCCAGACGGAGGAGTAACATGTCCTAAGTATTCAGAATTTGGTTCCCGAAGAATGACAATATGCTCTTCAATAGTTGTTACCGGATGATATACTACATCTTTTATAATAGTTTTTCTGGATGGATCTTTCCTTCCATCGAAATAAATAGATCTTAGCACCTCATTTTCCCCGGAATCACACTGGAATTTACTCCGACATTTCTGTCTCTCACGTCTAATTTTACTGCGATCGATAATAGACGCTGTATCGTTTTCATGAACAATGCCTAAATCTTGTAATAACGCAGAAGATACAGCAGCAGAAGCACCACGGTCAGAAAGACCCCATCGATCACATTCACAAGCTAATGTTGGCAGAGTTTTACGCATTTGGCCTTACGTGGAAATACCAGATACATTTTTTCTGGCCGTTACTGATAGCATAAATATTTAATTTTTGACTCAAGTTCAATCATATTTTGAACGAAACACAAATTGCATAAGCATTGATTTTTGCGTAATTTTAATTTTTTTACAATTTTTAAGGTCGCCGTGGCACCTGAAGATATAATTCGATTTATTGAAAATTCTAAGGGCACAATCAGTATACGGAGTAACAACTTTTGACCACCCAAGTCTTATCAAATTTTGAAAAAATTTCAAAACCCTACATTTTCGCTCCACCCTACTGTGCACACAGTACGTAACGATGTTTTCAGAGATTTTATACCCCCCCAACCTTCCGTAACGCTTTTTAATAATTTTTCAGTGCAAAATTTCTAATCCGTAACACCCACCCCGTTGGAGCGTTACTTAATATGTGCACAGCCCCTAGGGATGTGATCATAATTTTTATATGCAAATATTATATTTTTTGAGAAGTCTGTATTCGAGTGTTACAGACCTATGAAATTTATATTTATCACAATAAAACACATTTGCAATAACTTTTATACTGAATAAATTTTATACTATATTTACAATTTCAAACAGAAAGTGTATAGAGTTTACTGAACAAAGTTTTTCTTTTGAAACATATGCTGTTTTTCTTTAAATCACATTTTTTTTTTGCTGTTGATTAGTTTCTTTATTTACGTATATTTAATTTGTTTAGCTCCAACTATTGCTTCCTTTATGCTCTACTCAATTTTCACTTTTAATTTCAATTTTATTTATAACATTTCATTCAAATATTTCTTTGTACTTTTTTTGCTGTTGTTTACTTTTTTGTAAACAACCGCATTTTAACGTATTCAATTACCAAGGTCTTTGCGGGTCTTTCAAACAAAGTCAATGTCTCGGCTAGAAACAAGGAAAGAAACAACAACAAAAATAAATGCTACGATATGAAAGTAAAATAAATAAAATTTTTAAAAGCGAGTGGTTATTTTTCTAAATTTTTTTTCAAAGCGCATTTAAGACAAACTGAAGCACTACCAATCAATAAAGCCAAAACAGTCTGGAATCGAAGGACTTTTATTTAAATTTCATGGTCTCTTTTGTATATTCAGAAAATAGTTCTGGTACACAGAGCCAAAACTGCCTAATAGAATCAAGAAGATTTTCTCTATGAAACGCTTTTAGGCTAAGGGGTATCTTAGCAGAAAGAAGCGAAGATTTTTTCGAAGAGATTCCTTATTTTTTTTATGTGGTAAATCTTATTAATTTTTTCAATAAACAAAACACATAAAATCAAGAAGAAAACTTGTTATTTACAAATTTTTTTTACCCAATTTCATAGAGAAAAACTTCTTGGTTCTATTAGGTTTTCATATGAATTGTAAATAAAAGGGATTTCTTATTGATTTCATTAGGTCGTCTTATTGTTTTTTTCAAAAAGGTTTTTTTCTTGATTTTATTAGGCCATCTTATTGTTGTTTTCAATAAGGTTTTCTTCTTGATTTTATTAGGTTCCTGTATGATCATGTGTAAATCATCTTCTTAATTTTTTTAATAAGAATATATTCTTGATTTCATTAGTTTGCTTGTTATTTCATACATATAAATCAACAAAGGAACGATTTTTTCATAATTTTTTTTGCTACAATAAATCATCGTCTTAGGGGCTGTGCACATATTACGTAAAGCTGTTTTCAGAGATTTTATACCCCCCCTTCGTAACGCTTTTTAATAATTTTTCAGTACGAAATTTCCAATCCGTAACAAATCTTAAACCCCACCTCCCCCCTGGACCGTTACGTAATATGTGCACAGCCCCTTAAACTGGCTGCTAACATGTATACTATAGTAAGGTGTAGTAGTGAGGTGGTTAGAGTGTCAATCTACTAAACCGAAGTTCCTTGGTTCAACTCCCTGAATACGTAAGTTTTATAAAAATGTTTTCATCACCCCTCCATCCAGATAATACAAATACATGTTATAAATAAGCATTCGGGACGTACCATGACGTTCTGATGACATCAAATTTGTTTGTATTTCCTAACATCACAACAGAGAAAACAGTGCCTAATAAATACCTAATAAAATAGAACAAAATTAATAAGATATCTCTACGAATTTTTTCAAGAAGGAAGTCTTATTATTTTAATAAGGAAAACCTTTTTAAAAAAAATCAATAAGAATACCTTATAAAATCAAGAAGAAAACCTTATTGAAAAAAACAATAAGAATACCTAATAAAATAATGAAGAAAACCTTATTGTAAAAATCAATAAGAATACCTAATAAAAACCATAAGTTTCCTTCTTGATTTTTTCAATAAGGTTTTCCTTATTAAAATAATAAGACTTAATTCTAGAAAAAAACCGTAGAGATATCTTATTAATTTTGTTTTATTTTATTAGGTATTTATTAGGCACGGGTTTTTCTGTGTAAAAAACCCGATTTCAAAATCAATCGAAGAGATTACAAAATCGATGCAACTGTTCGATATTATTAATCAATATTTCAGGTGGCCACATGGGAGCAAACAACAAACGTACACTTTCCAAATCTGTATATAAACGGTAGAGTTACGAGACAATCAATATTTCGGCAGGCAACTTACCTATTCGATAAAAAAAATGTAAGGAAGACCCTTCAAAAAAGTTTGAAAATATATACATATTCTAAAAATTTGAGTAATGAATTGAAACCATGTATAAAATTCCCCAAAAATATAGTACCGTACTACAAGAAACACCTTTCTAACATATGTTCTTTATACGGTTCAAAATTTTGGAGGCAAAACATGCCCCTATATTTTTCAAAAGAGATTTATGGGACTAAACTGCAAACAAACCCTATCAAACAAAATAATGGAGTTATCCAAGCACAAAAATTTTAATTTAAAAAAAAATCCCTCACGCAACACCCTCTTGGTGGTGAGGGAGGGGGCAATTCCTGTTTATTCTAAACTAGTAACCCAATTGGTATTTCAAACAGAACAAAGTTATTCTTGTTGTTGAATAACAGATGGTGCTAGGTCCGCATATCAAAATTGGAAAAATGGGTTGATGAGTGGGGAGAATGGTTCCCCCATATAAGAAAATAGCTTCCGGCCGAAGCAGGGACAATCATCTAGTATAAATATGGTAATCCTTTTTTTTGGGGATGGACTCAACGTCGTAATAGTGTCATACCGCAGATGTAGGGTAAACTTTGTATTGATACATTAGATTTCTTTATTATATTGAATTTGCATTTTTTTTTTAAATAAAATTTTATTCAAAATGAAATATAAATTGAAATCGCAGAATACACGAAAATATGTTAAAAAGAAAATATAGAAAGAAATTGAAAATTAATGAAATGCAGTGAAAGAAAAACCTAAGAAGATGATGGTCAGAAAATAACAATCAACGGTGGACATTGAAGAGGCATACTTTTTACTCTTGTTTGTATTTCAATTGCAAGAAATTAATGTTGCAAATATTTAAGGGACAATTTTGATATAAAATTATTAATTGTTTAGCAACTCGTTAGTGCGAATTGCTGTCATAATATTATTAACTTTTAATATAAGATCAACATACAATATAAATATAAAATGGTCAGAAATCGGACTTTATATCCGATATTAGCTTATGATTATATAATAAAAAATGGTTAGTCGCCGCGCCACTTCTAGCATACAAGTGCCTCCCTCGGTTTCTTAAGACGGTATAACATATACTTACTTCCATATGATGTTGGCTGAATTAGTTGGCGCGCTGACTACAAAGCAAACAATTACTTAGGACCTGCTTAGAGACCTGAGTCCGATCTCTGTTCAGGGCAAGTCATCAACATCATGAATGACCCTAATGTTCATTAGTGTGACACTGTGTCAATTGCCGTTGGACTTTTGAAGTGATGAAGGCATATGAGTAGAAACTGTTCCAACAGCGATTGATACTGGCGCAATTCATATACTAAGTAGACGTTATTCCCTGAGTGCTGGTCCTACAAACAAAAATTGGATCGTCTTCTTTAGACTACACGCTGGATAGAATCAAGAAAATTATTAGTCTTTCCAATCTTTTACAGTATATTAAATTTCAAATCGAATGTCCACAAACTCTACTCCCTCTTCTTCCTTCCCATAAGGAAGCATTTTACAAGTTAAAAGATTAGAATACACGACCTAACTTTAGATTTGAAATTGTAAAACTAATTGTGTATATTTAGAATATTTTAGGATTGTTAGCCTCTTCCTTTTTTAAACACCCAACTTATAAACTGTGATTATGAAAATCTTAGGGCCCACTAAAGAACTAGGTCCCCAAAACTTTCAAGATAATAGTTCAGTGAGAACATATTTTTAATACGCGTCTAAGCGATAGTCCTTAATGTCCTTAAACAACGAAGTCTCAAATACTTTAATAAAAAACACACCAATAATGACTTTTTTAAGGACGGATGCTTTTCAGTTAATTTTTTTTTTTTTAGGGATTTGATTAATTTTTGTATTTGAAAACTTGGTTCAATTGGACTGACTCTAGGATCTGCTTCAACACTGTGGCTCACGGCTGCGATGTTTTCAATTGAACGACGATTAAATTGTCCGAAAATATCACGAATTTTACGAAATGTAACTTTAACAGAACCACCATTTTCATAGTGGATTTTAATTATTTTAATGCGATTTTCGAGAGAAATTGAATTCATTGCAACAATTGCAAATGCATCTACTACGAATACGTCAAAAAACTAAATGTCAAAACTATTATGGTGTTGGTGATGCCACAATTGAAAAACCTATTATGAAGAATAAGTCCAATTGAACTGACTCAAGTTTTTGAGACTTTTTCGACTGGAAATTATACGGATACAAATGTTAATGCCCGCTTGGAAATGTATGTGCTAAATCCGAAATGTTAATTCCATTCGGGATCCGGCCTTAACCATGTTGTTATATTTCATTTAGAAATTAGTGAACGTCAGTTCTTCTCCCAAATGTAGACCCAATCTAATACGTAACAACTTTTAATCGCATTTACGAGTATTATATATATTAGTAATTTTTAGCAATTCGTACCGTTTATCATTTATTTGCTCTATTTATGTTGCTTTATTTCGAAAGCCAAACTGCTGACGGGGGGATCTTGTAGAAATTTCCCTATGGGAAACTAATAACAATTATCCCATCGGTTCTCAAATACGTTTTCACGTTACATCCCACTATATTGTTAATTGAAGTATCAGTTGGTTGCAGCCAAACATTTCTAGTTGAATTATTTTGCCAATGGCAACCAACCTCTCAACTCATTGCAAATTTACCACCATGATAAAATATGCTGGCAACTGCCGGGGTTGGCGCCATTGCTGATAGATAGCAATGCTATCTTATCATTAGTCAGGAGGTCGCCGGTTCGATTACAGCAAAGGATTCTGGATGTTTTTTGCACACAACCTAATCGTTTGTGGGTTATGTTTACTTTGCGTATCCCTCCAACTTTTGATGTGGCTGCCGCCGTTAAAAACTCCGCTACGATAACTGCAACCGCATAGTTAAGAAATGCGCAAAAATTTTGGATCTGAAGTGCAAGGCGAGTGCCATCTTTGGGCTTAAGCGAAACCCAAAACTCTTGAATAAAAATTATAATAAAAATACAATACACAATTTTTATTCATAACTATATTTCTGAACTTCGTGTAAACAGTTAATACAAATTTACAAACAAAAATTTTTTTTTGATTGTCAAACAGGTTTTACGAAGGGTTACACTTTCAATATTTTAAATTCCAAATTAAGAAATTGAAAAATTCAATCATTTTGATTTCAAAATTTTATTATAAACCGCTGTTTGACAAAAACATCAACGGGACCCGGTTACAGAGAATCCTAAACCAGTCAACAAAAAGTACCAGCCAAGATCATGTGATTTGTTTGCGTCCCAGAGTGGCTATTTGTTAAGTCGCATAAAGGCGACGGTTTCATAGTCGGCGTCCTCAACTATGTTCTCCGAATATTCAAGCTAACAGCTCGGAAGGAAATATTTATTTCTATAATGAAAGATTTTTTCACAGTGTCTTATAAAAATTGTTTACAATATTAACAAAAAAAAAAAAAGAAAACAGAAAAACTTTATTTAAAGAAAAGACACCGTTACTGTTCACTGAGCAATGAACGAAATTTGATCTTAATGTATGTGAGGATGATGGATAAAAATGGAATGGTGGATGCAAACGAATGAATGGTGATGATGGAAATTCGTACCAACATCATGTTTGAAAAAAAGAGTACACTCAACTTTTTTTGTTGTTGTTTCCCTTTCTATAACATCTAAAAAATACATTTCAGCTTATTTTACCTTCTTTAAGATGCAACGCAAACATCATGTCCGTATTGAAATAAAGCAAAGCATCGTATACCAACGCAACAGTGTCATTTAAAGATGAGAGAAGGAAAGATGGACAGACAAACTGAAAATAACAACAACAGTTTTTTTTTTTTTTTTTTTTGAATGAAGAAATTTAATAAAAGCTGATGTTGTCATTCAAATGCGTATTAATCACTTTATATTTGTCAAACGTGTAAGACAGTTAACATAAAAACAAAACAAAAAAAAAGGATAACGAAATATTCCATTAAAAAGCAAAGGATACATTCGAGAATAGTCGAAAAAAAAAAAACCCAAAGTGTGCTGTGAAGTGTTGCCTTACAAATAAAAAAAAAATAAAAACAAAAACGTCCTTTCTCAAGTGAACAACTAAGTATAATAAAAACATTCAATGAAAGACGAATCTTTTAAAAGTGTTTCAACGAACTAAAACAATAGTTTTAGTCAAAGGATTTTCTAAGTAATTGTACAAAATTTTGTGTCATTGCCTTTTGTTTTCGCGCAAAAATATGATAAAATGTGTTTTAATTTATTTATGGATTTATATTGGATTATTTTATATGATTGAAGCTGGAGATGATGATGAACAGTGAGTGAATAAAATTAATTAAAAATGCAAAAGCATAAAACATAAATATGGCAATATATATTGAGACATTTGTGAAGTAAAATGTACATGATTAGGTACCAAATCAGTTTCCCAGGTTTATTAGTGTTTTTGGTTTTATTAAAAATTATTCATTGAAGAAAAACTACTGAAAAGGAATTTATAATCACTTTGCTGAGATAAGTTTGACTGAGGAGTCCCGTTTTGCCATAATTACCTCTTGCAGGATATTTAATACTCTTTGACACCCTCATTAAGTATGCAAAAGAAAAGCGATCACGTCCCAAAACTAGTCACATAACAGATGGAAATTGGTTTCAGTTTTTCGACTTTATGTGAAAGTCTTGCCAAGGTAGTATAAGACAGAGGGCCCCTGTCTAACTTATCATAACAGAAAACATTCTTCCTCCGTAGCACTACTCTTTCACGTAGTTTTCAGCAGAGGGTGAAAACTTTTCGGTGCAGATCAATTGACTGTCAATAAGGCAGGTCAAGTGAAATTATTATAAAGGTACTTTGTGAGATCTCAAATAGATCAAGGACACATTTTCTTCTAAAGTATTCATACCAGTATTATAGTCTAAAACGGACCTAAATAAAACATTATTTATTAGCTTTTTCTCGTGTCCTTTTAATGCAGAGGAAAACCAAAACGCAAAGTACCAAACGCAAAGTACCAACTTTTCATAATTTTACCCCCCAAAAAAGTACAATGTAAAAATATAAGTAAAACAAAGTACCAAAGTATCAACCTGTCCCGTTTTTACCCCTTAAAAAGTACCCTACAATTTAATCAGGGTTATATGCTACCCGTCTACCATTATTTCATTCAAATTCATTTAGCGTGCTTCGCGCTATAGTGGAACAGACATCCTCATTAGTCAGTGGACGAGTTAGAAGAGGAAAACCAAAACGCAAGTACCAAACGCAAAGTACCAACTTTTCATAATTTTACCCCCCAAAAAAGTACAATGTAAAAATATAAGTAAAACAAAGTACCAAAGTATCAACCTGTCCCGTTTTTACCCCTTAAAAAGTACCCTACAATTTAATCAGGGTTATATGCTACCCGTCTACCATTATTTCATTCAAATTCATTTAGCGTGCTTCGCGCTATAGTGGAAAAGACATCCTCATTAGTCAGTGGACGAGTTAGAAGGGGATAGAATTAATCAACTGTCAGAATTAATGACCTGTCTTTTAGATGGTTTGAAAGAGATGACGAAATATATGTGGTTCAGTTCAGCTGGCGGAATTCATCCTTCCCTTTATACGAAGGTCGATTCTGTGACCGTTTACTAGGTAGGACTTCTTTGCAGCTCCACTTAAAAACTGTGATGGGCACCAAAGTCTCTTGTATTAATTTTTGGTTTAAATAGCGGTGCTCGACTTATACTTGTGGCTGGTTGGACTTTGGGCAACAAATGCAAGTTGAGCAGCTGATCAATCAAAAGAAATTATATCGGTAGTATTCTCTGCTAGGTAAGACCAGTAAATATTTCGTTTGCCTCATTGGTTGGATTTTAAGTGTCTCGTTAAATCTACTGCATTTCGTAAGCTGTTGACGTAGTAACAGATTAGACATCTAAAAAACACTTCATCAAAGTGGGTGATCCATGCATAAGAAATCGCCACCAGTTTGTTTTTTGCTATGCCCATAGGTGTCTTAAGGGTGTATTTTTTTTTTTAATAAAAAAAACAACCCCGCAAAGCGATTAGCTTGTCTGCAGAAAACACCCAGGATCTCTGGCCGGAATCGAACCGACAACCTCCGGACTACTAGTCTAGCATTGCTACCTATCAGCCACGGCGGCACCCCATAGCTGGTAGTGCTGGGCACTTAACTTCACTCGGTGTTAAGAGTACCATCATGGAAATAGTTACCACACGGATTTCTACTTACCATTTTAGGGATCGATAAGGCGAAAATAGCTAAGGCGGCTCTTTACGATAGCAAGTAAACGTCGTTATCCAATAAGTATAATTAAGCAGCATATTTTTACTTGCACGAAAAATATATGCAAACAAATATTAAAGTTTTAAGCTGCAGTAGTTCGTCAATAACAAAAAAAGTTTTCCTTAATAGGAAGAGCCACGCCCACGAGATTTTTAAGTAGAACATTACACTAAATCAACTCCTACCTAATCTGATTTTAACTACTTTATTATTAGTTCCCAAGATATATAAAAACTTATATGTAAGATATGCCACGCCCTCTTGCCTTAAAACCGATACACACAAACTTTCAGGTTTTTATTTTTTAATGTATCAACAATTTTGAAAGATAAAAATATTCGAAATAATCCAAAAGTCTGTATTGTTTACAGAAATACAATTCCACTTAAGTGACAGATATTTTCAAGACGTGTTCTCTTAATTATTCAATCATTTTTATTATTGAATACGCAACAATTTACCAAAACTGAGCTTTTAATTAAATAATTATGAATTACATACTTATCTGTGCATTTTACATAACGTTATAATATTAATTTGAATAATAAAAGAAAACTTCTCGTATATCGCAAACGATAGCTTGCCGTCCAAATACTGAAACATCTTAAATTAATAAAAAAATATGTATGAAGTCACTATTAATATCTCTTATATTTCCATGTTGCAGTGTACACATCAAATTACACATGACTGGTGGTCAAAAGAAGCGGGCGCAAATACACCAGCACTCACACTCACATCACAAAAAACGTCACACTTCCTCCTCCCCACATCACCATCATCAGCAGCAGCAACATTCACATCCAATGCCACCACCGTTAGCAACGACTGCAACAACAAATTTATATCATGAATCGCCACATAACTACTTAACAGGAATAACAGAAACATCCTTGTCATCGTTGGTGCCACAAAATCATGTATTTCAATCCACGCACACAAAGAAATTTCCATCTTCATCGCCACTAAATTTGCATGAAAGTGGTCAAATATTAAATATGGAAGAGGATGTGTTCGGTGGTCAAGAAGATGCGGGTGGTGACGCTGCAGTTAGTGTTGATACAGATACTGGACAGCCCATAACAATACCATCATATATGACGAAAAATTTTGCATTATTTCCACAGCCAACAACCACATACGAAACCGAAATAATACCACACAATACCGAAGGATTTAATGTGGTGAACAGCGAAGGTTTTCATGGCCTGAAGTATATGGAGGAGGAAAATGAAATCACAGCACCAGCAGGAAGAGGTAAAGCAAGCCTACTCGCTGAACACATGGAAAATTATCAACGGCACAAACCATCATCATCATCATCGTCGTCGTCGTCTTTATCGGCGAAAACCATAAAAAATGAACAATTGTTGCAACAACTTTTTCAAAAACAACAACAACACAATGAACAACCGGAAATTATGAATGCAGCCGCTTATAAATCAGCCAAGCTACGGGGTAACAAGTATAAAGCCGGAAAGGACTACCGCAGTGAGGATGATATGACAGAGGCAATGATGTATTCATCATCTGCAATGGGCACAAGGCACAATCCAGCACAATCTTTTGACCGGCCAGCAGAGGATGTGGCATATAGCGGTAGTATTAAGGCATTAACAGTGGATGACATATGGTCACAGTTGCAGCAACAATATCTAAATAAATATACACCACAAGCTCAAGCGTTAACATCTGCCGATGTTAGCGATAAACACCCTCTAACTACAACAACATCAGCAACAAAGCTAAAACCCAAAGGCAAAAGAAATACGAAGAGACAAAGGCAAGCAAAGCCAACATCGACCTCAACATATTCCACCTCTTGGCCAGCTAAAGGATTCAGTTATACGGTTAGTAATCAGCATGGCAATCTTCATTTACCATCTATCAAACAACAGCAGCATTTCTACGATGACTTACATTTTCCACCTTCAGCCACTGCATATGGCAGCGCCAGTTTGTCATCACATCGGGATAAAGATTTTTTTGCTAAAAGACCTTTTAGCAAACTAAATACTCACAATCATAATGATGATGACGATGATAGTGCTGAGAGTAATGAAGAGGCTGCCGGAGAGTTTGGTGAAGATGGCGATGATGATGGTGGTGACGATGACGATTTTGATGCTTACGGTGATGAATCGTTTGAAGAGTCCGCATACGAGCAACGTGGCAAAAAGGTTAAAGGCCGTACAGCATACGGGCAACATAGTCACACAAATATCATCACAAATCCTTTTAGTAGCCATGATCTTTATGGTTCTTACAGTACACCAGTAACGGCTACAGTGGCCACAAATGTACAACCTTCTACATACCATCCAAACTTAGTATCCTCCACATTGCCTTCGTTCACTGGCTCCTCCTCCTCCACCGACACTAACACATTTTTGCCGTCTTTATCACATCCATCTACGTCATATCAATGGCGTACACAACAAAATTATCCAGCCTCCTATCAAACTTATCACTTGCAACATCAACAACAACAGCAACCGCAGTGGTCAGCAGAAGAACAATATGCATCACAGCAACACTCTAACAATGCAATACGTTTGCCAAAAGCAACAATTATACATACGCCCACTGCTATTACATTCTCAAAATTATCGCCCACTCAATCAAATGAATTCACAGTGTCATCCTCTACGTCTTCGTCAGGAAAGACAACTACCGCACAGACGCCTGCACGTTATAAAAAACGTAAAAATCGCATTAAACCTAAAAGGAATCGTATTGTGGTGATATAGTAGACGAGACTCATTGCAATTAGCAACTAGTTTTAGATGTTGCAAAATAAGTCTTGACCAATATGGTTTATTTTTTTTTTTTTCGTTTTTGCACACATAATTTTTAGTTCTCATATTTCAGTGTTGAACGGTTGAAGGGTTTATGTCTTGATTTTTGCACTGAGTTCAAATATATTCGTTACATGCAGCATATCGTCTTCTACGATCCCATAATGTTATACAATATATTCTTTTCTAATTTTAATTGTATGTAATTTTAATTGGATTTAGATAAATATCTGGTTTTGTTATAATTGTTTCTTTTTTTACTTTAATTTATTTAATAAAATAAAAATATTAATTTTAATAGAAAAGGTCAGTTTTTCAACTAAACAACGGGAGATAGATGAAAAATTTATTTAAACTAATGAATATTTCCTTTTTAACCCTTAAATGCATAGCGTACCATAAATGGTACTGGCCTTTTATCATGCCATATGCAGAGAAATTAAACTTAAATATAGAATAGTGTGACTTACACTAAAGCAGAGTGTATAATGGTTCATTCAAATGTTGTTGTAGATTGCTTTTATTTTATTTTATTTTATTTTATTTTATTTTATTTTAGTTTTCTGTAAGCTGTCGAAGTGGCAGTATGTACTTTTTGGACATAATTTTAAAAGTTAAATTTAATTGTGAATAAAATAGTATAGCATTTATATATTGAGCAGAGGTAAGTACTAATGAATACAATAGACTTTTCTTTAACGAATTATTGCTAATTTTTAATTAATTTGATATAAAGAAATAGTTTTGTTTTTGATATTTGTATAGGTACCTTATATGGTACTTCATGCATCTGCACAGAGATTATTAAACGAAGATGCAACTAAAAACACGGAAAAATTCGCAAAAGTGTATTAAAATCAGTGATTTTGTTGTAAAAACACGGTAATATTTGCAAAAAAAATAAACCAAGTTTAAAATGCATAGTGTACCAATATATCGTACCCAAAGGAAATATGTGTTTTTCCAATTTTCCACAAAAACTATACATTTTCGGGAAAAATGAATGTCCGATTCGTCCGATAGCGACCATTTTTACGTTAGACTTACTTAGTCTCTGAAATGATTTTAAGAACTTCGCTGGAGGAATTTAATATTTTTCAACAGAAACCGAGAAGCGATTGTTATATAAAATTGTGTGTTAAAATGAAATCGTCCCCCCAATATAACAATAGCGTATAATTTTTTGGGGGTTTTGAGAAAATCGAATTTTAAAGTTTTTCTCAAATCGGATGTCTATTAAAACCTCACTATCGCGGTATATAAAAATTTTTCATATGTGACGCGCAAAATAGAAAGGGTAAAAACCGGTTTTGTTCAGGAGAGACATTTTAAAAATTTAGGCTGACTTCCAAAACGTCAATTGCTTTGTGTTTGAACAAAGCATCACATTTCATAACGCCGTAGTACAATAATTGTACAATGTATACCATTTCAAAACGCCGCCGCCAAGTATTTTTAACGCAGTAAGAAAGAAAACACGGCATCGGTTTTATAGTTGTTGCATTGCTTCGGAACTTTGCATATGTATGTGATTTAAATACAGTAACAATACTGTATACAAACTTTGTATACGAACGTTTTGGAAGTCAGCCTTAAATACGTGTATCTTTGGTGTACCATCACTTTCATAAAACGCGCATATCTCTGGGAGGGAACACTTTTGGGGCATGGGATCGGTCTCATTCGATGCTCAGATCGCTAAAATTGTTGCCCTAAAAATTTTAGCGATCGAGATTTAGCTTTAGCTACGAGAATTACAGAATATAGCTGCTGATGTCGAATTAATAGTAATTTTTACACATAGTTTCCTGTATTGATATAAAATTTACAATTGTGTTTACAATTTCATCATGGAGAGATATACGCAAGAACAACATTTACAAAATATTCAGTTTTATTATCAAAATAATCGTTCTCCAATTGCAACTTTTCGTGCACTTTTGCCATTTTACGGTCGTAATAATCGTCCAAGTGTGCTCGCTATTCGTCGCATTGGTGAAAATTTTGAGCTTACATTTTCTTTACATAATGTTCAAGTGCCAATAAGACAAAGAACCGCTGGAAGTAATACAAATATTGCTGCCGTTCAGGCAAGTGTTGCTAAAGTCCGCAATTTGTCGATTCCAAGACGTTCTCAACAATTGGAACTGTCTCAAACCACAATCTGGCGGATTTTGAAAAAGGATTTGGGTTTGCATCTGTATAAAATTGTTATCCCTCAAGAACTGAAGCCATTGGACCACCGTAAATGTCGTGAATTTGCTGATTTTGCCTTGGAGCAACTTAAATTATTGCGAGAAAAGTTTGGAGATTCGATTATTTCAAGAAATTGTGATATTGAATGGCCTCCCAGAAGTTGTTATTTAATACCATTAGACTACTTCTTGTGGGCTTATTTGAAGTCATTGGTCTTTCGAAATAAATCAGACTCTCTTTAAGCTTTACAAGTCAATATTGAAAGTGCCATTCATGACATACGACTTGATTTAGTGAAAAAATTGCTCGAAAATTGGGTTTATCTAATTCGTTCCTGCAGAATGGCCTCCATTTGAATGACGTTTTATTTAGAACTTAATTGTATCGATTGTTTTTCACATTAAATAAAAAACTTTTGAATTTCCTTAACATTAAGTGTGCTTTTTTTTTAAGAAATCATATCACTCTTATTGGAAAACCTTATATCGGGTGTTTTTTATTGAGGTATAGAACTTTAAGTTGGCATCACTTTTTTAACTGGCGGCCATTTTGTCAGCTGTCAAGTGATTAATATTTAGTTTGGTTTGCCATTTTATCATGAACAGGTTGACAAAAGAACAACGCTTGCAAATCGTGCAAATTTATTTCGAAAATAATGGTTCAGTTCGCGAAGTTTACCCGCAAAATTTTGTTCAGTGATGAGGCTTATTTTTGGTTGAATGGCTACGTCAACAAGCAAAATTGCCGCATTTGGAGTGAAGAGAATCCACATGAGACCCTTGAGACGCCATTACATCCACAAAAACTGACTGTTCTGTGTGCTCTATGGGCTGGTGGAGTCATTGGGCCATACTTCTTCCGAAATAATGCTGGAGAGTCAGTTACCGTTAATGGAGACCGGTATAGAGCCATGATAACCAACTATTTTGTTCCCGAATTGGATGGCATGAATGTGGATGAGTTGTGGTTCCAACAAGACGGCGCTACATGCCACACAGCGCACGTCACAATCGATTTATTGAAGGAAACATTCAATGAGCGCATAATTTCGCGGAATGGACCTGTCAATTGGCCACCAAGATCGTGTGATTTAACACCATTGGATTATTTTCTTTGGGGATATGTGAAGTCGCTCGTCTACGCCAACAAACCAGAAACGTTAGGGGACTTGGAAGCCAACATTCGTGGCGTTATTGCCAACATACGGCCCCATATGCTCGAAAAAGTGGTTGAAAATTGGACCTGTAGAATTGGCTTTATTCGAGCCAGCCGCGGCGGCCACATGCCCGAAATCATATTTAAACATTAATGGCATAAAATTATCCTTCCAATAAAGCCAAACTGATGGACATTAAAACGATTTTCTTGTGTTTTATTTCAATTCGAAGTTCTATACCTCAATAAAAAACACCCGATATAAACTTGTTTAATAAATCACTATGAGTGTTAAGATAAATTTTGATATACTATAGGAGACCACAGACACAAACCACATAATTTAACAGAGCTCTGTTAAGAGGTTAGCATTGCTCCAGTGACAATGTAAAAAGTAAAAGGATATAAATAAAACTAAAAATATGTTCCATATATGATTTCTTTTATGAAGAATTTAAGAAGAGCCTACAATTGTATTTTTATAAGTCCTTGTACGGGAAAAACTCTAAAACACTACAAATCGCAATAATTTTTTTCACCCACGTTGACTCCTTCCTCAAAAAAAGTTTATATTTGGCGCTTTGTTTTGTTTATCTAGGCGCACTACCGTGCGGCCAAATTCAGCCACACAGTGTATACATTTACACGAAACCATTCGAGCTGTTTTTACGACCCTCATAACTTTGCTCCTCTTGATCATAATAGAATGAAACTTGAAATATAAGGTCTCCCCACAGAGGTGACCTCACAGGTTAAATTTAAAGTTCTATCGTAAAAGCTTCCCGAGATGTTAAGGTGTGAAAAGTCCATATTTTAGTACATATTCTCTCACTCACTCACTCACTCATCAATATTATTGGGCAATTCCAGTATAGCTAGAGAACTGAAACTCGATACATAGGCAGGTCTTGGTAAGAAACTAACCAGAAAAATCTGTAAACGGGCACTTTTCACCCGTGGGGGACTAGGGTGCCCCTTCTTTGTATAGGGCACTTCCAGTATAGCTAGAAAGCTGAAATTTCGTACACAGGTAGGCCCAGATAAGCAATACACATAAGTATTTATACAAAAACAACTTAGAAAAAAGAAGTGAGATCCGCACAAAAACACAAATGTGAAAATAAGGCCAAGTTCCTATCCAAAATATTTCGGCCGTAAAAAGTACTGAGATCAAAATAAGGACCAAGTTCTTGATAGGTAGAATTCCATCTCATTTCTAGGCAACCTGTAAGCTTGGCAAATTTTTTTTGCCTTTCTAATATGGGAAAGAATTCTTGGAAAAATATTGCCAAGCTTATAGTTTGCTTTGTAAAAAGATGAAATTGTACCTATCAAGAACTTGATCCTTATTTTGATCTCAGTACTTTTTACGGCCGAAATATTTTGGATAGGAACTTGGTTTTATTTACGCATTTGTGTTTTTGTGCGGATATTATATCAAAGTAATGTTAAGCGGTGAAGAGAGCTCTGTTAAAGTGTGTTAAGTTTATATATTTTCAAATTTAACTTAACACACATTAAATTATTTGCTGCAATCAATATTTTCTCAAGTTTCGTGCTGTCTAAAAATCGTGCCGGCCTTTACACACAAAATTGCAATATTATTCTTGCTATAAAAATATGTATATATTCTTCCATCATAAACCGTGTAAACTTATTGTTGTTAATGTTTTCTTAAATAAAAACTTATCGTGTATATTTAATTTTCACTAAGAACAAACATTGTCCTAAAATTTTAAGAGTTTAGTGCAACTTACTATCAATAAAGTTTCCTTATCAAAATCATTTGTTATCTGTTCTTACCTGAAAAGACAAAAGTGAAGAAAAATAAAAATCAGTACATGAATTATTATAAAATTGGAATAAGTTAATTTTCAACTAAAAAAAAATTCGAGTACAAAACATTCTAATTAGAAATGTTTTTAATTATAATTTACTATTGTGTCCTTTTTGATGGTCCTTCGAGCACACTACATGTTAAATGTTAGTAACAATAGTTACTTTAATTGTCATAATATGCTCTAATGAAATTTTTTTTAGCGATTAACGAAACGTTTTTATTATTCCAAATCCAACGATATCTTAATTTATGTAAAAATTTTTTAATATTTCTGTAGGAATTATTTTAAACTTAAATATGTCCTTGATGCAACTAATGCTTTCGAAATATTCTAATAAAATCACTTTCAAAGCCTTTTTTTTCTATTATTAGCAACAAATTTGAAAAATATGTTTATCATTAATTATAGTCACAATAAAGTTTCTAGATATGTATGGATGTGTGCGTGTATCTTTTATTAGAAACAATTTTTTAATTAATTTTCTATAAGAAAAAAAAATTCATCAAAATCATCATGACAATGTTAGATTCTCTTTGAGCTTTTTACAAACCTCCATCCAATCTTTATTCGACTTTCAGTACAGTAATTTGCTCACTGTCATCCTCCTCCTCCGATATAAACATACGTTTTTATTATGGTTTTTAATAAGGCTCTCCTCGGTAAGCAAACAAACCTACACATGTACATGGAGGTCAACATATGTTGTACAACAAACTAATTAAACAAACACTATCGAGTTTGTGGCTCCACAGAGATGTAATATGAACTTTTTTTTTTGTACAAAAATCTTCCACCGTCCTTTACTTTACACAGCTTGTCATGTTAATGGCATTACACCCTGTTTTGACTAGTGTTGCCAGTGTTGTTATTTAACAGTTACAATACTTTTTCTGAAAAAAATATTGCATCGAGACAATGAAACAAAAAGCAAAAATTGTGATAAATTCGAAAATATTCTTTCAAATGCTGGTTATACTTGAGTTATAATATAAGTTATGCATTGAGGATTTTTTTTCGTCGGCAACATTGGTTTCACTATGACAAAATTTTAATATACGAGTGTGTGACTGCAAGAAGGAACAAAGTAACGAAACTCTGTGGGTATTAAGTGCCATTTCAATTGTAAATATTAACAAACAAGTCCTGATACATAAAAATTTTTGCTTAATGGTACGTGTAATTTACAAACGTACAGATTTTAATGCCCCAACAAATCATAAGTAAAATATAACCAAATTGTAGAATAAGCTTTTTATAAGCATACTTACTTTATTATAAGCTTATTTAAGTACAATATGTTAAAAGTTTTGAAGTACCGTTTTCAATATTATTCAAATGATAATTTTTCCAATATTTCTTGTCATTCACTTAGTTTAGATAATAATTTAACAAATATGATTGCAAATGACTTATGCTGGCGATTATTTTGTAAAGTAAGTGTTCTTGACGCATGCCACAATTTTTTATTATCTTTACAATTTTTTTTAGTCTTACTGTTTTTTTTTTTCGAAGAGTGGAGTGTTTTAAATATGTAAAATATTTAATATTATGTATTTAATGATATTTTCATTTACTATTTCAATTTAAAAGATGCTGGAAATTTTTTTAAAGTGGAATCAGATAAATTTGTTAAAAAATAAATGGCAATTATTCAAGCTTAAATTCGTGTAATTTAATTTGGAATAAGAAGAATCGAAAATAGTCAACAGTCTGCAGATAAAAAACTTTTATTTGATAAAGGATATTTAACTATTTGACTGCAGCTGTTGTTATTGGTATTGAGGTCTAAGCGGTACAAAACTCTGATGATGACACCGCGGTGGGTCTCGCAACAGCATGAGTTTCTAATTAATATAATTTAACTTAAAAAATTAATTATAAGAACTTAAGCCAGAATAATTAAAATTTCTTTGGATTAAACATATGAATAATTAAAAATATTTATTTTATTATATTCCCAAGCTTACAAAAATATTACGATTATAAGCTTATTATATACTTATTAAAAATTTGTTAACAAACAAATTACTAAGAAATTTAAGCTTATTACAAATGATTTATTAATCGTTTGGTGTGTTGAGATGTCTACTGACTTACAGAGCTGTGAATGGTAACAAAGTAATTTTTATTTGATTTAATATTTAATTTTAAATATATGAAATAGTGTTTTCTTTTGTTATTCATTCTGCTGGTCGGTTGACAAACGCCGAAAACACCCCCTTTTACGATACGTCACTTTTATTTAAAAAATATCGGTGGTACTTAAAGTAACTCACTTTTTTTTTTTAATTATTCGCACACAAAAATTGTAATTACAAATTAATTAATTAAAACGATTCAGTCGTTCGTGCAACAATTTTTTTAAATGGATATTTTAGAGAATTTTTTTACAGTATCAAAATATGTATTATATCCACGTAATTAAGCTTTGCAGTGAACTTAGAAAGAAATGATGATGACATCCCTAAGGATTTTTTTTTTGTTTTTCATTTGCTGCCAGAAACAAACTAAGCAAGAGAGAGACACAACAAAAACGAATAAATAATGTTATTTGAATGGGAGTTTTCAGTAATTTGCACACACACTGTGTGTGACACCCCATTTGGTGGGATATACTCGTACATTCATTGTTATTGTTATGTATGTCATTAAGGACTGAGCCCAAAGAAATGGGAGTAGAGGATTTAGACGTTATAAATAAATATACTGCTCATTTGCTGCAAGATTTTTCAGTATAAAAAAAAAAAATTAAATGTAATTTTTTAAGAGCATTCTTTCATGCGCCATGAATTGTTTAAAATAAATTGTTCTAAGTGAACTTTAAATAAAATTATAACAGTGGAGACCAACTTTGGCAGGCTCGCGAAAGAATACGTATGATTTTAAATTATTTATTTATATATATTGCTTAAGCATAAACATATCGTCGCCTAAAATCCAGAAGACTTTAACTGGATTTTTCATTAGTGTACAGTAGAAACAAAATGTTTTATAAATTTAGTAATAGTTATAATCTTATTACATATTTAAATGTTGTTGGAAAAATACGAGTAAAATTTTATGGCTATGCATAATTTTGTTAATTACACCATAATCTATCAACGCACAAAGCAGAGTTGTAAAAGAGTTTAGTTAATTTTTAACATCTATCTTCTCTACTCTGTCAGTCTTAGAACCAGCAAACAAGGGTGGACACCTGGGGGGTTACTCTGTATTGCGGTGCGATAGCAAATGCGATGCGAAAGCAATCTTATTTACATTGTTTTCGCATCGCATTTGCTTTCGCATCGCAATACAGAGTAACCCCCCTGCTTATGTCATGCATTCTGCCAACCCTTTGGAGAAAGGGATAGGGTAGAGAATATAGATGCTGAAAATGCAGAAGAAGGCGTAATTCTTTTACAACTCTGCTTTGGCAATTTTCGTTTATTTTTAGAGCAGTATTTCAGCGCCTCTAGTGTTAAGTAGATGAATTAAATTTCTTAAGCTTTGTGCGCAAGCATTTTTATTAATTGTTTTATTTCGCCAACGATCCTGCTAACCGACGAAGGACGGCACTGATATTAGCTTGGAAGTATCAGTTGGTGCCGGATCCGTTTTTAGGTATTTTTCGTTTTGACGTTTTGGCGATTATATAGATCGTGGCGACTTATTAAATTTTGTCGATTTTTCTCTTTTCGTTTTTTTTTTCTAATGAAGTTTTTTTTTATTGATTTACAAAAGGTTTTTGGTTTGACAAAATTTTTATTTTCTTAGAATATTTTTTTAATTTTTCAAAATCTTTTTTTTATTTCTTGGCGTTTTTTTTTATTATTTAAGACGTGTAAAAAAATCGAAAAAAGACAAAACACAATGACGTACTACTGTCTCATTCTCGTTTATCTTTTAAGAAAAAGAAGAAAGAAAAATTGCCTTTGACTTAATAAAGACAAAAAGCCACATTAAAATTGAATGAAATTATGCCGAATTAACTGACACGATTCCTTATTGTCCTACAGATGTTGATGTCATTTTTCTATATGACTTGAATTACGCGTATTGTGACATGTTATTTCGTTTTATTGCATTTTCAGCTTGAAATAAAAAAAAAATTTTTTTTGGAAAAGCAAGCAACAGAAAGAGAGGGTGGTTGGTTGGCTGGTGAACAAGAATCAGGGGAAATCATTGTCATTATTTAAGAAAGAACGAAAAGAAAAAATTCTGAAATTGTTGTAATGCTAAACTTTTTTGTTTCAAAGGAATTTAATGTAATTTATTTCATTTTTGGCGACGTGAGTTGTTTATGGCTTCAATTTGTCCGAAATGCGTTGTTAATTTGACGATTTTCAGTGTTATTGTTGTTTTTCTTCATGTGGCACTTTATGGTTCCGTCTACTTATTATGGTGTTGGCGCTTGTCTCCCTCACTCTCTATTTCTTTCTCTTTATCATGTAGTCGTAGAAGTTTGTGATATTCTTTTTTCCTAAGTTGGTGTTAGAATAGAAATCCATGGTGATTGGAGAAAGGGAGACAGGGTTGACAATTTAATTTTCTTTCAAATTGATGCTTATAAATAAGACTGGACTAATACATTCGAGGGAATTTTATAGAATTTGTAGCTTATGGTTCATTTAAATCTCCAGAGATTTTATTTCGTTTTTAATAAAAATTAAAAGCATTCCTTGTAAATTTCTACAGCGCAGAAAATAACATAAACTATGAATGTAAATTAAATTAACATTATTTGGGATAATCATCCTTAAATAGCATTTCAACATAAAACACTAAGTACGCAAATAAAAGCAAAGTGAATTTATTTTAAAAAAATACACACCAACTAAAGAAAAATGTTTTTGTCTTTTAAGTCAAAGACAATTGTTTGATGCTAACCCACACAAAACAATCTGTTCGTCTTAAAAGACGTTTTGGCTGAAGTGGTTAGCACGTTGACAAACCCTGGCCAGAACAAGTCAATCAACATCATTAATTTATGTAATGTATATTAGTGAGACATTGTATTAATTGTTGTCGGACTATTTAAGTGATGAAGGCATAGCACTGGTCACTAAAAAACTGTTCCGACAGCGATTGATGCTATCCAAGCCAATGTACACAACATCGCCCTCCTTCGTCGGTTAGCAGAAACATCGGCGAAGCAAAACAATTAATAAAATACCAACAAAAGCTTAACAAAGTTAATGCTTCTACTTAACACCGGAGGCGCCTCAACACTGCCTTAAAAATTAACATAACGCGCAAAGCAGAGTTGTGAAAGAGTTAAGTCTTCTAAATTTTCATCATCTATTTCTCTACCCTATCCCTCTCCCTCTTCCGGCACATTGCAATGCATACGTAGGGGTCATCCCCTGAGTGCTGGTCCTAATTAAAAAAAAAAGGGACAACTGGGAATGAGACAGTAATAGGAATTGTTTTTTTACTTCTTTCGGTTTGTTTACATGTCTTAAATGGTGTGGGTTACATCATACGAAAGCACGGAATTAGGTGCAACTTGGTTCGTTTCAGTCAGTTTTGTCTTATTTTGCAACCAATATTTTGTCGCATTATGAAAATCGGTCTAAATAACTAAATAAGCAAACCATTCCACCATTTGCAAAAAAATTTGACCGAAAGCAGGTCATCAACACCAAAAAGGTTTTTGACAAAATCCAACACTGAACGTTCGGCCGGTTACTAATACTTCTAAAAATCGTATATGCCAAACTATGTTCTAGAATACAGACAATTGTGTCATCCCTTTAATATATTTGTCTTTAATAAAATCTTGCAGAAGCTAAAAATTATTTAAAAACTGTAGTTTAAAATTTTCCCAGAGCGTAATAAAATTCCTTTAAAAACTTGTGATATATTTCATCATCAATAGAACACAATTGCAAGTCTCCTACTTAGCAAAACAAAACAATAAATAAAGTGCAATTGTTTTCATGTTGCTGCAGTCGGCATGTGTGTTTGTGTGTGTGTGCTATTGTGATGCAAATGCCCAACAATATGTTCGTGACATTTAGTGCAACTGCAATTGCAGCATTTCCAACACTCTGCACTCCACCACAATGTTAGAAAATTTTTTAAAGGCAGGACAGCAATAACAAAAAGAACAAAACTAAATAAAAATGGTGTTAATAGAATGTAAAAGTGACAACAACAATTGTGTTTGTTGTGTCTCCTGATCTCTGTTTTAGTAAATGTTTATATTCTTTATGCGTTTTAAGCAAATGCAATAAAAATTATTATCATCATCATCATCACATCGTCATAATGGCTACAAAAGTAGCGTTGATGCTGTTGATGGGTCTGCTGGTGATCACCATTTAAAAATTAATTCGGTTTGTATGACGTCAAATGCACATGAATTTTTTTTTCGAGATTTTTAGAAAAGGATTTCGCATTCAAACTGATGACCACTAAAAGCAACGAATGGGGGAAAAAACTGTCCATTGCATTGCATTCATGTTCGGCAGTGTTGTTTCTAATTTTTTTTTTTTTTTTGCTTCTTTTTATTACACTAAATCCATGTGACCCATATATGATGAAATTTTTGCATTTTACAATAAAAAAAAATGTCATTTAATTTAACAGCGGGAGAGTGAGTGTGAGAGAGAGAGAGAGAGAGAGAGCGGGAGCAGATGAATCTGGTATTGTTTGGTTATTTTTCATAAATTTTTGTTATTTTATTAAATTTAAAACTATGGAATATATTTTTTGCTGTTGTTCGTCAGTGCCACTGATATTCGATGTTGTTATTCTTCAATTTATGCATTTTAGTGTAATTTAGAATTTCAGCAACAAGAATTTAAATTAAATAATTGATTGTTATGCTCGCTTTCACACATGAATATGATGATGACGATGATGATGATGAATTGGATTTTTTAATGGTGACATATTAGAATGTCAGTGATATTCATCATAAGATGTGGAATTTGTGATATAAATTTAAAACTTTAAGAAGATGATAAATAAATTATACTAGAAATGAAAAGAGATTTGTTTCTCGTCTTGTTTACAATTAAGTAAATCATTCGAAATGAAATTTAGAATTGTCACATAAACCAAAAAGAACTCGTACTAAATTCAAGTATTTTAGAATTATACCATGTTCAGACATACATACATTTTTAATTGTGTCAATTTAGTTTTAATTCAGCAATTAAATTTAAAGTTCATACATACTGAATTAGTATTTTTTATTTGACATCTGAAAAATAAATATTGCTTTTATGTTTTTTTTTTTTGTTATATTAAATTTATTAAGATATAAAAAATGGATATAATTTCTGTTTTAAAATATATTTTATTACATTATAATAGAAATGTCGAAGGCTTGCGATCGATTTTTGAGTGAAAACTAACATTTCCTAAAATAAAGGAAATAATTATTTGATATTTCTAGTTTTAGTTTTGTTTTCACATGTACATACATATGTACATATATTTTTTGTATTAATAGTTCATTTATTTGTCATTGTAACGAATTTTATCTTCCATTGAACATACTTTTCAGTAAACATACCTTTAGACATGGGTTGCATTTCGTATTTTATGCAATTAGTAATATAATTTGGTACTAATTGCACAATTTACTTATTGAGGTTTTGTATGGTAAATTACACCTAATTGAATAAATTTCTTAAATGTATAATTAAAGCGTATGGTATCTGTGATTAAAAATTATAATCTGAATATCCCCAAAAATGTACTTGAATCAATTCCAAAAGGGATTAAACACATTTTAAGCTGGATCTGTTCAATACCACAAATGAGCTCATATAAATAACAACATTGTTCTTGTTGGCGTTTCTTTTTTTGATGTTAATATTCAAATGTGGTGGAGTTGTCTAAGACGATGTGTTACAAATATGTGATTCTATGTTCAATACCAAAAATGAATAAAAATAAATTTAAAAGTGATAAGATTTAGTTAAGTACTCTAAAAACGTTAATTCAATGGTGTTCTAGCATAAAAATTGATTAAAGTATGAGAGAGAATTGTTTATGGCTTTCAATAATTGGATTCATGACGATGTTGGGAGGTGGTTCTTACATCCAATTTAAAGGCATTAATTTTCGCCTTAAATCAGGCCTAATGATTTCTTGAAATAAGATTTTATTTATTAAACAATTCGTACTTGAATCAATCTTTTTATATCTTACTAGCCTGTCCCGGTGTTCTTCGCTACCCGCCTCGTTATAAAATAAAATTAAAAGTATTTATATATCCTATTGTGAAAATTTAATGACGGTCCAGTAGTTAAGACTATATTACGATTTTTAATTTTCCTTAAAAGGGGCGTGGTCCCACCCACTTTTCTCCTGGTACGTATTCCAAATTATGCCAATACCATATGTACCAAATATCATCGTTGTAGGTCAAAAATTGCCCAAAATATGGCGAAGTTATTTGATAATCAATTATTGTGGCGGGCCATTTGCAACGCCCTACCGCCCCCCGTTCGATCCAACAAACAATTTCTAAAAACAAAAAAATATTCTGGACCTTTTTCATATGCAAAAAGAATTTTGAAAATTGGCTCAAAAAAGGCGAAGTTATTTGATAAACAATTATTGTGGAGGGCCATTTGCGACACCCTGCCCCCTGCCCCTACGCACAATTTTCAAAAACAAAAAAAAATTAATGCACCTTTTCCATATGCTAAAAGAATTTTGAAAATTGATCCACAAATGGCGAAGTTATGCTCACTTTACATTATAAAATCTGTTAAAAACTACGTGGTAGGAGTAACATAGTTTAAAAAAGTGGGCGTAAAAGTGGGTGTGGTTGAAAAAAAAGTAGCCTATAATTCATCCGGGAGTTCCAGTTAAATACTGTGAAAATTTCAAGAAGATCGGTCCAAGGCTTTGGCCTGCTATAAGGAACAAACAAACAAACAAATAAACAAACACACATTCGGTTTTATATATAAAGATTTAAAAAAATCTGAACTTACTGCATTTTTGCAATTTCTTCGGATTAATTTAACTGCGTTTGGGATTTTTTTTTCTGTGTGCAAGTGTTGTGGATAATATTCATTTCATACCTTAATCTAAATATTTTCCATCCTACATGAAATACAAAATTTAATTCAGTGTGTGTATTTTATTCAGTTTGGCAGTGAACCGATTAATGGCGCTCTCTTGGATTTTTCTCCATTTTCCAATAATTTTTTATAACCGCCTGCTAAACTCTGCAAGAGAAACAAAATTTCGCAAAAAAATAAATCGCCAAAAACAAAACGGAAAAAAGCCAATTGGAAAATGTCATAAAATGGATTAAAATCAAGAAAAAAATTATTAGAAAAAAACGTGAAAGAGAATATTTTGTTTAATTGGAAAATAATTTCCAAAACGCAAACAACAGCACAAAGAAAAATATCTACAAAATAAAAATTTCGCCAGGACATATAAAAAATTTCAAAACTTGATAAACAAAACCAAAATGAAAAATCATTAAAAGGGAAAATCCCAAGAAAAAACTACAAATATGTTACTTTCTCGGAACAGTTTCAGTCTCCGGTTTTTTCAAAGCATGCGTTTATTTGCATTAGAAAAAAATCTGAAAAATGTCCCCGAATCAAAAAAAGAGCGCCAAGGAACGAAAAAAAACGCTACAAGGACAATATCGTTGAAATGAAAGATTCGTCAGGGCAAAAAGAATTTTTACCAAACAGGGGAAAAATGTTTGACTAACTGGAAAGAAATGCCAAAACCAATAAATCACCAAAGCGAAATAAAGTCGGCTACACAAATAAAAACACATTAAATGGGGAAAAAAATCAGCAAAAGGGAAAATATTACAATTACAAAGATTTGCCAAAGGGGAAACAAACGGCAAAGCGAATATTATAATTAAGTGAAAAAATAACGCCAAAATGAAAACAATGTGAATAACTACGTAAATAAAAGTCCGGGTGATTGCCATAGTCGCACTTAACATGAATTTTAGATTAAAAATATGCGTTTAAATTGTTGCAACAAGTGATCTATACTGACAAACTAATATGTCAATAAGAATTTAAAGCTTTACAAAAAAATATTAAACTATTAAATTTATCATTAAATAGTTTGGTTTTTGTTAATTAAAACACGAAGGCGAAAGTGCTGCAGGTCAACCTGCATCATTCTAAGACAGCGTCAGCTGCATTAACCCTCCGCCTTTCAGAAAAAGGGGAGGACATTGTGCTGATCCAAGAGCCGTGGACCAAACACGGCAAAATACTTGGACTCAGTACCACTGGCTACAAGCTGCTGTATGCAACAAAAACAGGTAACAATGACAAAAACATTAGATCCTGTATCCTAGCAAAAGCAAATCTCAATATCTTCATTCCCTCTGATTTTAGTGATGAAGATACTGTAACCGCAGCATGGGAGACAGGAGGATCCTCCATATGGATTCTATCCTGCTACATGGCGCATGACCATGTGGACCAACCACCACACAATCTGGTCCACAAGATGGCACACAACGCCAATCTGAAAGGCATTCCAATCCTACTGGGTGCGGATGCAAACGCACATCACCATATCTGGGGTAGCTCAGATACCATCGAAAGAGGTGAGTGTCTATTTGACTTTATTATTGATAATAACTTAGTAGTGTCAAATCGAGGTTCAGAACCAACTTTTGTAGTCTCAAACAGACAAGAAGTACTAGATATTACACTTGTTAGTGCGAGACATGCTCATATTGAGGGTGGTGTTGGCTGAAGTGGTTAGCGCGTTGAGTACTAAGCAAACAATGATGAGAGCAAGTCAATCAACATCATTAATTTATGTAATGTACATTAGTGAGACATTGTATTAATTGTTGTCGGACTATTTAAGTGATGAAGGCATAGCACTGGTCACTAAAAACTGTTCCGACAGCGATTGATGATGTTCTAAGCTAATATATACAACATCGCCCTCCTTCGTCGGTTAGCAGAAACATCGGCGAAGTAAAACAATTAATAAAATGTCTGCCAATACAGCTTAACAAAGTTAATGCGTCTACCTAACACCGGAGACGCCTCAACACTGCTATAAAAAATAACATAACGCGCAAAGCAGAGTTGTAAAAGAGTTAAGCCTTCTACATTTTCAACATCTATCTTCTCTACTCTATCCCTCTCTCTGAGTTCCGGCACAATGCACTGCATACGTAGGGGTCATCCCCTGAGTGCTGGTCCTAATTAAAAAAAAAAAAAAAAATATAATTAGGGACTGGAGAGTCTCAGCTGACTGCTCCTTTTCTGACCACCGCTATATTGAATTCAATATTAGTATTACAAACGGAAATTCCAAACTTTTCTTAAACAGACGCAAAACGAACTGGGAGGAACATAAGAATATCCTCACCACCATAATTGCACATCCTCCAATCATAGAGGAAGTAGCTGACATAGAATTGGCTGTCAGCAATCTAACTGATGCCTTTAAGGAAGCAACAAGAATCTCTTGCAAACCTTCCACACAACGCAAAAATAGCAAACCACCTTGGTGGTCTGCCAGCTTAGAGGAGTCTCGCAGAAGCTGCCGCAGGCTCTTTAACGGGGCTAAAAGAACGGGTAACTGGGCTCTTTACAAAGCCTCATTGAATAAATTCAAAAATCAAGTCAGAAACGCAAAATGCAAGTCATGGAAAGATTTCTGTAACAATGTGGAATCCCTCTCCGACACTAACAGCTGCGTAAAATTCTAGCCAAACAACCGTCCGTACCTGGATTCATCCAGAAGCAAGATGGTAAATGGACTACTAATTCCTTGGAGTCCCTAGAAGCCCTAATGGAAACTCACTTTCCAGGCTGCTCTCCTTCTATGGAAGTACAAAATGCTTCCCCACCTGCCCGGCGTTTCACGAACGTAGAAATTACTACTGACAGACTTCACTGGGCTATAAAAAGTTTCCATCCGTATAAATCACCTGGTCCGGACGGAATCATTCCTGCAGATCTACAACATAATTTAGACCTTGTGACACCTTGGCTACTCACAATTTTCATAGCATGTCTTACCTGGTCCCACATTCCGCAACAATGGACCAAATGCGATGTAATTTTCATCCCAAAAGGGGGAAAAGCATCGCACTCGAAGGCGAAGGACTTCAGACCTATCAGCCTTACATCTTTTCTTCTAAAGACTTTAGAAAGACTGATCGACGTTCACATCAGAACTATGACAATCGACAGCAATCTTTTATCAGACAACCAACACGCCTACACCAAAGGCAAATCGGTTGAAACGGCACTACACTCGCTCGTAGGTCACATAGAAAAATCACTTGAGCATAAGAACTTTACTCTGGTGGCTTTCATGGACATTGAGGGCGCCTTTAATAATATCAACTCGGCTGCTATTATCCGAGCTCTCACAGAGCATGGTATAGACCAATCATTACGTCAATTCATTAAGAATTTGCTTGAATGCAGAGCCATCACATCGACCATGGGGGAAGCGCACATCACCAGGTATGCCCGCAAGGGTACGCCACAAGGTGGTGTCTTATCTCCTCTATTATGGAATGTGGCAATAAATGTTCTGCTAAAGAAACTGGAGTCTATGCGCTTCAATACTGTTGCATATGCAGATGATGTGGCAGTGGCTATATCGGGCTTCCATCTTGATACAATCACGCACAGGTTGAAAGATGCACTTAGCGAGGTCAGTAATTGGTGTTCACAGAGCGGCCTCAGCGTAAACCCAACCAAAACGGAACTAGTGCTCTTCACTAGAAGATACAAAATTCCCAATTTTACTTTACCAAAAGTAAATGGCACTACACTAGCCCTATCGGACAAGGCCAAATTTCTAGGCATCATCCTTGACAGCAAACTAACATGGAGAGACAATCTTCACGCTCGTGCAACAAAAGCCGTAGCGGCAATATATGTTTGCAGGAAAGCCATTGGTCCCACCTGGGGTTTAAGTCCTAAAGGGATTAATTGGATATTTGAAACTATTATCAAACCAACACTCTTCTACGGTATTGCAATCTGGTGGAAAGCACTGGACTTGGCAACAAACCCAAAACTCTTCGCTTAATGGCAATCATGATAACTGGTGCCCTTAGAACTACGCCCACAAAGGCTCTCTTTGCTATGCTGGGCTGGCTTCCGGCTGACTTATTGGCTAGGAAGCTAGCACTACGCACTGCGGTACGACTTAGTACTATTGACGCATGGAATCATCGACCATGGGGTCATGCCAGCATTGTAGAGACCATCGGAACTATCCCTGATCTCATCGACCATTGCATTCCAAAACCTTCCTTTAATAGAGTATTTAATTACTCTTTATCGGAGGACTTCCCCCCTACACCGCACGGGGCCCTACGAGTGTTCACGGATGGCTCTAAACGGGGCTCCAGGGTTGGAGGGGGTGTCTACATTGAAGAATTCGGGATCAAGATTTCCTTCAGACTCCCGGACGAATGTAGTATTTTACAAGCTGAAATATCCGCCATCAAAAAGGCTACAAATTGGCTGCGGTACTATCGAATAACAAACAGAGTTATTCAAATCATAACCGACAGCAAACCTGCAATAATTGCACTCTCGGGTGTGTACACAACATCCCTTCTTACCCTGGAATGCAGGAAATCACTCAACAATTTGGCTAATTATTCTAGTGTTACCCTTATATGGATACGGGGACACGGGGAAAATATAGGCAATTTCATCGCTGACAATCTGGCCAGGAGAGGCACAGAGCTAGAGGCTGCTGATATTGACAATTTCTGCGGCCTTCCGCTCCTGGCCTGCTGGAAGCGAATTGATAAAACACTTTTGCAGTTGGCACAAACCAGATGGTTTAATGAGCCAACCTGCACCACAGCGAGGACACTATGGCCTTGCATAGACGTCAACAGAACCAAAAATCTGCTGAACTTTCCCAAAAAACAATTGCGCAATCTTGTGGCCACGATCACGGGACACTGCGCCTTCGGAACCCATGCCAGACGCATGGGTTTACCATACAACGAATACTGCTTCAGCTGCAACGACGAGGAGGAAGATGGAAGCATAACACACCTTCTATGCCGCTGCCCAGCTATGGAGGATTACCGCCTTCGCTTTCTAGGCAACAGATCCTTCAGTACCCTCTCCGAGCTTTCAGTTACGGAACTTGGCTGTCTTAGCTCCTTTATCAGGAGCAGTGGATGGTTCGCCCAATAGTAGGCTGACATCCTGCCTGTTACACTGCAAAATTCACCCTTTGCCTCGACTTTTTCCCACCTGTTCTGTTCTTCTCTTGCTCTTCTCTGTCCCTCTCTTTGCCTATTCTTCTTCTGACTTCTAATCTCCCTTTACTACTCCCTCTATTACTCTCCTTCATTACAGGTAGCACAATGGGACCATGTAAGGACCCAAGTGAGCTGGAATCTAATCTTCACTTTACCAGCAACCTGCTAACCTAACCTAACCTAATTAAAACACACGAAACGGAAACAAGCTAAAACAATACAGTGAATTGTGGAAGTTCACATTACCGCGAGTTTACTGTATTGAAAAAACAAAAAAAGGATGTGTGCTGCAGCGTTTAGTAAACAAACAAAAAATCACAGATTTTAGAAACATACCGGGTACAAAGGTAGCAACCAAATGACGAAAGCAAACACAAAAGAACAAATGGTTAAGAAGGTGAAGAAACATATGGGTGTTTCCACACAAAATGACCCCTTACAGCTCAAAAATAAAATTATTATTTTTAATTTATTTTTCCGCTAATATTACACAAAATAAATGTATCTATCACTTTCCGAAGGATTAACTTTAATTTTCTTTATAATAACAAAAATATGTTGCTTTGACTTTAATACACCGTGCACGTCTTTTTTCTGTGAAGTGCACGGTCACTTTTTAAACCATTGGCAACACTGTTCTATCGGTAGTTTAAGAATAAAAAAGCCAGCTGAAAGTTGAAAATTTTTTTTTTTGGTAACTAATTTCCTTTGGTTTGAAAATAAACCCATTCCTTAAAAAAAACATTTTAAAGAATTTAATAAGATTTTTTACTTGACACATCCTGTGAAAAATTTTACAATACATGATGTTTGTTTCCGAAATTTGAAAACAGCACATTTATAAAGTAACGACCGTTACCTTTTTAATGGTCAAAAAAAGTATTGAAACTACATTTTTTATGAATTCTTTCGGTTGCTACCGATGCTTGAACTTTCGTAGGTACAAAATTAAGCAATCCTCGTGATATATTTGCTTAGGTTGCAATTTTATTTAAAAAATATCCGAAAATCGGTAACGACCGTTACTTTGGAAACACCCATATACCAAAGTAAACAATTCATTAATTAAATTAATTAAAGTAATAAAACGGATGAGTGCTGGATCTACGATATACGAGTATACATTTATTTAATTTTTCATTTCATGTTTGAGTGATGAGGATGAGACAGAGGAGATTTGCTGATGATTATGAATTTAGGTATTATTTTTACAACAACATTCCCACCATTTTTGCTATCATAAGCCTTTTTGTTAGTTTGCCACTAATTGTTGAGGCCTATAGTGTTCACAAGCCTCCCGAGCATAATTTACTTTTACACTTATTTAAAAGTACACAACGGATATGATTGCTCTTATTGCTTTTATTTCTGCTCTTCCTCTCTATCTCTCTCTAATTAAATAAAAAAAATATTTATTAAATTGTAAAATGCTTTGAAAAGCACTGGATTAGTAAGACCGGAAATGATGGGCGTGCGTAGCTGGTATATGCAAATGTCATTCACTCCAAAGGGAACAACCGTAATAATAAACTTTAACATCTCCCTGGACATTATTAACAACGTTATCAGCCTTAATAATTTGTAGAGCAAGTATCATACGAGTATTTTACATCTATATTGACACACTCAATTCTATTGTTTCAAACGTACCCTTTTAACGGGTTTAAATTTGAATGTGTGAGTACTTTTAATGACGTCTGCAGAGCAATATGACATTTGAAACCCTTTCATTTCCGTACAATAAACTAAATTCTTTTTTCTGTTTCTTTATATAGACAAATGATAGAGAAAATTAAGAAGGAGTGGCTGTCGCATGACTATCCATCCATATATTTACTACATTCTTTAACACAGGTCACACCTTTTGTGTAATTGTACAACAGTGTTATTTTACAATTAAATGACAATTTAAATAGCAATTAATTGTATTTTTATTTCAATTAAATGCCATAGTATTGTTATGCATATTTAAAAGGAGATAATTATTGTTTAAACTTCAGGGGTGTGATATATATAAACGGAGTTATCATTAAAGCAATTGAAATGGTGAGAAAAAATGGAAGAAGTGGGGAAAAATAAATTTTATATCGTTCACACTATATGCAGCAAGGTCACAATTGCATTTTTTAAATCACTTTTTTTTGCTTATTTCTATAACTTATGAGAGTTACCTACAGCAATACGATAAATAGAAAATATTTATAAAAAAAAAAATTTACTTAGGGCCTTTCTATATTAACGTACCGATATACTTTTTTAATGGAGATACTGGGAAAAAGTGTTGTTTACAAATATTAATAAAGATATCTTGCAATTTTTTTTTTTCTTCTAAAATTTTTTACCTTTTATGGATTAAGCTTTTAAGCCAGTCTACGAGCATTTTTATGTCAATACATTGTTAGTAACTTAAATAAACTTGTATCAATGTAATTTGTTTGTAGCCATGTTTATATAAAGATCTTATCCAATGATCGGCACTACGACATCTAATGAATCTTTTGTTAAATAGACTTATAAATTATATCAAACTGTGTATGCCACTACCTACAAAAGTTCTCACAGTAGGTTATAAAAGCCCGCTTTATATCAAGTCAACAAATAATCGCAGAAAAAATACGCCGACTAAAAAATTTTTAACCCAACTAAAAAAATACAGAATGAAAAAATCACCATAATAAAAAGAAATCGTGAAAATAAAAAACGCCGTAATTTTAAGATATCACCAAAGCTGAAAAATCGGCAAACTGAATATGATGGTTAACTGGTAAAAATCGTCAAAACGAAATATAAATGCTATAAAGAAAAATATATCCAAATTCAAAAAGTCGCTGGCATAAAAAAACTTTAACCAACTAAAAAATAACTCCAAATAAACAAATTACAATAACGTTAATAAAACGAGAAAAAAGCGCCAAAAAGAAAACATTGGTACCCTAAAAATATCGGCAAACCGCCAATTGAATGTGAAATAAAATATTGTGCTTTGCAGAAAATCATCAAAATTAAATTAAAAAATTTGCAAAGAAAACTGTTCGAATTTGTAAGGATAATTGACTTTTGCAGGCAGAACCTTTTGTCAATTACCCATAAAACTTGTGTCACTGCCCAGTCTCTGAATAACAGAGCAATGGATGAGCATATTTTTTATATATAAAGAAAAAGGTTTATCCTCCTAAGTGTGTTAGAAGGTGAAAGGATACCTAAGGTCTTCCCAAGACTAAAGCCAATAGAAAGTTAATCCTTCAGGGTTTTCTTCCGATGCTCTACCAGTAACTTAAACTAGTGCCACGGGGACCGGTAAGCTCTCATGGGAGATTGTCTACCGGAGGGTAGCATAGTGATGTCCTACATTGGTCACAAAATTTGCGAGATGCGTATCTGTTCATTCTCCTTGAGAATTGATATGCTGGCACCATCACACTGCCCTCGTTGGTGTTGTCTCCTTCGAGAGTATACGTGGTGTCTGTGGTTGATACTAAAAGCTGGTAGAGGTAGACTTTAGCTTGTTCCCGAGGGGGCGGCTCGTGCGCGTTTGTGAACACTAATATTCACACGGTGTTAAGACCACCATCGGATTGGGCCGCAAGACTGGTGCCGACGTTAATCTGTAAGACATCTGTTACAATTTCTAGCTCATTTACATTGCATTTCGAATCTCGAAAACATTTCCTTCGTTTTGCAATACACAGTAACCACAGAACGCAAAAAAAAATTTAGAGCCACTTGAAAAAACAAGAAAGTGAAAAAGTTACCAGGAAAAAAGCACTTGACTAGCTGGGAACAAACGCCGAAAGAGAAAAAAAACGAAAATAAACAAAAAACAAAATAATAATAATAAATAAAAACGCATTCCAGAAAAATATTACCAAAATGAAAAAAAAAACAAGTTACTAAACAATTTCGCCAAAGGAGAAAACATAAGGTATAAACACATTCGCCACAGCTGACTACACGAACACAAGAACACAAATGCTGCTAGCTACCGTTGTAGCCGTTTAGCAGCTACTTAATTATTTTGGATACGACAGATACACAGTAAACAGCTGATCCTGAATTGTTGCAACGACTCATTTATGTATATTACAGTGGTGCATATTTAGCGCTTTTACTTTTTTAAAGTTCGTTGGGGCGAATTGTATACGGCGAATTGTATTCGCTCACATTACTTTGTATGGATTCGCTTTAACATAAACAGAAAAAATTTATCTCATGGATCTCTTTTGGCTCCGGAGTTACGGGTTCAAAACTTACTTTTTATTCGCCATAACTCCTAGAATATGAAACGGATATAAGCGATGTGGATATCAATCTTCTCCAAAATACCTTTATACTGGTATACAAATTTTTTAAAACAATTTACCCATTGCGAGTGAAATTCAATTTTAAAATTTTTTTATCTGACTTTTCACTTGTACAGAGAACTTACCATGCTTTTATTTTGTGTATATTTGAAAGCTGTCACCGATGAAATACGTAAGATATGCTTGTTTAATGATGATTTTAAGAATTAAATGAGTTATATAGAGCATTTTGAACTGATACCTACATATGTCGTTTATATTCGTTCTATTTTGTAGGACTTATGATCAATAATATATAAAAGTTTTGAAACCCGTAACTGCGGAATCAAGAGAGAGAGCGCCGAAAAAATTACACAAAAATTTTTAGGTATAAAAGGGCTATTACCCTGTGAGTTTTTTTTTAATCTTTAACAATGTTGGTATTTTTGACTCATATAACAATAAAGCTAATAAAAATTATTTATGCACATATATTATAACATTTACATTTTGTAATTTTCTTTTTTACCTTACAATAAAAAATATTTCTAATCACTAATTTGCTTTACATATTTTGTTATATTGTCAACACTGTTTTGGTTTTGTGGCCATCAGAAATAGAAATTAGTTTAATTCGACTACACGACAAAAGTAGCATGGACAAAAACCTGTTGCCGTGTTGCCTTGCTGTCTTCAATATAAACATTCTCATATGCACACATGTATTCTAATTTTGACAGGTGGTAGTCGGTAGTCTGCTGTGGAGAATGTGTTTAATGCTATAGCCTCCTATAATTATTTAAGAGAATACACTCAGAGAGAATGTATGTCGTTGCTCCATTCTCTTTCTAGCATAAACGGCACAAGGATGAACACAAATTTTTTACCACTTTTCCAAGATAATGTCAAAAAGTGATCGTTTTGTACAAAAATTATAGACTTACGACTATTCTATGGCCTAAACAGTTTCAATTCTTGTCTACAACGAGAACGTAAGTGACTTATTTTTTACATTGTCTTGACTTAGTTAAAATAATAAGTGGAATTATTTAAAATTTTCAGTATGCATTTCACAATTTATTAGGGGAGTATTTTTTTTCACAAAGATGATTTAAGGATAAGTAAGTACTTAAAATTTTAATTGGTGCGCTGAAAATAATACTCGATTTTTTAAACATGATTGCCAAAATTTACCGTTATATATAAATTTTGGATTCTAAGAGTGAGTTCTTAGGTGGCCGATCAGAGATTAATAGCATAGACAGACGACAGAGTTAATTTGCATTAAAAGTTTACTAATGTGGATTAACATTTTGCCCTGACAGACGATAGTTTGTGCATTAAGTAACAGCTGTTTGTCTGTAAGCAATATAAGGTATGTTCATTTACTGTAAATTGTTAGCAATTATTAACAATTATTGATAGAAAAGTGTTCATTTAATCCAAAAGTTTTCAACCAGAGAGCGTCAAAAAGTAGTAACAAATTTAGAGACAAAAAATTGTTGATAATTTTTGATAGCAAAATTTGTAATTTCAAGAATTATCCTAACAGCTGTTTTGTGTTTGTATTCACAAATCAAGCTTTCTAAAATAAGTTGAAAACTAAAATATTTTGGCAAATTTTGTGTTGCCTTTGCATATAAAATTAGAAAGATTTTGCAATAAAAATGTAAGTACATTTTTTAAACGATAAAATATATTTCCTATTACAATTTGGATTAAATTTTGTAAAGTAGTAAATATCATATCCAAAGGAATGGAACTAAGTAACACAGGGTGTAGCACATTAGTGTCAGAGGATGGTGCAACAGATGGGGTTATGTAATTTCTTTAAACTAACGCATTTCCAGTTCAAAAATGATTCGTTTTTAATGTTTACATTACAACCAGGGATCGAAGCCAAATGTATTCAATCGGCGTCGGCGGCTGCGAAAAAAATTACCGGCGTCGGCTCAAAGTCGACCTGCAGCCGAAGAATTGTTGGCGGCGGCGGCTTAAAAATATATCGTCGCCGGCAGCTAAAAGTCGACTCAAAAACGGCTGGAATATATTTTATATGACGCAAAACAAAAATTAGCCTCCATTTTACAAAAATAAAATTTTATTCCAGCTCGTAATAAATACCACAGTTAACAAGACAGGTTTTCATACCATAAAAAAAAAAAAAAATTGTAAATTTTCGGCTCAACCGTGAGCCGATTTGAGCCGGCGGCGGCTGCGGCTTAAGAATTTTCGTCGGCGGCGGCTCCAAGCCGGCTTTGAGCCGATCGGCTTCGATCCCTGATTACAACACTATTTTAGATTGACAATTTTGGATGGTAAAGTGTTCATTTCCTTTTTATTACTTTTGAGAGCAATTTTACAAAATATCGTTTTACTCACTCGTGGATGGATAGTGATGGAAAGTAAATGAACAGAGCTTTTTTGTTGTCAACAATTTTTTTTTTTTGCATTTATATCGAGATCCAATGGAAAGACGACCAAAGTAAACTTAGCAGCAAAGCTGTTACTGAAAAATCATTATTTATTTTAAAATCTATCTGAAACTACTTTTGTTTAAACTGCTCAAAAATGTAAAAATTGTGCATGCATGTGAGTTTTAATCCATTTTTATTTTACAATAATAATGAATTTTCCAATAGATGGTGTAGGTTACCAATGGTATTGCCATATTGAAATATCTAAATTCAGTATAAATTCAGTTTGATTTCGTGCATTTACGACATATCTTATACACATTGGGATGGGGATAATTCACAAGTTAATTTGAATTAAGACTGCTAATGCAAATTAAGGCTGTCGTCTGTCTATGACAATTAACTACATTTAGTTGATAGTTTAAGCGGCCAATGATGGAGGTTTAAATTTACTAAAATATGGTAACACAACAACAATAAGTGCAAAAAGCCAGTTATCAAAATATTATAAACAAAAAAATATAAGAACATAAATAAATGATTTTTTTTTAATTTTATACTGTTTTTTTAATCTTTTCTATGCACTCAATTTTCTTCTGAGATATAAACTTAATAAAATTCAAAATGTCTTCTTGTTTTGCATAAAATACAGTGTTGCTTGGAAATAACATTGCTGTATACTCGTAGTGTTGCCAATTTTTAGTCTCCAGTATGGCCATTTTTCACGGTTTAAGCTATCACTTAGAACCAGCAAACACGATTGAATTTATATTCAGATTAACTAAAACGTAGTTTGAAACTACTTTTAAACTCCATCCTAAAAACTCACCCTAAGCACAATTTTGATCAAAATTAATAGATCGATCAATGACTCTTAATGTAAATAATGAATGGTATGTTTTACCATTTGGAGACATATCTGCCATCATATTTGTGTACATGTCTATGTATGTACGCTTGTTTGTAGTTTTTTACAAATATACTTTTTAAAAACCTTTCAATATATTAAAACAAAAGCTTTTGATTAAATTGTATTGTTTTTTGCTTCGGTCTTTGTAAAAAAAAACTTCACAATTTGCAAACAAATATGTACATATGTATGTATGTATGTATGTACAGATATGTAAATTATGTCTGGAGTAGTTTCAAAAAACACACATACAAAAATATGCAAATAAAAGTTCAACAAATGCATTTATATGCATTATTAATAATAAAAATGTAAAAAATATTGAAATTCTTTTTTTTTTATTTTCGAAAAGGTTGAGTGACCATTACACACAAATGTACAAACAGCTTGTTGGGAGGAACAACGCCGTAACTCGAAAAAGAAACTTGTATTATAAAAAAATTTGTTTAAAATTGTATTCAATTGAAAGAACATCTTTTAGCACAACATAAGGAATGATATTCCGATAAATTACGCTTTTTGAGTTATGATTTTGTTGCAGCAATTGAGTGACCATTTCATTCATATGAATATATGTATGTACATATGTATGTAAAAATGTAAGATTATGTACTTGGTTGTGTGAAACACTCTCGTTAAGACACAAACAAATAAAAGATGGACAAAATTCTGTTCGTACATATATATTCAAGTTTATATTATTTACAAAATAGCTTATGTTTGTGTTTGTATTAGTGTTGATAATGCTGACAACGATGATGAACTTCTACAATTGCTATTATTTTGCATCTTTCAATATTTGTCCAGAAATAAAGAAAAAAAAAGAAGAGAAAAACAAACTAAAGTATAGATTACACTTCAAAAACCTTCTCAAGGATATTTTATACACATATATGTACATATGTATGTGTGTATGCATATACATTTGTTAAGTGCAAATATAGAAATATGATACAAACAAAGTAGAGAGATCCATATATTACGATTACAAGCAGGTTTAAAATAATAATTGTATGGAGAGCCCACCAGTCGTCTAGACAGGTGTGAGACGAATTCTTCCCCAAGTTCGGGATTTAAACTGCTGTTTGCGCACAGATTTTCGTGGGTAGGGATGGATTTTGGTACAATTTTTTAATTTTTATTTTGCCATTTTTTTTTTTCAAATATTTATATAAGAGTATTTTAGATTTTCTTGTTCACTTGAATAAATATTCCGATTATTTTAATAAAGTGTTCATACGTCTATATATGTAAGTATGTCTGAAACCAATATTTAAATTGGCTACACTGGAGGTAGGCTTGCCAGATCCAATTTGCCAAAAAGCTTGACATTGACCAAAAAAAAACTTGATTTTGAAAAAAAAACTTGATTTTGAAAAAAAAACTTGACAAATAAATACACTCATACTATTGGTTTTTATTTAATTTTTTATTCTTTTTTTTCATAAAAATTATTAGAATAAAAACAAAAATATCATAAAAAGTAAATATAACAGAAACAATGTAAAAGAAACAAAAAACAATCTATATATATAAAATACAAAAAATGTTTGTACCCATGTTCGCTATAGACTCGGAAACTATCCAACCGATTTGACCCAAACTGGTGTCATTCAAAAGGGAATTTATAGAGGATGGTTTTAGGCTTTTAATATTTCAAGTGGGCGTAGCCCCTCCCACATAAATTGAATAACATCATATATCTTGACTATTGTGATAGCAAGAGTTTTGAAACATTGTAATAGTTCATATGTTACTAATGTGAGTAATCAGGACAAAAATGGGCGTTATCGGACAAGTGGGCGTGGCAGCTCCCATATAACCCAAAAATTGAAATCGCCATATTTTGGGCATTTTTTGACCTACGCCGATGATATTTGGTACATATAGTATTGACATAATTAGGAATACGTACTAGGAGAAAAGTGAGTGGGACCACGCCCCTTTATAGGAAAATAAAAAATCTTAATATAGTCTTAACTATTGGACCGATGGTCATTAAATTTTCACAATATATAAATACTTTTAATTTTATTTTATAACGAGGGGGGTAGCGAAGTACACCGGGATCAGCTAGTATAACAATAAAAATTCAGTCTTTACATATTTTAAAGAAAACTTAGGCGTTATTTAAAAAAAAAAAATATAGGTACCATATTAAGAAAAAAAATATATGTAGGTTCTATTTATTTTGCCACATATATTTCGTATTCTTAGTGCCTGTTCGCCGATAACGAATAACTTCTTTCTTTCGAATAATTACATTTGAAACAAAAACAAATTCAAAAATTTTGTTTTTGTTTTATATGTAATTGTTCGAAAGAAAGAACTACTTCGACATCGGCGAACAGGCAGTTAGATACAGAATTACTCTACCATCTGAGTAATGGGGTAAATATCAGTGTTGGCACTTTTATTATAATTGTACATACCTAAAGAGAACTATATTTTTTAAATTATAATTGCACAGAAAAATATATGTATCATATTAGTCCTTAAATGTATTGATATTAAAAATATGCTCTTTCGATTTATTTTATAGAAATTTAAACTTACTTTTTTTAAGTATTATTACATATGTAGCTAGAATAAATTTGAGAAAAAAAATTACTTACAAAAAACATTGACAAATCACTTTTTCACTTGACACTTGAGGCGCATTAAAAAACTTGACAATCAGGCCAAATCAGGCCTGTCTGGCAACCCTAACTGGAGGCCACCTCTTCTTAAATATATTAACTACGGTCCCGCACTCGTGAATTATTATAATTTTACTCTCTTATTACCGCTACAATATTCGACTGCTTGATGGCTGTTCGTCTGGCGGTCACAGGCTTTTATCTCCATAATTGCAAAATGTACTCAACTGAAATCGTCACAGTACCACAGAGGCGGTACAACAAGAAGTACTAAAAACTTACATAAAATCTAAACATTTGAAGGGAGCCCCAAAGTCAGCAACACAATATGATGTTAACATTAAGTGCACTTACGTCTGTTAGAGTGAGTTTTTAGTAGTTTCAAACTACATTTATGTTAATCTGAATATAAACTTAATCGAGTTTAATTACGTTTGCTGGTGATAGCTTAAACCGTGCAAAATGGCCATACTGAAGACTAAAAATTGGCAACACTATACATCATATGGCAATGTTTTTTTCCAAGCAACACTGCATTTTATTCAAAAGAAGAAGAAATTTTGGATTCTATTAAGTTTATTTCTGAAAAAATAAATGGAGGGCATAGAAAAGATTAAAAAAACAGTATAAAATTAAAAAAAAAAAATCTGTTATTTATGTTCTTATATTTTGATAACTGCCTTTTTATACATGTTGTGGTATTACCATATTGTAGTAAGTTTAATCCACCAACATTGCCCGCTTAAACAATCAAGTAAATGTAGTTAATTGTCAGCCTAAAAACAACTAATCCAGATTAAAGTTGTGTTTATCTCTGATCGGCCACCTAAAGACTCACTCTTACTCGTAGTCTTACGTTTAGTCGACGTACATATTGTAAATAAGAATCCGCACAAAAACATAAATGTGAAAATAAGGCCAAGTTCCTATCCAAAATATTTCGGCCGTAAAAAGGACTGAGATCAAAATAAGGACCAAGTTCTTGATAGGTACAATTCCATCTCATTTCTAGGCAGCCCATAAGCTTGGCAAAATTTTTCCAAGAATTCTTTCCCACATTAGAAAGGCAAAAAAATATTGTGTAGGAAATTTCAGCTTTCTAGCTATACTGGAAGTGCCCTATACTAAAAAGGGGCACATTAGTACCGCTCAGGTGAAAAGTGCCCGTTAAAAAATCATTTTTTAATTTTCCATCAGGACCTACCTGTGTACTAAATTTCAGCTTTCTAGCTATACTGGAAGTGTCCCATACAAAGAAGGGCCACCTAGGTCCCGGTCCCCCCTGGAAGGAAAATGCCCATTTTCAGATTTTTCTGGTTAATTTTACACCAAGACCTACCTGTGTACCAAGTTTCAGCTCTCTAGCTTTACTGGAAGTGCTCAATAATATTGATGAGTCAGTGAGTCAGTGTATATGTACTAAAATATGGACTTTTCACACTTTAATATCTCGGGAAGCTTTTACGGTAGAACTTTCAAATTTAACCCGTGAGGTCAACTCTGTGGGGAAACCTTATGTTTCAAGTTTCATTCTATTATGATCAAGAGGAGCAAAGTTATGAGGGGGGTAAAAACAGCTCGAATGGTTTCGTGTAAATATACACACTGTGTGGCCGAACTTGGCCTGGCGCACGGTATTATTTCTGTAGAATTGTGTAAATACGAATTACGTATATTTATTACACTTACGTCTATTAGACTTATATAAATATACGTATGTTCGACCTACGAGTACGAGTACATATACATAAGTATTACGTCAGGTAGATTTACTTCTCTTAGACTTGTGTAATTAACTATATCACGCTTACGTCTATTATAATTACGTCTGGTAGATTTACATACGTTAATAACGTTAATAGAGCTACATATCGAGCCTTTGCTTCAATGGAGTCATAAATCAAAAAAATTTGTTTTGCAGAAAACGAGTTTAAAGTTTTGAATTTGCTAATAACTTAATTGTAAAAGAAAATATTATTTCTCTCGCAAAAGTATAGTATATAAAATATTTGGATTCAATTTTTACACATTATGAAGACGGGTATGACAATTAATGCTGCATCATTAATTCAACAGCTACATTTTTTGAGTTATGACTCTATTGCAGCAAAGGCTCGATATATAAAAATTATGTATGTTAAACATACGTTTACTAGACTTGTGTAAATAAAAGCTACGCATACTACACTTAGATCTGTTAAACTTACGTCTTTTAGTTTATCTAGTAGAGTGTCATACAGTCGACCATAGTTAATTGGAAAAATATATACTCGTATGTATGTAAATATTTACTTTCTGTCTTATACAACTTCATATTAAGTTTAATAAATATTCCGAGTATTTGTTTGCATGCAACAAATTTCAAGTGTGTATGAACAAGATATACTCATACATACATGTACACTTTACATATTTATATGAATAAATAGCGCAAATTCACATATTTGAGTTCGAAATATTTGAAAAAAATATTTTTAAATAAACATATTCAAGCAGAGAGGATACTTGATAGAAATCATTTACATCGCACAAAGTTTCATTCAGATTCGGATTCGGTACGAGGGGCATATTTATTAAGACACATATATTCTGGTAAACTAAAATGTTTATTTATATAATGATCTAAGTATTTTAGTTTCTTATTTTTTTTATACAAAAGTAGAAATATTGGAATTATTCTTGTTTTTTCTTTTGTAGACGTGTCAATATTTAAGTGTTTTGTACTTACAAACACTTCTTTTGATAGATACGCTTGTCCGTACAGGATATTTGTATTTGTGACATCAGCCAGTCAAGTCAGTCAGGCTGAAAGTTAAGTTTAAAGGTTTAACAAACTTTTTTGTTAGAACTTTTGCTACTGTCTTTTAGGCAGGTTAGACGAGATATTTGTGCATTGAACTGATATGAAATTATTTTTGGTTTTTAGGTATGAAAAGAAAAATTATACAAATTTAGAATATGTCATTAGATTTTAAGACATTTCCCGTATGAGACTTCTTTCTTTTTATGGCTTTTAAAATGTATTTACAGCTTTTACGCTTTTTTTTACGCCTGAAGTAGCAGTTAATGCATGTTTTAGAATTGCTTCTAATCTAATAAAATGTAATGATGCGTACTTCACAGGCATTTTGAAAAGAAAGAAAATAAATTCACAAAGTATCAAAGCAAGTCATCTGAAGATAAAAGTTCGACTTAAATTATTTTTTTTAAATAATTTTGATAGCCTAAAACATAAGTTACAGCAGGGATTTTCAATTAATTAGTAGACACAGTATACATTAGGACACATAGGTATATTTTAGTATTTATTAGAGTATCCATTTATTTGACTCTTCGTTTTGTTCGAGTAAGAAATTAATCTATTTTGGGATTTCAAAATTGCTCGATTAGTCGAGTAAGTTTTTTAAATTCTTCGAATAACTCGAATAATTCAAATAATTAAAAAAATTTTCAAATAATTGTATCCATCCTAAGAAATATACATGTGTGCTTGAATTTATACTTTTATTATATTAATAAACAAAAAAAAATATATACCAATAAAACAAAAATGTAGTTAAAAATAAACAATAAAATAACAATTCATTTGTACTACCTATAAAGTCCTAAAACGTTTAAAAAAAATAGTATGCATATAAAAAATTATGTTTGATGAAACAAAATTGTACTGTTGACGTGACTTCAATCAAATTTTTTAAAATAGTCTTTTAAAAATACTACATATGTACTCATAGTTTAGATGTTTGCTTCTTAAACAGTTTTTTGTGTTTTAATAAAACTTTAAGTTGAAAACACCCTTTCACTTAAAGTAGATGTCGGTGATAGGGACAGGATTGCATTAAAAAGATTTTCTAGTTTTTCTTTGTCTTGTGTAAATACTTGAAATCATTTATTATATTAAAATAACTTGTCCTAGTTTTTTTTTTTTTTTAAATTAGTATGACCTTGTATTGTTACGTGAGGTTCACACAAGAGATTGTTTTCAATTAGATCCAGATTTTATTCTTCTAAAATATCATCGTCTGATTTTGATCAGATTCAATGCAAAACAATCGATTATATAAATTGATTGCAAACTCTTTTGTTTCAGCTTTTGAGCTATATTTTAAAAAGTTATCAATATTGTGGAACCTTGCGGAATTAAGATAAAGAGTAAGTGTACTAAGTACCTTAATTCGCCTCTCGTTTATTCTGGCCTTAAGGCAAGCAAATAAATCTTTTGAAAATGAATTAATCGCCTTTTCCAAATTGTTGATTAAGAACTTTATTATTCCATCCAATTCAATTAATGTTGCGGAATCTTTACTGAGCTCGTTAATGGCAACATCCAGCGAACCCATAATTACAAAAATATTGGAATTACAAGAAATAAATGATTAGTTTCTTTCTTGGTGAATTAATTATTCATTTTACTCGATTAATTGACATCAATTGTTCGAGTTATTCTATATTATTCGTTAAAATAATGGAAAAACTGCTCGATTAATCGAACAAAGATTAATCGAGTGGATACTCTAGTATTTATATTAGCCTTTATGTTAGCTCATATTTTAGCATATACATACATATGTTAGTATTTATGTTATTATTGATGTTAGCACATATTTTATAAATTATTTTATCTGATATTTTAGTATATATGTTAGCACATGTTTCAGCACATGTTTTAGCACTTATGTTAGCATATATGTATCCTGTTTTTTGTAGCCAATGATCTTTTTGTTGCTAAGTTTTTTTACTGAACTCAGTGTAAGACAAATATATTTTTAATATATCAAACTTTTTTTTTGGCAATTTCTAAACCAGGTGTTCTCACCAAATTTGAAATTAAAAACGCAAGAGTAAAAAAAATTATTTTCAAAGCCAGATGATTTGCTGAAAGATGCCTCTCCATTTTAGACGGTTTTATCGCATCGTTCGAAATAGTTTTGTGGCATATAACGTACTGTAGACTTCACCGTTTTTATTTAAATATGTAAAGCTAAAATTTAAATAGTCTTCACAATATTTTCTTTTCTTTCAAACGAAATTAAATGGCAATAAAAACCATATCAGCTGTTATTTGGCAATAACGGACAAGTGCATAGTAAAGAGTAAGCGATTTCACTAATATTTTGTTGTTTGTGTTTGAAGATTTTAAACCATAAATACATTAACATGTACGAGTATACGAGGGAAAAAAGTTAAGTGTTTTGGAAACTTCCATCTCTGCTATGAACACATGTTAAATTTTGTTTCGATCTGGCAACTAATTCATATAGAAACAGGTGTTCACAAAAGACGCATCCGCGATTTTTTTACAATGGAAAAATTAGAAATGCGTGGTGTCAATAAATATTTACATAAAAAAGGTTTATCGGGACAAGAAATTCATAATGATATGGTGAATGTGTTAGGTGAAAGTGCTCCTTCATATGCAACAGTAAAAAATTGGGTTACTGAATTTAAACGTGGTCGTACAAGCATTGAAGATGAACCACGTAGTGGACCTCCAAAAACAGCAACAACAACAGAAAATGTAGCATCGTTCGAAATAGTTTTGTGGCATATAACGTTCTGTAGACTTCACCGTTTTTATTTAAATATGTAAAGCTAAAATTTAAATAGTCTTCACAATATTTTCTTTTCTTTCAAAATAAATTAAATGGCAATAAAAACCATATCAGCTGTTATTTGGCAATAACGGACAAGTGCAAGCGATTTCACTAATATTTTGTTGTTTGTATTTGAAGATTTTAAACCATAAATACATTAACATGTACGATAGAGCTGTGCCAAATCGTTCCTTTTGGTGAGCGCTCCTTTTCGTTCAATTTAGAGGAACGGACCCGTTTTTTTTGGGCTCTTCATGCGGTCCCCTTCGATGGTTGCTACGGACCCCAATTTGAGAACCGTTGTTCTAAACTAACAACAATTTAACTAATAACACATACTTTAAGTTATAAATATATATATGAAATCGTATATATGTATTTTTAAGTTTAACCAAACATTTCGCTCCAAGGCAACAAACACATGCTGATATTGTTGCTAATTCATTGTCTTCTTGCCACAATATTTGTGTTCTCTACAACAAATAAGTAGCAAGTCTTTGTTAATTTTATAACTATGAACTTTCCAGATGTTTATGCTTTAGCTGATATCTATGTTTTCGTATTTGTAAGGTTGTTCTTGTTTTTGCTTTTAAACAAAATAATTAACTTTAAATATTTATATTGTAAATGTTACAAAATACTGGAGTTGTAATTTAAAGTATTTCACATGATTTAGTGTACTTAAGTTATTTAGGAATTCATACAAGCAAATGTACCATTTAAATGTTTTATGAAATTGGAAATAGTTTAAAAAACTTTAAGGCCCAAATTCACAGTCATTAGTTAGCTAATAACAATAGTTTAACTAATAATATTTGATTCACAGCTTCTAGTTTAACATTAGTTAAACCATCAAACGTCATTAGTTAACTAACAGTTAGACAACAGATGATTCGTTGGAATTTATTATTAGTATTTTTGTTTTGTGAAAAATTTTAGATTTGGCAAGTGAAATTGAAGTGAGGCAAGTTTATACATAATATTATTTATTTAGGTTTTTGTTACTTAGTTACTAATTACTTATGTTTAAATGTATTAAAAAATAGGAATTTTTATATTTTATTATTATTTTTTTTTATATATGAATAATTTTTGCATTATTTATTTTGAAGACTTAAAACGCCGGCATATTATCTAGCCAATGTGGATATAAAGGCTAAAATTGAACATTTTTAATTTTCAGCATTGCATGAAAAATTCTTGAAGTACCACATGAAGTGAACATAGTTTTTAAGGTACTTCTTTTTTGTTGGATACGGTTTTGTATGTTCATATTTTTCGGTACTCATTTAATTTGCGGTTGCTACTGGTTAGTATTTGTCAAACAAACAATCTCTTCTCTTCACTGCTTGTGCTCTGAGCGACAGAGCAAATATCTACTGTATTCGACAGCGAGTTTCACATATGAAGAAAAAAGTTACTCGTTGCAGCCCTTTATTATGTATACGCTATTTTTCAAGAAATAATATATCAAATGTAAACAAAAGCCATATGCTATAACAGAATTGCCAGTACTGAAAGTTAATAGTTTGATAGGGTTACCATTTCTTGTTCATATTAAGAGTTTTGGTTAAATAATATACTGTGAATATGAAGTATTAGTTAAACAATAGTTATCATTTTAGTTTACTAATAGCTAACTAATTACTGTAAATTTGGCCCTAAGTCTCTTGCAATAACATTATATTTTGCCAAAAATGGTGAAGAGTCCTTACAGCATTACTATTCGTCTGATTAATCAGTTTGTACGTTTACAAAAATATTTTTGCAAAATAGTCGTGGTGAAATAAGATTTTACTAAAGTTCTTATTTAGCACATAGAAACATAAAATAATTAAAAATAAATACATTTAAATTAAAATACAAAAAATAGTATGCATGAACTTTGGCCACAGTATTTTTTTTAATAAGGGGTAAGGCATCCCCTTATTCGTATTAAATATCAGCAAAAATAAAACATCGTTTCCGATATTTGGTCAAATATACGCATACATACATAATGAGTGTTTTTTATTGAGGTATAGAACTTTAAATTGGCATCACTTTTTTAACTGGCGGCCATTTTGTCAGCTGTCAAGTGATTAATATTTAGTTTGGTTTGCCATTTCATCATGAACAGGTTGACAAAAGAACAACGCTTGCAAATCGTGCAAATTTATTTCGAAAATAATGGTTCAGTTCGCGAAGTTTACCCGCAAAATTTTGTTCAGTGATGAGGCTCATTTTTGGTTGAATGGCTACGTCAACAAGCAAAATTGCCGCATTTGGAGTGAAGAGAATCCACATGAGACCCTTGAGACGCCATTACATCCACAAAAACTGACTGTTTGGTGTGCTCTATGGGGTGGTGGAGTCATTGGGCCATACTTCTTCCGAAATAATGCTGGAGAGTCAGTTACCGTTAATGGAGACCGGTATAGAGCCATGATAACCGACTATTTTGTTCCCGAATTGGATGGCATGAATGTGGATGAGTTGTGGTTCCAACAAGACGGCGCTACATGCCACACAGCGCACGTCACAATCGATTTATTGAAGGAAACATTCGATGATCGCATAATTTCGCGGAATGGACCTGTCAATTGGCCACCAAGATCGTGTGATTTAACACCATTGGATTATTTTCTTTGGGGATATGTGAAGTCGCTCGTCTACGCCAACAAACCAGAAACGTTAGGGGACTTGGAAGCCAACATTCGTGGCGTTATTGCCAACGTACGGTCCCATATGCTCGAAAAAGTGGTTGAAAATTGGACCTGTAGAATTGGCTTTATTCGAGCCAGCCGCGGCGGCCACATGCCCGAAATCATATTTAAACATTAATGGCATAAAATTATCCTTCCAATAAAGCCAAATTGATGGACATTAAAACGATTTTCCTGTGTTTTATTTCAATTCGAAGTTCTATACCTCTAAAAAAAACACCCGATACATGCATGTCCGGAAATAAATTTATCAATTTGTTACGGTGCCCCATTGAATTTGGAATGATCGGGACTAGAATTCAGCACACTGCAGCAGAGCTACTGATGCTTGTTAATGTGTTGTAATAATAATAGCATCTTCTTTATGCGTCACCATAATAAATCGGGGAGGAGAAGTTGTCGAAAAACTCTCTTATTTATGAATTAATTTTCCTAATTCTTCTATTGTTTGCTTTCCTTTTAGTCACACAAAAATTTATTTTTTTTTGCTTCAAATGTAACTGTACGAAAGAAACAACTCTGTCGACATCGTGAAAAAAGGTTTCATTTTATTTCAGACGACGTTCGGGTTCCTATTTGAAAATGTTGTCGTTGTAGTAGAAGTTGATGACAAAAGTGTTTTTAGAACATTTTAGTGCACTATGCCGTCATTTAAAGGACGTTTATTATCGCTTATATTAAAAAGAAAAAAAAAAAATACTATACAGGGAAATATTAGGTTGATTGAAAATTTATAACGCCGATTGACTAGGACTCCCTCCTCCAACAAATATTACACGAAAACTTTAAAAATACCAATATAAGAAGGCGGGACGTTATTAGAACTCTATTATTATTGTTTGTTGTACAGTGCTACAATTAAATTCTCTTAATAAATTGTTAACTTCAAGTATTTTAGTACATATATTACATACAGGATATGAAATAAAATAATTTCATTAAGTCGATTATACGATTCATTTTTTTGTTATATTTTTTTTTTTTTTTTGTTAAAAAAATATTTTGTAATAAATGTCTGAGACAACAGATCTGAAGATGTGTGTGTTTAGATTACAAAACATTTATTGAACTATTGTTGCAGCAAAAATGTTTTTTGGAATTTCTTCTTCGTAGATTTCTTAATTTGCAATATTTTCGGCATTTCTATTAAATACTTGAAACAACTTAATACTGATGAAATGTTTTAGTATTTTATTTTTTTAAAAATAAATACTTTTAATTTAATACAAATAGATTTTTTTTATTTTTTTATTAGATTCCTGTTATATCTATTCTATATTCTATCATAAAATATAGTTGTAAGTACTGCAATCTTAACTAAGAAGGTAAGTCGATCAAAATAGATGCAAAATATCTAATATGTTCCATAAAAACTATTGAATTCGCTCACAAATATAATTAAAAAAAAACTGATTTTAAATCTTGCTGTTTAAAAAAAATATGGGTTTACACTTCAAGGTGACTGATTGAAACAAATAAACAATTTTAAAATTCGGTCAATAAATTGAAAAATTATTGAATAATCAAGACTTTTTAAAGAGAAAAGAACGAACATGCCCCGACTATGAAAAACTTGATCAAGCAAAAAAAAAAAAAAAAAATAAACAGAATTTTGAAAATCCGTTCACAAATGATAGAGGTTCAAAAATTACAAGAAATATTAGTGAAAAAAATCCACCTTGAATTGAAAACTAACTTATTTTATTGAAATCGTTTTAAAATGGTCACGATCGGTTGTGAATATATAATTAATGCAAAGAAATACTTAATTCCAAAACTTCATGCGTCTAGTTGCTTCTAAAAGGGATTTAGAAGCTATTTTTTTTTTGCTATATTGGCCTGCCGCGACACTGTGAAAGGGATGCATAATTAATATGAGGAACCCGCTTCACGACTAACATTTATTAAGAAAACTCTTTATATGAAGTTCAATAATCCTGATTTATTTCATGCGAAATGCAATAAAAACGATTAGAGGGGTCGTATGCATCACATTTAAATGTCTGTATGTACTCGTACATATGTATGCGTTTTTCACTGAAAAAGAAATTTTATTTTATTTATTATTATTTTAACAATAAAAGTTAAATTAATTGAAGAAAAACGAAACTTGAAACCGAAACAGCTAGGAGTGGGCGCTCATTTCTAAAATGCAATTTAAATTGCAATACATTCATTTGTTCAAACAATCTCAATTTTAATTTAAATGTTATTGGTATTGTTGTGCTAAACTAAAGCAATTTAGACAAAACAAAATAAAAGAAAAAAAACATCTAAATAACACTTTCAAATGGTCATTGACACTATTTCTATGCAGTTTGAAAACATTTTCACAAACAATCCAAGCCGGCCAGCATGCATACACATATGCAGCAAATAAACACATACTCACGCATACATACATACTTATGTAGTAATAGAATAATGAACAATTGCTTGAATCAAAGTATTTTAACTAAAAACATTTAATTGACCTCAACAAATTGAAACAGAATATCTATAGAAAGTTTGAAATTGCTACGAGGGTTATTTGAGAAATTGTTAGCTGGTGCAAGAAAACAAATAATCAGCTCTATTGCGAAACTCGATGTCGCCGTCGTTGTCAATTTTTAGCCACAGTCAAATTTGGTCGACGCAGACGTCAACTCGACACTCAGTTGGTATTAATTTGCGCGCATGTGTTGACGTCGACATGTTATCGATAATTTTGAAGAAAAAATATCATCTCCATATATTTTACAGTTATTAAGCTTGATTTTTTAATTTTTGTGAAAAAATGTTGTTTATGTTTGAATCAAGTGGAAGCAGTGATGAAGAAAATAAAGAAATGCTCAGAGTTCAGAGAAAAGTAATGAGACAAAGATCAGACATTTTTATTTTGCCGGACAGCACAGCACGTAAGTAATCAAACAGTTTGCCGCGTATTTGTAATAAAAAGTAAACTTTTTATTTTTGTGCCTTTTGAACAGCTTTGTTGAATATTTTCGACTGAATAAAACAGCATTTAAATTCATATTAAAAAAAAATTGGGCCTTTATCTGTAACTGTTTATTTTTACCACCACCCGTTGCATTTATTTCAGCTTTATTGTGACTCATTTTTTTTAACTTGCATTTGAAATCTCTCCATACCTACAAAGAAAACTATAAAATGTATGTACATGTTTAAAACTTTTCTTTGCCCATACCTTTTGCCAACCGTCACTGTCTCTTATTGGAGGTCCAATAGAATTTAATTTTAAAGCTATTTCTTCCCACTCTTGTTTGAACTTGTGAGGGTTTGAGCTTCTTAGAAACCCTTTTGCTAAACTCGTATTTTTTTCGAGTTCAGCAACAAGGGTCTCGAATTGCTGTATAGTTGTAATTTTTAACTTTCTTTCCATGGCACTAAAATTTTTAAAAATGTCTAACTTGAAAGCCAAAATTCACTATGTCGACGCTTAAAACTTTGTTGACAAAAACAAAGTCAAATCCGGTCAACGTAGCCGTAATATTGTCTTAATTAATATGAATTTGCCGCCGATAACTCTCAATTACTCTCAATATTGACGACGGCAATACAATGAGTATGCCGTCGACATCACTTGTAACGACGTCGGCATTCGCAATAAGGGTGAATATTATGATGAAAAATCTCTCTATACAATTTTAATTTATGTTTTTTATATGGCGCACACAAGCAAAGAGAACATACAAAATGTGATAAGTCACAATAAGCAAATTTTTTTTCTATATAGATCTTTCCACCCTGAACAGCTGTAACCTTTAACGAAAAATTTGTGTACACATAAATATATTTTATTTACTCGTATAACCGATAAATATCTTCTCCCATATATTATTATTTTTTTTTTTTGATAATTTTATTATTTATTGAATCTTTAATTATAAATTAAATTATCAATAAGTTTTTCAAATCTTAAATCTAAAAAATATTAAATGTAAGTTTAGCGAATGCTAAACAAAATTTTTAATTTCAACGGTTAATTTTTGTTGTTTTACATCTCTCGTGAACGGCTGTGAAAAAGAGTATCCCTTCTTTTCAGCCGGGTGTGGCCTCTATAATGAAGAATATTGCGCGCAAGTGGATTTGGGTGCAACTCAAGTTTTTTTATATATTTTTTCGCGTGTTTTGAAAATACTGTCTTCACCAACGGAACGTCTAGGTCTTTATGAATTCGATGGTTTCTGACATACCAGGGGGCTGCTGTTAGTGCACGTAGGATTTTATTCTGTCGCCTTTGAATTCTTTCGAAACTCTATACTAAGCCTTGACCGTAAACTTCTCCTATACAACGCGATCCTGAAACCAATATGGTCCTATGGAATCCAGTTATGGGGCACTGCCTCAGCATCGAATGTCGAAAGAATCCCATACATAAATGTTAATGCAACATTGATTCCTAACTAAACACCCCAAATGAAACAATATGCAAAACTATGGATATAAAAGGGAGAATCTGCATTTAGGACAGTGAAAATGGTTTGATCATCTCATATTGTGTTTAAAAAAAATATGTTATGCTGGAAGTTTTTTAATTTTCAAAATTTTTACTCCTTCTCCTCCATTTGTAATCAAAGGTAAAAATTTGGATACGAATATTCTTAATATTGTGAAGTATTTTATCATTACAAAACACTAGGCATGCACTAATAAATTGTTGTATTTACATTGTGAAGCACACAGTTTTTTTTCCATAATCCTTTAGGAACCACAATTTTCGTTACCAAAGCAAAAACAGTTTACCTACAAAAAATTTAAATTTAATCTTTATTTTGGAAGAAAAACCAAAAGTTGTTGTATTTTTGAACAATATGAGTTGTTGCTTTATTTTTTTTACCGTTTTCAGTTAGAGTTAAGTGTATACGCAAAAATTATGAAGAATTAAGCACTGCTGTTAGTTTGTAAGCAACTGTCCAACGGTTTGCGTAAAATTGTGTCGTCTTATTAAAACGGCAAAAGTTATTTTTGAAAATTTTATAAAACGCATCGTATAGTGAAGATAAATAAATGTCTTGGAGGTAGACATCGAGGATAGAGGAGGTTTATGGGTTATTTTACGGATTTAGAAACGAAATAGAAAATAATCTGCAGACCAAAAACCCGCCAACGAGCAAAAGCTCTATCACTAATGCGTTTGCGAAAAAAGCAATGAGAAAAACCTCATAATCGTGTCTGTCATGAGTTTCACATCCGTGTGAAAGTGAATCCTTTCCGAATATTTTGGTGTCCTGACATTCACTTCCAAACAATTTTTTCGTTTTACTTTCGACTGCACTAAGCTGTGTGAAAGCAAATAGAATCTCATTTCTTAAGCTTCGTTCACATTTATTAAATATTTGTCCAAAAAAACGTAACCACTAGTTTTTCTTAAGGATAATGTCAACTAACTTGGTTTTTATGTTAAAAAATAAAATTAATTTATCTACAAAAATATATTTTTATACAGTTTTTAATAAATGCGAACTCATAATTAAGAAAAATATTAGAATTAAAGGAAAAAATAATTATTTTCTCTCTCGGTCACGTTTTTTTCGACAAATATTTGATGAATGTGAACGTACCTTTACACAATAAAACTTATTTAATTTGAAAAAAAAAAATTTTTTTAACTTAAGTTTGATATCTTATCTACCTAATTCGGAAATGAAAACCAATATGTTTGATAATAACACATGGAAAAGGAGATTTAAAAAAATCTCACATTAGCCAACAATCGAGCAAAACTATGCGGTCAACAAATATTCTATTTTGTGATTCGGAAATTTTCATTCTAATTGAAAACGTTCAGAACTCATGACAGACACGAATATGTCAAGTTTCATTGGTAAAAGGCCAACCATACTTTTGTTTTTATGTATGCCCAAAGGTAAGCCTATCTGTCTTGAAGTTTCTAATGCAGTTTGTGAATGCAACACACTTATAGCACATGTAATTTATAAGTAAAGAATGATATGATATGATTAGTAGCTGCATTTTGTAGTCACAAAGTTGGTATAACCTCGACAACACGAGAATCACTTAGTCGTTCTAAACTGGGTGTAGTATCGAATTTAACTGAGCATTACCATGAAAATTGAAGGAAGAGTAAGCGATTTGCTTGGACAAAAAACTTATTTTTTCAGTTTATGTTTAATCTTTAACTAAACAGTTTTGGTTTTCTTCGATTTTTTTTTCGTACAACAAAATGAAAACTTTTCAAAAAATTAAAAAGGTTTAAACAAATTTTTAGTCATCATTTTTTTAATAATATCTACAATCCTGACAAGTATTTTAGTCCAAACTATATGAATAATGTGCACATTAATGAGTGAAAGTTGTACCAGTTGATCTATAACCGGCTATGTTTGAAGCTGGTTTTTTCGTAACGCTTTTTCTTGTAACTAATTTGGTTTGTAACCGGGTTTTTGTTATAATAAAAATATATTTAAAATCGCATGTAGACAATGAGATCCTTACAATTGCTCTAAATATATTTTGTGCAAATCCGGAGACCGGAATCGAACCAGTTAATGCGTAAACGAAATTAGTTGTAGCCCGTTTTGTACGACACAATGTACGCTGCTATCTATTTCTACGATAGTACATACATACATAAGTATGTACATATCGTAAGCTGGAATATAAAACACAGTAGCTAACAAAAAAAACCATTCGTAATCAATTTTTTAATTAATTATTTAATGTTTAATCATTTTAAGTTCTCATGCAGTTAAAAAAACACCCTGTTTAATATCTAATATATAAAATTCTCGTGTCACGATGTTTGTTATCGAACTCCTCCGAAACGGCTCGACCGATTTTAATGAAATTTTGTATGCATATTTGGTAGGTATGAGAATAGGTTCTAAGGTATATTTTATGAAATTTTTTATGCATATTCAGTAAGTCTGAGAATCGGCTACTATCTATTTTTCAAATCGCTAGGGATATCATCTGTTTATTCTCCTCCCAGGTTTTCAATTTCAGAGAGTCAATATACCGCATTTTATTCAACACTGGGGTCCCGTTTTCTAGCAGCTGGCGACTACAATGCTAAACACACATTTTGGGGTTCACGTTTAATCAGTCCCAAGGGTCGTGTTTTGTTTGACACAATTTCAAAAATGGGCTTTAATGTAGTTTCAAGTGGTCAGCCAACATATTGGCCAACGGATCGACGAAAAATTCCTGATATTATCGACTTTGGAGTTATGAAAGGTGTGCCCAGCGAAATGATTGAAGTTGAAGCATCATTGGATTTATCTTCAGATCACTCGCCTACTATTATCACTATTTACTCACACAGAACTGCAACATCAACATGTGATTTACCGGTGACATCTGCACGTATTAACTGGCTGAAATACAAAAAATATTTGAGTGCTCATTGCACGGAAAATATGCTGTTGAGAACACCTACTGACATAGAAAATTCTATTAGGTTGTTTGAAGCACATGTTAATCAAGCTGCTCTTAATGCTTCTTCAAATCAACCAAATCAACAAGTAAGATTCAACAACATTTCTTCTGTAGATATAGAAAGGCTATTGACTGAAAAACGGAGAGCGCGACGAGAATGGCAACGTTACAGATCCCCCCAGCTAAAGTTAAGGCTAAAGGAATGCACCAAACAGCTCAGAAAAGTTTTACAAACACAAAAAACAGCTTCGCTGCAAAAATTTCTTCAAGAACTCGATGCAACACCACAAACAGATTATTCGCTATGGCGTGCAGCTAGAGGACTTAAAAGGCCAGTGATTTGCAAACCTCCGTTACGAGATTCGAATGGTGACTGGGCAAGAACTGATGCTGAAAAAGGTGCTCTTTTTGTTAAGCACTTAGAAAATGTATTTACACCGAATATTTCTACTGATATTGTTGAACTGCCACCAGTCATCTCTTTACCAGAAATACCGTTAAGATTTAACATTGTGGAGATTGAAAAGGCCATCACTAGTCTTAACACCAAAAAAGCCCCAGGTGTCGACAAAATAAGCAACAAAATGCTTCAACAACTGCCTTATATTGCAAAAAGAATTATACTATTCATTTTTAATAGTATTCTACGGCTGCAATACTATCCTGCAGAATGGAAGGTTTCGATGATTATTATGATACCAAAGCCCGGCAAGGATCATACGAAGGTTGAATCCTATCGGCCTATTAGTTTATTGCCCAACATTTCAAAACTATTTGAAAAGCTGTATATGAGCAAGCTGATGCCTATAGTGACTAGAAGCGGATGCATTCCAGATCATCAATTCGGTTTTCGCAGACAACATAGCACAATTGAACAAACTCACAGACTTGTGAATGTTATCAGAGACACTTTCGAAAAGAAGAAATATTGCTCTGCGCTCTTTATAGATGTTTCTCAAGCTTTCGATAAAGTATGGCACGAAGGTCTTATACATAAATTAACGCAAAATCTACCCGCAAACATTGTTAGGCTTTTAATAAGCTACCTAAGTGAACGAAAATTTGTAGTTAGGGAAGGCAATTTTTTAAGCCCACCGCAGTCGATCGAAGCCGGAGTTCCCCAAGGGAGTATCTTCGGTCCATTACTTTATTTAATATATGCCTCTGACTTACCGTTAAGCAGTAACATTCATACATCAACATTTGCCGATGATACAGCTTTTCTAAGCGTTCACGAAAATCCTGTGGAAGCTTCCCGCAATTTACAAGGGTATATATCCAAATTGCAAAATTGGCTCAAACAATGGCGTATTAAAGTTAACGAGCAGAAATGTGTGCACGTAACTTTTACGTTGCGCAAGGAAACATGCCCGCCTATAAAAATTAACACCGAGACCATACCGCAACACACTGTTGTCAAATATCTAGGCGTTCATCTTGATCGTCGTTTAACATGGAAATCGCATATAGACGCAAAGTTAACACAAATGAAATTAAAAGCAGCCCAAATGAATTGGCTTATTGGAAGAAATTCTATACTAAGCCTAGACTGTAAACTACTATTATACAACGCGATCCTGAAACCAATATGGTTCTATGGAATCCAGTTATGGGGCACTGCCTCAGCATCAAATGTCGAAAAAATTCAAAGGCGACAAAATAAAATTCTACGTACAATTACAGCATCTCCCTGGTATGTCAGAAATCATCGGATTCATAAAGATCTAGATGTTCCGTTGGTGAAGACAGTATTTTCAATAAACGCTAAAAAATATATAAAAAACTTGAGGTGCACCCAAATGTACTTGCGCGCAATATTTTAAATTATAGAGGCCACACCCGGCTGAAAAGGAGGGATACTCTTTTTCTCAGCCGTACACGAGAGATGTAAAACAACATAAATTAACCGTTGAAATAAAAAATTTTGTTTAGCATTGGCTAAACTTATATGTAATATTTTTTAGATTTAAGATTTGAAAAACTTATTGATAATTTAATTTGCAATTGAAGATTCAATAAATAATAAAATTTATAAAAAAAAAAAAAAAAAAAAAAAAAATCGCTAGGGGCACGAGGGGGCAATTTCAGCATTTACTAAACTATTAACCCAACAGATAGCGCTATGTTTGCCTCATAATTATTTTTGTTGTTGAATGACAGATGGCGCTATGTCCACCTCATGCAGGAGAATCGAGGTCGTTCGTATTTCAAACAGAACAAAATTATTGTTTGGTATTTTTTTTCATCGGCGGTCATCGTCACACACTTACAATACATTCGCTATTTTTTATGTATCACCCAAAATAAGCACTAGATATATTTTGTATGGCAAAACAACGTTTGCCGGGCCATCTAGTATTTTTATAAAATTTTTATCACTTTTTTATAAATTGACATACTTTCTGGGAACTGAAATCCAAAAAATGTTGGAACTTTTTGTGCTTTTATTCTTTTGGTACTTTTTTCTTTTAATGGATTTTAATGAAATTTGGTATACGTTAAATTTGAAATATGTGACCCAGATTAACATAAAGAGGGTAAAAACTGGACAAATTGGTACTTTTTAATTTTTTTTTTTTTCGTTGACTCAGTGTAGTTTCTGGGGCATACAATAGGGAACAGCTGGTAGTTTAGTACTATTGGTAATTTTTTTTGAATAACATGCAGTATAATTTTTTGGTGAAATATGAAAAAACCGTGGTACTTTTTGCTTTTATTACTTGTTTTTTTTTTTTTTTTAACAAGTAGTGTGAACGAAAACAATGGTAAAAGATATAGTTATTACAATAAATTTATGTAAGACAAATTTAATGAAACGTTATACCAGATGTACATGTATCCAATAGTCTTTGGCTGTTCACTATCTCTTCACAACTGTAACCCAAAATCCCCCTTTTTCCCACCACAGTTTTTGGCTGGGTCGACAATAAAGTTGCAAAGAATATGTTGGTATATTTTCATAACTTGTTTAAATATAAATAAAATAATATTCATGTTCATAAGCTCATACATTATTTAAAGGATACAACAAACGACAAAGAAGGATATCTCTTCTCTAAATACAGAACATTATACATTTCTGTTAGTGTGCGTGTAAATAAAGATGTTACATTGGGGACATGGATGGGCATCAATACAGACAATAAAAACTAAAGTGTGATTTAAATAAACAAAGAGAAAAAATCCAAGAATTGATATGATAGAATTAGTAAATATTTATTTAATATTTATACAAACATGTGTATCTGTTAAAACTTATAGTACGTGCATACATACATACAGACATACCGAACAAATATAATAAAGACGATATGAAAAATAATTTCCAATTTAAATAAAGTTATTTTAATATTAAAATGCAATTAAATTAAACGAATTATTGTCAGATGCAAACAGACAGATAAAAACATAAGAAAATTATGTACATTTAAAATTAAAATCGACAACAAAGCTGATGAATTAGAAAAGTTCAAAGTCTTATGCTAAGAATATTTGTAAAATTAAAAAGCTTTTAATTTTAATGCTACAACAATTATTTTTGCCGTAATATTATTAACAGTCTCTCAGTATGTACTTTTATGTTAAGGACTTTGTCTTACAATCACTCTGTATTAATTTATTGTGCTCTGGCTCTGGTGTTATTAGTGGAGAATAAATGGGTGGGTCGCACATATTGAAATTTGTACACAATTTATTACAACAAAACACATATTAATGAAATGAAAATGCTAAATACCTGCGATACTTATTATCACCTCCATGACATCAGACATTATGTAACGCTAAATGACAGTTATTCTAAACGATGTTAGTTTTCTTTTTTTTATTTTTAGTCCTTGAAAATGTTGTATGGCTGACTGGGCTGACAAATAACCATTAGCACCACTTGTATTATATTAACATAAATTTCATGGTTAACAAAACAAACAAAAAAAAAAGTTTAGTTTATCATTAATTTTCTCTTTTTTGTTGTATTTTATTTATTTCTAAGGAAATTTGATAAATAATACACGTTTCGTTTTAGTTAAGGCTTTCTTTCCGCAAGTCTGTCCATCTATGGAACAGAGAGAGAGGGAGAGAGAGAGTAATATAAATTATTTACATTTCCTTCCCTCAACTTTAACTATATAAAAAAAAATAAAAACAGCAGACTACTTTAAACTTCGTCCTGTTCTTTAAACACTATTTATAATACAATTTAGTAAAAGTAAGTATTTTTTTTTAAATTTAGACGATGCTACGGCGATGCGATTTAAGTCATTTAAAAACATTAAGGACGCTCACGGTAGCTTGGTTATTGGCTTGGTGTACCGGATCAGTTCTAAGCACCCTCATACTAATGGCCAGCAAATTCAAATATGCAATTTTTGTTAAGATTAGTGTTGGGGGGTGGTACCCATCACCCCTTCCATATATAAACATATTTGCGCAACTAAATCAAGAAATGTTCTAAAATTGCCTTTGGGTTACTCTAAGAAAAAAATTAGGGATGCAACCGATACCAATACCGATATATCGGCGATACTTCTGGTTTTCCGATATATCGATATCGGCGGTATTTTGCTGTCGATACGCCGATACTTTTTATATTTTTCTTTAGAGTTTTTTCAACAAAATATTATTGCTTTGCACCATACTAATGAAGTGTTCTCTCAATGGTAAATCTTGTATGTGTATGTATGTTTTAAGATATTTTTCAAGGCGCATTAATACAACTGGTGGTAATTCTACAACAATTACAACTTAAAACAACTGACATCTCAGCCCCTATGTCAACATGTACAAATTTTGACATACGAACCTCTAATTTGCGCAAAAAAAAAGAATAAAAACTGTGCTTATGACATCACCAATTTGAATACGTCTTGATTTTCTTTTATTCATTTATGCATGCGATGATTTAGTTCAGCGATGTAAAAGTTGGTACAACCTATTATTTATCTACAATTCTTGCCCCTCGATACAAAGCTCAAAGACAATCGACTTCAATCCTATCGAAAAAACGTCTTATTGAGCTGCTTAACATGACTCTACATTCCGAAAGTGTTGAAGACACAATCATCCCTACACCTCGCAAAAGTTCTGATAAGTCTACGAGAAGTACTCGCCTTTGGAGCGTATGTGAAAAAATTATTAGAGAATCCGAGGAGGATGAGCCTCTATCCATCCTAAGGTGTGGTTCTGCTAACGAAGAAGTCGAGAGATACCTTAGATCTCCTAATATTCCTAGAGACGCAGACCCTCTAGTTTACTGGCGCAATGACATATCCTTCTCAACTTAAAGAAAATGGCGCAGAAATACTTAAGTTTTCAAATGACTTCTGTCGCATCTGAGAGACTATTTTCCACTGCAGGTCTACTTCAAACGGATTTGAGAAATGGTCTATCTTCGCAAAATTTGAGAACACTTTGTTTTTTAAACAAAAATCTTATTAATAACAATTTTAAATATTAATCTTTTGCAATGTTGTTTTTATAATTTTAATTTAATTTTAACATGATCTCAAATTCAATTCGATTGTCTTTTAAATCTTATTTTATTTTGTAAAATCATAAATATTGCAGACGTTTTGTAGTTTGAAAATTTTAATTTTAGAAACTGAAACGTATTGAAAATTTTGATGATTTTAATGGCTCATTAATAAACACTGTTATTTTGTATAATAGAAGAATTACTCTACTTGAGTTTTGTTAATTTTTACTTGAGCTCAATTTCAATATGCGTTCGGTATCGGAATCGGTATCGGCGATATTTATTTTTGAGTATCGGTATCGGTATCGGATCGGCGAAATGGCGTATCGTTACATCCCTAAAAAAAAATACAACTACCAGCAAAATCTCAAGGCGTTAGGACAGGGGAAACGGGTACCTCCCCTTACAAAGTAATTACTAACATTCTAAATTATGAATGAAACTGAAATTTGATGTGGGCTACTTCTAGAGTAAAATACATTTTTTAGCGGATCTTTTAAGCGATAGGAGGAGGGAAGCGGGTGCACCACTTACAAAGAAATATTGATCGTCGCATAACTTATTCACCAACTTAGGACCAACTTCATATATATATTTTTTTTTTTTCGTTTGAAAGGGTTGCTGGCAGGCAGTTACCTTTTATTCTGCTTACTTCGTCGTTTGTATAAAAGCCTCTAGTTTTTGCTTGAATAATGATTGGTTTAGAGAATATTAGAAAATTGTAGATTGAAAAAACTGTAATTGTCTAAAATAATCACAAGTAGGATATAAGAATCAATAATTTCGACTTATAAATGTTAAGTTTATTTTATGAGAATGGGTGTAGCGAAGCACACCGTGTATTTTATAAAAATGTTTTGTCATAACTTCCACAAGTTTTAAAGTAATTAAAAAGAAACGATTTATTTTCGAATTTTCGGATAACAATATCAATATTTTACAATTAAAAATAAATAAAGGTTTGACAGTAGATTTTTGATTTGATCGGTCCGGTCCAGCAGTTAAAAAAATATGTTCGAAAAAACATTTTTTCCAAAAATTTATACTAAATAATTCTCAAAATATATCGAACCGAATCGTTTCATTTTCTCAGAGATACCTTTCTGAAGTCAATGCCAGATCGGTTAAAACATACAAACCCATACGATTAATATACTCTTGACTTTAGAAAATCGGGGTGAAAACAGTAACTTCCTATTTTTTATAGAAAAAAATCACCTTTAAATAAAAGTATGCATCACATAGAGTTTTGAGTAATATAACTCCTAAAACATGTTGATCACGTTAATATCTATATCCGCACAAAAACACAAATGTAAAAATAAGGCCAAGTTCCTATCCAAAAAATTTCAAACGTAAAAAGTACTGAGATCAAAATAAGGACCAAGTTTTTGATAGGTACAATTCCATCTCATTTCTAGGCAACCTGCAAGCTTGGCAAAATTTTTCCAAGAATTCTTTCCCATATTATAAAGGCAAAAAAATTTAGAACTTAAAATTTAACCTTTGAGGTCACCTCTGTGGGGAGACCTTATGTTTCAAGTTTCATTATATTGTGATCAAGAGGAGCAAAGTTATGAGGGGGTAAAAACAGCTCGAATGGTTTCGTGTAAATATAAACACTGTGTGGCCGATCTTGGCCTGGCGCACTACTGTGCGCCTAGATAACGGGTCCGCCAGATAACTTTTTTTTTTTTTTGAAAATGCTATCAAAAAAAACTACTGAATATTTTCTCAAATTTCTTTTTTTATTTGAAAGTACAATTCAAATGGCTGCCTCGGCTGGCCATGCAGTAGCCTACATGATCGGTCCAATTTTTAAGCACATTATCGATTGTGTGCAGCTGTATTTCACGAATGGCTTCACGAATATTGTCCTTTAAAGCGTAAATTGTCTCTGGCTTTTCGGCGTAACACTTATCTTTTACTTCACCCCACAAATAATAGTCCAACGGTGTCAAATCACAGCTCCGAGGTGGCCAAACGACATCAGCTCTGCGGCTGATAATGCGATCTTCAAAAACAGGGCGCAAAACATCGAGTGCAGCTTCGGCTGTGTGGCACGTAGCGCCGTCCTGTTGAAACCAATTGTTGCCAATATCCTCCTCTTCAATTTTTGCGAAAAAAAAATCGTTCAACATGGCCCGATACGATCGCCATTGACTAAAACGGCCACTCCTTGCTCATTTTCGGAGAAAAATGGCCCAATTATGCCTCTGGACCAAAATCCGCACCAAACAGTGACTCGTTTTGGGTGCGTCGGCTTTTCAATGTATGCGTGCGGGTTTTCTGTGCCCCAAATGCGACAATTTTGCTTGTTTACATACCCGCCAAGATCAAAATGAGCTTCATCTGAAAATATTATTTTTTTGGCAAAATCGGCATCTTCTGTAAGTCGATCGCAGGCCCACTTAGCGAAGCGAAAACGCATTGGATGGTCAGTTGGCTTCAACTCCTGAACCAATTGGACTTTGTATGGCGTCATACCAAGGTCTTTATGCAAAATTGGTCTCAATGATGTCTACGAAATGTTCAATTGTTGAGAAGGACGGTGAATTGATGTTGATGGCGCTTCACGCACACTTTCTGCCACAGCATCAATATTCTCGGGTGTACGCACTGTTTTTGGCTTTTCGCGCTTTGGTTTATCGATGAGGATGCCAGTTTCTTTCACTTTTTTCACGAGATAACGAAGATACGGAGCTGACGGTGCTTCTCTTCTTCCAAAATCCCTACGCAATTTTCGCACAAATTCTGCAACATTACCATGATTTTCAAAGTAATGTCGCAATATTTCCCAGCGTTGTTCAAGCGTATACACAACCATATTCGTTCAGCGGAAGGATAAAACTAATTATCTGTCAAATCAGACATGAGCTAAGCGTTACCATTCACGAAATAAGCACTAGTTGAAAAAAAAAACGTTAAATGGCGGACCCTTTATATAAAAAATTTTTGCAAGTGTGTTCTGACTTTATAACTCAGGATCGATTAGATTTTTAGGGTTTGTTCGTATGGTCGTGTAGATGGTCGACGCGTTCGTAAGTTATGACTTTTCGTGAAAGTCCTGATGTGCTTTGATTAGGTAAATCGAAATTTATAAAAGTAAATAGCTTCCGTGCGAAGCCGGACGATCAGCTAGTATTTCACAACATATTGATGCAGATAAAAAAAAACAAGAAAAGTTAATGAAAAAAGTGTGTTAATCCAACTACTTCGGAGTTAAATATGAAAAAAAAATGAATTTAAATGAGAAATTATTATTATTAGGCCGTAATTTCAGTTTTATTGAATTAATGAAAATTCAAATTACTATTAGTTTTTTATGAAAAACATTAACATGTGCAATCAGATTAGCAGAACGTATCAGTATACCGACTTTAAGGCCGCTACACCACTCATCAGCGTTCGTTTGTCCATTTTTACAATTTTCGTAAAGTGGATAATAATTGGGAAGAATATCAACTATTTAACCAAGTTTTCTACAGAAATAGAATACGAGAATTGTTATAATTCCTTTTTCTTCCATTTTTACATATTGAAAAAATTTTGGTTAGTACGAAATTCCCCATGTCTTATACATTATTACTGTTCAAATAATAATTACGTTTATACGTAATAATAATATAAAAAATATTAAATTAAATTTAAAATCCTACTAAATAGTAGGAATGAAATAGACCATGAAATATGAGAACCGATAGAAACATTTTCGACTTCACTTGTATAATTAAGTGAAGTTTTCTATTAAGGTGCAAGACGTGTTAAGTTCAACATTCGCACATAACCATTCGAGCTGTTTTTACCCCCCACCCGTTCATAATTATATCGCTTAATCATAATAATAGTTTTATCACAAGATCTTCCCGACGTATCATATTATAAAAAGTGAATATTTTAGTACCAATTCCCTGACCAAACCTCTCATGAATATTATAGGGGATTTTGAATATACCTAGAGAGCTGATGCAGTGAGGGCATGATCAGAATAAGTTAGGTTAGGTTGCAGCGGTCGCCAGTTTCACAAGCAAATGTGGACAACTGGCCCACTTGGGTCATAATAGGTATTTTTGCGTTAGTGAAAGCGGAGGTGTGATAAGATCTGAGCACCCATCTCTGTACGTATCTTTATCATTTGCTTCAATGTCAAATCGTCCCGACGTTCGAATAAACAAGTGATCATTTTAATTTCGCAGTCCGATAGGGTTGATAGATCTTCTAGAAATCTCTAACTCCTCCTTATTATGACAGAAGTCGTTATACGATATATTCAATCTTCTGACATGTGTATCTATAAAACAATGACCTGTGATTACCGCAACGAGTGTAAGTTTATCATGTTGGTGTCCCAGCACACCCTCAAGGATTACTGATCTACAATCGTATGGGAGCCATATTAAAATTGATATTGATATATTGAATCTAAACACTTTTTATCGAGGACGACAAGACTCCCTCCTCATTCTTATACAGCAATTTTACTTCTGAAGAGTCGGAATTTTAAATGCAGGAAAATTTTTCAAAACAGAAACAGTACTGCCTTCTACTGTACTCTAGTAAAGCCTTGATTTGGTATACAAGTAGAGCTGGGAACTTCAAGGATGAAAATTTCATTAGATTCGCAAAAAAGAGCATAAACAATGATGGCCTTGAGGTTTAAATGGAGATCAAGTTCCAGACATGTAAAGTACCATTTAATTTCTAGACAACCTGATAATTTGCCAATATTTTTGCATTTTCAATATGACAAACAGTTATGGGTAAAAGATTTTGCCAAATTAGCAGGTTGTTAGAGGAAATGAGATGATTTTTCCTATCAATTTTTCAACTGAGCAAGCCAGTGTACTTATGTAGGGTATCTAGAAAGCTTTTTCTATTTTGTCTATGTGCGACATTTTCAGAAAACACTTGGAACAGTTATTACAAAATTCTTCCTTCTCTTTTGACGTGGTCATATGTTAATTTTAATAGACGTTGTGTTTCCCTCATTTGTTCCATTAGAAACAACGTTTTCCACCTTCTTCTTTTTCTTTCTACTTTTTCTTCTTTTGAATAATTGCTGTTGTGATGTCGCATAAATTAGTCAAAATAGAAAACAAACAAATGGAAGTAATAAAAGACATGAAACAAAGAGGACGTAAAATGTTAAATGGAAAATGTTTGTTGCCGCTCCTTAATCTGATCTTGAAGTTAAACATGACACGAAATAAATCTAAAAAAGATGTTGACTAAAAAGATAATTTCCAACACATTTAAAATTTAATGGTTATTTTTTTAAATTCATTTTTTGTACTTACAAATTAATTGATCGAATAAAAACATTTTGGAAGACATACCTGAAAGTAAATGATAAGAAAATTCAAATTAACAAAACAATTTAATAAAATACTGATTAAGAAAAATCACACAATTTTGGGTTCATAATCCTCGTTAAAGGAATAGAAGAGCAAAATATCATTTGGATGTGGGTAGACATGTGGAATTCATTCCACAATTTAAATTTAATAATTATTTTCTCATCTAATACAAACGATATCCGACCTAAATCTGGGCAACAAATCTTTTAGTTGTCCAAAAAACATAGTGTCCTTTTTTGTTATAAAAACAAATTTTTTTTAAGCAAAATAAATTAATTCTTAGCAAAAAAAAAAAAATTTAAAACACAGCGATTGTGACAGAGAAGCACAACAAGAAAAAAAAAACCAATAGAAAAACAATTTGAATTTTAATAAATATTAATTTATATCCTTAACAGAAAAAAAAAGAAACAAACAACAATGTTGGAAAAATTTATAAATAAATAGAACGAGCAGAGCTTATAAGAGAAACAATAAAAGAATATAATTGATAACAATACATCAATCAATGTCATGTAACACAAGAAACATTTATTTAGTCATTCCGTCAGTCAGTCAGTCAGTTGTTCAGTCATTCAAACGGACAAGCAGCAGCTAGTCCCTCTGTTACTCCCAACTATTGTTGTGACATACAAAAAGGATATATTACTGTATGTTTGTTTGTCTTTTGCACAATAATGAAATAATAATTTTATTAAAATCAAAACATAAAAAAAGAAAACTTTTATAAAAAATATCTGGAAAACGACTCCCAATAACTCCTCCTTTTAGATTCCCATCATTTCAATTCTCTTAGGAACAAAACATGGAATGAAGCCATAATTTATTTGTTTCCAATCTTTAATGTCACTGCGAATGTATGTGTGTGTCCTTATAACAGCTGTAAAAGTATACAGAACAGCAAAAAACGAAAGTGGTACAATAAGTGCTAACAAACAAAATATTATGAGATATTCGTTCGTACACAAGATTGCGATGGCCAATTCTATTTGTTAGCGGGCATGTCCGAAATTTACTATGAAAATATACTCGTGCAACAACAAAAACGAAATATATGACATTGATCGAACGCCTGATTGTGGTATAAAATAGTATATAAAGTATGCTCGTGTATTGAGGTTTCGAAAGTTTACGCTCGGTATTCATTTTAGGGGGAGTTTTAAAGGCCCGCTGTAATATTTTTATAGTAAACTAGCCTATCCCGGTGTGCTTTGCTACCCCCTCGTTATAAAATAAAATTAAGAGTATTTATATATCCTATTGTGAATATTTAATGACGATCGGTCCAGTAGTTAAGACTATATTACAATTTTTAATTTTCCTAAAAAAGGGGCATGGTCCCACCCACTTTTCTCCTGGTACGTATTCCAAATTATGTCAATACTATATGTACCAAATATCATCGGCGTAGGTCAAAAAATGCCCAAAATATGGCGATTTCAATTTTTGGGTTATATGGGAGCTGCCACGCCCACTTGTCCGATAACGCCCATTTTTGTCCTGATTACTCACATTAGTAACATATGAACTATTGCAATGTTTCAAAACTCTTGCTATCACAATAGTCAAGATATATGATGTTATTCAATTTATGTGGGAGGGGCTACGCCCACTTGATATATTAAAAGCCTAAAACCATCCTCTATAAATTCCCTTTTGAATGACACCAGTTTGGACCAAATCGGTTGGATAGTTTCCGAGTCTATAGCGAACATGGGTACAAACATTTTTTGTATTTTATATATATAGATTTTAGTCCACTTTATCAACTTTTAAGGGACATTTTTATTTCTTTTTAACCGACTTATAAAAAAAAATAGAAGGAGGTTGTCAATTCAAGGGGTATTTTTCTTTAATGTTTGAACCTCCATAAAAAGATTATTTATCACACTATTAATTGACCGAATTTCAAAATTCTTTTTTGTTTGATCGGGTTTGCATGCAGTTTAGTCCCATGGACTGGGGTGCTTCTTCCAGTTTGGTGTCATAATATTTTTTTATCAGAGAGGCAAATGGTTCCACCGATAGATTGTTCCCATACAAATGTAAGCGGACCCCTGAAATATTAATTAATATCTCAACAAACCATTTGTATTTAAGTCGGTTCTTTATGCCAGTAAAAAGTTACGAATGTTCAATGTTACACGCTCTCATACTTTGGATTTTTTTAGTGCAAATTTGGGAAATTTTTAACCCTAGGAGGCTATACTCGTAAAGAACAAATTTACTAACAAGTGAAATCAAGATTTCCTAAAAAATGTCGAAGGTTTTTTATATGTTCTATTGTTTTAAATGAATTCTAAATATTTTCCTCCTTCTAATACCAACCTGATCCCTATTCCATTTTGCCAATTTCATTTGGTTGCCAAATGTGACAAGACAAAAATAATATTACAGTAAAAATATTTATGAAATCTCTGTTTAAATAGAAATTAATTTTGCATTAGAAATCATGTCTGTTAAAGATAGATAGATCCTTTTTTGATTTCGATTTTTTTTTCTTTATTCCCTTAAGTATTCAAAATAAAAAAAAATTCAAAGGAAAATAAAATATTATAAAATAAAAACGATTTTTATGCTGAAATGTAGGCCCAAGAGAATAAATTCTATGGCTGCATAAAAATATAAGGATGTGTTTGGCGATGTGTTTTGCAGGAAAAAAAAATCATGTTAAATAATTGTTAATTTTTATTTCCCCGTCTTTTGCATTTTGTTTACTTCCTTCTTTTAGATTTCTATTAAATTTTTTTCGCTGTTGCAGAACAAACAAAAGAAAATGGTGTACAGTGGAGAATCAGCAAAGGCGCAAATGTGTCAAAATTCCCACTGCCAATTAAAAACAAACATAAATGTTTCTTGTTGTTGTCATCGGTGATATGTAGCGACTTAAATAAATTGAATTTTTATTACGTTTTAATACGAGAACAAAAAAAAAAAAAAGACAGTTATTAGTTGATATGGTTTTGGCAGTAGCGGATTGTATATTTTTAGATTATTTTGTATTAAAAATATTTTTCCTTACGTTAATTTGTTGCAGCAAGCCTTCTTCTGGCCATTGATTCCTAATGGAAATACAAAAGAACATCATGTCAAACCGCTTACAATAACACTCGTACAACGAAAAATATCAATTATTGACGAAACAATGAATGAGTTCTATTAACTATTTGGCTGGAGTTCAAATCCCGACATCGGAAGTTAATCTTGCTTTTATTTTATAATTCACTTATGCTGTCTTTTTCAATTTTAGTAACATTTAAAAGAAACAAAAAAAGTTCTTTAAAAAAATCAATCCTAAAAGTATGCACCATTCACAATAGCTGAAACCTTGAGAATAGTACAACATATTCAAAATCGCACTAGGTAAAGCAAAAAAAAGGTTAATTTTCAACTCCACCCAGTTTGACTCTGTTTAAAATATTCTGTGGCTGACTGCTATTTCCATGACGACTTTCGAAAAGGAACGTTGTTCTGTTCTGTCGCGTAGATTAAAAAAAATGCTATGATATCAGTTTTCCTTTATTCCTATTAAAGGATATGTATTTACAAATGAATGTATGAGTGACTTACATTTTAATAGGCATGGTTTCAAGTACGTAATAAAATTTCGATGGTTTTTGATTTACAAACAGTCTTCAGTTTCTTTTAATTTTGAGTTTCGATTTTACAGTGATAAAGATTTTTATACCCGTAGGCATTTGTATGAATAATTTTTACTAACAAAAAAGCTCACATTTACGCTTTTTTATTAATATTCTTATTTTATTAAGTCACGCTCCTAAAAGAATGCATTTTTTATCTACTACAGACGAAGTAAATTTTTTTTGAATGAATTTTAAAAGTGGCTTGATTACAAACAAAAATTTTCGTTTTCTTAAAACTGAATTTTCTGAATTGAAGCTACTTTCGATCACAATTGATTTCTGTGTCATGCGTTTAATCAAATTAATAAAACTTAAAAAAAAATGGTTAAATAAATTTTCTCTTCAAATTTAATTTTTTATCATAATTAATCTTATTAGTGATGGATACCGGCCAACCTTGGTCTATCGCAAAAAATTTAAAAATACATTTAAAACAGACATCTTTAAAAATTGCACAAAATTAGACAGAGAGAGAGAAAGAGAGAGAATGAGACTTATAACATAAATAGAAAATGACAAATCGAAGTGTTTAATTAGACAAAATTAGTAGGCTGCGTTGTTGCAGCGCTGCAGCTAAAATTTTTTGAGTGTTCAAGAGGGTAAAAGCATTATACGATTTTGGCCAGACAAAATTTTATAAATTAGCAAATGACAAGCAACGTCACATTTCTATCAAGAAAAAAATAACCAAATTTTTTTTTTAAATAATGAGGACGTTATAAAAAATATAATTTAACAAGAAATATTTTTTGTTTAAGCATTAAAATTTATACAAATAAACAACAAATGCAAAATGCTTTTTTATAATTTAGAACAAAAGAACTACACAAGATCACTAATAATTTGGCCACAAATTTCAAACAGGTGGAGGACTGTGAGAAAAAAATGAGTAGAATGTGTTTTTCTGTTTTTAACTCGTGCAAAATGCCAATGACACGGATGACTAAATTATTAATGACAAATGTTGTACTGACAAGCGAAAAAAAAAACACACACACATATATACAAAGACCAGAAATATTAAAATGAAAAAGAAAAATGAAACAATTTTTATTATTTTTATTTATTTATTATTTTTATTGTGTTTTCTAATTTGAATACGAAAAAAAAATATTATAATATTAACTGCCGATTTCACGATGTCGAAAGAATTTTGAATTTTATTTTCATTCGTACAAATACATTTGATACAAAAACAAAATTTTAGAATTTGTTTTTGCTTCAAATGTAATTATACGAATGAAAACATATGGAAATTTTCTTTCGACATAGTGAAATAGGCAGTAAGTGTTATGACTTATTAAATGTTATTAGTCACTCTAACTTATTTGTTGTTTCTTTGTTGGCGATTAAAATTTATGGGGGTTATTAAACTGAAAGCAATATTATTCTTAATTTTGTAAAGGAAATACAGCTTTAAAGACACTTATTTGCAGCAATAATTATTTGCAATTGTTGCAATAAAACCAAATATGTGTATTTTAATGTCTTTTTAAATAGTTTAGAATTTTTTTCAATTACATTTTATTTACATTTTGTGTACATGGAAATATTTGCTCGCAATTTGCTTTTGAATTTCTAAAATTAACTAAAAAAAAAAGTATGTGTGGTGAAAACAAATTTTTTTTTATTTTATTGACTATATGAGAAGTTAATATCGTTTAAAATATTTTTATTATCTTACAATACATGTAAAAATCTGTTCTGGCAATACTGTATGCTATAGAAATCAATAGCATACTTTAGGGGTTAACATACATTGGGCGATTCAAATACTTAAAAAAAAACAAAAGACTTAAGAAACAAACTTAGTGTTAGGTTTTTTTCGTTACGGAATTTCTTGATTCGCTAGCCGCGCTCAAAACCAGCGATAAAAGCTATGCAATAGCTTAAAAGTTAATCAGTTATACACGAATTAGTAAAACAAGCCAAGGTTAATATTAATCATACGCCACAGTAACCGAAAACTGCTCAACATTTTAAAGGTTACTTAAATTATTTCAAATCCAAATGCAAAATAGTGTCTTATCATCAAAAATAACGAACTTTTTTTACTCTCTCTTTAAACAAAATAAGATAATAAATTTCTAATAGTGTCCGTTATAATGATTTAAAACAAACTATTTGTAAGATACATTTCATTTGATATCACAGAGCAAAGAGAAAAATACAAATAGCTTTACTACAGCAACATTAGGGATTCGTTGAACGAAAAAAAAAATAAGACAATCGAAGAAAAATTGTATAAATACATGGCATATTATGCATATTTCTGATGTTATATAACGATCGAAAAGGGAATAATAATTCAAATTAAAAAAAATAAAAGAGATAAAACGAAAACAAAGCGCAACATGGAAAATAACAAAAATATATGAAACATTTCTTATGTTGTTGGAATTTATGCTTGAAGAAAAATCGAACAATATACCAATGAAATATTTGAACACAAATAGCAACAGTAGGGCTGAAAATTGTTGGTCAACAGCAAAATTTATTATTTAATGAGTAAAATATGCATGAAAAAACAAATCACTAAAACGAATTAAAACTTTGAAATTCCGTAAATAAATTGGGAATAAATCAGAAGAATGTGGGAAATATTTCGAAAATTAAATAAAAATTAATTACAGTAAATTTAAATTTCCAGAAAAATTGTTTTTTTTTTATATTAAAGATTAAAAAATTTCAATATACGCAGAAAAAATAAGAAAATCGTAGTATAAAAGTAAACGATTTAGATAAGTAAAATTACTAGTAAATTTACTGCTGTGTATTTGTTTTTATTTGTCGATTTTAATATTCTGGTGTGGCTGAGTTGTTTAAGGCGATTTGTTACAATTATGGGAGTTCTATAGTGGGCAAAAAGTATTTGAAATTAAAATGAGTATGCAAGTATGTCAATTCAATTGTGTTCCAGGATAAATATGTGGAATAATTATAACTGTAATGTATGTTTTACAGTTTTCTTCTGTTATTTTACAATTTTTATTGGTTGTTTTAACTATTTTCATTGGTTGGTGCAATTGTAACCAACAAAATAGGTTAGATCTACTAACATTTTTTTTTGTTTCATCAGAATCTGATATTGTAAAATTTCCTATAAATATTTCAAAAGAGGCAAAACTTTAACACCTCTTGTAAAATACAGTACAGTATTAAAAATTGCAAAAGCGCCAATACACGGGAATTGGTCAATAATAATAAAATTGGTCTACTGCCCTTAACTTTTAAATTCTTTTAATTTAAAAAAAATATTGCACGTCAAGTACTTTTCCTTCATTGACAGGATGGAGTCTTATGGGGTTTCTGTTAAAAAAAAAAATTAAATTCAAATTTTTAATCCATCTTTAATCCACTGTTGAGACGCATACACAAATCGCACACTTCACTATTCCCACTTACATACATTCGTACTTATGATAAATAAATTGAACTGCATACACATACACACACGTGTGTAAACGAACATGGAAAGAAACTAGAGGAACTACAGAGTATAGGGAAGAAATCTCTACTATAGTCTGTCATAAAAACATCTGGATGACGTGAAAATGCATCAGAAACTTTGCTTTTTATTCGTGTTTTTTTCTTTTTGGTTCTGCTGCTGGTTTAAGATCCACACAAAAATTATGGCTTTTGGACGTAACGTGCATAAAGACTGACCATATAAATTTAACAAAATGTCCATCTTTCTCTTGGAGAAAAATGTGAGTGCAAATGTTCATACATACATATTATACGAGTGCGTGTAAGAAGCATGCAAGTGTGTAAATGAAATTTTATATAGAAAAGAGATACACGTGTAAAGGAAATCGTGTTTTTAGTTTAATGGTCATAAATTCTATTGTTTTACGGCTGGCTATTTTATTATAATACATTTTTCTCTCAACTTTTAATACTTTTAAACACACCAGCAAGTGTTTTACATCAGAATATTCATAATAAAATACTATCTTTGATGCATTCATGCTTTGCTGCAAGTATAAATGTTTCCTGGGTTACAGCTTTAACACGCACACACACACACTCGAACATTGAGCTTTACTTTAAAAATTCTAGAAGTGTTGAGTTATTTCTTGTGATACATTTTCTCAAATGTAGAAAAAAAAATCTCTAAAACATTTTAGTTAATTTTTCACAACACTTTTTCTATATTTTTTCTTTCCTCTGGCCTTTTTCTCTATTTTTCTGGTTTTGGTTTTCGTTTTTCATGAGTTTTTTTAATTTTCTAGAAATATTTATTTTACTTTAAGCATTTTTTAATGATTATGGTATGTTTCAATGCAATAGAAACAAAATCTGTAGTCTGCCTGAGGAAAGATATTAAAATCACAGAAAATATTTAAAAAAAAAAAATGTGTGTATTGAATTTTTGGTTTTTTCATCTCATCAAATTGATTGTATATGAAATATTTTTTTGATTCATATAAGCTGAAATTGTAAAATTCATTCTAAATTCCAATTAAATTTGGAACAGTGGAAAACAGCAATAATTAATGTTAAACATACGCCACAGGGTGCCAATTTTAAAATACCTCAAGTTTGTGATTCAATTCTATTGCGATTTCAAGTGGTTTGAATTTCATTCACTGCCTTTTCAGAAACTAAAACAAAAATGTTTTCCCAAATCAAACCAATTTGTTTTGCATTTCGATCGGAAAGGTTTTAATGCCGCCCGCCAAATAAGAATTCAATGGAAAAGAATACTTTTCAATATTTTATTATTTCGAATATACAAACATGTAGGACTAATATCTTTTTTTTTTTAATTTCGTTTAATTTGTGTTCAAAATGGTTCTTTTGCGGCGCTAACGACGTTTTTGACAGAAATCAATGAAAAATTTTCTGAATGTTTTTGAATACAAATTTCGTTTGTCATATGAAATTTTTTCCATCAGGCTTAATTTTTTTCCAATGCAATAAAACTTCAAGTCTGAATTTTTTTGTTATACATCATAAAGATACAAATCATTTTTTTTTTTTTCAATTTCAGTTTTATTTTTCTGTGGCAATAAGGAAAAAGTGTTTAGTTTTATATATTTAAGTGGTTCGATAAAAATGTAATCGCGTTGTAATAAAATTTGATCATTCGTTTTTCGATTCGTTTGATTTTTTAACAGAAGGTTCTGCCTACCATAAGAAAGTTAATCAATTCGAAATGTAATATTTTATAAGTCAAATTAAGCCGTTATTCCATATTAGAAAATTAGTTAGAAAAAGAAAAGCAGCAAGTAATTGTGCCAGAACTTCGTTAAAAATCGCTTAATATGAATAAAAGTTTAACCAGAAATACTTTTGAATATGAAGAATACGGTAGTGATATTAACTTAAAATAAGCTTACCTCGACTTAAGCACTTTTTCATTTTTGCCACAGATGTATACAAAACAATGGGTTAATTGCAGAAAATCTTTACTCAGCTAAGCCGCTGTTCCAGTGGGTTAGGAAATTAATTAAAAAATTTAGCAAATCATTAAACATCTTCTCAAAAACTTTTAAATGCTTCCAATATTGACCACATTGTGTATATAGAACATACACCATATTTCACAATTATGTGCTGGCGCTCCAGAGGCCCATTATTCGGAAACTAAGCATATTTTTTTTTCTGATTTTTTGATTCTCCATCGAATAGGATATTTTTTTTAACAACGCAGCCAAACTACGTTTGTTCCCAAATTATTTTAAAAATTTGTTTGAAACAAAACAAAATTTAAATTGTCGCAAAAACAAAGTTTCTTTAATACTTTTCTAGAACACAGTGAAATTGTAAATGTGAAATGCAAACATTTTTCACTCTCATTTTGTAGTGAAATACAGAATACAGGCGAATAAGAACTTTTGTTGACTGTTTGATGAGTAAAAATTTCCTTTAATAGGGCTGCCATCTGCCGTCGCCCAAAACCAACGTTTTTATATAATCGTGTAGTGGTGCAGTAACTTGCTGTTTGGTTTGGTATCTTGCTGAGCATTTTTCATTGCCACGTTTTCCCACTGTTAGTTGGTCTTCGTGAACACCCATGTTATAATGCACACTTATTTCTTCTTTTGATGTCAGATCAGTCATGTTGAATTATTAACAAAACCCTGTTAAGATTCATGGTTCATGTCTAGGGTTTAAGATTTTAACTTTTCCAAGTTAGCAGCTTATTTGGAATGATTTGACATTTTACACCTCATCAGGATCTAAATACTTTTAAATATCGAAGTTTTTACTTGCCCACATTTTCACATCAATGTCACGCTGAAATTCCAAAAATTTACGGGGGAAATGAAATTCGGAAAAGGATTATTTTTTACGTGGGATAAAAGCCTGCTATTCTAACAAGCCATCGAAAAATGCAATAAAAAAAATAGGCAAACTATCTGCCTGTTTTTAGAAAATGAAAACAAAATTGTGAGTGAGAATTTATATTGAAAACAACAATAAAATACGAAAATTTGTTTTTGTTTTCAATATAAATTCTCACTCACTATTTTGCTTTCATTTTCTAAAAACAGGCAGTATGGATCAGATGTTTACTGCTTATATTTTAATTAAAGCTAACTCCAGATTTCAGTAACCTGTTTGCGGATGTGAGCCCTTCTTTCTATTTGAAATTTCTTGTTAATCCATTGAAAATTGTCTATCACTAACTTTGTTGCTGTTGACATTTATGGTTTTTTTTTTTTTTTTTTGGTTCATCCTCTTTTCAATTTGTAAAATCTCCTTCTGCCACGATATTTTTGCTGTTTTGAAAGTTTTTAATATTTACTGGTTTTTTTAGCACTTGACTTTTTTCTTTTTAAATCTGGCCTATTTTCATTGTTTTATCCCTCCATAATTTTGTTTTATTCTTTTATATTTTCCAATAGATTCTGTTTTTGTAGTGAGATTTATTTCCGTGAGTGTAAGCGTGCTTGTGTGAGTGTGTTTGTGTGTATGTGTTCGCTAGTTGAATTGTGGTTTCTATTTAATCTATTGTTGTTGTGATGTGCAAAGGTTTCTCCATTTCATATTATTGATTGAATGTCCTGTTTATTGACAGTTTTTTCACTTATTTGGTTTTTTTTTGCAGCTTTTTTGTCGTGTTGAAATAACAATTAAAATGTTGAATTGCATTGTTGACATTTTGTGTTGGCAATCACAATTTCGTTTGATTTCTTTCTTTTTTTTTTTTTTTGCTCAGGCTTACTTATTTACAATTTAATTAAAATGTTTATTTTATTTTTTTTTTTCTTAGTTGCTTGTTGTGGGATATTTAAAGTCGAAGAATATAATAAAACAGCAAGAATGGGGTTAAAAACTATATTTTCAATTAAAAGATTACTAGAGTGTGATATAAATTAACAACTGCGTGTTTTAATTTGTGTTTTTAATAAAATACCACATAAAAGACGATAAAGGTACTTGAAAACAAAATATTTGTAATAAAACATAATCTTAAATAAGTGGATTGAAAGTAATATAAAAAAATTTCCTAGGTCCCTAAATATTATTGGAAATTTGAAGTTCGATTACAAAGTAAAAGGGAAAGCTGGGTATAAAGTGACAATGAAAAATACCTTCGTGTCGCTGCAAAGATACAACTTTCTTAAACCTCTAGCGGGATAATTGATTATTATAAGTCATGTTCTATATTCCATGCACTCAATTTTTTATATACAAATTTATAACAAGATTACACGTGAACTACAGACTAGACATGTATATGATTGTAAGTTTTGTAGTCCTTCTATCCTGATTTCTGTGGTTTTACGAATCAGGGTCCAAATCGTTATATCCGTGAACGTACAATACGTCACGTAATTTCCCATCCAATTATACAGTTATTACGTGACGAGTCCTACGTTCACGGATGTAACTATTTGGGCCCAGATTTTTGTGGTCCTTCGAACCATTTTTTTATGTGCTAAAAATAAAATTAAGTGGAATAGAAATAAAATCCATCATGTACAGATTTTTTAAGCGAGCGCTGCTAATATTACCCTCTTAACTAGACAGTCGGTCGCGTTATTTTATCATAACATGATAGAAGTTCTGTCCGCTTCCGACACATGAAACACTAACGTGGTCTAAATTACATTTAAGTCGCATTAAAATTTTTGTTTTTCCTATTTTCGAAGTAATTCAGAAATTAGTGGTAACGTTTTTTCTTGTTTATAAAATAAATCAAGCTTTAAATCATGAAAATCGCTGTACAAATTTCGATTTTATTCATAATGAACTAAATAAGCCCAAATTGCAATTTCTATTTTTATAAAAAATTTTTTCTCAATTCATTAATTGTGAATAAAATCAACATTTCTACATCGATTTTCAGGATATGAAGCTTAGTTTGTACGTAAACCACTAGTTTTTAAGAAAAGTTCCCTATTCTTTTAAATTTTGTAGTTTTTAATTTTTTATAAGTTTTTAAAAATAACAAAAATTTTTTGTTAATTTCGAGTGCAAAACTTCTTTTTTCACTATATTCTAAATCACTACGAATCATTTGAAAATTGAAAATAAAGTGACTTAAAGGTAATTTGATATTTTATTTGTAGAAATCGGTCAAACTGTTCTAAAGTTACGATCAAATATACTTGAGTAACTGACATTATTCATTCTTCTGTTAGACTGTGTTATGGAAAAAACCAACATGGAGGCTCCTACCGGCATTCGATGGAACATGATGGAGTACCTTAATGACATAGACTACGCCGACGACATATGTCTTATGGCCCACCGCTTTGTAGACATTGAAGCAAAGATAAATAGACTCTCCGAAAATGCCAAAAACTTAGGATTGAGAATTAACTTCAAAAAATCAAAGCTGATGAGTATTGGTACCAATATTTCGTCACCACTTATTGTTGATGGTACGGTTATGGAAGATGTTGAATCATTCAATTATCTCGGATGTAAAATTGCGAAAGACGGTGGCTCTGCAGCCGATATTGCTGACCGAATCAACAAGGCTCGTGTTGCGTTCCTAAAATTGTACAAAATTTGGCGCGCTAACAACATTTCACAAAAAACGAAGTTACGGATATTCAATTGTAGCGTTAAATCTGTCCTACTATATGGCTGCACTACATGGAGCCTTACAAAACTGAACTTGACGAAAATTCAAACGTTCGTGAATCGGTGCCTGAGACAGATATTACGTGTATACTGGCCTAATTGGATATCAAATGAGGATCTTTGGAATCTGGCAGATTGTTGTTCCATCGAATTTGATATACGGAGACGTAAATGGACATGGACCGGTCATATTCTAAGGCGATCTGCAAGTGATATTGCTAGAGCTTCACTAGAGTGGAACCCTCAAGGTCAACGACAACCAGGCCGACCACGAAATACATGGATCAGGTGCATAAGACACGAACATGAAACAGCTCGAATAACCTGGAACGAAATTAAACTAATTGCCAGAGACAGAATTAGATGGAGAGAATTCGTTGACGCCCTGTGTTCTTCGTGAACAATTTATTTAAGTATTTTTATGTTACAACGCTGTATCTATATTGTTATCAATTAAATAAAGGACATATATATATATATATATAACTGGCAAATTTACGCTCATTAGAGTATTTATGCTCCCCTTGGTTTTATTTGAAATGCATCTACGTTATAGAATAGTTTAATTAAAGATTAGCCCCCCTTTAAGTAATGCAAACAGACACACGAACAAAATATCGTCCAAACCTTAAAAAATTTTCAAAAAAAAGAAAGATCGCCAAAAAACCAAAGAAAATAAATAACATTTTAGCTAAGAGGAGATACAATATATGAAATATATGTATTTGTAGTATTATACTATGATACAACTGCGACGAAGGACTAACTCGTCGGTTAAAATTTTCCGTGTAAATTGTTCGTATAAATTACATATAAATTTATTTTCTGTAAAATAAAAATTATGGCCATTATTTAAGTAAAAAATATAATAATATTATTTACTAAAACTCTTGAAAACTAAAACTTAACATGGTCACTTAGTATAGTACTGATTTGTTCGATAGAAATAAATCTATAGCGGAGTTTATCACACACGGAGATTTTCGTTGGACGCCGGTGTTGTATTAACTTTCATATGCAGAAATGTTTTTTTTATTTCTGATGAAGAAAGTTAGCAACGAAAACTTCATTGTTCGTCTAAATTGTATTTCCAGCATGGCATAAAAAAGATCAGGAGCAATGTGTCACTCAATATACTCAATGTGCAGAGCAGAGTGCAGCAGTGCTCTTTTCGCATAATTTATGACATCAAAGAAGTGCACAATGAGCAATAAGAGTGCGCAAGTGCGAATTCTGGTATTAAGCTGGTAATCCTAGTCCGATTTACATGCGAACTTCGCTGATTTTTTTAATAATTGCAATACAGATTTAAAAAATATTAATATTTGTTATTTTTTAAAATATTGAAGAGTATACCATTTGTATAAAACTTCATTTGTGTTTAAATTTTACTTGCAAAATTGTTACATTTTTTGTTTTCTTTTTCTTTCTAGGTAATCACTATTTTGCATGACTTTACGGAAACCCACTTACTGCAAATTGCCACAATTATTGTTATTTAGAGACTCAACCCAAAAAAAAAAAAAAAAAAGGCAAACAAAACTTGGTGTTCTTCTCTAGGTTTTTATTACAAACTCACAAAATGCGGAGAAACAAAAATCATTTTATTTGAATTCAAATGAATGTTGAATGTTGAATGTTGACAGTAAAATCTGTTTTAACATTGTTTATTTGCTAAACCAATAGTAACAAACCAAACCAGAGTAGCAACAATATTAGATAGATAGTGTGAGAGAGAGAGAGAAAAAAAAGGAATTTTCAATAGACATTTCTTTTAACAGGTTAACTCATGGTCAACAATTCACAATAATGCTAACAGCAGCAGTTCCTTTCATATGTATGTATGTGTTTGTGTGTGTTTGTGTGCCGATGTATGTATATATTTGTGTTTATCCTTTTTTTGCATTGTTGTCTTATAAGTGAGCTTTTGTGCGGCAATACTATTCACAACTTATTTCTGTTTGTATTGCAGTGTTGAAGTGGTTTTATTTTTGGTTTCCATTATTCTACAATAGATTTGTTGTTCAAACGATACTCTAGTTTGAAACAAAAAATTTTTAAGTGAATTTTGTTTATTGCACTCGGTTGGTGTTTGTGGGAGATTGTGGTTGTTTGAACAAAAATGTTTAATTGCAATATGAATACAATGCAATGGCTTGAAAAAAACCCAGTTAATGTAAAGAAATAGAGAACTATTAGATAGATGCGAGTACGTAAATAATAGTTTATAAAAAAGCTTTTAGCTTCTTCTTTTATTGTTTACTCGTATTAATATCAACAATTATACACGGCGTATGAAAAATATTATGTTGACAACTTTTTAGCAATTTTAAAATAAAAAAATATTTTAACTAAAAGCACTTAAAATCAGGAGAAGTTTCGTTTAATTATCGGTACTTTAAATCCCATTTATTGCATCAATATATAAAAAATTTAAGCGGTATTCAGTGTGCATTAACGCTGGCGGCATTCAAATAGAAATCAACTAAATAAGAAAGTTTAAGTAACACTATCGATCATAGAAGAAGTAAATGGTTGTTATGGTTTTCAGGAATTCCATTGGGAGGAACTGGGGTCTGCAACCGAAGGTGGTAAATTGGATTTATACATCGATTGTCAGGCCGGTGATTTCTTATGGATGTGTCGTATGGTAACAGGCGTTGGGGAAAGAAAGCCATAGGAAGCTGCTTGCTAAGGTCCAGAGGTGTGCTTCGCTGGGTATTACTGGGGCCCAGTGGACCACCCCTCAGGCTGCCTTGGACGTCATCCTTCACCTGCTTCCCATTGAAGAATGTGTGTTGAGAACGGCGGCAAGGAGTTTGCTCAGGCTTATGGAAGCGGGCTTTGTAAGGCCAGGATTTACAGGTCATACATCACTCTTGAAAAAGATTAGTTTTAGCAGACGGGAGAACATATCCCCTGGTTTTACGGACTCTAAGGTTGTTTAGACTAATTTTATTAGAACGCCTTCACTAGTCATTCCAGATTGGGATCTTTGGGTCAAATTTGATAGACTGTACAAGGGCTGCGCGGTCTTTAGAGATGGATCGAAAATGGAAATAGGCACGGGTGCTGGCGTTTATTTTTTAGGAACGGACATTCCTAGGTCTTTTAGGCTACCGAACGAGTGAAGTGTATTTCAGGCTGAGATCCTAGCGATCCTCAGGGCCACGGAACTAGTGACAGAACATGTAACTGAAGGCATGGAGGTAACATTCTACGTTGACAGTCAGGCGGCGCTGAAAGCTTTGAAGGGGTATAGTGTCAAATCGAAGCTGGTCAGCAAGTGTAGTCTATCTCTCAATTTGCTTATAGACAAATTTAGCGTTAGGCTATGTTGGGTACCAGGACATTGCAATATTGAGGGAAACGAAATTGCTGATGAGCTGGCAAGAATAGGGTCAGCATTAGATGTGGCAGTTAGTGACAGGTCGGTTAAACCTACAATCGGTCACTACTATAGGGAACTCAGTAATTGGGTAATTAGCAGAACTAACCATTCCTGGATGAATAGAGAAGATTGTAGAGTCTCGAGGTCCATATGGACAGAACTAGACTCAGATAAATCTGATCTACTGCTGGGTATGAATAGAAAGGTTTTGAGAGTCTTAGTAGGCGCCTTGACTGTCCATTGGTCGGTTAGAGCGAGGACCAGCATATAGGAAAATGGCACACCAGATTTCTGTAGGATGTGTGGGGATGAAGAGGAGCCAGAAACTATAGAGCATATCATCTGTCATTGCCCAAGGCTGCAACGCCATAGGCAAAGATGGCTGAGCAGACGTTTGCATGAGGGCATTAGTGATATCACGAAGTGCAAAATTGATGATATCAGGGGCTTTATCATGGGAATAAAGTGGCTGAATGATGGATGTTAAGGGCTCTTTGTTTCTGCTTGGACAGTAAGGAGACTAATCAGTCAATAAATTATAAATGAAGGGAATCACAATGGATCCAATTGGGTCTCCGAGTGGATGTGTATTTCACACTACTCTTCCCAACCTAACCTAACCAATGGTTTAAGATTTTTCTGTTGTTAAACCCTTCCGGTTTCCGGTCGATCGAGTTTCATAAAAATAAGCAGAAATTCGAGTACCATATCCGCTGCAATACACAAGAAATCAAGCTTAAATAAACTTTAAACAATAACAATTAAAATAAATAAGTGATTTAATTTCCTAAATGTTAAATTTTTGTTCCACATTCAACCCCACACCACTAGTTTTGATTTATTTTAAACACAAGTAAATAAATAATTAATTATTTAAAGCCATTAATATTACAAAAAAATTACATTTACAATATTTGCACATATGTACTTACACTCACATATACACAGACACAAACACACCATATGAAAGCAAATCATGAAAACCTCAAAAAGAACATAAAAAACAACATGTTCAAACCGAAATTTCACAAAAAAACACACTTTTGAATTATTATTCAAATATTTTTTTTTAATTACGCACCAACAACTGCAAAATATATAAATACACAGCAACAAATTGTATTTTAATCAATTCTAATTTGTGGCAAAATAATTATATACCCAAAGTTCATTAAACAACAGATGTCACATGAATAAACTCAATCTCGCCTTCGTTTTGCCCACATGAAAAAAAGCCAGTGTAATAAAAAAAGGATAAATTATAAAAATAAACAAAGTAAATCAAGAAATATAAAACAAAAAACAACAATTAGAATAAATTTATTTATTAGAAAATTTTTTATGGAAAAATAATTTCATCACATAAAAAGTTGTTCATATTCACTAAGAATATTTTTATAGGAAAAGTTGTTCATATCACTAAGATCATTTCTGTAGGTAGAGATGTTCACATCCCACAAAACTTTTCTTTGGGAAAAACTGTTTACATCCCTTACTTTTCAATAAAAAAGTTTGTCATGTCAGTGAAACCATTTCTATAGGATAAGTTGTTCATGTCACTGACAACATTTTAATTTTCGCTGATATCTTTTCTATAGAAAAAAGTTTTTCATGGCACTGAAAACATTTCTGAGAAAAGTTGTTCATGTCACTAACAAAATATCTAAGAGAAAAGTTGTTCTTGTCACTCACAATATTTGTATGATAAAAGTGGTTCATGTCACAGAGAAAATTTTTAAGAGAAAAGTTGTTTATGTCACTGAAAAAATGTCTAAGAGGAAAGTTGTTCGTGTCACTGAACATTTCTATGAGAAAAGTTGTTCAAAATATCTAAGAGTAAAGTTGTTCTTGTCACTCACAATATTTGTATGATAAAAGTTGTTCATGTCATTGGTTAAATTTCTAAGAGAAGCGTTGTTCATGTCACTGAGAAAATTTCTAAGAGAAAAGTTGTTTATGTCACTGACAAAATGTCTACGTGCAAAGTAAGACACATCCTTAATAAATATTTTTATGAGGAAAAAGTGATCATAACACTGACTAAATTTCTATAGAAGAATTTGTTTAAGTCACTAAGGACTTTTCTATTGGATAAGTTGTTCATGTCACTGACAACATTTTTATTTTCACTGATATCTTTTCTATAGAAAAAAGTTGTCCATGTCACTAACAAAATATCTAAGAGAAAAGTTGTTAATGTCACTGACAACATTTCCATAAGTTGTTCATATCACTAAGAATATTCCTAAAGGAAAAGATGTTTATATCATTAAGATCATGACACTGACAGGTAATGATGTTCAAATCCCTTGAAACCTTTCTATGGGAAAAACTGTTTACAACCCTTACATGTCATGTCACTGTCTTTTCTATAAGAAAATTTGTTCATATTACTGACACCTTTTCTATAGAAGAATTTGTTCATGTCTCTAAAAATTTGTTCATGTCGCTGATAACATTTCTATAGGAAAATTTTCTCTTGCCGGTAAAAGCATTTATATAGGAAAGGTTGTTCACATCACTGACAACATTTTCATGTCACTGATATTTTTTCTAAGAGAAAAGTTGCTCATGTCACTGAAAAAATTTTATTTGTTGTATGTGTTTAAACAATTTTGAAAGCTGTTTTTATGCTTTGTAATTCACAAAAATATATTTGTGAGTTTTTGTATAAATAGATGAGCTTTAAAACTTTTTAATCATAAAGGGTAAAACATCTACTGATGAGTTGGTATGGCTACCAACGAAATATATATTTAGATATTGCTAACCCGCAACAAATAAATAAAATTTAAAACATAAATACATGAGTACATGCTCAAATAAATGTAGAATTTTGATATGACAGTTGTTTATAAATTCATAAAACCAAAGTACAAGCAAACATCATTAAACAGCTTTAATTTTAGCAACCCATGATTGTAGGATACTTAAGCAGTTTGGAATGAACGGTGTGAGAATTTAAGAGAATTAGATCCGAAAGAAAAAGGAATCAATCCCCCAAAATGGAAGCAAACTTTTCTTTTTAGTCTTACAAATAAATGAAGTCTACGAATGGATGGTTCTTATGTATGAAAAGAACAAAGAATTAACTAAGATTTAAAAAACATGAAAAATATTTACACAACCACTAAGCGCACTGAAAACATTCATTATTTGTTACGAGGCTTAATATGCTTATCTTTGCTCAAAATCCAATGCCACACACACATCCTACAAACTAATTCTGCAAGTTCTTGTCTCCAACCACAAGCTTCTGTTCCCTGTATGTGATTGTCAACTTCATTAACAGGAAAATTTACAGATTTTATGGTTTTTGAAAGTTTTAGATTCACCCAAAAAAAAAAAGAAGAAAAAAAAAACACACACACACAAAAGGCGAAACTCGTAGCTACTCAGACTTAGCTTCCGTATTGTGTGGATGTGTTTGGCATCAGCCAGTGCAAATAGCACATCATCATGATTGTCCTTGAAACCACAACAAAGCCAAAAACTTGTGCTAAATCCTTTTCTAAGATTATGGCTTCAAAATCTCAACAGATGTGTTTCTGGTATGTACATATGTATGTGTTTATCCGTATGTGTTTCTCTGTATGTGTTGTATACTCATGATCACGTATTGAGAGAGTAGGTAGGGAATGCCTTTTATTATTTTTACGAATATATTTTAGGGAGGTTGTTTTTCCCCCTTCAAAGTTTACGAGACAATCTCAGAAGACAAACATACAATTACTTACACATTTAGCTCCTTTTTTTTTTGTAGCTAAAATGTCTGTAGAATTCTTCGCAATGAGTGCAGTGCGTTCGTTCCGATTTGTTCTAGCGTTAAGTAAATGTTGTGGCTGTCGTGTTGAATGTGGGGCACATATTTTAAATTATTTAATATATTTTTTTATTAGAAAAAACCACTTACATATAATTAAATTAAAAAAGGAATTTGGATTGAAAAGTTTTCTAAAGAGTTGCTTCACATTTTTTAACATAAATGAAATGATGTATTTAAATATAATTTAATCGGTCGTGTTAAAAAGTGTGAGTTCAACTAATCGCTTCTCTAGAAAATATATTATTTTGTATCAAAATTTTTGATTTTGTAACTCATTTTTAATAAAACTTAAAGTATCGAAAAACAAATATGGATTTATGTGCCTTCGGTACATTTTCAACGAATGAAAAGTTGAGAACGTCTGAAAATTTATGTCTGTAATAAGTCGTTAGTGATTGAAAAATTACGAATTGTCGGTCAAACTAGGCAGAGAGTGAGCAAGAAGAGTTGTTGGTGGATATAACAGATTTTCTCTTAAAAAGTTATCAGTGGTTGAAGGATGGCTAGAACAACTTTTGCGAAAGAAAATCTCTGTAACAGAATAACTTTCCACCGTAAAGTAGTTGTTGTTGATTTCTCATCAACATATTTTCAATTATATTTATTCTAAGATATCGCCCTTAAACGAAAGTCGAATCATAAAATCTAGTGTAAAAGCATTCGGAAAATCTGCTCCACTCACGTCGGCGTAAACTTAAATTTTCTTCTTTTTTCGCCACCGATATTTTAATTACACACACACATTTCCCTCATATAAATTATTTATTCATCAGTATACCAAATGCAGCAAAAAAAGGAGTTATTAAATCGAATACAACACAAAGGAAAACAGGAACCAAAAAAACACTTGAGAATAAAAAAAATAAACTGTAAATAATCATGTCAAGAGACCATAGAGCAAACAATGGCAAACGGACGAAACATGAAACTAAACTTCAGGTCTGAAAGTAAACACAGCCAACCAGAGCAGCCAGTCTCGTTCGTTTCAACAATTCATTGCACAACTTTTGCAAAATAAATTCCAACAATGAAAATCAATTGTATCCAAAGTATTTAAAGCTGCGACCGGAAATGGCAGGAAACTAAAAATATGAAAACGGTGAAACAAACGAAAAAAAATCAAGTAAAAGCAAAGAAGTTTAAAACAAACAATTGATTCAAAAACTAAAAACCTAGAAAAAAAAAATATCGTTTAACTGCTCAGACAGACAGACTACATACAGTCTGATGGAATGAGCTGAAAAATGGAACTAGATAAGACTTTAGAAGAGATTGTAACAATTTTGGAAAATAATGTAAAATACAACCTGAAGTTCCTTCGCAAAAGATACAAAATAAAATCTGATTGCTAACCAACCATTTTGGATAAAGAGGACATTCAAGCACCTCAACGATTAAAATTGCAATTGAGTGTCAAGTGTATTAGCAAAGAAGCAATTGAAAATCAAATAGAAGATAAAAAATAAATACATAGGAATAATAAAATCAAATATAAAATGAATCAACGGATGAATGGACATTCAAGTTTTTAAAACACAAAGTGTTTCCTCTTCTTCTTAAGTGGACTATTAAAAACTCGTGCTGCAGCCACCAGCAACAGCACCATAAACCAACCACTCCTTGATGGCCACAACAGTATCAATTCGATTTTCTTTTGACTCTATGTACAATTCTATTTGTGAAGCACAAATGAAAAATTAATGATGCGCACGAAATGGTTGGTCAAAGAAGTTGAATTAAATTTAACTATTAAATATTGAAAAACGAAGAGAATTTCTACCTGAGATGGAAAATTTTACTCAGAAACACTTGTTTTATTTAAAGTACAAATACTTTTCATTTTATATTTTTATATACGAAAAATTTCATAATGAATTTACTGCTGATACATTAATCCTTACCCCTTAATTAAAAACATTTATAAGACTTAACGAATTCCCAATAATATCCTGACATATTAAGGACATGTTCATGCAGCGCCGAAAGTAATTAAAATCCCTTTAAAAGAATTTCAGCAATACTGTCGTATTTAAAAATAATAAATTAATAAGAAGCAAAAAAATAAATAAATAAAATACGAAAAAAAACCTTTACAATCAACAGCAACAAAAACCAAATGGGTTTTTGTGGTGTGAAATCAAGGAAAACAAGAGAACGTATAAAAATGGCCTTCTTAAAAAGTTCGTAAATTTTAATTTATTAAATGCAGTTTTAATGTTACTTGGCGTAATTTGTGGTGATGCAGCAAAGCAGGCCAATAAAAGGACATACAACCAAATTAAACACGAATTTACTACTAAAAAGGCACTTTATTTTATTAAAGAATTTTTTCAGTAAAACTTAAAATAAAATTTAAAAAAAATATAACAACTCCTGCTAAGGGAGACACAATTAGCAAAAAAGTATTCACAATTTGCGATGGTTTTCGAAAGAATATCTTCCAATATTTACAGGCATGTCACAGATTTCAATTGTGATCCAAAGTGGTTACAAATCTTTAGAAAACGAACAACGAAAATTTTGTTTGTACTAAAACCACTTTTAAAATTGAAAATAGAATTGGCAATTTTATTTGTACAGACGCGTTTTTATAATCGTCGCAACTGAATATTAAAAATTTATTTAAAGAAAATTCACAATAAAAAACATGCATACCTTAAGGAGAGCGACTAACATAACATTTGGTTGGTAATAAAAAAAAAAGATTAATGTGAGCTTTGTTAGCAAAAATAATTTAAAAAAATATAATAAAACAAACGCCTCTGGGTATAAAAAATGTAATCAGTGTAAATCGGAATCTGAAGACTGTAAATCAAAAACGATCGGAATACAATAAAGAAATTGAAACTATTCCGGTCAGGGAGTGTGTGACTTGCTCGATAAAAAAGAACTGTTTCCATCAGGGTAACTTAAGAAAGAAAAACAAAATCACTACAGTTATTAGGAAGGCACGGTACCACACATATTATTCTACGGTCGTAAGGTTTACAAGCCAAAAAATATATGAGATTTCTTTTTTTATTTGAAAGTACAATCCTTCTGGTTAATAATGAAAAATAATTTCATTCAAATGGCTGCCTCGGCTGGCCATACAGTAGCCTACACGATCGGTCCAATTTTTAAGCACATTATCGATTGTGTGCAGCTGTATTTCACCAATGGCTTCACGAATATTGTCCTTTAAAGCGTCAATTGTCTCTGGCTTGTCGGCGTAACACTTATCTTTGAAGGCACCCCACAAAAAATAGTCCAACGGTATCAAATCGCAGCTCCGAGGTGGCCAAACGACATTAGCTCTGTGGCTGATAATGCGATCTTCAAAAACAGGGCGCAAAACATCGAGTGTGTGGAACGTAGCGCTGTCCTGTTGAAACCAAATGTTGCCAATATCCTCCTCTTCAATTTTTGTGAACAAAAATTCGTTCAACATGGCCCGATAACGATCGCCATTGACTGTAACGGCCACTCCTTGCTCATTTTAGAAGAAAAATTGCCCAATTATACCTCTGGACCAAAATCCGCACCAAAGAGTGACTCGTTTTGGGTGCGTCTGCTTTTCAATGTATGCGTGCGGGTTTTCTGTGCCCCAAATACGACAATTTTGCTTGTTTACATACCCGCCAAGATCAAAATGAGCTTCATCTGAAAAGATGATTTTTTTTTGGCAAAATCGGCATCTTCTGTAAGTCGATATTTCCCAGCGTTGTTCAAGCGTATACACAACCATATTCGTTCAGCAGAAGCATAAAACTAATTATCTGTCAAATCAGACATGAAGTTATATATTCTGAATACACATCTTCTTTCCTTTCTCCTCTCCTTCAATTATTATTATTATAGTTTATTTAATTTAATCTTTGTTTATCCTTTATATTTATTTTTATCATATTTTTCTTTAATCATTTTTATCTATTTTCTATTTAATTTGTTTAATACTCAAAACCGGTCTTACCGTTATTTTTAAATTCTTTAATCATTATATTATGCCATTCCATATTTTTGTTATATTTAATATTAAGAAACAAGTAATTTAAGTTCAGTGTTAATCTAAAAGTTGAAAGGAAAAGAACTTTAAATGAAAATAAAGGAAAAATTAAAAAGATTTTGTTTTATTTTTAATAAAATATAATTTTGAGCTAAGTGTTACCATTCACGAAATAAGCACTAGTGAGAAAAAAACGTTAAATGGCGGACCCTGTAGTAGTTATTTGTAACTAAACAACATTTAATAGAAAATATGCCAGTGACTGATTGTTAGCAACAGAACAACTTTTTCTTAATAGAAAATTTGCTGTGACTGATCAGCTTTTTCATAATAGAAACATTTAGGAGTAACTAACTTACCAACCTTTATTTAATTTTCTTCGTCGAAAAGTTAGTCAGTGAATGAACAATTTTCTTCGTAGAAATGTTCGTCAGTGATTGAACAACTACTTCTTAATATAAAACGTGTCAATGACTAAATAACCACGAAGATGTGACTGATCAACTTTTTCAATTATGTGACTGAAAATAAATCCGTCGAGTTTAATACGTTTTTTAAAATATCTGATGTGAGATCTTTTTTCCATGTTTAGATTTTTCTACAATTATCATTAGTGTAACCAAATCCTTTCATGTAAAAGAGTCTAACCGGAGGGAAAATAAGCTCAATAAAAGACGATATAAAACTGCGTTTAAAGTTTTCCTGAATTGGATTTGTGAAGTTTTTTTTTTTTATCAACTTTTGAAAATACTCGTATGATTTTGATAAAAATGCTCAGATGAGTTCTCTCAGATGAGAATATGTCCAGTACAAAAACCCTTCAAACTAAGCGGATCAAATTTGGTGGAAAATAAAGATATTGGACTGCATTTAAATTTTTTCTAAATTGCATTTGGGAGTTCAATTTTTAATAGACCTATTTACTATCTTTATTTTTCTTCGGTGATTGAAAACGAAATCACTCAACTCAACCACAGTTAACTTTTTGACATCTTTTCTCAACTGAACTAATTTCTTGCTACACTCACTACTCAATCTGCCGATACAATCATTTATATGTATGTATATACATTAAACTCAATTTGATGATGTCGGTTATACCAAAGCGTGCGTGCAATCCCAGAAAATTTCCATATAAAACAGAATTACCGGGGTACAAACACTTAATATTGCTTTTATGATTTTGTTGTTTATCGACTCCTCAAGTTAAGAACTTTGGCAGAGTAAATAAATAGATACCTCGTATAGGTTTTTATTAAATAAAATTTTTGAGAATTATCAAAAACTTCGTCTTACCACAACAAAAAGAAAAAACGCAAGACAGTCGACGTAAAAAACGAAATTGCAATAAATTCAAATTTATTTACAAAGAAATTAAATTGCACTTAATTCAATTGAGAAATACAATAAAAATATATGCAGTGGAAAAAACTTAAAAAGAAAACCAGAAGAATATAACAAGTTCTTATCGAAGGAAGAAATAATACGAGTACAAAAGAAAACGACAGCGTCCAATTTCCTTTTATTGTTCACTTGACAACGAAAAAAAAATATGTAGTGAAAAAAATTTGTGAAAAAACGAAATTGAAAGCACAATTTATAATTCCTGATTGTAAATAACAATCAAAATGTTTAGAGAATTAAAAAAAAAGGAAGTCAAAGATATATTAAAAGTATTCATTTTAGAAAAAGAGTAGAAAGTTGTGGTGGGTGGTTGGTTTAAGAGAGAACAAGTATGGTTTTCATTTTGTACAGCAATCGAAAGTTATTACATTCAACTGTTGAATCGGATTACTCGTACTCTCTTCTCTTTACGAGTTTGAGAGTTTAAAACTGACGACTGGCAGGATACGAGTTGTATAAGAGTATTTCTTGTTTAAATGAGAACAAATCTAAACACACACAAAAAAAGGAGTTCAATAATATTTAGTATTTATTTTTACTGTATTAAAGTTTGAAAGAAAACTGTTGCATATACTCTAGGGATAAAGTTAAATAGTATTTGTACTGCAATTGAATGTATGTATGTACTCTTAAAGTAGATTTTTCTATTGCCAATGTTTTACTCTCTTTGGAGTCTAGACCAAAACTGTTGAATATTTAATGTGTTTGAATGAATCACATTTTACAACAAGGAATAGATTATTCTCTAAGAGATGTATATAAATTAATACATAGGCGTGTATGTGAATGTATTTTAACCTAAATCTATCCTTTTGAAAATTTCTTTCGTCATTTTTCGTAAGAAATTTGATTTAAGACCAACGGAAATATTCCTGCAGAACATGGTGTGTCTGTAACACACCCATCATTTCATAACTTTCACTTACGAAAAATTGATTTTTTTTTTCTTAAGCAAACAATGACAAATTACGAAAAGAAGAACTGCGCATGCACCAGCTGAAACAACTCAAAATATTTTACTCTTAATTCTTCTTGGTGGTTCCCATGATAAAAAAACTAATAACTTCATATAAGAGAAAGCTGTAAAAAAAACACATTAAACTAATTTTCTGTAATTCGGTATATGCTCGGCTGCACAAAAACATAAAAGAAACGAAAGCGGAAATTGCAACAAGTAGTTTTTTAAAAGCCGACAAATATTTTTATCACTAGTTTTAAGTTTTAGCAGAAAAAAAGCTCTCACTCTGACTGCATATAACAGACTGTCAGCAAAACTTTAAAGTTTCCAGAAAACACCAAACACCGGATTTCTTTTTTGTATTACAAAATAATAAAAACATGGGCGACTGTTTTAATTGTGTTCTCTAAATAAAAAAAAAGTGAAGTATGTATGAATTTTTAATACAAAACTAGTCTTTTTAATTTTTGTCAGGATAATAACATTAGTTAAGTCTTCATTCTAGTCAGAATAGTTTGTTTTCCAAGAAATTTTCCATCTAACCTGAAAAATTTTTAAAAATTATAGGGGGCTCTTTTGTATTTTAGATAACGATATATAATTTCGATTTTAATTATTGATTTTGCAGTAACAAGTTGCTGTGAGGTAATAGTGGGTAGCAGGTTTCTTTTTTTCACTCCTCCTCCGTCATTAAAATTTAATTTATATTTCATCAGATTAAGGGAAGTGACAGCAATTACGTTTGTCTGAGCATTGAAAAACAAAAAAACACTCATACGTGCAACCTCAATTTTAAAATTGAATACATTAAAATCCATACATTTTCTTTGGCTTCCCTTCTCTTCTCTTTTAAAGCAACATAAACTTAAAAAAAAATTCAATTATTTCGAGGTCTTAGCCAGCCAGCCAGCCGTCTATGCAATTAAATTCGCATTTTGATATTGAATTTATGTCAATATAGAAAATATCATACGGCTGTTGCTGGTTCTGTCAATCTTGTATGTCGGTCTGTTTGTCAGGCAGTGTTACACTTTGATGTAAGATATTTCGCTGCTCATTAGCGCCGATTTTATTGCAAATGATGCTAAAGTGAGTGATATTAGCTACTTTCCACTGTCGCTGTCGCACTTGCCGATATTAGAAACCAATTGTTTTTGACATTTGATGTACATTTTCCAAATTAAATGCAGACTTAGTGTAAATCATATTATCACAAATAACAAATGATTGTTTAATATTAGAAGGAAGTGGGTGGATTGGTCGTTGAAAGAAATAACGTGAAATAAGGTGTAAAGGAAGCCTCAAAGCGCAAACTGTCATACATATGTCATTTTAATTCGCACATACTCGTACAACCAAATCTTTTTTTTGTACGCTGGAACGAAAGTAAAAAAAACCGTGAAAAAAATCGTGTAAGAAAGTAAACGGGATTTATAACTAGAAAAAGTTGCAAATATTTACAGAGTAAAACGTAAAAAAAGTTGATAATTATTCAGTTTTATTAAAAAAAAATTACGCATTGAAAAAATTGGTAATTCACACAACAAAGAAATAATACCGTTTTTTAAGAAAAAAAAATTAATTAAAATTAAATTAAATTTAAGTAGTAATATAAGCGAGAGAATCATCACTGATAGCTACTAAATATTGCTTACATCAGCGATTAAATAATGACAATTTTTGCCGGTGGGGTATTGTTATTTTCTCTCAATTGTAAAAAATGAACAAACGAACGCTGACGAGAGGTGTAGCAGCCTTGAAATCAGTATATTGACACGTTCTGCTAATCTGATTGCACATACTAATGTTTTTCAAAAAAATAAAAAACTCATAGTAATTTGAATTTTGATTAATTCAATTAAACTGAACTGAAGGCTAATAATAATAATTTCTCATTTATACATTATTACAGTTCAAATAATAATTACGTTTATTCGTAATAATATAAAATATTAAATAAAAGTTTTGGGAAATTCTGCTTAATTTTAGTTGAAAATGGTTTTGGGATTGGGACCAATGCCGTTTTTTACAAAAGTATGGAAATGTAGGAAATACAAATTTCGTCTCTCAAAGAAATTTTTTCATAATCACAAAAAAATATTTACTAAAAACTCTTCAAATAACGACTAAAAATTTCCTACGAAATTGCCGAGCAATAACATCTTCATATAATTATGTAGTAGTTGAGATCTTTGCTTTGTGGTTTAGGATCGTCCTGAATATTTCTCAGTACGCTGTTGCGTACATTAGCTTGGACTTGTATAAATCGCTAGTGAAACAGTTCAATTCAACACTAATATACATTAGGCGCGTTCAACAGATAAATCTGCTACTAAGCAGTTTAGTTGTAGCAGCTTTTGATCTGCTCACTTTTTTGTCAAAAGTATCAAAAAATTTTACTTTTCAACTAAAATTATTGAATTTTTTTTTTGTAAAAAGATTTTATAATATTTATTTCTGAATTTAAATGAATTAAAATTTAAAAATATATTATGAAATTTGATTCAAAAGTCAAACTGAACTGCAATATCGTAATTTGATGAAATGTATCGTACTTTTTCTTTGATACCTAAAACAGTGAGCGCTCACTCAACATGTTCGCTCATCGCTCAGTAATCAAAGCGTTCAGCAGATTGTTGAGCAACAGTTGTGTAGCATACTGTGTCTGCTGAACGCACCCATTGTTCACTACATATACACTAATACATAGTTGTGATAGGGGTTGGAGGGAATCCCATCATCTTCTTTGACTCAATAATTTTTCTGACAAAAAATTAACAAAATGTTTTAAATATTCCGAAAGAAATTCTTTTCATATCACCGATAAATCAGGAACCACCCCAAAAATTGTTCGCCTTCATGGTCCATAAAAATGTCTCTATTTGTGTTTAACATAATTTTTCTCCTTTATTTTTCAGAAAACTATCAAATTTTAAGTAATTTTACCGCAATAAAAAATATAATGAAATTCAGGCAGCCCAAAAATCCAATTATTTCTGGGAGATATTTTAATCCATGTATGTATTTTGTAGATATTAAAGGACTATCAAGGCCAAGTGTAAAGATTTTTCCTAGCCATCCTAAATTATTCCAGAATATTAAGAATAATCCTGCTGCTATTTATTAAACAATTCCTTTTCCATAATTACTTTAGTTTATTTATATGAGAGCTTACCCCAAGTATTGATAATTTTTTTTTATTCAAAATTCATTGCACGCTTACCTGAAAATACAGAAACAGATGAAAAAATTATTACATGTAAGTAAAGCAACAAAAGAGATGATATTAAAATAAATATTTGGATTAATTTGCAATAAAGTAAAAAATAAATAATTTAATTAAATGAAAAAAAAAATGTTCTTAACGAGGACATTGTAAATAATGGAAATGAAATAACAAAAAACCAAAAAACAAAAAATACTGCAACATAAAAACGTTCGTAATTATACGTAGAAAAGCACCGGATTTCCGACAGGAATTTTTTTAAATAAAGTCTACTACACACAGTCATAATAAGTGTTTGCATGTGTGTAGAACAAATAGTAAATGTGTATGAGATTAAAACAATATTAAAATAATTTTTCATTCTTTCACAAGTTAACACACATCACAATGATTTCTTTAAATTTAATTTCCAATAAATTGCTTTGTTATGCCATAAATAAAAGGTATTTCATATTTATGAAAAAAATTTAAAACAGGGCTTAATTGGTAGCAATTGACTGCAAAGCAAAGTATGACTAAGAATCTGGGTTCCATCCCTCCTCATCATCATGAAAATCTGTAATGTGCATTAAGTATTGGGGCACTGCATTAATTTGCTGCTAGAAAGTTTAAATAATGAAAGCATAGCATAGGTCAAAAAAACTTTTCCGGCAGCAATTAAAACTGTTTTGTTCGTCGGTTAGCAGGATCACCGCAAATTAACAGTTAATAAAGTCTCAGCACGCACAATTTAAGAAAACTATTGCTTCTACTTAGCACCGGAGGTCCTGCAGCACTGATATAAAATTAACAAAATGTCCAAGATCAGAGTTGTAAAATAATTATCTATATCTTCTTCACCCTATCAACTTTCCTATTTTCAGCACAATTTTATATAAATTTCTACATATATGTATATAAAAAAAAATGTGTGAAGTCAACCAGAACAACGACCTGGCTCAAGTAGCGGGAATATAAGATATAATGTATGACTCGGAGGATGGAGAAGTCGAACACAGCAGATCAGAGTGTAAAACATGCCGTCTAATGTTGTATTAAACAAATTGAAACTAGGAAAAAAAATGGCCCAAACGAATCTGGCGCCAAACTGGAAAATTAAAAAAAAAAATATATCATCTTAAATTGTATCTATAACATCCAAAAATAGCACTGTTTACTACCAACTATCTGCAGAGGCGGCCTACTGAAGGGCTTAAAAATGATCTCCATCCATAGTATTTCCCGAAAAGAAGATGCCTTCTAAAGATTTTCAGCACTACATTGGGGTATTAAGCCTGGTACTCTGTTCGAATTTGTGAAAAATGTTTAGCTACATTGATTATTTCGTACGAAAATTTTGACACAGAACTAACTTTATATTCATACTAACTGATACAGTTTATAAGCATACATGAATAATTGTTATAGTTTTGAAAGCATTCGCAAGAAAATGTGTTAAATTATTTATTATTATATTATTTATATTATTTATTTATTATATTTTATTTATTATTTTGCAAGTACTGTATAAAAACAAAATACATGTTGTTTTTGCATTGTTGTACTTGTTATCGAACTGCGCATACCTGGTAGTCTTGCCTTGATTACAATTTATACATTTGTCAGCTGTTGACTAAAATTTCGTGCGAAAAAAGTACTGGCCATGTTGTTTCGCAGCTGAAAAAAAAGTTGCTAGAAACATGTTTCATACAGATACATTTCGCATGTTTTCCGCTATAAGAACACAGTACTACTTTTGCAACATAATTTCACAAATATTTTATACGAAATACTTTTATATGCAGTTTGACAGAATTTCGCACGAAATTATGAACAGCATACCAGCCTTCATCAGATCACAATGAACTTCTTGGAAGCCAGAAAATATTTAATAAATAGTGGATCAATCGTTAAGCCGTGCCGAAGGCCGGCTATACAGGGAATTACTAGTAAGCAGTGCCAATATTCATTTTTGGTTTGAGATATTTTTTAAAAGTTCAGTTTTTAAGTTTTGATTTTGAAGCCATTTCTCCTCTAGGGGGCGGGTTAAAGATTTGTTACGGATTGGAAATTTTGCACAACTAGTAAAAAGCGTTAGGAACGGCGGGGAGGGTAAGTATAAAATCTCTGAAAACATCGTTACGAAATATGTGAATGGCCGCCAAGCTAAAATGAAAAATGGCCATTATTTTCTATTGAAAACACCAACACAAACTTTGGGTTGTTGTTTTCATTTTTAAGTGCCATTTTTTATAGTGACCGGAAATTTATCAAAAATTTCCCCAAAGTTCGTGTTGTTGTTAACAATAAAATCTTCTAATATATAAAAATCTCGTGTCACGATGTTTGTTATCGAACTCCTCCGAAACGGCTCCACCGATTTTAATGAAATTTTTTATGCATATTTGTTAGGTATGAGAATAGGTTCTAAAGTATATTTTAAATCGCTTGGCGCACGAGGAGGGGAGGGAGGGAGGGACCTATTTCTTTATTTACTAAACAATTCGTATTTCAAGTAGAACAAAATTATTTATGTTGTTGAAGGACAGATGGTGCTACGTCGTCGTCGTTTGATTTCAAATAGTCAAGCATAAAATAGGGGGTTGATGAGTGGGGAGAATGGATCCCCCTTATAATTAACCGGCACAATCATCTAGTAATATATATAAATTTACATTTAAAATATTTCAATTACATTTTTAGAACGTATTTTGTTCACCTTCATAAAAACGGTTAAAATATTTTATTAATAAAAAATTAAAAGGAAAATAATTCAATTAAATTAATGAGAATAGTTATCGTTACGTCTTAGAGGGTGGCTTTGCTTCTCCCACATCGATAGTCGGTTGAAGTAACATTTACATTCTTGTTTATGTCTTTTTTTCTATATAGATCATATTGGAATTTTAAATATGTTGTTTACTCCATTTCATACAACTTGAATGAAAAACATTATTAACGTGTATGCATCAATTTTATTAAACAATCGCAAAATAAAAACAACAATTTAACTTAACATTTTACACGATTTGGGTTGGCACAAACAAGAGGTAATTTTTTCATGTTACAACAGACATTTTACCGCCTTGTTTGTGTTCGGGTCAGGTCAATAGTGTATACAGAACAAAAAGCAGAAGACAAAAAAAAAAACAGCATACAAAACTGAAAAGAAGGATGCTGAATAATACTTTGGTAAGTAGTTGTGGATGTGAGCAAAACAAATGTTTTAATATGCTTTTTTTTCTTTAGCGAATAAATATTTAGATCATAAATTTTATTTACACTACACAACAAAATCCAAATTCCTTTCTTTTTTTTCGGAATGAGGTGAAATCATCGTGCTAAGCCAAATCGACTCAACTTTTCTGGTGGCTACGGAAAACAGATTTCACGTACAGACAGACGGACATACTCATATATTCTTTAGATATTCTTAAGTGTAACACATAATATTTATTTCAAAATGTTTGGCTTTAAGCGAATAAAAACAGAGCTGCAAAAATAATAGAAGCTACATTCACAATTAAGTTTTAACATTTACTTTATGTAAAACAAATAAAAATTTAGAGAACGCAAACAATTTAAAAAGTATGATATTCTTGTTATAATAAACGAGTGTAGAATTAGTTTAAACATAAAATTCATTTAGAACAACATTAATATATAAACCACAGCCAACTTTTAGATAAAATTGTGTGATATACTAAAACAGTTGGATATTATAACTTTTATACCAACGACAGACAACAGGAGGAACACATTATCATCATCATTGTCATGACAATAAATATGATTATTGCAATAGCAAAACAATTTTCAAGGAAAACCATTGGCGGTATTCAGTGTATGGTGCAAACGGTCTTGCGATAGTAAAAATGTAAAATACTGTGGATTTTTATGAAATGTGTGTTTTGTTGCAGGATTTTATAAAAAAAAAAAAAAAAAAAACTTGTACGATATCTTTCATTTACACTTGTGCAAAGCAATTAGCACCAAATATTGAATACCGCTACTAAATAAACACGAGTACAAAAATAAAGTTTTTATATGCGAATAATTGGTATCACTACTCTTGACTTCTAAATCAAAAACACAACTTGAGGAGAACAATAAGTTGCAGTCGGTGCTTTGTAGAGAAGAATAACTTTTTTAAAAAGCAGTTTATCTCTGGTAGAGTGAAAATTTGGGTATTATTGACATATTTTTTCCGATAATACAAATGATGTTTTTCATAGAGTGTCACAGCTTTGAGTTGGCATCACTACTTTATTTGAGCACCAATTTAACAGTTGATAGTTGCTTTTCGTTTGGTTTGCTTTGAAATTTCATTATGAATCGACTTACACCAGAGCAGCGCGTGCAAATTGTGGAAATTTTTCATCAAAATAATTGTTCTACTCGTATTCATCAAACTATTGATTTCTTCAAAGAACCTTTTAATAAAAAAATAATTTCCCGTAAAGGCCCAATTAATTGGCCACCAAGATCGTGTGATTTAACCCCATTAGATTATTTCCTTTGGGGTTATGTTGTTGAAAATTGGTGGTACATATTGCGCCTTCTACGCGCCAGCCGTGGGGGCCACTGGCAGAAATCATATTTAAACATTAATTTCATAAAATTTTCTTTCCAACAAAGTCCGTTTCATTGATATTAAAAATGTATTTCTTCGTTTAATTATGATTTAAACTTATGTCACTCTATAAAAAAACACCCTTTACGAGTAAATGCTTATTTTTTTATTCGAAACTTTTTTGATAATGGATAAAATTGACGTGTAGCCGGAGACGAGTAGCTGGTAAAACCGGCGAAGTCGTAGCAAAAAACTCATGAAACGCCTTAAATATCCATCGAAACACGGGGAAAACAAGGGATACGTTGGGACCAGCTTATGACCACTTGTAACGTCTTAAGAAGTTGCCAGAGCTGCTGTGCGCGCTCCTTTGGGTGTTGCCAGACGCCTGCGAAGTCGTAAGGTTTCTAAAAACGCAGGAAATGCCTAAAATAATTTTAGAAATGCGGAGAAAACAATGGACCAATTGAGACCAACTTGGGACGTGTTGAGGAGTTACCAGAGCTGCTGTTCGCACTTCCTGCTAATTCGTAATGTTGCTGAAAACGCAGGAATTTACTAAAATTATCTTAAAAATTCAGGGACCACCTGGGACCTGTAGAGGTTACCAGAGCAGCTGCCAACAATTCATTGCCAGACGCATGTAACATTGACTGAAAGCGTTAGACCACTCGAAACTTTAACATATGGTTACGAAATTCAATTACAACATTCCACTGTTGGTAGACAACTTTACAGCGCTGCCTAGATTTGTCAAAATAATCGCGTGGTCAAACAATATGAAAAGTAAATTTAATATAACGGGAACGGAACTTTACGTAAAACTTCTGCCAGAAAGTTTTTGTTGTTTGCTTAATAAAGAAGCTGCCAGACATGAGACAAATGTATTTTTTAAATTAGACGTATAAACATCGACAAGAAGTGTTAGTAGTAGTAGTAGTAAGTGTGTTTATTGTAATTAAATTTTAAACAGAGTTGCCAAGAAGAGCATATCGTTCATTTACTAAAACAAGATTTAAAATTTTGGAGTTAAACATACTGAATTGTTCGTTCTTTCATTCTTTATATTGTGTATACGTTTCATCTTTATGCCTTTTGTATTTTCCACGTTTTAAGAGAATAACTCACGATATTTTTGTAGATGCTGAGAACGAGTCAAAAACTTGAACTGCGATTATTTCGAAATGGATTTTTTTTAATTATGACCTTCTATTAGTAAATGGGCGATATGTGAAATTAAATGTACGTATTTTATTTAATGGCAATTCAACGAAGTAATAATAAGTATATCTACCTACGGAAAGGTCTAAAGACCAATAAATCGGTCAAAAAATTTCTCCAACGACATAGTCCCTTCTCCGCATTTTTTCGCAGACCAATTTTAAAAAATAAGTATAAATTTTAAAGAAATATCCCAGCAAAAAATAATCAAGTTTTTGGAAGCAGTACATACTTTTTTTTGCCTTAAGAACGTGCTTCGTATTAGCCTAACAAATGCAGAAATGTATCGCAGAAAATGTAAAATTTTTTGATAACTTTATTTAATCAATGTAGAAACAAAAATAAATAACACTAAAGCAAATAATCTCTATACATGCTCCCTTACACTAGTGCATACTAGAAAGCACTATTGTAAGGCAATGATTAAAATTGTAAATTTTACGAAATGTAACGAACATAATAAGACGACAGTACGAATGTTTGGATGATGCAATAAAAAATAAAATATATATAATTCAGTTGATATTGTTTTCCTTCCATGAATTTAATTCATACTCACTGCTCTGAAATAAGCACTTAAAACGAAATGCTCCAAAGTGGGACATCGCGAACAAATATCATGCCATACGTAAGCAGGTTTGTAAGCTAATATCACCTGATATTCCCTTACACACCTTCTTACGGCGAAGCAGTAATTTTTGCTGGGATTTGTATATAAAAATATATCAAAAAAATTCTTTGTTTTCTTTGATAGCAACATATATATATATAAAGATCCACATAAACTAAAACAACATGTTTCTTTAATCCACTACACCTAGTACTACAAGAAGAGTACTAAATTCATACTTTTTATGGAACTAAAATTCCTAATAAAAAGCAAACATTTCTCCTATTTATTGGAATATATTTGCATGCATGTCATTTCTGGCGTTTCTAGTTTTAGTCACTTATTTTGTTGTGTTTCTCTTTCATTTGTATATTTATATTTTTTTAAACAACTTTCAGCAGAGGAAACAGTAGAACGATAAAGTTTTTAATTCAAAAGCAATTTAATTTATCTTTGATACTCTGGTGCTGTTGCTGCTCCTGCTGCTGCTGATGTCACTGTTGCTGCAACTGCAGGAAGTTTGCAATAATATTAAGTACTTTGTCGAATGTCTGCATGCAATTGTTTTTTTTTATACTCAGCGGTCCAAAAAAACAGAACAGACGCCTCTCTGAAGGCCTCTTTTTAAACAAAACAGGTATATATATAGTTTTTTATTATTTTTCTCTGATAATAATTAAGCTACTTTCTCAGTAGTCTCTGTGAGACCTTTTAAAGTGCAGTCAATTACATACAATTCATAAGAAAACTTTCGTTATTAAAAAGTCATTCCCAGGAAAACAGGTTTACCACTTTCGTTTAAAATATCTTATCACCCAGCATGAAGAGGGCCATAAAATGCGGGCCATTAAAATGTTTCACTTTGCCATAACCCATTTGAATTTCTATAAGTTTATAATAATTTGTTCGTTGGTGTGTTAAAAAAAGTTTCTCCAAAAATATATTTTAACAATTGTTTAAAGTTTTATTTTTAAATTCTATAGTTGAAATAATAAAAGTTGTGGAATTCGTTATGAATTAAATTAATATATTTTATATTTCTTTAGTGCAAATGTTTAGACTACAATTAGAACGGACTTACATTTATAGTATCTAATATATCAAATTAATTCTGACGCCGAAGTCAATTTCGATGGAATGAAGTTTCAATTCCGAAAGTCTGTCTTCACAAGTGAAAGTTTTCTTTCATGAAAGTGGTAGTTTGTTGGTGAGAGGAGAAAAGAATGGTACCCGACACCATTCTTCTCTCCCCTCACACCGACAAACTACATACTTTCATGAAAGAAAACTTTCACGTGTGAACACAGACAAAGTTGAGTCTTTAGAAATCGAAAAACCAAAATTTTGTTTTAATCAAAAACCACTTTTAAAATTCAATTAATTTTTTTACTAACTTCATTTGCACTCAAAAATTAAAAACATTCATACTTTTAGGAGCGTCACTAAAATAAGCTTAACATGTTAATAAAAAGCACCATGTAAGTATAAAAAAGTTTATTACTGTGAAATCGAAATACAAGTTAAAGGAATCTGAAGACTGTAAATGAAAAACGATTAGAATACAATTTCGGAATTGAATCCATTCCAATCGGAATGTGTGACTTCCCAGTTTGCTTTTAATCAAAACATTTTTAAAATTTAAATTGGAATTTACAAAGATTTTTTTCTAATAACTTTATTTGCAGTAAAGACTTAAAGAATTGCATACTTTTAAGAGCGTCAGTAAAATATTTTATTATAAAGTTTGCATGTTAATTATTGGTGGTGCAAGTTGATCCCGTAAAATATTGATTACCGCATAACGTCTCTATTTATGAATCGATATTCAAATGTTTTGGTGGAACAAGATTTCTTCCAGTGTGACAAATGGACAAGTTGGCTTACCCCCTCCAGATGCAAAATTGATAATATAATTTATGGCAAAGCTCTGCTATTATTGATCGGTTTTCAAAAATCTCATAAAATGTTTTATAAAATTGGGAAAAATTTTTCCCATAAAATATTGATTTTAGAATTTATTAAAGGTGAGTTTACATGGTAATACAAAGTATTAACACTTTGTAGAATCAAAATATTATGAAATTCTCTTTGTGTATAAGAAGAGAGAACAAAAGTCTGTTGAAGGTATTTTTTATGTTTACACAGATAATATTAATAAAATCAAAAGTCTGCGCTACGAAATATCTGGTGGTTACAGTTCTACAATATATACAGAAACAACATGAATTTGTTTGAGTTGTTTTTGTAATTATTGTATGGAAATGATGATACCTTCTCTAGCTCTGCCTGCAAACTTATACAATCCTACCTAACAAACCGCTCGCAAGTAGTTCAGCTTAATAGTAATACCTCTAATGAACTTAACGTCGAAAGAGGAGTTCCCCAAGGCTCTGTACTTGGTCCTCTTCTTTTTTGCATGTATATAAACGACTTTCCTGATACTCTTATTAGTAGTTCAGTTCATATGTACGCTGATGATGTTCAGCTTTATAAAAGTTGTAATATTACTGACATAAATCTATGTTGCAACAAATTGAATGATGATTTGGAAACAATTAACAAATGGGCTAACTCTAATGGGTTGTGCATAAATCCTGCAAAGTCCAAATGCATCTTAATTTCGAAATCCAAAATCAACTCTGAGAACCTAAAAATAAAAATCCAAAACAATGAAATTGCATTCGTCACCACTGCATCTAATCTAGGAATCACGTTCCATGAAAGGCTCACATGGTCTGCACATATCAATAATGTCGTAGGTAGAATATATAGTATGCTTAGGTCTTTATGGATAGTCAAGGATTCCACCCCATTTGATATACGTATGTTGCTTGCAAAAACTTATCTTGTTCCTTCACTTCTATATGGATGTGAAATATTTGCTAACTGCGACAGTCAAGACTTTCGCAAACTCCAAGTTGTGTACAATAACATAGCCCGATATATTTTTCAGAAAAGTCGCCGTGATCATATATGTGCATATTCTTATCAGATTTTTCAAATAGAATTTGGCAATTTGCTTAAATATAAATGTTTAACTTTTCTGCATAAAATAATAACATCTAAAGAACCGACATATATTTATAAAAGAATTATATTTGCAAGATCAAATCGTGGGAAAAATATAATTCAAACCAAATATAAAAGTCTCATATCTCAACGGCAATTCTTAATACACACAATAAGTCTTTGGAATACATTACCAAATTTCATACAAAAGTTAGGCAACGCTAATACCTTCAAAATTGAGCTAAGAAATTATTTATGTAATTAACATTTTCCTTAAATATGTCATATTTCAATAATTCCCTTATGTTAAAATTATCCTATCGTCGTCTTATATCTATATTTTTAACATATATTATTATTTTATTATTCTATTATTTTATATTATATTAATACTCATACTTACTTATGTATATATCTAGTAAACTCAATATATCTTAAATATTTCATTGTTAATGTTTACTTATTAATATGTTTGAAATTTTTTATCACTAGCACTGTCATTTATAAGATGTAACATCTTGTTGTGCTATGTCATCTAATAAATAAATAAATAAATAAATAAAATAAATAAATATACTCTTAAAGCTGCCAATATTTATTTAAAAAGACATCTCTGATAAAATGAGTACATATAAGTTTCTAAAATGGTTTAGAAAATAAACATTTACCAAACGCTTGTCAGATTTTTTTAATCGTATTCTCTCTTACTGATAACAATTTGCGTTTACATGATAAGATTTTTTAAAATTTTTGACATACCGATATACATGCATTACCATGTAAAGAGGCCTTAACCGATTTATGAGCCGATGATCATAAATTTGGTTTTTGCAATGATTTTTTAGTTTATTGATCGATTTGCTTGATGCTTTAATTTTTATCCCATATTTTTTTTTAATCGGGGCAATTTTTGACCGATTTAAATTTTTTTTCTTAAAATTAGGTTATATATTTTTTTTATCGGAGTAGCAAATTGTGCTTTCGAAGCATTGGTACCATAGAAATGTAATCGGCCTTCTAAAATATTCTTTGTGTGTAAGTCAGGTTTTTACCAGAATTATTGATAAAATTTCTTTAAAAAAGATTAAGGTTTACCGTAAAATTTCATATATTTCGCAAGACCATTTGCAGCAAACACTGAACAACTCTCATTGTAATATTTTGCATTAAAGTTCCGAAAAAAGTCATCCGACTTTTAAAAAAAGAAATTCCGTTCAGTGTACAACCCAACAACATGTTGACTACTGCTTCTATGTAAAATTACAAAAAAAAAATGTGTATGACTAAAGCGTGTAAACTATGACTTTGCACACAAAAATGATTTTTTCATTATTTCGTTTCGATTGTTTTAAACATGAAATCGTAAAATTCAATTTTACGATGTTATTTATGCTTTAACTCTTTTAGACTTCAGCAGTAGTTAACTTAAAAGATTGAAATTTTTCCCAAAAATTTGTCGACTATTTTACCAGCAAATACTGATGATAGGAAAGGCGTGTAGGAGCTAAAAAAGTTTATTTTACTTTTTATTCCTTTTGAGCAAATAAATTAGATTTGGGTGTAAAAATAAGAGAAAACAACATTTTGTGCTGCATTGTTAAGGCTGAAGAAATTGTAAAAGAATAAAATGTATGCAGCTAAAAGTATGCTATGAATTTATGGTACAGAACACACCATTACAATGATGTAGTTTTTGATTTAATTTTGACTTTCTCTTTATATAATTTTTTTTATTATTTGCTTTTAACATAAAACAGTTTGGTTTTATTTAAAATGAAAAGTAATTTCACAAAAGTTTTATAGTTTGCGTTTGCAGAGTTTCAATGTTTGTTTTTAAATGAATTTTAAGTAGACATTTTTAGTGTAGCCAACAAAACTTAACCTGAACACACAGCACCCTCCTAGCAGTAAAACAATTTTATTAAGATATGAATAAATGTATGTATGTACATACATACGTATTTATTTGTCTTAAGAAGAATTAGTTTCAACAAATAGAAATTCGTATTTCCAAATGCAAATAACATTTATAAACAGAAAGAGAAAATACAAAAGTTTATATTTTATTATTTTATTACTAAATTAGATTTAATGTTTAGAAATTAGTAAATGTTGAAATTTTATATGAGCCTGAAGGTACGCAATGTAATGATGAAAAAGTCCAGGACTGACTTTCGCGTCTTATTGAGTTAAGAAAAAAAAGCCAATCAGAAGACGACTGCTGCGAAAATTTCTAATTAATTTAACGAAATTCTTGTCGATTTTACTTTTTCTCACCTTAATAAAGATTACTTTTTTTTTTCAAAAATTTTCCAAATCGGACACATCCATCCAACTATTTTTTTTTTTTTTTTTGCTGCAATACACTAACTCTAATTGGCCATAATGCATTCCACTTTAAACTGTTGAAGAGTATAACTATGTTGAAAACTTGCTCCTTCATAAAAAGAATTTTTGGACAATTGTCAATTGAGCAGATTGCAAAATCTAGATAATTTTACAGTTAACAGAGTACTGTTAAATACCCAACATTATCGTAGTAAAAGTTGAAGAAATTAATGTTGTATGATTACTAGTGGCTGTTGTGGAAAAATTTTGATGCGCAGGAATATCCGAGTACATATGTGCAAATTGTAGGTCATGTAATGTGCTGGCGTACAAGAAAGGTAAGATATCTGGATCAATTATAGTACTGCAACACTGTTAAGTGTTGCACGGTGCTCTATTAAAAGCGAAATTGGGTAGACTAAAACTTTTGGTTTGTATCTTTGCTAGTTAAAGTTATCTTTACACATACATTTTCATAATTCCGTTTAATCACATATGTATGTATGTACATATCCCTGTAGTTTTTTCGTGACAATTTACCCCAAAAGTGGCAGTACTATACAATGTGGACTGGTTATAAAACTATCCACATTGATCCTATACTCTGAAGACTGGTTATAAAACTATCCACATTGATCCTATACTCGAAAAACTGGTTATAAAACTATCCACATTGATCCTATACTCGAAAAACTGGTTATAAAACTATCCACATTGATCCTATACTCGGAAGACTGGTTCTAAAACTGTGGAGAATTTTACTGTCACTTTGTGCAGGCATTTAGCAGTCTTTTTGTGTCGCAGATGGTGGATAGTAAAAAATGTATGTCATTAAGCACACATAGCTTAAGTAGTACAATGTACAAGTACCAGTGAGTGTAGCTGAGATGTTGATTAGCAGTCGGAAGGTTGCTCGTTCAATTCTCAATACAGTCAAAATACATTTACAAAAATAGTGCAATGTTACGCATCCTTACTAAGTTACAAGTGGGCTGTAGGAACATTATTGTACTGCAGTGGGAATAACCAGGATGAAGATGACTAGGATGAAGATAAATAAAATAATAAGAATAATAATAAAAAAATAGCTGAAAGCAAAATTTAATTATTATATTAATTAATTATTATTATCTCTTTAATTAATAAATGAATTTGTTATGTTTTTTTTTTACGAAATAATTTTTTTTTTAAGTTAAATAAATTATAAAATGACTTTTATTTCATAAAAAATAGGGAATGATTTGGGGTTTTTAAGGGAGTGGTTTGGCAGGTATAAGGAGACAGTTAAGGGTAAGCCAAGAAGAACCGGCTTATGAACTGTCTTTTTGTGGCCTCTTGGTGACAATTAACCCCATCGTAGGACATCCCCTTGTTAAAGTGGCCAGTCATATGGCTAGCATTCGGATCATTATAACCAGCTCGGAGACAGCCATTTGAACTACAGGGATGTATATCAAATAAATATGTATCTGTGGCAAATTTGTATACCATTCACTAAACATGGTAAGAGTATTTATAGGTTTGTCATTACGTATGTAATTTTCACAATATTACTATGAGACCCATAATTTTGATACATATATTCTGCATCCTTTTAGATAGGGAAGCTGAATGAACCATATCCGTCTGTCTGTACGTGAAGTCTGGTTTCCGAAGGCACCACAACAGTTCGAGACTTGGGTCTGGGAATGATGTGTTAGGATTTATCGTATTGAAAATTATCAATAATAAAATACGCATTTATTTGCATATATAAATATTCCAGATACAAATATATTAATATATTCCCAGTGGCGAACTTTAGGAGGCCTTCAATTATAAGGCCTTCCCAGAGATTCTCTTATATCCATTACTCATGCTCGCTTGCCTTCTCAGGAAGGCCTTATGGAAGGCCTATCTCTTACTAAAAATATATAGGGCCTGTTCGTAAATTCATCACTGCGCAGCATAGTATGATTATTTTGCACTGCCACTGCTAATTAACTGTTGCTTAAGCGTCTTTTTGCTCATTTTAGTGTTTGCATTTATGAACGAAAAAAAATGGAAAAGTTAATAATAAATTAAATTTTTGAGCTGGACCAAAAAAAATAATGGTTTAAAATTATCTTATCTACAAAAAAGAAAATTAAAAAAAAATTATTGCTGAAAATTTTACTGAACAAGAAAAGGCGAGTTCCTTAAGTGTTGGATTATATTAATATTAGTTGTAATAACATTATGTTCTTGAAAAGTATAATAAGAAATAAAACAAATAATAAAAAAAAGTAACATTTACTAATCCGTGTCATCAGCCATTTTTATGAATAGTGTTTATTTGCTCATAATATACTTCGGTGTTGCATTTTTGAACGCATACCTTTTGCAGAATTGCCACTGTTTGCACATATAAACGCACTGTGCATAATATGCAGCGCAGTGACGAATTTACGAACAAGCCCATAGTTAACAATAAAATGTCTTCAGAGGTAAAGAAAACTCTGAAATTGAACATACTACAATAATCAGTATTTTGTAGAGTTGATATTTTGGCACTTTCATGGGTTTTTAATACGTTTTTGCATTTCTAGAGGTAATTTAAAATAAATTTGTGACTGACTAAGGCCTTCTACCAGGCCTGTGTAAGAAGGTAACTTAGAAGGCCTTGGCTAGCTAGGACAACGTGTGTAAAAAATGTATGAGTATGGAATGGTGCAAGGCTTTGCGTATGCCTAATAAGGCCTTCCAGAAGGCCTGCTTAGTGTATTGAACGTTGAAACATCGGAATTAGAATTCGAAACACTGCAGCTGTGCTACTGCGGCTTTTTAAATGCGTTGTTTATCTATATATATATAAAAATGAATTTAGTTTGTCTGTTTGTTTGTCTATTTGTATGTACCTTATAGGAAGCCAAACGGCAAAACCGATCGCGATCGATCGTCTTGAAATTTCAGAATCATATTACTGATGACCGGGAAAGTAAAATAGGCAATTTTTTTGTTGTAAATTCGATGGGGAGGGGCACTCCCCTACAAGTAAAATATTAACACAGCTGTGCACTTAACGCACATAATTTTTGTTTAAATTCGGCATGTGTTACTTTAAGAACAAAACACAACTTTCAGCATAATATCTTTAATTATGTATGTTTTCTTAAGTTGTAATGAAATTTCCCAAAAATGATACAATAATTAATTACTTATCCCTATTATAAGTGATGCTTTTATTTTACAACACGTTTAGGCAGCGAAGCGCAACGGACACAGCTAATATTTACATAATAATAATATATTCTTTTTTTTTAGTTCAAACGTACTCTTTGTTCGGGGATGACGAAAAAAGCGTAATCATTCTAAATTAAAAATGGCGCCCAATCCAAACACCAAAAGCACAAAAATGTTTGGTTTATTATGATTTGGCACAGCTGAATATAATACTTTTACTGGTTTATTATACCTTTTACAATCGTACTCGTATCAGATGTGTAGTGTATATTTAATACACTTGAATCAAACCCATTATTGATATGTTCATTGGGTAAGCATATAAAACATGTTTTAACGATTCAATTTAAATGAGTAAGGTTTGATAAGAAATCATGTTGTTATATTTAAGCTGGAGTTACATTCACGCGTTATACGCGTCGACGCGTTTCATGCGTCTGTCAGAAAAGTAGAATCAGTGCATTTGCATGTGATAAGTTACACAGCACGACGCGTAGAACGCACGCGACGCATGCGACGCGAAAAGTAGATCTACTTTCTACTTTTGTACGCGTCAGACGCGTCATATAAATAAACACAGCTGTATTTGTTAGTCATGGATGATAAATAATATTCAATTTCCAATGTTATCGATAAATACTTTTGTGTCGTGGATAAATTGTTTAATTTTTTTTTCATAAAAAGTGCTGAATATACAAAAATCTTTTGTAATTAAGCTTGTAAATATTGAACACAATAATAAAATGCATTTTAATGCACATTTACTACAATTATGTAATCAACAAAATTTGCATTTAATTATCGATAACTTTTAAGTTGTTTGTATCATCTCCATTGCATGTTCATTAAAAACAAGTGTAAAATATTGTGTGCGAAATGGAAGAGCAATTAATAAATTCTATTAATTCTTTTAAAACATCGATTTCACTGTCCATTTTTGCCAAAACAATTTACTTTATTTAACTGGTATGTATGTATAAATAAACAAGTTCACTTTACTTGAACAACAGCTGATCAATACGAACAGTTTGGCGCATAGAACGCGTTGCATGTAACTTGAATTTCAAAAAAGTGTACAACGCGTACAACGCGTAAAAAGCGTAGAACGCGTGACGCGTAGGACGTGTGGTATGTAACTCCAGCTTTATTATTTGTCCTATACAAATTAACAAGAGAGAGAAGCTTAATGAGATTGCTCTATCATATAGCTTTAATATTGTAAACAGTGTAGCCAGGTGTGGGGATTTCTCCCCAAATGGGGGATTTTAGCTGGTTTTGGGGACAGATTATCGTGGGGAGGGATATGGGGATTTTTCATTTTCAGTATACCTATCATCAATTTTGCATTATTTTACCATTTTCTTTCATACATATATTTACATACTTATATGTTTATGCATCTTGGCGTTTTTCTTCTCCATATTTCGATTATTTCAAGGCGATGGTATTGAGGATGTTTGTTTTTATAACAATTTGTTCAAAATTTTTAAAACCAGAATTTATTGAATTCGATATTGCCAAAATGGATGTACTACTAATTGACGATAAGGAAAGTAATTTGGTTGTTGCTAAAATTGATGTTGGCATAGAATGTTCAAAGGAATTAGAAGCAAAAGGAGTTTAAACAAATTTTTTTAGATTATTTAACTTTAGTACAGCAAAATAAATGCTTAAAATATTGAAAAATTTTCAGTTATTTATAAATTTACAACTCGAAAGCATAGAAAAAAAATAAATTTGATTCCGTGTATGGAATTTTAAAATATTCTATGGATTCAAAAGTTCCATTGAGCACATACGAAAGCATTAAGTTAAATAAGTGTATGTAATAAATTTACTAAAAAAAATTGTTTTTAATGATGCTTAATAAACATATATTTATTGGAGACAAAATTGGGGATTTCCAGTTTTAAAATGGGGATTTTTGGGTACAACACTCTTTAATTTGGGGACATTAGACAATATTTACCTGGCTACACTGATTGTAAAGAGCACATCGTTCTCGACGGATCAAGGATCATTTCGATTCACACGTTTACCCTACGGGCTAAAAATTGCGCCAAACTCTTTTCAGCGCATGATGTCCTTAGCGTTCGCAGCACTTAAACCTCAACAAGCATTTCTTTATATGGATGATTTAAGCGTCATAGGTTGTTCAGAGAAACACATGCTTAAAAACCTCAGAGAAGTATTTGAAACTTGTCGTAAATGTAATTTAAAGCTTCATCCTGATAAATGTCAATTTTTTAATACTGAAGTCACATTTCTTGGATATAAATGTACCAATTTTGGCATATTACCAGATGAGTCAAAATTTAAAATAATACAAGACTATCCCACTCCAGTGGATGCAGAAGTCGCCAAACGTTTTATAGCATTCTGTATTTATTACAGACGGTTTATTCCGAATTTCGCTAAAAATGCGTCTAATATAACAAAGCTTACGCGCAAAAACATTACTTTTGAATGGAACAAAGAATGTGAAAAATCATTTCAATATTTTAAAAATATGCTGTTGCAGCCGCAAATACTGCAATACCCAGATTTTGAGAAAGAGTTTTGCATTACTACTGATGCAGGTAAGATTGCTTGAGGAGCTATTCTTAGCCAAGAGCATAATGGCATGCAATTACCTATAGCGTATGCATCACGTTCCTTTACAAAAGGTGAATCAAATAAATCAGTTATACAGCTATACACTGGGCCGTAAATTATTTTAGGCCATACATCTATGGAAACAAATTTTTAATTAGAAGCGACCATAAACCTTTGACCTACTTATTCTCATTAAAAAAACCCTTCTTCTAAACTAACTAGAATGAAACTTGATTTAGAAGAATATGACTTCGTAGTAGAATACATTAAAGGTAAAACTAATTGTGGCGCGGATGTACTGTCACGCATAGATTTCAATTTTATTAAAGACATAAACACACACAACATAGCAAAGGTGACGACAAGGTCGAAAACAAAATTTAAGGTAGTTCAGAAAACAAACACACCAAAGAAAACAAAAAGTGTACCCAAAATATACGAAGCTAATTTCAGAGAAGTAAAAAAGGCAACAAAGTTAAAGTTTGAATTGTTTAACCGCACACCAATCGCAAAGTTTATCAAATGCAATCGCCTAGTACAAACCATGAATATAGATGCAAGTATTTTTAATGAAGAAATCGTTCTAAAACGATTATTTTCAATGCTGAATAAGGAAGCAAAAAATGCGAACGTCACGAAATTATAAATGTCCTTAAATGACGACATTTTTAAATATGTAAATATTACCGAATTTAAAATTTCTGCAGAAAAATTTTTAAATAATCTTATAATTGCGTTAACGCCAAAAATTACATATATTCATGACGAGTTAGAAAAACAAAATCTACTATCGTTATACCATAACGATCCCTTATCAGGTGGTCATTGTGGAGTGACTAGAACACTTAATAAACTTAAAAACTATTGCCATTGGAACAGATGTGCATAATCCATATTTGATTAAATTCGATTAGATAATTTGGGTGCTACAAGTGTTTTTTAAAGTTGATACTACCCTGTAGTTTTTTCGTGACAATTTACCCCAAAAGTGGCAGTACTATATAATGTGGACTGGTTATAAAACTATCCACATTGATCCTATACTCTGAAGACTGGTTATAAAACTATCGACATTGATCCTATACTCGGAAGACTGGTTCTAAAACTATGGAAAATTTTACTGTCACTTTGTGCAGGCACTTAGCTGTCTTTTTGTGTCGCAGATGGTGGATAGTAAAAAATGTTGTATGTCATTAAGCACACAAAGCTTAAGTAGTACAATGTACAAGTACCAGTGAGTGTAGCTGAGTGGGTTGAGATGTTGATTAGCAGTCAGAAGGTTGCTAGTTCAATTCTCAATACAGTCAAAATACATTTACAAAAATAGTGCAATGTTACGCATCCTTACTAAGTTACAAGCGGGCTGTAGGAACATTATTGTACTGCAGTGGGAATAACCAGGATGAAGATGACTAGGATGAAGATAAATAAAATAATAAGAATAATAAAAAAAAAAATAGCTGAAAGCAAAATTTAATTATTATATTAATTAATTATTATTATCTCTTTAATTAATAAATGAATTTGTTATGTTTTTTTTTTTCGAAATAATTTTTTTTTTAAGTTAAATAAATTATAAAATGACTTTTATTTCATAAAAAATAGGGAATGATTTGGGGTTTTTAAGGGAGTGGTTTGGCAGGTATAAGGAGACAGTTAAGAGTAAGCCAAGAAGAACCGGCTTATGAACTGTCTTTTTGTGGCCTCTTGGTGACAATTAACCCCATCGTAGGACATCCCCTTGTTAAAGTGGCCAGTCATATGGCTAGCATTCGGACTGGTTGTGTCATAAAGGGGCTAGTATTATAACCAGCTCGGAGACAGCCACTTGAACTACAGGGTAATCTATGCGCACACACTTCTTAAAATTAGTCAAACCAATACCAGCATGCTTTACCAAAGAGATTAACAATATGAAATCAGCGGTAATTCGGTGTTGTAGACTATTTGCTGTTTGTTTTTCTATTTTACACACAATGGCTCATTGAGTTCATTGTAACAAAATTGTTGTATAACATGTTGTGTAATAGTTTTGTGCTTATTTTTAAAACAAAAGTTGCCGTTTATGTAATTTTTCTCTATAAACCTTTAATAAATTTCCAACAGATATAGAATGGACGACTCGACCCCTCCTTCCTTGACTTAGTAATAACTTCAAATAGTCGAAAGTTCATAAATGGTTGTCTTATCTCTGAGAACATTTGTTAACCTTTTAAGTTAATTTCAGATGATGTCAGGATAGAAACATCTTTTAATGAAGGCAACTTCATAACTGCCATAGTTTCCACACTCCTGTGAGGCAGTTAATTAATTCGGAATAAGAAAATTTAGTCATGCTTGTATTAACACCTGCACGTGTACAATACCTATTGTTTTTCTTTAATTTTATTTATTTGCTTTAGTTTTGTATGAAGTAATTTCAATTTGTTAGAATTTCACGCCAGTGCTCAGCTGGGGGGTGAGACTCCGATATAACAGTGAGTTTGCGAGAGATTCCTTTTTGTAACAGTTCCTTTTTGTTCTCAATGGTTTTTTGTTTGTCCTGGCTGTTGTTAGATATCCTGTTGACAGTTACACTTTAGGGAATTTGTAAATAATTTGCTATTAATTAACATCTTCTTTTTTTCAGTTTATTTATTTATTTATTTAGTTACTTTCTGTTTCTGTTACTGTTACTGTTACTGTTACTGTTTTTTTTTTTTTTTTTTTTTTTTTTTTTTTTTTTAATTCGCAACATGTCTATCAGCATTTAATGAAGAAGAATAGTAATTGTGGTTAAATGGCCAGGAAGAGCGCAAGCAAGGAGATTGAAAGTTAATTTTATAACAACAATATTGATTTTTTTCTTGTTTCTATAGATAAATATTTTCATTACGTCATTTATCAGTGGGTGACTGTGACCCAGTAAACATTTTGTCTTATTATAGAAATTAATAATGGCAATATTTTTGTTGCCAATAGTCTTGTGAAACTTAGGTTTAATTTTTAAAAGGATTTTATAAGTACAAACTGCAAGCAAACTTGTGGAAGCAAACAAAAATTATTGTCAAAATCGGTCGAACAATGGACCGACCGATAATCAACATTTTAGGTGAAAAACCAAATATATGATAAGTGTTATGGAGGCTGGTCAAACATAAAAAAATACACCTTGAGTTGGCCTTTGACTAAGCTGTTTTTTTATTTTTTGAAGTCGGTTAAAAAATAGTCTATTTTGAATCGATCTGTTTCGTTCAATGACGAATATTTTTAAGAAAAATGTTTTCTGTGCTGAGCATTATAGTGTGTTTTATTTGCAAATTTTTCTTATAATTTCGAAATACAGAAAAACAGGAGCTTCATTTTTTTTTTTGTCATAAATTAATGCTGTGATGACATTAAAAGCCTCTGAAAAAGAATGCTGATAAAAATTTATTTATCATGATTTCTGGCTAAAAACTTCTAGTTGGTAACACCACAATTGCAATAAATAAATTTCAAAAACCCAGAAATTGAAATTTTTGTTGATTGTTTTTGCCAGATGCAGATAATATTAATAAGAAATATTTGGATTGCACTTTTGGAGTTTGAGATCGCAGGCCTTAAAGTTTATATTTTTAATAAAAATGGGTATATTTTGAAAACTACTAAAATTCTGAAAAAAACAATTCTGTGATATGCTTTCTCTGTATACTTTTGCAAAATAATTTTCTAATTTCCAAATTCATTAAAAAAATGTCTGCCATTAAAATGGCGCCGGAAAATATGTAACAAATTTGACAGTGTAGGTAATGTATAAATTCGCGTGTATTCGACACTACATCCACTTTATAATTATTTCGCCTTGAATGAAAATATGTGTTTGTGTAACTGATCTGCCTGGTAGCTTGTGAACGTTTTTGCCGCCGTACAAAAGTTCAGCTGTTTTTGATTATATTTATTTCAGCAAGTTCGTATAGATAAAAAAAAAAATTTAAATTTTAATTGATAATGGACATTTTAGAAAATTTATTGTTGTCTTTATTATAGTGCATTTACATTGTGTCGAAATCTAGTGGATTAGATTTTAAATCTCTCTCAAAATCTAGCTCGTTTACATTGCATGTTTTTGACATTAGTTAGATTTTATATTCTTAACAAAAACAGCTGACTGAAATGTAAAAGAAAAATTGTTATACATATGTATGTATATTCAAATTGTATTTGATAATAAACAACAATGAAAAATATAGAGAACATTTATTAGTATTTTGTTCATCCAGAGCGAAAAAATCCAATCGGAAATTATGCTGTTGCGTAAAAAGAAGCGCCAGCATCTGTTAAATATAAAATTTCAGAAAACAATTCAAATGTATTGCTACACACAATTGTTAAACAGCACAATGAAATGGGTACATGTAAGTACATATAGACAATAACATCCAGTTTTTTCTTTTTTTTTTGTACAGCGTAGTATTTTTTGGTACAATTTGGAAAGAAACCATAGTTGCATCACTAAGTACTACTAGATTTAGGTAGATTTCGTCCAAATCAAGTGACATAGTAGATTTCATTTTGTATGGGAAATCTAGTAAAAAAACTAGATTTAGCTCGAAATCTCGTAAGTACTATATTTCGAGACAATGTAAATGCACTATTAACAATTAAAAAACATTTACATTTAAGCCAAAATGCAAACGTTTGCGCAATAATCCGACTAAAAATGGAGTGTTGTTAAATGTTTATCAGTTGGCACAATTATGACATAGCACACTTATTTATGACGGGCTGTTCACACTTGTCATATTTTGGTGTGTTATTATTTTATGACATACGACTTATGACTACAGTGTGAATACCCCAATTGTTTATGGCCGTTAAAGTATACTTTATGTGTGACTATGAGTATATTTTATTACTTTTTCTAATTGAGAAATAGAAAATTAAAAATGTGTAGAAATATATTTAGTTAGAAAAGGATTAAAATTATGCAGTATTTACATAATGCAACTTTGTTGCATGCAATTTTTATATTATATCAGAGTGTAAAATCAGAAATCTTTACATTTTATATTTTTCCTCTGCCTTTTTCACTGAAGAAAGGATGTTGCATTCAATAAAGTCGCGTAGTGTAACTACGGTATTATACACATTAATTTGCAATACATAATTGATAATAGTATTTTTCCATCCGATTGAAATTTAGGGGAAGGCATGAAACAATAATTCAAAAGAATGAACATCGAAATAACATTCCTTGAACCACTGGTTTTGGTAAAGAGCGAGAGAGAGACAGCACAAAAACATACACATGTATCGGCGCTTTAAATTTTATATCTGGCATCAAATGAACGAGATCGTCACTTTCGCATTGATATACTCGTAGAGTAGAATTGTCAACCGATTAAGAATAATTCGTTTAATCGATCAAACAAAACTAAATTCTTGTTCGAATAATTTAAAAATGCCGAATTTCGAATAACGAATAAATCGATTAATTTATGTCAGTTAATCGAACATATTTTTGCAACGTAAAATATGTGTTAAATTTGTTTGTCTGCTTTGAAACAAAGCGAGTACTTTATATCAACCAATACATGTTATTTTGGATGTTTGTAGTTGTTGTCGAACTGCGCATATCCAGTAGTCGTGCTATGTTTTAAATGAAACGTTAAACAATTTTCAAGAATGGGGTTTTTTTACTGTCAAAAAAGCCAAAAAAGAAACAATTGCTTTATATAAATCTTATCATATAAGTAGAAAATGTTGGTATTGTATTCTATTTTTTTAAAATTATATAATTATAAGTTCAAATAATAATTACGTTTATTCATAATAATAATAATATAAAAATATTATATAATTATCTTTCAGAATGAGCTTGGTTTGGAAGTATTTTACCAAGAACAAAAAAAAAAAAAAACAAACAAAGTCACATGTAACAAGTGTCCTAAAGTATACAAAATTGTTAGATCAACAACAAAAAAAAAAAAAAAAAAAAAAAATTAATAATTATTTTGCAACAGATTTACTAAAACGCATTAAAATAAGAATAAATAAGAGACGTATAAAACTTTAAAATACGTTAATAATATTTTTTAAATTCTGGAAAATTTCCGTGCAATGAAAGTTTTTCAAATATTCTTCAAAAATTAAACTAAAAAACATCTACTGATGAGATGGTATGGCTACCAACGAAATATATATATAGATATTGCTAACGCGCAACAAATAAATAATAGTTGATAAAAATAATAATTTTTAATTTATTTTGATTATATACTTATGCATTTTTGTGTTAATGACAAAAATTTATTTTTTGTCAATAAATTATTTTTAAGCATTTTTTTATTCGTTGTTCTCATCGATTAATCGAATAAATTTTTAGCTTTAATCGTTTGATCGAACGAACAAAAACTATTATTTGAATTATTCGAACAAAGTTGAAAGGCGAATAATTGACAACTCTAATATAGAGTCTATATTATAGAGAATCGGCGAAGGAATATTTTACTATTTTTGACTTTACATCATCCCATCTACCTTATCGGTGTTTTGGTCGTTTTGTATCAAACTAAAAATATATGTATTTTTTTGTCTCTTCTATCTCTGAAAATATACGACTGAAATTTTTAAGTTACGATGTATTCTTGATTATTGCATCATTACCTATCAAAAAGTAAATGTTTAACTTTTTGTCTTTTTTTGTATTGAATTTTAGGTGACGATATAAATTTTCGATAGAAAATTCTTTTTTTTTTCTTTTTATTAAAACACAATCATTTTACACTTAATGGCTTAAATTAATTACATACTTTTAGGGTTATAAATATTAAATGTCAAATTCAAATGCAAGGCACTTCAGGAAACGGCAACATCAGATATGTGAAGCCAAAAGGATATTCTGTTCTTTAAATCAACACGCAATTTTTTTCTTTTTTATTTGTTTTTTTTTCTTCAACACATATAAACTATTTAATGTCAAAGTTGATAAATTATGGCCACAAATACCGATACAAAAATTATAGCAAATGATTGGTGGAGAGGGACAAGGATGAAAAGGAGAATGCAGAGTGATGGTCAGAGATAAACAATGTATTTTTAAACAAAGTAATTTATTAAATATTTCAATAACCACTTACTCAAACAGCCATACGCACACATCCAGGCACATGTTCATAATTTCACAATTTGTATAATTCGATAAGAAAAAAATTTAATAATAATAATTCAATAACATCATCAAGCATTTTAATAATTACAATAATATTAACAACAACAACAACAACAGCAGCAGCAACCAAAAGAACATAAATAAATTAATGAGCAGAAAAATGAGTTTTAACTGGCACTAATTAGCATTTAATTAACTGAGAAATTAATGAGTTCACATTGTTTTGTGTTGTCATATTTTGTTGTTGGTTGTTTTTGCTGTTACTGTTGTTTTTTCTGTTGCTATTATTTTTTGCTTTTTGTTGTTGTTAATGCCATAATGGAATAACGTAATAAAAAAATAAACATGGTGTCTTTTAGAGCACCCACACACAAACACTACAGACACAATCGCATGCAAAAAATTATTCGCATAAGTTCTATGAATTGTGACATTAATCCAGTGAAAAAGTTGATTAAAATATTCAATCAATGTTATGCTTTGTTGAATTATATTAAATTATAATATTATAATAAATTAATTTTATTATTTTATAATGAAATATCTTTATTGTTTTAATAAAATTCTTTCATTGAATTGTATAACAATTTTTATAATTACGGTAAGGTAATGAAATGATTTCATTAATTTTATTAAATTACTTCATCAATGTAATGAAGTTATTTAATTATTTTAATGAAATTGTTTGATTATTAGGTAAACTCATTTGTAGATACCTGGAGAAAGATATGGATAAATTTTGTAACTCTTGAAGCAAAAAGTTCATATACACCGACAAAAAATAAAAAAAGTTATAAGCTATCAAGTGAACACAACCAATTTTATTTGTATATACAAACAAATATATTTACACACACATAATATTTACTTCAACATAAAAATTTTAGGAACGTATTCAAAGGGCCAGAATACGTTAAAGACCTTTCGAAAAAAAAGGAATTTCGAAAATTGAAAGGAAATCAAAAACATACAATTTTTGGGGGAGCGGCATGATATTAAAAAAAACTTTAGACGTGAGTTTTACCCCAGTCATATGCATATGGCTTTCCGTTTTTTTCGTACTTCCTAATTTTTGTGTTGCATATTTTAAGGAGCCTTTCTTGCCTAACTTCCCATGAAACACACACAAATGCGAAAAAAGAAAACTAACAAAAAAAAAGTCTTACACAATTTTTACTTAATTATAAAACTTGTTAAGTATTAATGAGCAAATGAACAGCACCAGTTAAAGAAACAACAATAAGAACAACATATTAAAGGTATGACAGTGGCAAAAGCAGTATTCGTTTTATAAAGAAATTTTTCTTCTGCTTTTCTTCGATTCATTTGTTCATACAACTTTTTTGCAAGAGTATACAAATAAAACTAAACGATTGTTGAAAATAATTAAGATTCAAATAAAGTTTTGCATTTTTAAAGTATATTAAAAACTGTTAACTGTCTTAATGATGTTTAAAAAAACTGCACATTTCAAGGGAGTTTGTTACAACAAGTAAAAACCAAGTAAACATTTCAGAATTTTTTTTTAAAGATTAATGGCAGAAAAATATTGAAAATTACTGTTAAAATTCGTTTGTTTGCGAAGTGTATAATTAAAAGATAAAGGAATTAATAAACAAATACAATTCACTGGTAGATGAAAGATACATACATAGGTATATTGAAAAAGACAGTTTTTTTCATATTTTTGGGAGTAAATAAAAATATTCTCCATTAAGTTTATGTATTTCAAAGATTTAATTTAGCGCTTTCGGTGTAGAAATTTTTATGAAAATATATATATAAAAGTTTCGTCCGAAACGATAACTATTGGTTTACTGATTTGACCATAAGAATATACTACTTTTTACCCAATCGAAGAAGAATAAAAGTTAGAAATTGCTTCTGACCAACTTTTGTAGATTGTAGAGATGCATCGTAATTCATACTTTTAAAATGTTGCATATTTTAAGGCTGAAAAACTTAATTAATTAACAGTATATATTTAGGTAACAATGAAAGTTAAAAGCAGCTGGTAGTGCAAAATTTCTTTTGTTGCAATATGCATTAAAATGTAATTTTTAATGAACGTTTAAAGTAATTTCGTCTAACTCACGATGTTAAAACAAGTATTTCTTTTAACAATAAAAAATTAAAAAAACAATTGCATATATTAAGGCTGACAAATTATAATAAATAAAAGCCTTTAAAGTTCTCTATGAAATTTTTTGTTTTTTTAATATGCATGGAAAAAATCAATAGATTTTAATCAACAAAATAAATACAGCCTACTTTCAGGCCCCGCAAAACTATTTCTTTTTTTTTAATTTTATTGTACAAACTTGTTCAATAAAGTATTAAATTCAGCCATTATTCGTACTAAAACACTTAAAAATCAATATGGAAAAATAGTTTATTTGCAACTAAATGCAGAAGGCGTTTTATTTCTACTGGCCCATCATAAACACATTCATATATATGAATTATAATCAAATTGTTCAAACTATTGCCAAAACACAATTTTCAAAAAATATTATAGGAATGTAAAAAGTATAGAACAAAAAAATCATTGGAATAAAAGAGCAGCAATTAAGTAAGACCGACAACAATTTGTGCAATTATCTCGTGCAACAAAACTATTTAGTCTGTCCATTTTTTAAATTTCCACTGTATAAATCAAAATTATATTTTTTTTTTAGCACCAAAAAGAAAACATAAACAAATTTATTTAAGTATTTTTAATGCATTTATACATACTAGTACAATTACACGCACTCGTACAAACATAAATTATTTTTAGCAAATTTTGTTGTTTGTGTATCAAACGGGCTTAACAATGTAGGGCAATTATTAGAGAAAATTCTTCAAAATCAAAAACAATTCTAGAATAGATATTGTACAAAATCAATAAAGTACAAAGAACTGCTGAAGAACATGAAACTAAAAGATGGACGAATAAGACTGAAGCGAAGAAATGGTACTGAGAATTTGCGACACCTGCGACTAAAAAAGCTTTCTTTAATTGTAGTCAATGATAATTCCCGAACATTTTCACCAATTTAAAAAAAATTGCAGTTTCAAAAAAGGAATAACTATTAAAAATTGATTTCGCAACAATTTTGAACCAAATAATTTCAAATCGACATATTTTTGAAAACAACATCTTTCAAATATGTGGGTATATTTTACTGAAACTTTCACCAATCGACATGAATGACTGAGTCGATTTGTTCTTTTCGATCCGACCGTTGCACTACGATACAGATGACCATTCACTTTCTTTAGCTCAAACTATTCTATCAATTATTTATCAATTATTATAAAACCTTAGTGTGTCAAAAAACAATATTATCACTAGCAAAATGAAATGTGCCACGCCCATTTAGAATATAAATAATTTCTCAAATCAGAATCTTACGAAATTTGGCACACATCTTAGACTCCGTTTAAGATGTATGGTTACCACAAGACAAGTGGGCAGTGTTACGCCCATACAAAGTAAATATTGTTTTTCAACCACAAAGTTCGACTTAACCGAATCTAATAGAAATGTGTTCCCATGAAAATACAATACACTAGAGCCACGATTTGCGTCGATCCTGTTTGCGTCTTTTCGATTTGCGCCGCGTTTTAAAATTTGATTCAACCCGCTTTGCGTCGTTTTGATTCCTATCTGCGTCGCTATATACCTACTTATAATTAAACTTTTTAACTGAAGTCATAATTACAAATAAAGATTTTATCAATTTGCATATAAAAATGGGAGTTCCCCGTTTATTCTGTATGTACATTTTTATACCATGACTTTTTTTATAAAAAATATTTTTTTTTTCCAATTTGAGTCGTTTCGTTTTGCGTCGCATTTCTCCGCATTAAAGACGCAAATCGGGGCTCTAGTGTATTATGATTAGAAAAGTGGGCAGTGTCGCGTTCATTTAAAGTAAATATTGGCAGCTTTCTTTTTTGAAGTCAATTTAAAAAAGACAAATTCAACAATGTGACAAGTAAGTAAAACCCAGTAAACATGATCCGAAAAGAACCCAACCCCTCTATCCATTCTAAGAACTTGACATTTACTTGCCTAAAATAAATATGTAATACAAAACACATCTTTTGCTGTCTCTTAATTTTATTGCATCTTTGCTTTACTTTATAAAGGTACCAGCTGATCCCGGTGTACTTCGCTACCCCCCTCTTTATATAATAAAATTAAAAGTATTTATATATGCTATTGTGAAAATTTAATGACGATCGGTCCAGTAGTTAAGACTATATTACGATTTTTAATTTTCCTAAAGGGGTCCTACCCATTTTTCTCCAGGTACGTATTACAAATTATGCTAATACCATATGTACCAAATATCATCGACGTAGGTCAAAAAATGCCCAAAATATGGCGATTTAAATTTTTGGGTTATATGGGCGGTGCCCCTTTGTCCAATCTAAACTTCATATAGCCTATAATTCCTCCGAGAGTTCCAGTTAAATACTGTGCAAATTTCAGGAAGATCGGTAAAAGGGTTTGGCCTCCTATAAGGAACAAACAAACAAACAAATAAACAAACACACATACGGTTTTATAAACATATATAGATGTATGTTACATTGTCTGTAAAAAAAAACACCCTGTATGCTTTTCCCTGCAGCCTAATATGACACATAATAAATATAAATTTGTAATATAAATCCAATGCCAAAAATTATAAAATCTTAATTTTTTTTTTTGTATCATAACCCAAATACTTGCTCTCATATTTCCTGACCATACGCATAGTCTTGATTTGTTTTGTATTGAGAAAGATATAAAAATTTACATTTTCTTTGCCAATTATATCTACAATTCATAATTGCATGAATAATTCCCCCTCCCCCTTCTGAACCAATGACCACAAAATCGTTTGCTAATTAGCCATGTAACAAAATGTAATAGAGAAAAAAGAAAACACACACACAAACAAAATTTAAATCTAAAAACATGTCAAAATCATATCGACAATTTGAAGGTAAACCCACTTAACAATCAATTAAATTTTTAAATAAAAAAATGTTTGTAATCATAATTGATGGTTTAAATTATATGTTTAATAATTTTGAGAGGTATTTACATATGTATATATATATATATATATATATATATATATATATATATATATATATATATATATATATATATATATATATATATATATATATATATATATATATATATATATATATATATATATTATGCACACACTCACGTACATCCATCCATACATTCCCATTTCAAATTCAATTTAATTGCCTGTCAAATATTGATTTTGTAAAGCCTACTTTTGAGTGCTCATTATAAATTAAAATTGTAACCGAAGGACAAGTAACACTATTTCTTTATATAAATAAAAGAAATTATCTGTACTTTTTTATCTTGCAATTTTACTTTTTATTTCTACAAATATGGGTTAATTGTGGCACTCTATTATGTATCTCTTATTAATATTGATTTCTAAAGATATTGTTACTAGGTTTTGTTTTCTTGCCATTAGAATATCTACCACCATAAGCAAAGTATGTTTTTCAATTAAGTCTTAATAGAAAAGGTAAACAAAATGTAATTAAGCTTTCTTGGCACTCTGTCTCTCTCCCCTCTCTCTAACACTATTTTTCTTTCTGTTTCCTGTAGTTTCATTTAGAATATATTAGTGCTCGATATCTCGCCAACACAACCCCAATTTATGTTGAGTGTATGTTTGTGTGCCGCCATCTTATGGTTACATTGAGCCAACTGTGATGAATTTACCATCGTACGGAAGTCAATTACATCCGCCATTAAAGTGAACGTTAAAAGAAATGAAAACCTACAACTTAAATGACGCAGAAGAAAGAAAAAAAAAGAAAACTATGATAGAAAACACTTTCTAAGCATTCAATATGAAAAGGAAGAAAATCATTAGATTTAATTTAAAAAAAAAAAACATACTGTGACCGAAATGGAAAGGAACTGAATTACAAAAGAAAAAAAGTTTGGTCCTGGATTCGATCGCTGGTCGGGTCAAGTCATCAGCAACGTGAATTTCTCTAATATGCATTATTCACATGAAACACCACGTCTAATGTCAAATGTTTCACATGAATTATCGGAATATACAAGAACGATTCTGAATATATAATTGTAGAAATTGTTGTCATTGAGCCACCAGCCCCAAGCAGCAAAAGTAGACTATTTAAGATTTAATCCTTAGAAAAAAAATTACAAAAGGCAAAAATATTTGCAGAAGCGCCCGCTTGCCCTGAACAACGCAGTGAAAGTTTGTTTCTAAACCATTTTTAATTTTGAGTCTGTTTGGAGATGCATCACCGCGCCTCATATGATGCGCATGTGTGATTAGTTTGCTCAGCTGATACAAAACAGCATATGCAGTGTTACCAGCCGTTGATTTTCAGAACGTACAACGCATCAGATGCGTTGCAGTGATGCATTTCGGAATAGGCTCTTTATATTGTTAAGAAAAACTTTGTTTAGTTTCTTTGGCTTTTTTTTCATAAAAATGAAGATATTTTTGATTAAAACTTTGCGAGTGTTTTTTTTATAATTTATTATGGCGCTTATCTGGCGCCCCTCTTACCATTCTAGGGATAATTTATTATCAGGATTATCAAAAGGAACATATACCAAGATCAAGGACCTTTTCAAAATTCATCCTAGAAAATGATTATGTATTTTATAAATAAAAAACAAGTCCATCGCTAAAAAAAAACTAGCAAATATGAGGTCCCTTCATAATAGAAGGCGCATTTTAATTAAAAACAATATTTATTATTTATCAAATTCTATTTTGTGTCCTTCAAAGTAGACCCCCTCAGATATAATAAGCTTGTGCCAACATTTTTACAATCCTCGAAGCAGTTTTTATACTTTTTGGTATGTCCTTGAGCTCTGTCAGCGATTCGGTTTTTATATTTTGATTCGTCGCAAGACGCCGTCCTTTTATTAGTCTCTTCAATCTTGGGAACAGGAAAAGTTGCAATGAGCAAAATTTAGTGAATACGGTGGGTGAGGCATGATTACGGTGTTATTTTTAGTTAATAAATTAAGAGATAATTGTGATGCCAAAGAAATTAATTGTTTTTCCACAATACCGGACATTTTCTTCGTATTGCTTTTTGCAAGCGGCGCATACCTTCAAGTTTATATTCTTCACGTGACAAAAACTCATGATGGACTACACCACGGCAATCGAATAAAACACTGAGTAAAATCTTGACATTTAATCGAACTTTTTGCATTCTTTTTTGTTGCTATTGGCTCTCCTTGGATCTTCTATTGGGATGACACAATCACCGTATGCCCTCTCATCAGCGTTCAATTGTCCAACTTTACAATTTTCGTAAAGTGAATACTAATTGAGAAGAATATCAACTATTTAACCAGTTTTCAACAGAAATAGAATATGAGAATTAATTTTTAATTCAATTTTTATTCTACAGTGAAACAGTGCTGGTTAGTACGAAATTCCCTCATTACTGTTTGGAACTAATAATCAACACAAACTCATAGTCCGTTATCATCAAAGTATTCTACTTTGTAATTTAACGTTTTTGTTGTTTTTACTCTATATTAGGGAAATTCACATATTACTGTGACTCCTGCTATTAGGGTATTTATAGCTCGTGCCCAAGCGGAATTAATATTTTTATATTATTACTATTATTACGAATAAACGTAATTATTATTTGAACTTATATTGATGTACATATGAAAAGTAATATTATCAGGCTCAAGTTCAGTTTTATTGAATTAATGAAATAATTAATTTTAGTAAAAACAACAAAAACGTTAAATTACAAAGTAGAATACTTTGATGATAACGGACTATGAGTTTGTGTTGATTATTAGTACTTTCCAAACAGTAATGAGGAAATTTCGTACTAACCAGAATTGTTTAATATGTAGAATAAAAAATTAATTAAAAATTAATTCTCGTATTCTATTTCGGTTGAAAACTGGTTAAATAGTTGATATTCTTCTCAATTAGTATTCACTTTACGAAAATTGTAAAGTTGTTTAATTTTTCTTTCTATGAGAGGTGTAGCGGCCTTGCAATCGGTACTGATACGTTCTGCTAAAAACTGATTGGATATAAATAATATTTTTCAACAAAAAAACTCTTAGTAATTTTGAATTTTCATTAATTTAATAAAACTGAGCTTGAGCCTGATAATATTACTTTTCATATGTACATCAATATAAGTTGGAAAAATTATTACGTTTTTTCGTAATAATAATATAAAAAAAAAATTATCTAATTTTTTTAATAGACATCGTAAGTATGAATATATTAACATATTTTTGAATTCAACATCATAAAATTATTTTTGCACCATCTGCTCTCAAACAGACAAATTATAACTGAAATAATTGTTCGATTAATCGATTACAGATTCAGCGCAAACTTGGGCCTCGATGATCACCACATTGGTATTCCCCGGAGACGTTTACAATTTTCTTTATTGAAAAATTCGATAATTGTTCCACAACTTATAGAAATTTACTTTACTCTTGTAACTTGCAGTGTAATGTGAATTATTAAAAAGTTCGCTTAAAAGTACTTTTCTTGTTCATGTTCTTACATAAATTTAATTTACAACAGCATATAGAAATTGATTAAAAGACCTTTTAGTCTTACTATCTTTGATTTTTCTTTTCTTGTTTTGTATTTTTTGTAATTTTATTCTATTAGTTTTATAACAAAAAAGCTTTTTAAACATTAGATGTTGCACATAATCTCAATACTAAGAAGGCGGCAGTGAGTGATATACTGACACACTCTGCGTAGCTTTTGTAAAATGTCAAAAGGAGAGAGATTGAGATGAAATTTTAGAAGCAATAAGTTAAGTTTATAAAAATTTTAGTTCTGGGTAACAGTTTATTTTGTTACAAATTAAAATTAAAAAGGGCAAAGAATTTAAGAAAAACTATTAGGACTGACAAACAATTTTAATAGAATCTATTAAAATTCAATGAAAAGTTAAATTATGTGCATACTTCTACTAGAACTTTTGATATTTAAGAGCACATATGAAGTTTCAACCATAGACTTCTTATTTGCTTTATTTTTGGGCTTTAAACATTTCAAGTATGTTTTCAAAAATAAAAAAAAACTTTCAAGCGTAAAAATTTAGAAACTTTTCTAAGCCAAAACTTTTTTTATGCTGGCTTTTTTTTTTTTTTTGTTCGTGTTTCTATTTTTCTTTATCAGGCAGCAAACTTTGTAAAATGCACAAAAGTTTTGCAACAAAAACCAACAAAACTTGTCTAAAAACACACACAAAAGACAGACGGTCGAATAAAGAACAAACATGAAGAAGAGTGTGAAAACCGAAATTAAATAAAAGCAAAAAAAAAAATAATAAACATTTGAAAAGGAAGACAAGTGTTAAAATCAACCACACAGATTTACCCGCACACCAACAAACAAATACGATTTCCAGTACAGACGGTATTTCCGGTTCCTCATATATCATCGTTGGTTTGTTTGGTTTTTTCTTTACCGATTTGAAAAACGAAAGATGTCAATTTGTGTGTATTTTCTTTTTTAAAAATGCATAATTCTACATTTTATGAACCGATTTTCAAAAAAAAATATTTTTTTTTTTTCGATAATCGAGGTAAGTTGTTTCGCTAAAATGTTGATTATCGAATACCTCCTCCATCTATGGATCGATTTTCCAACTTCTTTTTTCCATAGATTTGCTGGTGTATTTAAGTCCCATAAATTTGGAAAATCGGAGACAAGGTCCGCTCTTCTATAAATCTATTACATATATATTAGTGATGTTACGAATACTCGTATTCGTATTCGTATTCGACTATTCGACTATTCGCCTGTTTTAAGATATTCGTATCCGTATTCGTATTCGCCAAATTCAAGCGAATATTTTTCGAATAATTTTCCCATACATTTTCCAAATAAAAATCATACAAAAGTTTAAAAAAAGTACATAAAATGTAAAAAAATATATTAATTTTTATTAAAAAAACCTATTGTATTTCACGCAAAGTAATAACCTTTTTAAAATACAAACAAAAATATATATGTATTTTGCAACTAGTATTCAAAAATTAAAGTTTTATATCATGTTAAATTAGTAATCAGCAGAGGAATGTTGAATTTCAAAAATAGAAGTTTTGAAGCCTTTTCTCCATCAAGCCTATTACGATGCGGTGTATAAATAAGCCCCGCAACACTAAACATTCGCTCGCTTGGAACACTCATTGGTGGTGTCACTAAATATTGCCTGACTATATGAAATTCCACTGACACAGGTGGATGCGCCTTCTGCAAAAATATGTTCGCTAAACAGCACTGAATTATTAATTAAAAACCCAAACAGAGTAAGAAAAACGAAATCTGAAAGTATGTAAGTAAAATAATTAAAAAATGTTCTGTAGAGGTTTTCAAATTCGGCACTTAATACAATAATAATGTTAAATCACTAAATTTTTTTTTTCATTTATAGTTACTAACGCAAAGGCAGGGATTTTTTTTTCAATTAAATTTGAAATATAAACCTCAAAAGAAATATTCGTATTCGTATTCGTATTCGCGAATACTAAAAATTGATATTCGTAACATCACTAATATATATATAATACAAAAAAATGTTTGTAACAACGTAGATAAGTCCAATATAGACTCCGAAACCATCCAACCGATCCAATCCAAAACTGGCTTAATTTAAATAATAATTTTGTAAAGATGGCTTTAGACTCCTAAAACAGTGCATTGCGTCCGTTTGGTCCATTTTTGGAATATTTTTCCCAATTTTCTCATACAAAATTTTATTCCAATTTAATTTTTTCTTTGCAAATTTGTATGTCTTGCAATTTTGTATCTTGGCAGACCTTCTGAATTGTAGATTTAGAAGGTATTATGGGAAATAGGAATTTTAAAGGGAAAATGGGTAAAACAAAGGTACGCCTCACAACTAATAAAGCTTGCTCCAAAAATGCAACTTAATACGAATTTATACAGAAAATGATTGGAAGGGTTTGTGGCACTTTCTGATTTTTTTTTTTGTACTTTAAAGAAGATAAAACGGGTGAAATCAGAACTTTGATACTTTTTTAAAAACAATTTAAAAAAAGGAGGATGTTATCAATTTGTGTGCTTTTTATGCTTCTATACTTGGCATTTATGGACGGAAATTCAAAATTATATGCTTTTTTGTTGAATGGGCAGTTCAGTTCCATAATTTGTTTTAGAAAATATTTATGCATATACATATTGGTTATTGCATAACTTCTTCATTTATGGTCTTTATGAAAATATGTTTTTACGGTTTGTTTGCAGTTTGGCTCCACAAAGTTTCTTTGGAAACCGTAGGAGCCAGTTTTTCTACCGCCATTCATACTGTTATTTGATAAAATATATATTTATTTAATTTTTTTAGGACCATCACTCAGGGGATGACTCTTTTTAATGTGCCAGAACTACTAGGAAAAGAGATAGATGTTGAAAATGTAGAAGACTTAATTCTGTTACAACTCTGCTGTTGCCCGTTTTGTGAATTTTAAGAGCAGTGTTGCAGTGCCTCTGTTGTTAAGTAGACGCTTTAACCTTATTAAACTGTATGAGCACGAGCCGATGGTTCTGCTAACCGACGAAGGTGGCCTACAGCGCCCATTATCTTGCAACAATTGACCGGTCGAATATTGATTATAGCGAAGCCCACCATTTCTGGACCAATTTAGAAAGAGCAATCTTGCAGTTTGTACCCATAGAAATGTAAGGAAGCCTAAAGTATTGATTAATAAATAAATCCTCTATTTAAACATTTATTTAAAATTTTATTTTTTATTTATGAATGTACTTTACTCGAGTTTTAAACTTTCGAAAATATCAGACGATTTTGCAATCTTTTCGATTAATATTTTGTAGTGAATTCGATTCAATGTTATGCCAGAATTATACAATACAACAGGCAAGTTAAATGACACCAAGTAAAAGGAAACATAATGATTATTTGTTTTTTTCGGCGTTAATTTGTCGAGTGAGACCGTAGCTTAAGACACAATTGTTTAGATAATTTCGATCAAACATAAAATTATATATTTAAAATATCATTTTTTAATATTAATTAAACAAAACTAAACAAAACTTGCTCTTGGCAACATTTTCAACAACATTTTTTAAAAAAATTTTAGAAAAAGGATATATGGGAGAAGCTTTTATCCCTTCACCAATTAAATTATATATTTTGTACAAAATGTATGGGCATAATTTTTCGACCTTTTAATAAATTTTAATTACTTTTGCGAATTTAGTTTATTTTATATCGTACTTTTCTTACCAAAATGGGATTAACACAGTGTATGCGTATCCTTGAGGCGATTAACAATTTTTACTCATTCTTGGGAGTTCTTTAAAGTTTAAAATTTTACAAGGAATGTATGGTGAGTAACCGCATTCTTTAACAACATGATGATACACAAAGTGCCACACTAAATTCTATTCCATCAGACAATTCCATCAACTTTTATCCAATTGAAATTAACAAAAAAGGCACTAAACTCTTTGGCTGCCGGATAAGACAAAATATATTAAAAAAAAAATACTGATGAGATAATGAAAATCTCTTAGTCTTCAAAGAACTTATCACATTAATTGAAAATCGTAATTTAAGGAATTAAATTATAAATCAGTATATCCGGAAATTCTTTAAAATCCCCTGTTATTATTTTCTTTGTGGTTATTTTTAATATTGACAAATTTCCAATATAAATTTCAACACATGCCGGCCAAACTTCTAAAACACAGAAATGAATACATATTATTTTTAAATGAAAAACAAAAACTTTTATGTTTTTCTTTTTATTGCAAATGATAAGGATATTAAGCTACTAAATGACTAAACAGTTTAAAAATCTGTTAAAATAAAATGAAAGAATTTTTTTTTTGTAAACCCCAATTCCAAAAAGGAAAAGTTTTAACATTTTGTTTGCGATTACAAGAAGAGTAGATTTAAATCAAAGTCTTTTGTTTTGTGGTCAGACAGAATATAAGGATGGATATAAGGATGAAAAACAATAAAAAGAACTTGCTCATACTTGTTGTCATTGGCCTTAAATGCCATTCACCCAGAGTGTCTTTCATTTCATTTTGGTAATTTCGAAATTTAATTCAAAATCATTTGAAGTCATTTGCATAAAAAAAGTATGTAATGATCAAGTGTATTTTAGGTAATTTATCGAATTTCCTTAAATGTAGACGCAATAATATATTTGCTTTATAAACAAGTGAAAATTTTTTAGAAAACTCGATAATGTGCTTTTAACGAAATCAGGATTAGTTAGATAAAAAAAGGAATGTCCTTTAGGCGCAAGAGATAATAAAAACAGCAAAATGATAAGAAGTTCAGAGTGCGAACAGATCATTTGTAGTAAGAATTAGACCAAATTAAAATTTAAATTTTGTTACCTTTTATTTTAATTGTTAAGAAAACATGGCGAAAGCTTACCTGCAAAGAAAAAGAGTAGAAAATTTGAAATTATAAATCAAGATTTATAAGAAACAAATAAAAATAAATTGATAATTTATATTTGAAAAATAATGGATCGTGGTTTGATCAGATGTTTAAAGCTCAAAAACGATCGAACCACATTTTATATGTACTTCCATGTCAGGAGGTTTAGGAAAACGAGTAAAAAATAATAAATCGAAAAAATCGAAAATAGTTTGGATTCTTTCAAGTAGAAAGTACGTAATACTAAATTAGTTATGAAATTTACAAAATATGTGGGATATCCATTGAACTTCCCGCTAGGCGCAACCGTTATGAAAAAAAAATTGCGTTAAGTTGGAAATTTAATTTTTAAGTTGAATTATATGCCCCGATCTCTCTTAAAACTTTTGAAAATCGGCGTGAAATCAGTAGCTTTCCATTTTTTATAACGGAAAGCTAAATATAGGAAAATATATATAGCGAGCAGTTTAAAAAAACACACAAAAATGCTGTGGTTATATTTAAAAGTTTACAATAATATTATGAATGTAAGCTTAAGTTAAGTTTTCTGTAAGCTTATTTTATAATTAGACTTTTTAGCTTACAAGCAACGTTATCACAAGGATTCAGATTTCATTATAAAACAATTGTTAATAAAGCCTTTGTAAGATTAAGGCGATCTAAAAAATTACAATATATCTTCAATAAAAAAAATCATCTTAAAATTATTATTATAAAAATTTCATATACACAAAATGTAATCGGTAAAAAGGAGCCAAATATGTCGGACAAATTAAGATATACAACGTGTACATGTATAAGTTTGACACTAAGCTATGTAAAGGGTAAAATATGTAAATTGATGTCTGCACTAATAATCGATACTGAAGTTTTGATGTGTATAAATATTTTAATGAAAGAAAGTTAAAAAAAAAACAAGTAATTGGGTGGAGTCCTGACGCCCTGCCACACATACCTTGAGCAGCAAATAATTTTAATGTCTTTGACATTTTTGCACATTTTAAATTGTTAATAATTATTATGATGAAATTAAATGCTTTTTTTTTTCATTAGTAAATCGAGTGAAAAAAATGGAAAGGATGAAAACATTAACGTATAATAGGTTAGACGACAATGAGTTTGTCCTTTTAATGCATTAAAAAGAGAATAACCAAAGAATGTCAATAGTTTCTACTTTATTTGTTTAGATTGTTTTTGTTGGTTTTGCTTTTCTTTTTTCTTTCATACAAAGAATATAGGGTTCACCAAAATAATAATTTTTCGAATTATGTATATTAGATTTGCAACGATTCTGAAGGAGGCAGAATTCAAACACGAACATATTAGTGTGAATTGTGCGGTATCTAATGTGATCAATAAACAATGACTAAGAACTTCTATACAATAGCATGCATACTACGGATGTATATATGTACTAGTGATGTTACGAATATCAATTTTTTGTATTCGCGATTACGAATATTCGCCGAATACGAATATTACTTTTAAGGTTTAAAGCCACTTAATATTTAAAATTTAATTGGAATTTGCGTCAGTAACAATAAATTTATCATTATTATGACATTAAGATGCCGGTATAAAATCTCTGAAAACAGCGTTACGTAATATGTGCACAGCCCCTAAGACTTCAATTTTAAAATGCTGGTTGCTAAATATATATTTGTGTCTGTTTTTAAAGAAGGTTATTATCTTGCGTCTATGATAGGATAAAGGGATTTCTTAAATAGAAATTATTAAAAATTAATAAATTTTTCTGCATTTTATGTACTTTTTTAAACTTTATAGAGTTATTATATTTTTTTTCTTTGGAAAGGATGTGCAAATTATTTGAGTAGATATGCGCTTGAATTTGGCGAATACGAATATCTTGAAAAAGGCGAATAGTCGAATAATCGAATACGAGTACAGTGAAAACTCCCATAAGCGGACACTCTCTTAAGCGGACACCTCCCATATGCGGACAATTTTCGAATAACGTTGCACCCAATTGATTTTTCAGAGCAAATTTCCCTCCCAAGAACGGACCCTCCCTTGAACGGACGCGGACAGCAAAATTGTGCATTATTTGGTCAAAAAACCTCTGAAAAGAGGACAAAAATAATAAAGGCGAATTTATTATAAGGTTGGAGCAAATTCCAAATTTAATACCAAAAAATGCGGCACTGCAGAAAACAAGGTATTAAAAAGAAACTTTACCAACACCGTTTCAAAACAAATGACATTTAGGGCCAATAATTCAGTACTGATTTATATGTCATTTATTTTTAAATGCTATTTATATACAAAATTAAGTTTTTCACTGCAAAATTAAGTCGACATTAAATAGCCAACATTGTGCATTTAAATACTACATAAGTTTTACGAATTTCCATATGTTTTTGACTGCTTGTTCTTCTTATATAAAATAAAGCCAATAAAATATTTGTGGCTGCTAGCAAACTGCATAAAATTTTGTCTTGTTTTGTCGCTATTAACCTTTTAATCGTATTGAAAGTTGCTTTTATTCTTTAAAAACATTTCAGCAGTTCTTAATTATTCTTATTTTTAGCTAAAATAGTAATATATTTTTTTGGATTTTTCTTTATTTGTTCTAGTCAGCTGTTCTTTAGGGAAATTTGTGGGAAATTTTTTATTTTACGCAGTGCTACCATATTTTCATCGTAATTAAATAAGAACTATAATTACTCACTGAAAAAATGGAATCTTATTTAAATGCAACATAAATTTAAATGAAAATTAGCTGAATGAGTATTTAAATAGGAAGTCAATTATTGGCCCTTAAAAGGCAGGTTTTTCGTTTCAAAAACAAACAAAAATTTTTTGATTCGGTCGCCTCGAAGCCCGCGATAGAAGCTATGCAATAGCTTAAAAATTGTTTTGATTAATTTTGTTGCAATGCCATCAAAAAAATATTTGACGCTTAAAGAAAAGATTGAAATCATAGAAACCTCACAAAAAGATAAATTACCAATTCGAGCAATAGCATCAAAGTAAGTGCACAATAGTTATAATAAAATGAAATTGCAATTTCATTACATTTTTGTTCTAGGTTTGACATCGGCAAAACACAAGCAGCAAACATTTTAAAAAACAAAGAAAATTTGCTTTCCCAATGGCAGTCTGGCAGTAATTCCAATCAAAAAATATTTAGACTCCATTCGAACAACCTGAAACTTGACAAAATGTGTCTTGAATGGTTTTCGAAAGTTCGTGCCCAAAATATCCCTCTATCTGGACCTGTTATTCAAGAGAAGGCAAAAGAATGCGCAACTCTTACCATGAATTTTTTAATAAAAAAGACATTATTATTTTAATTTATTAATTTTTTTTTTTCGTTAAAGCTTTTTTGTTAATGCTAAATAAACAATAAAAATTATTTTTTTTGTCCTTTTTTTATCAAACTCCCATAGGCGGACACCTCCCAACAACGGACAAATTTCGGTCGACGGTGGCTGTCCGCTTATGGGAGTTTTCACTGTAGTCGTTTTCGTCCGATTGTTGAAGTCATCTACTTGTGACTAACGTGATTTCGTAAACCGAAACTGAGAGTTATTTTTTTATTTAAACATGCAAAAAGACAAAAATTTCCTGGGAATTATTTTTCATAATTGGGCTGATAGTGTCGTAACATATTTTTGTTCTTTTCAAATCTATCCGAAGATGATGCTTTAATTTCATCTGAACTCAATTTGCTATGCACTTCACTAGGGATTTTCTTCGTTCAATAAAATTTCTGATCATCTCGCTTAATGACTCGTGCAAGGCATGGCGAATTCCAAATCACTTTCGTTTGAAAAGCTCTGGATTTATGAAGGTTTGATTTTTTCCATCCAGTCTTTCATTTGCTACGCTTTTACGACAGAATATTCTTCAGATTCTAATCATGCTATATTTGACGAGCACGATTGATGGGATTAAAGGTTATAAATTTCTGAAATTTTACATAGTTTCAATACAAAATGATTTTTCGTATGGCGCCAATGCCGTTTTTAATGGAAACTACGTAAAGTTTTTCTTGATGTTAGGAAATACAAATTTTCTCTGTCACAGGATATTTCTCATAATCACAAGAACATATTTTTTAAAAACTACTTCAGTTGTTATACAAATATTGAGTAAAACTTTGGTCTTGGAGCGCCATCTGGCGTGTGTGCGAACAATGTCATGATATAATAACGTAGCGGTGCTGTTCTGTGCAATATTGTTTGTGATCTTGCTAACAACTTCTCATTGTCGTGTTTAGCCCTGTAGATAGCGTTTGGTTTTTTAAGTCAGAAGAGCACGGAAACTTCCGGCGCAGCTTCTCCTAAAGCTGGATTCACCCATTGTTTCCGAACAAAATTTTTGTCCGGACAAAATTTTTTGTTCTGAAACATTTTTGCAACTCGATTCACTCATTTCGAACAATTTGTCTGGAAAATCATAGCTACCGTATGAAATACATGTGTTTTATTAAATTTATAAGGTGGCAGTACAGAGACAGATGAATTAAATCTGGTGTTTTATATGTCAAACGCACTTATTTTTTATTGTTTAATAAGAAAATTACATGTTAAAAAAAAATTAATAAAAATCAGCTAGTTTATTTTACTAGCAATTGAGCTTTTCTTTATTTTTATTTTACTGCATATAAGTTACTATGTGCTTTTATTATACATACTTAAAACATAATGTGGCAGCTCGCTTCAACTTTGGCTGAGAAAATAAAATAGGTGGCATCTTGTTTCAACTTTGTCCGGACAAAATTTAAAATTAAACCAATTCAACCAAAAAATGTTCCGAACAAATTTTATTCTCTTTTTCTCTCACTCTCAAAAAGAGAAACGCCAAACTTCATATAAAAAAAATTTTGTCCGGACAAAAATTTTGTTCCGAAACAATGGGTGAATCCAGCTTAAGTGTAGATATTTTGTAGAAAGCCTTTTAATAAAACTCGAAATTGGTGTCTATTCCAGAAAACGCGTCGAAGAAGTGAAATTTTACATGGAAACAAAAACAAAATTTCAAGAATTGGTTTTGCTTTTCATACATTTCTAAAATTAAATATACATACATACGTGAGAAATTTCACGCGTTTCTCTCTCTATGAAAAGGGGTAAAATTTATTTGATAAACAAAAACAAATTTTTTAAATGTATTCAATTTTGTTTTTGTTTTCCATGTTAATTTTCACTTCTTCGACGCGTTTTCTGGAATAGATACCATTATTTTTCGTCTATTGGGGATTCGAACCTGGGTACTTCGGTTTTGTGCATTGGCACTCGAAATTTTTTTCATTATTAAAGTTAACTTCTTGAAACTTGTAAATGTTTTTTTTTCTTTAATTATGGAAAATTTTCCAATTTTAGAAGTATTATGAACTTAAGTTCAGGACACCAGTTTTATATAATGTCATTCGGATGACAAAATGTCCTCAAACTTAGTAAAATAATTCTAATATCTCATTGATAATTCTTACTTTAAAAAAATGCGCTCAGAAATTATATAAACATTTCCTTGGAAAAAAGTTTTTTTTTTATTTATATTTATATATTAAGGAACTTTCATTTGATTTTAATAAAATATTTCTAAATTTTAAAATTTTTTAATAATTTTAGAATAAAGAATGTTATGAAAAGACAAGTTCTCGAAGTCTATGAAAACAGAATACTGAAGAGATCTCCAGCCAACAGACTGTTCTATAATGATCCTCTGAATCTTTATGTGGGGTGAAGCGCAGTATTTCACGTGTTCACATCAACCTGTTTGATTCGTTACGAAGTTCGGTTTTAATTAAAAATTAAGAGTCTTTTGAAGATATTACTTGAATATTATCGAAATCATAATAATTATTATTTTCTATCTTCGAAAATGTTTGGAATATACGCTCTAAAATTTACACAGAACTAAAATGACATAAAACGTGCATGAACACTGCTGAGGTGGTGCTCATGGCTACGAAGTTATGTTCTGCTCTTGAGGTTGCAATTAACTGGCTCAACCAAATAGTTTGCAAGTTGTTTCCTATCCATATATAAAAAAGTTATACATAAAAAATTACATATATTTTATTAATTACCTGAAAGGAGTTGTTTCAAATTAAAATCATTTGGAATTTTATAAAAAAAAAAAAAAAAAAAAAAAAAAAAAAAAAAAAAAAAAAAAAAAAAAACTTAAACTTTAGGGTTAATTTTTGAAGACAGCTTTTAGTTTGGGAAAACCCTGAAAGTTTTATATTGTGTACAATATTGCCAACTAGCACTCCTTATATATGTATACATACATGCATACACACATACATCCATATATAAATAATAAACAATGTTGCGTCATTTGCCCCTTCCTTACGTAATCGTTTACAAGTTGTATATTTTTCCTTTAATCAAACAAGTCCTTGGAGTCACAAGAAGATAGAAAAGGGAGAAAAAAAAATATATTTAAAAAAACAACAACAACAAAATAACACAAACAATAAAGGAAAATATAAACAAGAAAAAGAAAATATTTCAACTTAAGTGACATTTTTACCCACTTAATAGAAGCGCCATCATTATTGTGACACACACTACTGCCTTTATTGTTGCCGCTGTCACACTGTTGAATGTGACGAGGAACGAGGACAATGACGATGAGATGATTATTATATGCTGCCACGACTATTTTGAAATAATAAAATATTTTATGATTTATATTTTTTTATTTTGTTTTTTTCGTCCTTAACGTATGAGAATTTGTTGTTATTGTTGTTGGTTGTGCCATTCCATTCATTTTGAAAATCTATAAAAACAACCATAAATTATGTGCCCTTTTCATTTGTTTTGATTTTTTTTTTCTTCCCCAACATTTTTTCTGTTTCGAGGGTTTAGATTCGTTATAACTGTTTGTCGTTTGAAGGGGCTTATTTTTATTTTTACGGTGTTGATACTCCCACGACTCCTTTAAAAGCCTGATAGACATTTGTCAATCAAAATTATGAAGTCTTGTTATGCCATTTTTTCTATTCTATTTCTTTTGACGATTTTTGCGTTGAATTTCTAATTTCCCACTCCTTTGGTGACCATTTTCCTTCATACTTTTTTTTATTTTAAAGAATACTTTTGGGCAAATCAAAAAGCAACTAAAGAAAAGAAATAAAACAAGGTAATGCCACAGAATTTTCTGAATGCACACAAAAATTATAATATTTTAAGCTGCTAAATAGTCAACGAATATACGAACGTATTCATTATGCGGTTGAATATGATGGAAAAAGATTATCATGATTTTGAAAGGAAAATGACACTTATTGTTTTCATTACAATAACATGCATAATGAGGTACACAAAAGTTTAGAAATTGTTTTAATTCAAAAATTGTAAAGAAGAAAATTAAAGAAGAAAATAAGGTGTTTTTAATCATGAAAAAGTTTTATGCCACTAAAGTCGCACAATGCATGCTGATTTTATTTCAATCATAAATATTTTCTTTTGGTGGAAAAAAAACAAAATAAAAATCCTTGTATTAGGCATTAATATTTTGTTTCACAAATGCTTAAAGGTATGCTTCATTAAAAGTGTTCTTTGCAAAACTAAAGCTTATTAAAAGCTTTTATTAACTTTCACTTTTGTAATCGCTGGTTTCTGAGACCTTGGGACTACGTTTGCTGTATCCTTTCTTATAGAACATCTCACTGGGTAGTGCCACGCCTATTTAATAATATAAATTTTGTTTGCAATATTTTGTTCTGTTGTTTAGTAAAAATCCATTTCGCTGGTGTTTTGGGATTGAGCAGGCTGCAATACGAAGAAAACGTCTGGTATTGCGGAAAAACAATTCATGGCTTTTGCATCACGATACTGAAACTGCTTGCTCGTAAGTGTTTGTCCAAAAACAACACCGTAATCATGCCACAGCCTGTTTTTTTTCCTGTTTCCAAGTTTGAAGAAGGACAGTTAACATTAAGCTTTTTTTATCAACATGCAAAGCTTATGGCAAATATTTATAACCTAAAAGTATGCACGTTTTGTAGTAAATAAAGTAAATAGGCAAAAGACTTTGTCAATTCGATTTTGAAATTTAAAAGCGGTTGGAGGAGAAATAAAAATTTCGTTTTTCTGTCTCTGGAACCAACAACTATCGAAATTAAAATCAGTTTTGATCGGAATGGTTTTTTGTGGCTGGGCGATATATGTAATATAAAATTTATCAGCCGTATCACAGAGTGGCAATCCGTTCAAAAGTGGTTTTAGATCCGTGAGTTGCTTCTTTGGAAAACAAAAAACGAAAATTTTGGTAATCAACAAATTATATTTAAAAATTAAAATGAAATTAACAAACACATTTTCTAATAAATTCATTTGCGCTAAGGACTAAAGTACTTGCATACTTTTAGGAGTCATAGAATTATTTTGCAATTAAAAAACTTTATCTCACTGTAAAATCGAAATGTAAAATAATAATAAAATAATAGCAGACGATGCTGAGCACACCTTTTTCAAGTGCCACCGTTGGTCTGAACACCGCACTCAGTTAGAAGCGCAAATTGGCCAAGCGACAGCTACAAATATAGTTGACAAAATGGTCAGAAGTCGTGAAAACTGGACTGCGGTAGCAACATATGTGTAGCACGTACTTCGCATAAAAAAGCATGACCTAGATGCAGTGGAAATAAACCAACACTGATCTAGTGTTTAAAGTGGGTACCTGGACGCAGGCATAACAAAGGAGAGGGATATTAGCCAAAACAGGGATCCACCCCGAAGTAATGCGAAAGCGGTGCCGGGGTGGTCAACATATCCCAGACACAAGGTGGGTTTTTAGCCGGTAACCATATTGCCATGCGGCGAATTAACGAATTCTGCTAGATGCGTAACGCATTTTCCCATCTTGCACCAAAAAACAAAAAGTGAAATAAACGGAATTTGAAGACTAGAGATCAAGAACGATCAGAATACAAGAACGGAGTTGAAATCATTTCGATTGGAATGTGCTGTGACAAGCCCGTTTTTTAACATATTTTTTGTTTTGTTTTCGACTTACAAATCTTTTCCTTTTAGTAGATAATTAATAATCTCACGTAAGTAGTTTTGTTCTATTTCTCGAAAGAACAAAAGAATATGAATTTATTAATTACACCACTTTTTATTTCAAAGTCACATAATAAAGTGTGACATTAGCACACACATACATACATATTTCATTTTCTTCACAAGTTTTTCTTGTGTAATATTCAAATTTTTTTGTTAGAATCATTCCGCTTTTATAATTGTAGAAAATTTTTAAATTAAACAAAGTGTTCACTTACAGTGACCACCGCACAAATAAAACCCTCACATTTCGTTCATTGTATGTGTGTTTTTTAAAGTGTTTTTTGTTTTCAATGTTTTTTTTTTTTAAATAAAAGAAAAATTATTATTATTTTAAAGCAGTCACTGTGTTGACGTTTTTCTTTTCTCTTTCTTTACATTATTCATTATGCATTCTCATTCATTATTGACGTTATGGTATTTTCTTCTTATATGCTGTGGTGTTTATTTCTTTATACCCCTCCACCCACTATTTCACTTTTCTTATTGTTCAAAGGTAACAAATCAAACAAACAAAAACTGACATTTTATTATGAACTAGAAACAAAACTTGGTCTTGTTTTTTGTCATCTTTTGCCTTTAATTTTCATTTTAATATTCTAATGAATAACAGCTACAGTAACACAAAATAAAAAGACAATAATTAAAATAATGAATAGTGCGTTGAGTTTTGCTAAGGACTGACAGACTGTTGTATGGGAAACAAATAAACACTAATTTTCGAAGAAAGTTTGAAGAAGAATTTAAAATGAAGTATTTTCTATTTCAGTAAAGACGCTAATAACCACTAACAATCCTTATGCAGATGTTTAAAAGTATGATTTATAAACTGTGTTTTGCTTAATATTCTTGGTTATAAACAAAGAAGCGAGTGTTTTTTCCAACCCACCCGCTAGAGGTTTGAATTGTAAAAATAAAAATAAGAATTATACAGAAACAAAATTAGATTTTAATCCAGATATTTTTTTAGTCAAAAGATTAGTACACTATTAGTAAAATATTTCAAAATGATTTCGAGCATATGGTATCCGCGGATGTTCTTGACGAAATAGATTTTGGACATGAAATTTTTGGACACTTTTCTGAGCATTGCTAATCATATATCACGAATAATAAACATCTCGAACCGTCCTGGTGCAGAAACGATCTTCAATGACCGTAACGCGAGATCAGGCTGAATTTTTTCAAAAATAAAGTCCAATAATGCCAGCAGCGCGTGTGGATGTAACGGAATCTGTAGGATCTATTGTGAATTAGTGTCATTTCACATGCGGCAACTTTCATTATTAGCAGACGATTTATGCCAAATTTTAATCCTGACAGCTGAACACAATTTTCCGATAAAACATCATATTGATGACTAATTTTTATTCATGAATATTTAACAGATTGTACTCATCATAAATGACGAAAATTGAGAGCTTTTTTAGCTAATATAAAAAATTTGAAGTTATATTTTGACAAGCAGCCATGTCAGAGAACTCAATTGCGATCCGATCGAAAATGGTTGAGTCCTTAGAAAACGAAAAACGAAAATATTATTTGTAATCAAACAATTTTTAAAATTCAAAATGGACCTGAATTTTTCTATCAACTGCATTAGCAGTAAGCAATAAAAAGCTTGCATACTTTTAGGATCGTTAGTATACTGTTAAGAGCGTTAATCTGAATCATTTAACTTCTGTACTAACATTCCGATTATTCTTCATTTACTGTCTTCAGATTACGTTTATTTTATACTTCGATGATACAAGTGATAACGTTTTTTATTCCCATTTGTTTGTTTGTTTGTTTCAATTGTTTTGAATTGCAAAGCTCACGTTAAGCTTTTAATTAACATGCAAAGTGTATGATAAAATATTTTACTAGCGCTCCTGAAGTTTACATTCAATTGAAGTTGGTAGAAAAAGCCTTTGTAAATTGGATTTGAATTTCTAAAAGTGGATTTATTACAATAAAACAGGCAAGTCATTCATTCTCAATGAAGTGGTTTTAATTCCCTAAATGTATTTCGCTCCTTTTTGATTTATGGTATTTAGATTCTCTTTATTTTTTATCGATTTTATAGTAAAAATTTATTATACTTATAGGCGTTTCTTAAAATTGTTTTTACTAGCGAAGCTCACATTAAGCGTTATTTAATAGCACGCAAAGCTTATTTTACTGACGCAGCTAAAAGTATTCGTGTTTTTTTTATTGTTTATTATAAATGAAATTAGTAAAAAAAATTATTGTCAATTCAATTTTGATTATAAACAAGATTTTCAAACTCAACTTTCGGAATGGAAACCACTTTCGATCGGAATTGAGATCAGTGATATGGCTGAAAAACAGTTTTTTTGTTGTCTGAAGAAGCAACTTACGAACTAGAAATTCTGTTACATGTTTGATATTGAATGAAAACAATATGTAACTAAGACAATTAAAAGTTTAATTGAAGTTACATCTAAGGTCAAACAATTATATTTAATTGGCAAGAAATACATTCTTCAGTAAATAATTGATTTATTTTTATGATTTTTTCATTGATTCATTATTTATTTCTATTGCCACGAAGTTGGTGGCAATTCATAGTGACTGGGTTACACCTGAATTTCAAGGAAAAAGTAATATCGTGCAATTGTCAAATAAAAAAAATAAAAAACATAAAAAATCATCCAAAATTACAGAGAAAAAGTTAAAATGTCGCATTAATGTTCATCGAAAAAGTGGTAACATTTCAGCAAAAAAAAAAAAAAAAAAGAATCACAGAAAGAAAAACTGAAACTGAATGACAAACTTTTGTTTTGTATTCTACGTTCGTTATTTATTTTGGGTGTCATTTTCATGTGGTGGAAACGTGCAAGTGTATATTCGGTGATAAGTTCATTTCAAAACAACATTAACTTTAACTTCAGTGTTAATAGTGTGAATATAATAAACTCTCAAAGCCACACACACACAACACTTACACTGTTGAAAAACTTCACCCTTTAACACATTTTTTTTTTCTTTTTGTTTTTCTTGATCACGCAACTTTCTTAAATGTGTTTGTAATAAAAAATAAAGTAACTTTTTTCTTAGGTGTTGCAATTTAGGGGAAAAACTTTTTTTTTTTTTTTTTTTTTTTTTTTTTTTTTGTTGTTGACTTTTCAGCACAAATTGAAGGTGTTTGGCAAACAGGGAATTGAAAAAAAGCTGAATTGAATGATGGATGGGATGACATTAAATTAGATTGCATTTTTGAAATCATACTTTCAAGAAGTATTAAAAGTTAATAACTAATTTTACTTATTTGTGTATTTAAAATAATGATTTTAATTTAAATTTATTTAAAAATAATGTTGGTAGCAACAAAGATTAGGTTGAAATTAAGGACACAACAAAGAACTACGAACACAAGTCTTAAGGAATAAAAAAAAGAAATCTTTTGTGTTGGAGTGAAAGACTGTCATAAAAGCATTTTACAATTCATGAAGGCACAAATAAAAAGTAAATTTCAAACCAGTAATAAAAGTGTGAAAAATTATTTAAATGCCTATAAAAGAAAAAAAGCTGCATCATATTTGAACTTTTGGTAGAAATATTGGTTTAGAAATTGACTAAAAACGCAAAGAATTATGATGATGAGATCGTGGTGGAACTTGAAAACATCATGGTATAATTAATATAATAAACATCATTGGTAAAAATTATTTTTAACTATTGAAACTTCGATATAACGAAGAATACCTCGTTATAGCTATTATTTTGTTGTACATATGTAACAGTCAAACCCTGTTTTAACGAAATGAAGAAAAACCAAGTATACACAGAAAAAACACCAATGTAAATTTAACATGCAAAAATGTTAATTACAAATCATATTAAATTTCTGAAAATACATTGACTGAATTTTGATTCAACCTTGTTTCATTTTGAATCAATAGCTTAACTTGTTAATATTATTTTAAGGATAGTTGATTTAACATTTTTCATGTTGAAATAACATGGTACAAGGTTAAATCAACCTTTCATAAAATTAAAACAACATTTTGTAACATTGAATTTAAAAAATTACTTTTTCCACATAAAATTAACATTGCATCTAAAAAAACAACATTGACCATTGTTAAATCAACATTATATTTATAATAAAATTAACATTACAGCATGTTGAAACAAAATTTGTAATCTTTTAATTTGTAAATATGTTAAATCAACATTAAAAAACTATTAAAATAAAATTGTTTACTATTAAAACAAATTTAAATCAGGTTGAAAGAACTTTATGAACTTTTGAAATAACATGAAAACATGTTGAAATAAAATTATACCATGTTGAATTTAAAAAAAAGTCAAAAGTACCGCTATTTTGGAACATTAAAATATTTTTAGAATATTTTCAGTAAGAATCGTGTGTGGTGGGAAAAAAATCGAGTTTTTCTAGTAAGTGAAATTAATTTTTTAAAATAAAAATATAATTATGTCTGCGGAAAACAGCAGTAATATAAACAATTTAAATGTTGAGCAAGAAGTACTTGCAATTGAAGAAAATGTTAATTTCATAACTGACGCAGAAAGTAACCTTATATTCAACATTCCAGTTGTTCAATGTAATAGCAAAAACTCCCAGTTGGACGAGTTGTTGATAACTTTTAATTTAATTGAAGTAAAGCCTTATTTGAGTATTATTATCAACAATTTTTTCTATGTAAATATGTAAATTAATAAGAATTAATGATATGTATGCATTTAGAAGCCGAAATTACATTTGAAAGTTTAAAACATCTATCAAACGAAGACGTAAAGGAATCTATACCATTTCTTACAATTACAAACAATATTTCATTATTTATTTTTGTTTTATATGTAATTGTACGAAAAAAAAAGAACTCTTTCGACATCGTGGAACAGGGGCAGTTAATTTGCTTTTTCGTTGTACAGCGCCTTTTGAATGAATACTTGGCTATATAGATCAGATTTTCTTCATTATTGCTATTTTGTATTTTAGTATGAAAATATTTCTTATGAGATTTATTTGATTCGTAAAAGGTTGATTTTATTAGATTCATGTTTGGTATTGAAACAAAAACCTGAAAGAGTTTTGATCGTTTTAACCATTCGATATCATTTCAAAACAAATCGATTTCTATCACATACCTGTATTCAGAAAAAAACATATAACACCAATTTTCCACAATCGCACAACTTTTTTAGCTTGAATGCTTTATTTGCAAATAAAAGATTTTATTATACAAACATAAATAGATACGAGTATATAGCAAAGTTGCTTCGACAAAAGATTTGTATCACATTAATAAATACATGCCATCTACATTCATATGAAAGCTTTATATTTTTTTACTATCTTTTTTTGTGCAATATATCATGTTGCTACTTTTATTATTTGTAGTACACAAAAAAAATATATTCTTTTATACTCGATAAGGTGTCATCATCATCAAATAATCCTTAAAATATAAATATGTAGAATGCTCGTATATCAAAAACGAAAAAAGAAAACAGTCACATAATAAATGAAATGAAATTATAGTTAAAAACATAATAAGACAAGTTATTTTTGAATTATGAGTCTACAGCCACCACCTGTTCGTACTTATACCAGATTTGCTTCCACATATGAATAAAGTATGTACCTATGTATTAACACAAAAATAGTGTAAACTTTTAAAAAGGAAACAAGGACTTAAAGTATTTCAAATAAAACTTCTAGTTAATAGTTTCTACGATCGATATGATGATGAATACATAAAACAATTAAGAGTGCTATATTCGGCTGTGCCGAATCTTATATATACTTCACCAAGCTATATGTACTTACATACATACATATGTACGTACATATGTATATGAATTTTTTTTATTATTTTTGTCCTCCAGTGTTTGTAGGGGGGCCGCCGCATAAAAAATAATGGCCAGCAAAATTTGGGCGGCCGGTGCTAGGGGTACCCGAAAAAAACGAAAAAAATTAACTCTAATACTATTTAATATTTTTTCCATTTCTCATGTCATATTCCGAAAAAAAATTTCCATTCGTGGCCACTTCCGTCCCTGAACAAAAAGGTGGGCTTGTTGTTTGAGAGGTCGCAAAAAATTATAACATTTCATTGTTTGCATTTAATTTAAAAATGAAAATTTGTAAATCATAAAAAGAAAACTTTTATAATGGCATTTTGTATCATAAACAATATGTCTTTTAGGACCTTTTCCACTTCAACAACCGTAAAAATTTATAGTAAATTTTTTAACAATAAAACAGAAAGAATTTTGTTTTTTAAGTGAAAAGTAAAGAGGATCCTGCAGCAACAAAATAAAAAAAGAAAATTTAAATAATATATCAACTATCTAAAAAATATTGAACGACAAAAACAAATTGAGCCCATGTACGTATGTATGTGTTGTTCTACACAGTATGTATGTTTATGAAATTGTATGTATGATTTAAAATTTTTTCGCAGCACAGTTCAATGCAATTCTATAACCAAACAATTCATTTTATTTGAAATAAAGTTTTTGTTTCGAGTGCTAAAAGGAATTTAAATAAAAAACAACAAAAACAGAGTATCATATTAAAAAATTCAATAGAACTGAAGAGGTATCTAAAATAATATTGTGATGTGTGTGTGTGTGTGTGTGAGTTCGAACGTACTTGTATGATAATGTTAATCTATATATTGCATGTGACATGAGAAAATTTTTATTCTTCTGTGTATTCGTGCAAGCGATTTTTACTCGTATTCAATATTTTCAGCTTTTTATTTTAATTAAATATAAATATATTCGATATGAAAAAAGAAAATTGTGTGCCAAAAATGAAATTGAAAATCAAAAGTAGTTTATTGAACATAATATATATATATATATATATATATATATATATATATATATATATATATATATATATATATATATATATATATATATATATATATATATATATATATATATATATAAGTTCAAATTGAATTTAAAAGAAATTAAAGGAAAATTATAACCCTTTTCCATTTATTACATATAGTACGAGTATATTATTTTAATAATAAACAGAAAATAATAAGTGTATGTATGTACATATGTATATACTTTACAGTAGTGACGAAATAACGAACAACTGAAAGTCGAGACCATTTCATTTAAACTAATGTGAAACTCGTTCAGTTGTTCGTTTTATACATCGGCTTGACCATTGGTTTGAGTATAAAATGAACAGTTGAGCTCCAAGTTGTTCAGACTAGATATAACCTACACAAATCTAGTATATTAGACTTGCGTCGAACTCATTCACCTGTTCGATTTAGCTACAAACTAATAATCAAAACCGTTTAGTTTAATGGATCCTTATCCTTTGTTTGTGTCATAACCAATTGAACTTGTTTGACATCAGTCTTAAGCTACGTACAGACGATTGGCAGATCTTACAATATTGTAAGATATGTCAATATGCTGACAACGTACTGGCAATGAAAAATTGTTACCAAAAGGTAAATTGTCAGTTCAGACGATTGTAAGAAAACCTTGCAATTTCATTGTAAGACAATAAATTTATCTGCCAACAAAAATTGTCAGTTTACACGGTTGTCAGATTGTTGTGTGGAAAAATTGCCAGATGTGTTGTTAAACTTTGTCAGAACTGTCAAATCCAATAGTATTTATGGACAGCATTGCCAATAGAAAAATTATGTGACAATGGTGCCATTGTCAGATGCATTAATTTATCTGACTATGGCAAAGTAGAGTGTCCTCACACGATTGTTAGATGTGTGACAATATTATTGTTTTTACAATGAACTGACAATGATTTTTCTTGCAACGTTGCAAGACAAAAATTGTAAGTTCAGACGGTTGGCAGACATTTTCTGAACATTTTTCTGACAATATTGTAAGATCTGCCAATCGTCTATACATAGCTTTATTCAAATTTCGTGAGTTCGATCATTAATTTGTATTTAAAACGAACAACTGAACGAGTTCGAGGCTAGTGTAATTTAAATGTAATTTAGATTTCTTCTGAACTCGTTCAGTTGTTCGTTTTATACATGGTTCTGATTATCGGTTTCTGTCTAGAACGATCTAATGAACAAATTCGACACAAATATATATTACATAGAGCTGTGTAAAACAACATGAAACGCTCGTTTTTGCTACAAACCAATGATTAAACCCATGTATTTTAACCATTCTTTGCATGGTGATGGAAATTTCCATTACATCATTTATTGATGGAAAAACTCTTTTAGATAGAAGTATACTATTAATTGTTTGATGTTGATATCATTTTCCATATGTACACAACATGTTGGAAAGCAAAGGTAAATAAAAAATTATTATTATCACAATAAACTTAGTAGGTTTTTACTTTATTAAAGTGCTGTTTTCGCTTTCAGTAAGAAACGTGTACATTATTTTATTTTTTTTTTTTTATCACCTTTAAATGGGTTTGATCATTGGTTTGATGGTGTTTAACGCAGCTCTAATATTACACCTATTACGGCTCTAAAGTATTTATAACACAACGAACATGTTGGTTCTTCCTGAGCTACTGTTGAAGGAAGATGTTGACTAACATCAGTGTAAATTAAATTTTTAAAGAAGACACTTTGAAATGATGCATGAATTTGTAGCTGAGTTAGTTATAAGTGAGTTGTTGGAAAAAAATTGGAGAGAACAAAACCGAAGAAAAGAATGAAACTATTGATCCAAAGAATGGTTCGATAAGCGCCATTAAGAGATTTCGAAACAAACTAGACTAGAGCTGTGTAAAACACGTTCAAACGCTCGTTTTTGCCACAAAGTAATTTCTTTAGTAATTTTTTATAGAAAAGAGTATATATCAAGTGATTATAAAATTAATCGATTATATATTTCAGCCGTTCAATGGGTCGATGGCGACCAAAAATATCGATTATTATTAAAAACCCTGGAGCACACTCGACCACACTTATTTTTGCCTTCTTACACGAGGATATCGGTTGGCCCCACATAAATGTTCGGCAACATGCGCGATGTCATAGTAAATTATGAAGGATTTGTTAAGGAAGCGTCTTAAAAAATAAATTCGGGATAAAATTTGAGGATGGTCTTGGCTGAAGTGATTAGCGCGTTTACTACTAAGCAAACAATGACTTGGGGCCTGGATTCAAACACTGGTCAGAGCAAGCCATCAACATCATTAATTTCTCTAATGTACGTTATGTGGCATTGTATTAATTATTGTCGGACTATTTAAAGTGATGAAGGCATAACACTGATCACTAAAAAAACAGTTCCGACAGCGATTTATTCTGTTCCAAACTTAAAGTACAGAACATCGCCCCCCTTCGAAACAGAAACATAGGCGAAGTAAAGCAATTAATAAAATGTCTGCTAATACAGCGTAACAAAGTTAATGCTTAACACCAAAGGCGCCTCAACACTGCTATAAAAATTCACATAGCGCGCAAAGCAGAGTTGTAAAAGAGTTAAGCCTTCTAAATTTTCAACATCTATCTTCTCTACCCTATCCCACTCCCTGAGTTCCGGCACAATGCACTTACGTAGGGGTCATCCCCTGAGTGCTGGTCCTAATTAAAAAAAAAACTACCAACTGTTATTTCAACAAAATCTAATTTTTAATTAAATTGTAACTAACATTTTGTCAGAGAATTAAAAGAAAAAAATTGCACGCTTCTTCTTCTTTTTTGATTTCAACAGCTTAAAAAGATGATTTTACACTAATCCACGCAATATAAAGAATACTTAAAAACGTGATGTTAAGAGAAACCTTTTATTGGAACATCAAAATCATGATCTTAAATGGTTTTGCAATTTTTTAAAAACCCTCATTTACTCTAGTCAATTGTGTGGAAACAGGAAATGTTCTTTAAAAATAAAAAGTTAACGTGTAAATAAAAACGTTTTGAATAAAAAAAAACAAATTTGTATTCATAGAAATAAAAGGTGTAACATACTTTAAAAAGGGTATTCCAAAAATTAGAGTGCACAGAAATTTATTAAATTCAAAATTGATCTTCTGTGATGCCTTTTTTGCTTGTATGTTCTTACTTAATAGATATGATACTTTCGAGCAGGTAGATGGCGCTATTGTTGAAATTATTTGTTTTATTTGTTTATTTTTCAAACGTTTTTAATTTAAAATTTAACATTTTCTAAAAAATTATTTTGAAAAGTTTCAGTTCAATTAAGTCTCTTATTCAGTTGCGAATAAAAATCAAGAGCTCGATATGTTTGTTTTTGAGGAGGACTGAAACCATAACAAATAACAATTTGATTGTATCGGGTATTTTGTTGTCACAGAAATATTGTTGAATTCATGGCATTTATTTTTTATAAATGATTTCCGGCATATGTCTATCGCGACTACTTTTACTACTTTTTCAAATAAAACTGACCGTACGAAGTCTATGGTGGATTGAAGATTGGCCTCTAATGGTTCAAGAATTGCTGGCTTGCCGGCATAAGTGAACGGCTTAACATACAGTAATAAAGAGGCGTGTTCCACTTCTGGAAATAAAATTGTCACCAAATTTATTTTTGCAATAAATCGATTGTTCAGCGCACCGTCTTGTTGGAACCAAATGTCCTTGATGTTTAGCTGATAATTTTTAGAATCCAAAATTATGTCAGCTTGGCTCACTACGCCGATTATGTTAACAGATTTTTTTTTAGTAATAAATTTCCACAATTTGGAGGCATTATTCTGAAGTTCAGCGATTCATGAAGACTTTCTAAAAATGACTGACTCTTCAGCTGTTAAACCATATTTATTCACAATTTTCATACTGCTAATAAAAAAAACACTCCATATAAGCTAAAAGACTTTATAATTATTCAAAATATTTTAACTCTCTAAAGATAATTGAATAGAATGAAATATTAAATTTAATTTTTTATGCGTGCATCCCTGATTAAAGTGAATGCCCTTATTGCTACGGTGCTATGCCATTCGCAATCATTATCAATTTTCTATTGATTGACAATTTTTGCAATTGTCAATGTTAAATAAAAAATAATGTCATATGAAAAACGTGAAAAAAGAAACTATAGAAATAAAAATGTTTTGAAAATTTTAACCTAAAGCCTAAAACATTCATAATATGCAACGAGAGTGGTTGGTTGGTTGGTGGGTGGGTGATAGGGAAGGAAGCATGGCTTCACATGGCGTTGTTGGTTTTTTTTTCGCTTCTTTCTACACACAAAACGTGTGGAATTCTGTTTAAAATGAATAAAATATTTTATTATATTAAATCAATGTAAAAGCACGTTTTATTTGTTAGCAATCCAACCAACCAAAAAAATAAAACACATACATACATACACAAATTTTTAAATACATATGCATGTGGGAAACTTATAATTGTTTTGAAATAAAAATTCAAACAAATATGTATGTTTGCGGTTAAAAACGAGAATAAACCAACAACTGTTCCAGGAACAATTATAAACGTTTCCATGGAGTAACACAGGCCAAGAGATTGTAATTAAAAATTTGTTTAATAAACTAATAAACGAATAAATAATACAATTTAAATTTAAATAAATTAAAACTACAATCTCATTGTGCACCAGAGATGGACATCGTTCAACCATGACCGCCGTGATTAAAATTTTTATTTTCTGAAATTATTTTCTGATTTCCCTGAACAAGTTTCCTGTAAAAATTTCTTTTTAAAGGCGCTATTCCTTATTGGTCATTGTGGTACTTCGCGTAAGGACATATGGCGCTTTAGACACCAAACGAATTTGCCTGGTCACCTACATAATTGTACAACAACATGTTTCTAACGACAGATTGTGGTAGATGGAATTCAGGCACCATGTTGGAATTAATTTTAGAAAAAGCTAAATTTAATATTATTTTTGCACTTTTTTATATGCATAGAAAATCTTGTAATCTTTACGTTTGAGTTACAAGATCTGTTAATTTAGCATACTTTTTGTAGAATTTTTCAAACCTCGTCTCACTCTTCGCTGTATTGGTGTTTTTAGGCCTTTCTTAAAAATTTTGTAAAACCGCCCATTAAGCGACGATTTAACGCTCTATAATTTAGAGGATACCAAAGTTGAACTGCCAGATTGTACTTAAAAATTTGTTTAAGAGTTAAGGGCCAGTAAATTAATGGATGTTAATGTGTCGTTTATTTTTAAAACACGATTAAATACAAAATTTTGCTTTTCACTACAATATTAAATTAACATTAAATAGCCAACATTGTTTATTTAAATATTACCTATCTACTAAGTTTTACAAATTTCCATATGTTTTTGACTGATTGTTCTGCTTGTTTGAAACAGAAAAAATAAATAATTTGTGGCTGCTGACAAGTTGCATAAAATTTCGTCACTTTTTGTCGCTATTACCATTTTTAATCATTCTGAAATTTGCTTTTATTCTCTTAAAACAATTCAGCAGTTCTTAATTATTCTTATTTTTAGCTAAAATAAAAATATATTTTTTTGGATTTTACTTTATTTGTTCTAGTCAGCTGTTCTGTAGGGGAATTTGTGGGAATTTTTTATTACGTAGTGCTACCATATTTTTAACACAATTAAATAGGAACAATTAAATACGACTGAAAAACAAAAGTACCACTTAAATAGAACATAAATTTAAATGAAAATAATTTAAATGAGATTTTATTTGGGCCCTAAGGGCCAATAATTGACTTCGTATTTAAATACTCATTCAGCTAAGAAATTTACCGTTACTTTTCATTAGCGTGAGCCTGTCTGAGCATGCTTGCTTGCATGATATGATCATAATGAAAAGTTAGCCACTATATCAGCTCAAATGTAAACAAGGCAATTGATTTGTAATTTAGCTGGTGTTGAAGAGTCTCTATTTGACAGACTGCTTGGTTTAGTGTCTGGTTGGTTGGTCAGTTATGAATGGTTTTTCAAAATTTAAACATTAATTATTGTAAAATTATTTGTTATTTAGCGTTACTATGATTGTGTGTGTGTACATACTCAACAAAATAATGTTGTAAATCAAATTATACTTAATAATTTTTGTTTTTATTTTTGATATATTTGGCTTTCAATAATTATTTTTACTTCATTATAAATGAGATTTTTGTTACAAATATATATTTGAAAAAACAACACCACAATATAATACATATTTTCACAACAATTAAGGAAAATTATTTGAAAACTACGATTTGTTATTGAAACTTCAGTTACTCTATTGTTATGTTTCAGGAAATATCAAAACTTTAAACAGAAAGTCTACATTTGTTTATAAGGGCTCGAATTAATTACATACACTATTCATGAATTCGGAATTTCTTTTTTTAATCGTCTGTATAATTAAGTTAATTGCAAAACAATAGCTTTACCAGTAGTGTGACCAGGTTGGTAAAATTTTCCGACAAAAGCTACGTTCGCATTTATGAAATATTTTTCCAAAATGACGTAACCACTATTTTTATCATTTAACTTCCGTCTTTATATAACAAAATTGTATGAATTATGCTAAAAAAAAAGCATAATTAAAAATAATGGCTACGTCTTTTTGGAAAAATATTTCATAAATGCGAACGTAGCTTTTGTCGGCAAATTTTACCAACCTGGTCACACTACTGGCAAAGCTATAGTTTTGCAATTAACTTAATTACTTTTGTAGAGTTTATAATATCTGCTAGCCCATATTTAAAAAATATTGGAATTAAAGGAATTAAAATTTTAGTTTCTCTGTTGGTTACGTTTTTTTTTTTCAACAAATATTAATATTATATTATATTACAGCATTATAACTGAACGAGTAATCTAAAGACAACTTTTATTTGCAAAAAAGTATTTAAGAAGAATACCGAGACCGAGATTGCGTCGAAAACTTTTTTAATTGACAAAAAAATAAAATGGATCGTACGGCTGCACTAAAAAAAAAGACCTCAAATAAAAGCTTTGAAATTTTACTTAATTTGAGTTGAATATTGTTTTTGTATGGCGCCAATGCCATTTTTTACAAAAATTCTGTAAAATTTCCATTGATGTTAGAAAATGTGTACAAATTTTTCACAGATAATTTTTTTCAAAATTATAAGAAAATATTTAGTTAAAACTAGTGGTCTGAAACTATCGATAGTCAGTACTATCGATAGTATGCGATAGTTTTTATAAAACTATAGATAACTATCGATAGTTTTCTTTACTTACATTTTAGCTGTAAAATTTGTTTGAATATCTCGGAGAGCTGGTAGATACAAGTAAAATAAAGAGATGACAACAAACATAACTTCAAAGATTTATTAAATTCACAAAATTTATGTTTAATTATTAAATTATTTAAAGAAAAATAACTTATTTAAATATGTACATAAATTTTATGTACATAAATTTTATGTACCGATTTAAATAAGTTATTTTTCTTTAAATATTTTTTACAATCTAATCATTTTTGTGCATATTTGTATATATAGTCGTCATTGTCCCAGCTTAATTTGGCATCTATTTAATTATTAGTTTTAATTTATATATAATTTTATTTATTTTATATGAAATACTTGCCCTTCTCAATCCTTTTGATGAATCTACATATTTTTGCCAAACTAAATATCTTTACAATTTTATAAACACTTGTTGATAAAAAAAAATTGTTGTAAATGTACGTTGAAAATTTTCTTTTAATAAAAAGTGCTGCCAATTTGTTTTACTGTCACTACTAGCGCATGCAAACAAACGATAAAACACTAAAATAAGAAAAATAAAAACTATCGAAATCTATCGATAGTATTAAAAACTATCGATGGTAAAACGATAGTCAGAAACTATCGATAGTATCGATAGTGCTATCGATAGTTTCAGACCACTACTTAAAACTAGCTCAGTGTTTATCCAAATAAATTAGTAAATTTTCGTTATGAGTCGCCATCTACCGTGGGTGGAAAAAGTGTTTTTATACACTTGTGTAGTGGTTAATTTCCTTGCTATGTTGGTTTTGATCAGGGTTTAAAATTAGTTTTTTTTTATTTTATTTATTATACTAGCGACTAGTGAGAAAATATGATCCGTTTCCATTTTTGATAGTAGAGAAACTAAAAATATTTACCTGATAACAAATAAATTTCCAGTTTTTTAAAAAAAAAAATGTACTTGACAACTAGTAAAATTTTTTACTAGCACACAAAATGAAAATAAATTCTCTGTAATATATTGTTCAGCAACAATTTCTTGTCAATGAAAACTAGCCATCCACACAAAGATGCAAAAACACACATATACAAAATATTTTTTTCATACAATATGCCGCTATAAAAATACCAAACAATAAAATATGTATGTATATGCCAATCCAACCAAACACAACTTCGACTAGTTGACAAACATGCCGATCAATATTTAAAAAATTTTCTCCTTGAATCAACAACTAGCAACCCAAAAAATTGCACAAAATATGCGTTGATAATAGCAGATTTCGAGAATTTTTAACAAGTCAACATTTGCTTTATGAATGTGTACTTGTTGTTTTCACATAAAATTATGGAATATGAGGGGAATTTTTAGTAAATATATTAGTTTTTTGAAACCCTGGTTTTGATCTTGCTAAGCGTTTCTGATTTTCACTTTTCGCCGTAGATGCCGCTTCCGGAACCGTCCATATACATAATTGACCTTAAGGTTTTCTATATCAGAAATTCGCTAGAACGTCCATTAGCATTGAGATATTTATTGTCTGGAATGAGGGGAGCTGGAAAGCTTTTAATAAAATTTGAAGTCTACTGGGATTCGAAACGAGGTACTTCGGTTTATCGGATAGCGAATTTAAAAAAAAAAAAATCATAAAAAGATCTACAGTTTTAAAATGAGTTTAACGAATTTCCTGATAATTCTCATAACTACAGAAGGTATTTAGTTGAATCATACCCAGAATTGTGCAAAGTCGGACACCTTGGTTAAATATATAAAACTAGAGATGTGCGCGTGAGTAAAATTGCGCTCACGATCACGCACGATCACGAAACATAAATATTTTTCACGCGCGCTCACGCACGGCATGATTTAAAACTTTCACGATCACGCACGCTCACGAACGCAATATGTTTAATCACGTACTTTCACGCACGACGGGAATAATTTTGCACGCACGCTCACGGTGGAATACAAATTTTGCAATAAAAGATTTAGCATATGCGAAAAAATTTTATTTTGTAATTAATTTCTTTATTTACTTCAAGATCATCAATTAAATAAAAAAAATTGAGGAAAAGGTCGAAAAATTACAATACAAAGGATAAACTTAATATATAAAAAATCACGCACGATCACGCACGGTATTATATTTTTGAATCACGATCACGCACGCACGCGTGATTTTATCGATTTGTAATCACGAATCACGTGATTCACGCGTGAGTCACGCGTGACACGAAAAATTCACGACATTTGCACATCTCTATATAAAACACAAGAGTATTAAGTAAATTTAAATTATCATCTAGATATTGTGTAGGGTGCATGTAAACAAATAAAATTTAAATAAGATTTCAAAGCAATATTTGTTTAGTAGTTACGGTGGTTTAAAATTAAAAACGAACATGAAATAAAAATTTCGTCTATTGATGCAATTATAAATAACAGCAACAAAAAGGAAATAAAAAATGTTTTTAATAATAAAAAAAAATCACTCATACACAATCGCACAGCTCAAATTGAAAAGTAATTATTTCAAGTTTTTCATCATAAAACTGTTTGCGTTAAAAACCAATTCAGCAAAAAAAAAAATATGAGGTGTTGAAAAATCGTACGAAAAAAAAAATAGTAGAAATACACACGGATCGGTGGAAAAACTGAAAGAAATCGGCAAGTAAGCAAAAATATTTAATAAACAGAGCATAAAAATTAAAAATGTTCTTCAGTTTTTTAGGTTTTTTTTTAATATTTCTTAAAAAAATAATATTTAGTAAAAACATTTATGCACTTTTCAGCACTTTTGGGTGTTAGAAGAGGCGCAATAACAAATCACTGACTGAGAATGTTTAACCACATAAAGTAATAAAGTAATCAATCTTCTTTGTTTAGGATCAAAACAAAATAAAAAAAAAGAATACAAATAAATTAAAGAATTAAATTAAATTTGAGATTTTTTTTCTTATTTATTATCAAAAGGAAAGTTAAAGATTTTTTTCAAACCGCAAACAAATGTAAATGCAAAAAGTATTTGTAAATAAGAATTGTAATTAAATTAAAAGGCTTTAGCAAATACAAGATAAAATTATATAAAATTGTATAACATTTCAGTTATTAAATACGGAAAAAGATCTTAAAAACATATTTTATCGATTTGTTGGAGGACCAACACTTTCTTTTTTCTTATTCTTTTAGTTACATTCTCTAACAAAGATATTCAATGTTAAAATTTTATCATTTTATTCGTTAAATTACGTCATTATGCCTTAAGAAATTATTCGTTAGAAAAATAAATAAAGCTCAGTCTTTACGCTGTAACTAACTTCCTGAAAAATTGCTCAATATAAAAAACTTTGCAGATAAGATAGATTTTTTGAATATTTAGGATAGAATATAAATAAATAAAAGAAAAACTTAAAAACTATTCTTTCAGCCATTAATCGAAACTTGGGTATGTAAATACCCAACCAAAAAATTATGGATTTCTGGAATTTGTAACATAATTTACCTATCGAGCTTTTTCTGCAATAGAGTCAGAACTCAAAAAAAGTAATTTTGGATTCGCTAACAACTTAATGGCAAAAGAAAATATTATTTTTTTTTTCTCAAAAAATTTGCATATAAGATGTTTGGATGACATTTTTACACATTATGAAGAACGATCTGACAATAAATGATGCATTATTAACTTAAAAATATAACTTTTGAGTTATGCCGGACTTATGATTTTTTTAAGCCCTTCCGAAGATGCCCAAAAGGAAGTCTGGCATGGAATCCCAAAATTAGTTTAAAAATACAAAATAATTTAATCTCACTTATTGCATTAAAGAGAGAGAAAGAAAGTGAGAGAATCGTAATCGCTCAAATAGAAAAATGCCTTAACGGAAGCATCCTACTTCGGGTACAAAAAGTCAACGTCTTATTTTATGGAATTTATTATTTTCCGTGAACTTCTTTTGATTTTTCTGCGCAATTGAGAATAGAATTTTCTCTCGATTTATTATTCTACCCCCGTTTAGCTGTTCGATCAATTTAAAATTGGATATTTTCGATTAACGATTAAACTTGCTTAATATTAGTCGATTAACCGGTAATACAAAATTTTCTTTTATTTCAACAAATTTTGACGTGGCTAAAAAGAGCTTATAATATAGTTAAGATGCTGGTAAAAAAAATTGAACTTGTAGGTGACTTCGTTCACGCTACTTGTTAAAATGAAGGCAAATATATCGAATATATAAGGAGCTACGAAAAGTATCAAGTTTTCCTTATTTTACCTCTCACTGTATATTAATGTAAAAACAAAAATATGTAAAAAAAGTACCAAAAGACCAGCTTTTCTTTATTTTATCTTCATTATGTACCATGCAGGGTATAATATAAACGGGTATTGATATAAAAAAATATTAGTAAAAAAAAACGCAACAAGTATCTACCAAAAGTACCAAATGCAAAATACCCTGAAAAAGTTCCCTATACTTTACAAAAATATGTAAAAAAAGTACCAAAAGACCAGCTTTTCTTTATTTTATCTTCATTATGTACCATGCAGGGTATAATATAAACGGGTATTGATATAAAAAAATATTAGTAAAAAAAAACGCAACAAGTATCTACCAAAAGTACCATATGCAAAATACCCTGAAAAAGTTCCCTATACTTTAATATGGCTCACATGGTAGATGGATAGTACCAAATTTCATTATTAAGAGAATTTCTCGTGACCACAAAGAGCCAAAAATAATAAAGTACCATTAGTAAAAAAAAAAGTATCACCACTTACATATGTCTCATTTTAGGACCCAGAAAGTCTGTTTCCCATGAGAAAAAGAACCAAAAGTAAAAAAGTACAAGCAAGAAAGTATTATTATAAAAAAAGCAGCAGTTATTTCTCGTTCAGCCACAGAAAGTAAGTATGTTAATTTATAAAATAAAATTATAAAATATTAGTACAAAAATAAAATGTACTAAAACAACCAATTTGTCCCTTTTGTACATCGTAAAAAGTATCCTACATTTAATATGGGTCGCCCAATTCGCATACTATATGCCCAATTTCATGCAAATATATACATCACGAGATATTTTCTAGAGGGAAAATATTCAAAAGTAAAACTAAGTGCCAATAGTTAGAAAGTAGTGATGTTACGAATATCAATTTTTAGTATTCGCGAATACGAATACGAATATTTCTTTTAAGGTTTATATTTCAAATTTAATTGAAAAAAAACCCTGCCTTTGCGTTAGTAACTATAAATGAAAAAAAAAATTTAGTGATTTAACATTATTATTGCATTAAGATGCCGAATTTGAAAACCTCTACAGAACATTTTTTAATTATTTTACTTACATACTTTCAGATTTCGTATTTCTTACTCTGCGTGAAATACAATGGGTTTTTTTTAATAAAAATTAATATATTTTTTTACATTTTATGTACTTTTTTTAAACTTTTGTATGATTTTTTTTTTTGGAAAATGTATGGGAAAATTATTCGAAAAATATTCGCTTGAATTTGGCGAATACGAATACGAATATCTCAAAACAGGCGAATAGTCGAATACGAATACGAGTATTCGTAACATCACTATTAGAAAGTACCATAAGTAAAAAAACCACCAAAAGTACCAATTATTTCTCATTTCAACCCTCAGGAAGTCTGTTGACTTATAAAAATTTTATAAAATACATATGAATTAGTAAAAATTACTAACCATTTGTTTCTGATTTATCTCTTAATAAAAAGTACCGTATTTTTTTTTTTTTTAATCTGGGTCACATGTTATTTGTACGACAAATTTTATCCAAATCCATTGATCAATTTTCAAAACCTAACAACTTTCACATTTATAATCAGCCATGTCATAGAACTCAATACCGTTCGAAAGTAAATTCAATTCCGAAAGTTGGATCTTTAGAAAACTAAAAACGAAAATTTTGTTTTTAATTAAACCACTTTTATAATTCGAAATGGAATCAGAAAACCATAAAAAACATGCATACTTTTGGGGGCGACAGCAAAATATTTTACCTTAAAGGCTCCGTTAGCCGAGCGCTGCTCTACCGTACCCGTACTGCACCGTACTGTTAGACCGTTGGTGTACTTATAGAATATTTAAAAACGTGTTTGACTTTACATAAACAAAACAGAATTACCCAACAAACCAAAACGATTTAGAAATCCCTTGTAACAAGGGCTGCCTTCCTAAACGTCTTTATGCAACGTCAAAGCAGTGTTAAAATCAAGCAATTTTATTTTACAGCTCTGTAAATCAAATACATTATCATTAGAAACACTTCTTTGCTTTGCATACTTAAAATTACAATGACACCGAGACAAATTATTTTTAAAACTTTTGGAGCAATATAATTAATAGCTTTTTTGTTTTAAAACGAAATCATATCATCTTGCACCTATCCTTTTCCACCATTATTGTTTATAAAAACATACACGATTTTCATGGTGCGCTAGTTGCGTTTATTTGCATATCAGATGCGAAACAGATGAGTTTAGGAATGTCATACTTTGTCAGAGTTTACGCAGTTGCGATTGAGAATATCTGACATTGTTGCACTGCAAAGCAATATGCGTTTAGGAATGCAGCAATGCTTACCAACATGAGTTCTAAGCTTAAAAAACTGTTGTGAATACTATTGTAAAAATTGTATTAACAATTTTTTAGTAATGAACAGCGCCCCTTTAGATAATATTGCTTATCTAATAAGCTTAGAGAAAAATAGATAAGTAATAATGGGTCACTAAAATAATCTTAGATTGCTAATAATTTTGTAAGCTTAGATAAAAAAAAATAATTTTCATCAGGATTTGTCATTTGGTTTATTTAAAAATTACATAATTACAATAGATATATATAATTTACTTTTCTTTATTTAATTAAGTAAATTTATTCTTGTGTTACAAACTTGTTTCATGCGGTATTCTTTTTAACTTAAGTTCGTTTTCGCCTACTCCAATTGAATTTAAATGAAAAATTTTAAAAGGAAATAGTTATGCCATTTGATATGCATATTATATGAAAAACATATTTTATTTCTATAGCTCCATTTGCACTCAGGCTACGCACACTCTTCTTCTTTTTTCAATAACTTTTGAACTATTTACTCTTTCCGGTAACAAAAAAAAAACACAAAACTATGGCATGACTCATTTGCGAATATATGTGTTAAATTGTTATATAAACAATTAAGAGTATAAAAATTGTAAAGTATTTGAAAACTGCATTTTGTATATAAAAAGTTTATAAATATCATGCTTATTAAAAGTTCTAGTAAATCTGTTATAAGTTTATTATACGAGTTACATTTTGCTTATGAAATGGTTTGCTGGGTAGTATATATAAAATAAATAAATAATTTATGAAAAATTAACAGCTGTTTACAACACAGTGATGGGCATTAAAAATTTTCAAATTGTTACTGTTGTGAAGAAAAAGTACCTAAGATATATATTTATATATACATATATGGTATAAAAATGTTCAGTATATTTGTGTTCATATAAAAATAATTTATATCCAAATCAAAGTTTATTAAACCCAGTGGCATCGCCAAGCCATGTGATAATTTTTTGCTTCACGAATTTCAATGAATCAATATATCAAAAGCAATTTTCGTTCTAAAAAATTAAATTTTTTTTATTACACAATGATCCCAATAATATCATAGAGCTATAATATATAATATATGTATATGTATGTACATATGTATGTATATGTATATAAAATTCTTTTTACATGTGCATATATAAAAAATGTTTTTGCAGCCATTGAAATGTCTATTTGTTTATTTTATACATCTAAGCATGAATATGTGTGTACATTTACATATATATATGCAATTATATGTATATTTACATGTTTGGATTATTTTAAATTGTTTATTCATAGTTTATCATCATTATAGAATAGTACCAAAAAAAAGAGCGGAAATACCCCCTTAGCATAAAACAAACTAACAGCCCATCACTGGCTTACAAATGTCACTTAACGGCCGTATGAAATTCTATTTTATTTAAGCCCATACATTACGGGTACGTTAGTTATAAATTCGGTAAGCTTTTGTATGGCTTTTCCCATGCTATAGACGAACAGCTGACACATTACGGTACTGATGCGCTCGGCTAACGGAGCCTTAAGCTTTGCATGTTAACAGAAATGCTTAATGTAAGCTTTGCTCGTAAAAACATTTCAAATAAACGTTTATGGATATAAAAAACTTTATCTCTGTGAAGTCGGAATACAAAATAAACGAATTTAGGGAATGTATATGAAAATCGATCGAAATACAAGTATGCAATTGAAACCACTTCAATCGGAATTTGTGACTTGTCCAAATATTAGTAGGATTTCGATTTTACACTAATAAAGTTTAAAACATTGTTTTTCCTAGCAAAGCTTAACTGACCCAGTTTATGACAAAATATTTTATTGACCGCTCCTAAAAGTATGCAACTTGTATAATTTTTACTGCAAATATAGTTAATAGAAAAAGTATGTATGTATTTGAAAAATTTTAAAAGTAGTTTGAATACAACAAAAATTTTGCTTTTATTTTCTATTAAAAAAACTAACGGAATTAAAACCACTTTCGATCGGAATGGTGTTCTGTGATATTATTATTAAAATGTTTCGATATATCAATATTCTTATTAGAGACGATATCAGATTTTAAGCTCTCTGGTCAACAAGCTTTAGTTTTTAATAAATGCTTTAAGCTCATTGATTTTTTCCTTATATAATTATTTGAATAATTTAGTATTAATTTCTTCTCTTAAGCTCTTAAGTATTGAAAATTTCAAGATACACATGTATAAGCTTAATGACCTGAATACCAGGTAGATATTTTATATATCTTCTATATTTGGTATTTGTTTTTTTATGCTTTTGGTGCTCTTGGTTGCTTCATTCACTTTTATCTTGTAACAAATTTAACAGTAAACTTTGTAAGTTTTTTTTTCTGCCTCGAATGATGTTGCACCAACCAACCAACTGGCCAAGCCCTTTTGGATTTAAATGCACAGCACAGCAGGCAATTTTATATTTTATACTGAAACATTAATACTCGTCGGTATCAATGAATATGGGCGAGAGGACGGAGGGAAAGAAAGGGGGGCTTTCCTTTAATTGTAAAGAGCCATTTGTTCATTTGCACTTGCAGTAAATTGCATGCATACAGTATTTGCAAATGCACAATTTATTGCATAAACTTTCACAACAAGAAGTCAGAATGCACTCACACACACACATACTGCAACAAACACACACATACACAAGAATTACAGAATAAAAAATATTAAATTTTTTTTCAATGGTAGAAAATCGGATTTATTAGCCGCAAAATTGCTTTTCAATACCTTTAAAGCTTTCGACTTGAAAATTTTCAGAGAACACCAAAAAAAAATACGGAAAAAGGGACACATGAGAATTTCTGTAGCAAACATTTACAAAGAAAATACGAGTTTTAAAGAATTGGTGTGCAACTGCAATTAAAATATAAAACAAAAAAAAAAACGTACAAAACTTGGAAAAAAACAAAACATGTCATTTTGTTTGTTACTTGTTTTCAACTCCCTTCATTGAACGCTTTATAATATTTGGCTCAAACAAAAGTTTGTAAAATTAGTAGAGTGAATTTAGAATAAAAAATATAAGCGAGATGGGTCGCAGAAGTAGGAGAGACTTTTTAAAAATATGTAGTAGATGATAAATTTGTTTAAATTAGAATTACATATGTGAGTTACGGCCTTTTGTACATGAAACCAATTTGTTATAGTGTTCACACTGAATATTAATTCCTGAATTTAAGATTAAGACAATTAACAGCTGATTTTTCGTTCACAATACAAATTTATAAAATTAAGAATTTAATATACATTTCATATTATAAATTTGTTCAAAATAAAATAAATCTCCCGTATAAACAAGTGCATTTGTTGTTGTTCTTTTTTATTTAAGGTTTTCCAATAGGGATGATATGGTTTTGAAGTGACATTTCGGCCATTTGTCATGATCTGTCATTTATTTTTCATTGTATTCAGTAATGTTTACAATTTCATCATGGAGAGGTATACGCAAGAACAACATTTACAAATTATTCAGTTTTATTATCAAAATAATCGTTCTCCAATTGCAACTTTTCGTGCGCTTTTGCCATTTTATGGTCGTAATAATCGTCCAAGTGTGGTCGCTATTCGTCGAACTGTTTAAAATTTTGAGCTTACATTTTCTTTACATAATGTTCAAGTGCCAATAAGACAAAGAACCGCTCGAAGTAATGCAAATATTGCTGCCGTTCAGGCAAGTGTTGCTGAAGACCGCAATTTGTCGATTCTAAGACGTTCTCAACAATTGGAACTGTCTCAAACCCCAACCTGGGGGATTTTGAGAAAGGATTTGGGTTTGCATTCGTATAAAATTGTTCTCACTCAAGAACTGAAGCCATTGAAGTTTGGAGATTCAATTATTAAAAGAAATTGTGATATTGAATGGCCTCCAAGAACTTGTGATTTAACACCATTAGACTATTTCTTGTGGGCTTATTTGAAGTCATTGGTCTTTCGAAATATGTAAATCAGACTCTCTTCAAGCTTTACAAGTCAATATTGGGCGTGCCATTCATGACATACGACTTGATTTAGTGGAAAAAGTGCTCGAAAATTAGGTTCATCGAATTCGTTCCTGCAGAACAAGTCGTGGAGGCCACTTGAATGACTTTTTATTTAAAACTTAATTGCATCGATTGTACTTCACATTAAATAAAAAACTTTTGAATTTCCTTAACAATAACTGTGTTTTTTTTAAAGAAATCATATCACTATTATTGGAAAACTTTATACTTATTATAACAGTTATTAGACAAATTATGCAACAGATGTTTTTGTTTGTACGATTATGTATGTGTATATTTTACTAACACACTCACACATTTGGATATTGACTATCAACTTGATTTGAATTTTACTTTCAGGTAAACAGCTGATGAGAGCTGTTGTAAATAATTTTTGTATTTATTTCTAAGAAAATATATTATTTGAAATAAAATATGTATAAAATTAATAAAAATTGTGATGTGTTGCGATTTTATGGTTTTTTTTTCTTATTCAATTTTTAATTTCCTTCTTGACGATGTCATCTTGAAAATAAAATTGACTATCAGCCTACGTCACAACGTCAATTCACATAAATTTTGACAAACAGTAAATGTGTTCAAATTGAAAGCAACTTCTTGAAAGTGTAACTGCAGAGTAACTCAAGGCGTATTAAACCAGGTGGCCGCGCTACTACAGCTGACTATTTTTTCCCCTACTTAGTTTTTAGTTGAAAATGTCAAATAGCTGATTTCTGGTTATATTTTGACAGCTTCAGTTTTTTACTTTTTCTCGTGCTGCCAAGTTTTTGTTTTCTCCCCCTGCCACCTGGTTTAATTCCCTTTGGAGTAACTGGCATTGACGTTATCAGCTGCTTTCCGTTCCATTTTAACTTAGCAGCACTGAATTAATTACAGCGAAAACAAGGTTTCATTTCATAATACAAACTTAAATCCAATTAAATAAGTTAATTAAGTTGGATTTAAGAAAATCCAGATTTTAACAGTTGGATTTGACGTTAAATTTAGAATTAGTTAAATTCATGTCAGTGTGAAAACCCTATTGCACTGGCTCAATATTGTATGGTTTTTGCAAATGGATTTTCTTTGTCTCCACAAGGCCGTTGTTGTGTTTCATTCATCAAAAGAAGTGTGCAAAGAAAAAAAATTGGAACGATCGGTCGCTAGAAATGTCATCAATTAATTTACGGCTTAAATCTAATTCATCGACGTAACGCCAAAAACAAAATCAATACTTATGGCGATAGACGAAATATTAAATAACAAAATTAGCGGCGATCCTTATTTACCGAGTTATGGGCACCTGAAGTTATCATGCGAAACATTTGAGAGCTCTTCCGAGACTTTTACCACATAAAATGTTCGTCTTAATTTTCAATTTTCTATCGTTCTTTTATTTTATTTTATTATTTATTCTAACGTTCTTTTATTTGAAAGTGAGTGAGTAGCGGCAATAAGGAAACAGTGCTTAAGTCATATTTTACAGTTTTTTTTTTTGGAGAACAGCACTTTTAATTGTTTAAAATTACATTGAAAATTGATCATTCGTTTTCCGATTCTTTTGATTTACTAACACATATGTAGTTCTGCCCACCATATGAAGGCGTTCAATTTGAAAAATAATATGATACAAGTCACATTAAGCCGTTATTCACATTTTAGATAATTAATTAGATTAAGAAAAACAGCAAGTAGATAATTGTGGCAGAACTTTTTAAAAAATCGTTCAACATCAATGAAACTTTGCCCAGAAAATTTTTTTTAATATGAATAATATGATGGTGATATTAACTCAAAATAAGCTTATATAGAGTTAAGCACTTTTTCTTTTTTGTCACAGATATAATTATACATATTTTGAAGCAAAACAAAATATCTAAAATAATTCTGATTAACAATTAAGTTATGAATTTTTATTCGAACTGAGTGATGTTTAATCAAAGAAATTTTAATTTTTCAGGCTTAAGCTCGTTTTCTCTAAATTTAATTTTTTTTTTTTTTATAAATTAAATTATTATTTTTATGAGAAAGAAAAATCTAGACGCTCGTAATAATTGAACAGACAGAGGACTAAGCGGTAAACAAGTCTGATGATGAGACTGTGGTTAGTCTCGAAACATCATGATGTTAAATCAACCCTCCGCGCAGTCTAATTTTTCTTTGTCTGTTCAATTATTACGAGCTTCTAGATTTTTCTTTCTAATAAAAATAATAATTTAATTTATAAAAAAAAAAAAAAATTTTGAGAAAACGAACTTAAGCCTGAAAAATTAAAATAATTCTGGAAACAAACTCGTATGATGATGGCAGATGATAAAACCATAGATTTTTTATGATTCCACATTTAAAAAAAAAAAACAACTTTCTGCTCAATTTGCGGCATACAGAGAAGAAACATTGTGCTTTTTTCAAACGTTTTTTTTTTTTTTTTTTTTCTTTGTTTGTCACTTGCTGGTAAAGCGAAATAAATTTAATGCAAAACAAAATTACGAATGTGGAAGGGATAACTTGCCACTGCAATATATATCAAGAGTATTGCAAAATGTTTATGTTTTTTTCTGTGTTACGACAGAAATGTGCTTCTTTTTTTGTTGTTGTTGTTAATGACACACACTCGTGTGTTGCATGAGTGTGTTTTGCGAAATATACGACTACAGCCTGTATTATATTCCATGTCAAAGTGTTTTACTTGATCCGTTACGTTTTTGGTTTTTTTGTTCACTGGAAGCATTTCCTTCCTTTCTTTTAGGTTTTTTTTTTCCTTTATTTTTCCCCCATGTAGGTTGGTTTTTGTCTTCCTGTTGCTGCTGTTACCAAATTGAAAATCAATAGTAGTGGTTGTGTGTTGCTTTTATTTGTTCCGTTTTATGTTTTATGTTTTTTTTTTTTTTTTGTCGTTAACATTGTCTACATGTGTTTCAAACAACAGAGTGGCTGATGGAATTTCTTTTGCCAAAAATTTCTTTGGATGCTCTTTTCTGCAATACATTTTCTCGAGCATTAACTTTGTGTGCATCACCATTGTCATGTGGTTCTTATTGTGCTTCACAACTTGGCCGCAATTACAGTTAAACTTACAGCTTTTTATCCTTTTGGATGGATAAAAAACATATTTTTTTTTTTTTTGTTCAAAGGATTTTATGGTATTTGTAAAGGATATTTGATCCGATAGTTAAAGGCATCACATAGAATCAGCAAAATTTTATTAAGAAAATCTCTGGCAAGATATTCGTTCTTTTTATAAAGATTTTATTTAATTTGCACGATTCGTAGGTAAATTGCAAAAATTTCAATTTAAAAATTTTGTAAAAAATTTGTGTAATTCCTTTAATTTTATTAAGAAAAAATAGACTTCTACACGAAAGTAGATTCCAAACGCATAACTGAAGGTGGCAAAATTTTAGATAATAAAAAAATAACAACAATTTCGAGAGAGTCTTGTAAAAAACTAAATAAGAACGAACGAGAAATGAAGTCGATGAAGAATCGGAAGTATCAGTGTGTTGCAATTGAATTTTCCTTTTTTCCTGCCGAAAACGATAGATGTTGCAACAACTGAAGTCAGTTTAATAGTTTAATGCTGTTACAAATTTCCTCCATGTTTTTTTTTTTTTTTTTTTTTTTTTTTTTGTCGAGCTCTTTTATTTCATTGGCTTTTATTTTCCACACTTTTATTTTTTTAATGAAATAAAGTTGTGAAGTCATCCCAACGACAACTACACCACTAAATACTCATATTCATGTGTGTTTGTCGTTATGTGTTTAATTGAAAATTGTATTTGTATTCGAGTTTTTGAATGCCTAAAATTTGCAACAAATCTATGAGTATAATCTTAAAATAAATGTAGAGGGTGTGTGTGTGTGTTTCTGTGTTGTATCCCTGAAGGAATCCTGGGGGCAAGTGTCTCCAAGTCACCACTTTTGTCTACAATATTGGTGACTATTAGGCGACATTGTCAATAAAGCGTCTACAAATTTAAATTTGGCTTTGATGACAAAAAAATTTGTGGTGGCGAAAGATGGCAGATAATGTGTCGGTTAAGGTGAAAGAATATGCATTTTCATTATCGACATCTGCTTTAGAAAAGCACCAAAAGCGTAGACTATAATTTCTTAATTGAACTAGTGAATCAATGGTTCCAATGTCTACAATGAACTACCTAGTCAATAGTACCAATGTCAGTAGTGGATTTTCAATGACACGCAAATGTTAAATGTCTATAGTAAATAACATTGTCTGGGGTATGATAAGTCACTAGTACTGGTGACAATGTCAGTAGTGAATCAGTACAGTTTCACTATAGACATTTCCTGCAGGGATCATACATAAGAGTACACACATAATTATATAGATGAGTGAATAAGTGTCGATATCCTGAACAAGAGTCTTGTAGGAAATGTCAGTAGTAAATTACTGAGTAGTAAATCAGTACTTATTCACTATTGACACTGTCACCAGTACTAGTAATTTATTATACCCCCGACAATGCTTTTTTACTATAGACATTTAACATGTGCGTGTCATTGGAAATCTACTACTGACACTGGTACTGCTGAGTAGGTAGTTCTTTTGGGACCATATATAGACATGTAGACTAGAGATTCACTAGTGCATTTTAGTAATTCTAGTCTACATTTGTAATACTTTTCTGAAATAGACGACGTTAATGAAACTTTTGTTAACATTTGATGTTTTATTAAAAAAAAATAAATATTAAAAGGTGAACAAGGTACATTTAAGAGTCTGAACACAATTTTTGCGGTGCGGAGCGATTTCTCGTTGCGGGAGAGAATAATATATATATAATACAACGGAAGACATTTATTTATATGTGCACACATTCAAACATACTTCAAAATCATGTTTTTTGTTTACAATAAGTCTGTTTGCGTACTTTCCCAGTAAAAATTGCAGAGAGTAAGAAAAAATCGCTCTCAAAAAAAAAATTGTAAAAAGTACACGAACAGGAATTTGCAACAATTATCAAGTAAATTTGAGCTGCTGATATACAACAGCTGATTTTAATAACATAATATTTAACCGAATTACGAGAGACTCTATGGTACATGTATAACGCCCGTATATTTTTTTGAACCAAAAACAGTACATTTCACTGAAATTTTTTAAAAAAGCAGTAAATCGATTTGGAAAAACAGTACTTTTCGCAGTATATATTTTATTCAATATATAAAAAAAAAATTAACAATCATTTCCATCAAAATCACCTTTTGTTGTTTTGGATTTGTCGTTTGAAGCAATTTGATTAAGCAATACCGGCTTCGTTTTGAGGTAATTGTAGAAATCAAAGCATTTGTACTTCAAATTACATTTGACGGTCAGAATCGCCTTCAATCTAATTGGGTTTTGTCTGACGTCCAAGTTTTGTTCACTGCAGAGAAGATTCGTTCCACTGATGCTGAAATTCCTGGCAGACATAAAATATATTCAACGATCGTGGCCATTTCTTTGAATTCGCAATCGGCGTTATTGAGATGAAAAAATATCTCCACCCACCGATCCACAATCGAAACATGCTCGAGGAGAATGCTTACTTTGAAGTAAACAATATGGCTGACTTCCAAAACGTTCGTATACAAAGTTTGTATACAGTATTGATACTGTATTTAAATTACATACATATGCAAAATTCGGAAACAATGCAACAACTATAAAACCGTTGCCTTGTTTGCTTTCTTACTGCGTTAAAAATACTTCGCGGCGGCGTTTTGAAATGGTATGCATTGTATAATTATTGTACTGCGGCGTTATGAAATGTGATGCTTTGTTCAAACACAAAGCAATTGACGTTTTGGAAGTCAGCCTATTATTGCATGAATTCGCTGTTCGCCGTTTTTATTTCTATTATGTATCGAAAAACAGTATTTTGATGTCGAATAACAGTACAGTACTGTGAAAAACAGTACAGATACGAGCCTTATACATGTATATAATTTCATCGGGATAAATATCATTTCTGCATGACAACTTTGACCGTATGACAAGTTCTTCTTCATCATCACTTTCCGATGACGAGGACTCCATTAGCATGTTGATTGCATTAATAACAATAATGTTTTTTTCCTCTACTGAGATAACATCCGCCGTCCCATTTTCTTGTGAGGCAAGAGAACAAGCAGCTGGAAAATTCCAAAAATATATGTATTTTTGTATTAAAAATGTTTTCTAAATTTGAATTACCTCCGATGGTTTCAATCTGCGATGTTCTTGCTGCTGAAGGTACCGGTTCCAAGTCAGTTTGGCGTATGCACAATCTTTTTGTAGGAACCTGATTGAAAAATAGTTAAAATTGATTAAAGAACGCATATTAAGTTTATATCTACTTACGTCTGCCATATTTTATTCACTGATAATTTTTTTTTTTAATTTGTGCAAAAAGTTTGATCTTAAAATGCAATTTAATTTATAAATTCACAATTTTTTTATTTTTTAAACAATTTTACACCACAAAAAAATTTTCATTTACCAAAAATATAAACATATGTTAAGCAATCATATGTTTTTTTTTGTGATTGATAATTCTTGCTGGCAAAAATTTATCCAGTAAAAACTTGCAAGTTTCTAAAATAGAACTGTCACTTTTTTCTCTCATTTTCTCTCTTGTTACTGGGTTTTTAAAGTACGCGAACAACTTTTAGACAAAATTCGTAATAATTTGTACAAATTCGTACAAATTATTGAGTTCGCGAACACAGCTAATAATGTTGTGAACACCGCCAATTATTCAAAAACTATGGCAACATCAAAAATTGAGAGAATAAGAAAGTCCGCAATGAAAATAAAATAGTTTTTAATTTTATACCGCTCCGCACTGTGGTTTTTTACTTCAAAATCTTATGAAAAACCGCACCGCAATAAATTATCGCAACATTGTGTTCAGACTCTCAGCCTTTTAAATAGTATTAGAAAAAATTTAATTAAATTTCATTATTAACAGGAGGTATTTTTAAAAATACAAAATATGAAAAATGGGATTTTGTATGTACTTTTTATAAATTTATAAAGATTAATGTACTGCATACTTATTATAGCACAACTGAAGAAATACTAGATTAATAAAAACAATTATGCCGCCGACGAGTAATATGTAGCACTTTGGTGGCGAATTAGAACTCTTATTTGTTGTGTATACATATTTTTTTCATCAAAGCAAATTTTTTTTTTTTTTTTTAATTAGGACCAGCACTCAGGGGATGACCCCTACGTATGCAAAGCATTGCGCCGGAACTAGGAAAATAGGTTTTGGGAAGGAGGATAAAGGGAGTAGTGTTTGTGGACATTCGATTTGAACCCTGACACATTGAAAGTGGCAGGAAAGACCTCTGCGGGGAGTTTATTCCACATGCGAACAGTACGGCTAAAGTACGAATTCTCTCTGTAATGCGCGGTGCGGTTCACTGACATATCGACCACAAAGGGATGTGCTCTTGATGAAGAGCGTGTTGTACGTGAGAAGTGATGGGTTTCGGGAACAAGTTCCCTGATTTCATTAGAACACATTCCATTGTAGTAGCGATAGAACAATGAAACACACCCAACATTGCGTCGATGCTCCAGTGAATCAATAGAGTTGGCTACCCTACTGTCACCGATAAGCTTCTTCGCAGGAGACACTTTGTTGACAATGTCGCCAAGAAGTCACCAAATTATCCGACAAATCTGGTGACTTGGAGACACTTGCCCCCATGTTTCCTTCAGGGACTCTTCTTTAGACACACAGTGAGACACAATCGGCATTTTCCCTGTTATTGTATTCTTATGCAAACTACAACAATAGATAATATATAATTGCATTTAAATAATATTAAGGTGCATTCTATCAGGTAGTGCTATTTAAAGATCGAATGTATACAGCGATCTGCATCTTAAAAAGCGTAAAAGGCAAAAAACTGTTGAAATTTTCACAAATTTTCACAATTTCATTCGGAATAATAAAAATCATACAAAATACAAATTCAAGGATATTCTAAAAGGTAAAATAAAACATAAAAAAGCGAACAGAAAATCTCAAAAATGAAAAGGATAATCGCAAAGACGACACGTTTTCAAACTTAAAAAAAAAAAAACGAAAAACAAATGCAAAACAAAAATTAGCACAAAATTGTAAAAAAAAAATCGTTTAAACGAAAAATAATAGACAAAACTTAAATATGGGAAACAGTGACAAAGTTGAAAAAAGGGCTAAAATGGAAAATGTTGCTAAAACAGGAAAAAACACTAAAAAAAATTAAAAACTAACGCGAAAACAAAGTAATCATCACGAATTGTGAAATAAATTTTCATCCGGATTGGATTAATTTATTAAAAAAATTATAGTACTATAGTATGGAATGTACATAAGGGCTATTCACATTTTGCGTAACGCTGTTTTCGTACGCCTTCTTAACAAAATTTCAGCACAAAATTTTCAGTCCATAATAAATTTTGAATACGCACCCTTAAACGTTATGGAATATGTGAAAAGCGCCGCTTGGGTCATTGATCTCGGTTACTATCTGGTTTTCGAAAAAATTCGTGCACACCTTTATTTTTTAATTTAATTTTTTTTTAATATGACGGAAGGTAAAATAAAACGCGATGAATACAAAAAAAGACCCATAAATTGTGTATCACTTTCAATTGTAAATATAAAAAGTGTTTCGAGTTTCCGACAATTTTAATTAAGATGTTGTATGAAAAACTTATAATAATTTGTTTTGTGCAAATATTAAGAAAAGAAATATTCGTAAACAAAAGTAACTTACCTGAACATCAAAATTTGGTGGCTGTTGCTGCAACAGATTTCCTGAAGATTCAATTTGATTTGGGCCTTGTCCTTGATGATTTAACATGGGACTCTAAGGAAATAAAAAAAAAACATGAAAAAATTTTCAGTCAAGAAATATTTTCTCTCAAAGGATTCAAAATAGTTCGGCATCTACTAGAACTTACCTGCGCCATTTGCATACCGCCAACACCATTCATTACCTGTTGTTGCATTTGATTCATTTGTGGCATTTGATGATGTGCATACGTTGAATTCATTTGTTGGCCGGGAGCACCAGGCCCACCGGATCCAGAATTATTGCCAGGATGATCCATGCCCGCAGCGCCCAACATGTGATTAAAGGCGTGGGGTGGAAAGCCTCCATGTTGATTGGGATCTAACAGATTGGGTGGACGTGGTAAGTTATCTTCTGCTGGTGAGGGTTGACGAGAACCGGGTGTGCGACTAAAAACAAATAAATAAGAATTGCAAGAATGTTAAAATGTCTTTGATAGCAAAATATTCTAAAAATAATTTTATTCAATTCTTGGAGCTTTAAAAAGTGATTTAAAATGTCCATTTTTTGCAGGAAAAACCAGTTTAAAAAGAATACCCGAAATATCTCGGTTTCAAATTCTAAAGTTATTTTACATATACAATTTCAATAAAACTTGTTGCAAAACAAACACATCTCTTAAATATAGAGACTTGCAGACGGCCAAGAGTCGAAAGAATTCGATATTTCGTAGAATAACGTTCAACACGAAAACAATTTATCCAAAGAACATTTTATTATTCAGGATTAAGTTCGTATAATTTATGTTTAAAATAAATTAATTTCTATTAGAAAGAAATCTTTTAAGCAATAAAAACAGAAAAATGGTTAATGTGCGAACCATCATTATGAAAAAATTTGCTAATAAATTTTTATGTGACTCATGAGACCGTAGTTAGTCTCAAAACATCATGATGTCAGTTCAACCTTACGTGCAGTCAAAATTTTTCTTGTCTGTTCAATTATTACGAGCTTCTGGAAAATTCTTTGTAATCAACATACTTTAATTAAAATTTAAATTATACGAACTTAATCGTGAATAATTAAATTTTCTTTGGCCATACAGTTCGACAAAAAATTCGTAACTTGGTGCTGCAATTTTGACAATTAAAAGAGCAAGTTTTTAAAAACATAAGTATTAACTATGTTGATAACATTGATTGAACCAAAATAAAATTGCACAATTTATTTACGATAGTTTATAAAAGTTTCAAACTATATACAGACGTCAAAGGGTTAAAGCAAATTCCCATATGTTACAATTTTAATTTAAAAATTTCCCTTTCACAGTCTGAAATGCATCGATGTTACTGCATTTAGCAAATTTAACATGTGTTAGTCTAGACACGAATTTAATGCTGAATACGGAATTAACAAACCAAAATATCCAAAGTAAATTTTTGTAACAAAATATCGAAGTCAACAACCAATAAAATAATGCCTAACAAAATGTACTAGTGTGTCTGAAACCGTCTAAACATTTTGTCCTATATATGGGAAATTTTTTCATACAGTTGGGAAATATAAAGGCGAAACTAAGGAAATTTCACTTTACAGTAGAGACCACAACATTTCTAACACATTATTAACACTGTTTATCTTAGACAACTGGAAAGCTTTATAAAAGCAGTGTTGCCATCACTCGATATGTTACACATATCGTATGTATTATTTTTAAATACATATTTTTGAAACTTGTTTACAAACAAATATTTTTGATTTTGATTTTGAGCGAATATCCATACAAAATACTTTTTATAGAACTTTAATAAAGCAATAATTTTTCTTAGAAATAAGGCAGTTATATTTTTATTTAAGTAAATTCTATGTAGTGTTTTATTTGTATTTATTTCCGTTGCTGTTTGTTAGCTTTTTCACGAAAAAATATTATAATTTTTTTCATTTGCGTCTGAAAATTTGTTGGCTTAAATGTAGTAATATTCAAATTACTAAAGCTCTGTCCAGAATATTATTCAGATTATTAGAGAAATAGAAGAGCAGGAAATACCTAGGACTAAATTAACTACAATAATTGATGATCATGTTAATAAGACGAGTTTATCTTATAAAGTTATGGAAACCAAATTATTGTTTTAAATAAAAGAAACCACTGTAGCAATGAATTGATTAGAATATGTTAAGAATAAATAATATTTTTAGTGATGATTTCAAATTATTGTCGAAAGATTCAACAAATAAACTGCAACAGAAAATAGAGAAATTAAGCAACAGAAGGTAAAGATAAAACGTGCTATATGGAGCCAAAAATGTTTACTGAGAAGATATATTGGACTTGGCTTCGCTTCAATAATTTTAAAATAAAATAATATAAATTAATTCATTGATTTTAATATAAATACACTTTGTTTTAATATAAATTTGCCGAATCACAAATATTTGTTTTTAGCGCCACAAACAATTGAGTTGCAAAACAGCTGACATCAGCGGTTTTTTTAGTTCAAAATAGAACACGCTATAATTGAAAATGTTTACACTGTAAATTCAAGCTGACATTAACAGAAACAAATTCTTTTTGCATTTACACACCATGTTTGCATTTTGCAGTGGGAAATTTGACAAGCACACTGTAAAATACATAGTGTGTAAAACCACCTTAAGGAATTTTAAATTAATTTTTTACTTTTTAATATTTTATGTTATTATTACGAATAAACGTAATTATTATTTGAACTGGAATAATGTATAACTGAGAAATTATTATTATTAAGCTTAGGTTCATTTTTATTGAATTAATGAAAATTCAAAATTACTATAAGTTTTTTATTTGTGAAAAACATTAGCATGTGCAATCAGATTAGCAGAACGTATCAGTATACCGATTTCAAGGCCGCTACACCTCTCATCTGCGCTCAATTGTCCATCTTTACAATTTTCGTAAAGTGGATACTAATTGGGAAGAATATCAACTATTTAACCAAGTTTTCAACAGAAATAGAATACGAGAATTAAATTAATTAATTTTTATTCTATTTTTACATATTGAAACAATTTTGGTTAGTACAAAATTCCATTCTCGTATTCTATTTCTGCTGAAAACTTGGTTAAGTACTCGTAGTTTCACAATCAGCATACAAATTGCTTAAAAAACAAAAAGCTTAACAAAAAAAGTAAACAAAAGTAATCCTGTTGGCGGCCAAATATGTAAACAACTTTTGACATCGTTAGCATGTTTTTGACTACTTTTAACGGCCAAAAGACAATCCTACAAAAAAACATCTGGCGATTTGACAGACCTTGTAATTGAATCATGGCGTGTGTGTGTCTGCCAACAAGGTACGCACAAAAAGTGGGACGGGTGCACCACATCCACCAAAAATTTTTTTGCCTTTCAAAGCAATCACCAGTGCACACTCTTGTGTGTGTGACCGAGCTCCTTGGACTTCGGTCTAGCAACAGTCACTGATTTATGCTCCTTCGACGCGACCACGCTCTTCACGACCAGTGTTATTCTCACTTCCTTACCGCGTCACAATTTATATACTGAAGCTATAAACACATTCGCCACAGCAGGCTACCGGCTACCAGCTGTCAAAATTAGAATACATGTGTGCATATGAGAATGATTATATTGAAGACAGCAAGGCGACACGCCAAAAGGTTTTTGTCTATGCTACTTTTGTCGTGTAGTCGAATTAAACTAATTTCTATTTCTGGTGGCCACAAACCCAAAACAGTGTTGACAATATAACAAAATTTGTAAAGAAAATTAGTGATTAGAAATATTTTTTATTGTAAAATAAAAAAGAAAATAACAAAATTTAAATGTTATAATATATATGCATCAAGAATTTTTATTAGCTTTATTGTTATAAGGAATATTGACTTGAGTCAAAAATACCAAAATTGTTAAGAATTAAAAAAACTCACAGGGTAATAGCCCTTTTTTACCTAAAAATTTTTATGTAATTTTTTCGGCGCTCTCTCTTGATTCCGCAGTTTCGGGGTTCAAAACTTTAATATATTATTGATCATAAGTCCTACAAGATAGAACGAATATAAACGACATAGGTATCATTTCAAACGCTCTAAATAACTCGTTTAATTCTTAAAATCTTATTTCATCGGTGACAGCTTTCAAGTATACACCAAATAAAAGCATGGTAAGTTCTCTGTAAAGTGAAAAGTAAAAAAATTTTAAAATTGAATTTCACTCTCAATGGGTAAATTGTTTTAAAAAACTTGTATAAAGGTATTTTGGAGGAGTTTAGAGTGATATCCACATCGCTTATATCCGTTCCATATGCCAGGAGTTATGGCCAATAAAAAATAATTTTTTTCCCGTAACTCCGGAGCCAAAAGAGATCCATGAGATGAATTTTTTCGCTTAAAGCGAATCCATACAAAGTATGTGAGTGGCGAATTCAATTCGCCCCAGCAAACTTTAAAAAAGTAAAAGCGCTAAATATTACCACTGAAATATACATAAATGAATCGTTGCAACAATTCAGGATCAGCTGTTTACTGTGTATCTGTCGTTTCCAAAATAATTAAGTAGCTGGCAGGGATCGAAGCCGATCGGCTCAAAACCGGCTCGGAGCCGCCGCCGACGAAAATTCTTCAGCCGCAGCCACCGCCGATTCCACCGGCTCACGGCTGAGCCGAAAATTTAATTTTTTTTCATGGTATGAAAACCTGTGTTGTTAACTGTGGTATTTATTACAAGCTGGAATAAAATTTTATTTTTGTAAAATGGAAGCTTATTTTTGTTTTGCGTCATATAAAATATATTCCAGCCGTTTTTGAGTCGACTTTGAGCCGCCGCCGACGATTCATTTCTAAGCCGCCGCCGCCGACAAGTATTCGGCTTCAGATCGACTTTGAGCCGCCGCCGACAAGTATTCGGCTTCAGATCGACTTTGAGCCGCCGCCGGTAATTTTTTTTTGCAGACGCCGCCGCCGCCGATGAAATACATTCGGCTTCGATCCCTGGTAGCTGGCTAAACGGCTACATCGGTAGCTAGCAGCATTTCTAGTCTTGTGTTCGTGTAGTCTGCTGTGGCGAATGTGTTTATAGCTTGACTGCCTGCCAAGCTGCAGAAGCATTTTGTAAATTAGATTTAAGCTTAAAAGAAGCCGTTATTTATTTTAAAGCTAAAATAAGACATTAAAATTATTTCGATTTCTCTCGCAGTCATAACAAATTTTATAAATTTTTTTTGACGAACACCTCGTCATAATTAATACGGCCAAGAATCTTGTTGACAGGATTTATAATTTGATTAGAAAATATAGGGGACAAAGAGCAGACAATATGAACACTTCTCACACAAAATGAAAAAGTAGTAGAACCAAACGTACTTAAATCAATACCAAAAGGTACGTTCGGATTTTCTTGAATTAAGTAAAAAAAATATTGATATAAATACGATCAATTCAATCCCAACATACTTAATTCAGCCCCAAAAAAAAAGATTAGTTTAAAATTAAAGGTTTCAGATTGGAATCCACATCGAACAACATCATCATAATGTATCCAATTGTAAGCCTAAAATCAATCCCGTCGTCTACTTGAATCAATTCCTAATCGTGATTATTTATGCTCATTTTTATGCTGGAACACAATTGCAATAACATCTTTAATACTTGGCTAAATTTGATTCTTTTACTCATTCATTTGAATTTCAAATTTATATTTATACATTTTTTCTATAGATTTTATATGATGATTTTTCAATGAATATTAATTAGTTATTAGTTTATATTAAAAGACCTTGCGCTTGAACTGTTATTATTTATTATTATACATTCCACTTTTTTTCTTAATCTTCAATAAGTTTTTAATGACTTTAATAAAACGAAACTCTATTAAAATAATTTTAGAATTCCTTTGAAATCACTCTGCAGATATCATTTACTAATTTAAAAAATTTCTAATTGTCTATAAATGAATTACTGAATTAATGATTGAAATTTGTTAAGTAATAAAATTCTGCAACTAGTTAAACTACAATTTAAAACTAGAAATTTATTTAACAATAATAGAAATATTTCTGTATTTTAATTGTTTATTTTGTTGTTCTTTTACGACATGTTAATAACCCCAATCGACAACAAAAACAAAAACAAATAAATACAAACTTGAAAGAAAACAAATTGGCGCTTCATTATAAATGATTTTTTTTTTTTAGGTTTTTAGTCGTTTCTTTTTGCATTTTGTATATTTTATTTAATTTTTTATTAATAATTTATTCATATTGTTGTGATCATTGTATTTTTAATGCGCCAAATTGATGAATCATTTTCTCTTTGAACTGCTTTAAACTAAAATTGAGATTGGTTAAGTGTGTGAGAGCCGTACACAATTTTTATTAATAGTATGCAGACATACATACATACATACATACATACATACATATGAACATATAGATGTTTTTATAGATTAGGTGATATTGTTTATTAATTGCAGCACGTTTGTTTTTATTTATTTGTAAATTTAATTTGCATTTTATTGCCATTTTAAACGCGCGAGTTAACGCTTCTCTCTGATCTACCTCAATAAGATTAAAAAAAAAAAGAAAAAGAAACATAAAAATTTCAGACTGAGTGACACAAATGCAAATAGAAAAAAAAGACATCAAATAGATTGTGATGATATAAAAATACAATAGATGTCTATCAAGTGATTTAAATATTGAATGAATTTTATATTTCTTTTGAAATTTCACTCTCCACTCTCAGTGTTGCCAGACATTTTTCGCCTAATATTCCCAATTAAGAGAACGAAGCCGAAAAAATACCAATCACCACAATAAGAGAATGCACAATTGTATAACAATTGGAATTTTATTTAAGCACTTTCGTATCTGTCAATAAGAAAAGATGAAAATCGGTAAAAATTTATTTGAATTTTCTTTATTCCACATATTTTTCTACAGCTTTTGTTAAGGAAAAGACATTTGGAAAATATCATGGATATATTTTTCTTTAATAAAAATAGCTTTCAAGTGTATAAAATTATAACTCCCAAAATGTTGAACTAAGTTTGATGGCATATTAATTGTGCATATGTCACAGTGAAAAAGTCAAAATACAAAATGTCTATTAACTTAATACAGCAATTAAATCCATTAAATATCTGAACAAGCCAATAACCAAATTTAGACGTGCTTGAGAAATGTTTTAATTACAGGGTGTCCGCCGGGAAGGTTACTACTTTGTTTTGCCGCCATTTTGGTAAACATTACGTCTTCACAGTTCATATTTGGCAGTCGTGAAGTAGACCCGTGGCAAATTTATTATGGAAAATATATTCGATAAACCAACGTGTTTTAAAGAATGTTATAGATTTTCATGAAAAAATCATAATGAGTGACGAGGTACATTTTCATTTGAATGGATATGTGAATAAACAGAATAGTCGGTTCTGAACAATGGAAAACCCTCAAATTATTCATCAGTCACCTTTGCATCCATCCAAAGTGACAGTCTGGTGTGCAATTTGGTCAGAAGGAATCATTGGACCTTACTTCTTTGAAAATGAAAACTGTGAACGGGGAGCGATATCGTGATATGAATGAAAACTTTTTAACGCCACAACTGCATGCTTTGGGCTTGATTAACATGTGGCATCAAGAAGACGGTGCCACATCGCATACAGCCAGGATTACAATGGAATTACTGCGAGTAGTATACCTTCCCGGCGGACACCCTGTATATGTATATCATAATTATTATTATATTCTGCAACTAAAACAGAAAAATCTTTTTAAAATTTAACGATGTGACAGTCAAGCTGATTGAAATCTTTTAATTATAAAATTGGTGATGAGGTGGCAAAAAATATAAAAACACCACATATGATTAAAAGTATTTACAGTTTAGTGTTGCACGAAAGCAATTTTATAAATTAAAATCTTCAACTAAAAAAGTGTCGAATATTTTTAAAAACATTTTTGAGTATCGGTTAAAAAAAACTAAATAGTTTTATAATTTTATGTGAACACTACTAATATTATAAATTAGGATGATTGTGTGAAGGGAAGTGTAAAGCACTATCCACTCGGAAACCATATGGGTTTCCATTGAAACTCCCTTCAGCTAAAAATTTTGTTGTCTAATTTTCTTAACCTCTTTTATGCCTAGGAAGAAACAAAAGAGGTCTTATAATCTCTTATTTAGCCACTTAATTCCTTTCCATGATAAACGCGTGATATGCTCAGGTTTGCATTGCGTGATAACACCATCGTGGAAACGTCTACTTAATAGTTTATGGCTCATATTCATTGCCGCACATACTGCAGAGATCCGGAGCTCCATTTTCCCATCTGCTGGTCCTCGCTCTAAACGATCAATGGCCAGTCAAACTCTCTAAACCTTTCTCTGCGTTCCCGGTAGTAGATCAGATTTTCCTGAGGCAAGTTTGGTCATATGGTTGATGAGACTTTACTACAATCCTCTCTACTATTTCAGCAATTACCGGTTCTATAAACCACAATTTTACTAAGTTCCCAATAGTATCTAGCGACCTGTTAGCAATTCGATCTTTCGCTAACTTCTAAATCTAGTGCTGAACCTAGTCAGCAATTTCATTTCCTTCAATATTTCAATGACCTGGAACCCAACATAGTCTAACACTATATTGCTGACTAGCATCGAATTGATAGTGCTATCCTTCGAAGCTTTCAGTGCCGCCTGCTTTTCAACGAAGAGGGTTATCTCCCCTGCTTCAGTTATATTTTCAGCCAAAAATTCCGTGATTCTGAGGATCGTTATGATTTCAGACTGAAATACACTGTCAGTCTGTAAAGACCCCGAAACACTCGTATAGATTTGACCCAAAAATTCCTATCCTGCTAAAAACAATTCAAACGACCTTGAATGGATATGGACTTCTGCTCGTTAAAACTAATCTCATTCAAGGAAGTCTTAAAAAAACACGTCTCAGAGCTTGAGCAACCGCCATGCTGGTGTTATCACCACAAATTCCTTAAAGGGAAGTAAAAGCAGCCTGAAGGAGCTTGAGGGAGCTCCTGTGATACCCAGTGAGGCATACCTCCATGTCTTAGCAAGTAATTTCCTATGGCTCTCATTCCAATATGCCTCATATTTTATTCATTAACACACAGTGTACATTATTGTCATGAATTCAACATGAATTTTATTTCTACCATAAAAATTTAAACGTAAATTTATGTTTCATATGTAGTATGTATGCATGTATATTAAAAAAAATTGTTAAAGTTGATGCGAATAATTAATCAAAAAATATGCAAAGTAAAGTTAAAATATAAATAAATTTTTAGTCTTTATGAATACAAAATGTCCCTAATCCTTCCGCAAAAACTCGCCATTGAAATACAATTTCTCCATCTGGCTACACTAACTACGAATAATACATGTACATTTATGTTGGTATATGTGAGTGCGCGGGAGTTTTTTTGTTTAATTAAGTTTGGCGCTTAAATCTTTTGTTTTATTGATTTCAAATGCTCGTTTTTACAGCAACTGATTGTCAGCAGCAGCTGCCTTACTGTCGGTTTCTTGTTTACGATTTGATTAAGGTTGATTTATGTTGTTTTAACAGCGACTGATGTGTTACCGAAATTATAGAAAATAACTATCCAAATACAAAACAAAGCCGCCTACAGTCGGCTGTTTAATATATATTTTTGTGTGTTAGTTAAAATGAAAATTTCTAGACAGAAATAATTTTACATGTACATATTCTATTTTTGTCAATAGAAAATTTTATTGAAATACATATATATTTATTACTTTTATTCATACATTGAGATCAATGAATTTCAACAAATCAATGCGCACGGTAGTGCGCCAGGCCAAGTTCGGCCACACAGTGTGTATATTTACACGAAACCATTTGAGCTGTTTTTACCCCCCTCATAACTTTGCTCCTTCTGATCATAATAGAATGAAAGTCGAAACATAAGGTCTCCCCACAGAGGTGACCTCACAGGTTAAATTTAAAAGTTCTACCATAAAAGCTTCCCGAGATATTAAGGTGTGAAAAGTCCATATTTTAGTACATATTCACTAACTCACTGACTGACTCATCAATATTATTGGGCACTTCCAGTAAAGCTAGAGAGCTGAAACTTGGTACATAGGTAGGTCTTGGTGAGAAAATAACCAGAAAAATCTGAAAACAGGCACTTTCCACCCGGGGGGACTAGGGTCCCCCTTCTTTGTATGGGGCACTTCCAGTTGAGCTAGAAAGCTTAAATTTCGTACACAGGTAGGTCCTGATGAGATATTAACAAAAATAATTTTTAAACGGGCACTTCCCACCCGGGGGGACTAGGTTTCCCCTTCTTTGTATGGAACACTTCCAGTTGAGCTAGAAAGCTTAAATTTCGTACACAGGTAGGTCCTGATGAGAAATTAACAAAAATAATTTTTAAACGGGCACTTTTCATCTGGTGCGACTATGGTGCCCCTTCTTTGTATAGAGCACTTCTAGTATAGCTAGAAAGCTGAAATTTTCTACACAGGTAGGCCCAGATAAGCAATACATATAAATATTTATACAAAAACAACTTAGAAAAAAGAAGTGAGATCCACACAAAAACATAAATGTGAAAATAAGGCCAAGTTCCTATCCAAAATATTTCGGCCGTAAAAAGTACTGAGATCAAAATAAGGACCAAGTTCTTCATAGGTACAATTCCATCTCAATTCTAGGCAACCTATAAGCTTGGCAATATTTTTCCAAGAATTCTTTCCCATATTAGAAAGGCAAACAAATTTTGCCAAGCTTACAGGTTGACTAGAAATGAGATAGAATTGTACCTATCAAGAACTTGGTCCTTATTTTGATCTCAGTACTTTTTACGGCCGAAATATTTTGGATAGGAACTTGGCCTTATTTTCACATTTATGTTTTTGTGTGGATAGATACTAATTATCAGGACTCGGACTTTGATTTTAAATGCATCTAAAAATGCAAAATATGCACAAAAAATATGCATTTCCTAAGAGACAAACAGCAAAAAACAAACCAATTTAAAATATTTAATTTTTTTATTGTTTGAAACAAAAACCATACAAAACAATCATATCAATTCATTTAATAAAAGTTACAAACATTTAAAAATATGTGAGTAAATTTTTTAAAATTAACATTTTACCAGTGTTTGAATTCCTACTTCACTTACCTTTTTTTTAATTACGGCTACGGCTACAGCTCCAACTTTTTCAAGTAGAAGTAGCAGTAGACGCTGTATTATTCCGAAGCATTTAAATTTTTTAGCTACAGCTACTTTTCAAAAAAATATAGCGGCAAGTAGAAGTAGCAGTAGACGGTGTATTATTCCGAAGCATTTAAATTTTTTAGCTACAGCTACTTTTCAAAAAATTAAGCGGCAAGTAGAAGTAGCCTCTTTGCTACTTCAACTAAGGTATTCGTAGGGGCTAGAAAACAGCAAAAATAATCTATTTAATTTTTTGCTTCAATTTGAAGAGTAGCCAAAAACCAAAACATTATTTCTGGCTACTTTGTGGCTACTTTATATGAATACTTTGGCTGACTTCCAAAACGTTCGTATACAAAGTTTGTATACAGTATTGCTACTGTATTTAAATCACATACATTTGCAAAGTTCTGAAACAATGCAACAACTATAAAGCCGATGCCTTGTTTGCTTTCTTACTGCGTCAAAAATACTTGACGGCGGCGTTTTGAAATGGTATACATTGTATAATTATTGCACTGCGGCGTTATGAAATGTGATGATTTGTTCAAACACAAAGCAATTGACGTTTTGGAAGTCAGCCTTTATGTTTGGAGCCACGCAACACAAATATTTACTTCTGGCTACTTACCGACAACAAGAAGAACGAAGAAAGATCGTGTGTTATTTTGTTTCGTTTTTTCTTTTGTAGTTTGTAGCCAGAAGTAAATATTTGTATTGCGTGGCTCAAAACATAAAGTATTCATATAAAGTAGCCAGAAATAATATTTTGATTTTTGGCTACTTTTCAAATTGAAGCAAAAAATTAAATAGATTATTTTTGCTGTTTTCTAGCCCCTACGAATACCTTAGTTGAAGTAGCAAAGAGGCTACTTCTACTTGCCGCTTAATTTTTTGAAAAGTAGCTGTAGCTAAAAAATTTAAATGCTTCGGAATAATACAGCGTCTACCGCGACTTACATTTGATACAAAAATAAAATATTTGAATTTGTTTTTGCTTAAAATATAATTATAAGAATAAACATAATTGGGGTGTTCACACTCAGTCATATTGTCATAATGTCTTATTATTTTACAATAGTTTAAAAAAATTGTTGTTGTGCTTCACGCAAAAATGTTATATAATAATAAGACTTTTTTAAGGTATGTATGTACACCAATACCTCGCTTTGCGTCGTTTCGTTTTGCGTTTTTTCGAAGTTGCGTCGCTGCTGAATTAGTACTTAATTTCACTGTGCGTCGTTAGATTTTCGAAGTTGCGTTGTTTTGGGTTCGAGTCTTTACTTTTTTTTTTTTTGTAATTTTTTAAATTTTCGTTTTTTTTCTAAAAGATGGCGCGACTTTTGTTTGTATATAGGTTTATACTATAATTTAAACACGTAAGTATTTTTCTTTGTTCAGTAGTGGGATTCTCTATTCAATTTTAACGTCAATTGAATTGTTAAAAATTTTTAACAGCTAAATTAACGTCGATGTTATTCAGTAAGGATTTTAACAATATCGTTTAGCATTATATTCAATTCTAACGTCGAATTTTTCAGTTAACTTAACAGCAATATTTTTTTCATTGTTTATTCTTAAAGTTGTTGTTATTTTGAAATGTTCAAAAAATATATTTTGGAACAAATAAAAAAGAGCGCACTCTCCTGTACACTATTCTGACTAAAAATTTATTGTTTAAATGTATTGATTTTTAACAAAAACTAAAGAGAGCGCCCTCTCTTGTGCACTCTTCTAACTTAAAATTCATTGTTTTTCAACAAATATGCCACCTTATTGAATTTTTTAACAATGTTGGTTATACTGAGTTACAGAATTGATGCATTGTTACCACAAGCAATAAATTGTGTTGGTAAAATTAACGTAACGTTTATTGTTAAAAGTTACAGAATCGCACTACAGGTAACTTTATTTTCTATCAGTATTGCTTCTTGCTTAACAAAAGTTCTTCACACTAAAAAATCGTTTGGTTTAAAATTATGTCAAAAACATATGTTAGATAAATATAAGTAGATAAATATTGTAATACTGTGTTGTATTTTTAGGCAGTCTGTAGATAATGTTGCCACATGTAATTGCGCGATGCCATCAAAACTCGGGGATTCCCTTTCTAACTGAAAATCAACTCAATTTTAATACAAACATACATACAGTTTTATTTTCACTTTGTTTTGCTTAGTTTAGAGTTCAGTTTCAATTAGTGTGTTGTGCTTTTTTTTTAAAAGAGAATAATAAATTTTTATACATTTTTACGGGTTGTTTCTGGTTACAAAAAAGGTAAATATTTTTCAAATTTATGTATTAGCAGAGTTATACTTTTTTTTTAACCTACACTTGTAATTTTTTTAGCCAAATGAGTGGAAAGGGCGTTGCTGCTAGAATTACCAAAAATAAAAAGAAATCTATCAGCTTGGAGACAAAATTAGATATTCTGCGACGATTTGATAAGGGCGAGAAGGATGTGGAGATAGCAAAGGCTGTTAGTCTGGCTGCAACAACTGTCAGAACTATTAGAGATCGAGATGGGGATAAAATAAGAGGCTGCAAAATCTGCAACATCATTAGATGCTAAAACGATGACCCGTACCCGGAGTGCTTTATTGATCAAAATGGAGTCCTTGCTTTCTATTTGGATTGAAAATCAAGTTGCGCAGAGAATACCATTAAGTAAAATGGTAATTCAGACGAAAGCAAAAAGCTTATTTGATGACATAAAAAGTAAAGCAGTATCCAACGATAATGCTAGTGGTAGTAATACAGACAAGAATGAAACATTTGAAGCTAGTCAGGGCTGGTTTGAGAGATTCAAGGTTCGAGCTAATCTGCACAGCATTGCTCTAAAAGGCGAAGCAGCTAGCGCTGATATAACTGCTGCAGAACGCTACCCGACAGAGTTAAAAGCGTTAATTCATGAAGGTGGCTATGATCCGAAACAAGTCTTTAATGTTGACGAGACTGGGTTATTTTGGAAACGTCTACCTAACAGAACTTTCATATCTAAAACAGAAAAATCTGCGCCAGGATTTAAAGCTAGCAAGGATAGACTGACTCTTCTTCTTGGTGGTAATGCAAATGGTGATTTCAAATTTAAACCATTTCTCATATATCAATCAGAAAATCCAAGAGCTATGAAAGGTTGTTCAAAGAATCTGCTTCCTGTCCACTGGCGAGCAAACAAAAAAGCATGGATGACAGCATCACTATTTCAAAACTGGGTTTCAACTTGTGCTTTTCCAGAAATTAAAGCTTATTGCAACAAGGAAAACTTAAACTTCAAGGCTTTGGTCCTGGTAGACAATGCTCCTGGCCACCCAGTTTATGTTGATGAGTTGTCAGAAAACGTGAAATTTGTATTTTTGCCGCCTAATACGACATCAGTTATTCAGCCGATGGATCAGGGAGTAATATCGACTTTTAAAAGTTATTACCTTCGACGAACATTTAAACTTCTTTTGAGTGAGACTGATGGACAAGATAAGCCTACCATGCTAGAGTTTTGGAAAAAGTTTAACATTATGAAAGCCATAGAAATTATTTCCGATTCGTGGGAAGAGGTTAAACCATCTTGCATGAATGGTGTTTGGCGCAAAATATGGCCTGAATGTGTTCACAGAATATGCGCTGCAGAAGTTGATGGTACACCAGCTGTTCGTCATGAAATTTCTAATTTAGCTAGAGAGTCTAATTTTGAAGGTATGGATGAGACTGACATAAATGAATTACTAACCTCGCACAACCAAGAATTGTCTAATGAAGAACTATTGCAACTGGAATTGCAATGTGCTAATGAAGAAGATGATAGTGACCGTTCAATAGAAATCTCCGAAGAACAGAATTTAACCTCCAAACAAATTTCCAAAGCGATGTGTTTAATTGACGAAGCTATGGAGATTTTTTTAAAAAACGATCCTGACAGCGGAAGGAGTTTTAAAGTGTCCCAGGCTGTAGCTACTGATATCAATTGCTACAAGGAAATTTATTTTACGTTGAAAAAAAAAGCTGTTCAGCAAACATTGGACCAATTTTTTGTGAAAGAAAGCCGACTTACGACAACAGCCGCTATGGACTCATCAGACAGTGATTAATTTTTATTTTGTTTTTATAAATTAATTGAATATTTTATTTTGTTTTAATTGAATTTGTTTTTTTTTTTGTTTGTATGTAATAAAATTTTATATTATTTTTGTTTTTTAGATGTTTACTTTGTTCAACTTTCTTTTAAAAAAGTGGTATTTTCGTAGCTAGTGAACCTATCTTCGATATTTACATGGTTGGCTATATAAAAAAATAATTCACTTTGCGTCGTTTCAATTTGCGTCGTGTTTTTTTGGAACGTAACCACGACGCAAAGTGAGGTATTGGTGTATATGGTTAGTCATAATATAACAGTAGAAACCTTAGTTGTGCAGCAGAAACTCTTCAGTCGAGCTTCAGTGTTGGTGTAAGTGGTCTGTCTGGCAGCTTGTAAACGTTTTTCAGACCATTTTACCGGCAACAGCTGCTTTTGTTTATATTTATTTCAGCAAGTTCGTATACGAGTAGATAAAAAACAATTTCAAAATTTCAATTAATAAAATACATTTTAGAAGATTTACAGGAAATTTATTATTTTCTTTATTAACAAGTCGGACTGAAATATAAAAACATTTATATTTATTCGTAATAATATACATAAATAAAAGACGTATGACACTCGGGGACTGCCGCGGTAAAGCTATTGCATAGCATTTTTTGTCAACTTATGCAATTTCAATTTCAATTTCAGCTTTCTAGCTACATATACTGGAAGTGCCCCATACAAAGAAGGTTCACCCTAGTCCCCCCGAGCTACCAGCCCACCAATTTTCAGCCAAATCTGTTCAGCCGTTCTTGAGTTATAAATAGTGTAACTAACACGACTTTCTTTTATATACATATATAAAAATCCCCTCAAAAACCCATAAATCCCGGGAAATTGCCCGGGAAAATGTGGCAACACTGGACGGGAATTCCCAAAAACTTGGACAAAAATCCCCTCAAAATCCCAGAAATCCTATACAAAAAAGAAGTTTTCAGTTCAAAAAACAAAAAAAGACTTAAGAAACAAACTTAATGTCAGGTTTTTTCGTTTCAAAAACAAATGACAGGTTTTTTCGTTTAAACAAAAGACTTAAAAAACAAACTTTTCAAAATTTCTTAACTCTGTCGCCTTAAAGCCCGCGATAAAAGCTATGCAATAGCTTAAAAATACATTTACATTTAAGCCAAAATGCTTATCAGCTTGTCACATAATGGTGTGCTATTATTTTATGACATGACTTTATGACTACAGTGTGAATACCCCAAATATGTTTATCCATATTATGGAAAAATTCTTTCGACATAATAGTGAAATAGGCCGTTAAAAATAAACAATTTCAATATAAAAAAAGTCAAATCAATCTTTACAGAATTTAAATTTAATTTTTTTTATTTTAAGCGCATTTTCTTCATTTTAATTTCATCAAAATAATTCCAACTATATTTGACGGTATCTAACCATGTTGCCAATCTGTTAATTAGGGGTTGAGGGGGCAGAGGCACATTAGGTAATTTTTCTCTAAGTAGAAAAACACGCTGTGGAGCTTTTAAAATTATTTTTTTACCACAATAAATTAACATACATACATACTCGTATATACGTTTTCATAACGGGACCGATTTCTTCTGCTACACGATGAAGGACAATGTTACTTTATCAAAACAGATGGGGTATACGCCCGAGCAATAGTTTCATGATTCACTTTCTCCAAATTTACACAATTAATAAGGAATTTCATTTGACTAGCCTCTACATTATCGCTTAATAATTAATAAACAAATAATAATTAAAAAATAATTTTTTTTAAATCGCTATGATTATCTATGAAAACTGAAAGAAAATAATCCTACTTCTAAAATTAGACACATCCATTCACAATAGTAATCATTAAACACAATAATAATTGCTCTGAATACAATAATTAATTGTACAATTGTTGTTTATTACAACAACAACCGCAAAAACATGATATTCAATGTTTGATAACGAAACATATAAACGTTAAAGACAAAAACGTGAGACTAGATAAACAACCAAATAAAATGCAAATAAATCATCAGTAAAACAAATCGAAAAAAAAATAAACAAAATAAACCCCAACAAGTGGTTATCTCGTATGAACAATCCGCCCCTCCCTTCCAACCCATACAACTAGATACCCATTCATTACACACTTGACCATTAAAAACCAAATATACTGCCGACCATTTAGCCATACAAATGCTTTTAGTAGAAGTGTTTTGATGAAAATACTTTTGCATCACTGATACTCAGATACTTGAACCACAATGCAACTTGTTGAGGTGGATGAATAGCTAGCTTGTAGCATCAACTAATAGTTCTTCGTACATACATGGTCAGTTTTGTACACTAAAATGAATAGATTTTCTTTATGTGTAACACACGTAGCAGCAAATTGTAGCCATTTCTATCATTTCAATTTGATAATTCTCACATAAATAAGGAATTACATATTTCCATTTTTAGACGAATGCGTGTAGAAGTCAAATATGACACAGAAATGTGAAGTTTCACAACCAACAAACTAATTGAGTGGACCAGAAAAACGAGTCGGGGAATTAATCCTAAAGACCGATTTTTTAAACTATCGAAGGTGACTCAAAACATCAAAACAATCCTGAAACGCTTGAAGATTCAAAAACATTAGGGAAAAAAGTGTAATCATGCCGTATATTGAATGATTACGCGCTGGCGGATCGCTTCCTCTGTCTGTTTACAGGCAAAAGATTAGTTCTGGCCAAAGTATGGAGTTACTCAATACTTTTAGAGTTAATTTTTTTTGGCTAAATCCAATGAAAATTTAAACATCGATGCCTAAAAACTCACCTTTTGAAAGTATCGAATAGTATTGAGTACCCGCATAAAATGTATTGATTAGTGTTGAGTAATAAAAATTATCGGAAATTGTCAGCACTAGAAACGATAGCTTGAGAAATCATCAGACCAGTGTAGAAAAAATTTTTCACGTAGTTACCTCTTATGTTTATATAAAATGTCAAGGTCTACACTTAGGCCAATAACCAGACGGCACAAGATTGCAATTGGTGGGAACAATATAAAGCAGTTTCAGTTTTTAGTATCGAGGTATTTGCCGAATAAATTCGCTTTAGGGTATCGCTCAGATGCTGTTCTCCATCGTTTGTGACAGAAATATTTAGCTGCCTGTATTCCTTTGCTGACTCTGCATGAGATACAATATATTTTGGGTGCCAAGGCATAAGGGCATTCAGGATAACAAAATGACTGATTACTACGAAATGGCAGGTTCAAACTTAGAAGAAATGTTGATATTTAGTTTAGTTGAGTTGAGCTGCTAAGAGTCTTAGTAGGCGCGTTGAGTGGCCATTGCTCGGTTAGATCGAGGACCAGCACATGGGAAAATGGCACTCCGGATTTCTGTAGGATGTGTGGGGACGAAGAGGAGCCAGAAACTATAGAGCATATCATCTGTCATTGCCCAAGGTTGCAACGCCATAGGTACGGTGACCATCCGTACTTTTTAAAAGGACAGTCCTCTTTTTTGATACAATACATACTTGTATACATATGAACATAAACTGAATTTTTTTTTTTTTTTTATATAGATATGCCGCCAAAAAGGAAATGTATTTTTAATAGTGAACTGAGGACAAAATTTCCATTTATACATAAAACCATAAGTAACCATGATGTAAGGTGTGGAATATGCGCAGCCCATTTTTCCGTAGCAAATGGTGGCGTTTCTAATATAAAACATCATTTGGAAACTACAAAGCATAAAAATGCAGTTATGGTCAGCATCTCGAGTCGCCAATTAACAAACCTCTTTAGAACTGTTAATTTAAACGAGAAACCTAATATGTCTCTGATTATAAACATTTACGAACTTTAGCCTGTACAAATATTAAAAATTTTTATTTAATTTTGAGTGTCCTTTTTTTCGAAAAATATGGTTACTGTAGCCATAGGCAAAGATGACTGAGCAGACGTTTCCATGAGGGCATTAGTGATTTCGCGAAGTGCAAACTTGAGGATATCAGGGGCTTTATCATGGGAATTAAATGGCTAAATGATGGATGTTAACGGCTGTTTGTTTCTCCTCGGGCAGTAAGGAGACTAATTAGTCAATAAATTATAAATGAAGGGAATCACAATGGATCCAAGTGGGCCCCTTCCTAACCTAACCTAACCTGAGCTGCTAAGTTAGTTAAAGAATGGGAATACGGTACGATTGGATGTATGTCAAAGTAAGTTTATGCTTCTATGCTGGTGCAATATTTTTCAAAAATAATCTTCATAAAGAATAATCTTAAAAAAAAAACTGTTCGAATTTGTATGATCTTCCAATGAACATACTCTTACGAAATAAAATAGAGCACCAATAAATGCAACGCTAACAGAAACTTGGCAGCACCGTCCATAACTGCAAAACAGCATTTACCGTTGAAATTCAAAATAACGGAAATAAAACTCTCCGGAAATATCTATAAAAATGTAACGAGAATCTACAAGATTATTCGAGAATGATAAAAGACAATATAACCTCCAAAAATAAACTTAACTACAACGGCTATTAACAAATACAAAGTTATTAGCAGCATCAATAGTTACGTAGCATAATAATCTTATAGGTATTAGCGTGTCTGCTTTAGTAAACAAATATCATTCATCCCTAAAGGTGGAGGTACATAACATTCCACGCTTTTCTTAATTTCAAGTTACATAAGAAGCATTTTGTGTAGCAAAATAACCATCAAAATGGCCATCAAAAACAGCTGATTGCTTTAAGTGACGCGTAGAATGTTTATAAAAGTAGAAAGTAGATCTACTTTAACGCGTTCTATGCGTTTAAGCGTTCTACGCTGTGTGTTGTGAACCACGTCAAATACAATTACACTAATTCAACTTTTTTGACAGCCGCGTGAAAAGCGGCAACTCATATAACGCTTGTTATGTTCCTCCACCTTAAAATACTCATGCTTACCAACATACACACACACACAATATAATCTAAGTGCGAAACTGACAACTAATTTCGATGTTTCTCGAAGTTGCCATACAACTGCATGGTTTACTCTCTCTGCAAGCTAGCCTAGTAGTACGCAGGTTGTCGGTTCGATTCCGGCCATAGATCCTGGGTGTTTTCTGCAGACAAGCTAATTGCATTATCTAAAATTGACATCAGCTGATTGATTTTTTGTTCTCAAAACTTTGTTGTGTTTTTATAAAAATATTGTGACATTTTTTTTATTTAATTAAAATTTAAGAAATTGAAAAAAAAAACGCGTGAAAAATTTTTAAAATTTAATTAAAATTAAAAATATCGATTACAATGCGTGTGTGTACTGTCAGCAAAAAAAATTTGTTCCTAGTACCCAAAGAAAAGCTTCTGAGAAGTATATGGAACGAAATTTGTTTCAGGAATTTCACACCAACTTCTCTTTTATGTAGCTCTCACTTTTTGCCATCAAGCATTTTACATGCTGGAAAAACGGTAAACTCTAATCGTGAATTGTGCATTTCCATCTTTAACATTTTCCGTTGCTCCAACAACAGCATTTACAATACGTTCAATATTGCGTTGTTGCGAAATATCCTGGGAAGGAGGATACATAGATTTTCTTAAAATTTTACTAGGAATTTTTCGATACATACATATATTTTTGTTTTCTTGCCTTTCCTGTAAAAATATCCTGTAATGAAGCAACATTCTTCTCCAATGTAGAGGCAGTATTCTCTTATGATCTAATTCCACTTTTCGATGCAGTTTAATTATCATAACTGCAGCCTTAAACAAATGCATTTGCAAAGGGAGGAAATTGTTTCCTAGTACCCAAATAAAAGACACATCCTGATTTTATACATACATCTATCAACACCTTTTTGTTTTCTGTATTGTAAAAAATTTTAAGATATTTTTATTTTATGCAACTGTTTTTTAATTTAATTTTTGTTTTGTTTACACATCACATTTTGACAACAGCCAAGTTTTTACACTAACAAAATGCCTGTTGTTTTTGTGATGTTGTATTTGTTTTAGGGACAAGACTACCTTATTTAATACACCTTGAATTGAGTGTTAAATAAACAGTGTTGTCAATATGTGCGTTGTAAAATTAAATATCCGTGTTTTATTTATTTGCAATATAACGAACCTGTAGAAAATAATAAAAGCGTTTTTACGGAAAGGTCTAAAAACGTAACAATACTCGTATTCTCTTTCCATTTGAATTACAACATCGCCGATGAAAAGATATAGTTCGGTATTGGGACATAGTTGTTGAGTGTATATAAGGAGTCAAGTGGAGTTAGGAACTTTCTTGCAATCCCGATTAGCAACGAAACTTGGAACTGCATACCAAAAATATCGTAGTATATAAGTGTTCTCTATAGTGAACAATTCAGAACATGTTTAGACGAAGAAAAGAAAAAATCACTTAAAGTCCTTCAGTGACAGCCAAGTCATAGTCTCGGTTAAGAGATTTTCAGCAACAAATTTACTGTGCGTTCAGGAAAAAATGTTGCTAATCTCTGATAAAAGAGAGTAATAAACATTCATTAAATGCATTAAAGCTGAATAAGGCGGGATCGTTTTAATGTATTAATGCATTGTATTAATAGTTTTGGACTGCGTAAGTGATGAAGGCACTGGTCACTAAAATAAAAAAACTTTCGCCAGTGATTGACACAGTTCGCAGCATATGTACACAACTCGCCCTCCGGAGTCTGTTAGCGGAATCGTCGACGAAGTAAAACAATTAAGAAAATTACTGCTCGCACAGCTTAAATTATTTCAATGCAACACTGCTCTAAAAATAAACAAAAGGCACAATAGCAGATTTGTAGAAGAATTGAGATTTTTTCTACATTTTCACGATCTAACTATTCTACCCTAGGCCTTTCTCCCTAGTTCTGGCACAATTCATGGCATAAGTAGGGGTCATGCCCTTAGTATTGATGTTATAAAAAAAATATGAAGTTTAATTCGGTCTGTCCAAGCCTTGAATTGAACTTGAAGAGACGGGCGTATTAAATGAATTTTTAATTGGTTATAGATAAATTACCATCCAAATCCCAAACCGACTTACAGCTAAAAGATGGATAAGCCTTTCGGAGTTAATATTTCGTCACGACTATGATATTGGTAGCTCGGGAACCGGTAGACCTACGTATGACCTACTTTCATAAGGAAAGTGCAAAAGATATTGCTCGCAATTATCTTCAGTAACGACTCCTCGAAAAGCTTAAGTTCAAGGATATTATGATTAACATTGGTCATAAGACACATCTATGACTATAACAAAGGAGGATTAAATGTCTAGGCAAACAACTGTGATTAGCGTGTTTGGCTCTCTGCACAGTTTACGATAGTTCTCAGTTAAAGAAATCTACAGAGCGTCATAAGAATGAGCATCAAAATGTGTTCAAAAACTTTTGATAGTACTCGCTTTTATTCGGTCTAACCGTTTAACCTTAAATAACTTTATAATATGTATGTACTTTGTATTTCTTGTGTCATACAATTCCATTGTGCTTACAGTTTTTTTTTTTTAATTTATATTGATTTACGACTAATATACATAATTATTAAATTTTAATTCCTTCAATTCAAATGGAACTTGAATTAATAATAGAAAACCAATAAGTAGAGATAAAAGTACATATTGTTTTAAATTCTATTCCTTAACTTTAATTAAAGAGATTAACAAATTAATTGCATTCAACAATTATCACATTAGTTATTTGAGGGGCAGATCTTACAATTTTATAATTTAAAAATTACATCAAATTACTTGCAATTATTGGTATAAAAAATACTGGCAGAATCACAGGAGTATGAAGCTTTAATAATGACCAGATAAATCGATAGTAAAATGTTTTGTAACATTTGAATCCTTATTTAATCGTGTCTATCAATATTGGCAAATGACCTTTGGTTTAAACGTAGATGGATGGATGGGTATTTTTTGCTTCCAAAAATAATAAGGGTAATCACGATGGTGATTGTGCAAATATGCATTTTGCAAATTTGCTGTGCACATTAGAGTACTTCGTGAGCGTACTTTTAAATTTATTGCATTTTAGTGAAGAGCATGTAATTTTGTTCAGAAAAATGTGGCAGCCCATCAAAAATTCTGGCAACACTGACTTCAGATGTCAAGTTACAAATGCATAAATTTATTATTTACTAATAAATTAAAAAAAGAATACTAAAACTTTTAAAATTAAATTAAAATTAGTTACAAAATTAAATTTTCTTTTTCTAAACATAAAAATATGATAGTCTGTATGTCACAAGTTATTGTTTATTTTCGTTTGCAATTGATAAAATATGCACTACTATCTTTGCTCATGGTTTTTTTAGTGCAAACGAAGCAAAATTAAGCAAATTGCAAATACATACATTTTGTTGTTATGTTGTGCAAATGTGTGTATATTTGCACACATTTGCATCGTTTGCACACTTTGCACTACCCATCGTGATTACCCTTAATAAAAATGTGAAAAGAAAGGAACATAATGTGAAAACTAGTTTGGAATAGAGACTTAAAAAAGAGATACAATATATGACAATTTTTGACTGTATAGAGCAAAATTATAGCAGATATGAAAGTCTAGAGGCCTAAAGTCGCCCTCTTTACACCAATGATATTGATCGATATTCCGCATATCAATTCAAATTGAAAGCTTCTCCTTTTGAAATTTAAATGATTTTTCCGTGAAGTGGACGAAAAAAATTGTAAAGGGAGTTGATTCAAAGTCATAAAAAGAAGTCAGATTCTATTTAGGAAAAAAATAAGCGTCGAAGGTGGACACATATAAGCAGGGCAAGCGAAATTACAACTTAGAAAATTATACAGCAAAAATTTAAAAATATTCTTTTAGAATTACAAAAAAATTTGTTTTTTAAAGAGCTTAAAAATCATTTTTGTTGTAATTTCCATAATTTCTTTGATTTTTGACTTTTTAAAAAATTGAATATGTAGTTTTCAATTTAAAATTGAAGATTCAATATATGTATAATAAAACTACACAAACAAAGTTTGCAAACATATGCAGAAATAGGCAAAAAAGGCAACAACATGCAAACTTATGTGAAATTATGCAAAAATAGGCTAAAATATATACTAAAAATATGTGTGCCAAAATTTTCATCAAGTTCTAAAACGTATAAATATTTCGCTTGGATCAACATTTAACGTACAGAAAAAACATGCAACTACATATTTGCAGCTTCCCTGCATATAAGTAGTCGAAGAAGTAGAAGAGATAGTCTACGCTATGGATCGTAGTTGCAGAATTCGAAATTGTTGGTTAATGTGCATCTTGTCAGCTGCTATTCTCGTATGACATGAAAATCTGCATGAAATCTGCGGCAAACATATTACCCTTTTTAGAACATTGACTCTCCCTTCTGGAGAATATATTCTTATATCACGAATCGGTGAAAAAGCACCTCACCAAGCAATGCTTACTACTCAATATTTTCATAGATTATTTGATAATGTTTCAGAATCTTTGTGCGGCCATAGCTGCACCTGACCCTACACAAAAATCATCTAATGTGATCATCACTCGAATTCAGTTTGGTAAAAATTCAGTTTTGGCAAAAATTTATTTTATTTTTATTATAAAGACTGCTTGTTGAAAAACATTTTTAAATTATTTCCGATAAGACTGTCTCATCGGTGATTTATTTTTTCATTTGTAGCAGTTCTTTTTCAGACGTATGTTTTCCACTAAGGCCTACGTTTAAAGATTCCATGATAGTTGGCTATCTAGGAAGAAATATATGTGTATGTAAGTATGTACTTAGGGCTTTGGGTATACAAAAATAACAATTTGTTTCTATGATTCATTCTAAAGCACATACATTTTATTACATAAAGGGACGGCAGTACATAACACCAGACAAATAAAGTAGAATAAAACAAGTGAAGTTTTACTAAATAAATTATACATATGTCAATACAACACCAACAGACTATATTGCAGAAACAACAAGAAAAACAAAGTTCATCATATATTTTGGCTGGCTGGGTAAACTCTCTTCTATATTTTAACTTTAGTTGTAAATGATGCAACTGAATAATTTTGCAAGAAATAGCAGACGAAAAGAGAAAACAATTTAAGTTACTGCAACTAATAGAATATATCTACTCTTTTGTTATTGTATTGGAGTTTTTCTTGTGACTATTGTTTTTGTTGGTTGCATGTAGTTCATACACATTTTGCCTGCCTATTAGTCAAGCGTGACTTTGCTTTAAAAGTTCCTCTTCTTTTAGAAGTAGTTTATACCCTGCATATACACTTGTTGCGATGTTTGAACTGTATTCCTTGCAATTTGGTCTTATAAATTCGTTTTGAAAATCGGAGGAGGAAATTGCCCTGCTCAATATATTGATTTAAAATTTTTAAATGTTTTTCATATATGAAAAGATTTACTTGCTGTTTGCATAATTTATTTATATTCTTGTTTTTTATTAAAGAAGCAAGTTGTCCGCCCGAAATATTGATTATCGCCCTACCTGCTATATTATTGGACTTATTTTCCAACATGTTTAAATAGCCACCGAAATGTTGATTAATAAATAAATCCTCTATTTATGAAGAGATTTTCAGTTTTATTTTTAATTAAGAAGATAGTAGGTACTATAAACTACAAATGGATTATATCGGTTTTTATTCTTTTAGCCATATTTGCATCGACTTTGTAATCCACTCGACTACCGTTTTGTATTGAGCCAGGTTTTTTTTTTTTTTTTTTTTTTTTTTTTTTTTTTTGCTAGAATTACCTACATATTTTGCGAAGAAATATTTTTAATTTGGTACAAGTTTTGTCAAAATCGGTTAAATATTGTGGCTATCAAAACCCAACGCAAAAAAATGCTGTTGTATATTATGTTTATATAAAATAGATGATTTTAGAAAGATGCTTAAACTTAGAAATCTTCTAAGCGGCGCATCGCGAACAAAAATCGTGTAATACGGAAGAAGGTTGTCAAAAAAAAAGTTACGCTCTCCCTCTCTCTCACTCACAAACCTGTTCGCAATTAACATCAATTGCTGCTGGGTGCCTTAAATACATTTCTTAATTGATTCCAAGACGAATTCATACCAGATAGTCTTAACCCTACAACAATAACGTTCGCCGATAAATTTTCCTCCAAAGCAAATGCATCACTATTCTTATATTATATATAAAGAAAACTAACATAACTTTTCAATATACATACGCCATGTTTGACAGTTCAATGTTGCATAGCTGATGATGACGTAGGCTGCTAATAAGGACACCTGGTAATTAATTCGCTTTGGTTGACTCCTTAAAAAAAATTATATTCAAGTGCTGCCAAATAAATGAAGTATTTCTACTGCAAGCGAATTCAGAGAAGTTTTTAATCGAACCTGAACCGAATGTACACTAAAATTTTTATATACAATTTTGTACCAACACAAACAGCTGCTAAAAATTATTAAGCACCACTGTGGTTGGTATGCTGTCTGTTTATTTATTGGTAACTTTTTTACTGTTGCTGCTGTTACTGTTGCTAACGATAAAAACGATTTCATACAACTTGTTAAATAATAACATTGTTGTTGTGGTGGTTATTATTGTTGCTAGACATGGACATTGTCTGTGACTTGTTATTGCTGTTGTTGATTTTGTTGTAGTCGTCATCATATGTATGTAAAACATGTTGAAAACAAAACAAACTGAGATTAAAAAAAAAGCAATCAAACTACCAACAAACATTCACATTCAACCACATGTAAGAGAGAACCTTGAATAAACCAGTTTTACTATTCTAATGTCAATGCCATTGTACGAGTCGTTGATGTTGGTTACTGTTGTCTTGATGTTGTTGATTGTTTGTTATGAATGTAAAGCTGCGAAATGTGCAATAGCAATAAATTATTAACTAAACAACAACAAGAATAAAAACCTGTATAGAGAGAAGTTTGTCAATAAGCTTCAAATATCATTGAAACTGCACACTATGATTTGTTGCAATGTAGAATTAGAAGAGATAGAAGACAACAAGCAACATCAAGAAAGATTTTGCAGACTACTTACTGCATACAAAAACAAATGAATTGGAGACTCGACGTGATGCAAGCAGCAAGTGTATGTTAAATGACGATGTGCTTTTACATTAGAGAGCCAGTGAGTTTACACAGTTATACATATAAAAAACAAGAAGCAGACTCAGTGTAACTAGACCATTTAGGTGGCGTAATGTTTTGCTAACGTCACTTTAATTTCAAGAAGCATTCCGTACACTACTCACAGCAAAAGAGGTGTGCGAAAAAATAACAAACAATGTTGCTTATATAACTAGCATTTTATGAGGTTGTCATATGTTAGATACTAATGGAGCCGCACACTGTTTGAAGTACGACAACTAAAAGCGTGCCCTTGGTAGCTTTATGTTTAAAATATATAATTCGATAACCACCCTCATTGGGGGTAAAAGTTGACGTGAAATGTGTGAATAATTAGAACATGTGAGAAGCTAAAGATAAAACGTCACCAACTTGAGTAACAAAGCTGTCGATAAGGCATCAAATCAGTTCGAAAGATTAATGACACGAAGGGCTAATAAAACTGTCTGGAGCCACAACACCCACCAATTTCGATCGTCGTTTGAAATGATTAGAGGTTGTTAGCAAAATCATATGACTAGGAAACTTAATGCCGATTACACGAATATAGAAAGAATTAAGACGAGAACTTATGCAAACGTCATACAAATCTCTCAAAAACAGTAGTTCAATGCTTATATTTGTGTCTTGTGTTTTTCTAGTGCTATAGACAAGCGGCTTCACAGAAAATAGTCTAGCGGCGTTAAATCGCACGATCTTAGAGGCGAATTCACGGGTCCGAAACGTGAAACTATGCGGTTGCCAAACGTTTCCTTCAATAGATCAATTATGGCACGAGATGTGTACCGTCTTGTTGAAACCACAGCTCCTGCGCGTCAAGGCTCTTCAATGATGAATGAAAATCAGTATTCATAGCTCTATAACGGTCACCATTTACTGTAACGTTCTTACCAGAATCACTTTTAAAGAATTACGGACCATTGATTCCACCAGCCCATAAAGCACACCAAACAGTAAGTTTTTCTGGATGTAACAGTGTCTCAACATACACTTGAGGTTTGTTATCGCTCCAAATACAGCAGTCTTGTTTATTGACGTATACATTTAAACAAAAGTGAGCTTCATCACTAAAAAAACTTCGCTTATGAAAAACGGGATCAACGGCAATCTTGTATTGGGCCCATTCACCGATCGCCGGAAACGTTGTTCAGGCGTCAGTGTATTCATGTTGAAATGCCAAAGCAAACTAACCATAAATAACTTGACAGCTGACGAAATCGCCGCCAGTTAAAAAAGTGTTGCTAACTTAAAGCTCTATTGCCGTTTAAAAAACACCCTTTAGTTCTTAAAATCGTTTTTATTGCTTGTTCGCTTCTGTGAATAAATATAATTTAATCAGTGTAAGTTTTGTCAAAATCGATTCTATTATGTCTCCATAAGCTCCATCACAAAAAATGGTCTTGCTATTAATTATATAGAAATTTGACCAGCTTCTTTGTTTTAAAATCTTCTCATGTACGCGACAGAAATCTGACAGTATAATTTTTCATATAACATAAAACTCCATCTATAAATGGTACAAAAAATTTGTGGTTGCCAGAAAAGCTTAAAATAGCAATCAAATCTGGCAAGTCTCAGTTGCCATCTATAATATAATTTACAATAACTGGAAACCCACAAACTGAGGTGCTATCCATATTTGACCCATAAATAAACTTTTAAGGCGATAATACAAGCAAATATATAAACTTATTCTACTTCCTTGAAGTCTCTTAAATGTATTTAAACATTTAATACCCATTTCCCCTCAGCACATCTAAGTTTTTAAATAGTTTTCGAGCAATAATAAAAAAAAATATTTATTCACTTACTTGAACCCTTTGTCATCATCAATCCCATTGACAACGCCATTTGTTGTGGTCACTTGGTCATCTTTCTTTAGACCATTCGTATCGAATGGAGAATTTGCCTTCTCTTTATCATCGTGTGACTATAAATATAAAATAATAGAAATATAAAAAGAAAGAAAATTAAATTAATAATAAACGAGTTTCAACGAACAAAAAATAAGAATGAACCAGTTGTTGTTGACTGTCATAAAATGAAAAAAAAAATATCTTTAAGCAAAAATTAGTGTAGATCAAAATAAAGGACATCGAAATCAAATTGTTAGCTTGAAGATGATTAAAACGAAAACAAAACGGATGTCGAGATTTGAACAGGATGTGGAGAGAAGAAAATAGCATTATGTAAGTAAGTGTGTCTGTGTGCAGGTAAATAAATAGAAATTTAAAACAGCATAACTAAAATGTTTTCGTATAAAGATTATATAAACATACTAGATGACCCGGCAAACGTTGTTTTGCCCAGGGTTCCCAGATTTCTTTAGAGTCGCATCCCCAATGTGAACATTTTCATCCCCAAAATTCCCCAAAAAGCAATTTATACTATCCCCAAAAATCCCCACTAAAAATAATACTACTTCAATTTCAATTCACTTAAGTATTAACTTATGAATACTTTATTTGCACTGTAGTTCATTTCTAAGTACATATATATTTGTATATGTGTTCTAACAAATTAGTTAAGTTGACTGATAAAATCAAAAAGTTCGGAGTCCAAATCTTCTTTACCGCTGTCTGAAGAAATTTTTTGGTACATGCTTTTAGAATTAAACAATTTGACCATTTCTGGAGATTGATCAAAAGTTTCACAACAAATTCCATTATTTTTAAAATTTATATTAATTGTCAACAGAGATTCGAGCAACTCGTACTGCATTTTGTTTCTAATTTTTGTTTTTACCGTGTTTATTGCCGAAAAATTCCTTCAACGCAAGCGTTGCTCGTTGATACGCAAAGTAAATTTAATACGAACTCTGCCAGGGGTTTAAACGGCCGTGATCCAACGGCATCTTGATATGAATAAACTTCTGTCCAAAACATATTTAAGTTGTTTGTTATTTGTATATCAAATAAATCATATTTTTCCACTGTGACTCAAATATATCTCTTGGAACATTTTCATTTGACGCTGGTTGTAGTATTTTTATGATTAAACTAATTTTGGATTGTTCTAATGGTTTGCAACACATGTTTGGAGAAAATTGCTTATATGTTTTGAAAATGTTGAGATTTGATGGCAAATTGGCATTTTGAAACAAATGCTAAAAATTTGTTTCAATAAAGTTTTTAGGTATAAAAAACAAGTGCGCTTTACTTTTAATAACAAAGTTTTTTTAACCACACTAAAAACACTTATGTACTCAAAAAAGAACAATTAGAATATGTTGATATTAAAATAATAGTCAAAAAAATAAACCAAATTATATAAACAAAATAAAAATCCCCAAAAAATCTCATAAATTCCCCAAAGCATATAAATTATCCTCAATGAATTCCCCAATCCCCAAACCAAATTTTTCATCCCCATTTTGAAAAAATCCCCGATTTGAGGATAAATCCCCTAATCTGACAACACTGGTTTTGCCATACAAAATATTTCTAGTGCATATTTTGGGTGTTATATAAAAAATAGCGAATGTATTGTGTGTGACGATGACCGCCGATGAAAAAAATAGCAAACAATAATTTTGCTCTGTTTGAAATACGAACGACGACGATTCTCCTGCATGAGGCGGACGTAGCACCATCTGTCATTCAACAACAAAAATAGCTATGAGGCGGACATAGCGCCATCTGTTGGGTTACTAGTTTAGTAAATACAGGAATTGCCTCCTCCCTCCTCTCCTCCTGCCCCTAGCGGTTTAAAATATACTTTAAAAGAGAGTATACTTTAAAATAGAGGTATGCGCGTGAGTACAAGTACGCTCACGATCACGCACGATCACGAAACATAAATATTTGTCACGCACGCTCACGCACGGCATGATTTGAAACCTTCACGATCACGAACACAATATGTTTAATCACGTATTTTCACGCACGCGCACGGTGAAATACAAATTTTGCAATAAAACAATTAGCATATGCTAAAAAATTTTATTTTGTAATTAATTTCTTTATTTACTTCAAGATTATCAATTAAATAAAAAAAATTCAGGAAATGCTCGAAAAATTAGCATTACAAAGGATAAACTTAATAAAAAACATCTATCACTGTCTGCCAAGGCAGGTTATTTAACTTTATTACTTATACTTATGTAAAGGTATTCAAAAGGAGTACTAGTGTTATTAGGTTTAGGTTAACGCAAGATTTCCAAAGGTGTATGTACATATGTATGCACAACGTACATGGATATGTATTCATCTACACACGAATGTCTGCATTTGTATCGGAGATTTTAATGTATGAATCCATAATCATACATACATATGTACGTAATTACATACATATGTATGTATGAATGGTTGTAATTTTAGCAAAGATCAAAAATTCAAAAGAAGTAAAAAGCTTAACATAGAGAATTGTTTTGAGTGCGTGAAAATTGTATTAAAAAATCACGCACGATCACGCACGGTATTATATTTTTGAATCACGATCACGCACGCACGCGTGATTTTATCAATTTGTAATCACGAATCACATGATTCACGCGTGAGTCACGCGTGACACGAACAATTCACGACATTTGCACATCTCTACTTTAAAACCTAATCTCATACCTACCAAGTATACATAAAAAATTTCATTAAAATCGATCGAGCGGCTTCGGAGGAGTTCGATAACAAACATCGTGACACGAGAATTTTATATATTAGATATTATGTATGTATGTACATATATGTATGTATATTAGGGGTATGACTTTTTTGTAACATATATTGTGCATGGCCGTACATGGTGAGAAATGGCAAAAAAAATAATAACTGCGTTTTTAGTTTTTCATTTTATTAGAAAAAAATCCCGCACCGACCGAGATTAAAAATTGTGGGTTTCAAACTGGAAGAAGACAACTCAATTGAAAAGGCCTAAAAATTTTTGTAATATACAAATATTCTGTTTATTTATGAGTTCTGTTTTACTGCCTGTTCGCCGATGTCGAAGTAGTTCTTTCTTTCGAATAATTACATATAAAACAAAAACAAAATTTTTGAATTTGTTTTTGTGTCAAATGTAATTATTCGAAAGAAAGAAGTTCTTCGTTATCGGCGAACAGGCCCTGACTTTTTTTATTTCCAAGATAAAATAAAAATCACAATAATAGCTTGCAAATAGTTTTATTTTTTGATTTTTTCATTAGATGCAATAAATTTCAAGTTCAAAGTGCGTTCAGTTGTACAATAAGTATAGATTTCTTGTGTTACTTTAATGGCTCGTTCTGCACAAATATTGGTTCGTTTTAAATTTACAATAGCGGAATCTTCCAGCACCCAGTGTTTAAGTAAACAATTATGAGCATTTTTGAAGGGCTTTACAGATTTTTCCAAATTTTCAAAGTTATTGTGGCGATAACGTTGATCTGAAAACCATATATCGTACCATGCGCTGCATATAAATTGACAAATTGGCAAAAGTTCTGTCCTGTATTCGGGTTTGAATATAAAAGTTAAAAGTGCAAGAATGGCTCTGGAATTCCAGCGGGCGTTACTGAGTGCTGGCAATACACGGAATTTGATAAAAGGAAATAAGTTATTTTTCTCATAATATTTGAATGCTTGTCCTAGTTCGTACAAATACTGCATGTCATCACGCCACTTGATACTGTGTATATCCAATATGATATCGCTTTGCTTGAACTTTTGTTTAAGATTTTCGTATTCGGTAATCAATTCTGTAAAAATATCGTACGATATATTTGGTGATGTTGATTTTGCAACAAGCATTTCATTCATGACATGCTTTAGAATCAAATCTAAGACATGATGTTGACAACCAACATATTGCGGAGGTGAAAAAGATTTTTCCTGAAACGATGTCTGCAGTAAATGAACAATTCCATTTTTTTTCCTGTATTGACATTTGTTGTATCACAAATAATCATTTTAATGGAATTCCATAGTTTAAATTTATGTAAAATTTTGTTGATGCCTGCAATATACTATCATAATTAGTTATCTATTTAAAAACTTTTTATTTAATTAGCACCTTCAAATATTGTCAAACTTTTTCCATTATGAAGCTCCATGACCGCCAACCTGACTTCTTTAAGCTCGTTTGTCAACACCACTACCTGCACTTCTTTTTTACCATATTTCTTCCCATCAAAGTGCATACACCAATTTTCTTCTTTTAATGTAGCCATATAATTTTCTTCCATACGTTCCGCTGCTTTTATTGAGGCCTTATAGACACCAGATTGTGAGGGTGTTGGAATATCAATACCCGATTTCACCAACTCTTTACATATTTTTGCTGCATTTCTCGTGCTCACGTTGGAAGTCTGAACCATTTTCACTGCAGCCTTAGTTGAACAGGTCACTTTTTTAACTCTTGGTTCATAGCTATCATCGTCTGATGATGCATAGAATTCTGTGTGGTCTTCTGATGATGCATAGAATTCTGTGTCTTCTTCTAGGGGCGATATGGTTGTGTCAGATACATTTATGTCTGGGAGCAAGGCGGTCGTGACTTTTCTTTTTAATAAAGCAGCTTTTGATGGATGAATAATCATTTCCTTGGCTGTTGTGTATCCAACATCTCCTTTCGTAGTTGCTTGAACTGCGTAAAACTTTTTATCTTCCATGCTTAGCCAAATGCCTTCTGGATTGGTTACATCAAATAATTCTCCAAACACTATTGTTGCGTTTCCATTAGGTCGCTTTAAAAATTTACAGTAACGATCTAAAAGCGTTTCTACTTTTCTTCTTATCGAAGATTCAAGTACACATGGAAAATTTAATTTTGACCATAAATCAAGCAATTCCTTGGCAATAATCTGACACCTTATTTTTCTATTTCTTTCGGTTCTTGCCAACGCGTTGTACCGTCCTATTATAACCATCTGCTTTTGTATTCTGCACATTTCATTCAAATTTTTATCTATGTTAATTATTTCTCGTCTTTTAGTTGTACTTCTTTCAAAATGAGTCAAATTATTTTTCCATACTGTTGAATTTTTCAAAAGAGCACTTGCACTATTTCTAGAACTCATAACTTTAATTTAATATATAAATATTTCTGTATAAATGCAACCACACAGTCAGAAAGCACGCACCAAATGATGAGCTCATGAACAATAGTAGACAGCAGCAGTTTGTTTACAGACGATTTCTGGAATTTACCGTTACTTTGCAGTCACACAGCAAAACAAATCACAGAACGTAAGCGAGAAACCAGTGGCTATGCTTGTCTTTGAGAATTCACATGTAGACTTTAATCTTGGTCGGTGCGGGACTTTTTTCTAATAAAATGAAAAACTAAAAACGCAGTTATTATTTTTTTGGCATTTCTCATCATGTACGGCCATGCATATTTTTCTTTTTTCAAAAAATGCAAAAAGTCATATCCCTAATGTATATAGTAAAAACATTATATAAATTTGTTTTCGAAAACTTTATATTTTCGCAAAATGCTTTTGTCAATACAACAGACTGTTTCAAAATAATGTGCAAAAATAAATAACTTACCTTATCGTTGTCATCAAATTTCAATGCCCTCAGACGTGGTTCCAAACCCGACAAAGGACTTTCTTTATTTGTTGGTGAACCACCCAAAACGTATTCCACCATCTTAACGCCTAAGCCACTTGTTGCATCACGTGGACTGAAAAATAGAAAACAAAATCAAATAATTTTAATAAAAATGTATAGTTCGAAATATTTAACAATATCAAGAAATAATTGAATATAAAAGCAATGCCAATATTGTTAACAGGTTTTTATAGTCTGAGACGCCGTGGACGGCATCATTAAATCCCTATTTACAGTTTTATACCTACACAGAAAAAAAAATTTTGTTTCCTCTTATTTTTGCAGTCAGAGTTGTGCCTAAAAATTCAAGTACGAATATCTCTAAAATATACTTAAAACAATACAAAAACGAGATAACACACTTTAGCTGCCACTGTTCGATACCAGAAATAAACAAATATAACTGGGGTATTCACACTGTAGTCATAAGTCATATGTCATAAAATAAGAGCACACCAAAATATGACAAGTGTGAACACCCCGTCATAAATAAGTGTGCTATGTCATAACTGTGCCAGCTGATAAACATTTAACAACACTCCATTATTGCGCATACGTTTGCATTTTGGCTTAATGGTAAATGGTAAATGTTTTTTAATTGTTAATAAAGAAAACAATAAATTTCCTGTAAATTTTCTAAAATGTCCATTATCAATTAATGGCGTTTTCTTTTCTAAAAATAAAATGTTACATATATGTTACATGAGATTTGGCATCATTTTTAAATGTTCCCACGGAACATGGAAGTGTTGCATATTTTAAGTTTACAAAAGAACATAAATGTTAGCAATAATCAATAAAGTAAAGAAACAATAACAAAACAAGCTGTTAATATAATGCTGCACTTATGCCCCTTTAATTAAAATGAGTGTTGAACATGTAGCATTTTTTTCTTTTTAAGGGTAACATCATGAGAAAAGAACTCGTTACACTTTTAAAATAGCACACATTTTTCAGAAAAGAACAGAAATATATGTAGAAGGCAGAATAAATGCAACATATTACTCAGAAAAGAAAACGCCATAAAATTTTAAATTTTTTTTATCTATACGAACTTGCTGAACTCAATATAATCTAAAACAGCTGTTGCCGGTAACATGAGCTGAACTATTTTTTTGGACGGCGGCAAGTGGAAAAACGTTCACAAGATGCCAGGCAGATCCGTTACAAAAACACATATATTCATTCAAGGCGAATTAATTATAATGAGGATACAGGGGCGAATTCATGCAAATGTCAAATTTGTTACATATTTTCCCGCGCCATTTTAATGTAATTTTTTATGCATGGAAAATTTTGACAGCGTAGGTAATGAATTCCCCGTTTACACAAAAACAAAATGCCTGTTGTTTGCTTTGTTGTTGAATTATTGTAGTCGTAATGAATTTGCCTTTTGCATGAAAATTACATTAAAATGGCGTGGGAAAATATGTAACAAATTTGACTGTGTAGGTAATGGGCAGTGTGAATAAAAATGTAGTTCTAGCTGAAACTAGCAAATCTTAAGTTTAAACTAGTTTTGAGGTGAAAAAAATTTTCAGATAAAGCTAGTGCTTTTTGCAGTCTAGCACAAACTAGTTTTTCCAGCGTTTGCTGAAAATATGTGTGGATAAAAACTAGTAAGTACTTAAAATTACTAGTTTTAACTTGAATTTTTTATAAGCATGTCATTGGGCGGAGTGAATAAAAATGTAGTGTATGCTACCAAGCTCCAAGTAGTAGCACTAGCTTTGTCTTTTCAGCACTAGCTAAAGCTACTAGTGAAAGCTAGAAAAAGTGTGAATAAGTCTTTGCTAGTGCTACATAGCTAGTGCTGAAAAGCGGTAGCATAAGCTGGAAAATTTAACAGCTGGTAGAAATCATTGATGAGTTGCCACTTTTTTGCTTTTATATCCCGGCGTAATGTTTTAGGAATTTTAATTTGTGAAGCATACGTATACTCTATACAACCAAAATACAGAGAAATGCACTTGCTATATCTTTGCAAATAAGCAACACCTAAAACCCATAGTTTATATTTACTCTGTAAATCTTGAACATTGTATGAAGAATAAAAAAACTATAAAGCACAAAAATTATAAAGTATAAAAGAGATAAATCCATTTAAATATGTTCGGAGAGGGATATTATAAAAATATTAATATGATGTTTAACTCGAAACTTTAGTTGGAAGTAAATTTTCCCAATCAGTGCTGGAAATAAGTTTATTGTTGGTTTATTCGTCAAAAAGCGCATTGTCGTTTGTTTTTATTTAAATATGATGACTGCATTAATGAATTATGATCATTCCTCATGTTTTTAATTTTTTTCTTCAATTGACCAATTGTAATTTCCTGGCCAAACTGTTCCAAATACTCTTCATGGAGTGAAAACAAGGTATTATTTTTTGTCACTCTCACTGACGGCACTTGCGATTTTTTAAGTATAATTTTATGCTTTTGGAGCATATCAAAAAAATCGCGCTATTTTTGTCGCCCATCGAGATAATAAATAATTAAATAATCAAAACAAACTTATAGTGTTGCCAAAATGTAGTATAAACTACCTTTTTATTCACACTGCCCAATGTATAAATGCCTGTGAATTCACCACCAGAGAGGCGAGCCGAGGTATTTTTATCGGCGGCGGCTGAGAAGGTAAAAACGCCTACGGCGGCGGCGGCTATGACTACCGCCGGTACGTTAACCGGCTGGTCAAATTTTTTCGGCTGCGCCGCACTGATGTGTTTATTTTTGTATACATATACATGACGAATATGTTGTTATTAACTAATTAAATTAATCAATGTGTTCTTTATGAGTTATCTTGAACACTTATTAGTTTTATTTAACAAATGGAATTGAATCATGTGTGCAAGTGACGAACTAGTTCAATTTATGGTTGATTTTGCCCAAAAAAAAGTCCACACAAATTTCTTCAATAAAATAGAGTTTTAAATATTTTCAAATTACTTTTATTTGAAAAATTATTTTTAATACAAACAAAAACTTAAAAAAAATAAACAAAATAAACAATAAAAATAAACAATCAATTAATTCAGGTAATATTTCAGGTACAATTGAGCCGTTTACCTTGTAAGTGGCATAAGTCACTTCGTTTTTAAGTCGAGATATTTAAGTGTTTGCATTTAAAAACGTTTAAAAATATGGAGAAATACTGAGAAAAATATTAGTATCACGAGATAACAAATACAAGAAAATCTTTTCAAAAGTTAGAATCCATATTTTTAAAGGTTTAACACCTTTAACGCAAATAAATAAATTAATATATAATAAAAATCAATAAATTAAATACAATACCAAAACAAGAGCAATCACTATAACTTGAAATAATCAGGTATGTGATAGAAATCGATTCGATTTGAAATCGAAGACTTAAATCGAATCAAATACTTTTAGGTGTGATGGAAATCGGATCGATTTCAATATTCATACAATACAATAATAACGAGAATAAAGCCGCAGTCTGCAGAATAAAAAGGCAGAGAAACGCATCAGCCGATCAAATCGGCGGCGGCGTGGCTCATGCAAAATCGTCGGCGGGTCGGCTAGCCGCCAGCCGCGCCGATGCGGCTCTCCTCTCTGTTCACCACTGCATTAACCTTATAATTAATTCGCTTTGGTCGTGCATATACCTGCTAATGCATTTGCCTTGTTTTAATTCTTGTGTTATTTAAAATTAGCGGCGGCTTGTAAATATTATCGCCGGCTCGAATAAGGAGTTGCAGCTGCTCGACTAAGATTTCTACTGTTATTTTATGACAAACCATAAACATACCTCAAAATGTCTTATTATTATATGACTTTTTTGCTTGAAGCACAACAACAATTTTTTTAAACTATTGTAAAATAATAAGACATTATGACAATATGACTGATATGCCAACAGTGTGAACACCCCAAATATTTTTTTCTTTGATTTTAGGATTTTAGTACTGATGAGGCTGACTTGCCTGATTCGATGTGTTACAAACAAATGACTCTATTATGTTCAATACCAACAATGAACAAAAGTAAATTTAAACTTGACATGAGTACGTAAAAAAAAATAATTTTAGATAACTATTAAAAATATTAACTCAAATGCTTTCCAAGATAAAAGTAAGTATACGTAAGACTGATTAGGGATTTATTCAAGAATGAGATTTAATGTAAAAGAACTGTGTACGGCTTTCCGTTGGGTGTCACGATTATGTTAGACGTGGAATATTGATGTATCCAATGTAAAGTCGTTACTTTTCGGTTTTAATCAAGCTTAATGCTTTCTTAATCTATGATATTTTTGCACAGAATTAAGGATTAAATAAAATCCGTACTTTAATCAAACTTTATACTTGACTCAAGAAAATCTGTACTTATGAAAAACTTAATTATTGTCAGCTCAAAAATACAATTGCGTACCTCAGAAAATATTTTGTATTTTTGTATCCAGTGGATTATCATCGTATTATATACAATATACACTCCTCATTCATTTAGTCATAGAATGTACAGTTGAACCTCGATTATCCGGTTCTCAGGGGACCGAACTAAGCACGGATAATAGAAAAACACGGTTATTAGCAGTTATATGAAAAAAAAATTATATTTTCTGCACGGCAATAGAGGCAAAGCACGGTTAATAGAGGTACAAAAACGAAGAACAGATAATACAGGTTATAAAATAATGCGAGCAGCATGCCGGTTAATAGATGTAACCGGTTAATAGAGGCCCGGATAATCGAGGTTCAACTGTATATGTTGTGTTGCATTTAAAATTGTTGATGATATGCGAAAAATATTTTATTACAGTTAATTTTTTTTATTTGATTTTTTGTCTACAAACAATGAATTTAATTAATACAAACTATATAAAAAACAGTTTATAGTTCGTATGTGTTAAATACATATTACCTAAGGAAATATTGTATAACGCAACAATATATTTGAAACGATTGACTTTATGTTTGGTGGGTAGCTCTGTCATATCATTAATATCTACTACTCGTAATAAGCAGATAAGGGTGTTTTAGCTGTGGTTGCCAATATTTTACAGTATCTAACTAAGTCTGTTTATTGTAGCAAATAAATTTCAGACCAGGCCGACGATGTCGACCGATCGTTTATGCTGGAATTCTAAACGAACAACCACTGATTGTCGACCTTCTAACCATCAATTGTAATTATTTGTTCAACTTTTTTGCCAATAAACAAATAAGAAGTTAAATAAAATCCGTTATTAGTGAAACGCAAGTTAGTTGTTTTACGTATGGAAATCCAGCGAACGATATCGTTCGACATGTTGGTCACGCCGTTACTGGAGATTAATTAACTAGAATATCTATGTGATCGAAAATCGTACCACTTGATCCGTAGCCGTGTTTGCTTGTAACCGGTTTTTTACGGAATCAATTTTTATTGCGCATAGTTCACAGAAAAAATAGTTCTTAATTTTTTTTCAATTAAGTGATTGCTTAGAAAAATTTATATATTTGATTAATATTTTAATTAAATTACTGTTTACTTTAATTGAATTTGCTGCTTTATCAAAAAAGTGTTAGCAACAGATTTTTATTCAAAATGAAATGAAGTAACAAATTATTATTACGTATTATTTGTATGTAAATAATATAATTTTTGTTTTTATATGAGAAAATCGCTAACTATTTTAGAGTATGCCACATTGTCTCCAAAAATATTTTCAATTAAAATTGTCAATATCTTTTTTAGTTAATTCAATTAATACTTTAATTAACTCAATTAATATTTTAATTGGTTTTGCTACTTCACATCTAAACAGAAAACAACAAGCATGACCATAAAGAGCAAACAGGGATGGTAAAGTTAATACGGTTGTACTTTTCTGTACCATTCAAACTCACTTGAATTTTGACTTATAAAGTTTAAAATGTTTACATATATTTGGACCATAAAGTGCATTTCCGAGAAAAGCTAATACCAAGTACGAGCTTGCACTAATCTTGATACATACCGTACCAACATTTTTCGAAGAATATACGAGTAAACTGGATTAAAATTCAAAACGGAAGGTCTTAAATATGGGTTTTTTTAAAACAGTCTAAAACAAAAATAAATATGGTCTGGTGCAATTATGTTTAGGCACTCAATTTTAGAAGCCTATCATTACAACTCCAATATACAATTTGACATTCCTGCAACAATTATATTTCAAGTTGTTAGCTATTGTCAAGTAGTAGGTTTTTCGCAGTTGAAAATAAGTATGTATGTATATAAAAATGAATAACTGTTGTTGAGTATTATGGAGGTAACCTACCAAACAATAATTCAAGCCTTCGATAAATTTTTTGGATTAATTTTAAGAATCATTACAATATGTTATTTATTAGCAAACACCTAATTATGAATTCGTTCCATTTGCTTTAGATGAAAATACACACATCCATTTGTATTAGACGCACAGGCCTTGATTACAGTGTTCTTGAATGTCAATAAGGCATTATTTATTATAAAATATTTTTCGTACATCATCTTCAATTTTAATTTAAGCACTTGTGTTTGCTGAATACTTATTGTTGAGTGTTGCTGTCTCATGAATAGCTGCCAGATTTTTTGAGGTGGTGAATTCCATACAAAAGTACACAACAAATTAAAACTCTTTTAACTTTTTAACTCATTTTAATGTAACTGCACATCTTCAAAAAAGAGTTGAAGCGCTAAAATAAATTTATTTGTAATTCCAAAAATTAAATTTATCAAAAACTGTATAATCTTAACTTCATAACTTTAACTTTAACTCTTCATATTATTTAGTGTCGTGTAAGTCACAATTTGTATGTCGTGTAAGTCACGCGAAAAAAACTATTTTTTGTGAAAAATAAAATATATTTCACTAAGTTGAAGCCATTTTGTCGTTGTTTGTATTTCTCAAATACTTTTGGTGCAGTTTAAAAGGAATCGGACTACACAATTAACAGAATTTTTAAACTATCTTTGATTACCCTGAAATCAATGGATTTGATGTCGTGTAAGTCACAACTAATTAATTATATTAAAATTAAAAATATGTAATCGCAAATCAAAAATCAAAGTGCATGAATTAATACGTATGTTCGTGTAGATGTTATTTCCTAAAACGAATAAATTAAAAAATTATGATTGTACCAGAAATTTTATCAAAACTGACAAAAGTTTTGCCTCGTGTCGTGTAAGTCACACGTGGAATTCACCAGGTAATATCGTCATATATTTGGGCAAAAATCGTCATTATCGTCAATATAGCTTATTGAAATCGTCATAAAAACGTCAAATGAAAAAATATTTTAAGTTCTCATTGCCGTACCATTTATATTATATTGGCACCTTTGTATCAGCTTATTGCTGCTTATGAAAATAGAAATTAGTCTAATTTGGCAGCAACCGCAAAAGTAGCATAGACAACAACCTGCCTTGCTGTCGTCAAAATAATCAACTTCATATAGGCTCGTGTATTTTATTTTTGACACATTGCTGCCTGCTGCTCGCTGTGGTCTATGTGTTTATAGCTTTATTAAGCAAACTAGTTTTTAAAAAGTTGCTCATTACAATTTTCAGCAGTTCAAGGTTGCTTTAATAGTACATATAAATGTTGCAAACTGGAATTATTTAAAATCGTCAAAATGAGGTTATAAATCGTCCCATTGTCACCACGTCATTTTTAGGACCCAAAATCGTCAAATCTGGCAGCTATGGTCTCATGCCATTTGAGTAAGTAAATTTTAACAAACAAACATCATTCTGAGTTCGTCCAGTTAAGCGCGTGGTTGTTTAAAAAAACAAAAAAAGAAAAAAAGAAGTAAGTTTAAAAAATTAATAGTATTAAATGCTTTTTATGTGAAAATACTTTTGACACTCCTGAAAAACTATTCGACCATGTGAAAAGTTATTTCCTACCTCCTAATGTGGTTCATGTGTGCACTTATAAAAATTGCTTTCAGCTTTTTAACTAACTAATAAAGAAATTATTTCATTGAAAATTATTAGCATTGTTCAAAAAATTGTTAATACTAAAAATTTAATGGGCATTGTTTATAATATAAGTCAATGCCAATGAAATCGACAATTTATTAGACAATTTATTTAATTACTCCCATGTATGATAAATATATTAAATTGTAATGTAATTATAATAAATTGAAAAGAATGTATGGAAATAAATTATCTAAAAATTAAATAAATTTAATCATAAAAAATTGTTTTATTTCTGCAAGTGACTTTAATTCATAGTTTGATTGTATCCTTAAAAATATTTCAATTAGTTTCTTAATTGTGTTTTTCAAATATTTCAATTAATATTTTATTTGATTTTGTTATATATTTCAATTAAAAATTTAATCGTGTCTGTAAAAATTTTTAATTAATTTTTTAATTGAATCTCTTACAATTGTTCATACAATTTTTTAATTGATTTTTTAAAAATGTTTCTATTAAATTTTTAATTATATCTCTTAAATTTGTTTAATTAAATTATTAATTGAATCTTTAAAAATTGTTCAATTAATTTTTTAATTGAATCTCGAAAAATGAATCAATTAAATCTTTATTTAATATAATATTTTTTTAATTGAAAAAAACAAAAAAAAATTTCAATTAAAACTGATGTGTTAATACCACAATTTTCGTAATTGGCTGAAAATCAAATAATTTTTTAATTGAATCTTCGGATTTTTTAATTGAATCATGTTTTAAATTTTTTCTGTGTTAGTGAAAAAAATGAAGCTACGAACACAACTGTCTAATATTTCTTGAAAAAATAACCGTATCCAATATCTACTTTTACTTAGGGTTTATGCCATCAACAAGACAAAGAAACATGCGTACCGAAGAAAGTATTGCTGCTGTAGCACGAAGTATTGAAGAAGACGCCAGAATATCGATTCGTTGTCGTTCTCAACCTGTTGGCTTTTGTTCTTCGATTACGTGGAAAATTATTTCTAAGGATCTTTTCTTACGTGCCTATTAAATACCGCTTGCCATGCAGTGCGTTTAACAATGAATTTATTGCAAATAAATTTGGTTACAACTTTATTTCCAAAAGTGGTCCCGTTCCTCTTCGTTCATGCAATTCAAGGCCTCTGGATTTCCTTTTATAGTGCTACGTTAAGCCATTGGTTTATGCCGACAAACTAGTAAATCTTAAAGCATCGGAAGCCATCGACGTCAAATGGTCAGATTTATTGGAGAAGTTATTAAAAAAATTTAACTGATGGAATTGACCATGTAACTCATACCCGCGGCAAACATATAAGGTCATGAAATTATCTACCAGATTATAAGAAAAATAATGCAGTCCCACAATATTTCTGTCTCATTTTATTCTTTTAAATTCTCATGCAGCCAAAAAAAAAAAAAAAATACCCGTTAAAACAAAAGAAAATAAATTAATTTGCAAAGTTATTTTTATATAGCTTTTAACAAATGAAAACTCTAATTAAAAAAAAAAATATTGAAATGGCAGGAAATAAAATTTTTGTTTGTGTGTTGATCACAATTTTTTCTTCTTAGAGAAATATTGACCAAGAGTGATCGTAGCTTAAGATACGACAAGATTATTTCTAACATACCTCAATATCCCAGCATTTCCGTTACCCGATGTGTCAGGTGCTTGTGGAAATGTGCGTGGCCGTTGCAATATTGTTTCACTCTGTGTTGACCAGGGTGAATCTTTCCAAACATGAGGATCACCAATGTGTAAAGGATTTAAGGGACCACCGGTAACTCCAGTCGATGACGAACCTTTGCCATCGGATTTTTCCCATAATTTTTTGGCAGTGGATGTAGTGATCTAAAATTAAATTAAAAAAATATTTACAGAAATTATTTAATTTTTACAACATCAATCGATCTAAGAAATATTTTTATTGTAGAAAATTTATTTTAAACATTTTAAAACAAAATATAAAGGGAAAATTTTCATTTCCGTTTATTATGTTTTTTTCAATTTGCTGATTTAAACAAAAAATGTTTTAGCAGGAAAACTTTGCCACATTTACACTTTAGTACACCAGCAGTAAATTGTATTTATATCAGAGGGCTATAATGCATTATTTTTCTCCCCCTTAAATACTGGTCACTTCCACTGGCAGTGAGTGTGTGGATGGGGCATATGCAAATGGTTCTTGTATTATAGTGAAGTTTAATGTTGATGATTTAATTTGATTTTACACAATCTACTGTTGTGACCTAATTGCCAGTCAATAACAAAAAAAAGGTACATGTTTTTTTTTTTAAATATTACAACTCAGAGAAACACTAAATACGAAATCGAAGGGAGGATAAATGCCAGTATAAGAGTAAAGTATTGTATTAACATATATATGGGCATATACCAATTACGAAGCAATTTAAACTTATTTCTCAGTCTATACTAATATTATAAAAAGATAATTGCTCAATTTACAAGCTCCTTGTATCATTGTATCTGTTGTATTATTTTACACAAGTGTAAACATATTGATGGTAATTTGCATTGAAAAGAGTGATAAATTTATACAAATTTCATTTCATTTGCTTTCAAAAAGTTGTATTGAGTCCATAGATGGGAGTATAATATTTTTTATACTAATTTTTTTATTTTACTTTATTTGCAGCCAGTAATATTCGCTCTGGAATATATTGCCATTCATACAAATTTGTAGTCCATTTATAGCACACATTTATCCAATTTTCCTTAAAATTTTATTTTTTGTAAAAGTAATTTTGTTTTTAGTTTATAAATGCAAATTCCTACCTCTGATTATATTTCATGCTATCAATAGAAGAGTATCAGCTATGCATACAACAGATACAGTTTTAGAAGCATATATTCTTCACCTCTATCATGAATAATTTTTCCCTCGAAACTTTTCGCCTTTCCCTAAATTTGCAATCGTGATAATAAGGCACAAAATGATGTTTTGCTCAATAAATTGCGAAACAACGGGCCGATTGCCAGCAGATTTGTGAGGGTGGTGTTCGCTGAAGTTGTTAGCGCGTTGACCACGAAGCAAACAATGACTTGTGGGGGCTGGGTTCAAACCCTGGCTAAAGCAAGTCAATCAACATCATTAATTTTCTCTAATGTACATTAGTGAGATATTGTATTAATTGTTGTCGGACTATTTAAGTGATGAAGGCATAGCACTGGTCACTAAAGAACTGTTCCGACAGCGATTGATGCTGTTCCATACTATTGTACACAACATCGCCCACCTTCGTCGGTTAGCAGAAACATCGGCGAAGGAAAACAATTAATAAAAATGCCTGCTAATACAGCTTAACAACAAGGTTAATGCCTCTACTCAACACCGGAGGCGCCTCACTGTTGAAAAATTAACATAACGCGCAAAACAGAGTTGTAAAAGAGTTAAGCCTTCTAAATTTTCAATAGCTATCTTCTATACCCTATACCTCTCTCTGAGTTCCGGCACAATGCGCATTAGTGTGACCGCAAGTTATATGGAAAATTTTTTTTTTCGTATTTTCACTTGGCAAACCCCTTAGATTGATGACAAGTTAGAAAAAAAAAAATATATATAAAAAATTTTAGATCGTTTGCATAGTTATTGGGCGTGCCTTGAGCCCACAAAGTTTGCTAAAAATGCTATTTTTCTCACTATGGTTCGATTTAATTGTTCATAACTTCATTAATATTTATTTTAGACAAAAACCTTATTCACAAATATTCTAGGGCTATATCTTATGAACAATGTTGCTCTGTATTAGTTTTCTATAACATTAATATTTAATCCAGAAAAAACCAAATTAAAAAATAACAGCCAAATTTTCACATATCTTCGCATTCTTTGCCTGATGATTATTTGTTTTATTAAATGTTGTAATTATAAAAAGTTTTGTGATAAAATCTCTTTCGTGCTCATAGAAAATTGTTTTTGATAGTTTTTGACTACTTGCAATATATATTGTTTTTGTACCTCGTCTTTTGTGAGCATTGGGTTGTAGTCTTGCATCAATTTCACCGCTCGTTCAGCTGTATCGTTTACCACGTTAATGTCATTAACAATTTGAAGAGCAGTTTTAAAATTATTATCCGCAGGCCATGAAGTTGGATCATTTTTCAAAAATGCTGTATTGATTTTAAAGCGAAGAAAAAAATTGTTTGTCTCAGAAGAAATGAACTGATCCATTCCGCCTTCGATAACCTGCATAACATTTAAATTTTGAATTGAGGCGCGTTTTACGTCTTCATCTAAAGCCTCACGACTCAATGCCTTCACCATCTCTTTTTTTGACTCAGAAAAAACACTGTCATCAAAAAATGCTAAAGCCACACATTCAGGACTCAAGTACCATAAGTGGTTTTTAAATTTGTGTAATGCAACTTGAGATATATCAGCATCAATTTTTTTAAAAGAATCCAGTTTTTTCAAAAGCTGGAAATCTTTGTATGGCGCTTGAGCAGCAGAAGAGGCAGAGAACCACATCTCAACATATATTGAAACAATAAAAATACATATATTACGCAAAGCTTTCCTATCTTGTACTTTGTGGACTCAAGGCACGCCCAATAACTATACAAACGATCTAAAATTTTTTATATATTTTTTTTTCTAACTTGGAATCAATCTAAGGGGTTTGCCAAGTGAAAGTACGAAAAAAAAATAACGGTCACACTAATGCGCATACCTGGTAGCTGTGCTATATTTATAACTGCAAGATTTGACAATTTATCGTCATTTTGAAGATTTTGGGTCCTAAAAATGACATGGTGACGATGTGACGATTTATACCCTCATTTTGACGATTTTAAATAATTCAAGATTGCAACATTTATGTACTAGTAAAGCAACCTTGAACTGCTGAAAATTGTAATGAGCAACTTTTTAAAAACTAGTTTTATTTAACTGATTACACAGGGGAACAAAATCGGAAAAACTTTTAAGGCTTTAACAACCACTATATAGATTTGATGCATCATGGATACCTAAGTACAAAAATGGTAAAATTTTTCAATTATATGGATGTTTTTTTTTTTTAATTTTTTTCTAAAATTTTGGATTTTTGAATAGGCTGATTTACCAATTTTATCATACCTATGGAACGACTTGTTCAATTTTGTCACACAAAACACTAAAACACTTGAAATGAAATTACTTTTAAGCCATGCTAATATAATTTGTTTATAAACTCAACGGTTTCGGAATTATTGAGACTGCAATGATGAAAAATAATTTTTTTTTATGCAAAATTGGAAAATTAGTATTCTTAAAAAATATATAAAAAATCGAAAATGGCAAAAACTTCATATTTTTATTACATGATTAGAAAGGTATGTATATTCCAAATAAAATAAACTTTACTTCATGAAAATCGATGCATAAATTTTATTCAGAATACAGTGAAAATAACCGAATTTGAAATATGACTACGAGTACGTTGCAATAAATGCTCGATATGTACTCCAACACGTATTAGTTATATTATATTATTATATATACATAACTAATACGTGGTGGAGTACATATCAAGCATTTATTGCAACGTAGTCAAATCTTAAAATCGGTTAATTTCACTGTATTCTGAATAAAATCAACATTCCACCAGAGTATTCACTGATGGCTCCATAAGAGGCGTAAACACTGGTGGAGGTTTCTATGTGGAAAACTTTAAAGTTAAGGTTCCATTTAGGCTTCGGGATGGCTGTAGCGTCCTGTAAGCCGAAGTCTCGGCCTTTAAAAGAGCGGCAAGATGGCTTAGGTATTATAGGATATCGGAAGACATCCTTATTTTTACCATAGCTTGGGAATAATGATTAGAAATCCTAATGATTAGCAATTGGATTAGAAATTTTAATTGTGCTGAAAAATTGATTAATTATGATTGGTTAGCCATTTTAGACGATTACTAATTCATTATATTAGAAATAATCAAAAATCTAATCACCATTAGTGACGATTAGCATTTGTAATCAAATCAAATCAAAACTAATCAAAAAAATAATTGATTAGATTTCTTGATTATTTTTGATTAGATTTGATTAGATCCACTATTTTTAACTATTTTTGTGAAAAGAAAATATTTATTTATCACATTTGTTGCTATATTTACATAATGTAACAGTGTTTGAATATTGCATAAAATTGCATACGGTGCATGTGTGCTGATTCTGCTTATATATAATTCAAAAAAAATCTAATCACAATTAGTGACGATTAGCATTTGTAATCAAATCTAATCAAAAATAATCAAGAAATCTAATCAATTATTTTTTGAATTAGTTTTGATTAGATTTGATTACAAATGCTAATTGTCACTAATTGTGATTAGATTTTTGATTATTTCTAATCTAATCAATTAGTAATCTGAAATTTTTATCAAAATTCAATTCTAATGATTAGATTATTTTATTTCTCTAATCCGAATGATTTCTAATTCTAATCGAAATTCCCAAGCTATGATTTTTACCGACAGCAAAGCGGCCATTGCCGCTATCAATGGTGTATACACTACATCGACGGTGGTAAACGAATGCCGGAAATCTCTAAACGAGATAGCGAGACATTCAAGAGTTACACTAGTCTGGATTCCAGGGCACTCAGAGTGCCCCGCTACAGCCTGCACAGAACTCGCGATCTACTCAGGCTTGGTATGTATATGTCATACAAGACGATTCGTAACAGTGCTAACGGGGCACTGGTACTTCGGGACTCATGCCAAAAGGATGGGCCTAAGATACAATGACTACTGCAGAAGTTGTAACGATGAGGAGGAAGAAGAAACAGTTCTTCACCTTCTATGTCAATGCCCCGCGCTTAATAGCATAAGGGCGAGTACTTTGGGCTTCAACATTCTGCCAGACCTCGACAGTCTGGCGAACGTGGGGCTAACCAACCTAACCTCCTTCTTGCAACTATCAGGATGGTTTGATTCGGCGACAGGGCAATTACAGGAAATTGAATAACCAATTGACTGTGCCCTGTCTGCTGTAGGGTATCACAAAGGGACCGAATTAACGGACCCAAGTGCGTCACGTCTCAGATGTGACGGCCCGCGAAAGCTAACCTAACCTCTCGTGTTAGCAAGGATCTATTAAATCATGGATCTTTTAATAGAAACAGTACCTTATTAATGTGAGTACCGCATCTGCCTTCCAGTCCACCCGTCTACCCTTTATTCCCTCTGCCCTCACTTCAGTCCATCTGACTGTTTATTCCCTGTTTCAACAGTCTTTTCTACACTTTAACGAGCAAATATCTGAACCGATTTTAATGAAACTCAAAACTAGGGTTCCCACCTTTTTTTTTTGCAATTAAAGTACATTGGTTGTTAAAGGTTAGGAAAAAAAAGTACACAGTATAAAAATAAAGTACAATTTATTTTTCTTTATTGTTATATTTGAAAACGTATTTTTTATTGCTTTTCGCAAGTTTTATCAAAAATTATCATATTTAAATTAAAGTAAATAATTAATTCATTTTTTATCAAATTTAGAGACGCTTTGTTTCTTTCGTCTCGCCATTTGCTCTTCATTACAGAAAAAACTATCTCTGTGAATGCTGACGTGGCAGGAATAGAAATTAAATATTAAATTACTTTATACAAATTTGATAAATTATCATCAGTCTTATTAAATAATAGCTGCCGCAAAACCTTCAGAACTGTATATCTGATCATAAATTTTGTTTAATGACGCAATTTCTCCATAAAGATCATCCATATTTACATTAAGTTTTTGCAGATTTAAATTTTCGTTTATGCTAACAATATTATCAAATTCAGATTTGCTCTTTAAATTTTTATTGCTAATTGTAAATAATCAGTTTGTATTTTTAAAATCAATCCGTTTATTCAGGTACTCTAAGGCTTTATCGATAAATAATAAAAAATTCATGTGAATTTCCCTGGTCAGTTCCGGTGCAGACAAAAGGTTAATTTTTTTGCTTGTTTCATATCCAAATATCCAAATTGCCATGACATAGTCTTAAGAAAGAATCGCCTCTGTAAGAAAACGTCAACAAATGACTAATATAACCCGAATCTACTTTGAATTGTAGATAAATCAAATCATGCGAAATAAAGTATTTTGGTGTACTTTATTGTTTCTATAAAGTATAGAGTACAATTAATCAAAAAAACGTACAATACTTTATTATAAAGTACGGGTGGCAAAAGCCTACTCAAAACAGATATAGATGGGCACCAAAAAGGTTAAATAAGCCATATGTTTTGTTGAAAAGTAGGATCGGGAGAAACTTAAAACACTGGTAAATCGAATCCAAAAAGGATAGCTGAGCAATATGAATTTAGGGTTGGGAAGGTGATATACGTCAATTGCCGTCTTACCGAAACCAATCTTGATGTAAATTAAAGCTTATAAAAGAACACACAAGTAGAACATTTTCTAGAATCATGGGATTAGGAAGGGCTGGTGACAATACGTATGTAATTGTAAACTAATTTTGATAAAACTTAAAACATAGATAAATCTACGTCTAAGATAGTCATGAAACTTTAACTACAGATCCCTATTTAGATGAGCATATACGATAACGCTGGTGACGCCTTGGAAACAGATAGCATTATATAAGATTGTAGTACAATGGTTGTGGTATAAAAAATTATTCAACACTTGTTCTTGGATTTCAGCAATGGAATTGCAGTATTCGGAATTCACTTGTTGTTGAGATGCATAGTTTTAGCCGCCTTCAAAAGAAGTAAAACGTTATCAAATCAATGGGTATTTTTTTTTTTTTTTTTGTATGTTTGAAGCTTCATAACTTTATCATTTATGAAACGATATTCAAAGTTGTCTGAAAGGGTTTGCTTGCTTTTGGATCCCATGATTTTTTTGGAATATCGGGGGACAATTTGTTTATCTAAAATATTAATTAACAGATTTTGAAAATTATTTTTTTGTTCGTTCGAATTTTTATAGTTTTGTAATTTTTCCTAAAACTAAAATTTGTTGGCCTAAAGTATTGATTTCCAAATAAAAATACTTGCTTGCAGTTTGTTCCCATAAAGATGTTTGAAAAAAAGGGGGCAAATTATCTTCTCCCCCATTTCCCAAAAAAAATCTTATCCAACTACTTAATTTATGTTTGGTCTTATATTTTTCATTTATCTGAGATTGTTTCCCCTAGAAATCTTGGTCCCCCCGAAATAGTTTCATAAATTAAACCGGGCCCGGCCGAATTAAATTCTTTTTTTGTGTTGAACTCGGTTTTTCTTGCCAGAATTATTTCATTATTTTATGAAAATTACATGAAATTTAAATTTTTGTATGGACAACTAAAGAAAACAAATCGCAGTAGCAGCTTTAAATAAAATAAAGCAAAATTTATATACGCGTACTTGTACATTTAATTAATTTACAACTTAATATTACGGTCAAACGACTGTCAAGTTTTGTAAAATTTAAATGATGTGATGTGTTGCATATGTGACTGGTTAGTCGGTTGGTTGGTTTATCTGAATAACACGTTTGTTAAAACCATTTAATTTTTCTCCTACTATTGGGCGTAACAAAGCAAGTAGAAAAAAAATTATAAATGGGGAAAAATACACACCATTTTGCTTTTTAAAGCAAAATTCTGAAAAATTATTTTGCTACCACCTGCAGAAATCTTCAGAAATAACGTTTTATCACGCATTTTCATTACAACAATTTTGTTAAGAAATCATTTAAAGTAGAAACCGTTCGTATTTCAATAAAAAGCAAAAGTTTATTTTCCCCATTTTTTAAAAGTTTATGGAAACAAAGTCATTCCAACAGTATTGGTTACAATGGAAAACTTTAATCTGAAATATTACACAAATTTTCGATCGCTTTTAGAAAAACTTTTATTGTTCGTTGACAAGAAAATTATTATTTGATAAGTAGGTGAACAAACTCTATACTCGTATATAAAGGATTGCAAAGCTTGACAAATGTGTAATTAAAGTTGCCTGGCTACAATTTACTATTAAAACCATATAATTAACATACATTTAAATTGTCTTAAGAAATGCGTTAATAACTATTTCTAAGTTTTTAAATGATGCAGCAGAGTGGATTGGTTTACAAGGACATCGGAATAAAAAATGCATGTATGCATGTGTGTGTGGATGCATGTACGAGTATGTACATACATATTTGTTTTCAAGGAAACAGGTTGATGGCAAACAAATTTTGTTCATGAATACAACATGTTATGTTGCTGAATTATTGACGACTTATTTCTATTATTACCCTGTTCAGACATACACATTAATTGCGATTATCGCCGCGGCGCGACAAATTTTTAATCATAAAACAAAAATACACGGCTTCAGCAGGCAGGACGATTTTACCTGTTTTTATTATACTATGATTTAAATTTTTTTAAATTTAATTTATAATTTATACCAAAAAATAAGTTAAACAAATTAAAAAATATATATTTTTAAATAAATATGTAAGCCTAAAAATAAATAAAAAGCGAATGGGCTGTAATGAGTCCAGTTTAAAATAAAAACAAAGTTATTTTCCAGCTGTCAAAGCTTATTGAGTCAGCTTAATTTTGTCAATTAACCAAATATTCGACTCAATAAAATTTGTATGTCTGAACATAGTATATGGTATATGGTTTGACCAAAGACCACAGATTTATAAGGATTCGGAAAATCTTTTGGGTGGCCACGAACTGTTTTGCTGTGCGTTATATTTACTATTATCGTTAAAAAATAAAAGACATAAATATCGTACATATAATTAATTATAATATCAAAATTTAGTAGGAAAAGAGTTTATTTTTTTCATAAATTAATATTTACTGGGTCTCTGAAAAAGGATATTCCAAAATTTTTATTTACCAACATTGGCGGCTAAAAGTTCTTTTCAACAATTAGATGGAAAATAGGAAATTAAGCGACGAAAATAATAATTAAACAAATATTTTTGTGCAAACCCCGGAGAAATATTCAAAAACCCCAAAAGGGTATTTTTTTAGTATTTTCGCGGAATTTTTCTTATTTTTCGGCCAGGTGCAGGTAATATATGTAAAAATTCTTAAAAGTATCATAAATATTTTGATTGCAGTTTTGGCTTTAAAATTGATGTTTTCAGTGAAAAACAAAAAAACAGGTACATTTTGCAACGGTCTGGCACCTTCACTTAAGATATGGCTCCGGCCATGCTTAATATATAAGAAACTGGTAACTTAAACTCAATAGCACCAGCTTAAATGCAGTATTAAATTTCATTTGAATCAGAGTGACTGCAGATTTATATCAATTTATTTAAACTCCCAACGGAATCACGATTTTTTTAAATTATTTTTTGCTGTCACAAATTTCCGTAACAGAGCAAAACAGATGCACTAACGACTTGTACAACTTTTGTATTTACAAAAATCGATCAGATGATTCAGAACAGATCGTAAAAATTAACGTACTCGGAAATGACTAAAAGAACTTGCCATACCTCTCATTTTTAATTGCGTTAAATAGTATTTTTAAATATATTTGCGATTTCCACTCACTTAATATCGCCCTTGACAAGTGTCAAAAACGAAATTAGAAGCGACTAGATATTCTAATATCGCTTTCGCAGTAAACATTGAGACGTAATAATAATGTCCTGTTTTTATTGTATTACATATTGAAAATCTCATGTCTATTACAAAATTCTTATTTACAGTTTATTTCGCACTGTGTACAAAGTTTCGTATATTCTACAGTAATTACAAAATATTTATTTTTAGTGTAAGTATTTTATATCGTTAAGCAGTTTCCAAAAGTTAAATTTAGTAATAATTTTTTGCGTGACCAATTTTATTCAAAATATTATTAAAAAGAAAAAAAAACCGACAATCTATATTGTATGAGTAAGCTGCTCCCCCACAGGTTAAATGTTAATGTTTTAACACTAGTGAACCATTTTTCCGCACATTTAATTTCATTGAAGTTTCAGGTGTAACGAAAAAAAATTTAATACACAATGAAATGCATCATCAAATGGCAGAAACATCAACATAAATAATTTAGTGCACATAACAAACAAACACATGTTTAAATGCCATTAAAATAAACCGAGTGAAATAAAGGAATTTATTTGAAAAAAAAAAAAAAAAGAAATTAATCATTAGTACCATGATAATGAATAATAAACAGTCAACTACTACATTTAAGGCTGCTTTAGCCGCCCGTAACTCTAGAAATGTAAATGCTGATGTGTCAGCTGATTGCTTCTATTATATGCAAAAGCTATGAAAATACTTACTTGACTGAAATGAAATGTTGCCGTACGTACCAACCTGCAGAAAATAGTATTTCATTACGAGGTTACGTGACAATTGTAGACAGTGATGGGATGGTTGTATTTTGAATTGCAATGGGGCACAGTCCTTTGTTGGTACTTTTTTTGTTTTGAATAGTTTTAGTTGTTAAATATGTACACATGCATGCTTTATTGAGTAAAGAAAGTTTTCTAAATAATTTATTTTTAATATCTTCCAAGAGACTGTACCGATCTTTTGTGCTTACATATATATATATATATATATATATATATATATATATATATATATATATATATATATATATATATATATATATAATAAGTAACACTAATAATCAAAACAATGATGTACATATGTATGTAGATATGAATGTTAAACTATAATATAATCAATTATCAAATTCATTACAATAAAATGTGTAATAATATGATTCGGTACCTCTTAAATAATATCGTACTATTTGCGAACAATCACAAATATTGTAAACATTTGGAACTTCCATCAACGTTTGGAACAGCTGTTTTGTATTTTATTTATATTTTTCAAAGTGATAAAAAGTTGCAATGGACGACAAGAAATTTATACTACTGGTGAAGGAAAATGAACAACAAGTATTCTCCGGGACACCAGATTTCGAAGAAGAACAGAAAAATATGATTTGGTATGTTTAATAAGAATTTTTGTTCTTTTTATGTATGTATGTACATACATATGCATGTCTGCACATTGATCTGACACGTGACACGTTTTTAAGCATTCTATAACTACAAAAATGTTGGCTCTTACATTACATCAATATTTAGCTTACATCTACGATTTCAACCGTCGGCTAAATAGGCATTTACTTTGTGTGAGGAGTACTTACATCACACATATCATACGAGGGCCGTAACAAAACTAACAGGCGCACTTTTAAGAAGAAAAATTATATAAAGCATAAATAAATATTCTTTGTTGAAGGAAGGAAGTTTATAAAAGGCACTTGTTTACAATCTGCTTTTTTTTAAAAGTACTTATTTATAAAAACAATTTTCTAAAAAGACAATTTTTCAAGAGAAAAATTTAAAGAAAATATGTAAATTTTTAAGAAATAAATGTACAAACATGTAGTTTTTTAAAAGCATCTCTTTTAAGGGGAAATTCACATATCACGTAACGCTGTTTTCGAAAATTTCATAAACACACCCCCACTACCCTTCGTACCGCTTTTAACAGATTTTCCAGTGCAAAATTTTCAATCCATAACAAATCTGTAACCCCATCCACCCTTTGAAGCGTTACGTTATATGTGCACAGCCCATAATAATTATTTTTTTTTTTAAGTATTTTAGTAATCTACTTTTTTAAATAAATTTTTATAAGGTTGACTTTATTTAAACGAAACTTTTTTAACATATATATTTTTTTTAATTGATAGATTTTTTTGAAAGGTACGTTTTTGGAGACATTTTTCGAAAGTACTAGAGGTATTTTTTTGAAAAGTATTTCTTTGGATACATACTTTTTTTATATGTACTTAAAAAGCACAATCTGTAAAATATACGTTACGGAGAAGGTATTTTTTAAAAAGTAAATTTTTAAAAATATACTTTTTTAGACATTTCATCAATGTGATTTGAAATCACAAGAAAGGTGTTTTGTGCATATAATTTTGTGATTTTAAAACGTACAGCTAAGGATCTAAACTTTTTAAATCACTTGGTTATTTTTGCGATAAGTACATTGCAAGATATATAATATTACTCTAATAAATTAATCAATGTGTTCTTTATTAGTTTTCTTGAATAAATAATTGTGTTAAAAGGTGTTTTTATAGAGCGACACAAGTTTAAATCATAATACAACAAAGAAATATATTTTTAATATCAATGAAACGGGCTTTATTGAAAAGAAAATTTTATGAAATTGTGTTTAAATATGATTTCTGCCATGTAGCCGCCACGGCTGGCGCATAGAAGGCGCAACCTGGAACATAAATTTTCAACAACTTTTCGCCGCATTTTCGACCGTATTTCGCCGATAACTCTTCGAATGTTTATTTCCAGGTGTTCAATTGCTTGTGGTTTACTGACTTAACATAACCCCAAAGAAAATAATCTAAGGGGGTTATAATAGGTGGCCAATTAATTGGACCATTACGTGAAATTATAATTTTCATCAAAAGTTTCTTTAAGTAAATCAATTGTAGCACCCGATGAGTTTGACGAATAGAACAATTATTGTGATTAAAAATTTCAACAATTGCTCGTGTGTAAGTCGATTCATAATGAAATTTCAAAGCAAAGTAAACAAAAAGCAACTATCAGCTGTTAAATGGCTGCTCAAATAAAGCAGTGATGCCAACTCAAAGTTGTGACAGACTAAAAAAACACGCTTTATTAAGAAAAAACCTGAAAAGTAAGAAAGATCTAGAGACAATTTGTTCTGTGATTTCACGTTTATTTTTCACTGTCAGTAAACTTAATTATTTTAATTGTTATCTAATGACAATGTTTCTTACATATCCATTGGGTATGTAAAAATACTCAAGCAACACTTTTGAATACATCTTTCTCCTAATTTCTTGTATTCTTGTACTTTCGAACATTTTAAATCACACCGAAAATAACAAAAATTGTGTGATTGCCAGAACAGAACAAAATCACACGTGTGATTTAAATCACGTGATTTTCAGAACAGACCTGTTTGTAAAAGTAAATTTTCTAAAATAATTTATCGAAAACTACTTTTTATTTATACAACAATTCAAAAATTACCCTTAAAAAACCAAAACGTCATAAAAACAAAATTTTTCATTTGATGGTTTTCAATACTTTTAGCCATTTTTCATTTTATATTTTGCTTTGAAACATTTTTGAAAAAGGAATTAAATGATTCTCTAAAGAAACTTCAATAAATCATCTTCTGATACCATCGTTTTTGAAACAGAGGTCTAAGACATTTTCTTAAACTGCTTAAAGTAAATAGGATTTTTCCTTCTTTGTGAAGAAAATATCACCAATATTTCAATTACGTGGTCATAGAGAATATTACGTGGCTGTTAAAACTATTTCGAACGGAATCTTTACATACATGTCTTTTGTTACTGCAATTATCAAAACTGCTCTGAGTAGCACAGTTTATTTAATATTTTACTACAGAGCGGTTTGTTGTTATTGCCAGAGATCCGTTGTTTAATTTAGGATCAGGCCTCGTATGTACTGTGTGAAAGACCAACTAAATGACTAACTGTCTAAACTCCCAATTGTTTAGTTGTTGACATTAACTGCCAGCAACGACTATAAAATAAATAAAGATAAAGTTATCACCAATTTGGATCTATCAACAATAAAATAAATTCACTTATCGTAGCCGCCATTGAACTCATTGCAAGTCAGTATTATTTCGCAAAGTTGTATGTGACTTTTTGTGGTAAAAAAAAAAATTTTTTTTTTTGCCAACTTTAAATAAAATGTGGTTAAAATTGTAAATAAAATAAATTAAATAGAACTTTAGTTTGATAAGAAAAATCATATATTATTTAGGTTTTTACACTGATTTGCGCTCATGTAGAAAAAAAAAATTTGCGATCCAGAAAACAACACATTTTATTGTAGTTTAAAAATCAAGCAATCAATGTTCTAGATAATGTTGCACATACTCATCGTATAAGCAAAAGTTAAAGAAATATTGCCAGAGTGTGGTTAAACTTTTAGTTTTAACATTTAAAACTCCCAATTTTTTTTTAGTTCTACAAAAGGCGCTCAAATTTTTCTTAAACAGTCGGCAAAATTTCCGAAACAGCGATTTTATGAGGTTTCTTGATATTAAAACTGCATCTCTGACATAAAATGTTGACTATTAATCATGATCATGGAGAAAAAAAATGTAGTGGCGTGCATAGCTGCCAGATTTGACGATTTTGGCTCCTAAAAATGACATAGTGACGATGGGACGATTTATGCCCTAATTTTGACGATTTTAAATAATTGAAGTTTGCAACATTTATTTGTACTATTAAAGCAACCCAGAACTGCTGAAAATTGTAATGAGAAACTTTTTAAAAACTAGTTTGCTTAAAACTGAAAACTTTTATTTAATTGATTATTAAAACAGAAACATTTTTTTAAATTTTGAAGACAGTATTGGAAGAAGCACAAATAAATTCAAAAGAAAAATATGATAGTAGTAATAATTGTGTTAATTTTTATATAGAGCTTTCTGATCAGATATTATCAAGATTTGATTTTGAAAATAAATATATGAAGCTCTTGGCCAAATAAATCCATTTATTACTAATGAAGAAAAAAGTTGAAACCGGTTTTTTCATTTGACGTTTTTATGACGATTTCAATAAGCTATATTGACGATAATGACGATTTTTGCCAAAAAAAAATATGACGATATTACCTCAAAAAATCTGGCAGCTATGGTGTCGTGGCATGATTGCGTCAACAACGACATAATTCCCGATACAGGTTATGGTTTGTGAGAAAAAAATTATTATTGCTTTAAATAATTGTAAACTTTAACAATTTTGCAATTGATTGCAATGAATTCTTTCACAGTTTTGTTAGTGTTATTGTTGTCATATTCTAGATGTAAATAATTTCTTTGAATATTCATAGAGAAATTCTCATATTTATTCTCTCTTCTTCTCACAGAAAAAAGAAAGTTAAAGTGGCATAGTGTAAATAACGTCGTACATCATATGTTTTATTGTTGAAAACGTTCTTGCAATGTCGCTTGACACGAAATTTTCTAGTTTATGAGTTCAGGATCGTTAAAAATATGGCCCCCTTAATATTTATTTTTGAGATCATTGTAACAGCTTGTAATTGTTGTTTAATTTGTGTCTTGTCATATATACATATGTTACGTACGTTTATATACAAACAGATTCGTTGTCCACTTAAGTTTACTCCATTTGAAGTTGTTTCGAACATGTGTTTGCTTTGAAAATTCAATAGCTTGAGTTTAAAAAATAAATAATAAAATTGAAAAAACTATAAATCAGTTTAGTTGGTTTTTTTCTCGAAATTTTATTGTTATTGCAAGTCAATATTTTGCCCATATAAGATGATGACAGTTCAACATTGCAAACAAACACAAAATGCTGAGAGCAAACAAGAAATTTTCAATTTTAAATGGTGTTTCAATCTTGACACAGTTTTCGGCTGATGCAAAAAACCAAGTACAAAAATTTGGTTTATTTTTTATTTCAAATAAAATTTAATGAAACGCATTTTTTAAATTCTCAAAGTTTTACATGACAAGAAAAGTTATATTCGTGGGATATGGCTGGGTGGCTGTCTGCTTTGAGAAAAGATTTTGTTCTCTCCCTTAGTTAATTGCTCTCTTCTATTCCATTTGCATTTTGTTTTGAAGTATGTATTTGGTTTCCCTCTGTCTTCTTGTTTGAGGCAACCGGAAAAGTACATTTTTTCTTTTCAATTTATCAGAATATGGTTAAGAAAACAACATTATTTATAATTTCTCTGAGTGATCTTTACAGATGACAGCAGGATTGTCTATTCAAATTGTTTCAGTAATAAGTCAAGTTTGTTGGAGATTAAAAATATGCGCCAAAAAATATAATGATACACTAAATAGCGATCTTTTAGCAATCTTCAAATGGGATCATGAGAATACAGTAGACTTGAACGCTCGTAAGATCAAATTTTCGGTTACAAACGAATAAGCGTACATGCTGATTCATCAGAAATTATAGATGGTACAAGTGTTAAGGAATAGAGAGCTCTTGATGTTCTTGGCATGAAAGTTCAGTGTAATATACCAAATAATTATCACATTTTTAAGCCTCAAAAGAAGCAATCAAGATCCTCGGTTTCTTAAGATGGTACACAGGGGAGTCTCTTGCCAAATAAATGGTATAGAATAGAATTGGGAATTCTACTCTGCACTGGAAAATAAATATTAAGCATCGCACAACTTCCTCATAACTTGTCCGACTATAAAAATTTTTTGAAAATTTATTTTTTTTTTTGTTACAATTATAAAACTGTTTATAGAAAATTTTAAAGAAAATAAATATAAGTATATAAAACTATTTTCAAAATTTAAATTGTACGCATTTTCTGCCATTTTCAATGATAATAATCAGAAACAGAAAATAAATTGTTCTATACTCGTATTTCCCAACACAAATGTATTTCCAGTCAGTTTTAGCTTCTTTTCGTGTCTTTTGTTTTAAGGGTTAGTTTTGAACTTTTGCTGACATCGGTAAAATATAAAAAAAAAAAAAAAATGAAATAAGCAACCGAAGAGAAAAAGATAATGCTCTTCTGCTGTTGCTGGGCAAAGCGATAGCAATGCAAATCTAATTTCTGTATAAAAGTGCAACATACAGCCAATTTGATTGGTCGGTTATACGTTTAAATATCACAACGTCAATTGTCGTTAAATATTGTTGTTTATTTTCAGAGGTTGTCTTAACTTTATGAATAACTATTCAAATTGTACCATGTTCTGATTCTGTACTTCGTTATAGAGCAATGATAAAACTTCTGTGGGTGCTATAAAGGTGTGGATACAGTTTCACAATCAGCTTTTAATTATTATCAAAATATTATAATGAAAATTGATAAGGGGCTGTGCACATATTACGTAACGCTCCAGGGGAAGGGGCGGGGTTAAAGATTTGTTACGGATTGGAAATTTTGCACTGAAAAATTAGTAAAAAGCGTTACGGAGGGGTATAAAATCTCTGAAAACAGCGTTACGTAATATGTACACAGCCCCTAAAAAGGAATTGTTTGTTTGTTTTTTTTTTTTTTTCTTTTTGAGATAAAAGAATTATGAGTACAAGTTTTATAAAAATTGTAGGTGCTAATAAATATTAGATAAGACATCAGCTTTCAAAATGCCAACATCATAATATTTTTAACTCCCATCGATCACCCGCTAGAATCTGTCGTTAGAACCATGTGAATATGTAAATCGTTTTGTTTTTGATGCACAGTGTAATCATGTCACATTAATTAAGTTTCTGAAATATTATTTTAAAGTTGCAAATTAAAGTGTTTCTTAAAAAATAAAACGAAAAAAGTTTTCGACACACTTTCACTTTTACAAATAAATTTCTAAAGTCTAAAAAATTTAAATATGTGTAAATCACAATTATGCCAAACAACGACGAGTTGATAGCAACTTGAAAAAGTTAAGAGGCTAAAGCTATCCAATTTAAACGGTTTTGAAGGGAAAACAACTATTGTTTAAATCGTACAAAACTAATAAAACAAAAAAAAAGAGGCTAAAAGTCAATAAAAAGAAACAAACAAAAATAAAATTTTATTTAAAATAAAACAGACTTTTTTAACGCATGACTTAACCAAGCGAAACACAAAGGCCTACAACATACAGAACACAAACAAAAAGTTGTTTTTGGGGGGACAACTGTTAAACATTTTACACGCATTATAACAAAAAAAATATATAATACAATTAAAATAAAAAAATACAAAAACATAAAAACGTGCGTATTTAATAGATGAAAAAAAAAATCATATCGGCTCTTCTAACACAACGAGCGCAAATAAATGTTTTTCGGCTGAAAATCGACAAAACAGCCGGCCGGCATTCATAGTAAATGCTGTAAAATCACGTTGACTTGTTTTTTTTTTTTTTTTTTTTTTTTGTTGTTGTATACTTTAAACTGGTTTTTGTCTATGCCTAGCCAAGGGCAAATACAAATTCAAATACTGGTAACAAAATTATACAATATCTAATTCGTAAGCAAAAAATCCCAAAAAAAAAAATTTAATTAAAAATACGAAAGTTTTCGAAAATGAGAACAAATAACACTGATTTACAAAATTAAATTTATGAGATATTTTGCATTTTTTGCAATAATTTGGGGGGTAATAAACAGTATAGGAAAATTCAGTTCTGCTTCATGGTGAAAATCGGAGCTTTCATAAAACCAAGGCGGTTTTGTTATTTTCGAATGCAAATAAAACCAATATTCGAATCAGCTGTTGCTTACATCTGTATAATTGTTTAAATTTTATTTGTGCTTTTTTTTCCTTTCTAAAATAAAGTGTATTGCTGTGTTTTTAAGAAAATAATAAAAGAGAAGTGTATTTTATTTAGTGGCAAAATTTAATAGAATTGTAGTGTTTTGTGCTATAAATAAAAACAAGTGTTATTGGAAGAAGAAACCTCAGAAAAGGTAAAAAGAATAATTTTGAGAGATTTCAGCAATCCATTTGATCTTTCAGAGACACCTTATGAACATATATTTTACTGTAATTTTATATTTATTTGTAAATAAGTATGAAGCGACAAGGTTGGATTATATGGCAACCCCGAATACCTCAATACCCCCAACCCAGTACTTTTTTTCTTATGTTATTTATGTTATTTCTTTGCGTTTTACAATTCTTGATTTGTTGTCAACATTGATGACAACACTTCGATAGCAGACTTTTTTGTTATTCATGAGTTTATGGCTAAAATGTTGTTGTTAACAGAAAGCCACTAAATATTCATAAAATATTGAAAAATATTGATTGAAATTCTGTACCATATTCTCTCGAAAAAAAAAATTAATTTATATGAGTTTGGAAAATTTCACTTAATTTGATTTCAAAATTGTATATGAATGGCGCTAATGCCGTTGTTTACAGACATTTTTTTCGAAATTTTCTCTGATGGGGCTGTCATCTGACGTTGTCTTGTAACAACAACTTAAGCATTAAACACATTCGCAACAGCAGACTACCGACTACCACCTGTCAAAATTAGAATACATGTGTGCATACGAGAATGATTATATTGAAGACAGCAAGGCAACACGGCAAAAGGTTTTTGTCCATGCTACTTTTGTCGTGTAGTCGAATTAAACTAATTTCTATTTCTGATGGCCACAAAACCAAAACAGTGTTGACAATATAACAAAATTTGTAAAGCATTTAGTGATTAGAAGTATTTTTTATTGTAAAATAAAAAAGAAAATTACAAAATTTAAATGTAATAATATATATGCATCAAGAATTTTTATTAGCTTTATTGTTACATAGAATATTGACTTGAGTCAAAAATACCAACATTGTTAAAGATTAAAAAAACTCACAGGGTAGGTAATAGCCTTTTTTACCTAAAAATTTTTGTGTAATTTTTTCGGCGCTCTCTCTTGATTCCGCAGTTTCGGGGTTCAAAACTTTAATATATTATTGATCATATAGAAAATGATAAATATAATACCAATATAAACGACATAGGTATCATTTCAAATGCTCTAAATAACTCCTTTAATTCTCAAAATCATTATTAAAGAAGCATAACTTACGTATTTCCTCGGTGACAGCTTTCAAGTATACACCACATAAAAGCATGGTAAGTTCTCTGTAAAAGTGAAAGGTCAGAAAAAAAAAATTTTAAAATTGAATTTCACTCGCAATGGGTAAATTGTTTTAAAAAATTTGTATACCAGTATAAAGGTATTTTAGAGAAGTTTAGGGTGATATCCACATCGCTTATATCCGTTCCATATTCTAGGAGTTATGGCCAATAAAAAATAAGTTTTGAACCCCGTGACTTCGGAGCCAAAAGAGATCCATTAGATGAATATTTTCGGTTCGCCGTATTTAATTCGCCCCAGCGAACTTTAAAAAAGTAAAAGCGCTAAATATGCACCACTGTAATATACATAAATGAATCGTTGCAACAATTCAGGATCAGCTGTTTACGGTGTATCTGTCGTTTCCAAAATAATTAAGTAGCTGGCTAAACGGCTACAACGATAGCTAGCTGCATTTGTAGTCTTGTGTTCGTGTAGTCTGCTGTGGCGAATGTGTTTATACCTTTACAATACAATTGTGTAGTGGTGCAGATCCTTGCCGTATGGTGTGATATCTTGCTGAACATTTCTCATTGTTTTGTTTCCTGACTGCATGAAACGAGTAAATTGCAACAGTGTAAAATGAAACAAAAATGGTTTTTCTCACACACGTGTGTTTCTGTATATATACATACATATGTACTTTGCGAGAATGATATCGCACTTGATCTATCTATCCACTATAAAAATTTTCCACCATTTTCTCCTCTCTTTCACCCAAAAATATACAGTTGTATCTCTCTTTGTGATAGAAGAATAGTATAAAAAAAAAGTTTTTTGCCTCTACTGAAAATTTTAAAATTTTGAGTTAATACCCTCTTGTTGATCAAGTGCGATATGTCATTTTAATAATTATTGGAAGTATGTGAGAAAAAGTGTTTCTGTAACAACATTTTTTAAAAAGTTTCTCACCTTTCAAATTTGTGCGAGAAAATCAAAATTTAAATAAATATACATAGTTATACTTTGAAAATTTTTTTTCTTAAATTTAGTTCATGTCTTTTTTTTAGTGTAGGAAACTCAGTCAAGTCGAATCGTATGTATGTATAGTATGTGTATCAGGGTAATAAAGTAGAAGTGATTTCACTTTAAACTAATCGAGAAAATTTAAATTTGTTTCTAGTTTAACTTAAAGTAAAGTAGTAAAAACTACTGAAATCAATAATTGAAAGTGATATTGATTGAATAAGATTGAAAATTTCAATATTAAATCTACAATAATGGGCCTGTTCGTAAATTCAACACAGTACGTTCATATATGCAAACAGTGACAATTCTGCAAAATGCAAGCGTTCAAAAATGCAACACTGAAGTATTTTATGAGCAAATAAATACAAAACACTAATCATAAAATGGCTGATGCAACGAATGAGAACGTGTTAAATTTGTTATTTTATTATTTGTTTTATTTCTTATTATTATTTTTAAAAACATAATATTAGCAGATATAAATAATTTTAAAATAATCCAACACTTCAGGAACTCGCCTTTTCTTGTTCAATAAAAAATTTTAAGCAAAATTTTTTTTTTTATTTCTAAACACTTTTTTTTTGTAGATCAGGCAATTTTACATCATTAGTTTTGTCGTCCAGCTCAAAAATTAAATTTATTATTAACTAAGTTGTAAATTTTTTATTCGAACTGAGTGATGTTTAATCAAAGAAATTTTAATTTGTCAGGCTTAAGTTCGTTTTCTCTAAATTTAATTTTTATTTTTTATAAATTAAATTATTATTTTAATTAGGAAGAAAAATCAAGTAGCTCTTATACTTGAACAGACAAAGAAAAATTAGACTGCGCGGAGGGTTGAACTGACATCATAATGTTTCAAGACTAACCACAGTCTCATCATCAGAGTTGTCTACCGCTTAGACCTCACTGCCAATCATACTAGTTAAAGATCATCTATCATTAATTCAATTTGCTGAGTTACATGTACGTTTTTATACACTACAGCTTTATCATTTTTTAATGGGTTGGAACTTTACTATACTTTTTCAAAGTCTATCTTGTTCAAGTTGAGCTTTATTCTAGTGTTTCTCATTTCATTCCTAGGTGACAGCCTTCGGTTACCAATACAATATTAACTTGTCCATTTTGTATATATTTTTCATAATTGCAAACACTAAAATGAGCAAAAAGAAGCATGAGCAACAGCTGATTAGCAGTGGCGGTGCAAAATAATCATATTATGCAGCGCAGTGAATAATTACGAACAGGCCCAAATTAATGTGATGATTTAAATGCAAAGCTATGACGTTGTAAACACCAATCAGATAAGAATTAACGAGTGAGTGCAAAAAGCTAAATCTATTCGCTCAGTAAAACTTGAATTTTAATTAAAAATATTAAAATTTATTTATTTAATTTCTCATTTATTAAAATTTATTAATTTATCTTTGTTTCAATATTTCTTTAGCCAATTGTAGCCTTTTTCTACCATTTTCTCTCATCAATTTTTGGCAACACTTCTTCTAACATGTCGTTAGTTAAAAAGCAAAATTATGTAACTACACTTTTTGCAATTTTATTGGAGAGGAGAAAAACCAAATACTCTTCTTCAAGTGGCTGAACTAAAGAATTTTTGCTTTTGTATTTAATTTGGCTCGATTTTAACGTTTGAAAATTCAATTTGCATGAATTAATTAAAGATGTGATTTCGAATTTTTTATTACGTGCATTTCAGCTAACGATATGTGAGTGTTAAGTAATGCAACAACATTATGCATTAAAACACATTGAAAATAGCAGGCTACCGACTGTAATATGTCAAAATAAAATACACATGTTTATATTTTAACGATTATTTGAAGAGCTACACAACTACACAACCACCACTGTCATTGTCGTCAATTTAAATTTATTTCTGTTCTTGATGGCGACATTTCTTTCTTTTTATTTAATTTTGTTATTGTTATGGCTGAAAAATATTTCATATTTAATTATTGTAGAACAATATTTATGACGTCGCAGCCGCTTCAAAAACATTTAAGAGACAATTGCACCTAACGAAATTTGAAGTCGCGTAGCCTGTTGTGAAAAATGTGTTTAAGGCATTAGAAGTAGAAACTGCAACAGAAGTTATCGATTTTAACAATTATTTCAAGTGTTTTGATGATGCAAAAAAATTTGCATAAATAAAAAAAAAAAAAAAAAATTTGAACTATTTATCCTTCGAGTAATTTAGTTTTATTTATTTTTAGTTTATATTTGCAAGTATGTATGTGCTTTGTTTCGTTTCTTTCTTTTTATTTTTTCATTTTGTATGTTAAAAGTACAAAGACCTCAGGAGTTGGATGGAACAAACAGAAATATATGATTAGACGATATTTGGCTTAATGACAATGCAGTGATGTAAAAAACTGTGCAACACTTGCATAAGAATAAAAAAATCCCGTTTGTGGATATAATTCGCCTTGTCAAAATTGATGAGACAATGGTAGGTGATCTTTGAACATTAATATTAAAGTTAAAGGCAAGTATTTTGTCATGCAATATTACAATGACAATAATCATTCAATCATTCTAAACTAGCTAAAAATGTCGCTTAAGGCCGTGCTTCACTATCCTACACAATCGTACGTTTCATTCACAGGAAAATCTTGCAAAAATCTGACCGACTTTAAAAAATCGTTTCAAAATGGCGTTGTAGGTGCCACACTATCATACAAATCTGATGCCAACATCTGGTTGACAATAAATACTCCTCTGATCGCATGAAAATTATCATTTTATGAAAATTTTCATAAAATTTTACAAATCGCGCGACTTGCCAAAAAATCTGTAACATAGTTGCATTTTTAGTCCACACTACCATACATTTTTAGCACACATGTCATATTTTGCAAATCGCGCGACTGTGTAGGATAGTGCGGTACGGCCTTTATTATTTCATATGCGACATTCGAATATCTTGTCGTCAGCGATTAAATAAGCGATAATATCGCCTGTTTAATAAAAAAATAATAATTCCTAATTATATTCAATTTTTTAGTGCTCTTAGATCATTCTAAAGCTTTCGACACGGTAGACCATGATATACTGGTAAAAAAAACTGAAACATTTCTTTAGGTTTGACGCCACCTCAACCAAGCTTATATTTTCATATCTCGCAAATCGCAGACAATCGGTATTCGTAAATGTTGTATGGTCAGATAGCTTACCACTTATTAGGGGTGTTCCACAAGGTTCTATTTTAGGACCACTCCTATTTTCGATATACGCAAATGACTTGCCAAAGCAACTCTCCAAATGCAAGATCAATCTTTATGCAGACGACGTGCGTGCACCTTACATTAGGTTGCACAGTTTGTAATATATCTTCAGGCATAACGTCTCTAAACGAAGAGTTAAATAAAATCTACCAGTGCAAATGGACTCTGTTTAAATCCACGTAAGTCTAAGTGCATAATTGTATGTAAAAAAACCTTAAATCCATCCATTTCCGAAAATATTGTCTTAAATGGTGAAAAAATCGAAATTGTCAGAGCAGCGAAAAATCTTGGTATAATTTTTAATAACAATTTGACTTGGAACGACTACATAAATGCCTTGGTTGGTCAAACATATATAAAGTTAAGATCTCTCTGGTCAATACAATACTTCACACCGATAAGTATAAGAACATTGCTTGCTAAGACATACCTTATTCCCAGCTTAATGTATGGATGCGAATTGTTTGCAAGCTGTGATTCAATTAGTAAAAGAAAGCTCAATGTTTTGTTCAACAATATTGTAAGATATGTCTATGGATTGAAAAGGTTTGATCATGTTTCTTCAGTTTCCAATAATCTGTACGAAATCCCTTTTGAAAGCTTGCTAAAAGTTCGTACACTAATGTTTTTACATAAAATAATAAACACCAAAACCCCAAAAAAGCTACTTGACAGATTATGCTTCTTATAATCACCACGGAGCCGAAATATTATAATACCGCGCCATCAATGTCTGGTATCCGAATGGCAATTTATGTACATGCTGCTCGTCTTTGGAACATTCTTCCACTCAATCAACAACTAAACAGCATTTTTGTTCAGTTTTTTTGCATAATTTCTTAATAATTTCTTATAAATAATTTCTTATAAATTTTGTTATATCTATCTATTTCTTATTTTGTATTAATTTTGATATGCATGCTAATAATAAATTATTTTGTAACGTAATGCGTTCCTGCACTATAAATATAAGACACTGTCTTGTGCAGGAAATGAAATATAAATAAATAAATAAATATTCATTTCAATTTTGACTTCAGAGGCAAAAAATAAACACTTATTTCTTTAGTTTTGGCTTCATTTAAATAAAGTATATATTTAGCTTAAATGAAAGCGCTTACCACCTTGCTGTAGTACCACTGTTAATTTCCAAGTCTTTATCAGCCCAATTACGAATATTCCCTAGGAATTTCTCTCCCACGGAAAATATTTTTCTCGAGAAAAAAGTTCTCCAATTATAAATTATTATATGTAAATAAAAGGGAAAAGTGAGAAATCTTATTCATAATAGGAGGAAAGGGAAAAAATTCCCCCGGAATTATTATTCGTAATTTTCAGTTAAGTCACTTTCGCTCAGAATTCCCTCAAACAAAGTTAGACTTAAGACAAAACATTGTAATACATTGCCGCAAATATGTATACCCCACAATTCATAAAAACTTTAAATGGATTTGAAATTTATTTGAAGAAAAATTTATATTGAAATGTTTTACTAAAACACATTTGAAATCAGTTTAAATTTTAACTGAAAACAAACCCCTGGACACTGTCACTCATATTGACCTTCAGAATTTAACTCAAGACAAAACGTAAGACTCTCTTGCTCATTTGATTGTTAAAATAATGTTTTCAATAAAAATCACAAACACAGAAATGTTTCGTTTTATAAAAAGAATATTTCTTGTAAAATCTCTACAATTGCCATCAGGCAATTTTATATAAATAACTAAAATTTAAAATTTGTATGCCACATTTTTCATCTAAATATAGACTTCACTTCATTGTATGTATAGACCATATTTTTTTACAAGCACTGTAGCTAGTTGAACTCATGAAGGTACTTAGTGAGAATAATCATACGTAGGGGGTACTTAAAGAAACCGTAAAAGGGGCTGTGCACATATTACATAACGCTGTTTTCAGAGATTTTGTACCCCCCCCCCCCCTCCACCATCGTAACGCTTTTTACTAATTTTCCAGTGCAAAATTTCAAATCCGTAACAAATTTTTAACCCCCTCCCCACTAGAGCGTTACGTAATATGTGCACAGCCCCAAAGGCAAAAAGAAAAGAAAACAAGAAGAAAAATGGCACAGCAAAATGTACTGTTGAGCGATTTAAATGTTTCGTTACTTTTTAGCCAGATACTCGTATAGTCAACACAGTTTTTTAATACATACAACCAATTCACATGATGACTTTTGCGACGTCGTTTTTACTAAATTCCCTTTTGAAGTTGCTACCAAGATCTTTGTGTGTTTAGACGATGTCTTTTAGTTTCATGTCTTTTTCCCATTTTTGTTTTGAAATAATGAAAAGTAACAAAGAGAAATAGAAGAAGAGTCTTGAAAAACACAAATCAAGACTTTTTGTTTGCCCCTCTCTCTTCCCTACACCGCTTACCAACAAGCAAAAATAGACGTCGAAAAAGCGACGTCGCAAAAGTCATCATGTAAATCGGGTGATACATACTTCCAAAATACACGCACATGCAGACGGCAGACGTGTGTACAAATATTTACAAAAATTTTCATTCACATGAAAAAGGAAGTAAAGAGCAACTGAAAAGGAAATGTATGAAAGAAGAAATTTTTATTACAATTGTAGAACGATTTTAAGTAAGAAAGTTCTTATCGACAGGAGTGTGTGTTGGCAGAAATAATTTTAAACGAAGAATTAAGTTGTCATCTGCACGATATTGATTTTTCTATTTATTTATTCTTTGGACTTTATTACGATTTAGGTAAATAATATTTTGTATTGTTTTTTTAACTTCACGCTATTAAAGGAGAGGAATTTATTTATTGATTCTATCACAATTATCGAAAATTGGCCATGGAAATCTATTCTGAGTATTTTACCGATGATGTTGTGAGTTTATGTATGCATTAGAGATGTTACGAATATCAATTTTTAGTATTCGAGTACGATCACGAATATTTGTAACAATATTGGGAAAATCTCTCCCTTTGTGTCAGTAAATTTCACACTATCACACTTATTTATCATTATTTTGACGTTTAACATTATTAAGACCTCTACTGAAGATTGTATACTTTCAGATTTCGTTTCCATACTCTGTTTGCGAATTTAATTATTAATTCAGGGGGGTTACTCTGTATTGCGATTGTTGTTTGGGAGAACGCAGATTGCGCAACCACCTGTCTCGGTAGACTTTAACATTTTAAATTTTAGTTCTTCTATTTTTGAAGCTTAACATTCTTGTACTAAGCTTTGATTGAACATATCGAGCCTTTACTGCAATATAGTCATAACTCAAAATATTTTTTAATTAATAATGCGGCATAATTTCTGATATCGTGCTTCAGAATGTGTAAAAATTTCATTCAAATATCTTACATACATACTAAATTTTTGAGACAACTATTAAATTTCGTTTAACATTAAGTTGTTTGTTAGCGAATGCGCAACTGTAAACTCGTTTTCTGTATGAATGAAATCGTTTTTAGATGAATTTTTGTTACATTAATTTTAACGATAAAAATTACTGAATTACAGAACACTTTTTTTTAGTATAGAAAAATTTTAAAAGTTTTATAGAAATATTTCTCCACTACTTTTTATGGCAACTTCAGCAAAAGTTTTCAATTATAAAAATCGAGTAAACAATTAAAATAATTTAGATTCCTAAACGAATGGCCCGAAATTTTAAAACAATTTCATTTTATGCAACATTTTTGTCTATTTATCTATTTTCATGTCTATTTATGTATTTATCTATTACAGCAGCGTAATAGTTTTTTCGCAATTTTTATTTACATTATTTTCTCACACTCTTTTTTTATGGAAAAATGTGTGAAACAAAAACGTGATGTGTTTATTTAAAACATTTTATTGGGCATTAGCTTGTTTGATAGTCAAGTATTTAGAACCCTCCTGTAAATGTTTTTATTTTTTTTATACAAAATAGATTACAGTTTGCTTGTTTTTTTTTTTTGCTTTCGACACGAAATTGTTAGGCAATGCAGTAGTTAAAGCAGCATAAAAGAATCCAAGAATAAACGCAAATCTAGATAATACCTATAGATCAGTGATGCCAACTCTTGCAACATCAAAAGCTCTGCGAGCCCATGAAAATATGGTAAAAAAGGGTAAAAATGAAAAAAAAATCGGGTACAAAAGCACTAACCTAATTTTGTTTTGGGTCTGCTGGATCGAAAGACAGCCTTGGCTGCAATGAAAAACTTGCATTTGGATTTATTGCTTTTTAAGTTTTTTTGTGCGACTTTGTCGGAGTAAATCCCTTTATGGTGCATTTATTTCACAATTACAACAAATGCAATATGCTTTTAGTTCAGCTTTTGATAGTCTAAGCCACCTTTTAAAAACTGGATCATTCACCCAAGCTTTTCTATATTTTTGTTTTTCCATCTAAAGAAAAGCCATTGTTAGACGATGAACTTCAAAACACATAAAATTAATGTAGAATTTACTTTTAATTACTGTTCAGCTTTATAATAAACAAGGCACTTTCTTGCTTAAATTTGCACAACAAACAAATCAACGGATATTAAAAGTAAAATCATTGCTAAACAAAGAAATCATAAAATTTTCTACACGAATTTAAAAAAAGATGCTTAAGAAATACGAGAATTCAAACTTAACAGTTTGCGAGTAGTACTCAAAATATTGATGCAAATAATACGCAGTTGGTTAAAAAAGTATTAGGTGTGTTTGAAGAAGAGTAGGAAAATGGTTCAGTGCCAAAAATGTTGATTATTTAAAAGACACTTAAAAGCACTGTGAGAAATTGTTAAAAGCACTATAAATACCCGCTTTTCAAAAACGGGTTTTTAACAAAATTTAGGGTATTGCTTAATTAAAAAAGCACCAAAAAATACACTAAAAGCACCAACATGGCAACGCTGCTATAGATAAACGAAACATATTCATACTCACATGTACATATACGTACTAGACATCACTAAACTCATACATTCTTATTTTATGTTTGTGTTATATTTTCATTTTTAGACTGTAAATTTTTTCTCTTGAATTACACTGGAAAAATTTTATGTTATTTTCTATTCAAATCTAGTAGTAATCGCAGTTCAAGAACTAAAGCTTTATAACATAGTACCATGAGCAAATTATTTGTTATAACAACAATTATCAAATTTTATACATAAAAACATCAGAAAGTTTTTAGTCCTATTTTTCATATCGACTTTGACTTTTGTCAATACAAATAAAATAATAGTCCAGAGGCACAGTAGTTGTTTGCCAAATGAAATCTTTTTTATTATATGCAATTTGACATTTGTAAACTCCATCGGCTACTTTTGATGAGGACATGAAATCTAGATATATTTAAAACAATGTTTTGACGGAGTTTAAGATAGATATTAAATCTAATTTGGAACTAAGAAAGAAAAAAGTGGATCAGCTGTGTTAATTGCAGTACCTGTTAAGTGAATTCGCCGTGATACACAGCAATATTTTTTAGTTGTTTTAAATTTTAATTTCTGCTATGAAATTTAAATTAATTTTAATTTATATTAGATTGTAAAATAAGTGTAAAATTTTCAAAATATTGAAGAGGTTTTATGTTTACGAAACTCAATTACGAAGTACGTAAGTTGACTTTAAATTTTTCTCATTTTTCTTATTTATTCATCAATTTCTATTTTGTCCCCCGGGTGCTCATGCGACGGTTTTATTTTTTTTTTTTTTTTTGCAAAAATTTTGCAATTTTGAAAAGAACTTCGCTGTCACTCGCTAGATGCTTAACATTTCTGAAAAAAATTGCTTGGCATGAGGCAATTATTATGCCGACATCCTTAGCAATTTCTCTAATAGTAATTCGTCGATTCTCCATAAGAATTTTCTTCACTTTCTCAACATTCGCATCTTATCGACCTTCATTAAAAAGCTTGTACCACTTTTAAACATTTCTCCAACTCATGGTGTTTTCTATTTTACACACAAAATGGCATATTGTTGAATAATGCAATTTGTTATTTCACTAGAACAAAACACAACTTATGAAAAAGTGGAACGCCGTGTTTTTAACAGCTAAGTTTTACAGGGCATTATCAACACTGACGATTTTTACGGGGCATAAAGTTCAATTCCTTCCCCGATATTTTGATTATCAAATACATTATCCTATTAGAGAGCAAAACCATTTTAAGAAACGAACACCAAAGTACACTTTCTGCATGGAGATGTACCATTATTTTTTTTTTTTTGTTTTTTTGTAGAAAAGAAAACACCATCAGAGTACAATTATCGAATGCCATTGTCAAAATTTCAGGTGGTTTTGAGCACTTAATTCATAAAGTTTTATGCAAATTATTAGATTAATTTTTTTCGATAAAAGAACATTGCCGAACACCCAAAAAATACTAATTTTTATGACACGCACCAACAAATCAAAAATCTGTAATTTTGAACATACATATGATCGAGAGGAGTCTACCAACATAAAAAAATCGCTAATCGAATGAAAGTAGCCAGTGTGATTTGAAAATTGAGTTTTTTCAATAGAACTCGTGTACATGTGGGTGTTTGTTTCTGTACAAATATTACCAAAACAAATTTAGAAACATGTTTAAGAGAATATTACCACCAACATTTGTACATTCAATAAATGTAAGAAGCAAATTATCTTCAAACATTTAACACTTTCATGTAAAATAGTAATAAAAATTTTCCCAAATTCAATCATTGAACATTCTTCGTAGCAATATGTATTTACTATTTTTCAATAAGTATAGTAAAATATAAAATAAATTATATTTCCATACCGCACACCTTGGCAATACAAATTTAATTATTTATAACAAATTCGTTTCTAACCCCTACAGAAGGAAATTTCCAAATTAAACATAAACTTAATCAAGCAGAAAATCAAGTTGTTTCACAACACAATATTTCAGTTTTGCCCTAAACATATGACATAGCGTTAGCTAAAATGCAAAATCACTTAACTAACTAAAGTGGTGTGCCTAAAATATGCGATAAACAATAATTGCATAATTCACAATAATTAAGAAAATATATATATATATATGTATGAATGTATAAGTATTTATTTGATGACTTACATTTCAGCTAACGATATCTATTTAATACATTGTTCGCTCAGTTTTATTATTGTCTGTCTGTATACAAATGTTGAATAATTGAAACCGGAAAATATATATTTTAATTTAAATGTTCGTTATTTTTGTTGAGCAAGAAAAACAATTGACTGTGACAAAAATTAAATAAATAAAAAAACAGGAGGCAAAATTCAAACAAAATATTTTATACTAAACTCATATGCATTGTTTTGCTTCTATGAGTTCTTTGACAATGATGATCGAATGGAAATAAAAATTCTCTTTTATGGATGTTGATTAAAATATATCAACCCTAAATAATAATGAAAAAATTCTATCGCAGTAATTGTGTTCAAGTATCAACAGCAAAAGTGCTGTTAGCATACGGTAGAAGCACCTTTCAATTATTAAAAAATGTAGTGATTTTTTAGTTTAAAGTACTTGTTCTGCTTCCGGAACCCAAAATTTTTTATACTATTTATGGAACAATTTCGAAATTCTAAATAGGGATGATATTGTCTTCAGTATTTCACGCGGAATACATGCATGCATGATTTTTTTTTTTTTAGAACCAGCACTCAGGGAATAACCCCTACTTATGCAATTTAATGTGCCAGAACTTGGAGAGAGGAATAGGGATAGGGTAGAGAAGATAGATTTTGAAAACTTAGAAGGCTTAACTCTTTTACAACTCTGCTTTTGCGCGTTATGTTAATTTTTATAGCAGTGTTGAGGCGCCTCTGGAGTTCAGTAGACCCGTTATTTTTGGTAGGATTTATTAACAGGCATTTTATGAATTGTTTCACTTCGCCGATGTTTCTGCTAACCGACGAAGGAGGGCGATATTGTGTACATTACAACACCATCAATTGCACTGCTATGCCTTTATCACTTAAAAAGTCCAAAAATTAATATAATACCACGCAGTACATTTAAGAAATTAAAGACGTTGATCCGACTTGCTCTGGCCAGGGTTTGAACCCAGGCCCCAAGTCATTGATTGCTTAGTCGTCAACGCGCTAACCATTTCAGCCAACTCCTCCCTCAACAGAACTCCGCAGGAAATACTGAACACAATGTATTGTTTCCACACAAGGGCAAATGAATTAAGTAAAAATTTGTATGGAAATTTCTGAAAAAAACAGAGTGCTTTTCGTACAAAATTTACACTCAAATCCAGTGTTATCAGATGTGGCGATTTTATAACCTCTTTAGTGTCCTAATTTTCGGTTTGGTGACATGGTGATTTTTTGGCTATTTTTTGCATGAAATTTGAAGTATTCATATGTATGCCAACAAATTGATGACTCGTGTACTCATAGATGGTCTGTTACGAACATTTTGGTATAGCGTTTTTTCTTATGTAAAACATTGAACCTTTTTTTGTGTTCACTTATCATTTTCAGTTTGTTTTAAATTAAAATTAAATATATGTATGTATGTATATCATGGCGACTTTTTTCTATTTTTGGCGAAATTTTGCGATTCATAACAAATTAATTTTTTTTAAATACGAGTATATAATATAACATCTATTCGAGCAAATGCTCAAGAATTTATGTTTTTGAAATATAAGGTTTTCCAATGGGGATGATGATTTTGAAGTGACGTTTTGGCCATTTGTAATATGATATGTCATTTGTTTTTCATTGTATTCTGTAGTTTTTACAATTTCATCATGAAGATGAAGATATACGCAAGAACAACGTTTACAATTTATTCAGTTTTATTATCAAAATTATCGTTCTCCAATTGCAACTTTTCGTGCTCTTTTGCCATTTTATGGTCGTAATAATCGTCCACTTTCATCTGAGTGGTGCGGTAAATAAACAAAACTGTCGATTCTGGTGCGAAGAAAATCCACAAATTATTCATGAAAAACCATTACATTCACCTAAATTGACAGTTTGGTGTGGTTTTTGGTCTGGTGGAATGAAGCTGGAAACACCGTTACTGTCAACGGAGAGCGGTATAGATCGATGATAACCAACTTTTTATGGCCGAAATTGGAAGAAGTTGATCTTGACAACATTTGGTTACAACAAGACGGGGCTACGTGCCACACAGCAAATGCAACAATTGAATTATTGAGAGAAAAGTTTGGAGATTCAATTATTTCAAGAAATTGTGATATTGAATGGCCTCCACAAGACGTTGTGATTTAACACCATTAGACTATTTCTTGTGGGGTTATTTGAGAAGTCATTGTTCTTTCGAAATAAACCAGACTCTCTTCAAGCTTTACAAGTCAATATTGAACGTGGCATTCATGACATACGACTTGATTTAGTGGAAAAAGTGCTCGAAAATTGGGTTCATCGAATTCGTTCCTGCAGAAGAAGTCGTGGAATTTAATTGTATCGATTGTACTTCACATTAAATAAAAAACTTTTGAATTTCCTTAACAATAAGTGTGTTTTTTTTTTTAGAAATCAAATCACTCTTATTGGAAAACCTTATAAATTAAAAAATAAATTATTCAATATTATGATTTTTTTTAATTTTTTTTAAATTTTCTGCTTGTGCTTAGTAATTCGCAAATATTATTTGCGAGTTTATGTATGAGTTGATGAATGGTAAAAATCTACTGATGAGTTTGTATTTAGCTACTAACGAAATGCATATATCGTCATCTTAAAGACCTAATAACCTATCTGCAAAAATTTCAAAATTGATTTCTTTTATGGATTATTATTCCCTATATAATAACGCATACTCGTATGTGTGCAAAATGTTGAACATCTAATATTAAATATGACCAAGTTATTACCAAATAAGCTATCAGCAAATATATTGCAAATAGTTTTATAACGCTTTTTTCCTCTAAACTTTTGAAAACTGCAGATAGGTTATTTCGTCTTTAAGGTGACGATATGTAGATTAACTAACCCATAACAAAATATTATATAAATTAGACAAATTTATATTTTATTATTAAAAAAACTAACAAAATAATGCGTAAAAACTAAGAATATTATATACAAACGAAAGTTTTTTGTTTTTACGAAATTTCTTTTGGAAAAAGTAACTAACTTAAGTAACTAAATTATAAAATGTTACTTATCGATCTAAAATATATTATTAATTATATTAAAGTATTATTTACCATTTCTTGTGCAGTTAATGCCACATCTTCAGCACAGCATGCATCGAATATAAATTCATGTAGAAATTTCATCATGAGTAAAGCAAGATTCTTGTTTTTTTTTATTGTATTTACAACTATTTAAGCACTGAATGTAAAAGATTAAAGTAGATTTTTATTTACAAGAACTGTGTGCAAATCCGCTAAAATGTAAGATTATTACATCTCAAACTACTAACATACAAATGAATGTATATGCATGAACATTTGTGTTTGAACACTTAATTTAATTCAATTAAACTCATTAGATAATTGTTAATAATATTTTAAAAGCACTTTTTGTTAAACATTGTAATTCAAAATTTTAGATTTGTTATTCGTAGTGTAAAACAATATTTCATTTATAACACCCAGAATGTTACACTCACTACAGCCTTGTTTTGTTATAAAAAATAAAATTAATTTTGTTTAAAATCAAAGTTTAATTACATGCATTTATTTTCATTCTTTTAGCACTCAAAGCAACTGGGACGGGCAATTACACCAAGTTCGCTTCTGTTTATTTTTGGCAACGCAATTTATTTAAAAGGATTTTATATGTATCACATTTTTTTATCAAATCCATGAATCAGCTGTTGTCTGTTTCACATAAATTTAAAATACATTTCTAGTTTTTTGTACAAATTAAATTATTCTAAGACAGACACAGTTACGTACAAACTATTTTTTGATGACTTCATACGAGATACAAATTGGAATATAAAATAAAATAAATAATGCGAGTATTAGTAGGTACGCCAAGCATTTTTTTAAATTTCTTTTAAGTTTTAACATGTTGTCTGTCGAAAATTTTACATTATATTTTTCATCAAAGCACCAAACTATGTCGTTGTTGAAATTGTAACGAAAAAAGCTAAGAACGAGTAAGGTTAGATCTACAGTTTCAAGAATATATAAAAAAAGATTTCCGTTCACAATGCCTTCTGTTGAAAACTGCCTCAGCTGCTACGCAACGTTTTCCTTTAGAAAAGTTTGTCAGATTCTGAGCAAATTTTTGGTATAGAAAAGTTGTCAGACACTGATCAATTTATTTCCGTAGAAAAGTTGTTAGATTCTGAGCAAATTGTTGCTATAGAAACATTGTCAGACACTGATCAACTTTTTCTGTAGAAAAGTTAACCGATTCTGATCAACTTTTTTTCGTAGAAAAGTTCGTCAGACTCAGATCAACTTTTTACAAATTCTGGTGCCAAATAAATGCTTGTTCATTCGACGTGATGAATACACAGTTCTCAAAATATGTAAATGTTGAATGCTAGAAAAAGGTTACACAAACCAGAAGCGGATTAGATGTATATATCAAAAGGGAAATGACAAAAAGCCAAATGTTACACCAGTTTCTCGGTACAAAGTTTTTTAATTTGAATGTGTAAATTTATTTGTATGTATTATGGAAGAATATTGTAATACATCGAGGTATAACGATTTGATTATATGTATTTTTAAATGAAAATATTCACCAATTCTCGAAACTAGTTATTTATACTATCCATTATTTTCTCTTTAATTTGGGGACATTTTCAAAAGGAAAGGTACTATACTGCTTGTATTTCCTGATATAATATTTCCGGAAGTAAATTCTATTAGCCAGTTTAAAAGTTCATCATCTATTTTTTTGATGAAAAAACAACAGATTATTCTCTAAAGATTATCTGTTATTTATTCGCAATAGGTATGTATTAGAGTTGTCAACCGATTAAGAATAATTCGATTAATCGGTCCAAGAAAACAAAATTCTTGTTCGAATAATTTTAAAATGCCGAATTTCGAATAACGAATAAATCTATTAATTAATATCAATTAATCGAACAAACTTTTCCATACGTAAAATATATGTTAAATTTGTTAGTATTTAGTATGATATGAACTAAGCGAGCACTTTATATCAACCAAATACATGTTATTTTGGATGTTTGTAGTTGCTGTAGAACTGCGCATACCTAGTAGTCGTGCTATGTTTCAAATGAAACGTTAAACAATTTTCAAGAATGGGGTTTTTTCACTCTCAGGTGAATAAGTAAGAAATAAACTAAAAGCCAAAAAAGAAGCATTTGCTTTATATAAATCTTATCATGTAAGTAGAAAATGTTTTTATTGTACATATTGTATTTTTTTTTTAATTACATATATAATTATCTTATCCAAGAATAAAAAAGAAAAAAAAAACAACGAAGTCACGTGTAACAATTGTCCTAAAGTATACAAAATTGTTGGATTAACAACAAAAAATTAATAATTCTTTTGCAACAGATTTACTAAAACGCATTAAAATAAGATTAAATAAGAGACGTATAAAACTTTAAAATACGTTAATAATATTTTTTAAATTCCTTAAATTTTCCGAGCAATGAAAGTTTTTTAAAATATTCTTCAAAAAACTAAAGAATATCCAAATGCATTATACTCTAGATTATTTTATATTGAAAGTAACCACAATAATTCAGATAAAAGTAATGATATAGAAGAAGTTATTATTAATGAAAATAACAATATTTTATGCGAATTAAATATGTAATTCTATTCAAAGTATTAAAAATGCAGAAAATAAAAAAAGTTCAGCGATATATTAGACGATATGGTATGTTCTGAAAAATCTAAAAAAAGAACAGAAAAATTAGATATGTAAACTATTTTATTCTCTTCTCACTATATCACCTACCTCAACAATTAGCGAGATTTTTTTCAAAATCTAATTTAAAAAAACAAAAACCAAAAATCGTTTGAAAGCAAAAAAATAGTTTTTAAAAGAATATTTCTTAAGTAAAACCTAAATTGTCTGACTTAACTTGACTGAATAAAACATGTGTATTTGAAGAATTAAAATCGACATACGATTACATCAGTTCAAAGTAATCTTAGTTATTACATTTTGAAGTTTTTTTTTATGTAGTATTATTTTTATGTATTTTTTTTTTTTTTTTTTATATGAAAAGTAATATTATCAGGCTCAAGTTCAGTTTTATTGAATTAATGAAAATTCAAAATTACTAAGAGTTTTTTTATGTTGGAAAATATTATTATTTATATCCAATCAGTTTTTATCAGAACGTATCAGTACTTATTTCAAGGCCGCTACACCTCTCATCAGCGTTCAATTGTCCATCTTTACAATTTTCGTAAAGTGGATACTAATTGAGAAGAATATCAACTATTTAACCAGTTTTCAAGAGAAATAGAATATGAGAATTCATTTTTAATTCATTTTTTATTCTACCTTGAAACAGTGCTGGTTAGTACGAAATTCCCTCATCACTGTTTGGAAAGTACTAATAATCAACACAAACTCATAGTCCGTTATCATCAAAGTATTCTACTTTGTATTCTAACGTTTTTTTTTGTTATTTTTACTCTATATTAGGGAAATTCACATATTACTGTGACCCTTGTTATTAGTGTACTTATAGCTCGTGCCCAAGCGGAATTAATATTTTTATATTATTATTATTACGAATAAACGTAATTATTATTTGAACTTATATTGTAATCAATGCAGATCTTACAAGTCTTATTTTCATCAGTTTGCAACAATCCAACAACAAAATATGCAAATAATCTAGAATGCAAGAGCAGTTTTCAACCAGCTGTCACTTAAGACAATTGTCTAGAAATGAATGTGTGACGTTTTCTTACAATGGCCTGTCTTCTGACAAAATTTACGTTTTGCTGTTAATTTTTTATTATCCTTAAATTTGCCATCATATTGCCATAACTCAAAATATTGTAAGATCTAACAACCGCATGTACATACTTAAAGGAAACATTTCTTAATTTTTCTTAAATGTTTCAAGATATGAATACGTACATATTTCAATTTTACTTTTAACATTGCCGTTAATTGTTGTTATATTGTGTTGTACATAATTTTTTTTAATTATATTCCAATAGTTACACTTTATTATTCCTTATTATTTCATATTTCAGTTTTATTTTTATATCTAATACGCCAATAAGTCAGTGTTTTGGTGTAGAACTATCAGACAACGTCTTAACTTAAATAACCCGTTTGTCATTAAAATTTAAAATGTTTTATTGAATCTTTATCGTAAGCTACTTGTACTTGAAGCAATTGCGCTAAAACTCTTTTTATATCGGTTGCAAATTATATTCTTCGATTTGAAATTTCAATCAATTAAATTGAAAATATTTGCGACTTTTTAATGGATTTAATTTGTTAAAAGAAATATTATCAAGTTAATTGGCATCACAATACAAAGTTAAACTCTTCCTCGAATACGAGTATTTGATCACTTCGAACAATTAAATTTTATTGATGATTATTTGATCAATTTTCTTTTTAAAAATTTTGCCGTTAGGGGTAGATTTTTTTTTTAATTTATTTATTTTTATTTATGTTTTCTTAATGCTTTTTCAATTTTCACATAAGAAACACAAGTTAAATTTCGAATTACATTTTTTTGTGGAATTATTACACGCCACACATAACACACCGTTTATTTTAAGCTTTTATTGCAATCGATGGTTGACAACTGAGAGAAGCTACCAAACCCCAAGCGAAATAATGGCTTTTTGGTGGAAAAAAAAAAAGTTTTTTGTCGGTGTTGCCACAAAGAAGATTTACATCTATTTTTTATTCTGTAAATCAAATGACAATTTTTTTTTACGGAGTGACTTTAACTTGCGGAAATCGCATCGTAAGTGATTGGTTTGTGTTAGATAATCTATATGATGAATTTTATTGGTTGGAAACCAACTCATCAGTAGATATTTATCATCCTTGAAAAGAGCTATAAATACCCTAATAACAAGGGTCACAGTAATATGTGAATTTCCCTAATATAGAGTAAAAACAACAAAAAACATTAAATTACAAAGTAGAATACTTTGATGATAACGGACTATGAGTTTGTGTTGATTATTAGTAATTTCCAAACAGTGATGAGGGAATTTCGTACAAGCCAGAATTGTTTCAATATGTAGAATAAAAAATTAATTCTCGTATTCTATTTCTGTTGAAAACTGGTTAAATAGTTGATATTCTTCTCAATTAATATCCACTTTACGAAAATTGTAAAGATGGACAATTGCACGCTGATGAGAGGTGTAGCGGCCTGGAAATCAGTACTACGTTCTGCAAAAAAAAAAAACTGATTGGATATAAATAATAATATTTTTCAACATAAAAATACTCTTAGCAATTTTGAATTTGCATTAATTCAATAAAAACTGAACTTGAGCCTGATAATATTACTTTTCATATGTACGTTTATTCGTAAATATAATAATATAAAAATATTATTCATCCTTGAAAAGTTTTCAAAGTAATTTACTTATACACAAACTGTCAAGCAATAACTGAGAATTACTATGCAAAAGCACAGTAGTTTTAGGGCCAATTGAGTGCTGATTTATATGTAATTTAAGTTTAAATGTTATTTATATACAAAATTGAGTTTTTCACTGCAAAATTAAGTCAACGTTAAATAGGCAACATTGTGCATTTAAATATTACATAAAATTTCCATATTTATGTTTTTGAATGCTTGTTCTTCTTATTTAAAACAAAGCTAATAAAAAAATTTGTGGCTGCTGACAAGTTGCATCCAACTTTCGCTGTTTTGTCGTTATTATCCTTTTAATCGTTCTGGAGTTTGCTTTTATTCTCTTAAAACAATTCAGCAGTTCTTAATTATTCTTGATTTTAGCTAAAATAAAAATATATGTATGTGTTTTGGATTTTACTTTGTTTGTTCTGCTCAGCCGTTCTGAAGGGAAATTTGTGGGAAATTTTTTATATTACGTTGTGCTACCTACCAAGTTCTCAATACAATTAAATAAGAACAATTAAATACGACTGAAAAACAGAAGTAGCACTTAAATGCAACATAAATTTAAATGAAAATTAGCTGAATGAGTATTTAAATACGAAGTCAATTATTGGCCCTTAGACAAATAAAACAACAAATAAATTAATTTTTGAAAATATGCAATAAATAATGCCGTAAAATAACGGAAAGAAACCAAAACAATAATTTTCACCGACAATGTTCGAAATTTCCAAGTATACACATGAAAGTTTTTTAGCTTGTGGGTGAGAAGAATGGCTTCGGATACACTTTTTCGTGTTCTTTCAAAATCACTTTCGTTTTGTAATTCGTATTATCAACACGAAGTTTAGTTGTTCCGTGTTGACAAGTCGTCAAATTAAACATATAAAAATCTTTAGTTTCATGGAACTAAATTTCAGTGTGTAGACACGTTTGAAATTTTAAAAGAGAATTTCAGAAATTTTATGAAGAAAACTTTCATTTGTGAACAGATAATAATATAACTTTTTATTTGTTAATTCTGTGAAAAATTTTTTCTTAGAAAATAAAAAAAAAAAAATGTGTCGAATAAATGTGATATAACATGAAAAAAGCGTATCTTGCTGCGATGTCCGCTTTTTCGTTGCCTAAGATGCCTATGTGGCTCGGGACCCAATAAATTTTTATTTTGCCTTCGTTGTTTATTAGGGCATCTCTGATTTTAATGGTTTTATTCCATTTGTTATTGTACGGATTGTTTATTGTCTTGAGTACTGATAAGCTGTCAGTACAAATTACGGTTTTCTTTTTCCTTTGGGTTGCGTGTTGTATAGCACGAAATATTGCACAGGCTTCGGTGGTAAAGATCGAGGATTGTTGAGATAGGGTGCTGACTACTACATTGTTACCTTCGTCATCGACTACAGCGTAAGCGGGTAGGGATTGTTGGTATTTTGAGCCGTCTGTGTATAAGAAGCGCCAACCGTTATTTTTTAGTTCTGTCTTCTTTTCTGCAAAGAGTTTTAGGAATTGTTCTTTGGTGGTGTCAGTTTTTATGTGTTTAGATAATGACAGATCTACCAGGGTTTTGCTGAACTTCCAAGGTGGTTGGAGAATTTTATTCTTGTTAATTTTTGTGTGAATGTCCATTTCACGTGCCATCTCCAGGGATAGAGTAATTGCCGATTTGATACGCATGGGTCTTTTAGCCGAGATGCTTTTTAGGATATCGCAATCAATTATTGAATTTGTGCTTGTTAATAGTGTTGTTAATATTCTCCCTTTAACTTCCAGGAATCTATTTTCAATGGTTGGGAGCCCTGCTTCGATGAGGATATTCTACTAGATGACACGGTAGAAAAAATAGATCTACGCCGACAAATCGCAAATTACATCAACGCCAAGGTCAGAAATAGCCACATCATTCATCCTCATTACATATGTCAAGATAAACCCTAACTTTAAAAGTCGTATTTATCCTGTCGATGCGGGCAAAAATAAAACAAAAACATTCTCAAGACTTAGACTCGGCCACACAATATTCTCCCACCAACACATATTAAATAAAACCGCCAGACCCATATGTGCATCTTGCAACTGCAACCAAACAATAATTCACCTCCTCAACGAATGTACATCACTACACAGTCTAAGGGTTAAACACTTCAACATAGAACCCCTCAAAGAACTGCAAGATCCTTCAACAATAAACATCAACAACATATATAAATTTATAAAAGAGTCAAAACTATCAATATGAAAAAAAAACTCATTCCTCATCTACATATAAAACACAAAGCCACTTACATATATATAAAACAATACACAGGCATCCCCCACACAGAGCTGATAGCCCTGGCAGCTATGCTCACCTTTTAATCTTAAAATTTATTTATAAGATTAAACTAAATAATAATAAAATAATAAACATGAAAAAAAAAACAATATTAAATTATAAATTTACAGAAATACCCAAATTTCCCACATAGTTTGGAATGTTTGTAAGACTTTTATGATACTTTTTGAGCCATGCATGTGAATACTTCTCTGTTACATGCCTCAAAGTAAATTAATGAGAGGTAACCCCTCATTATACATACTACCACCAAAAAGAATGGTGTCGACTATTCTGCAAAATATCGAATTGAATGTTAAACAACTGAATTTATCGATGTTCCCAAAATATATTGTTGCAATAAGAAGACAAGCCAGCCGACTAAATTATTCTTGCTTGTAATTATGTACATACATACATATGTAAATATGTGTACATCTGTTTTGAAAGTTGTTTGCAATCATATTGGAATTTTTATACAATTTGTTCAAAGCGGCAACTCTGGTTACTTACTATTTGCTAATTGGCTGAAGAAGAAATAACAACAGAAATACAAAAATGTTAATAAAACAAATACATAGTTTAAAAATAATAGCAAAACAAATAAACAAAGTAAAACAACTAAAACTAAACAATTTGTTTGAGGAAACACAAACGCAAACGAAAAAACACATGCTAAAAGCGAATATAAATAAAAGCAGTCTCGTGAGGAAAGGAAAGTACGAAAAAACAATGATGCCACTACTCGTATGAATGAAAAATGTTACAACACGATTCACCTTAAATACCAGTTTAGTTGTTCTACCTGAAATTAATGTTTGAAATTTATCAGGTGTTTGTGAATAAGGGGCCATTCACATATTACGTAAAGCTGTTTTATACCCCCACCCCTTCGTAACGCTTTTTACTAATTTTTCTGAAGCGTTACGTAATATGTGCTGCAAAGCCCTCTAATCTGAAACAAAAAATTTTTTTGCAAACAAAAATTTATTTACATATCGCCACCTTCCATGCAACGTAGTCATATCTCATATTTTGATTAAAGCTTAGATCCCACTATCGGCACAATGTACCGATTTTCGTCGGCCCACTAAAATAAAGTTATAAGTTAGGGGCTGCGCACATATTATGTAACGCTCCTGGGGGGGATTAAAGATTTGTTACGGATTAGGAATTTTGCTCTGAAAAATTAGTAAAAAGCGTTACGGGGGGAGGAGGGTATAAAATCTCTGAAAAAGGCGTTACGTAATATGTGCACAGCCCCTCCCTCCTTAAGCGCAAAATTATAACTATATGAAAAAAAAAAAAACAAAGTAGCAGACAGACCGGATTGTAGGTAAATATCAGTCAAATGTGTAACAAAATCAAAATATGTTTAAAACAAAAACAAATCATGTCTATCTTGCTGGCCATTGAACATTTTTATTTTAATTTGCAGCTAAGTGTATCAATTCATTTTTAGCATTGAATTAATAATGATTTTTTTTTCTTTGTAAACATGTCTGCCAATGTTTATCATGCATCACGAATAAATATTTTTAAAAAAATTTCTCATTGCAGACAGGGGATGTAGCTCAGATGGTAGAGCGCTCGCTTAGCATGTGAGAGGTACGGGGATCGATGCCCCGCATCTCCAATTAATTTTTTATTTGAAAATATGGTTTTTATTTTAATTGCCATATATTTACATACATATAAATGACCAGCTTTTTCCAGTAACTTCGTTCACAACATACTGCATGTGCACCAAATTAATCGGAGAGGAAAAGTAACAATTTTAAATTCCCAGTCTACTCTATTTTAATCTGGGTCATATACTATCCGGCAATCTAATTATAAAAATTTATTTCTATTTTAAACGTAATTTGTACGAAAGAAAAATTCGTTCGACATCGTGGGCCAGACAGTTAATGGCTTGTGATGAATATTGAAACGACCCGTTTTAAATGCGTGTGAAGATAGATAAATATGCCGAGTTAAATATGTTTTACGTAAGAGCTTACGTCATGATATATTTAACTCAAAAGTTAAATGTTTAGTCGGGACATTGCCAACATAGCTCGATGGAACTTTTTGGATTACATCTTTGCTAGTTGATATAAATGTATCTTAACTAAGATAGCTTTGTCTGATCTTTACGTGAATTTGGCCATTTGTGGGCACATTTTTGTGTGTCACTCATTTGGACCAATGGAAAATTAAAGCCAAGGGACCATACTTATAGACTACTTAAGTCTGATTTCTCAATTCTATCTGAGAATTTTTCTATAAAATTTTAAAAGTTAAAATTGAGTAAATTTTGATGAGCTCTACGGGAAAAAAGAAAAAAATTCAAAATTCAAAATATAAAAAAGACTTCAGCGGTATATTAAACGATATGGTATATTTGGAAAAATCTAAAAAAGAACAGAGAAATTAGATACAAACTATTTTATGCTCTTCCCACAATATCACCTACCTCGACAATTAGCGAAAGAGTTTGTTCAAAATTTAATTCAATAAAAACCAAAACCAAAAATCGTTTGAAAGCTAAAAAATTGAATAAACTTTTATTTGTTAAAGATTATTTCTTAAGAACAACCCAAATTGTCTGATTTAACAAAAAAAATCATTTGATATTTTTTGACTCAATGAAGCATGTTTATTTGAATTAATAGTTTTATGTATTTTTTTGTTAATAAAAATATTAACTATTTTATTTTTAAGTTTTTTGTATGAAATGTTTATTTTTGTCAATAAATTTTTTAAATCATTTTTATTCGTTGTTCTCATCGATTAATCGAATAATTTTTTATTCGAACAAAGTTGAAAGGCGAATAACTGACAACTCTACTAAATATGTACCGATCATTTGACATCACAACTGGATCACAACCGCTAGCAGCGAAAATAAGTTGAAAACAATTACCTGAGTTGTTGGGACCACATGTTATGAATTCTCCTTAGTAAATCTATTAACATAAATATATAAAAAAGTGAATAATTATCTATTTAAAAGATATGGCCTACTAAGCCAATGACCAAATCTTCCTGAAAGAAGCTCTATTCCGTTGATATAGAGCATTATCTAAAAAAATGAAATAAATAAGTGGGCGTGACATTATTCATATATTTTATGATATTATGTGCACGTATCCGTTTTTACATTGGTTTTAACGAAAATGAATAAAATATATTATAATGAAAAATTATACTGAATTAAATCAGAAATTTGAAATTTTTTATAGGGCTTAATTGAAAAGAGCACACGGATTGGACTATGAGTGGGTGTTGCACCTCCAACAAAGAGGATATATTTGATTTTTGTGCATGTATTCTCCTGGATGAAAGTCAAAGAATATAGTTTATCTTAAAACATTAGCATGATTTGATTATTGTCACAATCATTTGAACATTTTAATTATAAATGTAAATTAATATAAATAATATTTCAAGTCTTATTCTTCATCTCAACACAATAGGTGTGTGGAGCAGCGAAGCTCGGCGGACCTTAGCTGGTAATACTTATATAGATAAAATAAAAACTCGGCCGTTCTGTTAAGAAAACATGTATTAATATGACTTGACTGGCTTATATAATAGAGACACAGACATGATTACCGGCATTTTGTTTGTACTTATTGTGTATTTCTTTCCACAAACAATAATAGAAAATGACAGCGACAGTAGCAATAGATGAGCAAAAACAAACCTATGGAATAGAAAAATTTCAGTGAATACTAACAAATGTGTCATAGAAAAATATAAGGCATGAAGCCTTTATCGTATGCGATGATTTTTTCGTGCAACTGAGACCTTAACAAACAAATTTACTCAGTTACTCTCTCATATAAACATAGAGCATAAATTAATTTCTCTTTTTCTCGTTTGATTAATTAAATTTTTTACTCTTTGCTTGTAAAAAGGCAGACCAGGTTGTATATGACCATAAAGATTTTAACAAGATGGGGTCAATTTAATATGCATTTCTTTTAATTTAATATTTTGAATTTTTTATCTTCTGGGTAGGCAAATTTACTTGCAAATTGAAACCTCTTTATATCAGACCAAAATTAGCAGGTTGGTATATTTTTAAATTTTTCATTAATCCGAAATTGGATCTTGTGCCTCCGCTTCCTCTACAAACATAAGCTCAGTTGCGCGTTATTAATATTTTTTTAAGTAATCGCAAACCGTATCTGGTTGCCGACATACTGATGTAACAAACTTTTAAAAAAAAAAACATTAGACAACATTATTTGGTAAAAATTTACATTTAAATGTTTGATATATTTTTCGCGCATAGCGACTGTTGGTGCTTTTTCAAAATATATATAAAAAAATTGTTGTGCTTTTGTTTTGTTGGATAGGTAAATGACACTTTTATCTTTGGTATTATTAGCCTTGCCCATTTTAGTCATCTTCGTTTCATATAAATAAAATAAACAAATGGAAATTTAAGTACTTTTCATCATCTTTTTACAAGTGATGTTACGAATACTCGTATTCGATTATTCGACTATTAGTCTATTTCAAGATATTCGTATTCGTATTCGCAAAATTCAAGCGAAAATTTCTCGAATAATTTGCACATACTTTCCAAAGATAAAAAATACATCAAGTTTAAAAAAGTACATAAAATGTACAAAAAATATATTAATTTTTAAGAAATCTATGCGCACGGTAGTGCGCCAGGCCAAGTTCGGCCACACAGTGTGTATATTTACACGAAACCATTTGAGCTGTTTTTACCCCCCTCATAACTTTGCTCCCCCTGATCATAATATAATGAAACTTGAAACATAAGGCCTCCCCACAGAGGTTACTTCACATGTTAAGTTCTACCATAAAAGTTTCCCGAGATATTAAGGTGTGAAAAGTCCATATTTTAGTACATATTCACTAACTCACTGACTCAATATTATGGCGCACTTCCAGTAAAGATAGAGAGCTGAAACGGGGTACACAGGTAGGTCTTGGTGAGCAAATAACCAGAAAAATCTAAAAACGGACACTTTGAACCCGGGGGGACTAGGGTTCCCCTTCTTTATATGGGGCACTTCCTGTATATCTAGAAAGCTGAAATTTTGTCCACATTCAGGTAGTGATGAGAAATTACTGAAAATAATTTTGTAACGGGCACTTTTCATCTGGGGGGACAATCATGCCCCTTCTTTGTATGGGGCACTTCAAGTTGAGATAGAAAGCTTAAATTTCGAACACAGGTAAGTCCTGATGAGATATTAACAAAAATAATTTTTAAACGGGCACTTTTCACCTGGGGGACTAGGGTTCCCTTATTTGTATGGGGCATTTCCAGTATAGCTAGAAAGGTGAAATTTGGTACACAGGTAGGTCCTGATAAGAAATTAACGAAAATGATTTTTAAACCGGTACTTTTCATCTGGTGCGACTATGGTGCCCCTTCTTTGTATAGGGCACTTCTAGTATAGCTAGAAAGCTGAAATTTCGTACACAGGTAGGTAGTGATGAGAAATTACCGAAAATGATTTTTTAACGGGCACTTTTCATCTGGGGGAACAATCATGCCCCTTTTTTGTATGGGGCACTTCTAGTTGAGATAGAAAGCTTAAATTTCGTACACAGGTAAGTCCTGATGAGATATTAACAAAAATAATTTTTAAACGGGCACTTTTCACCTGGGGGACTAGGGTTCCCTTATTTGTATGGGGCATTTCCAGTATAGCTAGAAAGGTGAAATTTGGTACACAGGTAGGTCCTGATAAGAAATTAACGAAAATGATTTTTAAACCGGCACTTTTCATCTGGTGCGACTATGGTGCCCCTTCTTTGTATAGGGCACTTCTAGTATAGCTAGAAAGATGAAATTTTCTACACAGGTAGGCATAGATAAGCAATACATATATGTAAATATTTTTACAAAAACAACTCAGAAAAAAGAAGTGAGATCCACAAAAAACATAAATGTGAAAATAAGGCCAAGTTCGTATCCAAAAAGTTTCGGCCGTAAAAAGTACTGAGATCAAAATAAGTACCAAGTTCTTGATAGGTACAATTCCATCTCATTTCTAGGCAACCTATAAGCTTGGCAATATTTTTCCAAGAATTCTTTCCCATATTAGAAAGGCAAAAAAATTATATATATACAATTATATATATACATTAACATGTTATTTGTTTAGAAAAATGAGAATTAAATTTTTTATAACATTAATATTTGAAGAATAGTCAATAAATCTATAAAATTGATTAAAATTATTGCACATTCTTCTAAGCGGATCAGCATCAGGATAGTTAGCTCTGAGAAATTTGACAGATAGTGGAATAAAGTAACGTGATGGGCGCTGGGAAGAAATTTATTAGAAATCCACAGCATAAGTCTCCTCTAATAACATTCGTAATAACTGACACGTTCAGCATAGTTCTACGGCTCTTTAGAGTGGGCAGCTTGATAAGAGCAAGTCTAGCTGAGTATGATGGTAAGTTGAGAGAGTCCACGCAGACAAAACAACAGAAACTGCTTTTAAACTGACTCAATCGCATTTAAATGAATTTGATAGATAGGATCTCATATTATCGAGCCTAATGCCAAAATTGGGCGTACAAGTGAAGTATATAACGTTTTAGTTATGTATGGATCGTTAAACTCTTTTGCCCAGCGTTTTAAATAGCCAAGTGTAGCTCGAGCTTTATTAATTGCACTTGTTATGTGCGGAACAATATTCAATTTCGGATCAAATAAAACGCCCAGATCAATAAAATTAGTCACAGTATCTACTTGATAACTACCTAAGAAATAATTTATAACAGTTGAATTATTTCTAGAAAATCGCATTCTAAAATTTAACTCCATTAAATTTACATTGCACCATTCATAAAATGAATCCAAGTCCATTTGAAGCCGCTGTTAATTCAAAAGCTGGTTATGGGTTATGAAAATCTTTACATCATCCGCATACATTAAGATATTAGAAAATTTTATAATTTGCGGCAGGTCATTAAGGTACAGAGAGAAGAGCAGTGGGCCAAGGTGACTACCTTGTGGTACACCTGAAGTAACCTGTATACTTTTTGATAATATGTTATTGAAACAAAGAGTTTGTGTCCTGTTTGATAAATATGATTGAATCCACTTGATAGCAGGTTCTGTAAACCCCAACAAACATAGTTTCTTCAAAAGTAGTAGATGATTTACCTTATCAAAGGCCTTCCTGAAGTCTGTATATACGACATCTCTTTGATTTCTATGAAAAAATCCGCAATTAATTATGGTTGTAAAGTGGAGCAAACAAAGCTATTATTTGAGGGGGTAAGATTTACAGTTTTCCTCTTCATATAACGTTAGTCGGCCTAAACTTCAATCGGACAATAAATAATTTTTTTATATAAAGTAAAGATACATATGTATGTATATAAATAATACGTAAATGTGTGAGAAATAACTTTATTTTTAATTACAACACATATAAGTTTATACTTGTTGCAGAGAGACATCGACAACAAGGCAGTGGAAAAATGTATTCGCTAAATATAGATATTATTGTAATAAAATATAACATTGCATTTAAAGCCTCATTATAACAGACTCAAATGTATTAACGACTGGTACAAATGCAAATGCCGTAGAGAAATACTTATATGAGGAAACACAACTATTGAAAAAAAGTACATATACTTTTCCCACAACAAATGGCCACAAAGAGGCTGGCAGTCAGCCCCAACTTGCAACAAAAATAAAAATAAACACAATCAACTTCTTTTAACATATAAGTACATACTCGTATGATTGAAAAATCTAGAATTAGATTGGAGAAAACTCTCATACAAAGAGTACCGTCGACGACGAAAAGAGAATGCTTTGTGCATTAACATTTTCTTGCATTTAAGACTTGCAACTTTTTGTTTTTTATTCATTAAAAATAGCTATGGAAGTATAAAAATACCTTGTATATAAACTATAAAAAAAACTCACTATGCATAAGAATATGTACCATAAATAATTGCGCAAATTTGCTCTTAAGTGGTGAGGATTTTGTGGTATGTTTGGATGGTACTAAATCAATACAAGAACAACATGTGTTGCATTCTATATTCATACAAACGTACATGTGTAGGTACTTCTACTTTTCTTTATATGTATTAAAATTTTCTGTGCTGTAAGATAGTGGCAAAACATAAAATTGCTAATTTTTTAACCCTAATCCTCCTGACACGGGTACCCCGGTACCCGAGCGAACTCTAAAGTCAAATATCTCTTAAACAACGAAAGATACAAAGTTGGGGTTTCACAAGTTCCTTCAGGTAATCATTTTCTAATGATTTTTATCATTTGAAGCTTTCCGAATTTGTTTGGATTGACTGTGGAGCACCCCAAAGACAAATAGTCCTTGCCCTCCTGATAAGGGTACCTGGGTACCCGTATATAAGTTAAAGCATTTTGTACATATAAAGTAAAGAAAAGATTAAATTTTGTTTTCTATTTTATTTAGAATTAATAAATTTTTATATTTAACTTTGTACTGGTAGGAATGCATTACATATGTAGGTAAATCTGAAATTAAAATTAACATTTTGTGCACCGTGCAGCAATTATTTTGCTATGTGTGTTGTACATTGGCCGTTTGCAGCCATCGCATATTTTGCGTGTTTTGCGATCCGATTTCGAATCAATAGCCACACAAAGGTAGCAACCACCTTTTAGTGGTAGCCGACCAGTTTTATCTCGCTTTGTTATTTCCGAGGGGCCTGCCGCTTCCTGTGAAACATCGTTAGGGATAGTTCTACTTGTCATTAGTTCGAGAGCTGCTCGGACGTAAGCGTATCGTATTATACGATTGTCACTGGCCCTTTTTTGTCATATTTTCAGTTGCTAATTCCACGCCAAGTGCCCTTAAAAAACCACGACGGGAGATTCGAGATTTTTTGGCATTTGGATTAAGGCTAGAGAATATACAAATGCACCCAAAGCAGCCACGTCGACCATGTTAAAAAAAGGGCCAAGGGCCATCTGTTTGTTTTCCGTTTAGTGCTATATTTCGATACCATTTGGTCCATAACATCTACTCCGCCTTTTGTTTAATTGTAATAATCATTTATTTCTTCCTTACCCTTAAAACCTGGCTCCCCCCTCGAGTATAGTGCATTGTCGACAAAAAATAAACACTTTTCTTCTTCGTTACAACAGACAAAAGAGTCCCATTCTTCCAGCTCCAAATGGAAAAAAAAAATACATAGGGCGATAGAAAATCGAAAAATAAGACGAAAATTTTATGTGGTAACTTTCTCGGAAACGCATAGTTTTCGAGTTATTGGCCTCTGAAGTTTTTATATATATGTGCCATTTCCCTTTGCATTTCTCAACGTATAAGGACAATTTTTGGTAACATTTGAAAGCTTTTGACTAGATCTATATGAATTTGCAAATTTTCTATTTAAATTTTAAAATCTTTAGGTATCAAAGCAGTTTTTTAGATTGTCTGCATAGCCGGCCTTTGACCGGGGTAAATGATTTTCTCCATCATGGTATATCCTGACACGGCGGTATATAGAATAGTTTTTATGCATAGCCGGCCTTCGGCCGGGCTTACTGAGTTTCTCCACCATGGTATATCTCGACACGGCGGTATATAGAATAGTTTTTCTGCATAGCCGGCCTTCGGCCCGGCTTAGTGATTTTCTCCACCATGGTATATCCCGACACGGCGGTATATAGAATAGTTTTCGTGCATAGACGGCCTTCGGCCGGTCCTAATGATTTTCTCCACCTTGTACTCCACAACACTGATATAGAAAATATAATATTTATGACATCAGATTGTACGCTGGAGGAAGAGTTTGACAGATATCCACACTAATCTGTTATATTTTAATATAAGTTAGGAGTTTGCTGGAAATTAGATTCCAGCCCACTTGGGCCCAAAAAGAATAATTTTTTTTAAATATCACTAAAATCTTCTGTATTTTAACAAATTCATATAGATCTAGTCAAAAGCTTTCAAATGATACCAAAATTGTCCTTATACGTTGAGAAATGCAAAGGGAAATCGCACATATGTATATATACAAACTTCAGAGACCAATAACTCGAAAACTATGCGTTTCCGAGAAAGTTACCACATTAAATTTTCGTCTGATTTTTCGATTTCCTATCGCCCTATGTAATTTTTTTTTTTTCATTTGGAGCTGCGTCACTAAACTAGATTTAAGCCGAAGTCGATTGCACAAAGGGAGTGACGTAAAAAAATTATCAGTTGTTATATTTATTCCATATTCTTTGTCAAAATCTGCCGGAGCTAAAACAACATTTTCTCCCACATTTACTTGCCGATGACAACCAGGTGGTTTACCTGTATAAATAATTAAATTTAACGGATAGCTATTGGATGTGTTACATAAATTTTTTTAGGCAGCTTGCGTAGGGCCCAATCCTGCAGTGCTTGTTGCAGATTCAGATGATGAACCCACGCCATTAGATTCTGCTTCAGATATATTTAAATCCATAACCATTACAATACCTTTGCGCGACATTAAAAAAATTATTAAAACAAACGAAAGTTATAAAACTGAACTGTACTCATCAACAGCATAGAAGAACTGAGAATGAAAAATCGAAGTACACACACAAAAAATTTGTATATTGCATTATAATAATAATTTGGGAATCCCCGAACTACAATGTAAACTATTGTATTGATATTCAAACAGTAATAGCAAAATGAACGTGCACGGGTACCCGGGTACCCTTATCAGGAGTCTACGTACAAAAATGTTGTCAGTACGGTTAGGGTTAATATGGTGCTGTTGTTATCATGTTGCATAAAAAAGTATATGAAACAATATTTTAAATGCATTATTTTTAAAAATATGGATCACCAACGCCAAACCGAAAGTTAAATGCGTATTTAACAGTTGATTCGATTCGAAGAGGAAGATTTTTCGAAAGCAATTACTGAATCGAAGGTAATCCTGCAAGCAATTGGGAAATTGTTATGGAAACTTGGTAACACTACAACGATGGTGCAAAAATCGATGAATAAATAATAAAACAAAAACAAGCACGGAAAGAAGAATATTATAAGAGTATATAAATACATACGAGTATTGTACAGCGTGTTAAAAACATTTGGAGTGTTCACACTATTGTCATATCAGTCATATTGTCATAATGTCTTATTATTTTACAATAGTTTAAAATAATTGTTGTTGTGCTTCAAGCAAAACGTCATATAATAATAAGACATTTTAGGTATGTTTATGGTTTGCCATAAAATAAAATAGTAGAAATCTTAGTCGAGCAGCTGCAACTCCTTATTCGAGCCGGCAATTATATTTACTAGTCGCCGCTACTTACAAATAACACAAGAATGAAAACCTGGCAAATTCATTACCAGGTATATGCACGACCAAGGCGAATTAATTATAAGGTGGATGCGGTGGCGAATTCACGCGAATTTGTATATTACCTACACAATCAAATTTTTTACATATTTTCCTGCGCCATTTTAATGTATCGAATTCTCGCGAATTTATACATTACCTACACTGTCAAGTCATACCTCAAATGTCTTATTATCATGACTTTTTTATTTCAAGCACAACAATTTTTTTAAACTATTGAAAAATAATAACACATTATGACAATATGACTGATATGACAACAGTGTGAACACCCCAATTGTATCATGGTGTGTATAATAAATTATTTTTTTTGGACAATTAAAAATTTACTTGCGTGTAATGTGACTGACTGAATGTTTCATAAAATATGTACAAATGTACGAAAGAAATAGAAATCGGAAAATAAATTATAAGTACTTACCGCTGCTGCATTTCGTGAAGCGGCTGCGGCAGCTGCAGCTTGATTATTCATATATTGATTTTGTTGCATCATTCCCAATGCAGCCGCAGCATGGGGCTGTCCTCCCAAATAAACTAATTCACCAGGACCAGGCTGGCCAGGTGGCGGTTTAGGTACCCCGACGCCATTCATACCCACGCCGTGATGTACACCTGGATGATCATACATGTTACCCGTCGTCGCTTGCATAGCTGGTGGCAATTGCATGTGTGTCATACCGGCTGCAATGGCAGCAGCAGCGGCGGCAGCAGCTGCTGGATTATTCATGGCATGATTAAGAAGATTCGAATTGTATTGATGAGATTGCATTTGAGATGGATGTGGTGGCCCATGCTGTTGATGTTGAGGATGCGGTGGCTGCTGATGAGCTGGATGTGGTGGCTGCTGTTGTTGTTGTTGTTGTTGCTGCTGCTGCTGTTGTTGTTGCTGCTGTTGTTGTTGCTGTTGCTGCTGATGTTGGTGATGTTGATGTTGAGCAGCTGCAGCGGCGACTTGCGACATCATCTGATTATGTTTGGCAACAGCAGCTGCCTGTTGCATTGCAGCCATACCAGCGGCCGCAGCTGCAGCTGCCGAATTTCCCATTTGATTTGGACCAGTCATTGAAGGATGCAAGCCCCCATTGGTGCCCATACTTCCTATTCCACCGCCCATACCAATTGGTCCAATTGTCCCAGGGCCACTACCAGGTGGGGCACCAGGTGCAGCGTTAGATGGATTCATTGGTGGATTGTACTTCCATTTATCTGGATTCTGAGGATAATTCAATTAAAACGAGTTTATGTAAATTGATTTTTGATCTAAATATGTACGTTAATATATGTACATACAGTTTGTCAAACATTTCTTTTCAAAATATAAATATTTTATAACACTTGGTACTTTTAAGGAATTGTATAAAAAATATTAGGATTTAAAAAAAAATGCTTAGTACATTTAATTATTTGTTTATCTCCAAACTAACTATAAAAAATATGGAAGTGGTTTTTAAAACTACTGTAAGAAGAAGACGAAAATAAAAAAAAACATCGACTTAAGTGGTGTCAAACAATTGTTTTCAAATTCGCTAAGCACCGTTTTTATGAGTACCAAGTTTTGCGAACTTGGAAATACTTGTCGCAGATTGACAACCGTTAGCTTTGTATTACATATTTGTGTATTTATACAACGACAAAAAACAGCAAATTGTTGATATTTCGAAGTTTGGTGATAAAGAAAAACGATTGTAGGTATGCCTGGAAAACGGACGGATACCAAAACAATTCAATTAGTTTACTATCATTATTACAAGGGTAAATCTCCTAAAGAATTGTCTGAAATGTTTCAACTGCAATTGAGAACTGTTTATAATATTGTAAAACGTGCGGAGAAGGAAGAAAGATTAGAGTTGAAAAAGTCAAGTGGAAGAAAAAAGACGCTTACTCGACGTGCTGAAAGTAAAATAATTAGAGAAATCGAAAATAACCCCCAAACAAGCACAAGAAAGCTAGCAGCGGACATAAAAAATGATTGTGGCATATCAGTGTCGCATGAAACCGTTAGAAAATTTCTAAACAAAAACAAATATTCATCGCGTATTGCTAGAAAGAAGCCACTACTTTCCGTGCAAAATATAGAGAAACGATTAAATTTTGCCAATATCCACATTTCTTATCCAATTGAGTATTGGAATAACGTAATTTTTTGTGACGAAACGAAAATAATGCTCTATAGTCACGATGGACCAAACAGGGTCTGGAGGAAACCTTTAACTGCTCTTGAAAGCAAAAATATTATACCAACCGTAAAATTTGGTAAACTCTCCGTTATGGTGTGGGGTTGCATTTCAACAAAGGGAGTTGGAGAAATTAGAATTTTTGAAGAAATTATGACAAAGGAAGTGTACTTAGGCATATTGAAAGGGGAATTAACAAAAAGTGCACATAACTTTGGATTTTTTGACCCAGAAAATACTGAAAAACTAAAATACAAACTATACCAAGACAACGATCCGAAACATAAGTCATATTTATGTCGGACTTGGCTACTTTATAACTGCAATAAGGTAATTGATACACCTGCCCAAAGTCCGGATCTGAATCCAATAGAGAATGTGTGGAGTTTTCTAAAGAAAATGGTAGCAAAAAGAAACCCAAAGAATAAAAATGAACTAATAAGATTTATTAAAGAGGAATGGGTACGAATCCCCATGGTTTACGACATCCCGAAGCTGATATTATCAATGTCAAGCAGATTGCAAGCAGTGATTGATGCCCGTGGTAAACATACAAAATATTAGTGGAAAACGACAACGAAATGTAATACACTAAAATATCTTAAAATCCATTGAAATTTTTGAAAAGAATTGTTTGACACTTTTGAGAGGTGGTTTATTTTATTTTTCCTTATTTTGTTCCCTACTTTAATATCAATTTTCTACTTTTCTCTTATATAATATCTTTAAATAAATTGAAGAACATGAAATAAACGCAATATCTACAAAAATATAAAAGTTGTTCCTTTTAATTAATTGCTAACTATAATATTTTATTTATTTTTAACTTTGAAAAGAATTGTTTGACAAACTGTATGTATGTATGTAGTAATATTATAGTAGTGACGTTATTGTTTGCTTACGGCTACAGTACAATACGCATATAAGAAAGTGTGAAAATGTACAGATTTTGTTTCTTATATGCGAGTTTTTCTTATAAAGGGAACACGCATATAAGAAAGATATTTTCTTATATATGTAACACGCTTTTAGGAAAGATATTTTCTTATATGCGTCAGAAATAAAATTAATACACGTTATTTGGTACAACAAAAAAAAAAAAAAAACAACGAAGCCGGCTGATTTCACCAAAATTAACGATTTCATTTGACATTTGGACCAGTATTCACAGATGTAAATTGTAAAATATAATCAAAAAATTTATATATTTCCCCAAATTGAAAAAAATTTCATTGTGAGAATACTTTCTTATACACGTACAATTTTCTATGGAAGGAATGTAATTTTTCATAAAAATTTGTTTCTTATAGCAGAGTTTTTCTTATAAGCGAGTTTCTTATATAAGGATTATTTAGCACGTAGTTATATGGAAATGTACATGGTGTCTGGAAAAGTGTTTGGAAACTTCTAGAATAAGAAATTATTGTACATAGAATAAGCCTGGAATGTTTTCGAAAAAAATAATAAAACAGTCAGTCTAGATTTGGAAGTGAAAATTGATACGACGTCTTTTATTTAAAATACTACATATAGAAGTGGGATTCTAAAAAAAAAATTTTTTTCCTCATGCCAAATTAAAGAAAATTTAAATAAAAAAAAATAATATCTAAATTGATATTAAAGAAAATCGAAATAAAAGAAAAAAATTGAAATTGAGAATGTGGGTCGACTGCAGGACCTTAAACAAAGTGACGATGAAAGATAATTATCCGATTCCTCTGATAGATAATCTATTGGACCGGCTCTCTGGCCGCAGGTTTTTTACGAAACTAGATTTAAAACGGTTTTTTTCACGTGTTTGTTCATCCTGAGTCAGTAAAGTATACCTCTTTTGTAACGCTTCTGGACCAATTCGAGTTCTTGAGGATGCCATTCGGATTAAGGAATGCTCCTCCAGTATTTCAAAGGTTTATTAAAAAAATTTTTACTGATATGGTAAGGGATAATAAAGTTGTTATATATTTAGATGATATTATGATTGCGACTGTTACTAAAGATGAACATTTTAAAATATTAAGGGAAGTTTTTATTCGAATGGTTGATAATAATTTGGAACTAAGGATGGATAAATGTGAATGTTTTCAAATCGATGGTGACGGTATTATAGCCTTTTTCCACTAGCATACATTTTAGAGGAATGAATGGAATTTGTTGAAAATGTGAAACTTGCGTTTCCATTGGCAACATCTAACATCTACCATCTTCTCAGCTGTCAAAAATATAAAAATACTTACAGCATAATTTTTTGTGGAAAAAAAATAAATGTTAAATTAAAATGAATTTTGAAGAAACATTAATAATTGGACTTGTTCATGCTTTACAAGAACAAACACAATTGTTAATGCAGAAAATTTGCGATCCATTATGAAAGATGAATATGAAGATAATTTATGTATGTATGTCATTCATGTACATATGTATGTCATTTATGTATGTCATTCACAAAAAATGAAACTATCAATAAGTGTGTTCGAGTACGCAAAAGTTTTTACTATTTTTTACTGAACTTTACTGCATTTTACTAAATTGCGTTCGTTTACACAAAATACAGTAAATGAGAACACAAATTGAGAGCGTAAAGTGACAGTTCTTAATTGAGAACTTGCAAATTTTTACTGCAGAAATTTTTAGTAAAACAAGAAAACATATGATTCAAAAGGTAAACAAACAAAAAGTGTCCAATTAGTGACTAAAATATTTATCAAACTAAAAATTTAAGTGAAAATAAAATAAAACTAAAAGTAAATTAACATTAAATTGAACTTGTTTGTGAAACAATTACCTACACGCCTTTTAATGGAAAATAAAAGTTATTTTAGTTTTGTGGAGTTGTTATTTTAATTCTTTGGAGTTGTGAAATTCTAAAGTACTTGGGTACTTATTACTGCACTTCTTTTTACGATAGTCAGTAGCAAAAACAAATATTCATGTACTTTGAATAAATTTAACCACACACAAATATGCAAAATCAAATAAAATAAAAAAAGAAGATATGGGAAAGATTACATAAATTAAATTGTTTATATTTTATTAAAATATTTGTCTTATAAAAAGTATTTAATCGAGTACCCATGAATAAATTGTTCAAATATCCAAAAATGTAACAAATTTTCAACACTACATTTATTTTCCATCAGCTGTTGCATAAATCTTACGAATTTTTACAATTTTTCCGTTCGCGTACTTTTTTGGGTAAACATTTTTTTGGAGAGTAAATTCTGCTGTTTACTCATTTATACTCATTTACTGCATTTTACTGTAAAAGTAAACAAACGGACCTAATATGTATGTATCTGACATTTTGCTAGAGATGACATTAAAATTATCGGAAGATGTTGATTGGAACAAAATGATATAGGAACATCTTTTAAAGATGTAGAATGATGTTGACTTTTAGTACTGTGTATTTCTTATGGGAAGATGTTAACATCTTCTCAAATTGATGGTAGATGTTAGATGTTGCGTAGTGGAAAAAGGCTATTAGGGCTGATGAAATAGTATTAAAAGCGATAAAAGAATTTCTAGACAAGCAGCATTCTGTTCGAAGCTTTTTAGGTTTATGTTCCTACTTTAGAAGATTTGTTAAAGATATTTGGATATTTACTTAAACGAGTTAAGCTTTTGTAAATGGTGTTAATTATTAGTTTAATAAGCGTAACTTAAATTTTTTATGCATATGTAGGTGTGGATCGACCAAAAACGGAACATAAGAAAAAAACTGACTGAAAACATAAAAAACCGCAACGAAACAAAGCGGATCAGATTAATCACGTATTTGTCTTCCCTGCAGTCGTTCTATGGATTGATTTTCCTTTTCCAGCAACAGAAAACGCTAATAAACGCTATTCATAATTTTTACCTTATTAACTTTAATTTCTTTTATTCATACACCACAAATAAATCCCGCAAAAATTATTTGTTAAATCAAAATAAACAATTCAAAATAAAATCTTTTATTCCCACGTAATTCACAATAGAGACTTAAACTCCCAAAATACCCTTTGACCTTGTCTTGTTCGAGCGATGTCCCGCAAGGTTCAATTCTTGGACCATTGACGTTCCTAATATACTTATATGAATGACATCGAAAAACACATTGGTCATTCTCATTGCAAATCTTTTCTTTTTGCCGACTACAAATGTTCGATGGTGTCCATGCACGGTTGCCAGATTTGACGATCGATCGTCATTTCGACGATTTCAGATGCCAAAAAAGGCAGTTTGACGACGTGACGATTTGTGTCTTAAATTTAACGATTTTTTAACAATTATAAGTTGGCAGCGTTCTGCAGAACATTGACACTACTTTGAACTTTTTCAAGAACTTGCCAGCTTTTGCCGCAATATCTAAGAAAAGTAAGGAGTAAAAGAGATAGTTTTATCATATTTAGTTTTTTTTGAGTTGATAATTTTAGCATATTAGGTTGCATAAACCTGTTGATGTTCATAATTTATCAACTGTTATTTACATACATATGTACATATGTGTCAATATTTTAAAGCACGCCAAAAACTTGAACTTGAATAAGTGAGATTGTTCCTATGTACATATGTATGTATATTAAAATGGTTACACAAAAATTTATGAAAATGGAAAGTGTGAGATCATTAAAAATTGTAAAAAGTTTTACGTAGAACTGTGTGACCAAGTTTTATTGATATTTGACTTTGAAAAAAATTCAAAGCATTAAGCCAAATTAATCCCTACAATCTTATCAAAGAAAATAACAATTCATTTAATGGTATTCTTAAAGTATTTTCACACTTTGTTAAAGAACGTGAAAGACAGGAATTTGAATCTGAGTTCAGACAATTGAAATTACTAAATTTAGAATAGTTCTTCCCGCATACGGACATAAAACTTATAAATTTTTGGAAACAGATTTCAGAGATGAAAAAAAACTCTAGTATTTTATTTCCCACGTTAACTAATTTTATTACTCCAATATGTTTATTTTTTTTTAAAGTTTACAAATGTGTTGCTACATGAATAATACTATCTATCATCACTTTTAATTTAATCGCAAATTTTATCACTAATTTCGCTAAAAATTTAAATTTGCTAAAATTTTGTGGATATGGTATGTACATAGGTATTGTATTAAAAAATACACAAAACACCTGATTATACTTTGTTTCAACAGTTGATCTCTTTATGGATAAGAATTTACTTTAGTTTATATAAAAACTCTTGAATTTTATTTGTTATGTTATGTTTTGTTAAATAAAATAAATGTTTTGTTTGAAAAAATTTTGTTTTTATATTCAACGATTTATTGACGACTTCGGAAAACTGTTTTGACGATTTTGACGATTTCACGCTAAAAATTTGACGAATTCGGACCCATTTCATCTGGCAACTATGTGTGAATGTTCCATTGGTCGATAGCTTGAAATGGTTAGGTTTAACACTTGACAGAGATTGGTCGTTTGACAGCCATATATCCATCGTTGCATCTAAAGTCAGCCGCGTACCTTTGTATAGTTACAATTGCTACATGTCATTATCACTAAAATCAAATCTGACTCAATATCTACTTATGCCGCATATTAATTACTGGCTTAAAATTTTTAGCGACTGCACTTCAACAAATCTTCTTTTAACTTGAGCTATTGTGGGACCAAATTATGGCACTTTACATTTAAATTGTATTGAAATTTCGACCGATATCGCATGCCGTAATTTGGCCCCAGATCATATACATATGTACCTGAGTATGTTAAGAAGTTTTTAAATTCTTCTTTCCAACAGTTCGTGAATATAAGAATATTTTTAACCATACTTACATAGGTAGTTTAATAATGTTTCAAATTAAAATGTTGTTTTGTTGTAAAAATTGTTTTGTTTTTTCTTTTTTTTTTTTCTTATTTCCATTCTAAAATGCTTTGACCGAGATACGTATACGACAAAAGATTACTTTCTTTTCGTTAACCGAAATGGTTATATCATAATTACTTTAGTATAGAAATTTTTGTATATATAGTATTATCTTATGTTATTCCTACTACCTTAATCGTATATGGGCTAGATTAATTTGTTAAATAAATAAATCAAATATTATATCAATGAAAGATATGTTGATTATGAGTATTCTCATTCGTATTTGAGACTTTTGCATAAGCATTTGATGACGAGATGCATTTTTTAATGTTAACATAGTAAGAGTAGTTTTTTGGATAGAGTTTAACCGTAGTTTTATGTTAATCTAAATATAAATTTAATCGAGTTTAATTGTGTTTGCTGTTTTTAAGTGAAACCTAAACCGTGCAAAATGACCATACTGAAGACTAAAAAATGGCAACACTATACATCAAAATGCAATGTTTTTTTTCAAGCAACACTGAATTTTATGAAATTCCGCCCTTTTGAGCTTTATTAAGTTTTTTTATTAAAAAAAAACAAATAATAATATTAAAAAATATTTTATTTATGTTCTTAAATTTTTTTGTTTATAATCACCCCTATCGTGAATAAGAAGTGAAATTTTCGTTCACGTGAAATTTTAATTCCACTCGAAGGGAAAAATGGTATCGTGACAGTGATGCCAACTCTTGCAACATTAAAAGCACTGTGAGCCCATGGAAATAGGGTAAAAAAGGGTAAAAATAAAAAAAATTTCGGGTACAAAAGCACTAACCTAATTTTGTTTTGGGTCTGGTGGATCAAAAGACAGATCTATTGCTTTTTCATGGCTTTTTGTGTGACTTTGTCGGAGTAAATCGCTTTATCGAACTTTTACAATTACAACAAATAAAATATGCTTTTAGTTCATCTTTTGCCGTTCTAAGCCACGTTTTAAAAGCTGGATCATTTTCCCAAGCTTTTCTATATAAGTATTTGTTTTTCGATCTAAGGGAAAGCCATTGTTAGATGATGAACTTTAGCTCATATCAACTTTAACATCAATGAAGAACTTACTTTTAATAACTGTGCAGCTTGATAATAACCAAGGCACTTTCTTGCTTAAATTTGCATAAAAAACAAATCAAAGGATATGTACTAATATTGAAAGTAAGATCACTGCTAAACAAATAAATCATAAAAATTTCTGAACAAATTTAAAAAAAAAAGATGCTTGAGAAATTCCAGAATTCAAACTCTTAACAGTTTGCGAGTACTAATCAAAATATAGATGCAAATTATACGCAGTTGGTTAAAAAAGTATTAGGTGTATTTAAAGAATAGTAGGAAAATGGTTCAGTGTCATAAATGTTGATTATATAAAACGCACCTAAAAGCACTGTGAGAAATTCTTAAAAGCACTATAAATATCCGCTTTTCAAAAACGGGTATTTAACAAAATTTCGGGTTTTGATTAAGTTAAAAAGCACCAAAAAAATACCCGAAAAGCACCAAAATGGCAACGCTGTATCGTGAATCTCCCGTGAAAACAAGGTATATTAATTATAAGGTAGTCGCATTAGCTAAAATTGACATCAGCTGATTGATTTTTTGTTGTCAAAACTTTGTTATGTTTTTATAAAAATATTGTGACATTTTTTTATTTAATTAAAATTTAAAAAAGTGAAAAAACAAGCGTGAAAAATTTTTAATATTTAATTAAAATTAAAAATATCGGTTAAAATGCGTGTATGTAGTGTCTGCAAAAAAAATTTGCAAAGGGGGAAAGAAAGTTTTTCCAAGTACCCAAATAAAAGACACATCCGGATTTTATACATACATCTATCAACACCTTTTTGTTTTCTGTATTGTAAATAATTTTAACTTATATTTTTATTTTATGCAATTGATTTTTTTTTTAATTTAATTTTTGTTTTGTTTACACATCACATTTTGACAACAGCCAAGTTTTTACACTAACAAAATGCCTGTTGTTTTTGTGACGTTGTATTTGTTTTAGGGACAAGACTACCTTATTTATTATACCATGCGTGAAAAATTATTCCCGCTATCAGTTGTTAGTGAATGTAAAAAAGGGAAGAAGATTAAAAAAATAAAAATAATACAACTTTTTGTTCAAAAATATACACGGACATATTTATTTTAAAGAAAACTTCAAAAATCAAAGTTAAATATTCAGTTTTGGAGCTTTAGTTTGGTTGCTACGTTTGTTTATTGCATTCTAACTTTTATGTGGTAAAATAATTCGGCTACTTTTTGGAAAGCCAACAAAACGAAAAAATGCCAACAAATTAAAGTTTCACAAATCTGCAGGCAATCGACCTGATTTTTTGCATTTTGTTGAGGAATACATCAGTTTGTGCCTTATTATCAAAACTTTTCATTAAAATAAACTTTTTAAGCTTTAATATTCGAATTATAAGAAGAAATACATATAATTTCTGTTCTATTCCCCATCAAAAATAAAGTGAAAATATCAATGTGAGAAGTGAAAAAATTACGAGGGAAATATTTATTCACCATAAGGGGAATTTTTTTCAGTGAACATTTCTCACGTTGTTATTCTGGACTGAATAAAATTTGTTCATGCGAGTTGTTCACGATTGCAAATACGTGAAAAGTTAAAAAATTTCACGTGGAAAATTATTCACGATAGGGGTGAATATTTTGGTAGCTGGCTTTTTATACATGTTGTTGTGTTACCATGTTTCACTAAGATCAACCCACCAACATTGGTCGTTTAAACTTTCAAGTAAATGTAGTTAATAGTCATCCAAAAAACAGTTAATCCAGATTAAAGTTGTGTAAATTTCTGATCGGCCACCTAAAAACTTACTCTAATAAGTTGTTCAAACTTTCGCTTTATGTGAGGGGTAGCTACGATAGTAAAGCACATGTGCTCCAGAATAATGTGGGAACCGCACGGTGCTCTTAACACCGTTTGAATATACTATGTGATCACAAGCACCTCCGATTCACCCCGAGGTCACACAATTTAGACCTCACTAATAGCCGGTCACGGAATCATGCCACCATCGAGGGTAACCTGATGGCTGCAGCATAGCCATTCTCACCATCCCCAATCGCAATATCACATCGCATGGTGAGTACAATATACATAAGAACAAGACTCTCTAACCTCCTGCAGACACTCTACCGGCTTTCCGGCTCCAGTGGTACCACTTTAGGTTACTGGTCAAACCTCCAAAGAGAAACCCCAGCCATTAACTTACTATCGACTTTGACCTTGAGTGGAGAACTTAGTAGATCTTCTACCACACTAACATGGATTACCTACTTCCTTTTCTACCTTAAATGTACAGCCGTTTCTCTATTGTTTCAGAGATTTGGGAGTAACATATACAATAAGTTTTATAGGTAATTGGCCAGAAGTAAAGCCTGAAAAAGGCAATCTCGGAGCGACTAAGATACTACATAAAAATATATAAAAAGATATTGGAATATCAACACTATTGGTGAATTATTTTCAATTCTACACAACTAAATACTTACATCAATATTATGGTCATCGCCACAGGCCCAACGAGCTTGTTTTTGCGCGAATTGAGCAGCATATTCAGCAGCTGCAACATCATGAATACTTGCACCAGAATTTCCCATACCCGGTTGTACACCGACTGGGGAAGGGCGGGGGAACACATAACCCACTGCGGCCGCTGCAGCAGCCACATCATCTTGGGTGCGCGGTACAGATTGATCAACACCGCCGCGCACTTGTCTATCATCGTTACTGCCCAATAACTTCATGTGTGTTGTATGCTGCTGTTCTTCCTGTAGGTGCTGTTGCTGGGTTTGATGAAGTAGTGGCGATGGAACTTGTATAGACGATGAACCACAAGAAGACAACGAGCTAGATGTTTGAGTTTGGGGTACAACCGATGTAGGCAAAGTTGATAAAGAAGTGGGCGCCAATAGAAAATTATGTAAAGATTGCCGCTGATATTGTTGCTGCTGAATATTTTGAGATAATTGATGTTGCTGAAACTGTTGTTGTTGATGCTGCTGTTGTTGCTGTATTGTTGTTGTAGATGCCACCACGTGAGGAGGCTGGTGATGATGATAGGAAGAATAGTAGGGCGATGGCGATGACGATGATGTTGGCTGATAATGTGTTGAAGACGCTATGGACTCAATGGGGGCAAAGGGTATTGCAGATGTCGATAGCAGCTCTATTTTGAGGCCGTTATTTTACACAATATGGATAAAGTAAGAAATTTGTTATTGGCAGCTCAACGTACTGCAACGAATTTTGGCTTTATTTTAATTGTATTTATTCGTATTTGTCTTATGTTATTTCTTTATTTTTGATATATTTATTTAAAAACTCACAAATTAGTTAGGATTTTGTTAATAAAATTCAATAACAGTTCACTTTATTTATACACGATAACTTACGATTTGAGAAAACAAAACCCGCCGCGTTGTTTTTTTACGAATTTACGATTAATATTTGAAATGCAATATTGTTGTTGTAGTTTTTATAAAAATTTAGTTTTAAAATATTTAAATTATTTTAATTTCTACATATATATTTTTTTTAATACACAGAATAAATACACATTGACAAGAGTAAAATGACAAACGACGATAAACAATGAAAAATGCACACATTAATAGAGGACAGTTTGATTATATTGGATTCCTCCTTGTATTATTTTTGTATTAATTATTTATTTTATTCAGATTAGCATTTTGCATGATATTTTAAACACGAAACCGTTATATTTCACTTAAGTCAATTGAACGCTTTTTTATTCTCTTGCAATATCTCACCACACTTATAGTGTTGGCTTGTATCAGTGATGACTAATATTGTTGTTACAGTAAAATAATGATGGACAGGTGTTTAATAGATATTAATTCCAAATTTTTACAAATAAGCGGTTGTTGTTGATTGGGCCTTAATTTAGTCGACAAGTATTTTTATACACAAATATTTTTACACTGAAAATGAAGAAAAATAAAATTAGTTTTTCTATGTATTTATAACAATTTATTAAAAAAGTAAATAGTTTCATGTTTTTTTTTTTTTTTTAAATCTATTATGGTTTTGTGTTTGTAATTTTCATTTCTTGTTTGAGGGTTTGTATATAAGTTGTACTGATGAGTTGACGTTGCGCCCAACGAAAAGCAGGCTACAGTACCTAGATTTTTATTCGGTTCTATTATATAGTGTGAATAATATTTAAGGTTAAGAACCCATAAAAAAATAATAGGTTCAGTAAAAAATTTCATACCTAACTTTTGGGGAGTTATTAAAAACTTTATTTTGGTTATTGCCGTATTACCCGCATTTATAAACTATTATTAAGGTTACTGTTGGCTTAACGTACGAACTTTATATGGGAAACCCGCTTTTATTAAAATTTACCAATCGATTATTAATATAAAGGTTGCTTTTTAATAGCATTATCTAAATGAAATCTTTTTAAGCTATTGCATACAGTGATGCCAACTCTTGGAACATCAAAAGCACTGTGAGCCCATGGAAATAGGGTAAAAAAGGGTAAAAATGAAAAAAATTTCTGGTACAAAAGCACTAACCTAATTTTGTTTTGGGTCTGGTGGATCAAAAGACAGCCTTGGCTGTACTGAAAAACTTGCATTTGGATCTATTGCTTTTTTATATTTTTTTTTTGTGCGACTTTGTCGGAGTATATCGCTTTTATCGTGCATTTATTTCACAATTACAACAAATGCAATACGCTTTTAGTTCATCTTTTGTTGGTCTAAGCCACCTTTTAAAAGCTGGATCATTCCCCCAAGCTTTTCTATATTGTTGTTTTTCCATCTAAAGGAAAGCCACATAAAATTAATGAAGAACTCAATTTTAATAACAGTTCAGCTTTATAAAAACCAAGGCAATTTCTTGCTTAAATCAATGGATATGTATATAAAAAGTAAAAATCATTGCTAAACAATTAAATTATAAAAATTTCTGCACGAATTTAAAAAAAAAATATGCTAGAATTCAAACTCTTAACAGTTTTGGGAGTAGTACTCAAAATATAGATGCAAATAATATGCAGTTGGTTAAAAAATATTAGGTGTGCTTAAAGAATAGTAGGAAAATGGTTTAGTGCCAAAAATGTTGATTATTTAAAACGCACTTAAAAGCACTGTGAGAAATTGTTAAATGCACTATAAATACCCGCTTTTCAAAAACGGGTAATAACCAAATTTTCGGGTATTGCTTGAGTAAAAAAGCACCAAAAAATACCCGAAAAGCACCAAAATGGCGACGCTGATTGCATAGCTTCTATCGCGGGCTTTGAGGCGACCGAATCAAAAAATTTTGAAAAGTTTGTTTCTTAAGTCTTTCGTTTTTTGAAGTGAAAACTTCTTTTTTACAGTGTTGCCACTTTGGAAATTTTTTAAATTTCCATTGCCACTTTTCCCGGAAATTTTCCCGGGATTTTTGTCCAAGTTTTTGGGAATTCCCATCCAGTGTTGCCACCTTTTCCCGGGAAATTTTCCGGGATTTCTGGGTTTTTGAGGGGATTTTTATATATGTATATAAAAGAAAGTGGTGTTAGTTACACTATTTATAACTCAAGAACGGATGAACAGATTTGGCTGAAAATTGGTGGGCAGGTTGCTTAGAACCAGGAGGAGGACATATGATACTAAGGTAAAGTTTTTCTACATGGGAGGACTATGGTGCCCTTCTTTGTATGGGGCACTTCCAGTATAGCTAGAAAGCTGAAATTGAAATTGCATGTTGATAAAAATGCTATGCAATAGCTTTACTGCGGCAGTCCCCGAGTGCCACACGTCTTTTTTTTATTTTTTTTTTCTTTTTGTTCTATATTTCGATAAACATTTTTTTAGCTTTTAAGAAAATACGAGACAGCACAAATACACCAACAGTTGACGGGGTACGAACTGGCAAGAAAGCAATGTCAACTGTGTGAAAATAAAAAGGAGAGAACAAGATGAAAAAGAAGCAGAAATGATGACCAAATTGTAAAAAAATATAAACAAAAATATATAAACACAGCAAAGGCAAGGCAAAAATGGCGTCGAAAGAGAATATATGGTAAATGACAGGAATTTCATAAACACCAGCAAAGATACAAAACACAAGTTAGTAATCAACAAAAAGGACAAGGATAATAAAATAGAGTACCTATCATGGAATCATAAAATCTTATTGGAGTCTTATGGAATGAATAAAAGTTTTTCGTGAAAATTATTATTGTGATTATATTTGCTTTCGTATTCATCTATGTAAAATTATAAATTTATAGGTAGCTGCATAATGCGGTAATAATGGAAAATATAAATTGATTTTTACCTTTTTTTATTTGAGAGACGCGACGCTGCACAAGGCAATGACAAACTTATTTTATTTTATTTGTATAGTATGTATGTATATACATGAATTTGTATGTAAGTATGTATCTATGCATTTAATATACATAAGTATATAAACCACAGAAATTTACACAAATGTATACCTTAAAACTATATAAAGAACATTGTTTAGCACTTACGACTTTTAAGTCTTATTTTCATACAAAAATATTATAAATAAATGCTACACACACATACACACACGTATCAACCGAAGTTTAGTATTGAGAACTTTTGCAAAATATAAAAACTAAATTTACACCAAGGTTTTGTTCACCCTTGATAGAAAATAATTAAATTATAACTTTTTTAAGCAAAACTAATGGTATTAGTAAAACTCTTCCTTGGGGTGATGGTGGAAATTACTATTACTTTTGCACCCACAATAATTTATGATTTTAAAATTTTTATAAGGATTTTCTCTTGAAATTTTACCACAATGAGTTTGTTTTAATTATTTCTTAACGATTTAATTTTTATACAATTATTTACACAAAGAATTAATATTTTATCGGTCGAAGAAAATTTTCTTCGTCGCGAGAACACACACAAAATGCTTCTGTTCAGTGTTTTAGCTGCGCCGCCGTTGCATGGCAAACATCGGGATTTGTGGTTTCTTTGTGTGCGTTTGTTCTAACTTTTTTTATTATTTTATTTTAGTTATGCTCTTTAGTGCTGCCAGATATTTTGTAATATAAACCGTCAAATTTTTTAACAAATATACATCAAGGCAAATTCTATTTATTATCTGTTTGGCGATTCAAATACTTAAAAATCTATGCAATTGCTTGAAAAACCAAAGGACTTAAGAAACAAACTTATTGTGTTAGGTTTTTTTTTACTTCCGTTACGGAATTTCCAGATTCGGTCGCCGCGCTCAAAGCCCGCGATAAAAGCTATGCAATAGCTTAATAAATAAGTTAGAAAACTTTTCAACCGTGGTGGTAGACATGCTGATGGGTTGGCTTGGCAACCAATAAAACGGACCATATAGATTAGCTAACATATAACAGATAAATCTATTTTTTAGATACCAAACAAAAAAAAATACATTTAATCCCAACCAAAATATCGAAATACATAATAATAATTAAGCCAAGGGCCAAAGAAATTGGAATTCACAGTCACGGAAGTAGCTTAAAATTATATTTATTGAATTCACGAAACACCTTGTATGTATCTAACACCCGATTTACATGGACTTTTGCGACGCCGCTTTTTCGACGTCTCTGTTTTTGCTTATTGGTGAGTGGTGTAGGAAAGAAAGAGGGGTAAACAAAAAGTCTTGATTTGTGTTTTTCAAGACTTTTCTTCCATTTCTCTTTGTTACTTTTCATTATTTTTCTTACTTTTGTTATTTATCTTTGTTACTTACATTATTTCAAAACAAAAATGGGAAAAAAGACATGAAACTAAAAGACATCGTCTGAACGCACAAAGATTTTGGTAGCAACTTCAAAAGGGAATTCAGTAAAAACGACGTCGAAAAAGTTATCATGTGAATTCGGTGTTACACATGCTAAACGACACAAAGATAGTTTGTGAATACGGCAACTATATTATAAGTACATAATTTAAATATGCAGGTACTCTATTTAATGTATGTACGTATGGGTTCCTTGAAAGTTCTTATAACATTCTTTTTGATGAAGCTTCTTATAATAACAATTTCCTAATAATTATTATAAATTGCAATAACATTTGCAATATGTCACTGACACCCAATTCACACGGTGATTTTTAGTCATGACTCAATATCATGACAATTTTTTTGTAGGTCGAGCGGGGTAGAGAAGAAAGAGGGGTAGAAAAAAATCTTGTTTTCTGTTTTCATGCAATTTTTTGTATTTCCCTTTACTTTTGCTTCGGTTTTTGTTATTATGTTTTATTCTTTTCTTACTCTCAAAGAAGATTGAGCGATTATACGCTAAAAACTCAACACTTCAAGAGAAATAATCCATGCTTAAAATATCATAGTATAAATGCAAGAGGATTTACGAAGATACTTTAAAAGATAAGATGAAAAAATTCAGGAATTTTTAATCATTGTGTGAATCGTATAGATTTACACGGTGATTTGTAGTCATGACTAAATATCATGACATTTTTTTTTGGTTGGCGAGCTGGATAGAGAAGAAAGAGGGATAGAAAAACACCCAATTTACACGGTGATTTTTAGTCATGACTAAACATCATGACATTTTTTTTTTGGTAGGCGAGCGGGGTAGAGAAGAAAGAGAGGTAGAAAAATAATCACATTTTCTGTTTTCCATGCATTTTTAAATAGTTTAGTTTATGTTAGTCCCCTTTACAAATTGGCAATTGAAAGGCAGACAGACGAAGTTTGTTGAAGAAGGGGTGAAGATGCAGGGGGTATAGTACACGACCCTCTGTACCGGACATTTTTCCTTTTTCTCTTTCACTCTTCGCATTTTTTATGTTGTTGCTTCAGATCATTTTTCTCACACCATTGTCATTTTAGTATTACTGCATGTGGTGCGTAAAATTATGTGCATAAAGAACAACAGCGAAAAAGAACGAAAAGGGGATACGAACAATTTCTGTCTGTCTATTAATTTCCAATATGTAAAAGCTACATTCAAGTTCAAAAGAGAATTACAAAAATGTCTGCCCTTCAGTTGCCAATATGCAAGGCAAATTCATAACAGGTAGTGTTAATACTACAACAAGTACAAGATTACAACAACATTTCACATATGAGCCCCTATGCTTGCATGTACAAATTTTGACATGCGAGCCTCCACCATTATGCAAGAAACAAGTAGATCAGCTGTGTTTTCAGCTTCACCTGTTATGAATTCGCCTTGCCAATATGAAAAAGGGGACTTAAGCTACGTACAGACGATTGGCAGATCTTACAATATTGTAAGATATGTCAATATGCTGACAACGTACTGACAATGAAAAATTGTTACCAAAAGGTAAATTGTTAGTTCAGACGATTGTAAGAAAACCTTACAATTTCATTGTCAGACAATTGTCAGACAATAAATTTATCTGCCAACAAAAATTGTCAGTTTACACTGTTGTCAGCATGTTGTGTGGAAAAATTGCCAGATGCGTTGTTAAGCTTTGTCAGAACTGTCAAATCCAATAGTATTTATGGACAGCATTGCCAACAGAAAAATTATCTTACAATGGTGCCATTGTCAGATGCATTAATTTAAACACATCTGCCAATAAAACAAGAGCTTACAATGTCTGACAATTATCTGATAATGGCAAAGTAGAGTGTTCTCACGATTGTCAGATGTCTGACAATATTATTGTCTTACAATGAACTGACAATGCTTTTTCTTGCAACGTTGCAAGACAAAAATTGTAAGTTTAGACGGTTGTGAGACATTTTCTGAACATTTTTCTGACAATATTGTAAGATCTGCCAATCGTCTGTACATAGCTTAAGTTGAGCTTTCTGAAGAATTTTCTACAAATACAAGAAGACGTCAAAAATAATGTATCCTCCACTGCGTTGTCAACTTTGAAATTTCATAACGCACAAAAATGTAAAAAAAACGCACCATTCAACAAAAAACGCACCAAGTTCAGAATTTTTTTTTTTTATTGAATTAATTTTGCGTCTTTACAACATTTAACTTTAGTCCAAAATTCTAATGTTAATACAATATTGTGCCATTGCATGAAGTGAATCATTCTCCACCCTTTTTCAATACTAGATATTTCGACATCGGAATCAAATTGTACTGCTAATGGCATGATATCATATTAGTAATGGGATAAAACATTTTGTCCTAAATGGGCTTAAAGCTGCAATGTGTTTCCGTGTTCCAGCATGCAGAACAAGTTTGAGTATGTAGGCGTGATGTCGCATTTGCGAAATCTTACATTGTGCTTCCCAAATCTTTTTGTATTTCGCTTATGATCTCCTTTTTAGACTCCATTATTGACACTAACTTTAAATATTTCTTTTAGTAAATATAAATTTTATTAATTTTAGTGTTACAACACTAGGTCTGTTTCTTTACTCAACATTGGGATCCCGCAAGTTATTGATAAGCTCTTTAACAAACTGGCAGCAACTTTTACGACAAAAAACAATTATGTATGTACTCTGAAAATCTTAAAGGGACAATAAATTTCTTATAATGATATGTTACAAATTATCTATAACAACAAAACGGTTTTTGTGAATGTGTTTTGGTACCTCTTAAACATCATTAGTGGTTGGTTGCTCTTATTGTGGTCTGCAAAACTAATTGTAAAAATTGTACACAATTGAATGAAATGTTATTGAAACAGTTATATTTTTTGTACAAAATTCTTTTTTCTCATACTGAAACAAAAAATTGTGTTGAATTTGTTTTGGAGCCACCCAAAATTAAAAAACGCACCAAAATTAAAAAAAAGCGCACCACACACCAACCCAGGTATTTTTCGCACAAAACATTTAGAAAAGCACCAAAAAAGGTGCGAAACGCATCAAGTTGACAACGCTGATCCTCCACGTCTGGCTGCCCTTTTGCTCTTGGAAGTTTTTCGATTGGTCATTCTCTTAGCATTTCTCTCTTAACATATAACCCTAATTTATGTACAGCACAGTATTGCCATCTTTCCGGTATTCATTTTCACTTTATGTGAAATGTTTGGTATAAGTATGCACATTTCATCTTATATGTTGACATGGTCTTTAAGGGGCTGTGCACATATTACGTAACGCTGTTTTCAGAGATATTTCCCCCCCCCCCTTCGTAAGGCTTTTTACTAATTTTTCAGTGCAAAATTTCCAATCCGTAACAAATCTTAAACCCCCCCCGCCCCCTGGAGCGTTACGTAATATGTGCACAGCCCCTAAAGACACAAAACAGTTTACCATATTTTTAGTGTTACTATTACAATTTTCGCTTGTTTGTGAAACTGTTTGTGTGGTTTATTTGGCCCTTTGCACATTTTCAGTAATAGTTCTACACATTTTGCTCATTTCATTTTGATTACCCGGCACACACCGCTAATGCCGGCCTAGCGGTCTGGCAACGACAGGAGTAGTATAGATAGATGAACAGGAGAGAACAGATTACAAATAGGGAACAAGTTTGCGCACATTTTTGGTAATTTAAATGAGAACTACAGATTCAGGGTTGCCATATAATTGGATTTCTCGCAAATAAATGCGATTTAAACATTTTTTATTTCTTCCACATTATTCACAATTGAACTTTTATTTAAATTCTTCATTGGAATTATGGTCCAATTACAAGGTCTGTGCAAATCGACAGAAGTTTTTGTGTAGAGTTGTGTTTTGAACGTTAAAGAGTGTCAACAACATGCTAAAGATTTCAAAAGTTGTTTACATTTTTTGCCGCAATCATTAATATTTTTGTTTACGTTTTTATACCTTTTGTTTCAGCATAACCAAGGCAAATTAACACGTAAAGTTAAAAACACACACATAAAGTTGAAAACGCAGCTGATCTACTTTTTTCTTGCATAATTGAGGCCGACATGTCAAAATTTGTACATGCAAGCATATGTTTTTATTGTTTGTACTTTGTTGTAGTATTAAATTTACCTGTTATGAATTTGCCTTGCAAACACACACTTTTCTTTGTGTTGTACACAGCTGCTTTTGACATCACCACCGTGTTTTTACATAAACATATTATTGTGGTACTAGTACACAGACCTTTTAATTGGACCATGAATAGAATATATAATCTTTTTTTAAATATCCTAATAACTACTGTATCATGTTTAGTATGTTATTTTTGTTACCATGGTCTGTAAGGATTTTTCTTCATAGACTAAACTTAAATTTTAAGAAATAATTATTCTGGCCTCACATTAAACCATAGCTTGGGAATAATGATTAGTAATTGGATTAGAAATTTTAATTGTGCTGAAAAATTAATTAATTATGATTATAGTTAGCCATTTTAGACGATTACTAATTGATTAGATTAGAAATAATCAAAAATCTAATCACAATTAGTGACGATTAGCATTTCTAATCAAAACTAATCCAACAAATAATTGATTAGATTTCTTGATTATTTTTGATTAGATTTGATTAGATCCACTATTTTTAACTATTTTTGTGAAAAGAAAATATTTATTTATCACATTTGTTGCTATATTTACATAATGTAACAGTTTTTGAATATTGCATAAAATTGCATACGGTGCATGTGTGCTGATTCTGCTTATATATGATTCAAAAAAAATCTAATCACAATTAGTGACGATTAGCATTTGTAATCAAATCTAATCACATCTAATCAAAAATAATCAAGAAATCTAATCAATTATTTTTTTGATTAGATTTGATTAGAATTGCTAATCGTCACTAATTGTGATTAGATTTTTGATTATTTCTAATCTAATCAATTAGTAATCTGAAATTTTTATCAAAATTCAATTCTAATGATTAGATTATTTTATTTCTCTAATCGTAATGATTTCTAATTCTAATCGAAATTCCCAAGCTATGCATTAAACTAATCATCAAATTTTAGTATTTTGCCGAATACAATAGAATCTCGAAAAAGGTAACTAGCGTGAAAGTTAATCGGTCGAATCAGTTGGACGAATTCAGAGTCCTCGTGCCGAAGGCTGAAGCTTAAAATGTATGGTCTTTGGTTAAACTCACATAAACCTATACCTACGATATTGATACAGCGAGATGTGGTTCCACAAGACGAACGCAGCGCAGCTATCGATTTAATGAAATGAATATTTAGCGGTTATTAATTAAAAAAAAGAAGTTAATTTCGGTGAATTGTTTTTAAACTGCAAACATTGTTGCCATATTCTGCAATTCGTTTTTAAAAAATAATCAACACTTTAATTTTTTAAATCGATAAAGTCAAAGAATGATTGATATTGTACAACAGCATTCTATAAAATTTATAAAGGATTTCCGAATTTTTGGTTATAAAAATGGAAAAATGAAGAAAAATAATTTTTTTATGCAAATATTTTTTTACAACAAACACAAAAAAAATATTTCATATGTATTATTTTTCTAGTTTGTTGTTGTTGTTTAAAAAAAATACATACATACATACATATTAGAGTTGTCAACCGATTAAGAATAATTCGATTAATCGGTTAACGAGAACCAAACTCTTGTTCGAATAATTTCAAAATTCAGAATTTCGAATAACGAATAAATCGATTAATTAATATCAATTAATCGAACAACTTTTTTCAGTTTAAAATGCATACGTAAAATTTATTTTAAATTTGTTTGTATGATATGAATTAAAGCGAGTACTTTATACCAACTAAATACATGTTATTTTGGATGTTTGTAGTTGTTGTCGAACTGCGCATACCTAGCAGTTGTGCTATCTTTTAAATGAAAAGTTAAAAAATTTTCAATAATGGGGGTTTTCACTCTCAATTTTCTCTTAAAAAACCGGAAGCTCGATTTTGATTTTAGAACCATGGTTTCTTTGGGAAAAGTTCGTAAAATTTCCCGTAGATTACGATTTTGCTATACGCTTAGTAGGCAACAAAATTGACCCACCCTAACATACATATATATGTACCTACAAATATTGTATATCTTTAAAGTTTAAACAAATAAAACATGAACTGAAACCTAACCAGCCTGCAGTCGGCGTAGCTAGCGAATGACTAACTACATATGTCGCTAACTAACAGTCGTTGTCACTAACTACCAGACTAACTACTAGCAATGCACTCGACTGACGATTTTAACATGGGGTAAAAATATTAACGGTAGTCAATTGACACGATCAGATCGGTGAAATCACTAGTCAGCAAAACACAACTATTTCGCTAGTCATAATGTACCAGTAAGATCACTAATGATATTTCCTTAATGAAAATAATATAGAAATTTAAATTTTTTGGATTTTTGTTTATTTATCAAATTTCTTTTTCAATATTTATAAAATTTTCAATTAATTGTTCTTTTTTTTTATGCAAAGTTTTAGTATATAAAACACTTTTTTTACTAAAAATTTAACATTCACTGGCCATAAAATTCTAATTGTACGCCAACACAAAATCATAACACTTACATACATACCTACATAAAATATTTTTTATTTTTTTGTTGATTTTCTTTGGAATAAGTGCACACAGTTCTTTTCAACTCGTAAAAAACAAAATTGAGGTTGAATGCATTAACATTTATGCATGTACTGAGTGCGTGTACACTGTACATGTATATGAGTGAGAGAGTCAAAAGGCGAAATCTTGCATTACTTGTAGCCAGTGAAGTAGTTAGTGGATTTTTCGTTAGCGAAATACCTAACGATTTGGAGTCAATTTCTACTTTTAAAACTGGAGGACATTTGCTGAGGTCGGGTAGAATTACTCTGTAATTCGATTCGAAAAGAAAATTGTTCGAATTTGTATCTTATTTACATTGAAATTCGAAAGCATTTGCTTTCGATTCGAATTACAGAGTAACGCCCCTGTTGTATTCTTCGTTGTACTTTTGTATGCCTTGCATTATTTTTCCCAACTTGTGTAAAAATAATAGTTTTACTATTGGCAACGCCGATTCATTGCGTATTATTGGAAAGGTATTTTAAAGATAGGAAATTATTTTATTTTATTAAACTACGTGACTTGTTTGTATGCATTTATAAAAGCTTTTGACTTCCAATCTCGTAAGCCTTCGATAGCTCAGTTGGTAGAGCGGTGGACTGTAGTGGCGTTAAAAGTGATAGAAATCCATAGGTCGCTGGTTCAAATCCGGCTCGAAGGATTTTTTTTATTTAAATTTTTACGGTTTTTGGAAACAACGCAAAAGGTTAATAAACTTGTCGAGATAATGAAGGAGCATCCCGAACGACTGGCCGCGGCAAACTTCACTTTGGATGCAACAAAACTAAAAATTACGAATTGTGGGTGCAAACGCATAAATATTTGTTGAAAAATTATACGACCAAAAAATAAAAAATATTAAATAAAAAATTTCTGGGCATAAAACAAAAAAAGCTAGAAATTTACTAAAAGGAAGCAAGCGGACTGCATTCAAGCCATTCAATTATAACTAAAACCTTTTATTACATGGCGTTGGAAAATTACGAGGGATTGAGTTGAAAACGAATCACCATCGTAAAATTGATCATAATTCATATCCATTTTAAACAAAAACTCACGACTTAACAAATAACTAAATGTAATTTTGTTTAAGTGTTACTCCTCAAGCAAGCATCAGGCGGCAACATCAATTAATTAATAGATGTTTATTTAAAAAAAATTCCATAAACACTTCTCTATTTAAACCGAAGTTATAACTACTTACATGCTCAAGCAGTCCATATAAATTCTTACGTTTTGAAAATTTGAAATGCATTTTGCCACGCTTTTTTTTAGATATGACTACGTTGCATTAAAGGAGATCAAAACAATATACATAAATACATACATATGTATACAACTATACGAGTTCATATACTTAATGGAAATATGAGATGTGACTGTGATTCCTATAGTTGCGGAATATACAGCTTCCTTAAAGTTAAAAAACTAAAAATGACTGTACCCTTGCATTTGGAATCCCGGAGACAATCTATACTGCGAGAAGAGAATTTTCAGGTCGGTCGAAGGCCTGCTACAAAGGTAATCTTTATCAATAACGTATAACCGCAATTAGTTTTCTTTTGGTAAAAACTATTTGGATGAAAAATATAGTAGATATAACCACTGTTTTATATGAAAACTAAAGATAAGACGAACTCGGAAGATATGGTTCAGCGACAATTTATACTTAATATTTCCTTCATATTTTTTAATCTCGTACAATATACATATGTTGTATATGTTTAGTTGTTGTTTTGGGACGGAATTCATTCAGATATGTATTGGATATTCAGTGTTGTTTTTTCGAAAATTTTACCTTTATACTATCGTCTTATTGCACAATTTTCTATCGCCTTATGTAACTTTTTCTTTTCTATGGAGGTACATTAGTTAACTAGATTTGTGCCCATATCAAAAATACCGGCTAAGAATTTCCACAATATTAAATGAATTAAATGCAAATATGTACCTACAACTCTTTTTAATTTTTACAAACGTCAAACAATAACAAAAAATTAGTTTTTGAAGTACAACTGTTCCCGGCATACCATTGTGTAAATTGGAAAGAGAGATAAGTACATAAAAATTTCTTTAATCGAGCCACATTAGAATGCAAATGCATACATACATATGTATATATGTATGTATGTATGTACATATAACTACATACATATGTACATAAATGCATAAACATATGTATGTAATTATTTATAAACTAATTTACTTTAATTTCAGTGATTTCTTTTTAAGAAATCCAAATTGTTTTGCATTCAATAGATTAGTATATTAAGAACTTCATTGATATATTCCCAACTGCAGATGTAAACATGTATGTATGTATGTTTGTGTTTAATTTCTGTTATTCTTTTTTGTTTGCGGCATTCGTTAGCGGTTGTATTCTTTCACGTGTGTTTGTAAGGTAAACCATATTAAATATTTTGGGGATTTTCTTATACATTACTCTTTGTTAGTTCTTTCTTATTGCCGCTATTCAAGAAAAATTGTGCGGCCTCCAAGAAATGAGACAATTACGCGTATAGAAAACGAATTAAAATCGTGTTTTAACAAATTTTTGTAAACTTAATTTTTTTGTTTTTTTACTTCATTTAACACTATAGGCTTCTTTAAATTTCATTTTAACTTTATTCCTTGTTTTACACACACCTTTTTTATGCTGGATGCTAATTAGAGAACAATTCTTACACAAAAATTTATAGAAGATTCAGCTTGCGTGCTTCTTAATCTATTTTTTTACAGTCGAGAAGATAATTTTTATATTTCACTTTACTTTGGACGCATTTTTCGGTGACACTTATTTAATTTTCAACTAAAAGAATCTTATTACAAGACTAATTATTTGAATATTTTGGAAAAACTTTCCGATGCTCTGCAAAATTTCTCGGTAAATCGCAAGGAGTGAGTTGATTTGTGTTGTTTTCTTCTTGTTCCTAATTCTTCTCAGGTAAGCATTGCCAGATTCTAGGCAAAAAGTACAAAGAAAACATTGTCGTGCTGCCGGCTTGGGGATTTTCGACGCGTTTTTAGCCCTGACATATTAACATATATATCACAAAAATTATAATTAGAAAATTGATTACCAATATTATTTACAAGTCGAATTTAGTTACAGGTGGTATTAATTCTACAAAATTTATAATCATTGCAATAAAATATGCTTCCGTTAAGTGAGTACGCTTTCAATTTTTTAAAACTGTGAGCACCATCAAGGCGAATTCATTACCAGGTGGATGCAGTGGCGAATTCGGACGAAGTTATCCATATCCCACAATGTCAAATTTGGTAAATATTTTCCGGCGCCATTTTTATGTAATTTTTTATGCATGGAGAATTCTGACAGCGTAGGATATGAATTCGCCGTTTACACAAACAAAATGCCTGTTGTTTCTTTTCATGTTGAATTGTTGTAGTCGTGCATATACCTGGTAATGAATTTGCCTTAAATCATGATATACTAAACGAGGTTATGAATGCATGCCTACAACAATACAATACTAAAATACAACAGTAATTTTTAACCAACTTCAAAAAAAAAAAAGGTTATAAATTCAAGGGGTATACATTTTTTAATGTTTGAACATCCAAGTGAACGTAGCTTTAGAAAGGTGTTGCTAGCATTTGGGTCCCATATATATTTTTTTTTTAATCGGGGACAACTTTTCCCGTAGATTGATGAATGAATAACTCCTGTACTTATGGACCAATTTTCATATTTTGTTTGTGTTTCAACAAGTTCCTGTGCAGTTTGATCCCATAAACATTTTTATCGAATTCGGGGGAAAGTGTGTCCCGCTAAAAATATAGCTTGATTATCCCATTACTCTTTTTATCATTTTTCAAGCATTTGACGATATTTTTTGTTTTATTATTCTTTAATAGATTTTATAAGGGTAATAAAAAGTCATAACCTTCAATGCCAGAGTGGCAGTTGTGTCGATTTCGCATTCTGGTAAATTAATTTTTTTTTCGCTAAATTCAAGCGAATATTTCGCACATACATATGTACATACATATGTAAGTACATACTTTAAAAAAAAAAAAAAACAAAGTTTAAAATGAACATAAATATACAAAAATATATTACTTTTTAATAGTTTTAATTTAAAAAACCTTGTCTTTGATGCAAGGTAATAATAATTTTGCAACTAGCATTTAAAAATGAAAGTCTTATATGTTCATATGATAAGTTAGTAATCAAACTTCAGTAGAGGAATATTGAACTTCACCACATTTGAACGACACCACCGCCATGCGCCATCTGCGAAAATGTATTCTCACAAACAGCACTGAATTACTAATTAAAAGCGCAGAGTAAGAAAAACGAAATCGGAAAGTATGTAAGCAAAATAATTTAAAAATGTTCAGCAGTGGTCTTCAAATTCGGCATTGCAATGTCATAATAATGTTAAGTGGCTCTAAATTTCAAAATCAGTATTTGTATTCGGTGATTATTGTCACTGATTCGCTAATACTAAAAATTGATCATCGTAACATCACTAGTATGTACTTATATTCAATACACAATTTTACAGTGAAATTCCGTTTTGAATAAAATTATTTTTACACGCTATATATTATTAACTGCACCTGTGCGTATCTATGTATGAATGTAACGGAATTTTTCAGCTCTTATTTTGAACCACTTTATAAACGGTCAGATTTATTTATAATTTCGCACAGTTGTCAAGAGCAGATAACAATACACTCACTGCCCTAATCAGGAAATCGATGGCACAACTTGTCCCCCCGAATGCTGAATATCGCATAATTCCTCGGAACAAAAGGTAAAAATAATTCTTAATCCAAGTATAACAACGAAATCATTGACGAGAAAACTAATGTCATTGTTCTAAAAGCGGGTTGCTCTGCACATACTACATTTTTACATACATACATATCTCTGGATTTCGCAATATAACCAGTAAGAAATGATAACGATTGTTAAAGAGCATCCCACGCTTTTAGAACAATGATATTAATTTTTTCTTCAATGATTTTATTCTTAAGCTACGTTTATATTTATTAAATACATAGTTGTCCAAAAAAACGTAACCTTTAGTTTTGCTTAGGGATTTAACTCGTTTTTTATTTTACAAAATAAAATTAATTATTCTACAAAAAAGTATTTTAAACAATTTTTAAAAACTGAGATAATTAAAAAATATTATAATTAAAGGAAATAAATTATTGGTTTCTTTCTTGGTTAAGTTTTCTTCGACAAATATTTGATACGTGTGAACATAGCTTTGAATTAATAATAATTTTTTTCCTTTTTAGTTCGATTAATTATAAAATCGTGTTTTTTAGGTTTTTTTTACTATAAATTATTTTTCTAATTAGTTTTCCACAGTTTTTGTCTATCAGTTCCATATTTTTTGTATGGGCGGAAAATACTAATCAGGAATTCGCAGACTTTACAGTGGGAGCAAGTTAACCAGATAATGATGAAACATATGTCATTTTCAGTGTTAATAAAAATCAAGCAACTATTTTCTTTTTAAAATAAGTTTTAGTTTGACAATTTTAAATGAAACAAAAAAAAAACAAAAGGTAAAACTTCGTTTCTCATCTCAACCCAGGCAAATTCAGAATACAGAATTTACAATTATTTACACATGTTATTTTTCGTGTTTTTACGACGCTAAATGTGATTATATTTTTGTTCATTTTGTAGCAGTTTTTCAACAAATTTAGGCCTAATTTTTTTATTTTTGAATTAGAGGTAATTTTTCAACTTATGAAAATTAAAAAATGCCACCAAACTGAAAAATTATATTAAAAAAATAAATAAAATATCTACAATGCTGCAATATCAGAACCAAGTATTAGTTTTTCTTGGACTGGTCATATGTTGAAGTGTTATTGTGTACCTAGATGGTAAATTATACATTTAGCCATGTCACAAGTATCTATTCCGTTCGGAAACGGAATTCAAGTTGCATTTCGTTTCTTCAAAAAGTGAATAACGAAAATAGCTTTCGGAATAAAACCACTTTTAGATAAATAAAATTTTTCTGTTTGTAAATTTAAAAATTGTGTCATTTGGAAAAATCATTTTTTTTCAGTTTTTTTTAAGAATCGAAAGCAAAAGTAATAAAAAAAGAAACGCTATTTATTATCGTTAAAGGATTCGATATATTTTATTTCTACACTTGTGTTGAAAAATACTTTACGATTAATGCTTAAATGAAATTATGGGATGTCACTGGAATTTTTTTAATTCTATATTAATAGAATTATTTATATATATATACATATATATATATATATATATATGTATATGTATATGTACTCAAATAATTACATTAAATGTTATGTGGTTCAAACATGTGTATATGTATGTATGTTTAACTGAAATAAAATGTAATACTGAACTAAAGGCTACATAAAAAATTTTTATTAAAAATAAAGTGAAATAGATCACCAAAATTCGTATTTCATAGCTATTAATACATACATAAAGTGTGTATTATATCTATAGTCATAGCATATATTCAAATCGGAATGGTAAGTTACGGAATTCAAGTCCCAACGTTCTTGTTTAACTTTCAGAAGCCGCTCCGCACTTTCACGTTAAGTTTTAAAATCTCAAGGCGTCATTATCCTTCCTAACCTAAACAACATGTAAAGTGTGTGTCCTTTTGGCTTTTCCTTATCTGTGACAAAATGAACACCCACTTGCGGACTACAAAATATATATAAAAGAAGAATGAAAAACCAAAATGTCCCTGTTACATATATGTTCAAATGAACGCTTTAAAATAATTTAATTGAAATTAAAAGTGATGTGATTCCAAAAAAAGAAACTTTGGTTTTCATTTTCTGAAACAACCCACCTACGGAATTATAAGCACATTTGATCGAAAGAGTGGTCTGTCCGGCTCTTAGATATTCATGAAGCGAAATATAAATAAACATATTGTAAAAGATACTAAATGCAAAAGTTTTTCATTACTACTCATTGAGTACCCAATTTTTACGTTTATCAGTTGATTTTTCAGTTGGTGATTTAAATTATTATTTAAAATTAATGATGTTTTACAGCAATTAAAGCTAGAGGTCAATGACATAGAATCGAAAAGACGTAAATGTGATGTGCGAGAGCCGATCTTCATAATTATAGTTTAAATAAATGAATAAATAAAATATCCATCTGCAGCATTAGTTTTTTACATTATTATACTACATACATATATTTTATTTGGATTTTCGGGTAAATATGAAAACAATTTTATACTTTATCGTATGACTTACTTCAAATGAACGGAAGAGTAAATAATAATTTTTACAAGTATGATTGTAATTTAATAATTTATGTTTTTAAATTCATGCTGAAATTTCGCAAATAAAAAATATCTTAACCTTTGGACTCGCTAATTTAAAATTGTTTCACTCTTAAAGATATCTATCGATATAATGCAGACGATAAAATATTTTTCAAGTAAAGTGACAAAATTCTAAATGCTGAGAATTTTTTCAATTAATTTAATATTTCTTAATGCTGCATCGCAAACCTTTTAATTTTTTTTCGAAATAATAATGTTAATGCGAAACAAAACTTTCTATCACATCAAAAACTTTTTGATTAGTATTGAATTGTGACTGTTTCTGATTTTGGTAGCGATTATTTACTTGTTGTATTATTGTAATTATAATGATACAAAACAAATATAGTTGGTTATTTCTATATATGTATGTATGTTTGTTTTGAATTTTCTTTCCACTTAATGTTATAATTAATTATGTAAGTTCTTAAATTATATAATAAATTAAGCAACATCCTCACTTTCACTACTCGCTTTATTTTTTCCACCAGTGCCACCCGAATTTTCTTCGCCAGCGTCGTTCGGATTTCCTTTAACTTGATGTTGTTCCATCATGTTTTTTCCATCTACATCTTCATCGTCATCCTGTGAATCTTTCTCCTGGATTGTATTTTTAGGGCGACCGCGTGATTTTCCAGTCGGGGTAGTGGCAGCCTTATTAGATGTCGCAGGCCTTCCGCGTTGCTTTTTTATTTGGCCACCACCGTTTTCAGTATCAGCAGCATGTTTAGCAGTTTCAGCAGCCCTCTTTTCAGCCACTTTCTTTTTCGGGCGTCCTTGACCTCTTCCCGTAGAAACAATGTTCAGATTGACTCCACCAGATGGGGGACGACCAACTGGACGCCTCTCCTCATCATCATCCTGTTTGCTATCAGAGCCTAGAATAAAATAATTTTATGTAATGTAATAAACAAATAAAATTACGTATGAAACGATTCAAAAAAGGGCAAATGCACAATGAGCGGAGCACAAAAAGAGAAGCAATTGGTGTGCGCGGTGCAAGCGCTTTTTTTTTGCCACCACGAATAATTTTTTTTAACCATTATATTATATATTTATTATGTTTTATATTTTACTAAAATACATATGAGCTACATTTAATTATATTTGATTTGTTCTTTTATAAAATACATAAAAATTCAATCTTAGTTCAAAGCTATGATGCTGTGGAAACAAATTAGACTCCAGCCCACTTGGGTCCTGATGTAGTCATATTGTGCTAACGCAGACAATTATTCATAAAATAGTGAAATGCAAGTAAAAAATTAAACCAAATGAAAAATATAGTCCGAAAATTCCTTGTATTACTTCCCAATAAACGATGAAAACTAAAATTCTCGTCTGGCAAAGCTTTTTAGATGTAGAAGAAGAATACATCTAAATGGCTTACCGCATTTCTTCTTTTTCTTTCCGATTACAAAGATACATCTTTTTTAAATATTTTACCCCACTGTATACGAGCAATGCGCGTTTCTTGATATTTTCGTTCTTTATGTAGAAAAAAATACCGGCGCAAAAGAACAGTGAATGAAAATGATCCTTTTTTGAGTGGAGCGATAATCATGGTGCAGAGCAAGCGCAATAACAAATTCGCATCGCTCTTTGTGTAAGGTGCAAAAAAGATTTGAAAATAGCTGCACTACACTGCGTTTTTTCGTACTCTGAGTTATGGTAGTTTTTATTTATTTTTTAATATTTTAGAAATAAATTTTTTTTCGATTTTTAATTCTAAGCGTTATAAAGTAAAACACTAAATTGTTGTGATATCTTTAAATTTAGTCAAAGCCTTTGTCGTTTGACGTTTAAATGACGTCTATTAAAACATAAAGTATTTAAAGCATGTAGTTATGTAAAAAAATATATTAATATTCTTTGAATATTTAAAACAACAATGAAGTTATATGACGTGTTCATAACAGCGTTTGTTCCCCTTTACCACCAATTTTAAATACAGATTCGAGTCAGATTGATATATTTACGTATTGATAAAATAAACTTTCCTTTTTTCTGCATATACAACTAAAAAAAATTATAAAACTAAATCAAAAATCATCTCAGTGGAATACATTATATATTGACAAAATTATTTTTCAGTTACTTATATTTTTGCAAAATCTATATCATTCCTTAGGCGTGCAGGATTAATTATTTAACAATAAAATAGACTGGATAGCAACAATATTGTACCCTACAACCACACGATCAAGTTTTGCTTTCAAGTTTCTTACATATAGTGCTTGACAAAATAAACAAAAATTTAAAGGTGTTACGTAGGCTGCACTCAATTTTAAAGTAATTTACTTTCAAGATGTCATCAAGAATGTATTAGTAAAAAAAGTGTCACCTCCAAGTTATATCAGCAACATAATGAATCACAAAAATATTTGATTTAAGCAAATTAATTTTTCTTTTTCCTGTTTGTGAAATAAATTTTAAACGTTTTTTTCAATAAAATTTTACCTTTATTCGAGCATATACTCAAGAAATTTATGTTTTTAAAATGCATTTGGATATTGCTAACCCGCAACAAATAAATAATATTTTAAAAACATTTTTTCAATATTTCATATGTAATAACAAATAGTTTATTGTATAATGAGCAATATAGAGCTGCTGTAGTTGTTGATTTATGTCTCACAAATATATAATTCGATGTAGCAGAGCAAGAATCGAATTTTTTTTATCAAAATCCCGAACTCTTTCATTGAAGGTTATGACTTTTTATTTCTCTTAAAAACCCTAGAAGTATCAAAAAACAATTATAAAATGTTTGAAGGAATGATAGAGTTGTGGGATACTCAATATAGGTTTTGATATACTTTCCCCGAATTGAAAAAAAATTTGTATGAAACCAAACTGCATGGAAACTGCCGTTGAAACAGCGGAATTATGAAAATGGTTTATTTAGAAGAGTTATGGGTCTATTATGGTAGCAACCGAACTTCAGTTGCGTTGCCAGCCGGCAACTGAAAATTTGTGGTTGCCAGAGACGCACTAAATAGCAACTGAAACTGGAACCTATAAGTTGGCAGTTGCCATCCAATACAATTTTCAGCAACTGACAACGCAACTGGAGTTCGGTTGCCATCCATAATCGACCCATTAAGCTACGTTCACATACATATAACAAATATTAGTCGAAAAAAAAACATGTGACCAAGAAGGAAACTAATAATTTATTTCTTTTAATTCCAATATTTTTTTCATTATGGGATCGGTTATTTTAAAAACTGTACAAAAATTCTTTTTTGTAGAATAATTAATTTTATTTCGTAGTATAAAAACCAAGTTAAACGATACTATTCCTACGCAAAACTAGTGCTTGCGTTTTTTTGGACACATACATCTATATATATAAAATACAAAAAATGTTTGTACCCATGTTCGCTATAGACTCGGAAACTATCCAACCGATTTGGTCCAAACTGGTGTCATTCAAAAGGGAATTTATAGAGGATGGTTTTAGGCTTTTAATATTTCAAGTGGGCGTAGCCCCTCCCACATAAATTGAATAACATCATATATCTTGACTATTGTGATAGCAAGAGTTTTGAAACATTGCAATAGTTCATATGTTACTAATGTGAGTAATCAGGACAAAAATGGGCGTTATCGGACAAGTGGGCGTGGCAGCTCCCATATAACCCAAAAATTGAAATCGCCATATTTTGGGCATTTTTTGACCTACGCCGATGATATTTGGTACATATAGTATTGACATAATTTAGAATACGTACCAGGAGAAAAGTGGGTGGGACCATGCCCCTTTTTTAGGAAAATTAAAAATTGTAATATAGTCTTAACTACTGGACCGATCGTCATTAAATATTCACAATAGGATATATAAATACTCTTAATTTTATTTTATAACGAGGGGGTAGCAAAGCACACCGGTATAGGCTAGTATATAATAAATTTGAACGATAAGCTATATTTGAGGAACATCTTGCAGCCGATTTTTTCAAAAATAATTATGGGACCTACTACTAGCAACCTCTTAAAAAAAAATTGAAAATCAGTTCATACATGAGTTATAAAACTTCAAACCTTAAAAAAACAATATATGTAGGTACCGATTGATTTGATATCCTTGTTCTTTGTTTTGAAGTTTGTTAAAAAATGGTGGCGGTGATTAAGCAAAAAATTTTATTTCACCCTGCAGTTGTATTTTTGAAAAGTTAAGCAAAGTATTTCCCGCGTAAATGAGCTTCAAACAATTTCCCATCGAACAAAATTTTTATTCATTGTATCCATTTTTATATTGAATAAAAAAACGTCCACAAATGAATTATTTAGTAATTTAATTTTTATTTATATATATATATTGAATGTTTGTTTGTAATGTGTTAAAATGTAATTGGTTTCCTAACCATCTACTTACTCTCATCATCACTCTGTACTTTTTTTGGACGACCGCGTCCTTTTTTTTGGGGTTTGGCAGCGGCCTTCTTTCCGGGTTTATAATCACTGTTTGCTCCATCTTCATTATCATCTGCAGCATCATCAATATCATCGCCATCATCAGTTTTTGATAATTTCTTCGGACGTCCACGTCCTTTACCTGTGCTATCAACTATGTGGCTTATCTTGCGCTTGGCTTTTGGTTTACGACCACGTTTTGATGCAACAGCTGTAGGAGCATCGGCAGAGTCACCATTAAATGTAGGACTGCCGCCATCGCTAGCTGTACCCTCCTCTTCGCTACCATCACCACCAGATACTGCGACTTTATTAGGCTTTTTATTACCGCCGCCATCGCCTCCTTTAGGTGGTCTTCCTCTACCACGACCGCTAGCTGGAATAATTGCTTTCTTTGGTTTCTCAGCATTTGCGGGCCGTCCGCGCTTTTTGGGAACTGTAACTGGAGTGGGTGAAGCTGTACCATCATCACAGTCGGCAGCATCACCACCATCACTTAAAGTGAAGGCTTCTTCTGTTTTTTCCGCCATTTTGTGTGTATCTTTCAAATGCAAAAAATTTCAATGATTTCTTCACTTCGATAAATAGTAATGTCAGTGCGTTCCAGTGGATTCCTTAATATAATGTTTACGCGCTTTGATGCCGTTTTTCTACCATTCGCTTAATACAGAATTTTTCCTTGTAATGTATGAATTTTGCTCTATTTAAAAAAAAGAAAATCACAAAAATTACTGAAAATTCCTTAAAATGCTTTGGTTTTTAACAAATTTTAGTATTATGAATTATATTTAAATATATATGTATATTAATTAATTATTCAACACACTTTTTGCACAATATACAAATTAATTTAAATGTCGTTGGCTTGTGTACTCTTTATGCCGATGGTATTTTTTTAATATAAACTCTTCTTGTTTTCACTTTGCTCTTGTAAACTTAACGAAAAAGAAGTTGCGCAAAAAATAAACTTCTGATAACGGCCGGCTCATGATCCAATAATAATAAGGGCTGTTTAAGACTACAACAAACAATAGAAAAAACAGCATGCATTTTGTTTGTGTGAAACGAACTCAATGATGGCGTCCAAAAATGTAAACAACTTTTGACAAGACCGTGAGACCTACCAGTTTTTTTGTAGATTATTTAACAATTAAAACACAACCCTACAAAAAACCATATTGCGTCTTGCGCAGACCTTATTATATTCGGATCATGGGCCGGCTTAACGCCTTTCTTCTTCATAATACAAACAATTTCTTCGGTGCTGCCAGATATCTACAAGCAATCTTGCGACAAGTTTGCATTCAGATAAAAAAGTACGTCAAATCCTTGCTGATCATGTCTGCAAGTAAATCTCATGGCGCTGTAATGTTTCCTGAGGTATGTAAGACCATTTTCAAAGAAAATTTATTTAATAAAAACAGTAAGCCTATAGTATTATTTTAAGTTTTTTTTTAGTTGCGTGAAGTTGATATTTATATACTTTAATGGTGGTGTAAAATTACATGGGGCTTGTCAGGTCCGTTTCAGACAGGCAAAGTTTACTTTGACCATTTTTTTAATTTTCTTTTACTGATTGGTTTTTCATTTTATCGACGAAAAATTTTTCCGTTTTTCGATAGTTAGCAAAAGTTTTTCTGTTATAACTTCTGAATGCAACTATTCTAGAAAATAACAGCTACCAATTTTTATTATTTTTTAACATTCTATTGATTGGCGTTTTTTAGTTTTTCTAATTATTAGTTTATTATCTAATACAATATTTAGTAAATTTATTAATTTTTTTACACCCCTTTTTCACGAGATATAAGATTGGAAATCTGTAGGTTAGTAACTGTCAAATTTGTGTTCCAATACAAGAAATTAGCGTGTATACCTATCATTTCTGTGTTCTAACAGATGTTAAGAAATCAATGTTACAACACAAGGCCACAAAATATAACAAGACAGACCAATTATGTTAGAACACAAGCCGTCAAATATTATGTGTATGCGGTAGTTTCTGTATAATTTGTTTGTTTTTATGCAGCAAAAGAGTAAAGAAATCAAATAATACATAAATCTGTTACTTTATTTATTTGCTCTTTATTTATGCTCATATTTATATATTTATTATGTAAAAAAATTTCATTATGTTTATTTTGAATTAATATGAAATAAAATTTCAAAATACATATATTATGTAATTTGATTCAAAAGTAAAACTGAACTGAAATATCGTAATGTGATGAAATGTATCGTACTTTTTCTTTGCTACCGAAAATAGTGAGCACACATTCAACATATTTGCTCATCGCTCAGTAACTAAAGCGTTCAGCTGATTGTTGAGCAACAGTCGTGCAGCAAACTGTGTCTGCTGAACGCACCCAATTTAACAATACAGTGATATACTTATATGTGAGTTTTATAAAATGGCGTGCATATTTGCTGCACGAATACAAAATGGTGTTCAAACATCATATCGTTTACCCCACCATTAACAGAAGTTTGAACACAGGCATTTTTCTGTGACATCATTCTTCCGACGTTATTTCTTAGAGTCCTGCTAGAAATACAAATTGTAATGATACAATATATATTGTGATACTTGGATCGTGATCCATTTCAATGGATTGATGCTACATGTTCAATATATATCACGTCAGTATTTACATATTTTTGTGCTGTGCGGGTAGCATTAAAACTTTCAGATAAGGCAGAAAGCAAAAAAAAAAAACGTGGGATCTGATATCTGCCATTCAGATTTTATATTTTAGCGAAATCTGTGATATTAATCGCGATCCATCTGTGTAGGATGAAATGTCAATTTTTTTCTTCATATCATATATGGGGAAGGAAATCTTATAAGATTTCATTTTAAGCAAGTTCTCATCGAGACACTAAAAGGGCTATTAGGCACGCATACTTGTCTGCAGACATTTACGATGGCATACTTTGCGTTGTACTATTACACTATCGAACGCTGACGGCATACTTCAGTACAAATAAATGTTGTGTGTATGTTGGTGTGCGACAGACATCAGAAAATCAAAAATTTTTGAAAACCAACATACATGTCTGACGTACTCGACATACATGCTATTAGACAGTGAGTTTTGGTATGCCATCGTAAATGTCTGCAGACAAGTATGTGTGTCTAATAGCCCTTTAATATAATTCTCTCTGCGATTGAATTTGACGTTCTCATCTCAGATATTATGTTACTACGTGTAGACCTCAGGTTAAAAAATAAGAAATTTTGCTGCTCATTCTGTTTCTACTCGATAAATAGTGTTAAAAAACGCTTAATGTATTACATTGAAAAAGTATAATACCATTTTTTTCAACTATGAAAAAGTTTTCTACGTGACAGAAAAGTTTGCAAAGTGGCCCAAAAAAGTTTGCTTTGTTCACGCTGATATGATGTTTTTTTTTTGTTAGTCATGATTAATGATCTGTAGTAAGAAAAGAATGTTTATTAACTTCATTACTATTCAAATCCTATTTGCTGTACCGGCTTTCCTGGATTGTGGTTGTAACAAATTGGACAGAAAAACAACGCAAGAGCAAATATCGAAACACGACAACAGTGGTTTTAAGCACGAAGATGGAAATAGTAACGAAGAATCGTTGAAAGTTTGCCAAACTCAAGTTAAAAACAATATACACTATAGAGACTATTACCCAGAACCAAGTTATGATTATATGTCTCTAATACCTGGTGGCAAGTACCTCATAGGGACAGATGACCCTTACTTCAAGGAAGACCGCGAAGGTCCAGAACGCTTAGTAACTGTAAGGGATTTTTATATAGATCAGTACGAGGTATCGAATGAACAGTTTAAAGAATTTGTGCAATCCACAAAACATGTGACAGAGGCTGAAAAATTTGGTGATAGTTTTCTTTTCAAATCTTTGTTGAATGCACAAGATCAAGAAAATTTGCAGGACCTTAGAGTAGCTAGTGCACCATGGTGGTTCAAAGTTCAAGGTGTTAGTTGGAAAAGGCCAAACGGACCTAATGGCAATCTTGAAGGATTAGATAATCATCCAGTAATACATGTTTCTTGGAATGATGCTGTTGCTTACTGCAAATGGGCTAAAAAGCGTCTGCCAACCGAGATTGAATGGGAAGTTGCATGCAGGGGTGGGAAGAAAAGAAAATTATATCCTTGGGGAAATAAATTAATGCCCAAAAATGAACATTGGTAATGTCTTAGTTCTTTGCACAATTTATTGATAAAAATTTTTTTTTAAGGTTAAATATTTGGCAAGGAGAATTTCCTAATAATAATACCAAGGATGACGGATTTATCACAACCTGCCCAGTAGATCAGTTTAAACAAAATGTCTTTAATCTTTATAATATGGTAGGGAACGTGTGGGAATGGACACAAGATTTGTGGACAGATAATGATAGCAGCACCAATCCTAGTCGTGTAAAAAAAGGTGGCTCATATTTATGTCATAAAACATATTGTTATCGTTATCGATGCGCTGCTCGCTCTCAAAATACCGCAGACAGTTCTGCGGGAAATTTAGGTTTTAGATGTGCCAAGGACATGGAATGATAAATATAATATTGATGTACATACATTGTACATATGCTAAATGAAAGGAATTGTATTGAAAATATATTAATTATTTTTATTTTCACATTTATAGCCTATGCACACATTTTAATGGGTTGATTGGAAGATTTTGACAAACTGAAACATTTACCACCACTTGCACACACGCATATGTAGATATATTTATGATGTTACTAAAAAAAAAAATAAAGTTGATAAACAAATATATATAAATTTAAAATTTCACTTAATAAATTTATTTAAATTTAATTAAATTATAATTTAACTTTAAATTAATATAATTTTTTTTATAATTAGTTTAATTGCATCAACAAAGTCAAAAATTAAATATTGAATTGTATTACGTAAAAAGAAAAATGATTCCAAGGCGTATTACACCATTAATAGGTCTCGATGAAAATTAAATATTACATTAATTAAAAATCAAATTTTTTTGAGTAACTAATCAGGAATTGATGTTTTCAAAAATATATAATCAAAAAATTTTTAATTGGTCAGGCTTAAGGCAATCATTTCGAACTTTATCCTGTATAAATATCAACAAATAATCAGCCTCATCGTGTTTGGCGTTTTTCGACTACGCCAAGTACTAGATTAAAGAAAAATCTGGCGTTTGTCTATCATCTAGTACTTGGCGTAGTCGAAAAACGCCAAACACGATAAGGCTGATTAATAATTATATGCAGTGCGAATAATATGTACATACATGCATATGTATATACAAAATAAGCATGAGAACCTTAATCAAAAATATACTTTTTTTTTTTTTATTAGAACCAGCACTCAGGGTATGACCCCTACGTATGCAGTGCACTGTGCCGGAACTCAGGGAGAGGGATACGGTAAAGAAGATAGGTGTTAAAAATTTAGAATACTTAACTCTTTCACAACTCTGCTTTGCGCTTTATGTTAATTTTTAAGGCAGTGTTGAGGCGCCTCCGCTGTTAAGTAGACGTTTTAACTTAGTTAAGCTCTATTAGCAGGCATTTTATTAATTGTTTTACTTCGCCGATGTTTCTGCTAACCGACGAAGGAGGGCGATGTTGGGTACATTAGCTTGGATAGTCATTGTTTGCTTAGTAGTCAAAGCACTAACCACTTCAGCCAACATTAAGAATGCATAAATATCAAACCAACAAAAAGTTTAACTTGAGTAGAACAGAAAAATCGGGAGATTGGGCATTGTAGGACATAAGTCACTGGCAACACTGTAACTTTTAATATATGGTGAAAAATAAAAGTTACCAGCTAACATCAATTTAGTAGTGAGAAGTCTCGTATAATATTTGAATTCGAAATGTGTATAAATGTAATATGGAATCACGTTCAGCAGAGCTACCTAACAAGTAGTGAAAGCATTTACACAAGAATACTGACGAGGTTTAGTGGCTCCTACCGAAAACAACGTTTGTTCTATTTAGCCGTGTATTAAATTTGCCTTTGTTGCTTGAAATATGTATATGAGTATTAACAATGTATAATTTTTCTCCGATAATTACGTTTCGAACTTAGCCCTATATAATAATCAACAAATATTAATAAAATTATTTTTATTGGAAGAGAAAATCTATAATAATCGGCTGTGTTCTGCATTTTTCACTGCAAAATGAAAGAAAAAAGTGTTGAATTTCACATTTACAATTTTACTATATTCTAGAAAAGTAATGAAACTTTGTTTTCCGATGATTTTAATTTTGTTTTGTTTCAAAAAATTTTTTTAAATAATAGTTTGGCTGCGTTGTTAAAAAAATGTCCATCCGATGGAGAATCAAAAAATAAGAACAAATAATTAAATAAAAAATCTGTCGCATCTTAGTTTCCGAGTTATGGGCAAAATTCAGCAATCTTTCCTTGAAGTTTTTTGCATTGGATAAAATCAATTCTATTGCGAAAATTAAAAAAAAGTCTCAAGAACCCCCAATATCAATGCAAGCCCTAAAGCTGTTTATAATTTGCTAAAATTGTTCGCTTTCGAAAAAATGGGGAAATTTATGAAAGTGCAAAAACTTGCTAAAATTTTAATTTATGTTTGATTAAAACTCCCTAAAGATGTAAGAATGCCGAAAACTTTGTAAAAATTACGTACATTGCTAAAAACTGCAAAAATTTTAAAGATACCATAATTATGATTACAAATCGCTAAAACTTTAAGAAATATAAAACAAATTGTAGAAATCAAGAAAATGGCGAAAAATTGCGAAATCTTCGATTAAAAATTCCGAAAAATCTAAAAAATACAAAAACTTTGAGAAAATAAAGATAGGAAAAATTATTTCTATAATTTTTACCAAAAAGTATTTTATTTCACGCGGTTGTTTGCCTTCGATTTCAAACTAATTTTTTTGTGGTGAAAATGATTAGTATAACACAGCAATTTCACTTGAAACAAGCTGAAAATGAAATTTTACTTTTTATTTCACTTTAACGAATTTAAGAACACAAAATTAGTGAAATTTTCAATTTCATATTATGAATGTAGAACGCAGGTGATTAATATTTTATAACATACAAATTACAAGTCATGATAGAACTAATTTTTTCTTAGTAAGTTCAAATGTATATATGTACATATCGCTCCTTTATTGCAACATAGTCATATCTCATATGATATGAGATATGGAGATATGACTATAATGCAATAAAGGAGCGATATGTATATTATTTCTTCTTGAGCTCAATTTTGAAATAATGTAAAAACATATCACAAAGACGAAAGAATATAATTACGTACATACATACATATTACAATATTTATTTGAAAAATTTTTTTAATAATTATTTAGTGGAAATTTTACCTTAGTATAAACATATATTTTGAATAAATGAAAGTTAAACAATTACTAAATATGTAAATAGTTGAAGCAATATACATACTGTTCCTTATACCTTACAAAACGTAGATTTTCAGCATTCCGATTGTATTTTTTCTGTCTCTTTAGTATATATACGGTTGTCTGCTTTGTGCAAATATCAAAAAAATGCATTAAGAATTTAAAATGAGCACACATCAATTAGTATATATACAATTGATTTATAACTCATTTTTTGTAAAAATGTTCCATTGCAGTAACCACCACCGACGAAATGAACTTCGTAATCACACATGATAACAGCCTTTTTTAAATGCCAAAGTTTGTTGTTCTGGTCATCTTCTGTGTTTTGGACAATTTTTAGAATTGAAATTTTTTGGCAGCTTTTGTCACATCTGTGTAAATGCTCATTTAACGTCTGTAAAAATGTCTTAAATTATATTTTGCTTGGCCAATTCTGGATTAAATTGACTATTATATTTTTGCACAATTTTAGATGTAGAATGATTTGCCACCTCTGCTGACTTCACATATTCTTTTGGAGCTAGCAACTTTTCTTGTCTGGCTCTTTCAGTACTTTCGCGATGTAAACGTTCTTTTCTTAACTGTTCTAGTTTTACACGCCTCTGTGTTTGTTCATCTAATACATTTTTTATATCTTTCGATTTTTCTTTTATATGTTTCTTTTTTTTTGAGCGCTTTTTAAGTTTTTCTTTTTTGTGTTTTTTGTGCTCCTTCTTTCGCTTCTTAGGTAATTTAGAATAATCTGATTTTTCTGTGTCCAATTGAGGGCTAGGAGTTCTTTTGCGTTTAAATGACAATAATTTTGGGATTGGTTTGTGATCGGGCGGCAAAATAGCGTTAATTAGTGTTAAGGGATCATGATTATGTTTTGTCTTTAAATCTTCTTCATGTATATCCCCTTTTTCAGATCCCACAGGTAAACGCTTCGGTGCTACTTCGTACCAACTTTTCAATCTAAGCGCTTCGTTGGTATCTTGCCCTAAGTAAGTTAAATAACCAATTTTCTTTTCGTACTTTTCCTGCTCTTCTTTTTTCTCTTTTTCCGATTCTTTATTAGAAGTCTTAATATGATTTTTATAATCATCAAACAAGTTTAAATGCCGGGAGGTGCATTCAACTTGTTTTTTTGCCGCCTCTGAAGCGTTTGCATCATGTTGTTTTTCTGGTACACCAGACCGTTTCCTTAAGAAATTTACGCGAGCTTCGCTTTCCTTAAAATATATTAAATTAAACAATTGTATAATACAAATTAGCTATGTTAATAATAATGGAACAAATCTACTTTAGCTACATTGCTCAAAAATAATAATCTCCTATCCGATAAATAAAAAAAATTCGTCGGTAAGGCTTTGTTTTCGAGTTATGTGCCTTTGAAGTTCCAGTACAAATTGTGATTATATGGTGTATATGTATTTTATAAAATGTGGTCAATATTGGTATCATTTAAAAGGTTTTCAGAAGATCGTTAATAATTTGCTAAAATTTGTTATAAATTAACTAACCATTCTGCATAGCCGGCCTTTGGACGGGATTACTAATTTTATTCACCATGGTATTTTCCGACACGGCGGTACTTGACAGATTGTCTGCATAGGCGCCCTTCGACCAGACTTAAAGTTTGTCTCCTCTATATATGTATGTCGAATAGTGACTTTGCTTAGAAGATTTTCTGCTGCGTATAGCAGCTACTTGCAATATAATTTTGTTTGTTTGTGTATACATATACATAAGTACGTTCTATGAAAAATAAACCATATAATCACAATTTTGTACTGGAACTTGAGGCCCATAACTCTGAAACTAAGCCTGGCTAACAATATTTTTGTTTAACATTTTTATTGATTCTCCATCGGATAGGTTGACCTTTTTTAATTCATACTGCCAATTCCAATTTTTCCTGTTTTTTTCGTTCTTCTTCACGTGCTGCTGCCTCATCTTTCCTAACACGTGCTATATTGTCTTTGGTTCTGACATGCCATCTATTATTTAAAAGATATTAAATTAATTAATGATTTTTCCTACAAAAGTTAAAGAAGTTACCTTTTTTTTGGTAAAATATTCATTTTTATGAATTGTTTTGATTGGCGATCCTCTTATGTAAACAAATCAAACAGTGGTAGTTACAAGGGGCATCAGCAAGGTGGGACTATTGAGACAGCTGTCAAGACGATTAAAAAGTCAGAACCATGGTATAATAAATAAGGTAAAATTGTCCCGGCAGCAGTAGACTATCCCACTGGAATAGCGGCTACGCTGAGTAAAGATTTTCTGCCATTAAGCCATTGTTTTGTGCTGTTCAATATAAAACTCAAATTGAAAAATAAATAAAATAGACTATACCAATTTATAAATTCGCCTTAGACTATACAACCATAGACTATATAATAGTCATATTCTGTGTATACAACATCATCAACAAGGTGGGGCTAATGAGACAGCTGTCAAGACGATTGAAAAAATTTTTGAAAACCAACATAAGTAGGTACATGTCTGACGTACTCGACATACATGCTATTAGACAGTGAGTTTTGGTATGCCATCGTACATGTCTGCAGCAGAGTTACAAGCCGAGGGGTTTCGATCGGCGGCGACGGCTTGGGTAAAAATGATCGGCGGCGGCGGCGTGGACAGTAGTGTCTCGGCGGCGGCTCAAATTTCGGCTCAAACCAATAATTTATTAACATTTTTTTTTCTTTTTCGTTTTTAATACATACATGCATACATATGCATAAGTGCAAATGGATATACAAATGTACACACATATACATACATTTGCAACCATGATGAAATGAATATAAGGTACATATGTATGTATGTACATATATGCAGAAATACAAGTAATCCAACTCTATCAATTTTATTAAGTTTTGGTAATATGTTATAGCTTTCGCAACAGGTGTTTCAACACATTCAGGATCAGACTCACTTGATGAGTTTACTTCAGAAGTTTGAGTTTTTAAAAAATATTCTTGCAGTGATTTCTGCATTTTTTTTTTTTTTGGTAAAAGTAGACTGCTGTAATAAAAGTAGAAGCCACAGGTAACAGGTATGTATATTTTGTGGTAGAAGCTGCTTTAAATAAAAATCAACTGACTTACCAGTGGTGGGATTCAGTAACTTTCATTACGATAATCGTATTGTTAATACTATGTTCACACGACAAGATGAAGCACTTGCTTCGCTTTCTGAAGCATGTTCATGAATCTAGCTGTTCACACGACTCATGTACTTGCTTCGATTTGACAGTTCTCTTTTTTATAACAAATAAAATCTAAAATAGACCAAAAAAAATAAGTTAAAGTTATTACGCATTTTTTAAAATGCACAAACATATTTTTTGTTTCCATTGTTGTTTTATCTTTATAGTTTTAATTCAATTTTTCACTTTTAATTAAAGTTTTTGTTTTGCTTTTTGCATCTAGTTCAGATAAACTTCCGATAAATTACGATAAAATTTAGAGAAGACAGCAATTTTTCGTGCTTCGCAAGTAGATTCAATATGAATCTACATGCTTCGCTCTCAAAATTTTGTATGGCGAAGCATGTTGCTTCGCTCATGATTGGGGTGTGAAGCATGAATAGAGAGCGAAGCATGTTCCGTGTGAACGTAGTATTAAAATTAATATAATACTATGTTCACACGACAAACTGAAACACTAGGTTCGCTCCGTGAACCTCGATGGCGAACCCATGTGTTCTCACGACATATTCTATGTTGGTTCGTACTTCGACATTCTTTTATTGTTTAAAATATAATTGACTATTTATTGCTTTTTCATTTTATTTAATTATTTACATAAATATAATTATATGCTTTATATTTGTTCAATGTTTTTATTAAATTTTATCACTTATCAATTGTTTTTCTTTGTTAAAATAATTTTGCACAACTAGTTCAGATAAACTAGCGATAATTTGTTATCAAAATTAGAGATGATAGTAAATTATACGGGTTCGCAACAAGGTTCAAAATGAAACACGTAGGTTCGCTCTCAAAATTTTGTATGGCGAAACATGTAGGTTCAATCAAGGTTGGCCCGCGAACCAAGAATGAGAGCGCGAACCTCTATAATTTCTGTCCGTGTGAACATAGTATAACGAAAATTTATCGAATTTGGTATTCAGTAATACTATGTTCACACGATAAGATGAAGCACTTGCTTCGCTCTCTGAAGCATGTTTATGAATCTAGCTGTTCACACGACTCATGTACTTGCTTCGATTTGATAGTTCTCTTTTTAATAACAAATAAAATCTAAAATATACAAAAAAAAATAAGTTAAAATTATTACGCATTTTTAAAAATGCACAAACAAATTTTTTTCCTTCCATTGTTGTTTTATCTTTATAGTTTTAATTCAATTTTTCACTTTTAATTAAAGTTTTTGTTGTGTTTTTTGCATCTAGTTCAGATAAACATCCGATAAATTACGATAAAATTTAGAGAAGACAGCAATTTTTCATGCTTCGCAAGTAGATTCAATATGAATCTACATGCTTCGCTCTCAAAATTTTGTATGGCGAAGCATGTTGCTTCGCTCAAGATTGGGGTGTGAAGCATGAATAGAGAGCGAAGCATGTTCCGTGTGAACGTAGTATTAATAAAGCTATAGCAAAATGCCATAGAAAATTTAAATGGAAATCACCAAGGAGAATTCAATGTAAATTCGCCTTGGGAAATCACAGAATAAAATTCAATTATTAGAAAAATTAACAAATTATATTAAAATATATTGATATAAATATATATATATATATATATATATATATATATATATATATATATATTGTAATAATCTGATGATTATTAATACATACGTTGTTATAATCCCTCAATATGGATTATAAGATCATGAATAAAAGAATACAGGGGAGGATGATCGTTTTAGTTTCAATTGTTTTATTTGACTTCAATAGGTAAGTACTTCTTGATTGTTGTAACGTTAACAAATTACAATATTTGTAATGTTTTTTTATTATTATTGGCCAAGTCAATTTTTGTAGAGTTTGTTAATTTGATGTAAGCTAATGAGGCCTAAAATTCCTTATGTTAATAAAAATGCGTAGTTTTTATTGCATATTTTCCCGACGTTTCGTGAATTTTATGTTCACTTCTTCAAGGGATTCGTCTATTTTTATTAAAAGAAAAAAGATTTTCAACACAATTAATTTAACAATAATTAACAATTTTAATATATTAATATATGTATGTATTATATCTTACATTGTGTTTGTACACTACGTTAAGAAATGTAAAACAGTTTTTTATGTAAGTTTTATATTTTTAAATTTTGAAAAAACACACATATTTAATCGTAAAAAATATCACAGTAGTTTTCAATGTTTATAATATTGCTAATCTATAGTTAGCGCTTAAATTGTCAGTGTCTTCCTTTATATTCATTGTTTTATTAATTTTTTGTTGTATTCTCAAGCTTTCTGTTGTGTATCTCTTTCTTACATTGCTCACTTTGTCTAAAATTTTTATGTTGTCAAAATCTGGTTTGTGATTTGTTTTTAATATGTGTTGTGACAGTGCGGTACTTTCTTTATTTCTGTTTATGTCAGTTTTATGTTCCTGTACTCTTATCTCTAAATTTCTCTTGGTTGTACCGATATAAACAAGATCACAGTTACTGTTCTCATTCCCTTTGCATTTTATTTCATATACAACGTTGTTTTGTTGTAATTTGGCTATAGGTGTTTTTGTGTTTGTAAATATTGCACTAAGTGTTTTGTTGGAGCTGTAAGCAAAGTTTATGTCATTTTTATCTATTGCATTCTTTATGTTTTTATTATCTGTAAGTCCAGGAATAAATTTTACACTGCAAAACCGTTTATCTTCTTTATCAGTGTTGCCACGTTGGTTGTTTTTTGATAATCTGTATTGTGTGATTAGGGATCTTATGAGTTGTAAAGGGAAGCTGTTGTTCGTTAAAATTTTTGTTATTTTTTGTATATTATGTGAGTGAAATTGTTGGTCACTTATCTCTAGTACTCTGTGTATAAAGTTTTTGGCCGTGTTAATAATTTGTGACTTTGGTTGCGTAGAATTAAAATTGATTATTCGTCCTGAAGATGTATCTTTGGCGTACCAATCAAAAATTATTTTATCTTCCCCTCTGAATAATTGGGTGTCAAGATATGATATTTTTCTGTTCTTTTCCACTTCAATGGTAAATTGAATTTTGTGGTGATACCCGTTTAATGTTTTCATTATTTCATCCTTATCATTGATATTTATTATTGCTAGTATGTCATCTACGTATTTTGTTACGTATTTGATTTGAATATTTTTATTCGATAATTCGGACAGAGCCACGTCAAGTAAATTATCCAATACAATGTCTGCAATGGTTGGAGAGAGCGGATTTCCCATTGGCATACCGAAAATTTGATTGTAGATTTTGTTGTCGTGGATGAAATAATTATTAT